>JAQPZY010001401.1:1255000-2665498 GCA_029931535.1 Margaritifera margaritifera | reverse complement strand
GCTGGAAAAAGTCTCGTCAGGAATTTCTCTCCCTTCCATGGACAGGAAGTTGCATATCAAAACCTTCGATTTGATTAGGAATGTACTCCACTAGACTCTGCCAGGGACAGGCTTGTCCCAGTCGTCGCTCAGGATTTGTTGTCGTTTTGGCTTCTTATCATCATCATCATCCTCATCCATCATTATCATCCATCATCAATCATCATCATCATCATCCTTCATCATCATCATCATCATCCATCAATCATCATCATCCATCATCATCATCATCATCATCATCACCTGTCTCTGCCAGGGACAGTCTCGTCCCAGTCGTCTCTCAGGATTTGTTGTCGTTTTGGCTTCTTTTCTCCATTCACACTTCTGACATGGAGTTTTTCTTTGTTGTTATTGTTATTGTTGTAGTGGTGATAGGTCCTCAACGCTGGAAGAAGTCTTGTCGTCAGGAATTTCTCTCCCTTCCATGGACAGGAAGTTGCATATCGAAACCTTCGATTTGATTATGAATTTACTCCACTGGTCTCTTAGCCAGTGACAGACTTGTCCCAGATGTCTCTCAGGATTTGGCTCATCATCATCATCATCATCATCATCATCATCATCATCATACAGTGTCTCTTGTCATGAATAGACTTCATCGTATATATGTGATAGAGTCAGGTCAGGCATCGCCTGCTACCGTAAATAGGAGTAGACGGTACTACCTGCGACTGTCATCTTCAAGATCATCATTGAGGTCGTCATCATCCATCATCTTCATCATCAGCAGCAGGAGCAGCATCATCACCGGTCTCTGTCAGGGACAGGCTTGTCCCAGTCGTCTCTCAGGATTTGTTGTCGTTTTGGCTTCTTTTCTCCATGGTCACTTCTGACATGGAGTTTTTCTTTGTTGTTATTGTTATTGTTGTAGTGGAGATAGGTCCTCAACGCTGGAAGAAGTCTCGTCGTCAGGAATTTCTCTCCCTTCCATGGACAGGAAGTTGCATATCGAAACCTTAGATTTGATTAGGATTGTACTCCACTAGTCTCTGCCAGGGACAGGCTTGTCCCAGTCATCGCTCAGGATTTGTTGTCGTTTTGGCTTCTTTTCTCCATGGTCATTTCTGACATAGAGTTTTTCTTTGTTGTTATTGTTATTGTTGTAGTGGAGATAGGTCCTCAACGCTGGAAGAAGTCTCGTCGTCAGGAATTTCTCTCCCTTCCATGGACAGGAAGTTGCATATCAAAACCTTAGATTTGATTAGGAATGTACTCCACTAGTCTCTGCCAGGGACAGGCTTGTCCCAGTCGTCGCTCAGGATTTGTTGTCGTTTTGGCCTTTTTTCATCATCATCATCCTCATCCATCATTATCATCCATCATCAATCATCATCATCCATCATCATCATCATCATCACCGGTCTCTGCCAGGGACAGTCTTGTGCCAGTCGTCTCTCAGGATTTGTTGTCGTTTTGGCTTCTTTTCTCCATGGTCACTTCTGACATGGAGTTTTTCTTTGTTGTTATTGTTATTGTTGTAGTGGAGATAGGTCCTCAACGCTGGAAAAAGTCTCGTCAGGAATTTCTCTCCCTTCCATGGACAGGAAGTTGCATATCAAAACCTTCGATTTGATTAGGAATGTACTCCACTAGACTCTGCCAGGGACAGGCTTGTCCCAGTCGTCGCTCAGGATTTGTTGTCGTTTTGGCTTCTTGTCATCATCATCATCCTCATCCATCATTATCATCCATCATCAATCATCATCATCATCATCCATCATCATCATCATCATCATCCATCAATCATCATCATCCATCATCATCATCATCATCATCATCACCTGTCTCTGCCAGGGACAGTCTCGTCCCAGTCGTCTCTCAGGATTTGTTGTCGTTTTGGCTTCTTTTCTCCATTCACACTTCTGACATGGAGTTTTTCTTTGTTGTTATTGTTATTGTTGTAGTGGTGATAGGTCCTCAACGCTGGAAGAAGTCTCGTCGTCAGGAATTTCTCTCCCTTCCATGGACAGGAAGTTGCATATCCAAACCTTAGATTTGATTAGGATTGTACTCCACTAGTCTCTGCCAGAGATAGGCTTGTCCCAGTCGTCGATCAGGATTTGTTGTCGTTTTGGCTTCTGTTCTCCATGGTCACTTCTGACATGGAGTTTTTCGTTGTTTTTTATTGTTACTGTTGTAGTGGAGATAGGTCCTCAACGCTGGAAGAACTCTTGTCGTCAGGAATTTCTCTCCCTTCCATGGACAGGAAGTTGCATATCGAAACCTTAGTCTCTGCCAGAGATAGGCTTGTCCCAGTCGTCGATCAGGATTTGTTGTCGTTTTGGCTTCTTGTCATCATCATCATCCTCATCCATCTTTATCATCCATGATCAATCATCATCATCATCATCCGTCATCATCATAATCATCCATCATCATCATCATCATTAATCAATCATCATCATCATCATCCATCATCATCATCATCATCCATCAATCATCATCATCCATCGTCATCATCATCATCATCTCCGGTCTCTGCCAGGGACAGTCTTGTCCCAGTCGTCTCTCAGGATTTGTTGTCGTTTTGGCTTCTTTTCTCCATGGTCATTTCTGACATGGAGTTTTTCTTTGTTGTTATTGTTATTGTTGTAGTGGAGATAGGTCCTCAACGCTGGAAGAAATCTCGTCGTCAGGAATTTCTCTCCCTTCCATGGACAGGAAGTTGCATATCGAAACCTTCGATTTGATTATGAATTTACTCCACTAGTCTCTTAGCCAGTGACAGACTTGTCCCAGATGTCTCTCAGGATTTTGTGTCGTTTTGGCTCATCATCATCATCATCATCATCATCATCATCATCATCATCATCATACAGTGTCTCTTGTCATGAATAGACTTCATCGTATATATGTGATAGAGTCAGGTCAGGCATCGCCTGCTACCGTAAATAGGAGTAGACGGTACTACCTGCGACTGTCATCTTCAAGATCATCATTGAGGTCGTCATCATCCATCATCTTCATCATCAGCAGCAGGAGCAGCATCATCACCGGTCTCTGTCAGGGACAGGCTTGTCCCAGTCGTCTCTCAGGATTTGTTGTCGTTTTGGCTTCTTTTCTCCATGGTCACTTCTGACATGGAGTTTTTCTTTGTTGTTATTGTTATTGTTGTAGTGGAGATAGGTCCTCAACGCTGGAAGAAGTCTCGTCATCAGGAATTTCTCTCCCTTCCATGGACAGGAAGTTGCATATCGAAACCTTAGATTTGATTAGGATTGTACTCCACTAGTCTCTGCCAGGGACAGGCTTGTCCCAGTCATCGCTCAGGATTTGTTGTCGTTTTGGCTTCTTTTCTCCATGGTCATTTCTGACATAGAGTTTTTCTTTGTTGTTATTGTTATTGTTGTAGTGGAGATAGGTCCTCAACGCTGGAAGAAGTCTCGTCGTCAGGAATTTCTCTCCCTTCCATGGACAGGAAGTTGCATATCGAAACCTTAGATTTGATTAGGAATGTACTCCACTAGTCTCTGCCAGGGACAGGCTTGTCCCAGTCGTCGCTCAGGATTTGTTGTCGTTTTGGCTTTTTGTCATCATCATCATCCTCATCCATCATTATCATCCATCATCAATCATCATCATCCATCATCATCATCATCATCACCGGTCTCTGCCAGGGACAGTCTTGTGCCAGTCGTCTCTCAGGATTTGTTGTCGTTTTGGCTTCTTTTCTCCATGGTCACTTCTGACATGGAGTTTTTCTTTGTTGTTATTGTTATTGTTGTAGTGGAGATAGGTCCTCAACGCTGGAAAAAGTCTCGTCGTCAGGAATTTCTCTCCCTTCCATGGACAGGAAGTTGCATATCAAAACCTTCGATTTGATTAGGAATGTACTCCACTAGACTCTGCCAGGGACAGGCTTGTCCCAGTCGTCGCTCAGGATTTGTTGTCGTTTTGGCTTCTTGTCATCATCATCATCCTCATCCATCATTATCATCAATCATCATCATCATCATCATCATCATCATCCATCAATCATCATCATCATCATCATCACCTGTCTCTGCCAGGGACAGTCTCGTCCCAGTCGTCTCTCAGGATTTGTTGTCGTTTTGGCTTCTTTTCTCCATGCACACTTCTGACATGGAGTTTTTCTTTGTTGTTATTGTTATTGTTGTAGTGGAGATAGGTCCTCAACGCTGGAAGAAGTCTCGTCGTCAGGAATTTCTCTCCCTTCCATGGACAGGAAGTTGCATATCGAAACCTTCGATTTGATTAGGAATGTACTCCACTAGTCTCTGCCAGGGACAGGCTTGTCCCAGTTGTCTCTCAGGATTTGTTGTCGTTTTGGCTCATCATCATCATCATCATCATCATCATACAGTGTCTCTTGTCATGAATAGACTTCATCGTATATATGTGATAGAGTCAGGTCAGGCATCGCCTGCTACCGTAAATAGGAGTAGACGGTACTACCTGCGACTGTCATCTTCAAGATCATCATCATCAAGATCATCATTGAGATCGTCATCATCCATCATCTTCATCATCATCAGCAGCAGCAGCATCATCACCGGTCTCTGCCAGGGACAGGCTTGTCCCAGTCGTCTCTCAGGATTTGTTGTCGTTTTGGCTTCTTTTCTCCATGGTCACTTCTGACATGGAGTTTTTCTTTGTTGTTATTGTTATTGTTGTAGTGGAGATAGGTCCTCAACACTGGAAGAAGTCTCGTCGTCAGGAATTTCTCTGCCTTCCATGGACAGGAAGTTGCATATCGAAACCTTCGATTTGATTAGGATTGTACTCCACTAGTCTCTGCCATTGACAGGCTTGTCCCAGTCATCTCTCAGGATTTGTTGTCGTTTTGGCTTCTTGTGAACATCATCATCCTCATCTATCGTTATCATCCATCATCAATCATCATCATCATCATCATCATCATCATCATCATCATCATCATCCATCAATCATCATCATCCATCATCATCATCATCATCACTGGTCTCTGGCAGGGACAGTCTTGTCCCAGGCGTCTCTCAGGATTTGTTGTCGTTTTGGCTTCTTTTCTCCATGGTCACTTCTGACATGGAGTTTTTCTTTGTTGTTATTGTTATTGTTGTAGTGGAGATAGGTCCGCAATGCTGGAAGAAGTCTCGTCATCAGGAATTTCTCTCCCTTCCATGGACAGGAAGTTGCATATCAAAACCTTAGATTTGATTAGGATTGTACTCCACTAGTCTCTGCCATTGACAGGCTTGTCCCAGTCGTCTTTCAGGATTTGTTGTCGTTTTGGCTTCTTTTCTCCATTATCACTTCTGACATGGAGTTTTTCTTTGTTATTATTGTTATTGTTGTAGTGGAGATAGGTCCTCAACGCTGGAAGAAGTCTCGTCGTCAGGAATTTCTCTCCCTTCCATGGACAGGAAGTTGCATATCGAAACCTTAGATTTGATTAGGATTGTACTCCACTAGTCTCTGCCCGGGACAGGCTTGTCCCAGTCATCGCTCAGGATTTGTTGTCGTTTTGGCTTCTTTTCTCCATGGTCACTTCTGACATGGAGGTTTTCTTTGTTGTTATTGTTATTGTTGTAGTGGAGATAGGTCCTCAACTCCGGAAGAAGTCTCGTCATCAGGAATTTCTCTCCCTTAAATGGACAGGAAGTTGCATATCGAAACATTAGCTTTGATTAGGATTGTACTCCACTAGTCTCTGCCAGGGACAGGCTTGTCCCATTCGTCGCTCAGGGATTGTTGTAATTTCGGATTCTTGTCATCATCATCATCCTCATCCATCATTATCATCCATCATCAATCATCATCATCATCATCCATCATAATCATCATCATCATCATCATTGATTTAATCATCATCATCCATCATCATTATCATCATCATCACCGGTCTCTGCCAGGGACTGTCTTGTCCCAGTCGTCTCTCAGAATTTGTTGTCGTTTTGGCTTCTTTTCTCCATGGTCACTTCTGACATGGAGTCTTTCTTTGTTGTTATTGTTATTGTTGTAGTGGAGATGGGTCCTCAACGCTGGAAGAAGTCTCGTTGTCAGGATTTTCTCTCCCTTCCATGGACAGGAAGTTGCATATCGAAACCTTCGATTTGATTAGGAATGTACTCCACTAGTCTCTGCCAGGGACAGGCTTGTCCCAGTTGTCTCTCAGGATTTCTTGTCGTTTTGGCTCATCATCATCATCATCATCATCATCATACAGTGTCTCTTGTCATGAATAGACTTCATCGTATCAGCCATCGCCTGCTACCTTAAATAGGAGTAGACGGTACCACCTGCGACTCTCATCTTCAAGATCATCATCATCAAGATCATCATTGAGATCGTAATCATCCATCATCTTTATCATCAGCAGCAGCATCATCACCTGTCTCTGCCAGGGACAGGCTTGTCCCAGTCGTCGCTCAGGATTTGTTGTCGTTTTGGCTTCTTTTCTCTATGGTCACTTCTGACATGGAGTTTTTCTCTGTTGTTATTGTTGTTGTTGTAGTGGAGATAGGTCCTCAACGCTGGAAGGAGTCTCGTCATCAGGAATTTCTCTCCCTTCCATGGACAGGAAGTTGCATATCGAAAGCTTAGATTTGATTAGGATTGTACTCCACTAGTCTCTGCCAGGGACAGGCTTGTCCCAGTCATTGCTCAGGATTTGTTGTCGTTTTGGCTTCTTGTCATCATCATCATCCTCATCCATCATTATCATCAATCATCATCATCCGTCATCATCATCATCCATCAATCATCATCATCCATCATCATCATCATCATCATCACCGGTCTCTGCCAGGGACAGTCTTGTCCCAGTCATCTCTCGGGATTTGTTGTCATTTTGGCTTCTTTTCTCCATGGTCACTTCTGACGTGGAGTTTTTCTTTGTTATTGTTATTGTTTTAGTGGAGATAGGTCCTCAACGCTGGAAGAAGTCTCGTCGTCAGGAAATTCTCTCCCTTCCATGGACAGGAAGTTGCATATCGAAATCCTCGATTTGATTAGGAATTTACTCTACTAGTCTCTGCCAGGGACAGGCTTGTCCCAGTTGTCTCTAAGGATTTGTTGTCGTTTTGGGTCATCATCATCAGCATCAGCAGCATGCAGTGTCTCTTGTCATGAATAGACTTCATCGTATATATATATGATAGAGTCAGGTCAGGCATCGCTTACTACCATAAATAGAAGTAGACGGTACTACCTTCAACTGTCATCTTCAAGATCATCATCATCAAGATCATCATTGAGATCATCATCATCCATCATCTTCATCATCATCAGCAGCAGCATCTTCGTCAATTTTTTCTCCATGGTCACTTCTGACATGGAGTTTTTTTTCTACCTCTAGTTCTACTTGAACATCATCCATCATCGTCGTGATCCACCTCCATCATCATCATCATCATCATCATCGTCGTCGTCATCATCATCATCATCATCATTCATCATCATCATCATCGAGTTAGATAAGGCATTGCCTGCTACCGTAAGTTCACGGTTCCTCCTGCGACTGTCATCATCATCATCATCATCTTCATCTTCATCATCATCATCATCATCTTCGTCGAGATCGTTAATATTTTCTCCATTTTCACTTCTGTCATCGAATTTTTTTTCTACCTATGGTTCTACTTGAACATCATCCATCATCATCATGATCCTCCTCCATCATCATCATCTAGATCATCATCATCATCATCTAGATCATATTCACCATCAGCTTCTAGGTCGTCATCATCTACATCATCATCATCATCTACATCATCATCATCATCATCATCATCCATCAATCATCATCATCTATCATCATCATCATCCATCATCATCATCATCATCATCACCGGTCTCTGGCAGGGACAGTCTTGGCCCAGTCGTCTCTGAGGATTTGTTGTTGTTTTGGCTTCTTTTCTCCATGGTCACTTCTGACATGGAGTTTTTCTTTGTTGTTATTGTTATTGTTGTAGTGGAGATAGGTCCTCAACGCTGGAAAAAGTCTCGTCGTCAGGAATTTCTCTCCCTTCCATGGACAGGAAGTTGCATGTCGAAACCTTCGATTTGATTAGGAATGTACTCCACCAGTCTCTGCCAGGGACAGGCTTGTCCCAGTCATTGCTCAGGATTTGTTGTCGTTTTGGCTTCTTGTCATCATCATCATCCTCATCCATCATTATCATCCACCATCAATCATCATCATCATCATCATCTGTCATTATCATCATCATCATCATCATCCATCAATCATCATCATCCATCTTCATCATCATCATCATCACCGGTCTCTGCCAGGGACAGTGTTGTCCCAGTCATCTCTCAGGATTTGTTCTCGTTTTGGCTTGTTTTCTCCATGGTCACTTCTGAGATGGAGTTTTTCTTTGTTGTTATTGTTATTGTTGTAGTGGAGATAGGTCCTCAATGCTGGAAGAAGTCTCGTCGTCAGGAATTTCTCTCCCTTCCATGGACAGGAAGTTGCATATCGAAACCTTAGATTTGATTAGGATTGTACTCGACTAGTCTCTGCCATCGACAATCTTGTCACAGTCGTCGCTCAGGATTTGTTGTCGTTTTGGCTTCTTGTCATCATCCTCATCCAACATTATCATCCATCATCAATCATCATCATCATCATTCATCAATCATCATCATCCATCATCATCATCATCATCATCACCGGTCTCTGCCAGGGACAGTCTCCTCAACGCTGGAAAAAGTCTCGTCGTCAGGAATTTCTCTCCCTTCCATGGACAGGAAGTTGCATATCAAAACCTTCGATTTGATTAGGAATGTACTCCACTAGACTCTGCCAGGGACAGACTTGTCCCAGTCGTCGCTCAGGATTTGTTGTCGTTTTGGCTTCTTGTCATCATCATCATCCTCATCCATCATCATCATCCATCGTCACTCATCATCATCATCATCATCATCATCATCATCATCATCATCATCATCATCATCATCATCATCATCATCATCATCATCATCATCATCATCATCATCATCATCATCATCATCATCATCATCATCATCATCATCATCATCATCATCATCATCATCATCATCATCATCATCATCATCATCATCATCATCATCATCATCATCATCATCATCATCATCATCATCATCATCATCATCATCATCATCATCGCCTGTCTCTGCCAGGGACAGTCTCGTCCCAGTCGTCTCTCAGGATTTGTTGTCGTTTTGGCTTCTTTTCTCCATGCACACTTCTGACATGGAGTTTTTCTTTGTTGTTATTGTTATTGTTGTAGTGGATATAGGTCCTCAACGCTGGAAGAAGTCTCGTCGTCATGATTTTCTCTCCCTTCCATGGACAGGAAGTTGCATGTCGAAACCTTCGATTTGATTAGGAATGTACTCCACTAGTCTCTGCCTGGGACAAGCTTGTCCCAGATGTCTCTCAGAATTTTTTGTCGTTTTGGCTCATCATCATCATCATCATCTTCATCATCAAGTCAGGTCAGACCGTAAGTTAACGGTAATACCTCCGAGTGTCATCATCATTATTATCATCTTCATCTTAATCTTCGTCATCCTCATCATCTATATCATCGTCATCTAGATCATCATCATCTAGATCATCATCGTCATCATCAAGATCATCATCAGCATCATCTAGATCATGATCATCATCTATATCATCATCATCTAGATCATTATCATCATTATCAATTAGATCATCATCTAGATCATCATGATCATCATCTACATCATCATCTAGATCATAATCATCAGCTTTATCATCATCTAAATCATCATCATCTCGATAATCGTCATCATTGAGATCATCATCATCATCATCTAGATCATCATCATCATCATCTAGATCATCATCACCATCTAGATCATCATCATCCTCTAGATCATCATGATCTATTTCATCATCATCATCTAGATCATCATCATCGTTCATCATCAGTCATAATCATCATCATCGTCTTAGATCATTCATTGCCTGCTACAAGTAAGTAGATGGTACTACCTCCGACTGTCATCATCTTCATCTTCATCAGCGCCATCATAGTGATCGTCATCTTCATCATCATCATCATCATTTTTGTCGAGAGCGTCAATTTTTTCTCCATGTTCACTTCTGACATGGAGTTTTTTTCTACCTATAGTTCTACTTGAACATCATTCATCATCATCATCCTCCTCCTCCATCATCATCATCATCTAGATCATCATCATCATATTCGTCTTGATCATCATCATCATTGAGATCATCATCATCTAGATCATCATCTTCATCTAGATCATTATATTCATCATCTAGATCATCGTCATCATCATCTGGATCATCATCATCATCATCTAGATCATAATCATCATCATCATTTAGATCATTATCGTCATCATCATCATCATCAAGATCATCGTCAACTTCTAGATCATCATCATCATCATCCATCCTCATTATCATCCATCATCAGAAATCATCATCGTCGTCATCATCGTCATCATCGAGTCAGGTCAGGCATTGCCTGCTTCCGTAAGTAGACGGTACTACCTTCGATTATCATCTTCATCATCGCCATCATCATCATCATCATCATATTCATCATCATCATCTTCATCATCATCATCAGCAGCAGCAGTAGCATCTTCGTCAAGATCGTGAATTTTTTCTCCATGGTCAATTCTGACATGGGGTTTTTCTCTACCTCTTGTTCTACTTGAACATCATACATCATCATCATCATCATCATCATCGTCATCATTATCATCATAATCCATCATCATCATTCATCATCGGTCATAATCATCATCATCGAGTTAGATCAGGCATTGCCTGCTACCGTAAGTACACGTTACTACCTGCTACCTGTCATCATCATCTTCATCTTCATCATCATCATCATCATCATCATCATCATCAGAGATCATCATCATCAGAGATCATCATCATCATCGAGATCGTAAATTTTTTCTCCATGGTCACTTCTGATATGGAATTTTTTTTCTACCCATAGTTCTACTTGAACATCATCCGTCATCATCATGATCCTCCTCCATCATCATCATCATCATCTAGATCATCATCATCATCGTCGTCGTCGTCCAGATCATCATCATCGTCTAGATCATCATCATCATCGTCGTCGTCATCTAGATCATTATCTAGATCATCATCATCATCTAGATCATCATCATCTAGATCATAATTATTGTCATCTAGATCATTATCGTCATCACCATCATCATCATCATCTAGATCATCATCATCATCACCATCATCAACATCTAGATCGTCATCGTTTTCTCGATCATCATCATCATGATCATCATCCATCCTCATTATCATCCATCGTCAGTCATCATCATCATCATCATCATCGAGTCAGGTCAGGCATTGCCTGCTACCGTAAGTTGACGGTTCTACCTGCGATTGTCATCATCATCTTCTTCATCATCATCGTCGTCATCATCATCATCATAATCCATCATCGTCATTCATCATCAGTCATAATCATCATCATCGAGTTAGATCAGGCATTGTCTTTTACTTCTTCTTCTTCTTCTTCATCATCATCATCATTATCTTCGTCTAGATCGTCAGTATTTTCTCCATGGTCACTTCTGACAAGGAATTTTTTTTTCTGCCTATGGTTCTACTTGAACATCATCCATCATCATCATCATCCTCCTCCATCATCATCATCTAGATCATCATCAGCAGCAGCAGCGTCTAGATCATAATCATCGTCATCATCTAGATCATCATCATCTATATCATCATCATCTAGATCATCATCATCATCATCATCATATAGATCATCATCTTGATCATCATTATCATGTAGATTATCATCATCATCATTATCTAGATCATCATCATCATCATCATCATCATCATCATCATCATCATCATCATCATCATCATCATCATCATCATCATCATCAACATCATCAACATCATCAACATCATCATCATCATCAATCATCATCATCATCTTCGTCGAGATCGTCAATTTTTTCTCCATGGTCACTTCTGACATGGAGTTTTTTTTTCTGCCTATAGTTTTACTAGAACATCATCCATCATCATCATGAGCCTCCTCCATCATCATCATCATGTAGATCTTGATCATCATCGTCTAGATCGACATCATTATCTAGATCATCATCAGCGTCATCACCTAAATCATCATCATCATCATCATAATCATCATCATCTAGATCATCATCATTATCTAGATCATCATCATCTAGATCATCATTATCTAGATTATCATAATCTAGATCATCATCATCATCATCGACATCTTCATCGTCATCACCATCTAGATCATCATCATCATCTCTATCATCCTCAGCCAGATCATCATCATCATAATCTAGATCATCATCATCATCGTCGTCGTCGTCATCATCATCATCCTTCATCATTCGTGATCAGTCATAATCATCATCCACTTAGATCTGTCATTGCCTGTTACCTTAAGTAGACGGTACTTCCGGCGTCTGTCATCATCATCTTCATCATCGCGATCATCATCATCATCATCATCGTCGTCATCATCATCATCGAGTCAGGTCAGGCATTGCCTGCTACCGTAAGTAGACGCTACCACTTGCGACTGTCATCATCATCATCATCTTCATGTTCTTCTTCTTCATCATCATTTTCATCATCATCTTTATCATAATCTTCATCACCATCAACAGCATCATCATCTTCGTCGGGATCGTCATTTTTTTCTCCATTGTCACTTTTGACTTGGAGTTCTTTTTCTACCTATTGTTCTACTTGAACTTCATCCATCATCATCATGATCCTCTTCCATCATCATCATCATCATCATCATCATCATCATCATCATCTAGATCATCATCATCATCATCATCATCATCATCATCATCATCATCATCATCATCTAGATCATCATCATCATCATCATCTAGATGATCATCATTATCATCATCATCATCAACAACATCTAGATCATCATCATCCATCCTCATTATCATCCATCATCATCGTCATCATCATCAGCAGCAGCATCTTCGTCGAGATCGTCAATTTTTTCTCCATGGTCACTTCTGACATGGAGTTTTTTTTCTACCTCTAGTTCTACTTGAACATCATCCATCATCGTCGTGATCCACCTCCATCATCATCATCGTCGTCGTCGTCGTCGTCATCATCATCGTCATCATCATCATCGTCTTC
Organism: Margaritifera margaritifera; assembly: GCA_029931535.1. Lineage (NCBI taxonomy): Eukaryota > Metazoa > Mollusca > Bivalvia > Unionida > Margaritiferidae > Margaritifera > Margaritifera margaritifera. The sequence goes on along the minus strand of JAQPZY010001401.1, from coordinate 2,652,321 downwards.
TTTTTCATCATCATCGTCGTCGTCGTCGTCGTCGTCGTCATCATTATCGTCATCATCATTCATCATCATCATCATCGAGTTAGATAAGGCATTGCCTGCTACCGTAAGTTCACGGTTCCTCCTGCGACTGTCATCATCATCATCTTCATCTTCATCATCATCATCATCATCATCTTCGTCGAGATCGTTAATATTTTCTCCATTTTCACTTCTGACATCGAATTTTTTTTCTACCTATAGTTCTACTTGAACATCATCCATCATCATCATGATCCTCCTCCATCATCATCATCTAGATCATCATCATCATCATCTAGATCATATTCACCATCAGCGTCTAGGTCATCATCATCTACATCATCATCATCATCATCAGCAGCAGCAGCATCATCATCATCATCAGTCATAATCATTATCATCGTGTTAGATCCCGCATTGCCTGCCACCGTATGTAGACGGTACCACCTGCGACTGTCATCATCATCTTCATCTTCATCTTCGTCGTCATCATCATCATCGTCATCTTCGTCGAGATCGTCAATTTTTTCTCCATGGTCACATCTCACATGGAGTTTTTTTTTCTACCTATAGTTTTACTTGAACATCATCCATCATCATCATGATCCTCCTCCATCATCATCATCATCTAGATCATCATCATCATCTAGATCATCATCATCATCGTCTAGATCATCATCAACATTTAGATCATCATCAGCATCATCATCTAGATCATCATCATCATGATTATCATCATTATCATCATCATCTTCCTCTTCGACATCATCATCATCACATCATCATCATCATCTAGATCATCATTATAATCATCTAGGTCATCAGCAACAGCAGCATCATCATCTATGTAAATCATCATAATCATCTAGATCGTCATCATCATCATCATCTTAATTATCATCATCATCTTCATCGGGATCATCATCATCATCATCATCATCATCATCATCCTCTAGATCATCATCATCATCATCGTCTAGATCATCATCATCTACATCATCATCATCATCATCTAGATCATCATCATCATGATCATCGTCTAGATTATCATCATCATCATCATCTAGATTATCATCATCATCATTTAGATCATCATCATCATCATTTAGATCATCATCATCATCATAATCTAGATCATGATCATTATCATCGAGTCAGGTCAGGCATTGCCTGCTACCGTAAGTACACGGTACTACCTGCGACTGTCATCATCATTATCATCATGATCTTGATCTTCATCTTCGACATCATCACCATCATCATCATCATCACCATCATCATCATCATCATCATCATCATCATCATCATCATCATCGTCGTCGTCGTCGTCGTCGTCATCGTCGTCATCATCATCATCATCTTCTTCTTCTTCTTCATCTTCTTCATCATCTAGATCATCTAAATCATCATCATCATCATCATCATCATCATCATCATCATCATCATCATCATCTAGCTCTTCATCGTCGAATCAGGTCAGGCATTGCCTGCTACCGTAAGTAAACGGTTCTACCTGCGACTAACATTATCATTATCATCATCATCTTCATCTTCATGTTCGACATCATAATCATCTAGATCATCATCATAATCATCTATATCATCATCATCATCATCATCATCATCATCATCATCTAGATTATCGTGATCTAGATCATCATCATCATGTAAATCATTATCATCATCATCTAGATCATCATCATCTAGATTATCATCATCATCTTCATCGGGATCATCATCATCATCATCATCTAGATCATCATCATTATCTAGATCATCATCATCATCATCTACATCATCATCATCTCGATTATCATCGTCATCTAAATCATCATCGTCGTCATCATCATCTGTGTGATCATCATCATCATCTAGATCAACATCATTATCATCTAGATCATCATCTAGATCATCTTCATCATCATTTAGATCATCATCATCTAGGTCCTCATCATCATCATTATCATTGTCTAAATCATCATCATCGTCAAGTTTATCATCGTCATCATCATCTAAATCATCATCGTTGTCATCTAGATCATCAACATCATCTATATGATCATCATCATCGTCGTCGTCTAGATCATCATTTACATCATCATCATCGTGATCATCATCATTTAGATCATCATCATCGAGTTTATCTCCATTATTTAGATCATTTAGATTGTCATGATCGAGATCATCTTCATCATCGATATCATCATCGAGTACATCATCATCATTGAGTTCATCATCATCATCATCATCATCATCATGAAGTTCATTATCATCATCGAGATCATCGTGATAGGGATTATCTTGATCAAGATCATTAAGACCGGCATCATCCATATCATCATGATCGCAATCGTCACTTTCGTCATCATCTTCGTTTTCATCATCGTGATCGTTAAGATCGTCAACGTCGTTATCATCAAGATTGTCGTTCTCGAGATCGTCATCATCTAGATCGTCATAATCGGGATCGACATCATCGAGATCGTCATCATCTAGAATGTCAGGGTGGTTATTAACAAAATTTTTAAGATTGGCATCACCGAGATCGTCATCATCATTATCGTCATCATCGTATCGTCAACGTCATTGTTATCGAGATCGTCATAATCTTGATCGTTATCATCAATATCGTAATCATCTAGATTGGAATCATCGAGATCTTTAAAATCGTTGTCATCGAGACCGTGATTATGTGGATCGTCAAAGTCGTTATGATCGAGATCGTCATCATCGGGATCAACATCTTCGAGATCGTCATTCATCAACTTAGTCATCACCGAGATCGTCTACGTCGTTATCAGGTAGATCGTCGTCATCAAGATCGTCATCTTCGATATCGTCATCATCGTGATCGTCGTCATTGAGATCGTCATCATCGAGATCTTCTTAATCGTTATGATCGATATCGTCATCAAAATAATCATGTACATCGCCTTTATCGAGATCGGCATTAAGATCATTAAGATCGGCATAATCGAGTTCGTCATCATCGCGATCGTCGTGATAGAGATTGTCATCATTAAGATCGACATCATCGAGATTGTCATCTTCGAGATCGTATTCGTCGTTGTCGTCGAGATTGTCGTCATCAAAATCAATAACATCGGCATCATCAAGAGATCGTCATCATCAAGATCGTCATCTTCGTTATAGCTAACGTCGTTATTATCGAGATCGTCATCATCTTGATCAACATCATCGAGATCGTCATCATTTAGATCGTCATCATCATGTTTTTCATAATCGAGATCATCATTTTCGTGATCGTCAACGTCGTTATCATCGATATATATCATCTTTGAGATCTTCATTATCAAGATCGTGAGCGACGTTATTATCGAGATCGTCATCATCAAGACGTTTAAGAACGATATCGGCATGATCGTCAGCATCAAGATCATTGAGATCGGCATCATCGATATCGTCATAATCGAGAGCGTCAAGATCGTCGTCATCGTGATCTTAATCATCGATATCGTCATCATCAAGAACAGCATCATCAAGATCGTCATCATCAAGTTAGTCATCTTCGAGATCGTTATAATCAAGATCGACATCATCTAGATCGTCATCGAGATCGTCTGCGTCTTTGTCATCGATATTGTTATCATCAGGATCATTAAGATCAGCATCATCAAGATCATCATCTTCGAGATAGTCAACGTCGTTCTTATCGAATTAATCATCATCTTGATCGTCATCATCGAAATCGTCATCATCTAGATCGTCATCATTGAGTTCGTTATAATCGAGATCGACAAGTTCGTCATCATCAAGATCGTCATATTCACGATCAGTAATATCGGCATCTTCGAGATTGTCAACGTCGTAATCATCAATATCGTCATCTTTGAGATCTTTATCATCAAGATCGTCAGCGTCGTTATTATCGAGATCGTCATCAAGATCAATTAGATCGACATCATCAAGATCGTCATCGCAGAGATCATCATCATCGAGATCGACAAGTTTGTCATCATCGAGATCGTTATATTTACGATCAGTAAAATCGGCATCATTATCGAGATCGTCGTCATCTAGATCGTCATCAACTACGTCGTCAACGTCGTTATGATCGAGATCGTCATCATCTAGATCATAAAGATCGGCATCATCGAGATCCTCATCGTCGAGATCGTCAACGTCGTTATCATCGAGATCGCCATCATGATCGTTATCATCAAGATCGTCATCTTCAAGATAGTCATCATCGAGTTCTACGTCGTTATCATCGAGTACGTTATCATCAAGATCATTAAGGTCGCCATCATCGACTTCGTTCTCATCTAGGTCGTCTTGATCAGAATCACCGAAATCGTTATCTTCTAGATAATCATCGTCAGGATAGTTATCATCGAGATCGTCGTCATCTAGCTTGTCATCATCGAGTTCGTCATCATCGAGATCGCGTACGTCGTCATCATCGAGATCGTCAAGATCAACATCATGGAGATTGTCGCATCGAGATCTTCATCATTAAGATCGGCATCATCGAGATCGTCATCTTTGAGATCGTCTACGACGTTGTCATCGAGATTGTCATCATCAAGATTATTTAGATCGGCATCATCGAGATCGTTATCATCAAGATCGTGATCATAGAGATCGTCATCATCAAGATCGTCATCTTCGAGATAGTCAACGTCGTTATTATCGAGATCGTCATCATCAAAATTAAGATCGGAATCATCGAGATCGTCATCATCTAGATCGACATCAACAAGATCGTCATCATCTAAGTCGTCGTCATTAACGTCGTCATCCTCAGGATCATCATCATCGAGATTTTCATCGTCGAGATCGTCAACGTCGTTATCATCGAGATAGTCATCATCAAGATCGTTAAGATCGGCATCATCGAGATCGTCAAGATCGTCATCATCGAGATCGTGATCATCTAGATCGTTTTCTTTGAGATCGTCATCAACAAGATCGTTTAGATCGGCGTCATCGAGATCGTCACCATCTATTTCGTCATCATCGAGATCGTCATGATCTAGATCGTCATCTTCGAGATCGTCAACGTCGTTTTCATCGAGATCGTCATCATCGCTATCGACGTCATCAGGATTGTCATCATCGAGATCGTCAACGTCGTTATGATTGAGATCGTCTTCATCTAGGTCATTAAGATCGGCATCATCGAGATCGTCATCTTCTAGATCGTCATCATCAGGATCGTCATCATCGAGATCGTCATCATCCAGATCGGAATCATCTAGATCGTCAACATCGAGATCGGATTCATCAAGATCATTAATATCGGCATCATCTAGATCATCATCATCGAGATCGCAAGATCGTTATCATGGAGATAGTCATCATCGAGAGCGTCATCATCGAGATCGTCATCATCAAGTTCGTCATCATCAAGATCGTCTACATCAAGATCATTAAGATCGACAGCATCGAGATCATCAGCTTCGGGATCGTGAAGATCGTCATCATTAAGATCGTCATGTTCGAGAACGTCAACGTCGTTATCATCGAGATAGTCGTCATCGGGATTGTATTCATCTAGATCGTCATCATCGAGATCGTCATCTTCGAGATCGTCATCGTCAGGATCGTCATCATCAAGATCGTCATCGTCGTTATCATCGAGATCGTCATCATCAAGCTGGTCCGTTGGTAGGCTTCGAACCCGCATGCAACCTTTTCGGTCGAGCCTTTGGCATTTTAACCACTGAGCCCCTCGGCCATTAATAACCTCTAACGACATGCAGGGGGACGCATTGGGCCTATTCTAAATTCATGTAGGACTCGTGGATAGAGGAGTAACAGTAGTAGTAATAGTAATAGTTCTAGTAGTATTAGTTAAAGTAATAGTTGCAGTAGTCGTACAGAATGTTTCGATTTACTAGTAAGAATAATAACCATAACAATGATAACGAAAAAAAAAAAACATTCTACAACTACACTTTGACCATCAAGAATACAACTATAGATTGTTCTAAACTTTGAAATTGACGGATAAAAATATTGATGAATGACACTGTTGGTAACACTTACTGGTGGTAACATTTTACGAAATACCAATTTTTAATTAGTTTTGTCACGTTTATCATGGAGAAGGAAGATACAAAGTTTATAGTGAACTTGAAATTCAAGAATTTGTCAGATAGCGGTTTGCTCAAGTATGAGTGGAGATTTCACGATTAATTGCAATGAAATCACAGCATTTATATTTTACTGATATAACAATAAAAAATGGAGTTTCGGTGTTGTTATTTCTCACAATTGGAGTCCATCTTTTTAAAAAAGATATAGTTCTATTCGGAATCAATACTAATGCTAGAGCTTATCTACAGTCACATGCAAACAGCAGTGACGTAATACACAATGTTTTAGCTGGTCATCGAGTTATGTGTTTCAAACCTTTTGCAGTAATAGTTTATAACGCTCTTTCAAAGATTCATTATCTTCAATGTAAAGATAATTTATACATAAAAGCAAAGAAGTACATTAGAAAAGATTTCTTTTGACAGTCATTTCCAACGCGATCATAAAAAGAGTATTTACAATTTTTACCCTCCCCCCCCACCCCCCATGCGCTCGAGCAAACACACACACACGCACACACACTCTATCTGATCTCATTATCGATGTCTAACCCATTTTGCCCCCAGTTGTGCACTAGTTATCAAGGAGAGGTGTTTTATATATATATATATATGTGTATATATATATATATATATATATATATATATATATATATATATATATATATATATATATATATATATGTGTATATATATATATATATATATATGCATGCAAACCAGAGCTTTTGACATACCAGAGATTGTATGATTTTCTTTAATCTATAACAAGTAACTGTTTCAATTACAGGCCACAAGCTGGATGTTGAAATCATCACATTATTTCAGCCACGCTCAAGCTCTCACACTCAACATGAAAGGCGAAGTAAGGATGCGACTATCGCGCGAACTTTGACTCCATCAAAAAGCTCAACCAAACTTTCAGCAACCATTTTATCCTCGGTTTCACGGAGGAAGATATAAAAATGTTGCCATTAATCGGACTTCCTGTTTATCTATGAGAGCTCCAAGTATTATTCAAGCGCCTGAATCCCCCATGCAGCAAAAGCTGCTGATTGAAGGTTGTGACATATTTAGGCCATATATGATTAAACATACAGATAAAAGCGTACCTATAGTAGAAACATGCATTTCTCAAAAAGACAGACAAGACCTACTATCTGATCACCAACATCTAGAGGAATAGACGGATTATTATTATCTGAGTCCTCAAATCAATATGATTCCTTAAAAAAATACTTCATCGGTGACAGGCAAAAAGAATCCTTTAAGGGAAGAGGTTATTGCAGTGCAGACTGTCAGAAGAAGCAGGTCTTTGCCTGTCAATGTCCACTACAACATCCAAAATGCACAGCAACGTGAATTTAGATAATGTATGCAGATGATGCCCTCTCGACAGCACATTCTGGTGATTCCACTGACCAAGGTATTCGTCATTTACTACGTCTCCCCATCTGCGAGGATGATGATTTACAGTATCCGATACTCAGAACTTGTAATAGACAAACGATCAGTTAACGTGTGTTTTTCCAGTGGAAAGGAGAAATTATTTGTAACGTGTTATCAATGATTGTGTATAAACTAGTGCCTGTAAATTACCTTCAGAAAAGGGTTTCATCGTTTTGGCAAAGTATGTTACTGTGTGACTGTAACCTCAGAGAATTAAGATCCATTTGAATCATAATGAAGTCCTAGCCGTAATACATCCAAGAAGATGCAAAATACAAGTCCATGTACTGGAAAACTTTATAGAGGTTGTCGAATGAGTGTTGCTATTTAATTCTGCCTGTTCGTACCTTGTTTTTGTCTTCTACTGCTGGTGGCTCAAACTTACATTTCCGAATATATCTTTTCATTAAAAGCAACCTTTTAAACAGTAGTATCGAACGTCTGCACGCGGTTTCCATATGAAAATCGAACTGGCCATTCGGTTTAGCTGAGTATTTAATTATGTAATTGATAACAATGTTTTTGGCTGTGCAAATATTCCTAAACAGAACCACATTGTAATCCTCTATAGTAGTGAGAAAAGTGAGTCCCAAAAAGCTAATATCATGTACTTAACTCAAATGCACCATCAGGCATTAACAGTGTTTTATAAATCGTTGACTAGTTGGAAAAAAAAAAAAAAAAAAAAAAACCCCGCCTAAATGTATTGATCTGTGTTTCAGCACCTCACTGAAGCTGAATTAATGTTACCAGATATCAATGTTTGTTCTGTTTCGATTACTGCCTATCTGTGTGTGAATAGTCTTCCCCCCCCCCCACTTCCGCACCCACCTCAGTTATATATAACTTCCCATTCTTATTAATTTTTTAGAGAACACTCGGTAACCCAGTGCCTTCTTGTACAAAGACCGAGAGAGGGAGAAGTGCATATATTAAATAATGAGAGTGCAGGCATTTAATTAACCAGTCAACCATTCGCTTAAATCAGTCAGTTAAAAACTTTGACACATTTGGTCTCAGTACACTGTTCACTCGTTTGTTTTTCTTGGTTTACATCATCGCCAGGAGGGAAAGGGTCCCGTAGGGTTAAAATGATTATATTTCTCTCTAATTGTGGCTATCATAACTTCTATCCTCTTTTGAATGTATACTTCATTTGTCTGTTAAACTTTTGCGTGTATGTTTGTGCTGGTATTTTTTTGAAAACATATGTATTTTATGGTCCTACCACATACACACACAATTCTGTAATAATGAAATTCGTCCAAGATGGAGATACACTTGATCGCCGCCAATCGAGCTGCTTACTAAATGACAAGTCTCTGCATTGGTGATATCGAGTATTTATACGTTCCGTTTCGCTTCGGGATTTTGAAAACCATATTTATAGCATTTTATCAACTCCATATAAGGTATTAGTAAATTTTCAATATCATGTTTGTTTCAGTAGTAAGGTATAGGAGAGACCTTTACCATATCTATAAAAAATACCACATCTATAAAAAAAATTCAAGATGTTGAGGAAGTGGCCTCTCACTCAATGGTATTTTGTTTGTTTGTATGCAGTAGCAATGTGTGTGGTCTCCTTCTGTAGTGCACATATTGGGGATAGGCGTACAGAGTAGCTACAAAATGAGAGCACGATAGAGCAATAATTCGAATTATCAATGACTCGTTTCATTTTGTTTGTTGTGCGAGGGCGAGAAGCTATTTTAAATTTAAGTAGTGTTTATGTATTCTCATTATTTACGTACTGTTAGCTTTAGCAAAACTCATTCCTAATCCTCTATCCTGTCTCCCGCTCTTTCTTTCTCTCTCTCTCTCTCTCTTTATATTTATATATATATATATATATATATATATATATATATATATATATATATATAGAGAGAGAGAGAGAGAGAGAGAGAGAGAGAGAGAGAGAGAGAGAGAGAGAATCTTGATATTTTCTTTTTTTTTCATTGTGGTATCCATCTGTGTAATGTACTTCTTACCTGAAAAAGCTGGAGTTTTGTTTTCCAGCTGTGTGAAGGTTTACATATACTCTCATTCAGAATCACCGGTCAGATATATTTACTGATGAAAACGAACACAACGTGCACCATTGGTACCTGTATTTATGTGCTCCCTTCAATTAAATGGTTTTATAGTTTTAAGGCACTCGACGGTTTGATAAATACCCATAAGAATGAAATAAGCTACCTTATGTATATATTTATGTCAAGAAAGATGTACACATACTTCAAATTCGTGAAGAAAAATTTGGATTGTAATAGTGTCAGGTGGTTCGTCCATCAAGTGACTGCAACCAACTAAGTACTTTCCAATAGGCCGTACTCAAATGAAATTGTAATTACCCCTTTAACAAAGCAATACATTTGATAGTACTGTTTCTCATTATTTGGCCTAGTAATCAATGCAACTATTTTAAGATTTTTACGTATTTCTTAAGATTGTGTTCCATACCAATATACATATGCCCGATTAATTAGGTGAAATTTGGTCGACTGAGAAGAATATATTTAGTGGGCAGATAGCTGTATTAAAACTTATTTTCATATTGTTAGGAGAAATAAAAGTGGTTTGATAATTTGCAGGCCAGTCTTAACAATGATTATGGTAGAAACATTTTCTCCATGTCTTTTGTTTTGTATTTGTATCCTTACGCTTTGGTGGGCTGAAAGCGTTATACCCTCCGTATGTCCGTCTATCCGTAGTTTTTTTTTGTCTGTTCGCAACCGCATCCCCTCCCAAAGCTCAAAGCAGAATATCACCAAACCCCGTACATACGTTGGCCAATTCGTGATGATCTGCGAAAGGAAGGGCTGAGTGTTTTTTATATCCTTTTCCACCTGGGTCCTTGGTTTGAGTATAAAGTCCTATATACAATTAAAGGTGATTATATTAATTTTGTTCTGAATATTCTTTCAGCAAACTTTTTTCAATGCATTCATACGAGCGGTATCTGAAAAGGTCTGACTATTAGTGCGCTGTACCACAAGGTTGTTTATTAGTGAGCAGTACGTCAGAGCATCCCTCAAAGTATCCCTCATGCACCTCTGCACAATTTCTCAGTCTAAATATCCAAATATTAAATGTCATTTTTATATTCACATTTTGGTATGTTGTTCATACCCTATAAAACTGCACTTTCAACCGCATTGCGGCTTACAAAAGTCGTTTGCCCCTCAGCGAATCTTTCATAACGAAATTCAGACAGGAATCATTTGGACCTCAATCAAGGCTGTATATAGGATGTGACAAAGTTTGGATGCTGTACTCCTTCAGTAAGTCTGCCACGTCAACGGATTTATGCATACAGTTGATGGATACCTCGGGTATCGGTGCGCAAACGGGTGGTTCGGTACCGTTCCGCAATTTTTAGCAACACGTTCGAGACATACAAATGTCCAGTGACAGTAGCAGAGTCGGGCACAGGTCCCTGGACGATCGGACCTTTAGCATCGAAAAATAATGCATATAAAACTCTATTGACAGTCCGACTACGTACAGCCAACGGTAGTATCTGCTCATTTCCTTCAATCGAAACTTTATAATTGTTTCTTGAGTCGGGTCCAAAAATAAAAGGAATCCATGTTTCATCAGCTGTGATAATCTCATTCAAACATTTCTGGTCATTCTTTTCATACTTGGTGAGTAGTTGCTTGGCTATTTCAACCCAAGCTTGTTTTTCATCAGTCGTCAACAAATGCGGAACTTATCTTGCCCAAACCTATCTGAGCTTCAGATGATTCTTAAGTATATTGAAAAACAGCTGATAAAATAATGCCCGTGATGGTATAAATATCTTCGACTGTGTATCGAGCATCTTCATCATCAATTACTCTCTTCACAGCAGTCACTTCCCTCTCATCAAATGCAGGCAACAATCTTGCGGAACGTGGGTCATCTTCCGTGAATTCTCGACAATCTTTAAAACGACGAAAACATCTCACAATTGTACTTTATGACAGAGAATTACATCCGTAAACTTTATCCAAGTCGGCCTTGATTTCAATCTGAGATAACCGTAACAGCGGCTGTATTCTACAGCAAGCTCTGTGCTAAGTATTATAATTGTTTTCCGACGACATTTTTAGGTCACTGTTACCTATGTTAGATCACACTCATATAACTGCAGGTTTCCGGCGTGCTGAATGTGTAGCCCCATATCATTTTATAGAACGTTATTTTGTCTATCAATCGGCGTTACATTTATTGATAAATTGAAAGAAACAAAAAAAAAAAAAAAAAAAAAAAATCCACAACAAAAAATTCAGAACTTACTTTTCTAATACCCCTAGCTATCAGAAGGACACGTATAGCAGTATATGTAAAGGATTTGTTTCATCCACGACGCCTAGTTCACGCTCAGGAATGGTTGTGGTGTTGGGTTACAAGGGGAGCAAGAAAACATGCATTTAAAAACTCTCGGGATTTGACATGGCGATCCGTTCAAACAGATCTCTTCTTTATTCAATAATTTTTTGGGGAAAAAAAAACACCTAAAGGTAAACCCAAAGACTCTTATCCGAAACATCAAATAATAATGTTGTCACGGTCATATTATGGCTGTTTCACAACGGTGCAAAGTTTTACAGGCAGTTCTCCGTGTTGGCATTTTAAGTGCCAATCAAAACTTTTTTTCGTTTGAATCATTAGCGTGAGTCAAATCAACAAATTGAAAATTCAAGTCTTACTGTTTCTCTTTTGTCATTATTTATTATATATTTCTTAAATTGACTTCTATGAAGTCTCAGCTTTAATAAATACCTCAAAGGTATTACATTTGAAGCTATTTGTTTAAATCATATGTTTATTTTAACCATTGTCTGGGCACCTAGATCGATATGTTCAATATTAAATCGACATTAATATAGTACAGGTTAACTAAACACTTAGACTAAAGTTATTAGCCGTCGACTACATGACGTTCCCAAATCGTAACACAATCAACAATTTCTCCGAGGCGATGTACCATTCCGATAGATCAGAGGTCATATTGGAAAAAAATTCATTACACGCGACGTATGATCGGAACAGGCCTCGGCCATTTCCGTCAAGTCGAGAATTCTGGACTTTACGGAAAAGGCTTACGTTGTTCCGATTGTCTCGATTTAGTGTTTATTCCAATGCAATAGAACAATCTGAAATACACGAAATTTGCGCCAATAATTGGTCCCATTTACAATAAAAAGAAGCTTTTACAAAAAAATGTATTTGCCGAAGTTGCCAATAAATGTAGGCCGTTTTGGATTCGCTATTGAAGTCTGACCTATTCTACAGGAACATAACACTCATGGAGTGTATTAATTGATCTTTACAAAACGCTGTCGATGGTTCAGATGTTGGTTAATCTGGTCTATTAGGTGGAGAAAACCAAAAAACTTCTAGGATAATATTGACATTGCATGAGCTACCACAAATTCTTGTACATTTTGAAAGCTGGGATCAAACCCGTAACCTTAGAGATGCATGAGAGCGTGTTACCTATGTGCAATCCAAGCCCAACGGGCCCATTAACGATCAACATTACAGGTTTATAATGGTCTGCTCAAATAATCAAATTTAAATAAATAATGCGTGAATTATATACCACGTACATTAAAAATAACTTGACCTTAGGCAGTTAATTTGTGATTCGCACATAGTGTATGCGTACGCATATAATTATGGTTTCAAGAGTATATTATCGCCTCCGTACTCTTTAGACCAGTGATGAATTTCCAGTGTTTAGCCATTAATAAATAGGAAAATAACGAGAACAAATATTTATATTCTCTGATTAATCTAGATTGTCGTAAAGCATAACATGTTACACAATTTTATCGAAATTCCCTCTGCATTCTCTCTCTCTCTCTCTCTCTCTCTCTCTCTCTCACACACACACACACACACACACACACACATGCACAAGGAACACAAATACGTGGAAACCTGTGATGTGTGTGTGAGAGAGAGAGAGGTTTTTGGAATCATTTGAGCTGGATGGATACAAATGTTGAAGTAGGTATGTGTATATGGGATTTTTCTACCGTTTTACACGATACCAATAACCCAAAGTTGCATAAAAGCTGTCAAGACAAAAGGGTTGTACTGTAAATATTCCCCTAGTGGCATACAACTCCCTAATCTATTTTATGTTTTGTTTTGCTTTTGGTTTTCACCGCGCAGCACATGTGTAAAACAGATGTGTTAATATTTAGGGACTGAACACTGAATTTTCGGTAGGGGTCCACAAGGGGCGTGGGGGAATAAATGTCTTGATCTTGATCATGAAATTGATTAGTTCGGTGCTACATCATAATGGCAATTCCATAATGAAATAGTTTACTCTTTAACATGGCATGGGGACAGTGCCAAACGCTCTTTCAAAGTCTAATACAAAAATGTTTACTTGGTCACTCTTATCTAAATATTTAGACCAATCATCAATAACACAGCACTCTGGCGTTTCGCAGCTGTGTAATTTCCGGATGGCATGTTGTTTTACAGATATGATAGGATACTTATCCAAGTTCTTCATCATGTTAGAACAGACAATATGCTCAAGCAATTTGCAAAGTACACTGGTGAGTGAGATTGGGTGGTAATTACTTTTTTATCATACACCGTATGTCTTAAGTACACCTGAACTGCAATTTCCGATCACATTGCACGGTGTCAACAACCTCATAAATTAACAAAATTCAAAAGGGCCAACAATGAGATTGCTGGAAATCTTAATGAATAATATATGGGAGTGTGAAAACAACCCCTTGTGCCCCATTATTTTATTTATTTTGTTTGTTTTTAATAATGTTTTTTAAGTTAAGGACGATGGTCATTTTTATATTTGTAAGAGTTGTTTTCCTTCATGCAGTCACTCATGGTCTGTAAAATAGTTGGTTTGGTGTGATGTTTAAACGCACAACAGCACGAGAATGTTATTTAGTGCCAAGACAATTAGAGTAAAGAGAGTTGCGTCATGATACACCACTGTAGTCGACCTGGGCTGATCTGATGGTAGGATTGAACTGTACCCTTTCGGTCATTTGTCCAGCAAGCTAAACACTGTGCAACCGTGCTCCTAAATAGTATAGTAAATAGTCTCCTACAACTAGTCACAGACCGTAATGATATTAGTCATGCTCATGGGTCAAATATTAAATTAGTGTGGTCTGTGACTAGTTGTAGGAGACTATTTACTGTAATATATTAGAAATCATCATTGGAAACATTTAAGTCTGTTTAGAAAATAAAGTAATAATTTAAAATGTGTGTTTGCCGTGTAGCTTATTAATGAGATTAGCAATTTGAAGCTTACAATAATCTTGATCTGGGAATAAATACTGTCCTTATAAGAGCGCCTATAAATTCTAACTTTACTGTACCGTTGTCCCTAATAAATTACTTAAGTTCGTTTGACAGAAGAAATCTTTATTAAAGGCACAAGTTAGAGGATAAATAATATAAAGGATAAATAATATAAATGATAATTAATATAAAGGATAAATAATATAAAGGATAAATAATATAATGGATAAATAATATAAAGGATAAATAATATAATGGATAAATAATATAAAGGATAAATAATATAATGGATAAATAATGCTAAAGGATAAATAATATAAAGGATAAATAATGCTAAAGGATACATAATATAAACGATAAATAATATAAAGGATAAATAATGCTAAAGGATAAATAATATAAAGGATAAATAATATAAAGGATAAATAATATAAAGGATTGATAATATAAAGGATAAATAATATAAGGATAAATAATATAATGGATAAATAATATAAAGGATAAATAATATAATGGATAAATAATATAATGGATAAATAATATAAAGGATAAATAATATAAAGGATAATTAATATAATGGATAAATAATATAATGGATAAATAATGCTAAAGGATGAATAATATAATGGAGAAATAATATAAAGGATAAATAATATAAAGGATAAATAATATAATGGATAAATAATATAATGGATAAATAATATAAAGGATAAATAATATAATGGATAAATAATATAATGGATAAATAATATAAAGGATAAATAATATAATGGATAAATAATATAAAAGATAAATAATATAAAGGATAAATAATATAATGGATAAATAATATAAAGGATAAATAATATAATGGATAAATAATATAAAGGATAAATAATATAAAGGATAAATAATATAATGGATAAATAATATAAAGGATAAATAATATAATGGATAAATAATATAAAGGATAAATAATATAATGGATAAATAATATAATGGATAAATAATATAATGGATAAATAATATAAAGGATATATAATATAATGGATAAATAATATAATGGATAAATAATGCTAATGGATAAATAATATAATGGATAAATAATATAATGGATAAATAATGCTAATGGATAAATAATATAATGATAAATAATATAATGGATAAATAATATAATGGATAAATAATGCTCATCATGATTTTTTTTGTTTGTTATAGTCCTGACTCTATAGAGGTGGGGGTATATTGGAATCTTCGTGACCGTCGCCAATCCGGCAGATAACTTTTTAGCGCAGCAAATCCGGCAGTTTTTGGTTGATTAACATGCAACTTAGTATATATTGTGGTAATCATCTGAAGATGCCAATAATGACAAATAACTGTACTCCGAAAATTCTCATACGAGATATAGCTGTATTTTTACTCACTGTGGCAAACCGTGTACGAAAGAATATTGTGAACGAAGCTAGCCTCACCCTTTTGACTTGAAACCTGATGTAGCGTATGTAATAATGTGCAGTTTTTCTTTCTTTTCTTTTTCTCTTAACACAGCTAGTCATACAGTTTGTAGTTATGGTCATCATTTACAGGTGACGAGTTACAGCACTCGAGACATTTAACATTAAAAGTTTATATATTTTAACGTATACTGATTTTCCCGTCAACAGGATAAAATAAGCGTATTTCCAAATCCAGAATATTTTTTATAATAACTTGGCTGTAAAATTTACCTGAAACAGATTGGTCCAGTACTTTAGGTAAACCACAACTATTGGACCACAACCTCAAAGGTTAAGGTAAACGTAAATTATAAGAAAGTCACAGCAGTTTATGTATCCAAGAAAGTATGAAAATAGGTTCAGTCTTTGTATAATTTTAAGGGAGCTACATAATACATTGTGTTGTCCTTATATTATTTTGAAATACAACATCTAAAATATTAGTTAAACTTGTTGCATCCATGGATAATGTTGCTCAAGCATGCCATGCTGTTTTGTCTTGCAAGCAAGACAAAATTGTCATCACTTTCATAGCTTATTTGTCTGTTACCATTAATTGCGATAGCGTTGTGATGTCAAACCTAGCAAGCCTTCATTAGCCAATGATCTCTCAATGAGATGGTGCTACAGGTAAAGCCTGTTCATATCTTTCAGAATAACTCAAATCCTACCCCAATGTAATTTTGAAATATAAAACACCGCATACATTTTTATAGTTATACCAGTAATTGAAAGTAAGTATTTTACTATTAATATTCGAAGTAAAGTTAAAAGTAAGTTTTTTGATAATAATGGTCTAAGTAAAGTTAAAAGTAAGTATTTTGATAATAATGGTCTAAGTACAGTTAAAAGTAAGTATGTTGCTAATAATGTTCGGAGTACAGTTAAAAGTAGATAGTGTTGCTATTATGGTCTGGGTACAGCTGATTTTTGCTGCCATCAATAATACTTATTTTTAAAAAAATGTAAATCCCGTTCCTTCTTTTTTAAAACCGAAGTTGTTTTGAGTGTAACTTTGTCTGGATAACACTATTTAAACAGAATTCTAATCACAATCAAGACAAAGTCTGTGCATTATATAAATAATAATCGTAAGTATTGTAACAAAACTAGGGTATGTGCTATTTGTATTTACGACTCCGTTTATAAATTTTTTTTTAGTTGTTAGTGATTATTTGTTTTATTAAGGAGAATCTGTATTGGGAAGATATTTTTCAAACCGGCTAATAAGCCAGTGACTAGGCACAGACGCCATACTGAACTATATTCACGGGACATTATGACTGCATGGATTAGTTTGGTAAATTGGCCTTGTCAAATTTCTTAATATAATGATATCTTATGATATTCCTTCCTATAAGTGTTTAGTAATTAGAGAGAGGAATAATTCTGCATATATTTTCCGATCAGCTTTGATGGGAACTTTTAATTAGCTGATTTTACACCCATGGCTTGTTACATACCAAGAATGTTCTTTGTTTGTGTTTTTTTTTAATGTGAAAAGGTTCCAATTTGATATAAAAAAAAGATTTCAATACATATAAAGGGAGAAACCCAAATAAATGAATATTTGATATAAGTATGCTAACGAAGTTTTCATATCAGTCGTGTGATGTTATTCTCTTACAAATTCATATCCTTCCCTCATTCTGAAATTACCTTTGGGTTGGTTAAAGTATCTAATATTTAATTTCAAAATTCTTGGTTTTAAAATTTATTTTCTGTTACCAGCCATTCAGCTTCATAATATTCAAGAATTTAATTTTTTTTTTTTTAAATTAATTTATTGACTATTATTATTACTACTATGCTATTGTTAATAAATGATATAATAGTTATACAAATACATTTATTCCCTTTAAACCTTGAATTTATATTGAGAAATTCGTAAAGAAAAATGCGAACTTTTTGAAAAACGTATCCAATACATCATGACAGAATACAGTTTTCCTTTTATAACTCTCGTGTACTGTGATAAAATATGTTGTTATTTGCATTCGGATTATTAAATTTTAACATAAGTAATTAAAAGCAACAAAACAACAAATACAATAATAGTCATCATCATGTATAGCGTCATCAAATGATGAAGAAGAAGATGATGATGATGATGAAGACGACGATATTGATGATAAAATTTAAGTCATGGTTATACAAATTCTCAATAGTATTAGTATAAAAATAAATAGTAGATATAAAATATAGAAAGACTGCTACTGAACGAATCAGAGATTTCATACTCTACCAGAATTTACCATTTGCAGGTCTCAGAGACCAATGCCAATTTCATACTATCGCCAAGTCGTGCGTATGCAATGACATTTCTTTCATAATTGACACGAAATTGACAAGATTATAATCATAACAATTTGGCAAATTTACACCAAGTTATGGCGGTATTGGGTGTGTGTTCATTATAAGGCTCTAGTTTCCTGAGTTAAAGTCTTCTTATATATTTGCTTCATGTGGTTGATCTATTGGTCGTCCCGCTCCCCCTCCACCGGCAGTCTTCTTGGATCCTTCCGATCAAATTTTATTCAAGATTCGAACATATACCCATTACGTTCAAATACGACAAACCTCTATATCAAACCACATCGACGACAATAAATGGGTCATTAATTGTGTGTGTGTGTGTGTGGTCAAAATACTGAAATTAAAGAGTCACGTCCATGAATGTACATGCCTTGATTTTCACACGCAGACTGCACGTTGTTGGAGAGAAATTGTGTATATGAAGATATAAAAATAACACGACTATATAGAAAAATAAAAAAGTTGGTGCCCGGCAGAAGTGTCATCCTTCAATAACGAAGCTGTCATGCATGTGTACTGAATCTGGCTGCCTGATGGAAATTTTGTGAACAGATAATTTGGGAAATAGAATACAACTGCCTGATAGTTACTTGAACAGCGGGAAAATATGAACAAATTAACGTAGTTTATTTTCTTTATAATAAACAAACTACATAGTGTCAGTTTCTAAGAGTCATTTAAATGATTTCTTTAAAAGTGAAATCAAACTAATGACTATCTTGTTCGTAATAAATATTGAACATTTTTCAGTTGTTATCGTGTTCATTGTGACTATTTTTAGTTCGAAAATACGAGTGACAAAAAGTTGCAAGTGTTGCTATAAAACAAAAGTCAGTACTAGTTGTATATAAGAGAATTTTAAACTTTAAACAAATTTCTATTGTTCATTCAGAATGGTAATTTACCTGTATTTGTTTAATATATTGCTGGATTGTATATATCGTTTTCTTTAAGGAAAACATTTAAATAAAATAAATTTGATTATTAAGGGTTTATTGCATTGCCTTCCGTATTTTGAGACGGATTATGAGGAACTCAACCCAGATGCAGAATAAAATATGGTCAGTGGGAAAAAGAAAAATATGTGACAACCAACAGTCGACATTAAAGTGTAAGTCTCTCCTGAGCATTGAATCCGATGTGCTTCAAACAAGTACATTTTCATTTATAATTCTCAACTTTGCCGACAGCAAACAAGAAAGCGATGCTTGTAAATGTAAACGCATTTTTTGATTTATGTATAAAGTACTGTCGAGTTTTTATTGAAATATTTTATTATAACAATCAGTGTTAAAGTATGTCTCATTGATACACTATATGCATTCAACCTATAGCAAAAAATGTTCCCCACTCCCTCATCCCCACACCTGCTCTACTCCATTTCCATTGTATAAGTATGATTTTACATAATTCTTCACGGCGCCTTTGTATTTTACCATCCATAATGGTATGATTTTATACAACTTTTCATGGCGCCTTTATATTTTACCATCCATAACGGTCTGACGTTACACTACTCTTCATGGCGTCTATATTTTTACCATCCATAACGGAATTATTTTATGCCACTCTTCGTGTCGCTTTTGTATTTACCATCCATAACGGTAGCACTGTGACGAACTCGTACCAATCATGAAATGGCGTGGACGACGCATTGGTAACATAGCCGCTTCGAACATCTGCAGTCTCGGGTTCGATTCCAGGCCCCAACATATGCGAAGTCAACATGTTCGCCCAGTGATTTTCTTCGAGTTCTCCAATTTCCTCCTTTACCAAAATGTACACTACGCCAACATGTGGGCCCTCAGTAATACTTAATGTACACTACGCCAACATGTGGGCCCTTAGTAATACCTAATGTAAATTGTAGTACAATCGACGTAAAGTAAATAAAGCATAAATCTTAAGTGATCTTATAAATTGCTTTATGTGTATCATACCATTTCTGTAATATTGAAAATTGTACTATAGAAAATCTCAAACAAAAATCAGTAATCAAGTATGATTAAAGCATTCCTCAAATTAATTTTACAATGACTCTACCATTGAATCTCGAGCGTTTATAACTGTGCTTGTGTTCAGACTATTCTATCACAGCCTTTTATTAAGAAAGTTCTGGCTGTATGTGTCATGTGTAATGCAAACATGTTTCTTATCAATGGTCTAATTGTTCAGTACCTAGGTTACAATACAGCTATGTCAGTCGATCAATATACGTATGACAGTTTTTCCATTACTTGAGAACAGAAGAATAGCACAACGTCCCATTCAGAAGCAACGAGTGTTACATATAGTTTATAAAGATCTATAAAAAAGACTAGTGTAAATGTCTCTGCCATGCGAAAGACAGCATGAGGTTCTCAAAGGGGAATTTTATCAGTTAGGTTTTGTAATTAAACTCTTGCAAGGGGAGAAACATTGACCTACTACATCTGCAGATGAACAAGACAAATTTAGCGTAGCAAACACAATAAACAACGTTTAAATTTGTACACTGGATTTGCAGAATACAATTATGTTGCCAAAGACATAGTACTTTCTAATTACCAATGAGAAAAAGAAAATAAAACATATAGTGTGCCATTAAAGACATGCTTAGTATTGAAACCTCCAAAAAGAAAAATTCCTGGTAAAAACCTCAAGTAACATTGAGAGATATTTGAATTGCATAAAGTATATGTATAACCGATTAGATTTTTTTTTTTTTTTTTTTTTTTTTTTTAAATCGGCAAATACTTTAATCATATTAGGCTATTCATTTCGCTAATAACTGTAACTTTCCCAATAACTGTTTTAATTGGAGGTATCAGTGAAAATGACCAAGCAACGCCAATGTAAGTCATTTTATACAATTGTAAACGAATGAAGATGGGAAGCAACTTCTTTTGAACTTACTACATTTTTTAAAAATGTATATATCACGTAAGTGGCGGTTTCAAAATTTATGTCTAAATATTTTCAACTCTTCAGATATAAGTTGCCTATAATAGAAGATGCGCCGTATGTTCATAATAAAGGGAAATTGCTCATATACATATATATTGCAAGAAAGATTTAAGTTTTCGAAATTCTAAGATTTGTTCAATAGATATAAATAAAGGGAAACAACCGATCTAATAGAATGTATATCGTCTACGGTATTTACTTCCCCTTAATATCTATGTAAACAACCAAGGAGTAGATTTTATTTAGGTTATGTTGAATTCTCTGTATGATATGAAGAAAAACAATCTTTCCTTTTCTTTGATCGAGGTTACCTTTTAAAGCTTTAATTGTAGCTTTCCTACTACTACTATTACTACTACCACTACGTTGCTTCTCACTGCCGTAATAGGTTATAATAGAAGAATTTTATAATTTATTGAAAGTGAAATAAACGGTTGGAAATGCAGAAATAATGTTATTTTATTACCACTGTTCACGATGTGAATAAATCACGCAAACCTTTCTTTTCCTAATATGCAAAACCTGTATTACGAAAATTAATAATAGGCAATGTAGAGGCTAATGGCAACATATAATTTACTCGCGACTTACTAAACTTACGCACAGGAAGTACTTATGCACACAGTTGTCAACGTGCACATACATTCTATAGCTCGTATTAACTTGTATACTTCTCATAGCTCTCGCAACCGTGGTACTTCATTGAAAGAAACAACGTATTCTTGGAAATGCAAAAACTCAAGTACTTTTTCATTATTCAATCAATTAGTACAGATCTAGCAACTTGTCTGAGGGTGGAATTCAATCTTAAATTGACGAAATCAGGGCAAACTACCAGAGTTTATTTAATAGCCTAACTGCAAGCACAACTATGATTATGGACTATTTGCCATAGTAAATAAATCAAAAAAAGATCCAGCTTTGATAACCATATTGCACCATCACCACCACGATCATCATTGTAGTAGTCATCAAAAACAGTAACTTCAGCATAATGACGTCAAAGAAGCAACTACGTTATCAACAAAAGCAGTAGCTACAACAACAACAACAACAACAACACAGCCCTCAATCATCCCGACACAAACCTGTTTAACTTGAACTTAAAATTTTACATTCGACGCAAAAGTTGTTTTATTACTTTTTTTAAGCATTATATGAGCATAATTATATATTTATCATGTGTACCTGAGTAATGGTTCATCAGAACACACACACACACACGCACACATTTTGACATGTGTTGAGAAGCTTATTGCTGATTTCTTCGAGAAGCCTCGCAAAAAGTTGAAAATTATTCAAGTGGCGGAGCAACCGCTCAAACAACCCTCGCAACTGCTGGGGGGGGGGGGGGGGGGGGGTAGGCCCAGTGGGAGCCCAAAATTTCATCTAACAATCCTTTTATCGGGAAGCGGCCCCAGAATTTAGTTTTGCGAGTGGTGGTGGGGGTGGGGGAGGCAGAATTTATTCCCACGCCACTGATTCTACTCATTTGATAACTTCAGTATTAAATCATTCCCCATTTGAGATCCTCCTCTCTCTCTTTCTCTCGCTACAGACATACACAGGCACGCACACACACACACACACACACACACACATATATATATATATATATAAATATATATATATATATATATATATATATATATATATATATATATATATATATATATGTATGTATAGATAGATAGACACATTTAAAATAGCATGGCTTTTGATACGTTGGTATCACGCAATTTGATATACCAATACTGTCGGTATACCAAACTGTGATTCGCCCAAGGCGTATGAATACTGAATACGCTTGTAATTATGGTTTAAACAGTACACGATTGCTTCTATGATTTCTAGTCCAGTGATGAATTTTCAGTTATTAGTCATTAATGAAATATGAAAATAACTAGAAAAATATCCACATTCACTGCTTAATCTGTATTAGCTGAATTAATTAAATACGATACAAAATTTCAACGAAACCCACTCTGCTTTTCCCGTTTTCTCAACCACTCTCCCCCTCCCCTCTTCTCTCTCTCTCTCTCTCTCTCTCTCTCTCTCTCTCTCTCTCTCTCTCTCTCTCTCTCTCTCTCTTGCCATATTAAAGGAATAAATGTGCGTGAAGATCTGTGGAGTGCGAGAAGAAAAAAGACAGTGGGAGAGATGAAAACTTTGAACTTGAAATAATACCAAGTAACCTGCGAATACCCAAATTGTGATAACAGTATGTGTACACTATCATTGGGATTATTCTACAGTGTTACACGATACCAATGATGCAAAGTTGCAATTGCCTGGCGAGACAAGGGCCAACAATAAAAATTTTGGGCTTGATAGCACAACATATTAAGGACTGACCGTTAGTAGATGCAAAGGTGTGTTTTGCTTAAACCCTATGAGCCTGTGTGGGAGCCGTGGTGGGGAGCTGGTTGGAAGGCCAGCGGTCAGCCGTGGTGTTTTGCTTACGCTCCGATGAGCCTGGGTGGTAACCGGGATTGGGAGCCAGTTGGAGGACCACATCTGAACGACTGTAATCGTGTTAGGGGCCAGCCGCCTGGGGAGGCAGCGGTTAGCGGGTTAGTGTGCCGTCTGAACGACAGTTTGCCCGTTGAAAACACGGGAATGTTACGACGGCCGAGTCCCTCGAGGCCGCTCAAAACTAAGTGTTGTACTCGACGGGTAAGGTGGTAACATTAATCTGGGCTGTGTCTGAAGCTCTATGATCGAGATACTCTAGGAAAGTACGAAACCTTTTTTTTTATTTTAATGCAGCGGCCGCTTTTGGAAATCATTGAGATTTAAGACCATGCTGTTCGCCCAAATGCCACATATCATGTGCATATGGTAGCAGTTGTTTAGCAGATCTGAGTAGAAAACTCTGCCCATTATTTTTCAACAATGGAAGCATTACTTTGGTTAGTTTCTTTAAAGAATGAATATGTGGGGATCCTTCGCGCTGACATATATTATTTAATCTGTACATATGAGTCCAAAGTTTCTTTTTGGCAGTTGAATGTCTCGAAATAGTGCAACAGTTGTCTGGATATTTATCGCGGAGCTTAGCAACTTATGATTGTCGTTTTGGCTTCACACAGCACTTTGGCAATCTTTCTGTATTATATATATATATATATATATATATATATATATATATATATATATATATATATATATATATATAGAGAGAGAGAGAGAGAGAGAGAGAGAGAGAGAGAGAGAGAGAGAGAGACAGACAGACAGACAGACAGACAGAGAGAGAGGGATAGAGAATTTTTATTATGCTCGACATAATCATCTATCTACGCTGGGATATCCATTGCAGGGTGCGATTACTGCAGACGCTATTTCAATTTATTTCTCTTTTTAAAATGTATTTAAATGACTAGAGATAAAGACACGGAAGCAGTTTTGCACAGTTATTTTTCATCTTCGGAATAATGAAAATTATTGGCTTGCATGTCTTATGTATCTTGTCTGACCAGAAAAAAGAGTCGCAAAAATAGGCTACATCGGCAGCGTCTGTTATTGAAATACCGTATCGTATGCTGGAGGTGTGGTGGGAATAGGCCTCGAGGCAGCGTCTGTTATTGAAATACCGTATCGTATGCTGGAGGTGTGGTGGGAATAGGCCTCGAGGCAGAAAGCTGTAGTTCCGACGGCTCTGTCGTTTTCACTGTTTTTGTCATTCCGATAGACAATACACATCTTTATTATTAATTTAAAACGCGATGATTCATGAGTTCCTCGCGAACGTCGGCTGTTCAGCGTGCTATTAGCTCGATGTTTGCCACTGTGTCAATTACAACCGAGGTTCATGCCTTGTGCGATGCAGCCCGTATTTAATTTTCATGGCTGTGTATTTATCGACTACATCTAAGATAAGCTTGAACTCTTCTTCAGAGATAGCGTTGTCACATAGCGCCTTAGGTATGTGGTCTGCGATTGTGTTGAGCTTTGTTTCAGCAAAGACGCGTATTTGATGGTGCTTTTCAGCTTTCGGGGATAGTCGCAGGCTGATAAAATTTCCAGCCATATAAAATACACCACAGCTTAAAGCTGTGATAGCAAGGACAATTGCAGTGGAGGCAACAACGAGTCTTTAAACTATTCCAAATCCCACCACACCAGTGCTCAGAAACACAGACGTCAGTGTGGAGTCAGCACCATCAACCGTGTTTACTGCGCGCTTGCATTTATTTGGTACAGAGCGCTCCGCTGTTTAGCTTCTGCCCGTAGGGATGTTTCAGCCTCACATATGTTTTTCAAACAAAACTCTTGTGGGTCATCGATCTTTGCGTCTTTCCCGAGTATAACCCTGCTTTTTTATGCTGACGAGAGGAGTAATAGAGGCTCCACATATCCCAAAAGAAAGGTTATCGACGAGGACGTTTCGCCAAATACCACGTGGGCACTGTAGTAGAAATCGCCCCTAAGATTCCCCGAGGACAGTACTTTTGGCGGTTGTGCCGACAGCGTAAGCGCAACTAACGTTAGGATGCTCGGGTGGCTCGAGTGCTCGATGTCTATCTGTTCGTTCCACCGTAATCCAAACCAGTACATGTTAATACCAAGGAGGCACATATAATACTGCACCGATGATTTACATTTCTTGTCAATGTCATGCACTTGTAGTGTGAGTTGCTCCAATACTTTGTCTGATTGCAGAATCATCGCGCGGCACCAGTGATTCGTGTTAATTGTCTGTGTCTGGTTGGTCCCCAATGGCTTTGTTTTTTAAGCTTGCTTTTAATCTAGTATAACGTAGGTTCTAATTGTGGAAACTGAAGATGGTCAGAGTGATTGCGAATCTCGACGCTTGTGCCTCGACGTTGAGATCCTCACACCAGATGGTGTCTACAGCGAAAATCATAGACAGAAAGCAAGTTGTAAACTGATCATCGCTGTCATTTGTGTGCCAGTATGACCACATCTGCACGGATTGAAAGAGTTTCCCAGGATCCGACGCCATGCCTCCCATGGAAGTTTATAAAATAAGACCCGGATCCCGGGATGGTGATAGTGTCGTTATTCTTGACCGCAATGTCTGGTATCCACTGATGAGCGCATCTTCGGTAGACGTAACGGTGGTTAACAACTTACTCAAACGTGTCGGCTACGGGAAATCCATGTCTATAAGAGGAGAAGGCAGGCGCCGGAACGAGAGAGGATGCTGTTGCGTACGGCCTTGCTTTAACATCGACATCGACTGGTGCGTCTGTTAGTGACGAAGTTTAGTGTCCTGAGGGTCGACTGCGTCACGTACCTTTTTGATTAAGTTGTTGTTCGTCATCAGAACGCCGCTCATAGTATCGCCGGTCATTAACATATACAAGGCATCACCAGCATCAATATACTTTTGGATATTTGCCACAGACACTTAGTGCACCATTGGCGTTGAACTGCAAATTTGTCGGCTAAAACACTAGCTGTTTTGGCGAGAATTGCAGAGACATCCACGCCCGAGTTCTTAAGATTTCCCTTGACGTCGGAGAACACGACCAGGTAATTCATGTCGGCGTTAACATCACGGTGGGAGAAACCAGCGAGATCATCCTTGGTTGTATACTGGGATAGATCACCCTGTGGGGTGCGAGCGCTTGAAATAACAAAGCATCCACATATGTCTGCAGGCAAGGTTTTTGGTTACACAAGAAGGAGTTTGTTTTCAATTAATGTCGGTCAACTGATAATGCTGCATCAAGCAACGTGCCCGCGCTCCGGTTATGCTCAAGCGTCTTTAGCTTCGCGACGGATAGGTGGCCGTACACAGGCCCAACGGTCTTTTTTTGTATGTAGTAGGTCAAGGTCAACAGCAGCTACTGTGGTTCGTGCCACCTTACTCTGCTAAGGTACACAATTAGTTCAGCAGGCGGCGCAAGGCCAATCGGGTCAAAGTAAAGATGGTGGGACGGTGTGTCCCGGAACGCTGCCCAGTGTGTCCTGCGGTTTCCAGGAGACTCGAGGTTGACGATACCAGCATCAAGCCCGCTGCGCCTTTGTGGGTGTGCCAGTTCATCGCATAGGCGCAACCATCGGCCTTTATTTAGATCAAATCTGCGCTTGCGGCGTTAACGACTTCCTTGAGTGCAAGACTACCAGCTGTACCGACCGCGCCGAGCGCGGCTGCATTGCTGGCGGTTGCCAGAGTATAATAGCAAGAGCGAGCAGGGGAAGGATGGAAGCATCTTTCTGTATGGAGTTTGGGACCTAGGCCGGAAGTTCAAGGTCGATGTCACTCTCTGCTTCAAGGGCGGTTTTTAGGCGCTTGGTCTGGGAGACAGTTATTATGAATGGGACACGCCCATAAAGGTTGTCAATGCAGAGCTGCAAGGAGACTCTGTGGCATTCCTTTATAGAAGCGGCAACCGTTTCGAGCTGGTTTTTTGGAGAGGGACACTAGTTGTTTTTCGTATGGCATTGTGTTGTCGTTTCGATTATGCTAGTAGAAAGCACTTCGACCGTGTAGGGTTTGCATGTGTCGTTTAAAAGTTGTTTTCTATTGGGTCGTCAATGATCTTCATTCGCCTGCTGGCGTCATCGAGCAGCAGCGTTTTGTCTGAGAGGATGATAGCGACATATCTGTAGTTGGCAACTGCGCCCGTTGCAAAGCAGGCATTAAAGTACATGCCCACAACATACCACTTAACCAAATCGAGGCGTTTCAGGTTAAAGCAGTAGACTGGGTAAAGGCTGGTAAAATCCCGCTCGGTAATCTGGAGGCCTGAGTCCACGTTCTGCCCAAGTCCCATGTAGCTCAGGATTTGGCGGAAAGCTCGGGCCACGTTGATGTTGACATAGTCTAGGAGGATTTCCGCGGTCGACTCCTGGTGGCAGTTGACTGACATGTTCACTTCAGTGGCACTGAGCTTGTCAAACACCATCAGGATATGCTCTTATCTGTTTAGCCGTGTCACGTCCTGCAAACCAATGAAGATATGACACGGCGCGGTAGTACCCTGTTGGACACTGAGGTGCCAGGGGAACTGGTCGTTGACCTCGCTTTGCTGAGTGTATGTGGTTGCCGCCTGGAAGGCCAATGTGCTCTGTCCCCTTGCACGAAGTTGAGCAGGTTGGTGTCCGCCACCAATGACAGTGTCACAGCCGGCATCGAAAGAACAAAGAGCAAGCTCTCAAATTATGAATTTTCCAGCGTCCTCTGTAGCATCGCGAAAGATAGCATCAACGTCGGTGTTTTTGCTGGTCAGCATCGATGATGTGCTTGGCGCCGAAGATGACCTTGCGCACATCCCGATAAAAGCCGAAGATGTGGGTCAGTGCTATGGCGCAGGAAAAGTTACCCTGCGCATCCACCTGAGCCTTCCGCTTTGCGAAGCTGGCATTGAAGTTGGGCTTGTATCCGGTCACTCCATCGAAGTGGTCAGCTCATGCGCTTCTGGTGGCCTTTGCCATGGTCAATTGGGTGCTGTCGGCATGGTCTTTTGTGTGATCATCGCTGATGGGTCAACGCTGCGAGTGTACTTGTCTCTAAAGCGATCAAGGACGAGGATGGTCGCAACGATATCAACGATATCCTGGCAGGACTCTACTTTGTTATTGATGAGGTAGCAGGCACTTTCGAGCAGCGTCATCACACCGTTGTTGACAAAAGCCACCTTATCCGTGGTGTCGTCGAGTGTACTGTCTGCCTTTGTATGTTTGCAGACCACCTCCATAAACTCTTCTGCGGGGAGAACGCAGAGCGAGGTATCTTGCACCTGCTGCACCAACGACCCTTTCGATTGGGATCGCGGGCTTCTTACGAGTAGTACTGCAGGTCGCGAATGGTGCAGTCACGGAACACAGAGGCCCTCATATCGACGGCGGGGTCTTGCACATCTTGGAAGGATGCCATTGGATATGTTGCCCTTGCTATCTTCCAATACGGTGAAAGGCGAAGGCTTGCGCCCATGGCCAAGTTAGCAGTGACAGGGTGAAACAGGGCACCTTTTTGGTGGTGCATAGGATTAACCAGGGCGGCAACATTTTCTAGCTCCACCGCATTGATGGATGGCATAGTCTTAGCCGCGGCAGTGCCAACTTGCTGGGGCGATCACATAACCATTCCATAGCCTTTTTGCCGCCGGCGGCAGCGAGTTCTGGCAGCATTTTCTTTTCCTGACTTACGGTAGCCGTCTTGATAGTAACGACTGCAATCAAAGCTTCAGCTCTATCGGCCGGTGCTGCGACTCTGCTCTCTGCTTTGGTGGCCGCACTTGCTGCCCTGGTTTGGACGCAATCACCCAATTTGTTACTATAGTGTACACAAAATACCGGCCAGCGGTTGGCGACGACTCGTACTAGTATAATTCGTTGCGTGACTCTCATTGCTAGCTCAGATTTCCAGCTGTGTACAACGACTGCAAGATGAAAAGATAAGTGCGGCTCTTTACTTTACCTTCTAATATATTTAACGCGGAGGACGGTCTCAGATATAGAAGCCAACGGTTAGCGTCTAGTCGCAAAGATCAAGCAGGTTGCAATCCCTATCGGTCGGCGTAAAGTTCAGCATATTGGTAATGGGATTGTTGCAAGGTATGTGGTTGGGCAGGAGAGTCTGGTCCGAGGTAAGGCTATAGAGCACGTAACCAGAACTTATTTTATCGCTGGTGCTGGAGTCCATATAGGAGCCGACCACATCGTCGCATGTAAGATATATAGAAATCGTGATGGTGAGCAGTACTATGCCGTACGCAACGTTGTAGCCTTGTCTGGCCATCCCAACAGCTGGCGCAGGCTTGAGTTTGCGATGGTAATGCTATAGGCGGCGGAACTGACCTCAAACGTTGCTGAAAGGGTTGGCTCTTTGGCAACAATACTAATTTTGGTCCCGTCGCCCTTCATGGCTATAATCTGCCGCTGGATTTCCTAGTTAATGACGGCTATTTCGTTGCCAGGTTTACGGTCTCCCATGTAATGCCACTGTTGGAGGAAAACACAAAGGTATTGTTGGTTGAAAAACCGCCAAAAGGCCGGGAGCGGATATTGGTACCAGCTGTATTAGACTCGGAGAGACGCCTGCGTAATCTGAAGGTCGCGCCCCTTGTACGCCCCTTGTACGCCTTAATTGGCGTAGGAAAGATGACGTCTAACGCCGGATTTTTTTTTAGTTCGCTGACATTAACTGTGTGGTCCCGGTATGGTATGGTCTTCATCAGCGTTTCAAGGCGGTCGGAAAGCTCGTCATGGCCTCTATAGAAGCGAACTGTGTTAACACAACTCCGGACGTGCCAGTGCTTTTGCTTTTGCTTTCTGACTCGTGTTTACACTGCGCTGGCACCGCTGGCGTTTGTCCTCAGTGCCCGTATTTGCTCTTGAGCTACTAGTGGACAGATCTTTGCCAATGCTGGCCTGTACACTTTGCCTTTCGAGCAGCTTGCTCTTGTGGGCGCGAACCTTTCCCGTAAACTGCTCTAACTCCTGTTTTCTTCCAAATGTCTCTCGAAACACCCACTTTGGCCAATTGTCTACTATGTACTTTGGGACTGCCCATCGATCCCTCGGCAACAACAACAGCGTTTGCCAGTTTTTAGGTATCTCAGCCACAGCAGTTACGTCACCGCTGTCGTGGACAACGCTGGCGCCCTTGCTCTCTAAACTTCTGGGAGTATACTTGATCTGTACTTGGGTGGGGGCGGTTACGGCAGGGCTGCACTGATGTCTTCGCACAGCTTTTCCAATTTGCTTTTAGCCCCGCTTTCTTTGACGGCCTGCTTTACGCCTCTGACATCCACGTGAATTTCCTAAAGAGCCTTTGCGGCACGGGCAGTGGCTTTTGCAGTGGCCTTGGCTAATTTTATGACAGATGAAAAGGTTTTTTTCTGACTCATATGTAACATCAGCCTGTGCGAGCTGACGGGCGTTTATCATATCGCTCAGCTGGATGCGGCGAACCAAGTTTACCCTACGAGTTTATATATATATATATATATATATATATATATATATATATATATATATATATATATATATATATATTCAGTTTCAGACAATGAAGAAGAAGATGGAAGAGTCAAAACAGATCGCCCTCCAAGAGTCGGAGATTTACAGAGAGTCATTTGAAAGTATACTTCCAAAAAGAAGTGTATACAAGATCCTATATTTGTTCACTGTCCCAATTGTAGTAAGATTCCAGGAGGACGTGAAAAAATCTTTCGGTGCTCTTGCACTCTTTCCGATTTTGCAAAATGGAATTAAGATCCCACGGACGACACTTGGAGCGTAGAGGACATAGAGACGTATTGCCGAACGTTACGACATGGTAGAAATCGAACCTTTGATTCTTCTCGAAAGCTTGTTTGGAGGACGAGCCAATGCAACATAAAACGTTACGGGGACTGCCATCTATATGCTACAGTAATGGCTCACACTTTCTCGGGATACGATGGACAATTTCTCTTGAAATATTATTCAGAACAAGGTACCGAATGTTCCACAGTCACCATGAACGAAGCCAAAGTCATCCACACGAAAGTGGGACAAGTACAGTTTACAGATTCCATAAGTTATTTGGCCATGCCTTTGATTAGAATGACTAAAGTTCCCCTAATCGTTTGGAATGACAGAAATGGTCAAAGGCTATTTTCCATACTTTTCAATACCGAAGCTAATCAACACGTTGTACTCCATCATTTGCATGACATTCGTTATTACGATTCTGACGCTATGCACATAGAACAACGAGAAGTATTCTATATTTGGTACCAAACTCACTCTTCAAGAAATAAAATAAAAATATCGCCTTTCTGAGTTGGACATTTTACGCCTTTGCTGGGGACAATTTCGACAATTATTTCCGGATCAGGAGGTATCGATATTTTGAAGCTAGCTTCTACCATTGCTAAAGTGTATGTGTTGGTCTATCGAAAGACGTTCATGTCTGAGAAGAAACCAGTCATCATACCCCTTCAATCTTGTCTCTAAGTGAGCTGTCGATACTCCGCCAAAGCTTTGCGTTGGCTGCATTACTTGTGTGAACGTGAAGACAAATGGATACAACATGCTAGAAACGGTACAAAAAAGAACATTGGAAGTCTCTCTGTGGATGCTTGGAATTTAGAAAACCCACAGGTCGTCTACGAATCCCAGGGATGTTTATTTCAGGAATGCCCTATTTGTTTTCCTGAAAAAAAACTGAAAAGTCTTTTCTCAGAGTTTACCATGGAAGAGTTGTACGACCCCGAAGTTAGAAAGTCACGACGAACGACTACGATCGACGTTTCAAAACACATCCAGAATTTAGACGCATTGCCGAACGTTATGACGTGGTAGAAATCGAACCTTTGAATCTTCTCGAAAGCTTGTTTGAGGACGAACCAATGCTACACGCATGCTGTGCGACGTAGACGAATCTCAAGGAGAAGACATTAACTACATCGATATGTGTTCGTTGTATCCTTGGGTGCGCAAATATAAGTGATTCCCTACTTTGCACCTGAAATGTTGACATAACACATTGACGTGGAGTTGATTAAACGCAAGGTATTACCCCCAACCCACTTGTACCATCCTGTCTTACCACATCATTGCCAAGGAAAACGTATGTTCCTTTATGTCGTAGTGAGCTGAAACATGTAATCAGGACCACCCTTGTTGCCACAAGGATGAAGAAAGCGCTTTAACAGGAACGTGGGTAATTGTCGAATTGCTGCATGCTCTGGATCGTGGATACCAGCTGTTAGAAATATACGAAATTTGGCAATTTCCTACCACAGAACAATACCAAAAGGACGACGACTCGAAACCAGCGATTTTCTCAGGCTACACCAATGAATTCCTAAAATTGAAACAATAAGCTAGTGGCTATCCATCTTCGTGTCAGACTCCAGAAGACAAAAAGATATTCAAAGAACAGTACTGATCCTTAGAAGGCTTCACTTTGGAACACGCGGAAAGAGCGAGGTAAGACGATCGTGTGTGGGGACAATTGGCACAACGTCCGATATTACCCAAGACGGAATACTTGGCAGATCCAAGTCGCAACTTTCAACTGGTGGACGACAAAGGAAAACTCATGAAACACGTGTAGATAGCCCGTAACGAATTAATCATTGTAAATTACGAAGAAGTATCAAAATATGCACCCTCCCCCCTCCCCCGACGCGTTTGGAAATGTCATAGTTGCAGCGTACGTATCACCCAATGCCCGTTTAAAATTGTATGATGCCTTGGAACTTTTTGGAGATCGAGACCTTGTACGTTTGCAAAACAACCAAATTGTCAGTCGACCTTTATAAAAAGTATATCAAATTGTCTACCAGAACGAGTGCGACTTCCAGACAACAACACTTTACGGACACGCTGAGCTTCAGTATAAAAAAGGGAAAGTTCCAAGACAAATAATTCAACACAGAAACAGAGTGAGGGGCCAACTATGAACTCCAAGTTCAATTTTGCGCCAGCACACTTTCACTGATACTGGCTAACTTGACACAGCAACAAGTTAGGGGCCTACTGCGGACTTCAAGTTCCATAATACTGCGCCTTGAAAACCAGGGTGATGCCCTACTCGGCGACATCAGAGATGTTGCACGACCTTGCCGCTCCTCTACTATCATCGTAAGTAATGCCGTTGGTGTGTCGTACCGCTCTACTAGTGAAAGCGATGTAGCACGATCTTTATGCTTTACTGGTAAAAGTGATGCCGTGCGTGTACCTATCTACGGATCTCATCCATGCACCCGAAAATCACTCTGGATACCACTAGCTCATCGAGATGTACAAATCAAAGAAGAATACACGTTTCATGTGGCATTGTATGACTGTTGTGATTGAAAGTCTACTAAAATCGTTCAAAAATGGCCTAAAGATCTGGATGGAATGTCCACTACCAAATTCTAAGCCAGAACCTAATTTTTCTACTTGGGACGAGGAGACCAAGTACAGTGTTTCAGTTGTTGTGTGAAGATCCAAGAATGGGACTATAAAGACTCAGCTTTCCTGAAACATGCCAGATGGTCTCCATGTTGTCACTACCTTCGTTTGGTGGGGCATAATTATTATTCCTGTGGATACATTAGGAGAGAACAGTCGTAGTTTACCTCCTGAGCTACGAGAACACATTTACAAAGAGCTTGTACAGATTCAAGTGGTACATAAAGAACAATTACATCCTTTATGATATGGACTTTTAAATCAGTTGTACCTGAATGCTATAAGAGGGTTGATTACTTTGAAAGTGTTTAAATGGTCAGACATTGATCAACTACCCTCGCCTCAGAAGAATTTCGATGCCACGACTTCCACCTACAAGGTTGGGATACTATGAAGAATGTCTCGTCCAGAGGATGAAGACTTACAGAATTACAAAACACGTTTACAAGAAGTGTCACTTCAAGACAAGACTTCGTCAAGTCGTGCGGTGTGTGTGTTAGTGACTTAAACAATTATGTTCCACTCTGTACCAGTTCATACCCTGGGTAGAAAATATGACTATTTCCTCAATTAGAAACACATTTATGTGAATGATTAGTTTAAAAGAGCACATTCATAATCTGCCTGGAGGTACGAGAACGCATTTACGGAGTGTCTGTCAAGATACAAGTGTATAACAAATTCAGACTCAATTTCCAATTTTTTTAACTATTGCTATTGTCACAATATCAGAAGACTTATTCTTGGGAAAGACTGTCACTGAAACAAACCACTACGTGGATTTAAAGTTTACCATGCACGATTTTTTCCTCAGTGTTGCAACAAATTCCGTGGAAGGCATTCAATGACAGTGTTCAGGACTTAGAGGATTATTAAACTCTATTACAAGAACTGTGTCCACCTATGACTCCATTGAATTTTCCACGATGTGTCGTTTACCAGCATATTTGTTGTGGACTATTTATGAACAGTACATGCAGCAAAGACATGACCACCAAAACTTTATCTGTGCACGAAAGAGAAATTGTGTTGAAAGTGTTGAGAATAATGATATTGACAAGTTGTGTACCTCCGTTTAAAGAAGACATTCGTCGTACTTTATTCACGCTTCATACTTACCAAGAAATATGAATCTCTAGTTGCTTGCACCAACACATTTACGACTGGAAAGATGTACGCGACTCGAAAAGTCATGGCTTCGATACTTTGATAGAAGAAGTGGATGACTATGCCAAAGACATTGTGTGTCACTAATCCAAGAAAAGAAGTTAACTTAGAGCCAGTGAGAGAATTGAACATGGAATTAAAGACAATGTTACAAACAATGGAAGAAGAAGCTGATACAGAGGAAGAAATACTACGAGAGTACCATTGTACAATTATAAAAGGAAGAAATACTACGAGAGTACCATTGTACAATTATAAAAGGAAGAAATACTACGAAAGTACCATTGTACAATTATAAAAGAATGAGGAAGAAATAACATTCCCGAAGAAATTAGAGACAATTAATTTCACATAAACTAGAAGAACACCAGAGCGTACATATAGATTTCACGGGATGCACATAGAGTGAGAATACTGTACACTTACTTGTTTATATAAAGTTTTTGTGATTTTAATTTGTGCCTCGTTGATGTGAGGCGTCATTTATGCATTATGTGTTTTTAATTCTTGAAATGTAATTATGTTTTTTGTAGTTACACTTTTTGAGAAACATTAAACGTGCATCAGATGTATAAAATGTCTTGTGTGATCTCAGAATTCTCAACACCAATATTTATCGCTGTATCCTCCTCCTCCTCCTCTGGTCTCAAAGTGATTGACGAAAAGTTAGATCGTCAAAGTTGGGAGGGATTGTATCTCCGCCATCCCTATCACATGTTGATTGCTGGACTCTGATTCAGGCAAACTTAATTTATCAAACGTTTCATTGTCCACCACAACGTATCGTGTGGTGTTACAAAGAGTGGCAATCGGCTTGCACATTACTCCAAGACAATCATGGAGAATCCATTTCGTTTTTAGAAGGCATTCCTCGCTAAGACGATGGGATCGTGTCTGACTTTAGTCAAACAAATATGCTCATCTCGATGACATGTTAGGAGAAGACGAAGAAGAAATTAAACTTTGGTTTACACGAAAAGAACATCATCGTAATGCCAGAATTATTTTCATTACTCTTGAACAAAGTAAAGCACATCGCAACATCAAGTCTCAATGCCCATTATATGGTATTGCTTTAAAGTCCAAGAGACAATTCTCAAGTGCAGATGTTAGCCAATGAGTTAGGAACACCTTGGCAAAAGTATGCGTAACACGATGCCACTCAAACACCTCTTGCGTAGTTACTCATCGATTTAAAACCAACCACTACCGATTATTTGACATTTTTATACCAGTTTGTTTCACCATTGGTGCCTTGAAGGAGGTTCGGTCATTTACACGTCCACTTTGGCGCCTGTCTGAAGAAAACAAAAACTATAAAAACATCGGGCACTTCTTTTCTTTCAAACAGTATTCAACATGACATCCTTTTAATCTCATTATCTTGCCAAATTGATTCGTGCACTGTGTGGCATCAGTCGCAAATAAAAGTCCGTGCACATTTATTAGAAGTCAGTCCCAAAGAAGTGTTACGATGGTTTACCTTGACAGCAAGTCAATTACTGCAAGGTATCTTTCACATACCCCATCAACCCAAACGCTTTTTTGAGAAACATAAAGTAGTGCTGACACAACTGGCAAATCCAAGAACCGATACTCAAACGAAAAAAACAAATCATTTTGAAACCTAGTGGAAGTGGTTCTTTAGGAGGCGTCATTATTCGTTTCTTTGTAAAATAGAGGTTGTGCAGAAAGTTCCCACAATAGAAAGAAAAGCCCCCAAAAAAAGTCCTCCCCCCCCCCCCCAAAAAAAAAAATAAAATAAAAAAAATTCTGCCAAAAGAGAGGTCTGGTGCTGGGATGCGTACGTACTGGAGAAAACCACGCCGCTCTGTGACAGTGTCTACTCCTGCCACTTCTACTTCTTCGCCGTTCACGATGATGCCTGTCCAACCTGATATAACACCTGTGTTTCCCAATTTGATGAAAAAATGGAAACCAATTTCTAAGGAATTTCTACTTCTCTGGCGGCGACGACGTCTTCTTCTTTAGCGACTGCTGTTGCAGCTAAACAAAGTGGCCTCACCCTGAACAAAAGTACAAAAGAGAACAGGGGTGTTATAAAGTTTGCTGGATTTATCCAAACAATAACTGTGACTATTTAGTCCGTTGAAAACACCTCATCGTTGAGTGCTGCCCATAGTGAAGTTGATACGACATGATGACAATCAGTGGAGCCGAATTCCAGTATTTAAAAAAGTGAGAGATAAGTTCACTCCAGTGTGTTTGCTCCTGAAACAAAATATGTCATCAAGAAGTGCACACCTCCCTAATCAATAACCCAAAACATAATCTTCCTCCAAGAAATGGAAAAGAAAGGGATTCCCTCCTCGTTTAGCTATACATTGGGATGTTTTGTCCGTATTGACTAAATACAAACCTCCGATGCGAAAACGAACCATGAATGACAGCACCTAAAACAATTAAAAAATAAAAAAATAAATAAAATAACCGATACAGTGTGTGATTGTTGTTTGAATGTTTTGAAAGGAACGGTACCTTTGTCCAAGATACAGAAACAACAATTAAAAAGATCGAAACGTTCTTCGCCAAATGGTGAGAAAAAAAATATATCCATCAGTCACAAGAAAAATACATGCTGGTTCAACGAGGAAACTTTTTACCCATGCTGATTGGACCCTTGTTAAAAGTGGTTTATCCTTTGCTAGGATCGATTGCTATACCTCGTTTTGGAGAAGTTATGAAATAATGACGAAAAAAAAAAGGACACCCTTTTTTTGAAAGAAATCACGTTTGTGTCTTTGGGTCTTATGGAAGGACGAAAACTAGATAGTTGGTACACAAACAACATATACTTCATTTAGCTCCTAACCTCAATCTCACCGAGATGTCACAGTTACAACAAGAATTACAATCGTTGATGGATTGAACCGATTTGCCAGAAACAGAAAAATCGCAACGAGACCGACAAGTAATGCAATGTCTTCAACTCTTTCACCAGAAGGCTTTGCAAGAAACAGATAAACCTATTTGAGAGATTTCAAGACGATCATGAAAAGCGGTCCCAAAACCACCAAGACAGACATAGCCATGGGGATGGAAGCAGAAGAAGACACGGGAGGTCTTTCAAACTCTGTCTGCTCTAATACCTAGTAAGATTGCAGCTTCCTTGATGACACCGTCCCATACTCCCAAACGAGAAGAAATAACAGCATGGTCAAAAAGATGATGTCAACACCTTCTGCAGCAGAAAAAAAAGAAAGGAAGACAGAAGTGAAATAAGACATTAAGAGAAAAGGCACCATTCCATAACCGGCTCCTACTCCTGTTGCTTGTCAGACACGTCAAGCCTCGTCCTAACCAATGCAACACGAATCTAAGAGTAGAATCGAGTAGTGGGTAACTTATTAAGGAGCAGCAAAAACAACCACAGTCCACCACATCATGTTAACACGTTTAGCTAGAATTTACGGTTACGGAGGAGTTCAAATATTGTATCATGCTGCTAAAACCAAACTTAAATGTGTACCTTTTGCCAACTGTGCGACAATGGTTACAAGAACAATCGACGTACACGTTACACAAACCCAATGGACGAAGATTTTCCGGACGACAAACCAAAGCCGCTGGCATCGATCATCAATGGCAAGCAGATTCACCCTTTACGATGGCAAACATAGAAAGGCACTATATATGTGAACCAAGCTTTTCAAAAAGAACTGAATATTTTTCACAACTGAAAATCGTTAAAACAAAAGCCATCATCATGGAACGTTTGCAAAGAACTTTGAAAGTAGGTATGTGGAAATATGTTACACATCAACACACTCTCAAGTTCATCGACGTGTTACAACGTCTTGTCAAGGCTTAGATTCAATCGTACCATCGTAACATCGGAGGTGCACCCGAAGAAGTGACCCCTAAAGTGATCGATTGTTTGAAACGTCACCTACCACCTCAAAAAGAAATGGTGTTAAAGACTGGAGATTGGGTTCGTATTGGAAAAACCAAAGGCAACTTTGAAAAAGGTTATTTACCTAACTGGACAACCAAATTATTTCATTTCACTGGACAAGTACGTGGACGTGATCCTCCTGTCTATAAATTGGAATACATGAGCGGAAAAGTGTTAAAAGGAATATTTTACTTGCCTGAGTTACTACGAGTGACCAAAAAAGAAGACGGCGTGTACGATATCGAAAACATTCTCGATCGAAGAACACGTAAAGTGGGCAAACGTTGACTTGCAGAAGTGAAAGTACGTTGGAAAGGATATCCACCTAGTTTTGATTCTTGGACTGCCGCTTCACAAGTCATCGGCTATACAATGAAGTGGAAGTAACCATCATGCCATTAAACACAGCAGCTACCTCTCCTTGTCAGAGTTCCTCTCTTCAAGAACTATAAAACAACCTCTGTCAATTTGGTGTGGATAACGTTTTCCTAAAATTCAAATGGTGTTTTTCTGCCAAATATTTGTTACGCATTGTGTCATCAGAGCAGCGATCGCCAATTTGAGTTTGCAACAAGGAGACAAACCATTGTGGACAGTTTTACTTAGCAGTCGTATTTTTTATCTTCTTCCCAGTCCGACGCTGAAATATACTACAATAGTAACAACAACGTCAGTCGCCACCACAACAATTCTTTCAGTCACAACAACAGCAAATATCTTTTTGGAACATTTGGAAAATTATTCTCTTTTGACATATAGTGACTCCTCGGAAACCAGAACCATCGAACTACGAATAACCAATTTTATTTAACATTACCCAGTGACAGTTCTATCGATGTGTTTTCCAACAATAAAGTATGTTATTTCACGGAAAAATCACCTCAAGCCATACAATTGGATCATTAAGCTAATTGGGAAGTCGCTTTGTTATATATAATCCATCCTATGCAAGCCCTGAATATTAACGAAGGTCGAAACACTTTCATCGTTGATATCCTGAACGAGCAAGTTCAGGCACAGTTGGACAAAAATGATACTGGTTATTACCAATTCCAAAAAACCATCACCCACCAATCCTCCATTGACCACCTATACCATGAGAATTCGCTTTGAGTATTATTTCAATGCTCAACATCTATTCGAAACGATTACGGCTATTTTTAACGATCAATTTGGCAAAGCCCCGGAGAAAGCTTGCAAAAGTGTACACTGATCGAGTACCATCAAATTCCTCATCGTCTTAAAATGCATTTTCGGACGGCAGAATAATGTCCATTATGTTTTGTCCTGTTTTGTTTTCTATTTAGGGTGGATACACTGCTGTCGCTTCTATGAAAGACGTTTGCAACAATAATCGATTATACAAGTATTTTCTCTACCCTGTCGAATTAAACGAAGGACTGGATTTACTGTTTGTTTACTCGGGTGTGGTCGAGTATAACATGGTGGGAAAAACAGCAGCTCCGTTACTGAAAGTCATTCCTTTCAAAGTGGATTCTGCCATCGCTGCTTACGAGGAAAGTGGAAACACGTATCACGTTCAATGTCAATTTGTACATCCTCATTATCTTCCTGACAGTAAATCGTATTTTGACAGTATCAACATTTGTATAAACGGAGATCTTTGACAAAATATTATATTATCGAAAGGAAAAGTCACCGTGAAACTACATTTTCGAAAACGATTCTCCAGTGAATTGTAAAAACAAGCTGTATCCTGTGTACCAAGGAGTCGCTCTACAGCGAGGACATGGCTAAGAATAAGCTTTTAAAATCACTGTTAAAATAAGTTTTTCGTACGGTATTACCCATTTTAAAACCGATGGTGACTCAATGATTGCATGCTTTGAAAAATGCGGCTTTGACACAAGGAAAAGAAATTTCTTCAAAACGTTCTTATTGACAAACACAGTCCAAAAGAATCCTCCTTGAGAGCAGGAAAAATCTGTTGCTTAAAACTGTAAAAGACCTTTTGGGTCGCCGAGACATCCCTATAAATTCGCTTCAGATTTCTAACCAATTGCAAGGCATTACTTATTCTTCTACGCCACAGCAAGGACGAGGCAGAAAGAGACGTCGAAACCGTTTGAGATCTCATAGACACGTTCAGAAAAAGAATAAGAGAAGAAGAACAATAGGAGCGGTCAGAGAACTGGATGTGTTTGATTACTAATTGAAAAAAAAAAGAAAAATGATACACCGAGATTCTTGCGAATGTTCCAAGTCAGAACTTGATCTGTTTGCCATGCCACCTTCGATCATAACGATGCAAGCATCCCAATTGGTAGAATTTCATCAAATGTAGTCTTTCACTACCTCAGCCCATATCGAATTTGCAATCAAAGGACAAACCGACTATTACATCGATCTGAATAGCAGTCACTTTTACCTGAAAGTCAAAGTTCTCATGGTGGATAACAGCAACCCAGGGGAAGATGCCAGAGTAGCTCCTGTCAACAATTTCATGCATCCGTTGTTCAGCGCAGTGGATTTTTACTTTAATAATAAACTGGTGATCAGTACCGAGCCTACCTGGAAAATCTCTTGTCGTGCGGAAAAGAAGCCAAGAGCACACGTTTGGATGTTTCCGTGGCATGGAAACATGACACTTTGGATCCATACAATATTGAATTTAAAAACCGTCGAAAGGAAACCAAACAAGGACGCAGTTTAGAAGTTATGGATCGTTTGCAAGACAAGTTTGTTAAATGGAGTGGATGTACGCCTGAAACTGAATCGAAGTCGCACAGTGTTCCATTTTATGGCTAATGCTAACGAGTACAAAACCATCACCAAAGAAGCCAGACTTTACGTGCGTCGTGTGGAAGTTTTACTTAAAGTGGAAACGACATCCGTCAAACTTTGAGCAGAACAACATTCAAGTATCCACTACGACGAGTGGAAGTGTAAACATTCACCATTTCCTCTGGACCATGATCCAAGACCGAAGATCATGTTTTCAAAGGACAGCTACCCAAACGTTGGCTCATTGGCATCGTCAGCAATGCGGCCCTAACAAAGCCATCGATTATAATCCTTTCGAGTTCCAACACTTTAACGTGTCCAAGATAGAAGTCACTCGAGATGGCCAGACTTTGTGTACCAGATCCTCTGAACCTAACTTTGCGCAGAAACATTATTTGAGATCTTACTTGACTGTACTTGAAGCCACAGGACAGTTAGGTACCAACATCAGTCGCGGTATTTCGTACAACGATTATGCAGGAGGATATGCTTTGTGGAGATTTAATTCATTCCAGATCAAGGCAGCAACGAGGGAAATCTCCACCCTATAAAATCAGGCCATGTTCGTGTGGAACTTCAGTTTGCAGTAGTTCTGGCCAACACAGTGAACGTCATCTTGTATGCAGAATTTGACAATACTCTGGAAATCAACAGTTTGAGAGAAGTGATCCTAGACTATTAGAAAAAATGGAACACGAAGAACCTGTGCATATAGGCGATGAGAATGATTCTGATCCTGAACAACCACCACCACAATCAAACACCACAAACAAACAAGAAGGACTGAAAGAATCACCAACCTGAACAGAGAACATTGTTATGGATGTCAAATCGATCATCCTAGTCAGAAACATTACGACAAATGAATGATCACGAGTGAATAAGACGACTTGGAAGATTATCTGGAAGAGGCATGGACTCTCATTTGAGAAGAAAAGATTTTGAGAAAGTGGTATAAAGACTTGACTGACCATTCCATACCTCCGGTCCATTGACTTCTCTGGAGACGAAATTCACCTAC
Source organism: Margaritifera margaritifera (assembly GCA_029931535.1). Taxonomy (NCBI): domain Eukaryota; kingdom Metazoa; phylum Mollusca; class Bivalvia; order Unionida; family Margaritiferidae; genus Margaritifera; species Margaritifera margaritifera. Next base: position 2,609,040 of record JAQPZY010001401.1, on the reverse strand, counting down.
GCTCTCTTGCAACAGAGGACGGATACTACCCGTTGTTCATAGACTTACCTGACAGAACTATTCAAAGGAAACGTCAGGTGTGAACTCATGTCTGATCATTACCTGTGAACAAAAGAAAACTGAATACCTGGGAAACCATCATTTAAAAAAAAATGGATACCAGGGAACTTCATTACCTCTTGACTCACAGTTCGTACACAGCTTCTTGGAACCCTGTGGTGGGTGCTAAAGATAAACTTCCAAATCGAAAACCTAAAGACGTTGAAGCCTATGTCATCCAAACAGAAGACAGTCATCGACCAGGAACCCATTGGGTAACCGTCTACTTTCCCAACGATCACAGTGTGGACTATTGTGATTCTTATGGATTACTTCCTCTGGAAGATGACATCATTGACTTTATGAGAAGAAATGCTGTATCGACTAGATTCAATAATGTGAGATTACAAGGATTAGATTCCATAATGTGAGGATATATTTTGCGCATTTTCTTCATCAACGCAGTCTTGGATTTCCCTTACAACATTCGGTGAATTGTTTTGATGGTGAATACTGCAGAAATGATGATAAAATAGAAAGATGGCTTTGTGAACATTATAGCAATCTCTTGTCTCTAGCTCAGAAACGTAGTGTGCATCGATGACAAAATGACAGTGTCTTAGATCATTGGAAGTAAAGTTTGACTCCACAACATTGTCAACTTTGTAATTATGATCATGTTTAAAACTGTTTGTCAGTTTATATTTCTGTTTTGAGTTAGAAAAGCTTCTTATTATGATTAAAAATGTTGATTTTGAACAACATGGACTTGTCTTGTTTTTTATTGATTGAAAAACAAATTGTATTGAAATGCTCTTTCACACTTCTCTCTATCAATCTTGTTCATGTTTTCTTTGAGACCTCGTACCGAATCAGATGGATGCTTCCCTTCATATCCGTGCTTTTCTCATAAAAAACGGTGCGTTCACTATTCTAGTCATTAGAAGCGCTACTCTTTGTGTGTAAGCACTTACTCTTCTTTCCGTTGATTGTATAAATTAATTTACTCTTTTCCAATCCTAACTTTTGCTTTTCATATCAAGACTGACATTTTTTTTCCTGCATATGGTGGATAACTTTCTATGATAATTGTGTTTGCGAGCGTTTGTTATTCTGTTGAATTCGTAGTTGAAAAATTGTCATATGTCATTGACATGTACATTTCATATCATCTGGTACAACAAAATAATGTGCAAGTTTTTCTTTTTCAACATGCAGTCTTCTTTGAATCACGTCGTCATGAATGCTCAGATGTCTCCTTTGTAAAAATCTGGTTTGATTTTGTCTTTATATACATTATATTTCCAAAAGTACCCGGGTTTTTAAATTACAGATAACAATGAAGGTTGTCCTATTGCCCAGGACACCCAAAACTTGAGTTCGAACAACTATAATTTAAATCCAACTTGTCGGATCCACGTGGATTTTTATTGATAGTGAATTATTTTGACAAGTCGAATCTACTTTCTGGCAAGTGACTTCCACCATTCACTTGCCCGAATGATCGAGTAATTCTCAAAGTTAACGCACAGCCCTGCAGACATATTTTAAGGGAACCACAAGTACAGTGAAGAAAGTTTCATTACACTTGTTAATTATACTTTTAAATACAAAAAGGGGTATTAAACACTTTCTGAATATTTACTTTTTGGTATGTTGTTCATACACTGAAAACTGCACAACCAACATCATGGCAGCTCTAAATTCGTCTGCCTCTAAGCGAATCTTTGAAAACGGGACTCAGCCAAAAATCACTTGGAGCTAAATCAAGGCTGTTTGGCGGATGTGGCAAAGTTTGGATGCTGTGTTCCTTCAGAAAGTCTCTCTTACAGCGAATTCATGCGTCGGTGCCTTGTCATGGAGAGGATGAATGCTGTGTTCCTTCAGAAAGTCTCTCTTTCAGCGAATTCATGCGTCGGTGCCTTGTCATGGAGAGGATGAATGCTGTGTTCCTTCAGAAAGTCTCTCTTACAGCGAATTCATGCGTCGGTGCCTTGTCATGGAGAGGATGAATGCTGTGTTCCTTCAGAAAGTCTCTCTTACAGCGAATTCATGCGTCGGTGCCTTGTCATGGAGAGGATGAATGCTGTGTTCCTTCAGAAAGTCTCTCTTACAGCGAATTCATGCGTCGGTGCCTTGTCATGGATGAATGCTCAGGTACCTGAACGATCGGGCCTTTTGCATTGAAAAATAACGCGTATAAAACTCTCTTGACAGTCCGACTATGTCGAGCGATTTTTGGCCTCTGCACATTTTCTCCTATCCAAACTTTATTATTTTCTCTCGAGAGGGGTTCAAAACAGTAAGTCAATTTTTCATCACCTGTGATAATTTCATTCAAACATATGTGGTCACTCTTTTCTTATTTAGCTAGAAGCTGCTTGTCGAATTCAACTCGAGGCTATTTTTTGTTTATCAGCTGTCAGCAAATGTGGGTCCTATCTTGCAAAACTTTTCTGAGTTTCAAATGAATCTTCAATATTGTAAGAACAGCTAAGGAATTAATGCTCGTGATAATAGAAATATCTTCCACTGTGTATCGAGCATCTTCATCAACTGATCCCTTCACCGTAACCACTGCCTGCTCAGCAAGTGCAGAAAACGGTCTTCCAGAATGTGGGCATCTTCCATGGATTCGCAACCATCTTTAAAACGATGAAACCACCTCAGAATTGTAGGATGATATGACAGAGAATTACATCCGTAAACTTTATCCAAGTTGACCTTGATATCATTTAGAGAGTATCCTAAGAGCGCCCGGGTTTTACAGTATGCTCTTAGCTCAGTAGCAGAATTGTTCTCCTCCGATATTTTAAAGTTACTGTCACTTACCTATGTCACGTCACACACACACATACATACATACATATATATATATATATATATATATATATATATATATATATATGCAACTGCCCGGCGTGCTGCACGTTCAGCTACAAATCATTTTATAGAACGTTATTTTGTCTATCGATCGGTGTTAAATTTATTAGCAGGTTCAATGAACCAAAAAAGTTATAACCAAATATTTCAGACATTTTCAAACACCCCTCGTATGTAAGTAGTGCTGAGATATATCACTTCGTTCGAGCATTAAATTAGTTTTTAATTTACTGGAGCCCCGGGCAGAACGGAAACTTGATTCAGACTTACCTTGCTGTCCAGAATGCAGATTCTGACACAGAATCTTTTTAAATTCCAGAAAATGAGCAAAAATTTAATAAATAAATAAACACATAGTCAAAGATATGTTTTTTATGATTTTGTGTACCTCCATATCTCGTCTTAAATGCAAATGTTTATACTTTCAGCCTTTAAAGCCTATACAAATTGTAAGCGAAACTACATGCTAAAATATATTAGTTTATGCTAGACCGTGACCTAATGAATTTTCCAAGAGAAAAATATCTGATAATTTATTTGAGTGAATTAACAAAATATGTTTTCACTGCGGTCGATAGACATCGTTGAAATTATGACCTACAAATTGAATCCGTCATATTGACATTTGCTTGGTCTAATGATATGGCCATCTCTCATGCAGGAAAACTAGGTTCAAATTCCACGATGTGCTTATTTTGTCCTAATTTATTTTGTTTATGTGCCTTTTTACCTTGAATTACGAAGAAACATTATGTTACTATTTATATTTTCTGTGCGAATATACACTAAACTCAGCAGAACATACACGGTGAACATCTGACATTATCGCGCGGCATACATCAAGAAATCTGCTACTTCAATATGTTATACATATTGCTAGCCAATATGTTTGAGCATAAACTAAACAGAAAATTTGCTTGTTCCAAGTGAAAAAAAGAATATATTTTATCGATTGGGTGAAAAACTCTGCATTTTCACGAGTGGCGAGTTTTTCACCCACTCGATTAAATATATCCGTTATTCACTCGATACAAGCAAATATCCTCTATGTATTGACAACATGATATTTTACGAGTAATTTTCTTTGCTTATGTAGGGTACCTGAACAGGTTTTCTTGTCATCAACAGCAAACAATGTTTGCGTGCAAACGATGCTAAAGCAACTACACATATACTGCTTGATCTCTGAGAACAAGTTCGTAAGTCATGTCGCCCTTGATAGTTAGATGATCTGAAAATTGGATGCAATTTAGTGAATTTCATTTTCATACTCCTGCTGCTTGTCTAGATGATATCTTGTTCATCATTATGTATGAACGTCCACCTCTAGAGGTTCATTAAGTGTTTTTAAACAAAACCGACTATAGTAGACAAATGCAATTTAACTTAAATATTTTTATGACATATCACAGTGCAGAATTTGACACCAGCAGAGTAAGAGATCAACCCCCTAAAGCTACTTGGATCCAAACATGAAGGCTTGCCACACACGCAGTATGGAAGACAACGTGAAATGCCCGTAGTTCTCAGAGACCATTGAACAGGTTATATCTAAAGAAGGTCTAAAAGGGAATGCTGAAGAAGTCTGAAGTGCCTTAGGAGCGCCCTGAGCTCAGTTATCTACGAGTCAGCTATCACCCCATTTGGTAAAAACGGGACTCAAAACAAGGACTGGTTTGAGACCCAGGCAGACAAATGGTGCCAGTGATAGAGGCAAAGAATGCTGGCTACATGGAACCCAACCTAAATTCAACACCAGAAACACTTCGAACTTTCAAGTCGGCGAAGAGTTCTGTGCAGAAAACAGACAGACACTGCGCAAATCAGTACTGGGCCGATATATGTCGGGATATACAGACGGCATAAGATGCAGGAAACATCCGCGAGCTGTATGACAGGATTAAGAAGGCCTTTAGCCCCACTATCATCAAAGTTGCCCCTTTGAAGGCAATGGATGGCGAGATGATGACCGACAGGGGCAAGCAGATGACTTCCTGGGTGGAACACTACCTCGAGCAGTACTACCTCGAAACGGACATATCCCAGCTAGCACCTCTCGCACTGCCGGAGTTACCTGTCATGGAGGAGCTCGTCGAGGTGCTAACAGTGCTCGAGATCAACCGATTCAGAGATTTCTTGGCAAGCGGAAAGGCGCCCAGAAGGGACAGAATTCCAGCCGAAATGCTGGAGTGGAGAAAGTCCAGCCTGTTACTACATCGCTATGACCTGGAGGGAAGAAGCATTTTCTGTAGCACATGCGCCACGCCAGCATTATCACGCTAGTCAAGAATAAAAGCGACCGCAGAGACTGCAACAACTATCCCGGCATCTCACTCCTCAGCATTACAGGGAAGGCCTTTGCATGGGTCATCTTGAGGAGACTCCAACAACTCGTAGACCAAATGCTTCCGGAGGCGCAGTGTGGCTTCAGAACAGGAAGATCTGTGCGGATTTAGCTTGTTTACAGCAGTGTTGCATCTGTAGAGGAGGGAAGGGTCTCCCGTCGATATGTACTGAGCATGTTTTTTTATGAATAATCAGCAATGAAATTCATTGTCAGTGAATGCTACTAACTCTAATATTATAAATACATTTATATGTTATGTAATGTTTACATTGTATCTTGTTTTGAGGCTGTGATCGGCGATTGTTTTCCTCACTTTCACTATTCTGTCTAATGCGGTGCTTGACCTCATTGCTGTAACCTCGGTAGGGTTCATTTCCGGGTCATAGATTGTATAGATTCCCGCTACAGAGTTTCCAAAGTTTTTGTAGAATATTGTTTTGTATATTCCAACGCAAGGAAATTGTGTTCTGTGTAAGGTACATGTTATCTAATGAATATTTATTGTTAAAGTTACGTTGTTTTTCATTGAATATTGCCATTTCCTTGAATTAATTCCGTATTGAGGTCAAGATTTTTGGCAGTGGTTTTCCGCATAATTCTGTGCAATTCCGCGGAATTCAGTACGCCTTATGGAAATTTCGTAGGGTATATAAACCAGAGGTTTGGCGAGTTTGGGAGAATGGTCAAACGTTTTCTTTAAGGAAACATCCGTTTTCAGTCAAAATCAAAATTATAGGTACATAAATTAAAATTATTAGCATTTCGACATATAGTTAATAAAACTAATTCGACTATAGTCTATTTCAGACAGAGGAGGGGGAATATTTGCATAATATTATTTGCTGGATATGTAATTTATTAAGTAAAAGTATTAAATGTAAATTATGTTATTATCACTATAAACAGGCAGCTTTAATTTTCATATAGCAAGGGTTGAAGTAAAGTTGAATTGCCCATATGAAGGTATATTGATCTGAAGTTTTCATTCTAATTCCATCATTCTATTTATTTCAACTAGTGTAATTGAAATTTTAGTTATCCACCCCAATTTTTTTCTCTTATTGTGATATTGACCACTCTGCCAGTGTAGTCAACTAGGACGATAGTTTAAATTATTGTATCTCTCAAATATACTGTTTAGTTGCATATTTACATCTGTTATTGTTGAATGTGATTAAATTAATTTTGCACTAAACCGAGGAACGTAAAATCAGAGTTTGGTTATTCAATTACTTTTAGGATATATATGCACATACACACACTCAGTTGTAAGCAATACAATTATATCTAATTAGATACATCCACAATGTTGCCAGTCACATATACACACGCTACCGAAGGCTGTCACCGATCAACAGTGGATATGATCTTCTCCCTACGCGAACTGCAAGAGAAATGCAGAGCGCAATAGAAACCACTCTACATTGCCTTTGTCGACCTCACGAATTCATTCCATACGGTGACCAAAGCAGGACTCTCTAATACACTCGGGAAGATCGGCTCGCTCCACCCACCCCTCCACACACGAAACTCCTCCGCCTGATCTGTTTATTTCACGATAACATGCGCGCACGGTAGTTTGATGGCTCCACGTCCGACAGCTTCGTGATCAATTGTGAAGTGAAACAAGACTACGTCCTGGCACCAACACCTTTCGGCATCTTCTCTCTACTCTTTAAATATGCCTTCCACGCGGAAATGGAAGGCATCTACCTGTATACGAGGTCCGATGGAATATTGTACAACGTAGCCAGGCTAAATGCCAAGACCAAAATACGTCACATCCTGATCAGAGAACTTCTGCTCGCAGACGATGAAGCACTGATTGCCCACGGAGGAAGCCAGCTCCAGAAAGGTATGGAGGTGCATGCTCCAGGTTCTTCCTCACCATCAGCATCAAGAAAACGGGAGTCATGGGACAAGGCGTTGAACAACAGCCATCAATCACCCTCGATAGCATTCCCTTGCCTGAAGTAAGCAAGTTCTGCTATCTAGGATCTACAGTGACGACAACCTCTTACTTGACGAGGAGATCAACACCCACATTGTAAAGCCGGCAACCACTGTCGGCAGACTAAGAAAACGTGCCTGGAATAACAATAAACTTACCATCAAGACTAAGACGCTGATCTATCAAGCCTGCGTCCTCGGTATTCTGCTGTATGGCAGTGAAACATGGACTACCTAAAGTTGCCAAGAGTAGAAACTCAACAGCTTTCACCTCCGCTGCATGCGTCGATCCTTGGTACTATGTGGAAGGACAAGATCACCAACGCTGACTGAAGTCGCCAGTTCCAAGTGGCCAGCAGGATGCCCAAAACTCCGCTTTGAAGACGTCTACAAGCGTAATATGGAAGATCTCAACATCGGCATCGACGAATGGGAGTCACTGGTCAACAGCAGAGACAAGTGGCTCCGCAAGCTTCGAATTGGAGTGAAACATCATGACAAACAGTGGCAGGACCAACTACACAGCAAGCGCCAACGCAAGCGACAGTGCGCCAACCAGGTTCTACCTATCACAGAACGCAGCCGTGTCACTAGCGGTAGGTCATATTGTTCCAGATAATACTGTTTAGCCACCGGAGGAAATGCAGCCAAATTTTTTAAGTCATCACCAATGGCTACTGCGTCTTACGCAGACGGTCAGATGCCAACAAAAAAATAATATTTTCATGCACATATCAATGATCGTTTTACATTTTCAGAAATATTTTACTACCTGCTTCATATTTTTGTAAAGTTTGAACTTTTGAAACTTAATCGTTTTTGAAAAAAAATGCTGTCAATAAAGTTAAGTAAAACCCACTTGCGGTAGATCCTTTAGACTTAGTAGGCGTACTTTTATTCATTTGTATAAGGCGTATTGTGATTTAGAGGCTATAAAAGCACGTTTAAAAATTGTATTTGTTTTAGAACTTATTGGACTGGGATTTGTGTGGGGATGACGGTATACATAGTTTGCTAAGTTATTTTTGTAATGTTTAATTGTAGATTTGGACTCTTTTTCCTTAGTGGGGCATATGTGTTTCACAAACACAAAGTAGATTTATTTCTTTACTCTTTTCAATAGCTTTTAACGTTTTCAGATGGCAGTAGGAATATAATATCATGACCTTAAACAATAATGTTGTAACAACATTCCAACAAATTCACCAAATCATGTTGCCGCAACAAAATATAATAATGTTGCCATAAATATGAAACAATGTTGCTGGGTTAAGCCCTTATTTAATTTTTCACATCTGGTTGCTGTTCTAACTTTTACTGTTATTCCCATATTTCACCATGAAAACACTTTCAAGTATCTATTTTGTATGAAACATGATATTTGTGAGAATGTTGAACCAGTATAGCTTCTGAGTAAGGCAACTGTACGGGCAACATTTAATTTCTACGCCATTATCAGAGTAATATCACCATAAAAGAAACAAATGCGTACATTAGTATGGTTTAAGTCTTGATCATAAGTAATGGAGTGAGAAAATGTTGATTTTGTCATCAAACTGGAAAATTCCCTTAAACTAAATGTCAATCATTCTACAACATTTCAAAGCTTCAACGTTTCATTACAAGAATTGCAGAATACTTTTATATTTGCAACACATTATACATCATATTTATAAGCAACAAACTAGTCTGCAAGTAAGGTCAAATTATATTCAGTATGACACCTTGATTAAAATGAAGATAGAAGCCATCGTCCTGAAATGAAAGAACATATTCTCAACTGTTTTCGTTCAGCTTTGTCTTTATGAGAACAGCACAAGAAAATGGAAATTATCTTTATGAGAATAGGAAAAGAAATTGGAGCGAATCGTAAGTTATATTTTCATATTTAGCGCTAAATTTACATTTCACCCATTCAAAGTCAAATGAGAAACGAAGCTCTTGCATCTAATTCTATCCGTACTAATAAAAACCGTTTCTTACCTTAAAAGTCTGTAGATCGTTGATCTACTGGTGCCACTTCAGATATGGTATCTGCAATCATGCTAATGCGCAGGCGAGAATGGCCAATAGGAAGAGAGCGATCGCGTTATCAATGCAGTTGACATGAGCAAACCGCAGTATGTTTATGTGGGATGGGTTCACACAAACTGGCTGCTGAGCGGGAAATGGTTCACAATGTCGGTTTCATCTAATTTGACCATAACAATAATTTCCCGATGTGTACCCAGTGGACACTAAATTTTGTTGTCCACAATGAAAAATGTGTCCATAACAAAGGTTTAAACTTTGGAACGGTGTCCAGAAGGCAGTAAATCTGAGTGCACAAGCACACACACGTGTATGCGTATTATACAGGGAATATATATAAGTTATGCTGGTCCCAGTCTAATATGAGAAAATGAAATTTCGCACATGAAAAAAATATTAGCACGTGTTAGAGACATAGGCAATACCAAAATTCCATACCAATCTTCTTGGCACAATCACAGCTTCTTTGCCTGGGGTGGCGGAAAATTATCGCTTAGTTGTATTGATGTGGGAATTTTGCCCTCACGTCATTTGTGAAAACGAATTTTCTCACATGAGAGACACTTTAATGTCAAGAGATGTGGACCCACATTGCAAGTTCCAATTTGCACATTCCTGGTACGCTTAAAGCTACTTCTGCTATTGAGAGAGACAAAACTGTTGGATTGAGTCTAATATAAAAAACGAATATTTTTTCCATAAGAAACAATATTGACAGATGCTGGGATACTAGGCATTTATACATTTCATACCGATTTTCTTGGCACAGTCAGACCTGTGTCTACTAGGGGTGGGGTAAAATATTCTTTGCTTCTATTAACATGTACAATTTCCACTCACCCTATTTGAGAAACTAATTTTCGCGTTTGAGAGTCAAGTTGCTGACAAGAGATGTGGACCCCCAATGGACATTTCTATATGCACATTCCTGGGATACCTAAAGCTGCTTGCGTTACTGTGGACACAAAACTGAGCTTGTTGCATATATATGCTATACTGGAAATATACACAAATTAAGTTGGTATCAGTCTAATATGAGAAAAGTAATTTTCGCAAATGAGAGTATATTCAATATTTGCAGGTGTTAGGTGACATAGCCTATGATGAACGTCCATGCTGATCTCTTTGGCACAGTCAGAGCTATTGATGCTGCAGAGGGCGGGGGAGGGGGCACTGTTTAATTGTTTCGATGAGGGAATATTGTCCCTGCCACTTGTTTCTCATTTGAGAAAATTTGTTTTCTAGAATATGCTACGGGAAAAATTGCAGACGAGTATAGTGTAGTTTTTTTTAAAAACTCAAGTTCTAATTTGCCTTATTCTTTTCTCCATTATATTGTTCTACAACTATCGAAGTCACTGCTGTCAGACGGTTCGATATTCGAATATCAAACCAACTGCTAACTTCATATAGATGTATCTCACCAGCTAGTATCTTCAACAGATCGCCTTTACAGAATAACGACTCATTTCAAAACTGCGGTAATGGTATACTCTTATTTATCAGAAGAATGACTGTGTTTATCATTTCATTTCTGCCTATAGTTTGATTGTAAATAATTATCCAATATGGCCGTTTTTCCGCGATAGGTATGTTCATTAGCTATTTTGTTTTTTCTTTTTAGTAGCGTGCATGACATACTTGAATAAAATCAGCTATGCAAACTATTCGCAAATCAATCATTTGGAAAAGCAAGTCTTGAAAATATTGCACTACGATTTCGAAAGTCTACCAGAAAAAACTTTGATGACGGATCACATACCCATGTTGGACGAATCGATACACAAGGGGATGTTCCGGTTGCAAGGCGCGCTATGACGTGCCTTTGATCTCGACAACAACTGGTGAAACCTCTGCAGTCAGAAGATACTCTCTGAACTAGCCGCCATGTATGTGCTTGAATCCTTGGACAATCTTTGTACACCCAAACCCTATAATTTCTCATAATGGATTAATCTAACTATGGATACGATTTCTTATAGCAGTCATTATGTTGGAAAATACTAAACTGGATGTTTGTATAATTCATTTCCAAAATGAAATTATGGTGAAAACAACCCGTCATCCAATATTTTATTATTAGGGTGAATATTTGTATGGTTATTAATTGGTAATAATATTTAAAATACCAAATTTTCCATTACAAATATATATTTTAATTCTTGCCACATTCAATTTATGTGTCCATTTGCACTGATAGATTACTTTAAAGTAGAAAGTGGCATGCATTTTTAAAATGACGTAACACTGTAAATATGACGTGATATAGAATTTTATAGTCATTTTCAAACTCCACTCATATTTGGCTGGTACCCTCCTACATTGGCAAGCCAATATCATAGGTAGGTGATAAGTAAATATTCTGTCTTCCGATTGCTTAGTCAGTGACATAAGTGTCACAAAAGTGACGCCATTCTCATAATAACTTGTTTGGACACTTCCCTCTGAACTGTATTGATTGATTGGTAGCTTCACGCATCGGTGCGGTGTACAAAGGGTATAGAGTAAGAATTTTTGTACTTGTTTCAAACATGGCGGTTGATAGTTATCTGCGGTCTCACGAGCATCAGATGTGCGACGCAGTTGTCAGCCAGCACTTATAGCGTCAATAATGCTGAAGCGTTTTATAACTTACAAAGACTTTATTCCTAAGAAGCGCCGGACTTCTATGAAGATCTTTGAGGAATATCCTCACGAGGCAAACCAGCAACATGAAAAATACCATAGCATGACAAAAACTTGGAAATGGGCTGGAGAGTAAGGGAAAGTAGACTTTTCCATACATTTTGAGTAAAACGACTCTTCTTTTCGTATGTTTCTGTGCTTGTTTACCTCGCCCCCTGAATAAGAGTTTGTTTTCATTCAAACGACAGTATTTTCAATAGCTCCATTATCATGTTTTGTGGCAGCTTGATCTACCTATGTATATATCTATCTATGTTTACTACGCCACTGACCCGTTGATTGCAATCCCGTTGGTCAGATTGAGTCCTATGAAGATCTGGTAACGAAATAGTATCCGCTCAAAAGGAGAAATAAAAAAATACCAGGTTAATGTGTCATACGGTTACTAATGATGACATTGCGTCATGGAATCGTTCAATATTTCTTGGTCATGATTCCACATAAAAATGATAGAGAATAATGTGCTCAGAGATCACTTAAGTCATCGGTGGGGTAAAATTCGTTTTATGGCTTGGTAATGACCCAGTATTATTAGTTACATGGTTTGTTACTGGCCCTGTATGGAATAATACCAATTCAGTAGGAAACTTACTGGGTGAGGTGCTTGTACCGAGTCCAGGTAAGTTTTCTACTAACTCGGTATCATTCCACACAGGATCGTTGATGAAATATGCAACGCATTTACCCCTCTGATGACCATAATGATTGCTTTGCATAGCCGATAAACGATAAACGAATCCCTGACAAAATGGCGTCATTTGTGACCTCAGGTCACACTGACCAGGCCCCGCCGGTTACACTAAAATTCTCAAACTTTTTCTTCAAACTGAGATTTTACATTATCTTGCGTATACTACTTAGACAATATCAACATTTTTGTCAAAGGTAGAGATTGTTGAAAGGATACAAAATAACATTTTTGCTTTAAAATGTAATACAAGAAAACCTTTTTAATCTTGAAGAAAGAGTGAAGGAATTACTCAAATTTGACGAAATCCTCAAAATTTCCTCAGAGATACGGCAAGACCCCTTGAAAGAAAATGTAAGATTTTATGCCAATATTCTAATTCCTGATACATGCTGAATATTCTATGAAAAAATCACTGTTACGACCCAGGCAATAAGAAAGATATTAAGAAATCTCAATTTGAGGAAGACATTTTGAGATTTTTAGTAAAACTGGGGCTTGGTATTTCTCCTACTGTCCAGATATTGTTTTATACCAGGTCTTCCAGTGACTCACTCTGACCAATGAAATGGCAAGAAACTAGTGGGAGGTAGGGAAAAGAACGATACCGAGTCAGTAGAAAAATGTTGGCCAAGAGATAAGCGATATATCCCATTACTCCGGCACAGGTTCGAATTCTGCTTGGAAAGAATTATAACTCTATAATCTATTTTATTGTATTGTTGTGATTGTGTATCAGTTTCGTTTACATCATTATGTATCCATGCATACATTATGGGATGCAGGGATGTGCGCTTTTATCACTATTTGGAAATATATATGTAGATTTTAAAATTTTTATTTCATGTATGATTAAACGTATTTGTATGATCTTACAGTAATACATATCTCTGAAACAGTTTTAGTACACACACATCTAGGGATGATAAATGTAATTGAATATACATACTACACACATCACTTGGACTAATTAGATATGCTCTGCAGTGGTTAGCAATATATTTACTCAGAAGATCCTGGAAAATTGTATTATTTTGATTTATTTTGTAATGACTTTGACCATTAAATTGTGCCCCTTTCTATTTTCCATTTCTTTCTTCCCCAAACAAATAAGGTTGTTTACCTTGTAGCTTTCCTGATTTACCTCATTTCAATTAAAGATGAATCATCACATTCTAATTATGATTCGCAGCCTGATTTATTAATAATGATCTCATAACTTTGGTGATAGAACTGAAATTCTTCTAGTCTATAAAAACGTAGAATATTATTCACAATAAAATATCTTGTCATTGTTATTGACGAAAGCTCTTGATATGGAGAATTTACGACCATTGTTTTCGTCACAAAATGTTTCAAATAGTTTAATTGCAGGATGATTATTAATATGTATGAGCATGAAATAGAACTCGCTAGTAAACTAAAAATTGTGCCATCTATTAATTGGCGTTAGTAAACTAAACAGTAACGCCATCTATCAAACGCTTACATTAAAATGTCACTTAATTACCAGTTTTAACATATCAATAGAAAGAAATAGCTCATTTTATGCAGATGAACTGTTGATCCAATTTCCTTGTCTGTCTTTATTTAAAAAAGATGTAATCAGACCCGCATGCACGTTCTTAACTGCAGATCGTTGGTACACAGAGGGATAGGAGAGGGTTCAGAAAGATGGACAGGTTGACAAGGAAGGAGATAGATATATATATATATATATATATATATATATATATATATATATATATATATATATATATATATATACATAAATGACAAGTGACAATGATTTGTTGGTAATATAGGTTGTTCTACAAATGGTAACATCACAACGTATACACATTTTGTAGAATTTGTATTACAGAATGGAAAATATCATAAGATGAAAAATCTAAAAGTATGTCATGCAAACACATATAGATATGTGTAGATAAGTATGTATGATGGTAGGTAGCTATGAATAAACTTTAGATGGTTGACAGATTGGTACCTAGTACGTTAGGTAGGTAGAAAGTTAGAAGAAACGCTTAATTTTAATACTGAAGGTGACACATCATTTAACGACGACATATAATACAGTGTATCATGTAGGTCAAAACTGAACAGTGTTGAACTCATAAATAAGTGAACAAGTCGAAAAGAACATACTAAATTAAATTTTAAAAGTTTTAGACCGTTTTTCTATAATATTACTAGTACTTGCATATTCAATGAAAATAAATAGGCACGATAAACACTTTTGCCCTACATTAATTGGTAAAACTGATTTTCCATTAACATTATCCTTATGTAGTTTTAAACTGAATATTGTTTTCAATACGAAATTTGAACCCAGTTCTCAGAACAATTCTCCTACTTTAATTTTGTATAATCTTTTGTGGTCGAATAGTGTGCCAAAAACTATCAGGAACTAATACAATTTTTAGACATTTTTAATCCCTGTCATTGGCAAATATCAATACAGCTGTCAAATACACAAATATAAAGAATAGGCGTGTGGACCAAACAAGCGTAAGCCCAAAGTTATTCCAGCACACTTCATTTAAATATAAAGTCTGCTAGAATTTAAATCGTCACACTGTTGATTTATAACCGGGTCCACTCTCAGTAAAAGGGAGGGAGAGCACCATTTCACCATTTCTATCCGTACCACTATAATCTGTCTTAAGACTAAGTCACCCTCTGCAACCCAAGATGCAGCAACAAGCATGTCATCGCTAATATTTTCCAAATGAAATAATTCAGTGCAATCTTGAGTATCCATAGTTACTGACGAATACACAAGACCTCCAGAGACTTACGACCAAGAAATTACTGAGACTTTATCAAGCACTCCTCAGTTTTAGAACCAGTGCCAGCAGGAGATTTACATACCATGACATTGCATTGCACAACACGTGCCTGCACTTGATTTACACACCAAAGCATTATCAAAATAAAGGATGATATTTAATAAGTTCTACGTTGAGGGGTAAATTTTATGCAAAATAAATCAATCACGAAGGGGCATTCTCCCAATAATGGGCCTCGACTTACACCTCTGCCGTTATTTGGGAGAAGCCCATCTCACTTATGTTGTATCTAATACTTAATAATGGCACTGAAATGTGATTACGTTTGGGTTACCAGGTTTTGTGCATTATTAATTATATGATCCAGTTGATTCAAACCACACTTTCTAGTAAGATTGTTTGATTTTTACGGATAGAGTCCCTTGCTTTGTCAACCTTGTATATATCATATTAAATATAAAATCCATTCCTTTATTGTAAAAATCCTATCTTGGAGCTGGAATACGACCTAAACCGTCCTTTTTAAGCGCACTTCAATCATGTGGCTTAAGTGTTTTATTGTAGGAGTGTATTTACAATTTCCTCAAAAAGACCTAGTATATAAACTGATTAAAACAGTCACGTGATTACATTGCTTATGTTTGTTTCTTGGAGGGTCTTTTTAAAACCATCCACTTATAAATGTGAGGACCAAATGATAGAGAATGTTGCAATCATAGAAGTATTTATAGACTCAACTATGTTGTGTGTGGAAGAATATTTATCAAAGCCTTGAACTTTCATTTTCTTTTCACCCCATATTTTGAGAAATAATCTTATTTGATTTCTTTAATGCGATTTTTCATTATCATTTATCTGCGGAAAACTAAAGTAAAAACATTCCAACAATCACATTCTTTTAAATAGTTTACTCATTATTACCTCAGTTTGAATTGTAATTCCCTTTTAGGAAGCCTTTGCACATTTGTTTAAATCGTTTTTATCATATCTTTTTCAGTGTTCAAGAAAGGGCACATAACAGTTGTGATTCGAGACAGATTACTTGAAGAGATTTCAGTATTTGTTGATTTTTTTGTTTTTGGTTAATTTTATTTGCTGTTTATTTGTATGTCCATAATATTTTAGCTAGACCTTTTTATAAGCCGGAGAGATTCAATTTATGGAAGATTTTTGTGTTTGCAACTTACAATTGCGAATTAATTTCTTAACACAACATTTTAAATGATTTAAATATCCAGATTTAAGCTATTATTTGAATACATTACATTTTCGAATCAAACCCTGGACACAAACGTTACATCTAGCTACTTCTTGAATTGTACATGAACTAGACAAAATACATAATTGAATTTCGAATGAATCGGGTAGGTCACAATAAAACAAAAAATGTCCCGGGCACTATCTGACGAAATCATTTCTAGCTTATACACGTTTTAGAAGTTACAGCTTAACGAAAAATGGAAAAAGAAAGAACTTGAAGGATAAACGAATACAATAGCCTGGATATCAATTTCCTTATCTTTGACAGATATATCTCATTATACCTTAATTCAATATGATACATATTTTAACGTTTAACTTATTTTTAAAGGTCAAACATTATTATAGTATTTCCTACTTTTCATTAGAAATCTTTTTGTTTGTTTTGCACGATGTTCGTCAAGTTCTATTGGAATAACCTTATGAAGCCACATCTTTTGGTTTTGGCATAATATAAATCCCCTATGCAGTTTTTACTTGACAATTTCTTCTGAATTAAGAATTTTGCATGTGTCGGATGAAAAGAGGAGAAGAAACCCGGACAGAAGTAATGCTATCAGAAGAGCCGCAGGAAAAAGCAAAATATTTGATCTAATTTTTAAAAAAAATTATGTTAACATATTATGTTCCTTGCTGCAGTGTGCAGAAGCCCTTACATTACCTCTCTTTCTTCTGAACATATTTTCTCGAACATAAGCTTAGGCGATACATTTTGCGTAAAAGACAGATGGAATTATTTAGTCAGAAGCCTTGATCATCTTGCCAGAGTTTGGAAATATCATGGACATTCTGGAGACAATAGCGCCATCATTGAAGAAGGAATTCAAAAATAAGTATTCATTTGGCCTGCGAGATGAGAAAGTGGCCGTCTTAGATGGACACAACCATCCCTTCAGGAAAATCTATTGCAGTAATTATATACGGGGGTTGAAGGTAATATTATTGCTTGTTTTTTTTTGTTTTTTTGTTTCATTTATGTAACATATGAATAAAATATATTATGTAGGTATTCTCTTTAACTGATATATGTCAGCACTGTGTGTGCTTGTCTATAAGGCAATATGACAGTTGTGATGGTTTAAGTAAAGCTATGTTTTACGGATATATTACCAATGGTACATTTATAAATGTATGGCACTCATCGATACCACACTGTTCTATTTTGTATCTGAGTAAGCTTTCTTCAACTTAAGGACACACATTGTACGTTATTCATTGTGCCAGTCAATCTTACAGCTTATTTAACTTTCCTTATGTCATGAGACATTTGTCTTGAAATCAATCGGATGACCTTACAGGTATGGGCACAATAAAACCTGGTGTTCAGATTTTCATTCCTGAGAATGTAATATTTGAAAACAAAAGTGTAAAAGAAGTACTGCAGAAGTTCACGATGCTAAATGCTGCGCCATTTTATTTCATTGCAAAATGATGTGGATTGTTATGTAATGTTGAAATTAAAACTTTACCAAGATTTTTTTTTACCAAAATAGATAAACGTTTGTTATCATCAATGTTTCAGAGGTCATCTTTGGTCTCCACCAAGCGATATGTATTGTTTATCTCAAAATCTCTTAGTATTAGTATTAGACAGAAGAGAGATAAAATGAAGTCGCATTTCACTCCTTTTCTCTTTAATCTATGAGTTTTGTGCTTTATATTTTAGTTTCCCAAGAAGCACACAAATTTATTTTGCATGCATTTTCAGAGTAGTGACAACATTTTATTTACAAGTATCAAACCCATTCTGTGTCATAGAATGTGCTTGATCTAGATAGATAGACTAATTAGACTGTTATATTTTTACTTAAATTACTTTTCGTCAAATTACGAAATTACTTCTAAATAACGTGGCACCTTTTCTATATGGTAAGCATATATTTTCAAGAATATGCTCATTAACAGCTCTAGGATTTTAGTTTTATAAATAGGATTATACTGGTCAGTCTGGGGAAGGGTGTCAAAACAATGAACTAAATATCTGTGTATCCAAGCCGTGAAACTAAATTCGTGTATAGTAACATAATTTGTTTTCCAACAATTAAGTTTTAGAACATTCCACTCCTGTCAAACGGCTAACGTGCATTTTCAATCCTTATAATATATATATATATATATATATATATATATATATATATATATATATATATATATATATATATATATTGTTATGTATGATGTTTATATAATATTATAGATATTTTAGGAAATTATAAATGTTTCTTGACTATAATAGTTGCTTAAATCTTAATGTTGTTTATCAGGAAAAATATGTTTAACTAGCGTCCTTGAATTAGGTTGTTTACTTCAGATTTGAGCTAAAGGATTGTTTTGATAAACAAAATGTTTACTGAATTTGAGGTCAAGGCTTATTTTGTTTACAGATAAAACTGGAAAATCCTTAGAGTTATGTGTAAAAGGTCATGTCCATACAAGTAAAATTCCATTAAGATGACACATATTCTAGAACATTCTGTCATGTGACCAATCTTTATATATACTATGTTTAGTGGACAGTTTTTCAGTTTCGACATTACTATCAGTCTTGTAAAGAGCTATCACAGTTGTGGAAAGTAATTCAAAATTCTAAGCTAATAGACGTTTGGATTTTGGATTTTTAATTGATGATTTTGGAATTTATGTGAACTTATTCAGAGATATTTTGGAGTACTTTATTTTGACATCAGCACTTTAAAGACTACTAGTACATCATGACTTTAAAGACCATTGGCATATCACAACATTCAAGGATACTCGTGCATTCGGAACAATCTGTATTAGGACTTCTGATTAGGACACTAATTCTTATTGGATTATTTGGATATAAATACAAATTACTGTAAGTGTTTTTTTTATTTTTCATTTTAATTATCTAGAAATAAATTGCTTGTTGATTTTTACTCGAGTTGTTGGTTTCACTTTCTTTCTGTTACATTTTTCTAGACCATAGAGTCGTAACAGGAATTGGGGGCTCGTCCGGGATAGAATTTCCTTAAAGCATATTAGAGATATTAAAGTTATTTTTGAAATTCATATTGATTTTGTCTCGGAATTTATGGTTGTATTTGGCAAAGATTTTAAATAGAGAAATTTTTTTGTGTGTGAAACCAACAAGCATTCACAATGGCATTTAATGTTCAGAATTTCATTTCAAAACCTACCCAGGAGGGGTTAGAGTGTATGAGAAAGGATGAGTTGCTCGAACTTGCCAGAAAATACAGTCTGTCTGGGGCAAAAGCATCATTAACAAAACAGGAGATAAAGATTATTTTAATTCAATATTTAGTAGCAAAGGGAATTTTTGATAGTAGTGCTTTAAGTTTGAAGAGAAAGCCTGTATCTGGTTCTGACATTAAATTAAGGGAATTATTGTTAAAGAACCAGATGGATTTAGAGTTAGCAAAGCTTCACATTCAGAGAGAGAAAGAAAAAGAAGAGAGGCAGATGGAGAGAGAGAAAGAGGAGAGGCAGATGGAGAGAGAGAAAAAGGAGAGGCAGATACAGATGGAGAGAGAGAAAGAGGAGAGGCAAATACAGATGCAGATGCAAAGAGAAGAAAGGGAAATGCAATTTAAATTAAAAGAATTAGAACTGGCAAACAGAGCACACTCTACTCCTTTAAACACACGTTCAGGTTTTAATGTTACTAGATATATTAGGTTAGTACCCCCTTTTCAGGAAAAAGAAGTAGATAAATACTTTGTTCATTTCGAGAAAATTGCTGAAAACTTGTAATGGCCCAGAGAGCATTGGACTTTGTTATTACAAAGTGTACTTATTGGTAAAGCTCGTGACGTCTACACTTCACTGTCAGTACAACAAAGCACTGAGTATGATGTTGTTAAGGAGTACATCTTGAAAGCTTATGAGTTGGTACCAGAGGCATATCGACAAAGGTTTAGGAATTGTAGAAAAGAAACCGGACAAACTCATGTCGAATTTGCAAGGGAAAAATAACAACCATTTGATAGGCGGTGCTCAGCCAAGAAAGTTGATCAAGATTATGATAACCTCAAACAGCTCGTATTAATTGAAGAGTTCAAGAGGTGCATCCATAGTGATGTTAAAACCTATCTTGACGAGCAGAATGTGGAAACTTTGGAAAATTATGCTCGTATGACTGATGATTATTCCTTGACTCACAAAATTTCATTTGGCAATAGGTCGTCCTCTCAGCAGTTTTCTGGTAAAGAACCATTTCAATCTCATACGAGTACTTCCAAATTTCACAACAGCACAACTGTTAGGAATCAAACATCTGATAAGACTGATCAGAAATCCTTATCTCTTCCTATGTGCACTTATTGTAAAATGAAAGGGCACGTTGTTTCTGATTGCTTCGAGTTGACCTTCCACTTTGGATAGTAGTTATAAAAAGAGTTTCAAAATGGCTGCCATGGTGGCCACATTTGAGATCAAATCATCTAGGACCAACTAGATATTGTAATTAGTCTTCTGGAGAAAACCCCATGTTGATACGACTGTCCGTTTAGGAGGAGTAGCAATAAGAATTTGAAGATGGCTGCCATGGTGGGCATATTGCACGTGCGTGCTCCGACAAAAGTGCACACGACAAAAGAGCACCGATAAAAGAGTGCAAACAAAATTGTGCACTGACAAAAGAGCTTTAAAAATAGTATATTATAGAAAACATTTAAAAAGTTACAGATGTTATTTTCATTTATAATCTAATTTCCAAAATATGAACAATGTCAGAAATATTAGATTAGAAAAATAATTATTATGATGTTATTTTTGTTTATAATCTAATCTACAAACTATGAACAATGTAACAAATATTAGATTAAAAAATAATTATTATGAAGTTATTTTCGTTTATAATCTAATCTACAAAAATGAACAATGTCACAAATATTAGATTAGAAAAATAATTATGATGATGTTATTTTCATTTAAAATCAAATTTACAAGATATGAGCGTGAAAATAACATGTCTCAGTGTTCAAGTATAAAGTTATACATCCAAATTTAGACCAATGCCACTTAGACAATTCATCAATGGAATCATTCCATAGGTAGGCATGGCACGATGGACTGCAATCTTTTGTTCAGCTGAACATATTTCTTCTTTGAAGCTTCTGGCTGACAGATTTCGGACTGTTGGCATTCAATTTCTATTTCTATTGGTCTTGCTCTAGGTGGAATGCTTGATCAACTTAAAAAGTGAAGGGTTATTGCAATCAACAGTTTGATGAAATGCCCTATGCCAAGCTTCCAGCAAGTTGTTTGTATGAGGTAGATATTATCACCAACGTGACGATGCACGTTCCACATGTTGATGGCGAAGCGAGGACTAGCTTTGCAATTTTTTCTACGCCTTCCAATATAAGTATCCTCCCAGTAGTCCATGAGTGGTGTCATTTCTTCTGGACAAGCCTCTATCAAATCTTCAAATGCAGTAAGAACATCTATTGTAGGCATGAAACTCAATGCCAACAATATCTTTACTTTAATCCGAAATTCCTCGTTGTCGCGATACAGTTGCAAAAGACCTAATTCCTGAATTTTTTTCCAGAGACATTGACCAAGGTGAAGGAGACGGCCAACAAGATAAGTATCCAGATAAATGTGCTGTATGGCATTCTGCGTAACTTTTTCAAAATCAGACATAGTGATTGCTGGCTGCAATGATGGTTTAAGCTCTTGGAGTTTTTCTAAAACATGTCGGTATGTTGTTTCTGCTTTGTCTAGTATGAGAGAGTAAATCAAAAGCATGACCTTGCTATCAATCAAAGCATGAATTGTAAAAACCTGATAAGAAAAAGAATTGGAGCCACTTTGAATGTCCCATCGACAAACCAGTGTGTATGAGGATCCAATAGATCTAAATTCTCCTGGGTTCCAAACATCAAAATTCTGTTGTCATCAACTGGTTCTGAATCCCACAGCAAGAAAGAACCTACCCTTGTCATCAACTGGTTCTGAATCCCACAGCAAGAAAGACCCTACCCTTGTCATCAACTGGTTCTGAATCCCACAGCAAGAAAGACCCTACCCTTGTCATCAACTGGTCCTCAATCCCACAGCAAGAAAGACCCTACCCTTGTCATCAACTGGTTCTGAATCCCACAGCAAGAAAGAACCTACCCTTGTCATCAACTGGTTCTGAATCCCACAGCAAGAAAGACCCTACCCTTGTCATCAACTGGTTCTGAATCCCACAGCAAGAAAGAACCTACCCTTGTCATCAACTGGTTCTGAATCCCACAGCAAGAAAGACCCTACCCTTGTCATCAACTGGTTCTGAATCCCACAGCAAGAAAGACCTACCCTTGTCATCAACTGGTTCTGAATCCCACAGCAAGAAAGAACCTACCCTTGTCATCAACTGGTTCTGAATCCCACAGCAAGAAAGACCCTACCCTTGTCATCGTTTGTAGACCAACAGGTATCTGGATGTCTCTGATGGTTTGTGGCAGCTGTTTCAGTTTCCTTTGTCGTTTGATTGTGTGTTGTGATGCATGCTATGCCGGTAAATGATTGGCAGTTTGCAACAATATGCCACTTGTAGTTTGTTGTATTATCTGACTTGGTTTTTCGACTCCTTCTTCTGATCGTCCCTGTATTGGTGACACAACTTTTGACATGGTTTTTTGCTGGATCTGGAGTGTGGTTGTGTTCAGATGATGACAAGATATTGTCGTTCAGTATCTTCAATCTTCCATGGCAGCCATTTTTCTTGCTGCATCTCCAGGATGTACTCCCATCAGCATTTTCTATATCCTTGTGATATCTGTAACCATCGACCAACAAAATAGCCTTGCCTTTCTGGGAATTGATCTTCTCCATGTTTAATTTTTTTTCAAAACGGAGGTTTTATATGCTTATATATGCCCCAAACTTCACATATAGATTTCATGATCCGCTAATAGCAATTAATAGCTTTCATATAAGATGCAACATCTTTTGTTCTCATCTGAATCAACGTGTTTACAATATCTAAGTACCCTAATTAATGTTCAAGTTTCATATGTACTGTGCTATTTTGATGGCATCCTTTTGTCGGGGTGACATTGATTGCACTCTATTGTCTGCGCTCTTTTGTTGTGTGCTCTTTTGTCAGTGCACCTTGGATGTCAGATTGGCACTATTTTCATTTAGAACCATCATAATAAGTCTTCTGGTGAAAACCCCATTCAGATAGGACTTTCTGTTCAGGAGTAGTCACAATAACAAGATTGTCAAGATGGCTGCTGTGGTGAACATATTAAATGTCAGATTGGCACGATCGTCTTTTAGTACCAACCAGACATCATAAGAAGTTTTTCAGTGAAAACCCATGCTGATATGCTCCTCCATTCAGGTGGAATAGTGATAATAAGATTTTCAAGATGGCCACTGTGGCAACCATATTGGACATCTGAGCGGCACCATTTTGATTTAGAAACAAATAGACATCATGTCTTCTGCTGTAAACCCCATGTCAACATGACTTTCCATTCAGGAGTAGCAATAATAAGATTTTCAAGATGGTTCCCATGGTAGTTATATTAAATGTCAGATTGGCACCATTTTCATTTGGGATCAACTAGACATCATAACTCTTTTTGTGAAAACCCCATGTTATTATGACCATTCATTCAAGAGGAGTAGTGACAGCAAGATTTTCAAGATGGACTCTGTGGGGGCCATATTGGGTATCTGAGCAGAGCCATTTTCATTTAGGACCAACTAGACCTTGGGATGAATGTGTGTAAAATCTCACAGCAATCCTCCAAGTAGTTTAGGAGGAGTAGCAAGAACAAACTTGTACCAAAAACAGATGGACAGACAATGAACAACAAGACCATCCCAAAACTCTTCTAGTCTATAACCTCTAGAGCTATAAAAAAAAGACTTCCTCTTTGTGCATCATTTTTATTCTCATTTACATAAATTAAATATTTAATGGCACTCTTTTACATACATTATGCACTTTATATCAATTCACACTGTATATAATGCAGCTAATTGATTGATTTTTGTTAAATATTTAATGGCACTATTTTACAAACATTATAGAATATGCACTTTATAAACTGACAATACAAACTGATTGGAGTAAGCTTTGATTGAATGTTTTACTGGTATGCTACAAACCAATATACATTAACTTAAATTAGCATTTTTTTCTAAATGGGAGAAAACTTGTATACACAAGATGCAAATACAGATATAATATTTACCAGCTGATAGAAAAAATATGTAATAAAGTTTGGACAATAATCATTACAGCAATTTGAAGAGCATATTCAGTTCTGAATTGGCAGCTGTTAAACAGACATGCACACTACACTAATATGCACATCAGATTCAATTTGTTGACAGTGAACACCAATGATTGTGCCAAGAAAGCAAGTTAATTAGCAATGTGTAAAAGATTCACACTGTGAGAATTCTCCTTAACTAAGCAGAAAGATATTGACATATTCTGAGATTTCTGTACACTAATAAAACATAACATAGATCTACAAAGATGACATTATCATTGATTAAAATACAGTGGTCTTACAGGACTCACGGTACTAATTCAGCTCCCATAGTAAACCTATGCAAATACCACGATATTAAAAATTCAATAACTTAAAATTTCTGAATGCTCATGATCAAACCTATATTTATCAGTATAGACATATACTTGATGACAGCTTCTCTGTAGCAAAAACAATATGAGCTGCAGCATTTTCTGGATCAACATTTTTTTGAAACGTGTGCTTTCAATTCCGCACCAAAGAGTCAGGTGCTAATTTCAGAAATGTGTTTTCCAAACTCAAGTCTGTAAAAGGACTGAAATTCCATCACTAAAATATGGTCTCTATTTTTTTCAGTTACAACTTGGATAAACTCTCAAAAGATTCTTTTCACTAAACTTTTACTTTCATTATCAACCAATCCAGGCAAGCCAAACCCATATATACTCTATTTTTATCTTCACCCATTTCTAGACTGGTTCTCCTTCTTCCATATATTTAGTACCGTGAGTCCTATAATGAGGTTCCACTTAAGGTTACTATTCTGCAAAATTACATACTCCTTGGAATGCTAACATACCCAAAAGTTTATAAATGGAACTAAAAGTTAATTTTTTTTAGTAAATCACATTCTTGGGTTTTCCTCTAGTTATACATCTATAAGATGTATTTGACCAAAACTGACCTCACAAGGATAACAACATTCCCACCATATTTACATGGGGGCAGACTTATGAGTGATAAATATATGGATATAATGTCCTGTCAATACTTTTTCACTCAAGGCAATAATCATAAAGCAAAAACAACAAAATGACATAAATTGAGTGATTTGGTAAATAAGGTCGATAAAGTGACAACAACAAAATAACATTATTGAGTGATTTGGTAAATATTCAAATAAGAATAAAACCTAAAATGTATTTGTAAACAAACAAATTTCTCCGACAATCATATATTAATGATGGTAAGTTCAATAGCTTGGTTCATGAAGAATATTCTACCAACAAGTTACATGTCCTTGTTGTAAAAGTTTGTCTTTGCCATCAAATCATTATCACCTTTGAATTTTTTTTTCTCATAGTTCTACACGAGTATTAAGACAGTTCCTTGATCAAAGAAATACATTACTAACGACTGTAACAAGTCAGCTAGCATATTAGTTATGAATCAAGACAGAATATATACACAAACTACTCTAAGTCAAAGAAAAGATGACAAATGAAAGAACTGAATGTCTGCAGACATCAAAGAATAAAGAGAAGAAATGTTTTCATTCATGCTATTCTTAGCGTTTTTTTTTTCTAGCATTCATTCATTCATCACTTAATCCACACATGTAATCCATGCTCAAACACACAGATTCATGTACATTCATTCATGTCTAATTATTGTTTTACTGTGACTGCAAATTACAGTAAATCCATAAAGTGACAGTGACTTCATAAGCAAATTGTACTTGGCAATTATGGCAAATTACAGTAAATCCATAAAGTGACAGTGACTTCATAAGCAAATTGTACTTGGCAATTATGGCAAATTACAGTAAATCCATAAAGTGACAGTGACTTCATAAGCAAATTGTACTTGGCAATTATGGCAAATTACAGTAAATCCATAAAGTGACAGTGACTTCATAAGCAAATTGTACTTGGCAATTATGGCAAATTACAGTAAATCCATAAAGTGACAGTGACTTCATAAGCAAATTGTACTTGGCAATTATGGCAAATTACAGTAAATCCATAAAGTGACAGTGACTTCATAAGCAAATTGTACTTGGCAATTATGGCAAATTACAGTAAATCCATAAAGTGACAGTGACTTCATAAGCAAATTGTACTTGGCAATTATGGCAAATTACAGTAAATCCATAAAGTGACAGTGACTTCATAAGCAAATTGTACTTGGCAATTATGGCAAATTACAGTAAATCCATAAAGTGACAGTGACTTCATAAGCAAATTGTACTTGGCAATTATGGCAAATTACAGTAAATCCATAAAGTGACAGTGACTTCATAAGCAAATTGTACTTGGCAATTATGGCAGGTTCAAATGGAAATACCTCTTATATTAAACACAATTAATTTTGTTAACATAATCCATCTTTCTTTTCATGAAGCACTAGTCCCTTTACATTCTACA
This sequence comes from Margaritifera margaritifera, assembly GCA_029931535.1. Classification (NCBI taxonomy): domain Eukaryota; kingdom Metazoa; phylum Mollusca; class Bivalvia; order Unionida; family Margaritiferidae; genus Margaritifera; species Margaritifera margaritifera. The sequence goes on along the minus strand of JAQPZY010001401.1, from coordinate 2,581,747 downwards.
AATATTCTTTCAAAATGTATTATCCCTCCGTGCATATTTGTTTTGATTAATGAATGAACTAATTTAAATCAATCACTGGAAGTATAATATGACTAAAATGTTTCTAAAAATAATTTCACATGTATTTTTCATAACCAGCAATGATGCTCATATTAAAAAAAAAAATGCATTAAACAAGCACTTATTTTCATTTACTTTTATACCTTGTTAGGAATTACCCAGCACCACAAGTAACAGTGACATCTATATTAACATGCACATCATCATGATATTTTGAATCTTTCAAGTTTAGCTCACATATTTCATTATGATTTTTCATAAAATGCATTAGCATGCTGTATTTCACAAATAAACAAGTTTTTTCCTCTTAAGTAGGAAAATGACCTATAAGTAAGAATACTACCTTAATAGTACTATAGTAAAATTGTATCAAAAACTATCATTATGATTATATATTGAAAATTTTGGTCTATGAGAGCCAATGGTGATTTGATTAAAAAAATGCACAAAGAACAAAATCCTCACCTCAAAGTTCAACATTATATAAATCTGAATTTAATGTAATTGTCATTCATTACAAAAAGGCTAAGTGCCTACAAGGCATCATTTGCTAGAAAAATGTACAGCTACAGTTTCAAGGTTTACATTTATCTTGTTAATGAGTCTCTGACACTTTTATTTATCAAAACTGATTTTATTTTATTCATAATTCAATTTACACAAGTCATAAAATGAGCACATGATTATAAGCCTAATTAAAGTACTGTAAGATGACAAGTCATAAAATGAGCACATGATTATAAGCCTAATTAAAGTACTGTAAGATGACAAGTCATAAAATGAGCACATGATTATAAGCCTAATTAAAGTACTGTAAGATGACAAGTCATAAAATGAGCACATGATTATAAGCCTAATTAAAGTACTGTAAGATGACAAGTCATAAAATGAGCACATGATTATAAGCCTAATTAAAGTACTGTAAGATGACAAGTTCAGAAATAAATCCACAAAACAAATCTCCTATTTACAGGTTTATTTACAATTTACACTATATACACTCCTCGACCTTTGTGTTGCATTACATAAAAACATTTCCTAAGTCCCTGTTGAATTAGAACCTAGCTAATTATTAGAACAGAGAGAGAGAAAGTCTCATTAATCCTTCACACTGAAAGCAAGAAACCTCTCCCCTCTCTTTCAAGTCTGTGATTCTCCTTAAAATCAACTTTCCCAGTATATAATTCAGCCTAAATTTTGTGTGATATTACGGTTGTTTCGAATTTGGCATTTTAGCATTGGGAGGTAATGCACATTTAGATATCAACAAACTTTAAATACCAATACCAGACCAACCTGTTTTATGCTACCTGAACTCTTTAGTAATGACTAATCCAACCATAATCCATTAATGTTTTTAATCCTTTCCAAACTACTTCTAATCGCACACAGTATAATCCATCTCCACAAACTTTAATTTAAAGTTTAACACCAAACGTCAAAAGCCAAACCAACCCTGACGAAAAAATCCTAGTAAACTTAATTGTTTTATGCTGCTTGAGCTCTTCAGCAATGTAATCATAATCCATTAATGTCTTTAATGCTTTCTGACTTAAAACTGATAAAACATAGTATATTCCAATAATTAATTTTAGGTTATTGTCTGTCAAATTAGCAATTAAAGTGTCATGCGAGAAGGGTAAGTTGGTTCACAGTCATGTGATCACAGGAAGTCTTTACCAGAAATATACTAGAATATATTTTATAATAATTTTTAGTACGCAGGAGATTTCAATGAGCGATGGGAGTTATGGATAGGATAGGATAGGCTCTCTTGCTTAAGCATTTCACTGTCTGTGCCAGTTTGGGCAAAGCTTGATCTCACCTCCACATGAGATTTTTAAGCTGCACCCTGACAAATACTGTTTGATTTTCTGAGCCCAATTTCCTGCTCAGAGCATTGGGCAATTCACTATCCGCTTTCTTTTTTGACGATTCTAAATCGGCTAGTACTGCACTTCCTCATAAATCTGACGCCAGTAACACTGCTGTTTGATCCTCAATCCAGTTGTTAATTTCACAAACAAGTTCAACATGAACTCTAAAATCTTCCCAGGGTTCTGAACCATCATAGGTTGCTGGCCTCACTAATGGCTTTTGAAAGTTTTTATTCCTACTGGTGTTTGCAACATTTCCTAGACTCATAAGGTCTCCCTGAATTAGGTTCTCCAATGCCTCAAATTTCCATTCTAACTTCTTTATTTTCTCCAGCCACAACTTACTTTGTACATTAAATGTAGGAGGTTTGTAACATTGTACCCGAACCTGTCAGGATTTCTCTGGATTCCAAACGGCTAAAACACGGTATTGGTGCTGATAAAGGAATTTTCATGTTATATGCATGAAATAGAAAAATTAAACAAGATATGAACCAATTTTAAAGATTGGTAAGCCTGGCATATACCTCTCTTACTTTCCTGAAAATTTCAAGAGGTTAGTGTAACCCATTGTTGAGATATGCATGGAAACAAGCTCTAAAAATGGCCATTTTTGAGCGTTATGTAGTCTCACTCGAAAAAAGCTTGAATATAAAATAGAGAATTCTCTAAATATCATACTGAAATTATGCATTTATTGGTCTGGTTTTATGCGGAATTCTATCCTGCAAATATTGCTTCTTGAATTAAAGAAATCGGTAAAATATTATGGATTTTATAAGCAAAATACCGTCAGTAGAAGTTTTGTTTCAACACTGAAATTCAAACACTAATCTGTTGTTATATGCCAACATTTTGTACAAAATAACATTCATTATAACTTTTATTGACATCTAGAACTCGACTTTATATTATAATAAGTAGTAAAACCATTTAAATCACATGGCTAGCCAAGATATTCGATTGAGAGCTTGTTCTTTGTCAAACTTTCCAGTTCTAAATTTTGTAGTGTCTGTAACCTTTACAAGTTTATATGGCAATAATTTTGTTGTTTCATTATGGAAAAGTATAAATCCTACAAAGGCTCATGTGTATCCATGTGATGTCCAAGTTGGCCAAAATTGGTGGTGCTGTATTGTACCATTAAAAAACAGCAACTCAATAAAAAAAGTTACAGACACTACACAAACAGGTATAAAAATGAAAGATAAAAGTATTGTTCTACTTGTCATTAAAACATTGTTTTTCTCAATAGAAAGTTCCATCTTATGTGATGTAATGTTGCATCATCTATTTACCTCTGCAGCCAAGAGCAAAAAAGTGATGCAATAACTCTCTTGATTGAATATTGCATCATTCTTGCAGCACTGTCTGTTTGAGTAATTTACTACAAGACAATGTAACCTGAATTTCTTATCCTAGAAGAAGCTGCCTAATTACTTTTTCTGTTCTTTACCATGGTACATCCCTAAGACATGGGAAGACGACAAAAGCAAACCTCTGGGAACAACTCTGGTAAGTTTGTATTGAATGGTAAACCACACTCTTAAATTGTAGTGTCTGTAACCAATATCCCCTTTTTATACTGTCTATGACTTTATCCCTGTTTTTTTTTAAAAAAATGAAGCCAAATTATGTTTCCTATTACAGTATTGATGTGTAAGGCTAAATTTTGACATATTGTCTGTCTGCAATTTGTAATATTTTGGTATATTTATAGTTTCTTTCATCTAGATTTCTGATAACAGGCAACATTTTCAGTGATTTCTTACAATATGCAATTGAAACTGAGTATTTTTGCATTCCATATCATTAGACTAGTAAATTCAAACAGAAATATTATGAGAATTCAATGAGCTCAGACTTAGTATTGGATATATTGCTGATATTGTCAAATGGTTACAGACACTACTAGACATGTGAATTGACCCGACTGTTGTTTACATTATTAAGGAAAGTGTGCAATCATTGTAAATGCTAGAACATTGAATAATCATCAGGTTTTATGCTATTTCTTTTTCAATCAGATACTTTTCTTTAAGAATCTACAGGTTATTCCAGTTTGCTTATGTATGAAAGCATATTGCGTACTCATTACAAGTATGTTTTGTAAAGTCTAAATTTCATCCGTATACATAGAGGAACAAAAATGAGAATGAAGTTGTTTGCTTTTAGGAAGCAAAGATAAGCCAGAAGAAGATGAACAGAAGATTAAAGCTAGAAGGGAGAAGACGAGGCTAAAGGTACAAGCCTGGAGAAAAAAACAGAGGGAAAATAAGGCGAAACATGAGGAGCTAAAAAGGGTTGATAGAGAAAGAAGAAAAGATGCAAGACTACTAAAAAAACAGCAATCACTTTCCGATTCAAATCTTCAAATCATGGCATCAATGGGAAAGTAGAGAAATAGCAAAAGATGATAAAGTAAAGCGTTGCGTCTCCTGTGTGCCTAAAGAAACAGACATAAAAACATTAATTACATGCTTAGAAACTGACATGCAAGAGTATCCAGAGCACGTTTTCAGGGCCAAATGGCAACAGCAACAGATGGGAATTTGTGTTGATAGAATTGGTGAGGGTTCTATTGCTATGGTCATGGACTTTAGTGAGAACTATGGGTGTGTTTTTCAAAGTGAAGTACAATCTGGATTCTTCGACAGGAACCAAGTTACAATACATCCAATCATGTGTTACTATACAGAAAAACAGGGAGAAAAAGAATTCAAGATAAAGCATGCCATTATTGGCATCAGTGAAGAAACCAAACATGATGCAGACTTAGCTATCACTTTTGAGAACAAAGCTATAGAAATTCTGAAGAAGAAAGGTGTGAAAGTAGAGGAGATCCATGAGTGGACAGATGGCTGTGCTGCCCAGTATAAGGGGAAGAAAGCCTTTGCTGACATAAGTCTGAGGAAAAAGCCATCTGTAACACGAAATTATTTCGAAACATCACATGGAAAGAGTGTTTGCGATGGTCTCGGTGCGACAGTCAAGAATGCTTGCTACAGAGCTGTAATCAGCAATAGAAAGGTGATAGGTTGTGCAGAAGATGTATATCATTTCTGTACAGAGAAACTGAAAATGGAAAATACAGATAATGAAGCTAAAACAGTTTCGAGAAGGGAGTTCATCCTTGTTAAAGATGTTGAGAGAAATAGAGAAGAAACTGATGTGCAAACACTGCAAGGTACAAGAAAATTACATGCTGTAAAGTCAGGAAGCAATGATTATGAACTGAGCATAAGAAATCTGAGCTGTTATTGTGAGCAATGCATGAAGGTTGACGGGAGATGCAACTTCAGCGAAAATGTTAATGCCTGGGAAATGAGAAAGTTAGTACTCAATAAAGATAATTTAAGTCAGAAAGGAAAACAACTTAAAGACAAGAATCCATCAACAATAGAAAATAATGACAAGAAAAGAAAACAAGGAAGTAACCAGAAAGATCATAACTCAGCAACAAGCGAAAAGCCTAATAAGAAACGGAAGTCAACAGAAAGACAAAACATTGTGACAAAGAAGATCAAAGTTGACAAAAAAGCACCAACCAACACAGAGAAACCAATAGAGAAATACCACCCTGGAGAATTTGTTGCTGTAGGACTTAAGCCAAAGAAGGGACCTCTAGATGTATACTTAGCAGAAGTAATAGACATTCTTCATAACGAAGTTAGACTTAAATACATGAGAAAGTCTGGCAACATGTATGTTTGGCCTGAAAAAGATGATTATTCACAAGAGGCTCTAGATGCTATCTTGTACAGGGTAAAAGCTCCACAAATAGTCAATGAAAGGGGTCATTTCAAGTTTAATGCAGCTGAATTGTCTAAGCTCAAGTCAAATCTGGAAAAAAATCATAAGCACTTCTATTTGAAATGACAATATAAAGTCAAGGTTTAATGTGTAGTGTCTGTAACCTTAAGATCAATCACATATGGGTCTGTGTTTGAGTCAGCACCTTGGGTTGAACAATACTTTAGTGACTATGATTTATTGAACATTCATTATACTTCAATATTTTACTCTTACAAACACTATTTAGTATTAAACTTTCAAGTGCTATTTACCAGTTCATAATTTTAACACAAGTATTGGACATATACCTGTTACAATGTGGTTTTATCATTTTATTAACTAATCAACATTCATTTAATGAATAATTCTAGTCAATGTGTTCATGTTGAATTATTTTTGAAGTGAATTTTATGGAGATATGTATGGTTCTGCAGCTGTATTGAAATGCTATAGTTTTGTAGTGTCTGTAACCAATTTTATGGACAATGTACTTCTGACTCTTATGGAAGTTTGCAATACTTTTGGCCAGTATTAATGATTTTGTTTGTTTAAATATTCTTCTTGGTGTTAGATAAATGCCTAAATAAGATTATTCTATGTCTTTTATGTTTGTTATGCAAAAGTTTCATGGTTAGGTTTTTTTTCTTAGTGATACCTTTGTCATAGATGTTTTGATTTTGTTATTAAGTTGTTTACCACTTCCAGTTATGTTGTTTACTTTAAATGTTGATATCCTGTTACTGATGTTACTGTGAAAAAAAATAAAGTTTTAAAGTTTTCATGCTGTTTTTCTTGCATGTTATACACCAAGTGTAGTGTCTGTAACTGTTGTTATACCAATGAATTGAAATAATGGTTAAACAAAATCGCATGCATGTTCAAGCTAAATCTAACTTGATCTGACTAGGGGACACCCTAGGGTATATAATGAGCTTCATTGAAATGTTCTATCAAAACATTTCAATTTTTTAAGTGAGTGAGACTACTCTCAGCACCAATACCGTGTTTTAGCCGAAAAAGAATTCTTGGAATATCAAGCCCTCCTTCTACCATTTTTCCACAACAAATAATATCTGGATGAATCTAAATCAATCGAAGATGTAAATTCACACAAAGATCTCACAGTGATTTAAATCCAGGAATAAACTTGAAGAGAATCACTCCACCAATGAAATATGCTAACAGCAATAAATTCCACTGATGAAATATCCGAACAACGAAACATATATCACATCAGCGAAATTTCATACTACTGAATAATCCCAATTACATACAATACCACTTACTAAATAATCCACTAACAGCAAGTATCCCACTGCTGTCACCAAAAATTCCCCATTGAATTAGAACCTAACTGTTAGAACAGAGAGAGAAATTCCAATTATTCCTTCACACTGAAAGCAAGAAACTACTCCACTCTCTTTAAAGTCTGTGATTCTCATTAAAATCAACTTTCCCAGTCCATAATTCAACAAAGTTGAAAATGCTGCTTGACACATGTCTGCAGAGAGAGTTTTTCTCGCTCCCTAGGGTCACTGCCCTCAGCTATTATAATTGACAGCCCTATTTGTTCAAAACAATGCTCTAGTAAAACTGCAACTGCCCCTTATCATCAAAGCATCACTCTCCCTATAATCAAATGAATTTTTTAAAAAACTGTATGACTCTGGTGAATAGTATCATTTTCAATTGCCATGGTACATTTTTTAAATATAATTTACAATAAATCCTGATATATCTTTTTATTAGTATAAAAAATGCAAGAGAACATGATAAAAGATTATGTTCACATTAAAATATGAGAAAAACTAAATCTCTAAAGGGACAGGCTGATGCAAATGTAAATTCATGCTATTTTAGACACAAATACACAGGAAAAAAAAACATTAATAGAGTTCAAGGCAGAAATATATAACTGATTCTTTAGGCAACATCTTAAAACAATAAATCATCAAAATATTCAGTCTCCTTTATCAATATACCTATTCAATCCTTCAGTATGGAATCCATACAGTTCCATAGGTAGAAAAGCTTATACAGAGCCTGCAAAAAAAGCCACAACCTATATAGCACACATTATAAATATTTAACCATTTAGATGCAAGTTTTGACAATTTTAAAGTAATTGATTGCAAGTTTCATTTAAAATTATGCAAAAAGTACCAAGCACATAGCAAGGAACCTGGGGGTATTTAAAGCATTTTACAGAAATCCTTCTTTTTACAGACAATAATGCTTTAAATACTCCCAGATTCTCTGCTACTTGCTCGGTACTTTGAGTCTCAATGAAGCCTTATAACAATAAAAAAAAAAATTGGAAAAAACTTGCATCAAAAGAGGTAATAATGGGTATGTGTGCTATCTCAGGTATGATACCGATTGCTGACCCTGTTATAAATTTGTACGCTAATAATGTTTGTATGTTATCATTGGGAATTACAATGTATCTTTCATTTCTATTTTGCAATAAATATTATAACATTTTCTTCCTGAATAAACATAAAAATAACCAAATAAGAATCTTTCCATTCTAATTCAGTGCATGCATATTTCTTATTTAATTCAATCACAACATTTGTAAGAATAGTTTTGAGTGGATTTTCAAACATGCATTTATTTTGTATGCACTATTTTCTTTAAATGCAAAAAATGTTGATAAGAATCAAAATCCTTTCTTTTTGACAATAAAAACAAGGAGTAGCCATTTCCTACTCCATGTTTACACAAGTTATACCTCTGCTTCCTCCTACTCTTCCTCATCATCATCCTGTCAACAAATTAGAAAGGTAGAACTTACTTTAATGTTCATATGGGACTATATAGTTTCATAATAAAAGATGGCAAGATGGTTTTAGTGAGCACTGTCTCGCAGTTAATAGATGTATAATCTAAATTAATTTCAACATGTTAAAATATTCACATTCTCAAGACAACAATGCCAAGATTAATTTAAGCTGCACCTTTGTCTTCCTTTTTTAATGCTGGATAGACCAACAGGAGAGACCTAAAAGGGAGTTTATCTTCTTAAAGTGTTTTTTAAAATTCTTTATATTTACAGTTTTAGAATTTACTTTAACTGACACCATAACCATTATTGTGTGTGCTGACATGCCGTTAAACCCTAAAACATACATACATACACCAAAAAGGTAAAATTTCATATAGTAATATATATATTTAATTGCACCACATGGTTGGTTGACATAATAATTAATGAGTTTAAATACAAGATTTGATTTGAATACAAGTCAAATTGTAAGCAATTATGTAATTTTTTAAACTGAGACAAGTTATATCTTTGAAGTTTTAGATAAATATCTTGCACCATGAAGATTAGATTCAGAATATGACAACCTCCCTTAAAAAGAGAGCAGTTACATGCCGAAAATATGCTCAGTACTTAAATCATTTATATAGTAACATAGTGCAATTATATGACAAATCAGGCCTCATTCTGACAAAAAGGTATAATTTATGAGATTTTTTTGTATGCCTGTCATTCTTGGAAACAAGAACAAAAATGTACCTGTCAAAAATGTACAGCAACACCTTTAATAAAGCCTATAAGAAGAATCTCAAACAAAAAGCCAAAATTTGATGGAGTTTGATAATTGTGTGTCAAGGTAGTCCAAATACTCTACCCTTGAAGTGATGTACAAAATTTGATGGAGTTTTTTAATTGTGTGTCACGGTATTCCAAATACTCTATCCTTGAAGTGATGTACAAAATTTGATGGAGTTTGTTAAATGTGTCTCAAGGTAGTCCAAATACTCTAGATCCTTGAAGTGATGTACAAAATTTGATGGAGTTTGTTAAGTGTGTGTCAAGGTAGTCCAAATACTCTATCCTTGAAGTGATATATAAAATTTGATGGAGTTTGTTAAATGTGTGTCAAGGTAGTCCAAATACTCTATCCTTGAAGTGATATATAAAATTTGATGGAGTTTGTTAAATGTGTGTCAAGGTAGTCCAAATACTCTAGATCCTTGAAGTGATGTACAAAATTTGATGGAGTTTGTTATTTGTGTGTCAAGGTAGTCCAAATACTCTAGATCCTTGAAGTGATGTACAAAATTTGATGGAGTTTGTTAAGTGTGTGTCAAGGTAGTCCAAATACTCTATCCTTGAAGTGATATATAAAATTTGATGGAGTTTGTTAAATGTGTGTCAAGGTAGTCCAAATACTCTATCCTTGAAGTGATATATAAAATTTGATGGAGTTTGTTAAATGTGTGTCAAGGTAGTCCAAGTACTCTAGATCCTTGAAGTGATGTACAAAATTTGATGGAGTTTGTTAAGTGTGTGTCAAGGTAGTCCAAGTACTCTAGATCCTTGAAGTGATGTACAAAATTTGATGGAGTTTGTTATTTGTGTGTCAAGGTAGTCCAAATACTCTAGATCCTTGAAGTGATGTACAAAATTTGATGGAGTTTGTTATTTGTGTGTCAAGGTAGTCCAAGTACTCTAGATCCTTGAAGTGATGTATAAAATTTGATGGAGTTTGTTAAGTGTGTGTCAAGGTAGTCCAAGTACTCTAGATCCTTGAAGTGATGTACAAAATTTGATGGAGTTTGTTAACTGTGTGTCAAGGTAGTCCAAATACTCTATCCTTGAAGTGATGTATAAAATTTGATGGAGTTTGTTAACTGTGTGTCAAGGTAGCCCAAATACTCTAGATCCTTGAAGAAAATGATACACAAAATTTCATAAAGTTTGTTAACTGTGTGCCAAGGTAGCCCAAAAACAACTTCCTGGAGAATTTTGTCATTTAGCTCAAGTTAAACACAAATTATGCCAATTAAATGCCTGTCTCAATTTATTGCAATCAATATTTAAATACATTCTATGAAGAAAACAAGTGGCCCTCGAAGAAACTGATGCTCTAATGGCTGAAAAGAATTTCCAGGAAATCAAGATAAGACCATTTCTTCCTTTTAACTGTTGAGTGTTCAAACCATATCTGATATTCTTCAGTAATAGCATGATTTTCAAATTAACCGCTGTGGTGGCAATTTTTTAAGACCAACAAGACTTAGGAAGTCTTCTGGTGGAAACCAAATGTTGATATGACTTTCTGTGGCAGACAAAACTGAACCTACTGACTGACATTAGGGGTGAAATGATACACCTGTGCCGTGTATCAATACGATTCACAATACACAGCCTACGATGCAATACATTATCGATTCTCAGTTTAAAGAATAAGACTTTACTTGGATGTTCAAACATGGACTTCAGTGATGGCATATTTGTTGTCACGGTTAATATGCTTTTATGAGATTGGGTTTCTGCATGACGCGTGACGTCATTCTTGCCACTGTAACAGACTTTAAAATCAGCTTTGCAGGAAGAGCAGAATGCATATTCATTTCCCTTTGAACTTGATTGCAACCACTGAAATTCCTGTTTCCAACCATCATTGAATTTCGTGGGTCCGGAGCTAAAGAGATGAAGGTGGGCAACTTGTGATTCCACCTTGTCGTAAAAAGATCAATCATCGGAGACCCCCAATGTATGCAAATCTGATGAAAGGCTGATTGATGGAGAGACCATTCCATATGAATGACTTGACCATTTTGGAATTGAGTGTCAGCCAGGACACTCAGTCTGCCGGGAATGTGCCTGATTTGTACGTTGATATCGAGTTTGTTGCACTAACGTAGAAACTGCCAAACTAGAATGCACAGGTAGGGTGATTTGGTACCCCCCTGATTGAGAAGGTAGGTCACCACTACAGAATTGTCCGACATAATCAGGACTGTTTTCCCTGAGGGTCGATCCTTCCAGCACTGAAAGGCATTGATAACAGCCTTCATTTTGAGAAGGTTGTTGTGGAGAGGCAGGTCCCCTGGCTCCCACATGCTACTGACAGTAGCGAAGGATGGCAATAGGTGGGCACCCCAACCGTACATACTGGCATCGGTACATACATGTACTGTCATTTCTGCTTGGGGCTTCTCCAGAGGAATCCATTGTGAGCCAACCTGGGTTGCACCACTGATACAGGAATGATCATACCTCGTGCATGATCCTGGCCCTTTGATTGAGGGGACTTGAAAAGGGGTGCCATTGGGCCAGCAAGGTTATCTGTAAGGTGAGCATAAAGAGAGTCGAGTGGGATCAAGTCCATGGCCACAATGAATAATCTGAGGAGTTGCAAGAACTTTCACGCAGAAATCCAAGTCCTGTTGGAAACGGACTCGACGAGTTCAAATATCTGGACTATGCAAATATGAGGGAGTCGTACCAGATTGAGATTGGTGAGAAACTCCAAACCCTGCTGGACAAAACACTGGGATGGATGAAGATCAGACATTTCCCAGTTCACAAGAAAACCTAGACAACTCAAAAGGGATAGAAGATCATTTCTGCTCTTGAGAAGAATAGAACAGATGATATGGTTCTGGAGGATGTTGTCCAAGTACACAGCCATCGCTGTAGATGAAGTCAACCAGAACAGGGTGATGACACAATCCAAGTACACAGCCGTCGCTGTAGATGAAGTCAACCAGAACAGGGTGATGACACAATACAAGTACACAGCCGTCGCTGTAGATGAAGTCAACCAGAACAGGGTGATGACACTATCCAAGTACACAGCTGTCGCTGTAGATGAAGTCAACCAGAACAGGGTGATGACACAATCCATGATTTTGGTAAAAAAAACACGGACTGATGATAATACCAAACAGAAGAACTTGACACTGATTAACAGTGCCATGGTAAGCAAAATGGAGAAATTTCTGTGACAAAGGGTGGATAGGGACATGAAAATATTCATCAGTCAGATCAAGACTGATGGCATACTCGTCCCTTCTGATGGCAAGACGTATCGATCTGGCCGTCTCCATCTTGAATTTCAGTGGAAGAATGTATTGGTTGAGGTGGCTCAGGTTGATGTTCAGCCTCAGCTTGCCGCTCGCCTCCGGAGAAGAAAAAGCCTGGAATAAAACCCCGGGGATAGTGGTTTTCACACAATCTCCACCGCCCGTTTGTCGATGAGCAACTGTATCTCCTGTTGTAAAAATGTGTCCTTCTCCTGATCTGACATTACATCCATGAGAAGCGGAGAGGAAGAAAGAGGAGGGGCTTGGATAAATGAAATCTGAAGGCCCTCCGAAATGACTTGGATCACCCATTTGTTCTGAGGAAATAGGGTGATCCAGCAAGATTGGAATAGCATGAGTCAGGCGACCATCAGTAGGCTGTCTGTGGGCAGTGGGGTTGATAGGTCAACATCGAGATTTAGGAGGTTTGGAGGCAGAGAAACTTGGTTTCTTGCCTCCCCTGTAAGGTTGCCTCCTAAACTGGTTAGGTTGTTGCCTTCTGGCATTAGGCTGGGATCTGAACTGAATGTGTGATGGAAAAGATCCCTTGTCCCTGGCCCACCTATCGTCCCTCTGCTGTGGCTGGGGTGAATTGGTCGTAAAAGACTGTGCAGGTTGGGCAGCAAGTTGGAGAGGCAGTTCCTGAGCTGCCTGACTCTGAATGTCTTCAATTCTGCCCCTAAAGAATAATGGCTAGTCCAATGGGGTCATCTGTAATGCCAGGGTATGTTGTAGCTTGAGCAACGTGCAGCGTCAACATTTGTCACATCGTATCAGGTCGAGATTGGCAGAGGCAGTCAGCGCATTCACCATGGACTGGTGAGCTGCCCTGTTAATGACCCGAGCAATTCGGGCTGTTGCCTTCTAATCATGCTCATTGTCCAATTTTTCCAAGTCAGAAATTGACAATGGGGCCAAGTCTAACATCGAAGATGTGGCAACAACATTTCAAACCAGCTTCAATATGGCATTCTTATCCACTTTATAAAACAGTGGGGAAGACGTGAACCGCTGTTAAATTTTTATTGAGAGCCTGGAGGTCAGTATGGAAGGCATCAGAGTGGGTTTTGTACCAGTGTGATGAAAACGTCGCTTGTACTTGGCTTTCAGAAAAGAAAGGCTTTGCATTCCCCGGATTCTTCCAGACAGACGGTCATAAATCTCCCCAATCTTTGCTGACTGTGGAAGCAGCCGGAAGGATGGAGTCTCTTCCTCATAGTTGAGATCTACCTACGCTTTGACCTTATAGTCATGCATGGCGGTCGGGGGTGGAGAGGAATCTGAAGCCCACAACACCCAGTATATTTCTTCGACGGTAGCCTTGAAGCTAAACTGGCTACACTCCATGGTTGGATCTGAGTAAGGTTCTTGTGTAGGAGTATCTTGACACTCACTGACCAGTTCAGGTTCAGCTTGCATATCCAGATAAACCATTCCCAGTGGCAAAAAAGATGCAATGCCATCATCTGTATATAAGTCACGGTGACTCCCCTGTGGGTAAGCCGAGAACATATGGTAAGTCAGATCGGCAAGACGAATGTGTCATACTGGAATGGTCAGCTGGTTCACCAGGAGTATGGTCGGCACGGCTGCCCACTGGACAGACGGATTTTTCAATAAGATCCCTGAAATGAGTCGGCTGGGCTGGCAGTACAGATGGCGATACCGTAGTATACAATGGATCCAACAAAAACCCCATGACCAGGACATGGACTTACATGCCCGAAGGACATGCTCTGACATGCAGGGGGACCTACACCCACTTTGCTGACTAAATTTGGGGGGACACTACCCCAATGAGTCAGAATTACCTGTAGAAGCAAGAGAGGGAAACAAGAGTAAAATTTGGCCTGAATTTAATAATTGCATCATCGTCTTCTGAACTAGGTGACTCATCTGCAGTTCAAAGGCTTTAGATTGCAAAACATCAAAGTTTTGCTCCCCCATTTCCACTGAGGTAACTGTAGCTGACGGTTGTAGACATTGCACTTTAGATGGGGGGAGGGACCCCAGCAACATCCCCCACAAGGCTCGCAAGGGATGCTGACTTCGGATGTATTCTGAAGATGTCAGTGTTGTCTTTGCGAGATGTGCTTCTCGTCTTTCTCTTTCACCGCTTTCTGTAAAACAACAGTCCAGACGTCTTCATACCAAATGGAGCACACATTGCAGGGAAGAGATGAAGTATGTTTGGTACATGCTAAACAGGACTCATGCATGTCTTCCCTTGCCTTAAATTTCTTACATTTAATGCACTTGGTCGACATAGTTCACTCAAATGACACAAGAAGAGAAGAAAAAAAAGTAATAAAGTAACAATTCAGCATGATAAGAAGTCGCTAATACAACACCCGTTACTAACGGAGTGAGTGAACAATAGGCAGTGTGCGCTAAAACATGAATGACAACATGTGTTCAATGAAAGTATGTTGTCTAAGCAGTCTAAATAGATGAAGTCCGAGAATGTGACAAATTCACAGAAAAATTTTGAAAATTCAAAAATAATGTCTACCACCTGTAGAGGAAAGATTATTACACACAATAAGTCCCAATTCCTGGATGGATGGCTAATTTTGACAATGATATTGGCATGGATTTATCAGAGGTGTCATGTACAACAGTATGGAAGCAAAGCTTAAAAAGTGGTGACACCTCGTGGTGGCAAGGGGAGGTAATGGGCAAGACTTATTGCCCTTTGTCTATATGAGATAGACAGAAAAAAAGACTAATTTTCATCTTTTTAGTAGGGCTGGATTCGGGAGGTAGCAGGCTTAGATCCCATAACATTAATGTGATTAGGAAATGTATTTGAAGGAGAAACTACAGCATGCAAACACTGACAGAGGAAGTGATAAAACCCGGGGTTGCAGACAACACAAGAGCTGGTGATTGTGGTTCCTTGCTTTATACCATCAATATGCTATGCTAAATGATGACAGGATGATTGTCGTGAGTGGACATGACTCTGGTAACTCAGTAGTAGAGTGTGCACAACAGGAAGACTCTGCAACTTCCACTACTTCAGCTATCTGCGACTTGAGACAAACTGTCACATTGTTGTATTCAACAGTTAATAATGTTTCAGAAAGTGTCTGGACTTTGGTTGGACTGTGAAAGAAGGGATTTGCGGAGACTGTATTTTCAACCCCTTTTGTAGGACAAGAGCCAGTCCAGTTATGACAGGATATTTCCAAGACATGTCCTACACCGGAGAGTAACAATGCTTTACATGAGAGGCCAGCTGCCTCTCCACCCAGGCCCAGTCAGTTTGTTAAAACCACTCATGGCTATTCTGCTGCATCCCTACCATTGATAGAAATGGTACACCCTAATGTATGCACACAAATATTCAGGAGAGCAAAAGATGTAAATGTAGCATCTCTTTTGATACCACTACATCTAAAGAGCAACCGGACCCTAGGTTAAATAATTCTCTGACCTTGCCCCAGTTGATTCAGGCATTAAGCATATACAAGAACATAATCAGTGATGCTCACCTACACAGAAGGCAAGAGCTTGATCTTTATGAACAAGATCTTATTGATATGGCATGAAGGCACATTGGAAGGGTGTTTATGAATATCACCAGATGTTCTCAGCACAAGCAGCTGCCTACCTTCACTATAACAACATTAAGGTAGATTGGATTGTGAGGAACAACATGTTGTACTGCGATATCTTCACCAATTATGGAGCAAATACCTGTTCACTGTGTAACAACATTCTACACATGTCTACCTTTTGTCCTACCCTTTTGGATGACAACAAAAACTTGGCTCCACCCACTGGGAAAGCTCACTTAGACATTTTAGGTAGAATTAGAGTCCAATACCATGGTAGAGAAATCTGTATCGACTTCAACACCATGAAAGGTTGTCAATTGGCTTGCTGTAGAAATTTACACATCTGCTTAACCTGTAAAGCAGATCATTCACAGATAGTTTGTAAGACTTCAAAAATCGTGCAGACTCAACAACCAGACAAATCAAAATGACTTATGAAAGGGACTGTCATTGTTAATCAATTATGCCCAGGGCTAAAACAATCACCTGACAGTGAATTTGTTGTTACTTGTTACTTGGTTTCCAGTTTGGACTCGATACAGGTTCAAAAGGTTTGCTTTCATTTTCGTTTTAATGCAAAAGCTTGGTCTTGGCATGTACAAAACCTGATGTAACTTGGCAATTATTGCATATTGAACTTGATAATAGTTGCTTGATTGCTTCCTATGACAGAATTCCATTCTCTCATTACAGAATTAGTCCATTAAGTATTGTTGAAGACAAATATTCTGAAAAAAGGAGACCAACTGTAGACCTTTCTCCCCCTCCCCCCAATAATGTTCTGCATCACTGCTTAAATGATCTAATAGAAAAAGAACAATACTTCTCGCCATGAGTGACCATTGATTACACAATCTGCATTATACAGAAATTTGGGAGAAGAAGCCGGCTTTGCAAGATGGACATTAATATTGATTTTAAACTTGTGCCCATCAAAGAATCACTTTGGCCTTTTTATGGGTTAAGTGGAACAGCAAGTATTCTTTTTATGCTCAATTGGTCTTTGGTAGCAGATCCGGCATAAAAATATCTGATTCCTTTTCAGAAGCCATATGCTGGCTCTTACAAAACAATTATGAGATGGAGTTTGTGCTATATTTATTGGACGATTTTCTCACAACTGACCCACTTGGGACTCTGCCCGAGAGATCCATGGCAATTTTGACTTGGTGTTCAATAAACTGGGAGTTCTGTTATCTCCTGCTAAGACTGTGGGCCATACTACAGTTCTGGAATACCTGGGTATATCATTGGACACTAAAAATGGAGGCTAGGCTATCATTAGAAAAAGTGCAACATTTTACAAGTCTTTTGCCCATAGAAAATCTTGCACAAAACATAAATTATTCAGCCTTTTAGGACATCAAAACTTGCTTGCAGAGTGACCTATCCTGGAAGAGCATTTGTCTCTTATTTAATAGCATTTTCAACTACTATCATGTTTGCCATCATCATGTCAAACTAACAACAGAGTGTCGTTTAGACTCAAAAATTTGGTCCCATTTTCTTCACAACTAGAATGGAATTTCCTTCTTCATAAACAATGAAATTACTCTGGCAGCAGATATGCACTTCTACACTGATGCAACCTCAAATGGATTTGGGGGCTATTATAATGGAAAATGGTTTCAGTGAACTTTTCCACCAGATTTTATCCTGCCCAGTTCTTCAAATTCAATGTCTCTGTGAACTGTACCCTATTGTTATTGCTGCTGTATTGTCGGAGCTGCAATGGACTCAGAAAAAGATTATTGTTAACTGTGGCAATTCAGTTACTGTTGATATTATTAATAAGGGGCATTCCAAGATTCCATTTAGCATGAAATTTGTTTGCATACTAATTTGGTGTGCTGCTACATGTCAATTTCTTCTACTAGTCTGGCATATTCCAGGTGCTACAAACATGATTGCTGGCTCACTTTCATGTTTTCAGATGGACACATTCAGCCAGTGGGCACCACAAACAGATGTGAGGTTAATAGACTGCCCCCCACCTACCATTTCCGAGTTGACACTGTTTTCAGGACACAGGTGAATTACTTGTGGTCATCATCTGTATCTCCTGCCACCAGGGCTGTCTACAGAACTGGGTTACAATGTCTTTTAAGTTTTCAAGTGTCATCTGAAATCAGCATAATACATTGCCCTCCATTACTGAAGAGACACTCTTCTATCTCGTTACATATTGCCATGCTTTACTGCGATTGCAGGGGACCACAATAAAACTGTACTTGGCTGAGATTCGTCATTACTATTTGCAGGCTAGATTCAGTAACCTTGTGTAAGCTACTGACAGACTTCATTGTGTTCTTCAGGGAATTAAAAGAACACGGTTGAAAAACCCTAAGCCCAGACTGCCCATTACATTTAACATTTTGTGCAACATATGGAATATGTTGGATTCTGGAGCTTTTTCACCTTTTTTGGATCTCACACTGAAATGCATGTGTTTGACTGCCTTTTTTTGCTTTTTGAGCTGTGGTGAGTTCACTGTCAATTCACCATGTGCTCTCCACATGTAAATGGCTGCAGCTTAGAGACATGACATTTTTTGCTGACAAATCAAGGTTCATTCTTTTCCTGTTGCCGGCCAAAACTGATCCATTTAGAGTTGGAGTACACATTCCATTTTACAGAAATAATCATACATGCCCAGTTTCTTATATTGAACAGTACCTACCACTATGTGGAGTGTGGACAGTTTCCAATGCCTTTAT
This sequence comes from Margaritifera margaritifera, assembly GCA_029931535.1. NCBI lineage: Eukaryota > Metazoa > Mollusca > Bivalvia > Unionida > Margaritiferidae > Margaritifera > Margaritifera margaritifera. Next base: position 2,562,907 of record JAQPZY010001401.1, on the reverse strand, counting down.
TTCCAGTGCTCCACTCTTTGTGTATTTGTTAGGACACCCTTTTAGGAGGGAGCTATATTTGTTGTATCTTAGACAAATATTAACTCACCTCAGATATGAGCAGCATATATATTCTGGACATTTATTCTGTATAGGGGCAGCCATTACCATAGTGGCTGCTGGTTTAGAAGATCACTTGATCCAGACTCTAGGATGATAGTCTTCCTCCTGTCATATTCTGGCAGAACCATGCCTGATCCTCCTGTTACACATGTCATATTCTGGCAGAACCATGCCTGATCCTCCTGTTACACATGTCATATTCTGGCAGAACCATGCCTGATCCTCCTGTTACACATGTCATATTCTGGCAGAACCATGCCTGATCCTCCTGTTACACATGTCATATTCTGGCAGAACCATGCCTGATCCTCCTGTTACACGTCATATTCTGGCAGAACCATGCCTGATCCTCCTGTTACACATGTCATATTCTGGCAGAACCATGCCTGATCCTCCTGTTACACATGTCATATTCTGGCAGAACCATGCCTGATCCTCCTGTTACACGTCATATTCTGGCAGAACCATGCCTGATCCTCCTGTTACACATGTCATATTCTGGCAGAACCATGCCTGATCCTCCTGTTACACATGTCATATTCTGGCAGAACCATGCCTGATCCTCCTGTTACACGTCATATTCTGGCAGAACCATGCCTGATCCAAGATGCACAATTGTGAATGTGTACATAGGACTGCACTTTGACTTTTACAGAGGTTCCAACAGTTGGTATGTTCCTAACTGCAGTATATTATTTTCCATTCTTGCATTATTGGATATTGGAACTTTATATCCTTTTGCTTGGGACTGTTTTTGTTCAATGTGCATTGACTAGTTTGTGCATTGATGTTTATTCTTTTGCTGACTTGACTACAGGTATGTTTGAATTCCATGCACATTTCCTGCTGCTAATAGGACTTTCATGAATATTTCATTGTATGTGCAAGTTACATTCATCCTTGTGGTACATTTCAATGCATACCAGGCAAAACCTCATTTAATATTTTGTTTAATTTTTTGGGGCCCTCACTTGCTATGCATTCAAATATCAAATTCATTTGCATCATTTTTTAAAAATCTCATTTTGGATATTCTTTCACCGACTAAGTTAATAAACAACAACATGCCTTGATTTCACCTTGGTTTGCAAGCACTTCATGATTGGGGATCATCCTCACCTTTTCTGCATCTGGGATCAGCCAAGCTCTAGAATAGGAATTATGCTGTGATCACCCCAGTACAGACCTTGGGATCACCCCAGGCTAGTGGAATATTAGAACAAGGGGTAAAGTAAGGTTAGGATCAAATTGCCTTAAGGCAAGGATCATCCTTGAGCTTTAGCTAAATTACTTTCTCTTCATGTGCGTAGCCCCCAGACATAAGCCAAATTTCTTTTTTCTTTTTTATTTCTTTTTGATATGGAGATGTTTTTATATATGTTTTGAGGTAGGTTGTCCAAACTCAGGTTTAACCAATGGGATAATTATGGTTCATAATTATGGTTCATGATATTTAGAATTTTATAATACTATTTACATATATAGGATACTGTATGTCTGTTGGTTGGAGAGAGAGAGAGAGAGAGAGAGAGAGAGAGAGAGAGAGAGAGAGAGAGAGAGAGAGAGAGAGATTTAATGTACATAGCACTTGTATGTAGATAATCATAGAATATACAAGTCAGAACATACTCTCTGGTCTTGAGTTGTGTATAAATTCATAATTAACTTAGGTAAATCCACTGCAAGCAAACAAAGAAACAAAACAAAGTCCAATATGGGAAGCTTTCTGACCAACAAAGGAGAAAATAACCATCGCACACTTCTCACCTTTAATTTCTGTTCTAACAGTGCTTTGGCATTACTAATACTTGTTACTGTTCCAACAATGATGAAAGGCACCTGTCCCTGTAAATACAAAATTCATATTTTTGATAGATAACTGTTTCTTGTGACACTGAATTAAGATAATTATATAATTCCTCCCTGTCAAAGAAAAATTTAATAGGAAATATAAAAGCATAAAGATAACAAGTCCCTTGATGGGACCAATGCTTTACTGGCCAACAAGAATTTCCATGAATCCATGACCAGACTGTTTATTCTCTTTTACACTTGAGTGTTGAAACCATCCCTAATATTCTTAAGCAATAACAAAATTTTCAAGATGGCCATACTGGATGCATGATCAGCACCATTTTAATTAAGATATCATATGAAGTCTTTTTGGTGAGAACCCCATGCATACCTGCCAACCTCCAACACAATGTTGAAGGGTTTTTGAGACTCACAAAGTGTATTTTGAGGTCCTCAGGGGGGTCAGTGGATGTAACCTCCAAAAAGTGACATCATACAATTGAGAAATAAGTTACCTACTCATATAAGCCTATAGAAAATGACTGGAAATTCAAATCTGAATAAAACAAAATAACATATGTTTTCTTAAAAGCATATAATACACTTACAAAACAAACAAGAGTCCCTCAATGGGACTCGCACTCTACTGGCTGAAAAGAATTTCCAAGAATTCAAGATAAGACCATTTCTTCCTTTTAACTGCAAAGTGTTGAAACCATCTTTGATATTCTGCAGCAATAACAAGATTTTAAAATTAGCTGCTGTGGTGGACATATTGGATGTCAACTTGGCACCATATTTATTCAGGACCAACAGGGCATCATATGAAGTCTTCTGGTGGAAACTCTATGTTGATATGACTTTCCGTTTTGGAGAAGCAACATTAAGATTTTCAAGATGGATGCCTTAGTGACCATATTCGATATCAAATTTGCACCATTTATATTTAGTGCCCACTAGACATAATAAGAAGTCCTTTAGTTTAGAAGGAGTATCGATAACAAACTTGTGCTAATGGATGGACGGATGACAGACAACATACAACGGATGACGGACAACAAACCATCCCATAAGCTCTTCTGGTCTATGACCAATAGAGCTAAAAAGAGTTGGCACACTTAGCAATGTAAAATATTATCATCACACACACACACACACACACACACACACACACACACCTGTGCCTACTCAGATAACCACAACCACACAAACATTAAATAAAAAAATACACCAAGTTTCTGTCTTTAACATCCATTGGATAATGGAATACAGTCGTAATTAGATGCAGTCTTTGTTGTTCTCAATAGTTCAGGAAGGGGTTTGAAGGTAATGCAAGTGTCATTTTTATTCATCTTTGCACTCATCAGAGACTTGATGGTACTGTTGTTCAAACTACACCGAAGATCTTATTGAATTTTTCTCAGCATAGATAATGATCTTTCTGCATCTGCATTGCTGTGAGGGAGTTTCAAACATTCTGCTAGGTCTGAAATATGATCTTCAAGCACAAACTGCAGATTGAACTCTGCAATGAAATTGCAGAAAGTACTTCAGCTCTTGTGACATGGTCTTGTGACATGTGTCATTTTGTTGGATGTATAAAAGACGTTTTCGATTTACTATTTCACCTGTGCATGAGCAGTTGGCTTAAAATTTAACTTTTTATTTTTTTCCGCATATTGGACTCTTGATTTTCATGTCCCAGCCCATTTTACTACAAATCTCAAACTCACCCTACTTTTTGCAAAGGTTCATCTGTCCATGTGCAGTTTGGACTGGTCTGCTTTAGATCTAATGGCAGGAAGTCTAAAATCCAGACACAAATTCCAGTTCCAAAACTGGCATTTTTTTGCCTAAAAAAAAATCTAGTCTACCGGTAAAAAAAATTGTTTTTTCTACTGTGTTTTTTAAATGAGTAGAAAGTCTATTTTACTTGGTATCACTGTAGAGCTACATCTTTACCCTTTACTTTAATAACACCTGTGTGGGTCTATCATAAATTGAAGCATGCAGGAATAATGAGTTAAATCACTGCAAATCTTAACATCTAGATCTTCCTCTCAGTCATATACAAAAACTATTTTAAGGCACTTAATTTCAAACTGGACTGTTTTTTAACAAAAACCTTTGAAGGAAATTAAGAGCTTACATAAACTTCAAAATGTTTGTGTATTTAAAAAAGATAACGAGAGAATATTTACAATTATGCAAACAGGTAGAAAGGCAACATAGAATCAAGAGAAAGAAATGTTTCAATTCTAGTCCCAAAATATGAGCCATGCTGCTAACTTTATCTACCATATTTTAAAATGCCACGCATCAATACCACGAAACTTGTGATGAAAATATTGCTGTAAATTTGAATAGGCAATATGAAATCCATTCTTTTCAGCAGATATTCCTTCATGGAATGTGTGATACAATGGTCCTAATTTTAATAGAACAGTGTACCTTGACAGATGTCTACCTGTAATTTTAGTCACCTGTCCAAAGGATGTCATCTTAACATGGACAGCTGTCTAGCATCATCAGTTTTAGAGAATCTCACAAAGTATGCATGTGGCTGATCCTTTAATCAGCTAACTAAATGCAGCAACCACAGTTTGCATGAATTTACTAATGCAAGGCTGAAATTCTTTGCTTATATCTTATTTCTATTAAGACCATTCCATCTGTTATTCTGAGTCATCATAAATCCAATTACATGAATTGGCTAAATTTCAAGGTCAACATTCTTTGTGCATATCTTAATTTATATTAAGACTATTCCAGCTATTATTAAGAATGATCATAAATCCAGTTACTTTATCAGCCTCAGGGGGATATTGTGATAACTTCAGTCTATCTGTTCATCAGTCTATCCATCCTATAACTCCTATCTCCTCCAAAACCCCTGGGTGGAAATTCACCACACTTGGTAAACAGAGTTGCCCATGTGCTACCCATTTATGAAGGGGTATAATTTGGGGGACTCCTCCACTGGGATCCCTGAGAGTAGATCAAAGATCAAATAATGTAGTACCACTCTAGAGAGGACCCTTGACATGAGAGTAATAAGAGAATAGTTAAGGTGTGGGGAGTTACATCGCTTGGCCAAGAGCTGGACCTGGTTCTAGTCTCCTAATGTATGTGAAACAGCTTTGAATCACTTGTTAAATGTAGTCTTGGGTTAGCAGTCCAGAAAAAATTATTGCCTACACAAATCCAGCAGAAGTATAGTAGCCTACATTGCTATGAAGCTGCTGAGCAACCTGTGCAAGTAGCCTGTTGTGCTGCTGATATAGGTCCCACCAGTATAGGTCCCTGCTGATATAGGTCCCACCAGTATAGGTCCCTGCTGATATAGGTCCCACCAGGTTAATTAAACACTTTGTGATAAAAGGTCTCTGAGGTAGATGTTCGAGAATGTCATATCTGACCTCCATCCATTTGCTTTCATAATGCACTTGAATGATATGCTAAACCAATATGCTTTCTACACTGTACTCGGTTAAAGAAAATCTGAAGCATCTAATGCATCACAACTAAATTTATTGTATTTAATCCTCAGGTCTTAGATGCTGACCATATATATAAGAACATTTTAAAATAATCCCAGAAATGGATCTACAATTTTTTTAAACAGAAAAACTTCAAAACAGCTGTAAAGACATCTATCTTCACATGTAGGTTTTCAATACTGCATGCACATTTTCTTAAAGGATTTAACACAATCAGCTGATAAAATGTGAGCAGGAAGTGATCAAGTTCCAATTTCTGGCCCCAGAATACTGTAGAGTTCCTCTGAATTTGTTCAGTGTAAGGTTTTGGTAATTCAAACGTTTTGTTAGAAATTGATCTTAGATATTACATATAGAGGAACTTCTGCACAATAATGTAGTCATGTATTCTGTAATATTTTTTGGACACACTGAAAAACTAAAACTGCTTTGAGGAAATCTGTTCTCTCGTCTGTTCTTAACCATTTTCATTCTGTGAACAAGTTTGATGATGATGCATCAAACAAGGCATCAAGAATCAATTCAGCTGCTCAATTCTGAAGCCTATGTATTCTGTCTTGTTGGGAACAAGTACAATTTCCCCATATGGTTGAAAAGTAGTCAATCACTGGAAGTATATAAGCATTATAGTAAAGAATTCTGGACTCCTTTGGCAGATACTTATTAATTCTACTAATCAATGAAATTTGAGATGTGAGGGTCCTATTGACACTGTCACTAGTTTCTCCCACTTAAGACTTCTGACATTGATTACCCCTAAAAGTTTCTCATCCTTAACAAATGTGTTCACAACATCATCAGTCAAGTTGAAGCCAACTAGTGTTATGTATGATGTTTATATAATATTATAAATATTTTAGGAAATTATAAATGTTTCTTCACTTTAATATTTGCTTAAATCTTAATGTTATCAGGAAAAACATGTTTAACTAGTGTCCTTGAATTAGGTTGTTTTGATCAATATGTTTTCTCAATTTGAAGGTCAAGGTTGAATTTTGTTTACAGTTAGAATTCCATTAAGATGACTCATATTCTAGAACATTCTGTCATGTGACCAATCTTTATATATACCATGTTTGGTGGACATTTTATTCAGTTTTGACATTACCATCAGTCTTGTAAAGAGCTATTACAGTTGTGAAAATTCATTCCAAATTCTAAGAGAGGAATTATTTTAAATATTCATTGGATTATAACAGTGCTCACAAACTTTTGGATTTTGGATTTTTAATTGATGATTTTGGAATTTATGTGAACTTATTCAAAGATTTTGGAATACTTCATTTTGACATCAGCACATCAAGATTTCTAGTACATCAGGACTTTGGAGACCATTGGCACATAATAACATTCAAGGACACAGCCGTGAATTCTAAACATTCTATATTTAGGACTTGTGATTAGAACAATCATTCTTATTGGATTATTAGGATTTCAAAACACATTACTGTAAGTGACTTTTTGATTTTTCATTTTAATTATCTAGTAATAAATTGCTTGTTGATTTTTTACTTGATTTGTTGGTTTCACTTTCTTTCTGTTACATTTTTCTTAGACCATAGAGTCGTAACAGAAATTGAGGGCTCGTCTTCTGGGATCTGAATTTCATTAAAGCATATTAGAGATATTAAATTTATCTTCGAAATTCATATTGATTTTGTCTCTGAATTTTTTTTGTCTTTGGCAAAGATTTTTATATAGAGAAATTTTTTTTGTGTGAAACCAACAAGCATTTACAATGGCATCTAATGTTCAGAATTTCATTTCAAAACCTATCCAGGAGGGGATAGAGTGCATGAGAAAGTTAATTGAAGAGTTCAAAAGGTGCATCCATAGTGATGTTAAAACCTATCTTGACGAGCAGAATGTGGAAACTTTGGAAAATGCTGCTCGTATGGCTGATGATTATTCCTTGACTCACAAAATTTCATTTGGCAATAAGTCGTCCTCTCAGCAGTTTTCTGGTAAAAAACCATTTCAATCTCATTCGAGTACTTCCAAATTTCACAACAGCACAACTGTTAGGAATCAAACATCTGATAAGACTGATCAGAAATCCTTATCTCTTCCTACGTGCACTTATTGTAAAAAGAAAGGGCACGTTATTTCTGATTGCTTCAAGTTGAAAAATAAGCAACAGAGTAAAGACAGAGCTTTTCCAAATGCTCTTATTTCTACGAGGTCAAGGTCACGGTCTTGTATTGAAAGCAATACATTTGTTGGGTCAAACAAACCCCAGTCTGATTCTATTTTGGAGGCTTATGAACCATTCATGTCAGAAGGTTCTATATCAGTTATTGGTGATTCTGCCAAATCTATCCCAATTAAAATATTAAGGGACACTGGAGCTTCTCAGAGTCTTTTATTATCAGGTACTTTGCCTTTGTCTGAGGAGTCTTCTTCAAGTGAAAGTGTTCTTGTTCAGGGAGTAGAGTGCGGCTTTGTAAATGTTCCTCTTCATTGTGTAAATTTGGCATCAGACTTAGTTTCTGGACCTGTGACTGTTGGGGCAGTGACTTCTTTACCCATAGAGGGTGTTCATTTATTACTAGGCAATGACCTAGCTGGAGATAAGGTTGTGGTTAATCCACTTGTAACTGACAAGCCTTGTTTGGATCAGAAAGTTGATCCTGTCGAAACTGAAATCCCTGATTTGTACCCTGCTTGTGCAGTTACTAGAGCTATGGCAAAAAGAGCTCTTGAGATTGATGTTGATCAGGATATTATTCCTTTAGCTGACACATGTATTGGTCAGTCTTTTGATGAGGTCACTTTTTCCTCAGGTATTGATCAATCAAATGGTATTGATCACAGTGATCCTCTTATGGCAACTCATTCTCTTTGTTCTAATCAGGATGACAAACGACAATCCCTTGTCGTTGAACAGGAGCAAGATCCCGAGATATCTTGTTTGTTTCAGAGGGCTATTAGTGAAACTGAAGCCACACAAGTTCCAGTGTGTTACTTTGTGAAAAATGGGGTCCTTATGAGGAAATGGAGACCACCTGATGTACCCGCTGGTGACGAGTGGTCAGTGAGCTATCAAATTGTTATTCCTAAGTCATATCGACAGGAAATTCTTAATTTAGCCCATGAAACTCCTTTGGCTGGTCATTTAGGAGTCCGTAAGACTTATCACAAGATCTTGAATCATTTTTATTGGCCGAAACTCAAAAGTGATGTTTCTAAATACTGCAGATCTTGTCACACTTGTCAAATGGTAGGAAAACCCAATCAGGAGATACCTAAGGCTCATCTGCAACCTATTCCTGCATTTGATGAACCATTTAGTAGAATAATAGTAGACTGTGTTGGTCCTTTACCTAAAACCAAGTCAGGCAACCAATACTTGTTGACCATCATGTGTGCATCTACAAGATTTCCAGAGGCAATTCCTCTGAGAAATATAAAAACTAAAACTATTGTGAAAGCTTTGGTGAAGTTTTTTACACTTGTTGGCCTTCCCAAATCTGTCCAGTCGGATCAAGGGTCAAATTTTATGTCTGGAATTTTCCAACAAGTTATGCATGAATTAGGCATCCAACAGTTTAAATCTTCTGCCTATCACCCTGAAAGTCAAGGTGCTTTGGAAAGATTTCATCAAACTTTGAAGAATATGATTCGATCATATTGCTTTGAGACAGAAAAGGATTGGGATGAGGGTGTTCATTTGTTGTTGTTTGCTGTTAGGGAATCAGTTCAAGAGTCGTTGGGTTTTAGTCCCTTTGAACTAGTTTTTGGTCATACTGTCCGTGGACCATTGAAATTATTGAAAGAGAAACTTCTTTCAAATGAAGACTCAAAGATTAATCTTCTTGATTATGTTTCTGATTTCAAATACAAGTTGTCAAAGGCCTGTGAAGTAGCAAGAACTAATCTTCACACTACTCAGTCAAAAATAAAATTAAGGTATGACAGAAATTCACAGGAAAGGAGTTTTAAATCTGGTGACAAAGTTCTGGCTCTCTTGCCCATACCTCAGAATCCTCTTCAGGCTAAATTTTATGGTCCTTATACCATTGCAAAGAAAGTAAATGACTTAAATTATATCATTAACTCTCCTGGGAGACGGAAACAGAAACAACTTTGTCATATAAATATGTTAAAGGAATATTTTGACAGAGATAGCCCAGCTAATTATTCAGTTAATTTAGTTGTACCTGTCCCACACAGTGAAGATATCAACGATGGAATACAATCAGACTATAGTGACTCTGGTATAACCAATCTTCGGAATTCAGAAATATTGAACAACCTAGACCAGAAACTTTCACATCTACAACAACAGGAAAGAAATGAACTAAAACAGCTATTACATGACTATGAGCACTTGTTTCCTGATGTTCCAACACGAACAAGTAAAATTTATCATGACGTTGACATTGTAGATTCTGCACCTGTGAAACAGCATCCTTATAGGATGAATCCTCTCAAACAGAACTATCTGAAGAAAGAAATTCAGTATCTACTGGAGAATGATTTCATAGAACCAAGTAAAAGTAACTGGAGTTCACCATGTATTCTTGTTCCCAAGCCAGATAATACATTCCGTATGTGTACTGACTATAGAAAAGTCAACAGTGTCACCAAAACTGATTCATTTCCAATCCCAAGAATGGACGATTGCATTGATAAAATTGGAAATGCGGAATATATCACCAAGTTTGACCTTTTAAAAGGATTCTGGCAAATTCCACTGACGGAAAGGGCAAAAGAAATTTCAGCATTTGTAACTCCAGATGGACTTTATCAATATAAAGTTATGCCATTTGGAATGAAAAATTCGCCTGCAATGTTTCAACGTCTGATGAACATGATAACATTTGGTCTTGATAATTGTGACGCTTATATCGATGACGTCATTATCTACAACAACACCTGGGAAGATCATTTGGAAACCATTCGAAAATTCTTTGATCGACTCAGCAATGCGAATCTGACAATTAATTTGAGCAAAAGTGAGTTTTGCCATGCTTGTGTCACATTTTTAGGACATATTGTGGGACAAGGTCAAGTTAAACCTATAGAAGCTAAGGTCAAAGCTATCTCTGAATTTCAAGTTCCAATTTGTAAAAAGCAACTGATGCGATTTCTAGGCATGGCTGGATATTATCGGAAATTTTGTTCCAATTTTTCCAAAATTGCTGAACCTTGGACAAGTTTATTGAGTAAGAAAACCAAATTTCATTGGTCTGACAAGTGTCAGGAATCTTTTGACAAGTTAAAGGCCATGCTTAAGAATGCACCAGTTCTTTCTGCACCAAATTTCAGCCAATCATTTATATTATCTGTTGATGCAAGTGATGTAGGGGTTGGTGGAGTATTGATTCAGGAAGACAAAAGTGGTGTGGATTACCCTGTGTGTTATTTTTCTAAAAAACTAAACAAGCACCAGAAAAATTATTCCACAATTGAGAAGGAATGTTTGGCTTTGATATTGGCTTTACAGCATTTTGAAGTGTATGTCACCTCAGCTCTTTCTCCAATTATTGTGTACAGTGATCACAATCCCCTTACTTTCATCAACAAAATGAAAGATAAAAATCGGAGATTGTTGAGATGGAGTTTGATATTGCAGGAATATAACATTGACATCAAACACATCAGGGGAAAAGACAATGTGATTGCAGATGCACTCTCACGTGCCTAGAAATGTAATATTGCTTGATGTAATTAAGTCCAGTATCATAAAACATGCTCTTATGTAATTTTGGTTATTATAGTATTAGATGTATATTCAAAAGAAAGCTTTATTATATAAATCTTTCTTTTTCTTTATGAGGGGAGGTGTTATGTATGATGTTTATATAATATTATAAATATTTTAGGAAATTATAAATGTTTCTTCACTTTAATATTTGCTTAAATCTTAATGTTATCAGGAAAAACATGTTTAACTAGTGTCCTTGAATTAGGTTGTTTTGATCAATATGTTTTCTCAATTTGAAGGTCAAGGTTGAATTTTGTTTACAGTTAGAATTCCATTAAGATGACTCATATTCTAGAACATTCTGTCATGTGACCAATCTTTATATATACCATGTTTGGTGGACATTTTATTCAGTTTTGACATTACCATCAGTCTTGTAAAGAGCTATTACAGTTGTGAAAATTCATTCCAAATTCTAAGAGAGGAATTATTTTAAATATTCATTGGATTATAACAGTGCTCACAAACTTTTGGATTTTGGATTTTTAATTGATGATTTTGGAATTTATGTGAACTTATTCAAAGATTTTGGAATACTTCATTTTGACATCAGCACATCAAGATTTCTAGTACATCAGGACTTTGGAGACCATTGGCACATAATAACATTCAAGGACACAGCCGTGAATTCTAAACATTCTATATTTAGGACTTGTGATTAGAACAATCATTCTTATTGGATTATTAGGATTTCAAAACACATTACTGTAAGTGACTTTTTGATTTTTCATTTTAATTATCTAGTAATAAATTGCTTGTTGATTTTTTACTTGATTTGTTGGTTTCACTTTCTTTCTGTTACATTTTTCTTAGACCATAGAGTCGTAACACTAGGCAAAATATCAAATATTTTCAAGCTTTAATTCCATTAGAAACAGTCATGTAAACTTTTGTAATTTCAGTGCTTTTTTGTGTTTATTGCTCGTCTTGTCTCTGTTTTGTGTTTGCCTTTGACAATGACTCAGTGAGAGTCGAAAGTGCTTAGGCTAGTTAAAAACTAGTTTTGCACTGTTTGTTGTCAGTTTGTTGCATTTATATATATATAACTGCTTATATATATATATATATATATATATATATATATATATATATATATATATATATATATATAACTGCTTGGCTATCACTCTTCAGACTAGTCAGAGTAAACATAACAAAGTTTGCTTTGGTTTTTGGTGTTTTGTGGCAAAGCAACACTTGGAAGGTCATAATGTGCTGAGGCAAGTAGAATAAAAAGCTTTGCCCAAGGACACACTGCAGTAGCCAATCCAGAATGATCCAAGGCATCCACAAACTCTGGTAAAGGCATATGGTCGATAACAAATTATTGTGTGGAAACCATTCTACTTTCAGTCAATGACCTTGACCATCTGACCTCAAAAGTAAAAGGCTTCTTATTTATTCCATGTGCAAGCCATCCACAAAGTTTGGTCGAAGTGTGTGACGCAAAACTGTAATTGCGCAAAAGATAATTTTCTTCTTTCAATCGCACTGACTTTTGACCTATGACCTTTCTACCCTAAAATCAATAGGTTTATTCCTTATCCTAAGCTATCCACAATGTTTGGTCCAGGTATGTGAACTAATGTTATTGTGCAGAAACCATCCGTCTTCTTTCAGTCACAGTTACCTTGACCTTTGACATTTTTACCCCCAAATTGATAACCTATAAGGGTGCTTCTTTACCCCAAGTGCAAACTATCCACAAGATGATGTATAAGTCAAGTTATTGTTCAGTATCGATTATTCTTCTTTCAATCACAGTGACCATGGTCTCTGATCCCCTGAAATCAAAAGGAATTTTCCTTACCTATACTATTTTAACAGTCAACAATCATGACAATGTTGCAGTACTATTGTAACAGTCAACAATCATGACAATGTTGCAGCCCTATTGTAACAAAGTACCAGAATTGACAAGAGTATTCTCATTCTTCCCACCACATGTGTATGCAATCTTGTTCAGCATAAAGTGGTTTTATTTGCAACTACCATAACAGCAGTGCTATTCAACTCACAAATATACCGCACTTTTTGAGATACCCAATCACATATAGTACAATGGTATCTCTATCTTACCTCTTTTCTTGGAGTTTTCATGTCATCATCGCCTTCAATCTTCACACTCACAACACCGGATTTGTCCACAATATCTTTTATATTTATACCATTTTTACCAATTATTTTTGCTGAAAAGACAAATAAGAGTTAGGCTCACTTGCCATTTATTAATTTTAATTGTGAATGGTGAATAACATCTTCTTTAGTGTCATATGCCAGGACTGAGCAAATCCCATAGCCCAACGTCACAGACTATTAATTTTCAAAGTCGGGCAAGTAAAATTTTCCCCGTCGCAAGTCCGGGACAAGTACTTTTTTTTCTTTTTAAAAAAAAAGTTGGGTAAGTGCTTATTTTCATGCCATATCACGTTATCTACCTTTATCTGGCCATTCGTGCCCTCTGAGCATACTGAATGCTTGATTTTACCCCTCTCCACATATTTATTTACATCCTGTATCACACCTCCTGCTGGTCATTGATAACTGTTGCATGTATACAAGTTCTATATTATCGCTTGATTGCATATTGGGCTAAGCAACCAAAGTGTTGGCCAATCAAAACACTTGAAACAAAATAAAGCCAGTATCATTAATTAGCAGTGTTTTAAACAGCTTCATTGTATTTTGTTTACTCAAATCAGATCCTCACGAACGACGCAAACTTTAATTTTAATCCAGTGAGTCAATCCAATTAAATTAATGAAAGGCACTTTACTGACATTAGTCTCAGCTACCTTTATAAACTGATTAAATGGCAGCGATGATTCTTTAATATTTAATTGATTATACAGAGGATTAACTTCCACGTCCAACATTGCATTTGAAGCAAAACAATTTTAGTGAATTAAACTAATTAAAGAGCTGTCTCTGTTCATATAAAGAACAAAATGTATGTTATGATCACTTTAGAAGTAGTTGTCAAGCAAGGTGATATTTACCATGTGGATAAAATGAGCTTACTAAAGTATTTTCACAAGGAAGTTAATAAGAAAGATTCAGAAAAGGAAAATTCACGTGAAAGTGGAGGGGTAAAACGTAAGACTGCCACTGAGTGTGAAGTAGCTATTTGTCCAAAGAGATATAAACCAGACTCTGTGGCAGCAAAAAATTTCAAATATGACACTACTAAGATACAGAAAAATTTCAAATATGACACTACTAAGATACAGAAAAATTTCAAATATGACACTACTAAGATACAGAAAAATTTCAAATATGACACTACTAAGATACAGAAAAATTTCAAATATGACACTACTAAGATACAGAAAAATTTTCAGCCGCATTGGGTTGATAGTTATCCCTGGCTTGAACTCCTCGATTCGGAAGGAAAAATGTTTTGTAGTTATTGACAAATTCAGGATTGAACCAATCAAGTCTCATGATGGTTCTGAACCAATCAAGTCTCATGATGGTTCTGTACCTCACAAGGCCTGTGCAGCACAGTATATGCATGACACTAGCCAGCATTTAAAAGAAAATCCCTGAAGTTAGAGTTGCTGACACTCCACTAGGAGAGACTCTTTCAAAACTAAATGAGACTAAAATGAAATAAATGACAGCTCTCTTTAACACAGCCTACAGCCTAGCCCATAATGGAAAACCATTTTCTGATATGAAAATGCTGTGTGAAATCCAGGAGAAGAACGCTGTTTAACTTGGTGCTAATTATAAGAACGGTGTTGAACTTGGTGCTAATTATAAGAACGGTGTTGAACTTGGTGCTAATTATAAGAACAGATTCAGGACAAGATACTTTCATTCTATCAATCGATCAAGTCTAAAGAGAAGAAGTTATGGAAAGTCTGAATTCCAGTAAATTCCTTTCCATTCTTGCTGAAGTACTAATGCTACCATATCGGAGCAGGAAATAGGGCATATAAGATACCTGGACAATGGAAAACTGAAAATCTCTGATGTAACAAAATGTATAATATATATGTTTTTGAAAAATTAAATTCTTTTAAGAAATAAATGTTGTACATTATTTTATTTGTTCTTTCTATGGCATAAAGTGCATACATCTCATCAAATCTTGACAAGCGATTTAAATTTTGGGACAAGTGAAAAGGTAGGTGGGACAGGTGAATTTTCTGCAACCACTTGTCCTGGACATGTGGATAAAAAGAATTTGCTCAGCTCTGTATGCAGAATATAAATATCCATTCCATATTTCATACCAGTTAACTATAAATAGATACAGTAGATTTATCAATACTACAAAGAAATTTTATTTTTTAGTGTCTTTTCATTCTTATCTACAGTCTTGCTTCAGTAATCTGTCATTGCTGTATACATTACAAATAATACAAAACCAGTAAATCATTAATATTACATTACAAATAATACAAAACCAGTAAATCATTAATATTACATTACAAATAATACAAAACCAGTAAATCATTAATATTACATTACAAATAATACAAAACCAGTAAATCATTAATATTACATTACAAATAATACAAAACCAGTAAATCATTATTACATTACAAATAATACAAAACCAGTAAATCATTAATATTACATTACAAATAATACAAAACCAGCATAGTAAATCATTAATATTACATTACAAATAATACAAAACCACACAGTAAATCATTAATATTACATTACAAATAATACAAAACCACACAGTAAATCATTAATATTATATTACAAATAATACAAAACCAGCACAGTAAATCATTAATATTACATTACTACTCTAACCTTGATGCTGCAAGTACATGTATTGTATGTAGTACCTGTTAAAAGTGTACTTTGTAGCATGTAAATAACAACTATGCAACCATGTGCTACTGGCGACAATGATTGTCGTAGTGAATTGTGTAGACGTGTTAGATCAAACAAGGACAACCATTTTTTATACATGTGTTTCCTATCAGGATGCGACCAATGCATACATTTTCTAACATGAGACCCATACACGAATTCATGGATTTTTCATATACATGCACTTAACGCATTGTGGATTTTATTACACAATGGTAACCAAAATGTAATTTGTCAATATAGAAGTGTATTTCACACTGGTTTTGTCTTCATGTACTCAAAATTTCCATTGTTTGTTTTTTCAAAGTGTAAATCCTGCTCACTGACGACAGGTCCCCCCACCCCCCACCACTTATCTCGACATCCGCTTATGTCGACAATATTTCCTCGGGCCCAAGGATGTCGACATAAACGGGTGAGACTGTACCTGTTAAAAGTGGTCTGGATGAGTTTAGTTTCAATTTGCAAACTATCAGCCATCTTGTAGGAATCAATAACAAAATATTTATCTGATACAAAGAATTTTGAATTGTCTACAAATTTCATGCTATAAACATGCAAAAAGAATTTCACTTAACCGGTATAATGATTGACGAGGTGCCAGGTTTTGGAATACCTAGCTACAACTACCTCTCTTACATAACTGAATTTTATGCAGTATCTGTTAATTCCCATAAAAATTATTTACAAAGAAGTTCTCCATATATTTAAGTGGCTGCATTTCTATAATAATAACAAGCCCTTAATCCATGGCTGAAAAAATTAATCTTCAGAATTTGTTACTTGTCCAGAAGGATAAATTATGCAAAAATACCTATTTTCCCTTTGCATCTCATTTGAAATTCTGGGTAAATAATCAAAAATTGTACCTGACCAGGTTTTTTAGGACTGAACCGGATTACCTACCTATGCTGAATCTAAGCAACTTACCTACTAAATATCTGGGCACATGAAATAGGTTTTCTGCATACTCCAACATGTTCCTAGCTTTCTTTACCGACTCCTCTGTCTGAAATATATGAAACAAGAGTACTGTGAACAGCATATTTTACGCACACACCCCATGTTTAATAGTCCTCTATGTAAATAACTGAAATTTTTATACATAAAGCATTATTTTGCTTTCAGTATAAGTGATCATGACCTTTAGACTTCTTCCTTACCCTAAGTACAAGCCATCCACAAAGTTTGGTCTAGGTCTGTGATGTAGAACTAATGTTACTGTACAGAAACAATTTTTCTTCCTTCAGAAACAATGGCCTTGACCTTTGACCTTTTTACCCCCAAATAAATAGGCTTCTTCCTTACCCAAAGTGCAAGCCATCAACAAAGTCTGGTTGTGGTATGTGATGCAGAACTAATGTTATTGTGAGGAACCATAGATGATGGAGAACATAATATATTAAGTGGAAACCATTTTTCTTCTTTCTGTCAAAGTAACCTTGACCTTTGACGTTTTAAAGCCTTTGAGATTTTTAAGCCTGAAATCAATGGGGTTCTACCCCAAGTGCAAGCCATCCACAATGATCAGTAACTCTATATGGTGGAAAACTCACATTGTTGTGTGGGAACAATTTTTCTTCTTTCAGTCAGTGATCTTGACTTTGATCATCTAACCCCAAAATTAGTAGTGTTCTTCCTTACCCCAAAGTGCAAGCTATCCACAAAGATTGGTAACTGTAGATGATGGAGAACTAGAGTTATTGTGCAGAAATCATTTTTCTTCTATGAGTCACAGTGATCTTGATCTATAAGTTTTTGACCCCAAAATCAATAGGATTCTTCCTTACTAAGTGCAAGCCATTCAAAAAACTTGCTCACTGTTTTTGATATCCTTTCTAATTTTTCATTTGGGAAGAATATTTGGCTATCAAGGGAGAAGACAGATCTTTCTTCTTTCTCTAAGAAATTAAATTTGAAGAAATCTAGGTATTGCCTTCTAGACCACTCCATGATCTAAAAACTCAGTCACCATAATTTGTAGCGGTCCATATGACCTACTTTTGGGAGCACAAAATAGTAATCTCAAGATCGGACCTGACAACCCTAACAAGACTTTCTCAGCAAGCCAACCCTAACAAGATTTTCTCAGCAAGGCAACCCTAACAAGACTTTCTCAGCAAGGCAACCCTAACAAGACTTTCTCAGCAAGGCAACCCTAACAAGACTTTCTCAGCAAGCCAACCCTAACAAGACTTTCTCAGCAAGGCAACCTTAACAAGATTTTCTCAGCAAGCCAACCCTAACAAGACTTTCTCAGCAAGGCAACCTTAACAAGACTTTCTCAGCAAGCCAACCCTAACAAGACTTTCTCAGCAAGGCAACCTTAACAAGACTTTCTCAGCAAGCCAACCCTAACAAGACTTTCTCAGCAAGACAATCCTAACAATACTTTCTCAGCAAGGCAACCCTAACAAGACTTTCTCAGCAAGCCAACCCTAACAAGACTTTCTCAGCAAGGCAACCCTAACAAGACTTTCTCAGCAAGCCAACCCTAACAAGACTTTCTCAGCAAGGCAACCTTAACAAGACTTTCTCAGCAAGGCAACCCTAACAAGACTTTCTCAGCAAGGCAACCTTAACAAGACTTTCTCAGCAAGCCAACCCTAACAAGACTTTCTCAGCAAGGCAACCTTAACAAGACTTTCTCAGCAAGCCAACTCTAACAAGACTTTCTCAGCAAGGCAACCATAACAAGACTTTCTCAGCAAGGCAATCAATATTTTTCCATAAATTAGATGAATTTTTAGTAAGATGTAATAACATATCATGCACTGCAATTGTCAACTTGGAAAACTTGCATTTGAAAAGTTCAGAAGTGTGATCTCAGCCAGTGAAGGCAACATTATGTTCAACTAAAATGTTTGTAAAGCACATTTAAACTCACCAGTTCAGTTTCAGAAATTGCAGTTCCAAACTCCATAGAAATCAATGACGTCTTGCTAGATCTCTCAACTCGACCCAATCTTTGTTTTGTTTCATGTGGCAGTGGCAATCATCTACCCACAGTTAGCAATACTCAAATCAACAAGACATGATGTCCAATAAATTAAATTATTGCCTTTAGTGCTTTCTTTCTCAGCATGACCAACAATCTGAATATTCCTTTTCATACTTTTGTGCTGATTGTTTTAACTTTTGAAGAGGCTGATTGTCCATTTCACTTCCAACATGTTTTCATTTGTTGAATGAAATTTCAAGATACACTATAACATAAAAGCAAAAGCTGGATCATGCAGGTGTTTTGCATGAAAAACATTGACAGACTAAAGTGTCTGAGGTACTCCTGTAAAGGTAGTCTGGTTCCCTGACCAACTCCAATGAAACTAATGTGAAAACCCAGATCCAGACCAAACCCCGACAAGCCAATATCCAGATTTGACCACAACGATCGTATTTCAATATTTTTTGCTAATATTCCACAAGTTCATTGTTTTAAGTTCATTTCTGTAAGACTTTCAGTCAAATCACAAGGGTTGGCAGGTCTACAAGATGAATCCACCTAGTAACTCCATGAACATAAATGCAATGCTATCAACAAGATGGGGGAAGATACTACCAACAAGAAATGTGTTTTAAGAAACACGTGATATGCCCCCAATATGACTTGTTGATATACCCAATGAACCCAAGGGCCCCCAACCGAAGTTGTGACCCAAAAGGGCAAAAATACTACTGGGAGTAAGGGAATATAAGATGCTTTTATATTCCAAATACAGTTTAAATCAGATAAAGAACTATTGAAACATTAGTTATGGACACAATGGTCCCATCCAAGAATGTATGAATGGTTCAATTTGACCGGTATGTGTTGATGTTTTAATCTAAATGTGCATGAACTAGGTGAGACTTTGTGGAAATAAACCAAAGGAAACATTATTCAAAAAGTGTCCTACCTCATGACCCCATAAGCCCCACGTTGGGGCATAACACAGGGAACAATGATGGTTTCACGAGAAAGGAAATATTGGATTATATACAGTAGCAGATATGAAGTGAATTATGTGTGGGGTTATTAAAATATAACCCACCACACCTCCATCCCAATCAAGTACCCTACTTCTTGACCCCAAAGACACATATGAGGACATAACCCAGGGGACAACATCAGTATTGGGACAAAGGAAAGTTTTGGGGTCATATAATATTCAAAATTTGAAATGAATCGGATAAATGTTTATTAAACCAAAAAGATGGATCAAAGCTTAAATACTTTTAAAGTGTCCTACATATTGACCCCTAGCCCCTCTCAGTGACTTGACCCAGGCATAGGAGTTGCAAGGGGAGAAGAGTAAATATGTTATATTACAATATCAAAATGAAATGAATTGAGTAAAGGACTTCAAAAGTATAAGTGATTTTAAAAAACATCTACATGTAAATCTTGACCCTATGGGCCCAATAAAAAAAAAAAACAGGGGCAGGAGTACATGTAGTAAAATCCATGAGGTTTGTGTTTGTTGATGTTTTATTCCAAAAACAAAGTGTCGGGATAGGAATTTTAGGAAATACAAATAAGAAAACACTTTAAGCAAAATGTGTCCCCAATATAATTCCTGACCCCATGGTCCCACAAAGGGCAGAACACAGATGCAGAAATGGTACTGAGGGTTGGAGAGCATATGATGATATTAAATGCCAAATATGAAGTTTTGTTGGCATTTTATTATATTTTTTTTTGTGTGTTTAAATGGCATTTTCAACACATTATTGGCTATATCATGCTGAGGAAATGGAAGCTATGTACCTTTCTCAAGAACACACCAAGGCAGCCGACCTGGGGCTGGCCACGAACCCACAACCCTTGGATTACAAGTCTGATGCTCTACCATCTGATCTACTGTGGCTCTGTGACTCTAGCTAAATATGAAGTGGATCAGGTTATAAATAACTCAGCTGCAAAATGATTAAAAAAAACTTTAACCAAAATGTGTCGCCAAAGTAGTTCTTGACCCCATTGCGCTAGCCAGTGTCAGAAGTAGTACAGAGGAAAGGGTACCCTCTATAAAACTTGATTCTATGATCCCACCCTAGGGCAGAACTCTGGGGCAGGAGTGGTAATGAGAGAAATGGAGTAAGTGATAACATTATGCTCCAAATATGATGAGAATCAGGTAAGAAATTAGTGACGCCAACCAAAATGTGTACCCAGTATGCTTCTTGACCCCATGACCCCACCCAGGGGCAGGATTTGTACTGAAGGAAGGGGAGTTATGTGATGATGTTATATTCCAAACATGAAGTGAAGAGGAAAATGGGTTATGGAAATATCAATGATGAAAGCAGTTTTAACCAAAGCACAAGCCAAAATGTATCCCCTTTATAATTATTGACCCCATGGCCCCACCCTGGGAAGAGCCCAGGGACAAGAGTTGTACTGAGAGAAGGGAAACATATGATATTATATTCCAATTATAAAGTAAACTGTGTAAGGGGTTACTAAAGCATATGTACAGGAAGAAATTTTAAGCAAAATCTTTACCAAAATGTGTTCTGATTATGATTCTTTAACGCATGGCCCCATCCAGGGACAGTACCCAGGGACAGGGGTGGTACTAAGATAAGGGGGGCAAGTGATGATTATTTATTCCAAATATGATGTGAATTGAGTTTGGAGTTATTAAAATATAAGTGAAGGAAAAATACTTGAACCAAAATGTGTCCCAAATATAATTATGCACCTCATAGCCACACACAGTGACAGGACTCAGGGGAAAGGGTGCTACTAAGAGAAGTATGTGATATTATATTCCAAATATGAAGTGAATTGGGCAAGTGGTTACTAAGCTACAAGTGCTGGAAAAAACTTTACCAAACCAGTCTTCATAACCCCTCGCTCACCCAAATCCTAGATGTCCCCAACTCTGGGGCACAAAAACTTGAAATACTCAATGAAGCCATGATAATAATAAATAGTTAACAATAGGTTGCTCTAACACATTTCTGTATTCAGGACAAAAACTCTTAAAATGAGAGGCCCAAGTGGGCCTGAGATAGCTCACCTGGCTGACATTTGTCTACTAGCCAAATACAAGAGCAGCTGGTCCCAAAATCTGGATCAGTAGGATACTCTTCCAGTGCTGTTGATTGCATATGTTATGAAAGCAAATGTTTCAACGTTTTTCCAGTTTTTACACCTTCATCCTTATGTGATGGCACATCAACATTGTATGTCAAATATTGAAAGGCCTCTATGTCAGGATGCTTTCTATCAGAGTTGGTCAAATTCTGTTAAGCAGTTTTTGGGGATAAAGTTGTGTAAATGGTTTTCTATCTTTAGTAATGGACACCATATTTGATGATGGACTGGCATCATTTCTAAAAAGTTTGACACAATCACAGGGAATGGTAGGGTATAGACTGTAGGCCTAGAGTAATACTGTTCTAAAGCTGAATACAGCAACTGAATCTCAAAATTGTTGTCAGTATTGTTACCACTGGAAAAGTGAAACATATTCTTACCTATGCATTGCATGTTAGACAAAATTAACTGATTTGTGAGGCTTCCGTACTATACATAGGAGTAAGAATATTCAAGAATACCTAATCTGGAATCTTTTCCAAAAGTAAGGTCAATGAGTACAAAGAAGATAAATCTACCACTAATTTTCACTTTGTTATGCTACAAAACTTTAGTTTGGGTCATAATTTTATGTGTATCTTGCACTACACCAAGACTGGAAAGGGAAGTAGTTCTTACAATATTTCCTCTGGTTACTTTAATGTATGAACCAGACCTTCTGGTTCTGGAATTCCTGATGTATTTGGAAAATTACAATGACTGTATACAGATGTATTTGGAAAATTACAATGACCGTATACAGATGTATTTGGAAAATTACAATGACTGTATATAGATGTATTTGGAAAATTACAATGACTGTATACAGATGTATTTGGAAAATTACAATGACTGTATATAGATGTATTTGGAAAATTACAATGACCATATACAGATGTATTTGGAAACTTACAATGACCGTATACAGATGTATTTGATACAGATGTATTTGGAAAATTACGATGTATTTGGAAAATTACAATGACCGTATACAGATGTATTTGGAAAATTACAATGACTACATACAGATGTATTTGGAAAATTACAATGACTGTATACAGATGTATTTGGAAAATTACAATGACCTTATGCAGATTAAAAGAGTTTACTATATGTATTCATGTATAGAATCCATCATATGTAATGATGTGCAACAGAAAATGGTGCCCATCTGATACAGTCAAAGCATGGACAAAATATCCATATACATTTTTTTATCTTTAGAAAGAGCGCTAAAGATTTGATTTACACGGAATAATTAAATGTAAACTCAAAAATTTAGTTGAAACACATAAGACAGTGTAAGTTCTGAAACTGATTAATTACAACAACAACAGAATACATAACATACTGAAAGAAATGTCACTCCCCCCTCCAGTTCATCAATTTGCATAACATAACTTATTTATATAATGTGCACCTTTAAAAAGGTCCAAGACCTTCTCAACAGGAGCATCATTATGAGATGTATCCCATGGCAAAAAGGTTGCCTCCCTTATTCACTTCTAACAGTATGCAGGTGTGCACAATGGGCCTATTCTACATCCTCAAGCCTGCTGGTGAAGAAGTTATATGACTTGCAAAAAACTTTAAAAAAATAAAGTTATGCCTATAGGATATAAACTCTAGGCCTAGAATAATGTTATTCCAAAGTTGAATACAGCAAATGATGTAGAAGTTATATGACTTCATAAAAATTCAGCACAGAATCCTAACATTGTTGAAAATGTTGTTACCACTGGAAAACTGGTAAGACCATTTCTTCTTTTTAACTCCGAGTGTTGAAACCATCTCCGATATTCTTGAGTGATAAGATTTTTAAATTAGCCCCTGTGGCAGCCATAGTGAACATAGGATCAGCACCATTTTCATTTAGGACAAACCTGACAACACTATAAAAGACTTTTGGTGAAAACACTATGACCATTCATTCAGAAGTAGTAGTGATAACAATATTTTAAAGATGGCCACTGTGGTGGCCATACTGGATGTCTAAGCAGCACTATTTTCATTTAGGACAAACTAGATATCATAAGAAGTGTTTTAGTAACAACCCCATGTTGATACGACCATCCATTCAGAAGGAGTAGCAATAACATGATTTTCATGGTTCACGGGGTGGCCATACTGGATGTCAGATTGGAACCATTTACATTTAGGACCAACTAGACATCATAGGAAGTCTTCTGGTGAAAACCCCATGTCAATATGATTTTCGGTTCAGGAGGAGTACCGAAAACAAGATTTTCAAGATGGCTGCTGTGGCGGTCATACTGGACATCAGATCAGCGCCATTTTTATTTAGGACTAACTAGACATTACAAGAAGTCTTTTGGTGAAAACCCATGTTGATATGACCATGCATTCAGAAGAAGTAGCAATAACAAGCTTTTCAAGATGACCACTGTGACAGCCATATTGGCTGTCCCAGCAGCACCATTTTCATTTAGGACCATGAGTGAATGTGTGTGTTAAGTTTCATGGCAATCCTCTAAGAAGTTTAGGAGGAGTAGTGATAACAAACTTGTGCTAACAGACAGACGGACAATGGATGATGGACAGATGACAGACAAAAGACCATCCCAAAAGCTCTCCTGGTCTGTAACCAGTAGAGCTAAACTCCCCATCTTGATCTGACTTTCTGTTCAAGAGTAGCAAACACACGATTTTCAAGATGGCTGCCATGGCGACCATATTAGACATCAGATCTTCACCATTTTCCTTTAGAACAAGCTAGTCATCATGAGAAGTCTTTTAATGAAAACTGCGTGTTGATATGACCATCCATTCTGGGGAAGTAGCAATGACAAGATTTTTAAGATGGATCTTGGATATTTGAGCAGCACCCTTTTCATTTAGGAACAACTAGAGCAGCACCCTTTTCATTTAGGAACAACTAGGCCTTGGAATGGATGTGTGTAAAATTACATGGCAATCCTCTAAGTAGTTTAGGAGGAGTAGTGATAACAAACTTGTACTAAAGGACAGATGGACAACAGACAACAGGTCATCCCATAAGCTCTTCTGGGTCTATGACCAGTTAAGCTAACAATAGCCCTTCGAAGGGATTGATACTCTAATGGCCAAAAGGAATTTACAGGAATCCAAGATAAGACCATTTCTACTTTTTAATTGCTTAGTGTTGAAACCATCACTGATATTCTTGAGTGTCAAGATTTTCAAGATCATTCCTGTGACTGCCATACTGGACATAAGATCAGCACCATTTTCATTTAGGACAACTGGTTATCATAAGAAGTCTTTTGGTGAAAACCCCATGTCAATATGACCATCCACTCAGGAGGAGTAGCAATAAGATTTACAAGATGGCTGCCATAAGATGGCTGCCATGACAGCCCTCTTTGATATCAGACTGGTATCATTTTCATTTAGGACCAACTTGACACCATCAGAAGTCTTCTGGTGAAAACCTGTGTCAATATGACTTTCCATTTAAGAATATTACTAACAAGATGGCTGACACAGTGGCCATACTGGATGTTTGATAGAGACCATTTTCATTTAAGACCAACTAGACCTCATTAAGAAATCTTTTGGTTAAAATCTTATGTCAGTACAACAATCCTCCAAGAGCAGTAATGTCAGATCGTCACCATTTTCATTTAGGACCAACTAGACATCATAAGAAGTATTTCAGTGAAAACCACATGTTGATATGACCATCTGTTCTGGATGAGTAGCAATAACAAGATTTTCAAGATTTTCAAGATGGCTGCTGTAGTGGTCATAATGGCTGTTCAAGCAGCACCATTTTCATTTAGAATCAATTAGACCTTAGATTGAATGTGTGTGTAAAGTTTCATGGCTAATAGCTAACCAAGTTGTTTAGAAGGAGAGGCAATAACAAACTTGTGCCAAAACATGGACAGATAACAGACAACAGTCCATTCCATAAGCTCTTCTGGTCTATGACAAGTAGACCTAATAAAAAGTGAACAGTTCATTGAAATATTCATGTATAAGAGACAACTTTATAAAAGCCCTAATTCTCCGAAAGATAGATATGCAAGCATTCAAAGTTCCCATTACCCATTCCCATGGGCAAGTTAATTTTCACTTTGGCAAGTAAATATCCAAATGTAGTTTTCCTGTCATGAGATCCAACCTGACTGAATAGTATCCATTAAGTAACTTCCCAGCTCTGGCATTGTGCATGAAAATTTGCATGAAACATTCAGTGATTATTTGTGATGTGTTTTTACTTGTGATGAAATAAATAGTGTAATTTTTAACACACGGCACAAGTGAGCTTAATATTGCTCACCTGACTCACATAACTCAACAGTTTAGCATTTCTCTATGCAGGCTTATGTAGTATTTGTAAGAATACATCCTATGTAATCTATTGTAATTAACCCAAATAGCTTGAACCTCCAATTTCTGGACACCATATTTCAAAATTTGTGGTCATTTTAAAAAGTATATAAATTATCTGGACACCAAGAAAGTTTTTTTTCTTCTCTCAAGCCAACAAATAAAAACAAATTCAAATTGGAATGTAAACAAAGGAATGTTTTATCTGTGCTCAAAAACCTGGTGATTGAATAGTCAACCGTCAGGCCATGAAACTACTTTAATTACCCTAGTCATTAGGTGGATTAATTGAAGGTGTTGTCAATGGGCAGCAATAAAAACAGCTGACACACTCCACAACTCATTATTAAGCAGATCCCTAAACAAAGTGAGCCAGGAGCTTGTTTAAGGTAATGATAAAGGAAAAACAACCTTTCCTCTCGAGACAGTTGGCAGCACTAATTAAATAATCACTTTGGTAACTGCAAAATCATTGGCCATCAGCATTACATTGAGCCAACATGCAATTGCCGCCGCTTCTTTCATATTTACTGCTGGAGAGCATACAAAGGGAGACAAAGCATTCATGCACACCAAAGTGGATTAACTTGTGTGATATAAAGTGTTTAAATATGTATATGGATTATTATTGTTGTTTTTCCTTTTCGAATACACTAAACTGGGTTCACAATTATTTCTGATAAAGTGGTCAACATCTCCATCTCCAACATGTTCTTGTTGTCTCCGTTTTATTTAATTGCATATTTCCCCTTGGTAACCTAATTTTGGATGTAGTCAGTTTAGTCCTCAAACCTATACATGGAGTTCAAATAATGGTATTCTGTAATTAAAATTCTCATCCAGTTTAAGTGTTTTGATCTATTACATATTTCGGTCAATTATCGCCATATTTGGAGTGTTAGTGTTGAGATCACTGTAAGCCTTTTTGAAGGAACATATGGATTATCTTTCAGATTTTCAGAGGAAAGATAATATGAATAGATGTATATTATTTTGGTGATACATTCTGTATTCAAAGATGATCTTTATGTTAAGAAACAATAAATGGGTCACATTCATAGTCAAAGTTTCTACCCAGAATTATCACCAACAGCAGTACATATACATAATAAACAGACCTTCATAGTTTTACAAACACAAAACATCAGAAATGTAAAAGAACATTGAAACATTATCGATCAAGTGTTCTTTATTAGCAAGCAAGGATATAATGCAAGCTGGTTTACCTACCTTGATACAAAACTGTGACAATAAAGATATTATTTTTTCAGACAATATTCAGGAACATTCATCATTTTCTTTAGTACATGAATTATCTGAACAGAGAGAAAAGAAATTATTTTTTACTGTCCATATATTTGGGCCAATTATGGGATCTCCCAAAGTTTATATCGTGTTGATTTTTACCTATTTTACTATATCCTGTTAAAAATTCTTATAACAATAAAGGCATAATTAATATCAGTCTCTTGCTCATAATTAAAGTCAACCAAGATCTTGATGATATAATCCCATTTACCAAATTTTATAGAATCTGGATGAGAAATATAGTCTTTAGATCTAAATAGGTAACAAGCTCAGATGCAAGGTATCTCATTAATATATGCTGCATACATGCCATAACACCATGTTAAACATGAAAAACACGATTTTGGACTCCCGACACGGTCGTGTTTTGAAACAATCTTAGAGAGAAAACAAAATTTCCCACAAAAAAACCCCGTATATTTCTTGACACCATGATATATGCCCGTAATGTGTGATTGTATAAACAGTAAAAATATCCTTATCAGAGCTCATGTAAAACTATCCTCTGGGCAGTTTTATACGGTTGTTTTAGAGGCAATTAAAATGGTCTAAGGCGGTCAGAGATAAACAGCCACCTTTCAGAGATATACTTAATTGGCTCACAATAGCTAGGGTGATGTGTCGTGTCAAATCCTTTGAGCACTGCTGAGGGAGAGCCCATTAGGCTAATTTACATAGGTAAAGTACAACTAAGTGGAACAACCCAATTTGTCTGATGTTAAGTACATCAAAGAGATGCATGTTGAAGAACAAATGTTATTACACATCACTAACTGCACTGAATGAGAATGTTGAAGCCATCTTTATTAAAGTTTGCGATCAGTGGCAACGTTTCTTTGAAGTCAGATTTTTACTCCATATATAAAATGCCAAACATGATTATTTCGGTAGTACCGACGTACATGGCTGAATGTCCGCACACGTCGTTGATCCCCAAATGAATCAATCAATTTCGGTAGTTGGAAAAGTGATAATCTGACTCAAGTGGCCATTGCATGTTTGACACTCCCTCACAGCAATGCAGATGCAGAAAGATCATTTTCTATGCTTAGAAAAATTCAACAAGATCTTCGGGAAAGGTTGAACAACAGCTCCATTCAATCTCTAATGAGTGCAAAGATGAACACAAATGACACTTCATTACCTTCAAACCAACGACTGAACTATTGAAAGCTGCAAAGACTGCATGTCATTAAAACTACATTCCACTGTCAAATGGATTTTAAAGACAGTAACTTTGTGTATTTTTGTATTTAAGGCACAAAAAAAAGAAAAAATAGGTGTGTTTCCTATTGCACTGGTTTTAAAATTAGGGATGAAGGCCGGCATATATAGTTCACTGCAAAACCGTATCATTTTGCTCCCCCATTTCCACAGAAGTGATAGTAGCTGATGGTTGTATATGACACACTTTAGATGGGGGACCCCAGTAACATCCCCTACAAGGCTTGCAAGAGATTGTCTTCAGATAAATACTTAATACGTCGGTGTTATCCTTGTGAGATTTTCCACTCTTTTCCTTGCCTTTGGCCGACTTCTACAAGACAGTGTTCCATACATCCTCTGACCATATGGTGCACACACTGCAAGGTAAGGATGCAGTACATTTTGTACATGCCAGACATGGCTCATGTGTGTCTTCCCTAGCCTTGAACTTCTTGTATTTATTGTACTTCATCAACATGTTTCACCGAAATGACACAATAATATAAGAAATGCGTAAATTAACAACACCTGTTACTGAGTGAGCGAACAATAGGCAGTGCACGCTAACATGTAAATCACAGCATGCATCAATGATAGCATGTTGTACCAAGCAGTCTAAATAGACACAGTCTGAGAATGTGACAAATTCACGAAAATACTGGAAAAAATTCAAAAAATAATGCATACCACCTGTTGAGGAATGATTAATACACAATATAAATCCAAATTTCTGAATGGTTAAAATTCACATCGATATTGCCATGGATTTATGGGAGGTTTTTCTTATGTTGTTGACTGAACAACAGCGAAGATTAACAACTAGCGACACCTGGTGGCAGCAAGGTAAGGTAATGGGCAAGAATTATTCCTCTTTGTCCATATAATATAGACAGAAAAGATGAATTTTCATCTTTTTAGAAGGGCTGGATTTAGGAGGTAGCAGGCTTATATCCCCCTAACATTAATGTGATTGGGGAATGTATTCAAAGAAGAAACACAATATCAATATGAGAATCCATTCAGGTGGAGTAGTGACAGGAAGATTTTCAAGATGACCAATATGGCAACCATGTTGGACAGTAAGTTGACATCATTTTCATTTAGGACCATCTGCATATCATAAGAATGTTGATATGACCATCAGTTTAGGGGATGTAGCAATAAAAACATCTTCATGGTGGTCACTGTGGCAGCCATACCTGATGTCCAAGGGACACCATTTTTATGTAGGACCAACTGGACCTTGGCATGAATGTGTTCATAAACTTTCATGGCAATCATCCTGGAAGTTTAAGAGGAAGAGAGATAACAAACATGTGCTAACATATGGACACTGGCCAGATGCAGGACAAACTCTTCAGGTCTTCAAGCAGCAGAGCTAAGAAAGAAAAGAAAAGAAAAGAAATGGAAAAGTATTCTGGTAGTGTGGTTGGTACGGATTTGAAGCATTCTTTCTCCACAATCCTAAAAAATCCCTTAACTCTCCCCTCTGACCTCTCAGCGTAGCTCTCTGAATTGGGTGGTGGTGAGAGGAATTCATCCGAAACAGTTCAGGTTGATCTGTGGCAATCAAAATGCGCAAATCAGTCTGCCTGTCACATACTTTTCATCATAGCCGTCTCTTTCAGACTGAAGTTACTGACGCTTCCATTTTTAATACTCCTATATAAATTAGTATCACTGATCTCACAAACAATTGCAATAAAGTTGGAAGACCAATTCCTAGTTCACATTTTCATCCACAAATTACAAAACACTATGTAATACAAATATTAAGGCATTGTTGCAATTTCCCAGCACCACTTATATTTCAATGATTCTTTGGTGAGAGGGAATGGGAATTAAACGACTGTGAGGTTCACACAATTATATTTGTATTTTAATTTTGCCAATAATAAATTTGCACAACTTCTGATTCCTAACTTTGGGGATGTGGAAAATATGAACTAATTACCTACTCAAGAGATTAATGTGTCAGTTTTGATTCATGAGTTTCCAATGCTAAAAATACACAATGTTTGTAAGAATTCAACATCTCTGAACTATCCAAAATCTTTACTATATAAACTAAATTATAATTTCTACTACATAACTAAAATTCATACTTCACAGCATTATTTTATCCTGTTATGTACAGTGGAACTTGTCTAAACCAGTCAGAGTATCCCAAATCAATGTCCATTACATGTGCAAAATATAGTTAATCTTAGGCCCATCATAATTTATTTAAAACCAAGTATTAAGGTTTATTGCTCAAACCAGCCCAAACATTACTGTTACAGTAGTGAAAACAAGACTCTTTTGTCTGAAAGAATTTTGAGGAATCCAAGATAAGACTATTTCTTCTTTTTACCTGCCGAGTGTTGAAACTATCTCTGATATTCTTAAGTAACCAAACTGGCTGCTCTGGTGGCCATATATATTTCAGATCATCATAATTTCATTTAGGACCGACTAGACATCGTTAGAAGTCTTTTGGTGAAAACCCCATGTTGATATGACTATCAAGGAGGAGTATCAATAACAAGATTTTTAAGACGCCTGCCATGGTGGCCATAATTAAGGTCAGATTGGCACCATTTTCATTTAGGACCAACTACACATTGTAAAAGGCCTTCTAGTGAATCCCCCATGTCGATATGACTTTCTGTTTAGGAGGAGTAGCAATAAGATTTTCAAGATGGCTGCTATGGTGGCCATACTGGACATCAGATCAGCAACATTTTTATTCAGGACCAACCAAACATCATAAGAAGTCTTGTGGTGAAAACCCCATATCTATTTGACCATCCATCTATGAGTAGCAATAAGATTTTGAAGATGGCTACCTTGGTGGCCATATTGGAGGTTAGATATGCATCACTTTAATTTAGTACCAACTAGATATCATAAGAAGTTTTCGGTTGAAAACCCCATGTTGATATTACTTTCTGTTCAGGAGTAGCAATAAGATTTTCAAGATGGCTGCTGTGGTGGCAATACTGTCCAAGTGGCACCATTTTCATTTAGAACCAGCTAGCTATTGGGATGAATGTGTGTGTAAAGTTTTATGGCAATCCTCCAAGTAGTTTAGGAGTGGTAGCAATAACAAACTTGTGCAAATGGATGGAAAGACAATGGATGACAGTCAACAGGCCAACACATAAGCTATTCTAGTCTATGACCAGTAGAGCTAAAAATTATAAATATTTAAAAATTAGTCCCTTGAAGGGGCTAATGCTCTACTGGGTGAAAAGAATTTCCAGGAATTCAAGAGAAGATCATTTGTTCCTTTTAACTGTGGAGTACTGAAACCATCTTTGATATTCTTCAGCAATAACAAGATTTTCAAATTAGCTGCTGTGGTGGACATATTGGATGTCAGATTGGCACCACTTTCATTTAGGACCAAATAGACATCATTAGTTAGAAATCTTTTGGTGAAAACCCCATGTTAATATGACCATCCATTCAGGGGAAGGGGCAGCCATATTAGATGTATAATTGGCACCATTTTCATTTAGGAGTAACTAGGCATCATAGGAAGTCTACTGGTGAAAAGCCCATGTTAATATAACCATCCATTTTGGATGAGTAGAGATGACAATATTTTCAAGATGACCACCATGTTATCTACATTGAGGGTCAGTTTGCATCATTTTCATTTAGAACCAACTAGACAGCATACAAACTCTTATGAAAACTTCATGTCAAAATTACTTTCCATTTAAGAGGAAAAGCAAAAACAACATTTTCAAGATAGCCACCATGGTGCTCACAATGGACATCAGATCAGCACCATTTTAAGTTAGGACCAACAAAGCATTATAAGAAGTCTTCTGGTGAAAACGCCATTTTGATATGACTTTCCATTTTGGAGAAGTAACAATAAAACGATTTTCAAGATGGCTGCCATGGTGGCCCTATTGAATATCAGATTTGCACCATTTGAATTTAGGACCAACTAGACTTCATAAGAAATATTTTGGTGAAAACAAAAATGTCTATATGACCAGCCATCTAGAAGAAGTAGCTATAACAAGATTTTCAAGATGGCCATTGTGGTGGCCATATTGGAGGTCATATTTACACCATTTTCATTTATGACCAACTAGATATCATAAAAAAT
Source organism: Margaritifera margaritifera (assembly GCA_029931535.1). Taxonomy (NCBI): domain Eukaryota; kingdom Metazoa; phylum Mollusca; class Bivalvia; order Unionida; family Margaritiferidae; genus Margaritifera; species Margaritifera margaritifera. The sequence goes on along the minus strand of JAQPZY010001401.1, from coordinate 2,529,944 downwards.
CTTCCAGTGAAATGCTAATGCTAATATGACCATTCATTCAGGAGAAGTAGTGATAACAAGATTTTCAAGATGACCACTGTGGCAGCCATATTAGACATCAGATTAGCACCATTATTTTTAGGACCAACTAGATATCATCAGAAGACTTCTGGTGAAAACCCCATGTCAATATGACTTTCTGTTCAGGAGGAGTAGCAATAACAAGATTTTGAAGACAGCTGCCATGGTGGCCATACTGGATGTCAGATTGGCATCCTTTTCATTAGGACCAACTAGACATTATGAGAGGTCTTTTAGCAAAAACCCCATGTTGATATGACCATCCATTCAGGAGGAGAAGCAATAACAAGACTTTCTAGATGGCCACTGTGGCAGCCAGAAGGATTAGCGATAACAAACTTGTGCTAATGGACGGACAGACTACAGACCATCCCATAAGCTCTTCTGGCCTAAGACCAGTAAAGCTGAAAATATGCTCCTTTTTGACTGTACTCAATTTCATTCACAATTTCATTCATGACCAGAGCTGTATAATAATAAAGCTTACTGCCTTTAAATATATGGCCCCCAGAATGCATAGTTTCCACAGTAATTAGATGAATTTATACACTATATACCTCTCCATATACTTTAAAAGTGCATGATTCCTTGTTGAGGTCTACAGATGTGATGCCTTCTATCCTCTGAGCCTGCTGTATTTTAGCACCATGTTTTCCTATTGCTAGACCCATCAGCTTTTTTTGTATAGAGAACTCTGCTAAATAACCTGATCTAGTTTTTGTACTCTGAAAGGGAAACAAATTCAACAAGGTGTTTAACTCATAAACATGAATCCCCTCATCACCTCATCAACAGGAGCAGATTTGGAGTAGCTGACAATATACAGACTTATTGAGAAAAATACCAGATTCACTCAAGCCTGAACATTAGGTCAAAGTGACCTACTTTTAGTATGGTTGAGTTATTCTCCTTGAGATGCATTCACATACCAATCGTCATGAGTGCAGGTGAAATAGAGTCTACAATCTTAAGGATATAACGAACAGATAGATGGAGAAAAAAAAGTCATTCAAGTGTGAAAATCAGGTTACACTGAGTTAGTTCTGGTATGGTTGAGTTACCCTCCATGGGATGCCTCCAAAAGCCAAGCTTCACAAGTGTAGGTGAAATAGTGTCCAAGACATAGAACATAACAAATGGATACTAGTTGAAAATGAAAAGTCACTCAAGCTGAAAATTAGGTCAAAATTGACATAGTTTTTATATTGATTGCTTACTCACCATGATAAGCATCCACATTGCAATTTTTGATATATACATGTATAGGTGAAATAACGTCTAAGACAGTGATGATGTAATGAACAAACTACTGAAAATGCAAAAGTTGCTCAAGCATATCAAATTAGGTCATAATGAAAGGTTTGGCATGGTAAAGTTACTTTTGTGGAGATGCTCAACAGATTGCTAAAAATAAATGTCACTCAAGTATGAATATATAGTCACAAAGACCTAGTGCTGGAATGGTTGAGTTACTTGTGTTAAGATGCTTCCACATACCAACTTTCATGTGTAGGTGAAATAGTGTCCAAGATATTGAGGGTGTAACAAGCGAGTTGCTGAAAATTCAGAAGTCACTCAGATACGAAAATCTCATCAGAACAACCTAGATTTGGCTATGTTTAAGTTATTGTCTGTGAGATGCAAACACATAATAAGTGTTGGTGAAATAGCAGCCAAGCTGAGAATACAAAAGTCACTCACGTGCGAAAAATGCATCACATTGACCTAGTTTTGGTATGGTTGAGTTACTGTTATCAAGATGTACTCATATAACAATTTTCTTGAGTGCAGGTGACATTTTTGGAGGGTCCATGATATTGAGGGTGTAATGAACATACAGCTGAAAATACAAGTCATGAAGGCATGAAAACTGTGTCAAAATCACCTAGTTCTGATGTGGTTGAGTTACTTTCATTGACATGTATCCACACACCAAATGTCAAAAGAGTTGGTCAAATAGGGAACAAGATATTGAGGGTGTAATGAACAAACAGCTAAAAATATAAACTTCACAGTAACCTCGTTCTGGTAAGGTTGTATTACATTCATTGAACTGTATCCATATTCAATTTTTATGTGCAAGTCAAATAGGGTCCAATATATTGGGGGTGTAATGAATGAACAGCTGAAAATACAAAAGTCACTCAAGTGTGCAAATTAGGTAAAAATGACCTAGGTTTGGCACAGTTGAGTTACTTGGTCAAGCTGTATTTACATTCCAACTTTCATGAGTGTTGGTGAAATAGGGTCCAAGAAATTGGGGCATAAAGGACAAACTGCTGAAAATACAAAAGTCACCCAAACATGTAAATTAGGTCACAAAGATGTAGGTTTGGCATGGTTTAGTTACTAAAACAGCAAAGTTTGCCAACAGTTAATGCTGCCTATGATTTTCCCCATCTTTTTTTGAGACTAGGAATATACTGAAACATTTCTACAAATGCACTGTATGGCCAGGAACTGCCACAAAATACTTGAGAATAAACTATCTTACCCTACTTGTATTGTCATTCATAATATCTAGCTCTTGTATTATCGGTATCACAAATGACAAATTACAGTCAACTATCTCCAATCATTTATTAACAAGTCATTAAACAGAAGAAAAATTATATTAATGAGAAATATTTGCATGCTTTTCAATATTGTATTTAATGCTATGTAATCCCTATAAAGAGTGCTCTCACCTTAACATGCAAATTATTGATATACATTTTGTAGCACATATGATGTATTGTCCGCAGCATGAGACTGATAAAGTCTCTTGTACCATTGCCATGCTTCATTGCCTTTTACTAAATTTGTGACCCTGTTTTAACCGTCTTTTGATTGTGGCTCAAAATAAAAACAATATTTTAAACTCCTGACAATTATTAGTCACTTTCAACTTCTGACCTAATTTTCAGCTGTTTGAATAGTCTTTTTTATACAGAACATCTCTGAGTTTCAATAAGCCTGATCTGTGATATCAGGACTATTCTATTTTAACATACATGGTTCCCTGGGAAAGCAGTTTTTTAAAATATATGCCAGGGTACTCTGGTTACTCATACAGTTCATATGAAATGTATACAAAATTCTAATTCACATCTATAGGTGTCTACTCTATGCTGAAAGTGCCTTCCCTGGGTCCCAAGTATGTTTTACTGGAACAGCCCTCAGTGACTCAGCAAAAAACTATACACTTATAAAAACTTGCACAGAAAATAGTACTACCCTGACAAAGACACTACTATGGTCATGATATTAAAATACATAAATCAAAACATAACAATGTATACCTGGTAACTTAAATATTAAGTACAAATAATACCTATATTGAGTTTGTATTGAACGGGAATGTTCTTAAAAATAGTCAATACATATTAAACTTACCTGTGATTTTTTTATTTTTTCTGAATAAGCATGTCTGGAACTACTTTTGAGATCGATTTTCAACTCAGTCAATTGTTTTCCTGCAAACAAAATAAAATAAAAATTTCAGCAGGAATAAGAAAACTGAAAAAAATATTCAGAAATTATCTCCTCTTTCAAAACAAAGTCTCTTGGGAGATAAAAAAGTTGTCTATGATAAATTTCATTCAAGTCCCCTGTAGATAATAAACTTGGTATTCTGTTTGCAACACATGGGAGATGTTTGGCTCTTATTTCACATTCAAAGATTGCAGATTTCTAACAAGATTGACTGTACAACTTCATTTTGCTAAACCTTTATTTAAAACAGATACAGAAACCATATTATCACAAAATATGACTATGCATTAAAACATCTCTGACCCCCCCCCCCCCCCCCACCAAAACAAAATCCAAAACACTGCAAGGTGAATGAAATGGAATGTGGTTAGGAATGCAATATAAAAAGTTCCTGATTTTTAAGGTCCAGATTTCCATCTTCCTTTTATAAGATGGGAATAATTCAGTCAATTTAAATAGCATACAGTAAGCTTTACCTTTAAAAAAATTAGGATAAGTTCGACATTTGTCCAAAACTCTGACAGGAGGCTGAAATCATGGACCAAACATATGTGTGTGTGTGTCTGTTTCTATTTTAACTGCTATACTGGCATACAGATCACATCATCTACAAACATGCATGAACAATTTCATCTGTCTGCCTCAAATGGTTCTTGCTAAACTGTGCTAACAAATTTTCTGTAAAAAATGTATAGGTCCAAAAAGTTTTAAAATGTGTTTGAAAAATATAAATATTGCAGTAATGACCCCAAAACCAAATCAGGATATACACATATGAATACAAATATGTTTATTAAAATTTAATTTGTCTATCTTAATCATGCTAGCAAGGTTTGTGTCAACAAAGTTAAAGTCCAAAAAGTTCGAAATTCTATAATAATTAAAAGAAAAAAAATTGCTATAATGGCATGAAAATTTAATCAGGACATCTACATAATACAAATAAGCATACCAAATTTCATTTGTCTACCTCAAGTATTTTTCTTTTTTACCCATGCTCACAAGTTTTTTTTCCAAAAAGTTACAAATAAAATATAGGCCACAGTCACCAGAATCATAACAGGTCTTGGAACCCTCTCATAGTACCTAAATTTGGTCTGGTTAGGTTTAATATCATTTGATCTATATTGCTTCCAAGAAAGTGTGAAGGATGGAAAGACAGACAGGAATCATTGGTCATGAGATCTTTTTTGACAGCTTTAGGTATAATTTGATAGTCAAAATACTCTGTGAATGCAGTATTCTCCACCTACCATTTAATCATGTCAGGTCTGACATTAGTATGCATGGGTTTCATTCATTATCAAACTTGTCCAAGTTGTTGATGATATAAGCATATAATGAAAGTTTGATAAAAACTGAATCAGAAATACAGCCTCCAGAGTGGTAACAAAACCAATCAGATGCAAGATCACCTCATTAATATGCATGGATCTCGCTCATTATCAAACTCATTCATGATCTTAATAATATAAATATATTCCAAGCTTGATGAAAACTGGATTGGAAATATGGCCTTTAGAGTGGTAACAAGGTCAGCCAATCAGATGCAAGATCACCTCATTAATATGCACGGGTCTTGCTCATTGTCAGAGATTTGTATGATATAAGCCCATATTCCAAGTTCGATCAAAATCAGATAAGAAACAGGGACCCTTGATTGGTTACAAGCAAGTGCTGATGGACAAATGATGACAGATAACACATGTTGGGCCGTACCATAAGCTCACTTGGCCTTACATCCAGGTGAGTTAAAAGTTATAGCTGGTAAGCAACCTACCTTGAATTCCTGACATGATTTGAAAAGGGACATCATTTAAGAATCAACACTAACTGCTGTAAACTACCATCTGGTAATTTTATGTGTCTTCCATTTTATATTATTCATCAAATCACTCTTATAACAAGAGTATTATGAACAGCACATTATACACTTGCTCCATGTTTAAAAGTCCTCTATGTAGGTAACTGAAATTTTTGTGTAGAAAACATTTTCCTTCTTTCAGTCACAGTAACCCTGATCTTTGACTTTTTGACCCAAAATCCATAAGCTCTTCCGTACCCTAAGTGCAATTCATCCACAAAGTTTGGTAACTGTAGATGGTGGACAACTTGAGTTTCTGTGTGGAAAAAAAATTCTCCTTTCAGTCACAATGACCTTGACCTTTGACTCCAAAATCAATAGGGTTCTTCCTTACCCCAAGTACAAGCCATCCACAAAGTTTGGTAACTGTAGATGGTATAGAACTAGAGTTATTGTGCTGATACTTTTTTTCTTCTTTCAGTTAGTGACATCGACCTTTGACCTCAAAATCGATAGGGTTCTTCCCTACCCCAAGTGCAAGCCATCCACAAAGTTTGGTAACTGTAGATGGTGGGGAACTCAAGTTATTGTGCAGAAACATTTTTTCTTTCATTCACAGTGACCTCGACCTTGGACCTTGGACCTTTTGATCCGGATATTAATAGTGTTCATCCTTAAACCAAGTACAAGCTACCCAGAAAGTTTGGTAATTGTAGATAGTGGACAACTTGAGTTACTGTGCAGAAACAAACTTGGTAACAGATGGACAGTCAGACATAACATAATATGTTCTGCCTTACTACAGGCATATAAAAATAGAAGGTATGGATACAATGGTGAGACTAAGGCAATAATTAACCAATCAAACAGTTAGCCATTAATTATTTTGTTGACTGTAAGCCCAGCAACTTTAAAGCATATAATTCAAAAGATTATCATTAAGATAGTGGTCACAGACCATGTGATCATGTGATCATTAAGACCATGTGATCCAAGCTGATGAAGCCTGACATGCCTTTAAAAAAATCCAAGGCCCTGGCATGATCTACAAAAGTTAAAATAAGTCTGAAAAAATACTCTCCCAGGTCTGAGACAAGTGACAAAATAGTTCAATTTTCCACAAAAGGGATTGCACTTTTCCTAATGTAGCTTTTTCCTTGTTTAACCACAGATTATATTTGAGACCTCTGTCACTCTCCCGGGAGAGATTTCTAAAGCTAACAGTATCACAATATTCTCATGAATGTCATTCTGGTACTGGAAGGACAGTTTCTCAGAAGATTTTTCTAAACCACAAAATTTGAATAGATTGCTTAATGGGTGGAAAATAATATCAGCCTTATCTACTGTCTCTACACCAGCAAAGTCATCTAGATAATTGAAAGGTTTCAAACTAAGAAGACAGTACATATATACAACTGAATCTGTCATCTCTGACAAATAGATACTGCTGACTTAAGATCCATCTTTAAAACTCTATCTACAAAATTTTCTTCTTCCATCTAAAAGGTACAAGACTAATATCACCAGGGTCTATTACAAATTGCCTGCTTTTTTCAAATATCTTATGAGCAATAAACAACCAATGCCATTTCTTTGATTAGATCCACAAAATTATCAATTTTAGAGTAAACAATAATTTTTCTGGATTTTACTGTTAACACTATTCTCTGGTTGAAAACCAAGATCTAAATTAGGTCTTCTTCCTATGGAGCGAAGAAGTAAAGACACTAGTACTAATCTCATACCAACTGCAAACTACAGAGACCCAGATCTGCCATCACATAATGCACCGGCAGATCTGGGTATATGCAGTTTGTAAAGATTAATCAGTAGAACAAACAACAGAGACCCTGATCTGCTGGCGCATTATGCGATGGCAGAACAGGGTCTATGTTGTTTGCATTTGGACCTGGCTTATGCAAGTATATACAGTACATCTCTGGCAAAATGGTTGGCACATTAAGGTTACAATGAGCTGTTATTGGAAAAACTAAATGTACCTGAATGCCAATTACAAAAGTATATCTATCCCAAAAGTCTTTTAATATGAACTCACAAAAATCTACATTTAATTTTGGTATTACATGACCTGATGATAAATCCATGATTTCAAGATCAGTCATGGAGTCAGACCATTTTCTTTGACCAATTTCAATTCCTCTCAAAACTGTGAAATAAAAATCCAGTAAAGAATGCCATTCACAGATCTTGTAAAAGCAGGACTTTTTTTTCAATAGCCTCTTTCTGGCATTCTTTTCGTCTTTTCATGTTAAAAAATTGCTTATGATCTCCATTTCCCCTGCTACTAACTGTTGGAAAGAAAATCCTTACAACTCGGACTTTGCTGGTATAACTGAAATTCAAGCATCCTTGTGGTCACAATTGCAGAAACTTAACTATATCCCATGGCTTTAATGTGATACCTGATTTCATCCTTCATATACTTTTCTTTTTACCTTAGTCATGAGAATGAGATCCATGCTCAGAATATGATGTGTCACTTTCAGAGCTGTCCAGACCATGTCTGTTGTACTTCTCCTCCAGCATGTTTTCATTTATCCTAACTCTTTGATACTAAGATTGACTTTTCTGTTACATGCATAGGGCTTGACGTTCAACTGACACCCTGGCAAATGAAATAATGGTATTTGTCCTTCTGTCCATATTTACCTTTTTCCAGGCTTGCCAACTCTTCCTCTGCCTTCTGCAGCTTTTTCTTTAGCTCTTCTTTCTGTCTGCTTTTCAGGATCTCCTTCTTTCGGCTCTCAATCTCCTCCAATCTCTTCTTGATTGTCTCCTCCTCGTCATCTCCATCAGAAATACTTCCACTAGCAGCAGCATTTGGTTGTTGTTGCAACACGGAAATAGGCAAACGATCAATGTTATCTTTTGCGGAAGAGGATTTTGGAGAGATCACTCTAGGGATGCCCGTAACTGCCGTATCATCTTCCTGTTTGCCAAGAGACATCTTTAGGAAGTCCTTTTTCATACCTCTAGTCTCCATTTTCATGGAAAACCATGAATGAATTTGTGTATAATGAAAGCAGCATATGAAAATACATTAAAATTAACCAGATTGAGACTTATGTGGGAAAGTCTATTTTGGTCCAAAGTTATACCGGAAACTAAGGTAAAATTCCATAAAATCGTCCTTGCATATACTAATAACAATTTGGTGGAAAAGTCATATTCTAAACCATGATTATAGTCCAAATGAATGAAATATTAAACTATCATCCAGTGCAAATGACACCTATACAACCTTCTTGAAAATGGGCCAATTCCAATAATTGTTGTCCCCCCCCCCCCCCACCAAATTTTGTTGGCCTCATCAATATCAAGCTACTTATACAATTTCCAATAATAAACAGAGTAACTGTCGAGAAAAAAAAATAGACAATACCTCCATTAACTGATGCTGGACACTGATAATCGAACTTAGCCAAGAGTTCATGAAAATGAAACTGTGTACCCAACTTGGCTGAAATCCAATTATAATTAGGGGTGTTACTGTAAGGATAAGAAAGTGGGTAGGTTTGACAGTTGAAGCCAAAATTTCATCAATATCAAGCAGCATAAATTCAGCTAAAATCAAATAATAACCAAGGGATTTATTGTGCAGAAAAGAAAACATGGTAGTTCTGACAATCAAGGGCTATAACTCTGCCAACTGATGACATAGAAGGCTGATATGGCTAAGGTCTCATATATATCAAGCTGCATACCATAATGCAGTGGAAACTATAGATGGAAAATCAGGGGGCATAACTCTTGTAAATGAAATATCATGGGATGCTGAAAATAAACCTCATTCTAGGTCTCATGAACATAAAGCAACGTACCAAATTTGGATGAAATCCAACAAAGTTTGGCAATCTTATGCTGCAGAAAACAGGAAGCTGGTTAAATCATGGGGCAGAACTCCTGTAAATAATGTAATGGAATGTTGGTAATCAAACTCATGATAGGCCCCATATATACCATCAATATCAAGCTGCACACCAAATTTGGTTGAAATATAACAATAACAAGCAAATTCAGTTAATTTTTGCAACTTGCCCACCATGGTGAGTTCACAAAAGGACACAATATTGAAATTTATGATCTCTAAGAGTTTTAAAGTTACTGAGCAGACATTGAAAGTAACAAAGTTTAATTGCCGTATTTCAAAGGATATTAGAGAAAAAGTGCAGAAAAGGGGTAAGAAAATTTATTAGTGATCTTGACCTTGAAGGTAAAACTTTGACTGGGATATATGAGATATCATCAAACTGAGAAGCTTAAGTGTTCCATGGCTAAGCTCTGTACCTCAAACAGATTTTATTATATAAAGCAAAAACAAAAGAGACCTTAAAATGATGACATGTGACTTTATATAAATAGGCAGTTGGGGTGGCAAACCAATTTTAATTATGTACAACTTACCTGCTATTATTGCATTGATATATATTTTGCTGGTGCTAGTCCCCATTCCAAGGACATTATTCCCATCTCAAATTAGTAATTGGAGGTCTTAAACAAAACACAACATAATCCTAGTCTGATACATGTACCAGAGTCCACTTCCAATATTCAGATTATTTTCCTTCTCAGACTTTGATCAAGACTGAAGAACACCAGAACAGGAAGGAGGGAGGGAATTGTGCAATACTAGCTGGCAAATATTACATAATTAAAATTAGTTTTACCCCCCCCCCCCCCCTCCCAAAACAAATTATAACATTGTAATAGCAGTAATACATTACTTGCTATTACTACATTGCTGAATTTGTAAGCCCCGTGGGAGGCTTAAGGCCTAAGATAGGCCGTCAAGTGAACTTACCATTGTTGTCAGTAGGATGTTCTACTGCTGACTGGAGGATAGCTTGAAAACTTGTTGGGCTGACACAACTGGACCCAAATGCTAAATACACTCACTCTGGTGTGCCAGTGAACAAAGATAAAGTACAGCGAGAATGCCAGAAGATGACTTTCATGACATCATCCAAAGAATGATTCAAAAAAGCCCAAGATGCAGCAATAGCCCTGACCTCATGGCTTTAATTTTCATGAAAGAGAAATCTCTCTCATTGAGACACTGATAGTCTCTTTTGATAGTCCAAACAATCCAACTCAAGATGGTGGCTGCTGAAACATTCAGATGTGCCTTTTGGAGGGGAAAAGATGGTTACAACCCTTTCTTTTTCCTCTTGATCTAGCTAGATGGAACCACAAAGCTCTAACTGGGCAAATGAGTCTATCTTGGTTATACCCAGTACAGAATCAACTGAGATTAGGGATCTCAAAAGGGACAGGAGCTACCATAGGTAACGGATTCTTGCCAATAAAGCCAGGTTGGCAAAGAAGAAAGTGCCAATCATAATTACCATTGAAATGTAAACAACCATTTTCCACTGACAAAAGCATGAATTTCATGCTTGGGAGAAGAGGAAGACCATTTTAAGGATAAAATTCTCAAAGGAAGCTTCACTCAGTGGTTCATAATGAGGTTTAGAGAGTGACCAAAGAACACTAGAGATTCCATCTTGGCATTAATGAGCAAGAAACTGGTCTCTGGAGCTCAAAGTTCCTGATGAGTTCTGAAAGATGTGGGTCTGGCCCTATAGTGGAGCCCATAGAGAACTTAAGAGTGTTAGAGTGAGCTGCTCTATAGCCATTAGAGAAAAAGAAGAATACCTGCAACTGCATTTAAAGGAGAGCAGAGAGGGTCAATGCATGTCCTACTGCAGCAATTACAGAAAATTCTCCACTTGGCATCAGAAAGCTTGGAGGTCAATTGGCTTTGAGGCTGGATGATGCATCAGGGAAACTTGCCCAAAAACTTTTCATGGCAGATAGATCGTTTGATATGAGCCAGGCATTAAGGTGGAGGATTTGTGGAGTGTTATGCATGAGGGACCCTAAGTGTTGCATAATTCCCTGGAATCGTCAAGCAACAGGTGAGATCACTGAACCATGATCCCGGGGTCACAGGGGATCTATCAGGATAAGCCACTGAGTGTTGAAACGATCTCTGATATTTTTGAGCAATAACAAAACTTTCAAATTAGCTGCTGTGACAGCCATATTGGATGTAAGATCAGCAGCATTTTCATTTAAGATTAAATAAACATTATACGTCTTTTGGTGAAAACCCAATGTAAATTTACCCAATGTAAATATGACCATCCATTAGAACAGCGATGACAATATTTTCAAAATGGCTGCCATGGTGGCCATATTGGATTTCGTATCAGCACAATTTTCATATAGGACCAACAAAACATCACAAGAAGTCTTCGGTTGAAAGCCTCATGTCAATACAACCATCCATATAGGAAGAGTAGCAATAATATGACTTTCAAAATGGCGACAATGGCAGCCATATTGGAGGCACCATTTTAATTCAGAACCAAACCAGATATCAAAAGAAGTCTTCTGGTGAAAACCCCATGTTGATATGACTTTCTATTGAGGAGTAGTGATAAGATTTTTCAGGTAACAGCCATGATGGCCATACTGGATGTCAGATAGGCTCCATTTTCATTTAGGTCCAAATAGATATCACAAGAAGTCTTTTGGTGAAAACCATGTCAATATGACCATCCATCTAGAAGGAGTAGCAATAACAAGATTTTCAAGAAGGCTGAGTGGTGGTCATATTTGAGGTCAGATCAGTACCATTTTCATTTTGGACCAACTAGACATCATAAGAAGTCTTCTTCTGAGACCCCCCACCCAAATACTGTTATGACTTTCAATTCAAGATTTTCAAGAGGGCAAATGTGATGGCCATATTTGATGTCAGATTGGCAACATTTTCATAAGTGACCAACAAGACATCATAAGAAGTCTTCTGCTGAAAATCTCATGCCGATATTTTCTTTCCATTCAGAACTAGTAGCCATAACATGAATTTCAAGACGTCTGCTGTGGGGACCATACTGGCTGTCAGATCGGCACCATTTTCATTTAGGACCAACCAGACATCATAATAAGTATTTTATTGAAAAAAACATGTTGATATGATCATCCATTCAGGAGGATTAATGATAAGAGTTTAAAGGTGGCCACCATAGATGCCATTCCAGGTGTCCAAGCAGCACTATTTTCATGAACGACCAACTAGACCATGGGATGAATGTGTGTGCAAAGTTTCATGGCAATCTTCCAAATAGTTTAGGAGTATTTATTAAAAAACTGTTGAACCAGCAGATCTAAAAAAAAACTTTCAAATGCACATCTATGTGTAATGGGCAATTCATCTACCAAATGGCATTCAATTATGTGTAAGGATTGCAGAGCTTTGGTGGTTACAAAAAGTGCAAGAAGACAGACAAATGCAATGACAGACAGACAGAAAAGGTGATTACTACAGAGCTCTTCCATATCACAGATATGGTCATGACACTCAAATACATACATCACAACATAAATTTTACCCGATTAATTTCAATATCAATTCATGTAATTACCTGATAGTAGAAACAATACCTATATAATATTGTAGAATTTATATTAAAGGGCAATGTTCTTAAAAAAAAAAAATTAAATCCACGTTCAACTTACCTGTAAGTTTTTAATAGACTCTTCTGTTCCTTGTTCAAGTAATCCTTTCTGGTGTAAATTTTTTAAATATGGATCATCATCACAGACGCCTTTTGTTTCAAAGTTTCTTTCTGGGACTGAAAGTGCAGAAGAATTAAACTTTGATCTGGAGGGAAACCTTTCAATACCAAAACCTCAGGAACTGAAATCCCCTTGCAACTAGATCATTTCTTACATCATTAATTTTTAGTCCCATAACTTCAATGGACTTTCACTCAGTAAACCAACACTCCTCTACTCTGAAAACTGAAAGAAATGTTCTCTACCATGTGTTAATTTGACACTAAAATAAACCCCATAAAACCCAAACTTAATCAGATGTGACCAACTAATTATCTTTCAACAGCCAAGGAAACTCAGGTAAAATGAAACCCAACACAGAAACAATTATAGATGCAATGAAATCCTAATCATCACAAAACATCTACATTTACTTTATGTAAAAGGATAGACCTGATCATGTCTAATTTTTTGGGAGTAAAAACATGTTTCTTTGATAATACTTACCCAATCATAATACCTTAGGAGCACATCCACTACCTGGCATATCCAGCTCTCCGAAACCAACAAATATGTTCACTGTGTCTTTTGGCTTGTTTTAGGAGCAAAAGTGCTAAAAAGCTGTTTGCTTGCCAAGATGAAAGTTAGATGAAAGTAGTCTCCCCTAGATAGAGGAACTTCTTTCTGTCAAGAGTGGTCAGATTATATTGAGCTGTTTTGGAAAAGAAGTCGTTTAAAAGTTTGTATATTTTTAGTAACAGTTGCCATATTTAAAGGCAGATCAGCATCATCTGTAGAAATTTAAAGGTCTTCATGCCAGGATGTTTTTTTTCAAATATGAACAAGTTCTGTTTAGTGACTTTGGTGAACAAGTCATTTAAAGGTTTTCTATTTTTAGCAAAAGTGGCCATAATTTTGTTGTTGAACAGCATAATATGTATGCTCTGTGCCAAGTTTTGAAGAAATTGGTTTGGTAGGGACCCTGTAAGAACAAGTTGCAAATAGCAACTGTTGATGGATGATGGGCAAGTTTTTATTTTTATTTTAAGTAATGGCAGCCAAATCTGAAGGTGGATAGGCATTATTTGTATAATCCTGAATGGTCCTCCTCCCAGGAAGCTTTCTCTCAAATTTTAATAATTCTGTTCAGAGGCTTTTGAGAAGAATTCATTTATTGTTTTTTCTATTATTAGCACACATGGCCATGTTTGAAGATAGATGGGCATCATTTGTACAAATCTGAAAGCCCTTCATCCTGGGATGCTTTCTGCCATATTAATTTGGTCAAACTTGGTCCAGTATTTTCTTTTTAGAACTTTAAAATAGCAACTATTGATGTATGCATGATGCATAAAAGACATGGGACCATGCCATAAGCTCGCTTGGTCATATGAGCTAAAAACTTTACCAAATTGACCGTAATCTAGGATGTGGATGGATGTATGGATGCCAAAGTGATCACTCTGTCAAGTATCCAAAAAAGCAGGTTCAACAATAAACAATTTAAAAGATCTTGATATTATGCTTACATATTGAAACATGGAAGTATGTTTTTAATAAGTGAACATAAGTTATTTCAATAGGAGATACTGATATCTTACCAATGCAAAGTGCACCCATACAACAGTATTGCAATATACAGTCAAACCTGTGAATAGCGGCCACCCATGGGAAAAGGCAACACTGGCTTTTGTACTCAGGTGACCTCTGTACACAGGTTCACCTTTTAAAATTGTTTTTTGATCAAATACCATGCACTGAATATCATTATTATTATTATAATTATTATTATTATTATTAATATTATTTTATCGAGATTGTTTTATGTGCACTATTAATTAAAATCATAATATATGGGTATATACTGTTCTCTCCCAAATGTATGTTCCACACAAGATTACTGTATCCTGCTCACTTTAATTCATCCAATAAATTAAATCATCACTGACTTAAAATAATCACCAATCATAGTTTATTTTGTGCACCACGACAATACAATAATTTCACTACTGATTGACAGCTTACATATGACTATAAAACAGAGGACTGACTCTTTTCTTGGTCAATTTTGATAAGTTATGCTTGGAAACTGCTGTTCACACTTTATAAATAATATCTGGATTAGCCAGTTGTTCAACTCGTCGATATCAAAAGACAGTCGGCTTACGCGAGAAGCCTGTGATGAATAGGAAAATCTAAAGTCATATGTGGCTATTCTTTGTGACCCATGAACCAAAACTTTGACTGCCTTTACAGACAAGTTTTAAATACTGAATAACTCCAGGTCCTAATGAAAAGGGATGTAACTTGTATCTTTTCTCAAACACAAACTTTTTTCTTCAGAAATAGCTTTAATTCACAGGCAAATAAATGAAGATATCAAACTATACCTGTCGCACTGGCACAAAACGCGACTTCCATTTCTGCTGTGTTAACATAACTACTTTTCCCACCATCCAGCAAAAGAATTGCTTTGACCCTCGACCCTAATGATAAAAACTATTTCTTCTTTGAATTTGACATATTGATACCTTTGAGTTACACTGTCAATGTGACTGGAGTACAGAGTACAAGCGACATAAGAAATGTTTGCACTTCGATTCACATGATATTCCTTTATCTAAATAATGCCTTCCTCATGAAGCAACAATTTAGCTTGCATAGACTGAGTGGTGACTGTGCCAGCGACCGCTTAAGGCAGGGAGAAACCATTGTTTGGTTAAAAAACACCTGGTCACTGACCGTGGAAGGCAGGTGACCGTTACATACAGGACATTTATATAGGAAATTTGCCGAAGGGAAATTGGAATGACTGGTGTGAACAGATGACCGCCGAGTAAAGGTGACCATTAGGACAGGTTTGAATCTATTTCCCAACTGGCCAATATTTTGAAAATCTGGAATCCTATATTGGAATATACCTGTTAAATTATTAAAAAAATAAGAGTACCCTGAATGGTACATTATATGCCCACCCCGTGTTTAATAGTCCTCTATGTAGGCACTGGTAGGGTATGCTTGATACTTGAGATCATTCACCAATGGGTCTCAATAACACTGACCTCTGGTTAATGTTTGCAGTTTTGAACCCACTGTGCAGCAACTATTTTTATGTTATTAGACCTACCATGACTATGACCTCTGACCTTTATTACACTAAGTGCAAGCCATCCACAAAGTCTGGTCAAGGAACTTATTCTAAAACAAAAGTTATTCTGCAAAATCCATTTTTCTTCGAGTCATAAGGACCTTGACCGTTGACCCCAAAATCAATAGGCCTCTTCAATACTTTAAGTGCAAGCCTTCCACGATCTTTGGTCAAAGTACTACCCTAAGTGCAAGCCATCCACAAAGTCTGGTCAAGGAACTTATTCTAAAACAAAAGTTATTCTGCAAAATCCATTTTTCTTCGAGTCACAAGGACCATGACCGTTGACCCCAATATCAATAGGCCTCTTCAGTACCTTAAGTGCAAGCCTTCCATGAGCTTTGGTCAAAGTTTGTGGTAAAGATATAAAGTTATTATGCAAAAATATTTTCTCCTTTCAGTCAGTGATTTTGACTTTTGCCATTTTGATCACAAATTCAATAGGCTTCTTTCTTACCCAACATGTAAGTTATCCACAAACATTGGTGAATGTACACTGTCGATAACAAATTTGTGTGCAGAAACCACATTTCTTATTTTCAGTCACAGCGACCCTTTGACCCCAAAATTGATAGGCTTCTTCCTACCCCAAGTGAAAGCCATCCACAAAGTTTGGTTCTGGTATGTGACATAGAACTAATGTTAATGAAGAAACTATATTTCTTCTTTCAAGTTACAGTGATCCTGACCTTTGACCTTTAAACCCAAAATTGATCGGGTTTTTCCCTATCCCAAGTACAAGCCATCCACAAAATCTGGTGACTGTAGATGATGGGGAAGTCAAGTTATCCTGCATAAACCTTTTTTCTTCTTTCATTCACAGTGACTTTGACCTTGCACCATTTGACCCCAGAATTGATAGAGTTCTTCCGTACCCCAAGTGCAAGCCATCCACAAAGTTTGGTAACTGTAGATTGTGGTGAACTCTAGTTATTGTACAGAACCATTTTTCTTCTTTCTGTCTAGTAGCCATCACCTTTAATCTTTTGACCCCAAAATCAATAGGCTTATTCCCTACCCCACATTCAAGCCATCTGCAAAGTTTGATAACTGAAGATGGTAGACAACCCAAGTTATTGCACAGAAATGAAATTGGTAACAGACAGATGGATTGACAATATAATATCTTCCACCTTATGGCAGGTATATACAACTTCAGTAATTTAAATTATACTATATTTGAATGTAACTATGAAACTGAAGCCATGTGGTGAAGAAAGGTCATGTTGATGTTGGCCACTTAAACAAAACAAACTGCTTTAAAATTTTCAACATACTGCCTTAACTTCTCAAACCTAAGCTAAATGTTCAAAATTTGATCCAAGCTATGTACATAAATATGTGTAGGCATACTGTCTGCTACTAATTCAAATCCTTCTCTCCTTTTTGCCACATGTTCTGCATTTATCTGTGTATAACATGCACCCAGCTGTGAACATTATATACCCAGATCTCTGCTAGCAGATCAAATCTACCTGGGCTTTCTGTGCTGGTGGATCAGATCTGCCTGAGTATTCTTTGCTGGCAGATATGATCTACTATTTGGACATTTCCTTGCCAGCAGATCAGATCTGCCTGGGCATTCTGCTCTAGCAGAACATATCTGCCTAGCCATTCTATGCTGGTAAATCAGAACAGCAGACTGTGCATTCTGTGCTGGCAGATCAGATGTGCTGACTGGGCATTTTGTAATGGAAGATCAGATCTGCCTGGAAATTCCATGCTGGCAGATCATAACTGCTGCCTGTTCATTCTGTACTTACAGATTAGATCTGCCTGGGCATTCTATTCCAGCAGATCAGGATCTACATGGTTTATTCTATGTATGATTTCAGTGAAGACCCTCATCAGCCAGGGCATTATGTGCCAACAAATCTGGGTCTGAGATGATTACGATTAGATGTGCATTACACACGAGAAAACACCATATACAAAGTTTAGAAATGGTCCATCTTCTTCACATTGGCCCACCTCTTCGTCTCCTTCTTCGGGAATCTCCTCTTCTACCTCTCTCATCTGAGTATGGGTCCTTGCTAACTCTGATGAAATAGTCACCGGGATCAATCCTGATGAACGTCTGTTATTATTATTATGAAGAAAACTGTACTATTTGCATTACCAAGTCAACTACAGAAAAGAATAACAAGGTTCTACTGAAGACTACATCTTGACTGCAAACATTACTGTGATGTTATATTGCATGAATTTAGAAAAACTACATCTTGACTGTCGATGATGTTATATTGTATGAATTTATAAAAACTACATCTTGACTGCAAACATTACTGTGATGTTATATTGCATGAATTTAGAAATACTACATCTTGACTGCAAACATTTCGATGATGTTATATTGCATGAATTTAGAAAAACTACATCTTGACTGCAAACAATTTGATGATGTTATATTGTATGAATTTAGAAAAACTACATCTTGACTGCAAACATTTTGATGATGTTATATTGCATGAATTTAGAAAAACTACATCTTGACTGCAAACATTACTGTCATGTTATATTGCATGAATTTAGAAAAACTACATCTTGACTGCAAACATTTCGATGATGTTATATTGCATGAATTTAGAAAAACTACATCTTGACTGCAAACATTTCGATGATGTTATATTGCATGAATTTAGAAAAACTACATCTTGACTGCAAACATTTTGATGATGTTATATCGCATGAATTTAGAAAAACTACATCTTGACTGCAAACATTACTGTGATGTTATGTTGCATGAATTTAGAAAAACTACATCTTGACTGCAAACATTTTGATGATGTTATATTACATGAATTTAAAAAAACAACATCTTGACTGCAAACATTTCGATGATGTTATATTGCATGAATTTAGAAAAACTACATCTTGACTGCAAACATTTCGATGTTGCATGAATTTAGAAAAACTACATCTTGACTGCAAACATTTTGATGATGTTATATTACATGAATTTAAAAAAACAACATCTTGACTGCAAACATTTCGATGATGTTATATTGCATGAATTTAGAAAAACTACATCTTGACTGCAAACATTTCGATGATGTTATATTGCATGAATTTAGAAAAACTACATCTTGACTGCAAACATTACAATGATGTTATATTGCATGAATTTAGAAAAACTATGTCTTGACTGCAAACATTTCGATGATGTTATATTACATGAATTTAGAAAAACGTTAATGGGAAATCTAACATTACTGACGTTAAACAGAGCTCTAGATAAGATTTTAATCAATTTGATATTTTACTCCCTTATTAAGTCTGATAACAAATGCATCAGAAATATGGACTCCAGAGTGGTAACAAGCACAGCCAGTCAGATGCAAGATTTCTTCATTCATCTGCATGAATCTCTATTATTACTGAACTCGTCCAAGAGTTTGATAATAAAAACCTCTATTCTGATACTTTATCAGAAATATGGCTTCCTGTGTGGAAACAAGCACAGCCAATCAGATGTATGATCTACTCATTAATATGCTTGGATCTTTCTCATTATCTAAGTTGTCAAAGATCTTGATAATAAAAGGCTATATTTTCAAAAAAAATGATTTAGATTTATGGCCTCCATAGTAGTAACAAGCCCAGCCAATCAGATGTAATATCTCCTTATTAATATATGTGGATCTCAATCATTGCTGAATTTGCCTGAAACCTTGATAATATAAGCCTACTATAAATTCATTTAGTTTGGTGAGTATCAACTTTTGTGGTTTAGTGAAAATTAAATTTTCATCAGTACCTAAATTTGTGTATTTTTGATGAGGTCCTATTGTTTCCACAGAAGGATCATTGCTTTTGGGGTCCATAAATTCATGGCTTGCAGCAACCATGAAATCCAAGAATAATTTTTACCCAACATGAAACAGTGAATTCACAATATATTCCAAGTTGGATTGAAATCGGATAAGAAATATGGCCTCCAGAGTGGTAACAAGGTCAGCCAATCTGATGCAAGATCATTAGATAAATATGCATGAATTTCACTCATTATCAAACTCATTCGAGATTTTGATGATATAAGCCCATATTCCAAGTTTGATGAAATCGGTTCGGAAATATGGAATAAACACTGATAATAAACAATTTTTGATGGATGGACGACACACAAGATACAGGACCATGCCATTGGACACACGATAAAAAGGAATCGATAAGCTTTATTTAAGGTGGTCACCCATACACGTAAGAATAACTTATATCAATCCTGAGGAGCTTCTATTATCTTCTGTTATTATTACTGTGAACAAAACAGTATCATTAGTTGAGTACAGAAACGAATACGAATAACAATGGTTCTTCAGAATATGATGTCTTGACTGGACTGACAACATTTCCTTGATGCATGTTATATGAATTGAGAAAACTTTAAACACAAAACTTAACATTACTGATGCTAAAAGAAACTAATTTTCATTGCTTTGCTGTAGTACTCATTAAACATGTACATACCAAATCATGTGAATCTACATTCAACAGTCTCAGAAAATGACCTAAATTCAAACCCTAACCTGTGTTGATGCCAAAGTGTCAAATAGACCGACAGATAGACAAATGAACAGGTAGACTTCTGGACAGATATCATCAATCCATAAGGTGGAACTGATTTTTTGCAATCTGGACAAAAATTGACTCAAATGTCAAGAATATTGGACAATGCAGGCAAAATAGTAAATTCTTTTCTATATGGCAAAGCAAAGCCATAATGCTGCAGAAAAACACATTAACTTCACAAAGCAGACATTCTAACCACACAGCCACAGCTCACAGAGCCATAAGGTGTCAAGTATTAATATACCTACAGCATTAAATGTCTATCTAACAAACTGTATTTTTATCATACATGTTAATTGTAATTAGGGTTGTTAAACGAAAATCAGAAATCCGATTATCGGTTTTGAAAACGATAATCGGTTTTTGTTTTTACAAAACGATAATCGAATTCAATATTTTTTACCATTTTTGTAGTGAAAATTTTAAAAAATGCCAGAAAAAAATTTATTCATGCATTTATTTAGTGTTTACATTTTAATACAATATGGCCAGCAGATAAGAAGATGTGTTTGTTTAAAATTTGTGAGCGCTCCATGCAGCATGTTTGTAAATGAATACATTTATTGTTGAAGGATGTCAATAGTTAGTCGACCGACCGGTCGCTAAGTTCTTTGATGTCCGAAATTGACAACAATAGACTGTTAATAGCTACAGCTTCTGTTGTTGAGGATTGGTCTCTGCTGGTTGTGTCTTTTCAAGTTTACAAATATGGCTGGTCGTATAAATAAATCTGATCTATGGGAAAACTTTGAAAAAATTTCATCAAGCATGGCTCGCTGTAAACTATGTTCACAACAAATAAGTCGGAGCGGTGGTACTACTACTGGATTGCATGCACATTTGCGTAGCAAACATCCCGGATTTGCGGCTCCTTCAAATGTTCAGCCGCGAATAACAACATTTATTGGAACACAAAGAAACTGTCCTGATAGTCATCAAGAAAAAGTTACTGCTGCTGTAGCTAAGTTTGTCGCTGAAAACATGCTACCAATTTCGATTGTTGAATCCAATTCCTTCCATGATTTGATGGCTTTGGTGGAGCCACAATATCGTCCTCCATGCCGTCAGACGATGATGTCACGAATGACTACAATGAAGAAGACGCTAATGGCGAAAATGCAGACACATCTAGAAGAAAATGTCAAGGATATTGCCGTTACCACCGACATATGGACTAGTGTAACCAACGAAGCATACCTGAGCTTCACTGCCAGCTACATTGATCCAGACTGGACTATGAAGACACCCATTCTTGCAACAATTCCAATGAATGACCGCCACACGCAAGCCATCATCGCTGAACATCTGGGAACTGTGTCTGAAGAATGGGCTATAAAAGGTAAAGTTGTTGCATGTGTCCATGATGGTGCTTCCAATGTTAAAGATGTCGGTAGCGTGAATGGATGGTTGGATGTTCATTGTGCGGCACATAAATTGCAACTTTGCATTAATCATGCAATGGGCACCCATGCCGTCACGAATCATCAAATTTCCAAGTGTGTATCCGCTGCATCACGTTTAGTTGGACATTTCTCACATAGCCCAATGGCGGAGGGTGAGCTTATGAAACGACAGGTGTCCATGGACAAGGACAAGACACCACTCAAACTGATTCAGTACTGCAAGACCCGCTGGAACAGCGTCTTTGACATGTTTGAAAGGCTCTCACAACTCAGATGGCCTGTTGTGGCAGTTCTTAGTGACAGAAGCGTGACAAAAATGAATGATGCCAAAACACTGGATATGAAGGAGGAACATTGGCAACTGATTAGCGAACTACTCCCGGTCTTGAAGGTGTTGCAGATCATGACCTCCGTCTTGTCAGCCGAAAACCAACCTTCAGCCTCTTGTGTTTTTCCGATGTTATGGGGTCTCATCAAGAATCATCTAATCCTTAAAGAAGAAGATTCTAAGACTTTGGGAGAATTCAAGACTGACGTTGCTAAGAATATTTCACAACGGTTTGGCATGGAACGCGACGAAACAGCAACAAATGAATGCGTCGTTGCATCAATCCTCGATCCAATGTACAAACATCTTCCCGGATTTGATGACAACTTCAAGAAACTGGCATATGATAATGTCCGCCATCTACTCAGACAGATGCCAGCTGACCTTGAACAGCCTTCGACTAGTGGTGATGCAACCAGCTCTGAACCGCCAACAAAACGATCTCGACCAAATCATGCGTCAGTTATGTTTCTGCTGGGTGATAGTGCATCACAGCAGGCATTGAATGACTGTGACTTTGAACATTATATCAAATCGCCATGGACGACGACTTCAACGGAAACAGCACTGGAGTGGTGGAAACATAATGAGAAACTGTTTCCGAAAACAGCCAATCTTGCCAGGAAATTCTTGTGTATTCCGGCGACGTCGGTACAATCAGAGAGATTATTTTCAGCCACTGGACGTTTGATAAGCAATCAACGTAATCGACTCCTTCCAGAACATGCAGAGTCGTTATTTTTTTTTAATAAGAACCAGGACTTGTTCGATATGTAAACTAATTTGGATTTACTAGTTTGACTTACTTTTTTTTATTATCTGTGGACAATTTTTATCTATGGTTTGTTTATTGATTGTTGCATTGTAAAAATCAATTAAAATAAACCTACTTTGTTTTATCACGTTAAGTCGGTCTTTTGTATCAAATCAGATAAAAGACGTTTAATACAAAAGTTCAAAGGAATACAAATCCTACATGCATAAACTCTTGTCGTCAATATCTTGTCTCAACATCAGTGAAATTAACTGGACCAATCGAACATGGTTTCAAATAGTATATACTTATTGTCATTAAAGTATACATTAATCAGTAATTTATCCTAATCATTTATAAATGTGAGCATGGAGAGCAAGGGAATCAAGCGAAAGTCGTACTCGGTGAATGAAAAGCTTACTGTCATACAGAGAGTTTGTAATGGTGAATCAAGATCAAAAGTTTGTAGTGAACTTAAAATTGCCGAGTGAACACTCAGAGGTTGGCTCAAGGATGAGCAGAAATTTTGGGGTTATTTGCATGAAGTTGATTCTGATGATGGATTTAAACGGAAACGGGCACGCACTGCAAACGACACAGATTTAGATGATGCTGTGTACACCTGGTTGTGTTCCGATTTCAGGAACAATTCTCAAGGCCCAGGCAGAGAAAATGGCCCAAACTATGGATGCTGATTCAGATTTCATGGCAAGTCATGGATGGTTTTGGAGATTCCAGCGCCGACATGGAATAAAACAAAATTCGTTGTCGGGAGAGATACACGCAGCAAATCAGGCGGCTGCATCTAGTTATCCCAACCAACTCCGAGGGATACTGACCCGTGATGGATATACAGACGACCAAGTTTATCATTGTGATGAGGCTGGTCTATTCTATCGGATGATTTATTTATTTTAATATTTTTTTTTTACATGTCTGACGTTTAGACCCATTAAATTCATAGTTGGTATATGGTTTATCTTTGTGAATTTATTTTGTACAATCTATCTATCTATCTATCTATCTATCTATCTATCTAATCTATCTAGTGATAGTTGTCGTTTTTCGATATGAATGTTATCTTTTTTAATAAAAGAAATCTCATTCATTTTGAACAAACAATAAAACTAGAATCTATCCAAATCAAAAAAAAAAAAAAAAAAAAAAAAAAACTGTGACGTAATACACAATGCGTTTAGCGATACACATGTTAAGAGTACTGATACCTCGTGGAATAATGTTTGTTTTTACGATCTTTTCAAGATATTTTATCCAGAAATTAAAGGTAATTTATAAAGAAAAACGAACAACACCTTTATAAAGAAATATTTATTCGGTGGAGCCACAACATCGTCCTCCATGCCGTCAGACGATGCGTGTCTATATGTTATGGTATGTAATGAACATCTTTTATTCGCAAGAGGCATTCACTAACTTGCATTATAAGAATATATTTCTTGTAATTTCAGTGTAGGACAAAAACCGATAATCGGTTTAAAATCGGATTTCTACAAACGATAATCGGTTTTGGAAAAAAAACGATATTAACATCCCTAATTGTAATGCATCATCAGGTATTTCTCTGAAATGGACATTTGCAACCTTGTTCTTTTCACAGTAAATCAACTCATTTTGATTTAAGGCCCATATGACAAATGTAATGAACATTACCTCCGTTACCCACTAAATTAATGTTTTTTATTAATCATTGCCTAAATATAAGATGTGCTTTATGTGTGGTAATATATTTTGTGTACTTAAATGTAATTTGGACTTGAGGAGGGGGGAGGGGGTAAAACTAATTTTAATTATGGAATATTTACCTGCTATTATTGCATTAATATATACATTTCCCTATTGATAGTTCCCAGTCCAAGGATATTATTCCCTCCTCCAGTTAGTAATTAGAGGTCTAGGATAAAAAACAACATGATCCAATTCAGATACCTTAGTCCACTTCTGACAATCTACCTTCTTTGATTTGGATATGGACTGAAGGACATCAGAGTGGGGAGGGAGGAGCGAATTGTACAATAGTAGCTGATAAGTGTTACATAGTTAAAATGAGTTTTACCTCCCAAAAATCTACATTTTAATAGCAGTAACATGTTACCTACTATTATTGTATTGCTGATTTTGCAGTGGGAGGCCGATGGCCTATGACAAGCTGTCAAGTGAACTTGTCATTGTTGTCAGCAGGATGTTCTACTGCCGACTGGAGGATGGCTTGACAATCTGTTGGGCTGATAAAACTGGACCCAAAGCATAATTACCCTCACTCTGGCGTGCCACTAAACAAAGGTAAAATTATGAGAAAGTGGGGTGCAAATGCCAGAAGGTGGTTTTCATGACATCATCCAAAAAGGAATAATTAAAAAAAGCCTAAGATGCAGCAATAGCTCTGACCTCATGGGCACTGATTTTCATGAAAGACAGATCTCTATCAGTGAGAGACTGATAAGCCCTTTTAATTATCCAAACAATCCACCTCAAAATGGTGGCTGCCAAAATATCAGAAGTATCTTTTAAAGGGAGAAAAAGATAGTCAAGATCCTTTCTTTTTCCTCTTGATCTAGCTAGAGAGAATCATAATGCTCTAACTGGGCAAAAGAATCTATTTTTATCATCCCCAGCACTGATACAACTGAGACTGGAGATTTTAATAGGAACAGGAGCTATCAAAGGTGGCTGATTATAGGCCAGAAAGCCAGGTTGGCAAAGAAGAGAGACAGAATCATGGTTACCATTGAAACGTAAACAACCTTTTCACACTGACAAAGCATGAATTTCAGTCCTTCTCTTTGCTGATGATAAGGACAGGAGGAATACTGTTTTAAGGGTAAGATTCTCAAAGGAAATTTCATTCAAAGGTTCACAAGGTTTTCGATAGCGACCAAAGAACATGAGAGGTTCCACCTTGTCATTAACAAGTGAGAGACAGCCTGCATTTCTAGATTACTATTGTGGCAAGAAGATTCTTCCCAAGACCACTGGCCCTGCAGGACTATTTCCTCAAGCTTCAGGTGTCCCCCATAGCCTGAATTTGAGGCATCAGTATAATGGAAGGAGTGGGGTTATGGAGCATGAATCGGAAACTCCCATCAGAAACCTGTCCTGATTTTTCCACAAACTCTGCTGGTGATGAGACTTAGATCCTAAGAAGATCCAGGCATACAGGAGGTCCCTGTTAAGTCTCCAGTTTGGTAGAAGCAAGAACTTCTACCAAAAAGGACCGCACATTAAACCTTCCTAGGGAACTAGGTCTGCTGCTGTGTTTAGATTTCCCAGGAGAGAGAGATAGAGATGAGCAGACAATGATGTCTTCTTGTCCAGTTTGGCTAGGAGAGCAAGTATTTGTGATATTCTGTTGGCAGGAATATGGACTGTTCCTTGACAGGTGAGAAAATTCATCCCCACATAAATGAAATTCTCAGAAAGGATCAGATGCGACTTCTCCTGATTGGGGATTATGCCTAGTCGAGTCACCATCTCCCAACAGTGAGAGAGATCGCTCAAAAGGGCATGTCTGAGGCCATTGTGCATCAGCCAGTTGTCTAAGTACTGGAGGATGGGAACCCCTAAGGGCCTTAAATGAGCTGCTATTACACCCATCACCCTTGCGAAGGCTCAGGAAGCAAAAGCAAGGCCAAAAGGTAAAGCCCAAAATTGAAAGATCTGTTTCAGACAAAACTGCTCAAATTTATGTGGGCTGGGTAGATGGGGATGTCCAACACCCGGTGTATGTCAATCGGAGCTTGGTGCCTGATCAGCATTTAGTTCAATGATCAGCATTTAGTGCTCCATGATCACTGAACCGGGACCAAACATGAAGGATCCACACCTTACACCATACCCGCTGATTTGTGCTGGGTACCTGGTGATCAGTGCCCAGTGCCTGATGGTCAGGATCCAGTGACCAGTGATCGGCGCCTTGTATCCAGTGTCCAGTGGTTGCTGCCTAGTGCCTGGTTAGAGAAACTCAGTAAATGTCACTTGGGGCATCTGGTGACCAGCACCCAGTACCTAGTGACCGGTAACAGACCTTCTATAGCTGTCATAAGACACATATTCCAGTGTCGAGCACCTGATGCCCCATACCTGGTGATCCGGTGCTCGGTGACAGGTCTTCACTGACTGTCAACTGGCACACAACCCAGTGCTTGGTGACATGGTGTCCAGTGACCAGTCACAGGGCAATGACCGGTCTGATGATGAAGACCTTACCAGAGAGTCTCTGTGCATGGAATGCAACTCCAACTGTACTTTGCTTGCATCGTGAAGGTGGGGCTTGCTATTTGGAGCTTGCAACTTCTTTCTCTCAATGAATCAAGCAATCTCTGTACACCAAGATGTGCCATCACTGATGCAGGTGCCTTCCATACACTGGGAAGTGCCATAGCCACAGGCAACTTCCATACACTGGAAAGTACTATTGCCACCTCTCTCATTGAATCAGACTACTTTCATACACTGGGAAGTGCCATTTCCCCTCCTGTGAACGGCAGGGTCCTTCTGAGAAGAAGAGGAAGAAACGTGACCCTTCTTCATGGCCCTATAGGTCCAATGACTTTTTGCCAAGTCCCAAACCTCATTGGACCACAAACAACAAATGGGGCAACTGTCCATGCATATACATTCCATGCATGCAAGACAGATGGTGTAAGTGTCACACGCTGCCTTTTTATGCCCGCATTTGGCAATATCTTGAGGTATTATTGAATGCTGAAAGAAAATATATAAATACTACAAGGAAATGAAATAAAAAAACAAAAGCATAGGAAATACTTACCCTGACAATGGTTACTATCAGAGGGATGAATCACAAGAAGCATCGCTTCATTAGTGATGTAAAAAAAATAAAGCAAGGACTGGACAGAAATGAACAAGTACAACACAAAAAAGGATATGATTGACAGTACAAATGCCAAAAGATGCATAAGATGACAAAGTACTGAGTGTCCAAGGAAAAGATGGATGATATTCCAACTGTCGAAAGTGGACTAAGGTATCAGACTGGGATTATGTTGTTTTTTTATCTTCAATTACTAATTAGCAGAGGGAATGTCCTTGGACTGGGGACAGGGGACAAGCACCAGAAAAAGATATAGCAATGCAATAATCGCAGGTATCGTATTACTGCTATTAAAATGGGACATGTTTTTCAGTGTTTTCACAATTAAATGTTGCTACCTGCATTGTGTATTAGCACATGCCATCTCACAATGTATTTGGCTGCATGCCAAAGACAGATTCAGTATATATTGTAACCTTGTGTGTTTATTTTGTGCATATCTTATATTGTCTGTTGTAAACATCTGATGAATTTACCTTGTATCAGGTATGGTTTAACCAGGATGTTGTCACTTAATTCCACAAATCTATTATTTTCCTGTGCACATGGTGCTAATGCATACTAATTCACCATTTGCACTCTCTTTGGTCAGCGTGCGCTAAGTGATCTGACTGGCATTATATGTTCCACGAACCTTTCCAATAAATAGCACCACATAAATGTAATGGTGAGCTTCACTGTTATTTTGCTCAGCATTCATAGCAGATGGAAGTCCAACATCTTGTTGCAGTTCTCTATTTTCCAAAGTTAAAATGTCTCAGGCCATGTTAGATCTATGAAGTGAAATTGCTGTGGATAATTTCTACTGAAATTTGACATGACTGCTTGACATTACTGTGAATTCCAGAATTTATTTATTATTTATGAAGCACATCTGCTACCTGATGACTGATTTGTTGAATTAACGACGTGTGCGGCCATTCGGCCATGTACGTCGAATCTGCTACCGTATTGGTTGATGTGATTTCATCTTTGGTTAATCACCAATGTTGCCTTATCTAAGTGAAGGAGAATGAGTTTCATGATGGTTTAGATAATTCTAGGAAATAAATCAATTGTTCTTCCAGAAATTCATACATATATACCACCTCAGTACAGATAAGTTGCTACTTCACCATATCTTCTCACATTCATTAGAAGGAGAACTCACGTAGTACCTTCACTCAAAAATACTCTTCACTTTCAGCACCAAAAGATCAACAATTCTCCTTCACCTAATTCACGCCATGACCAAACCACTTAAGTCCAATACTTCAGTATCTTATTTTCTGATTACTACACATTATTTAAAATATATTTTTAATAAATTCAGAGAGATGGAAAAGATGCAATTATCGCTGAAGCTCCTTTGCACCTTTCCCATGTAGGAAATAATGATCACCTTCATCTCCCATGATTATCTGGTTTTATATTCAGTCTGGTATGAAATCTTAAATGTGTATGTCAATGAAATTGTATTGAAATTCGGCATCTGCACATTCATCTATTCTTGTACTAATGAAATTTACAAATAATTAATTTGAGTGTTTATTCTATACGGTCTGGTGTTATTCTTTCTAACCAAAAGCTAGACTGGAGTACCAAAAAATCCTGTAGTGCAGATATGGCGTTACACAAACATGAATCATCTATAGATGACATAGCCACCACCTCCACTTATGTTAAGATATAATGATTCCTATTGAGATTACACTGTTGCCAAGTACTCTCAATTTATTTGTTGCCAAGCAAACCTCAGTTGTATACTACTTATGCCACAACACTTTGTTTCCATAGTAAAATAAAAAACACTGAATGTGAAAAATTCAAAGTATCAAATGGCAGCGCTTTACAACTTGTTTCACACATGTAGAAAGTTTGGTTAAAATACTTTAAACAGTTTGAGAGTTATGCTTCAGGAACAAAAATGTTTATGGAATCGGAGAGAGACAGATATACAAATATCCCGAGGATAATAACATTATGTAAGTTCTGCAGAATGAAATGCATTGCCCACAAACCAGGCTAAGATGTATCCCAACTGGATATAGATATGGCTTGCAAAATACTTTAACTCTCTTAAGTTGATTCTACTACCAAAATAAGGAAGCATTATATGTGTCTTGCCATCTGCTAAAGGCAGGCTGGACAGTCCAATTCAAAGTACATTAATTTTACTATTTATACTTTTCAGGTGTAACATGGAAGACAAAACAAGTAAATGTAATGTAACCTACTGCTTTTCCCTTGGTGGTGGAAAATAAGGACCTGACTGTGGCCCTAATAAACTTTTCAGCTGTTGATCTATTTCTAACTTTTCCTTTCTCAACCTTTCTCTTTCCTGAAACAAAATGTAATTTCACTTCGTAAATAATATATAAATATAGAACATAATTTCTTCATCAATAAAATTAAGTAAATGTTAATCTGATTTTTAGACACAAGGTAATGGTTAAGTCAGCATACAGTGTTCAACAAATATATTCAACGTACAAAATAGGACTTTGGTATTTGCTGTAAAAGCATTAGTATAGTCAGCACATGAACATCAGCAAAGAAAATTCTTCCACTGAAAAATACCTATTTTTCTATTAAGAAAGTAGTGTCAAATCTGCTATAAGAAGTCACCTCCTATTTTACATGCAAGAAAGTAGTCAAATCTGCCATAAGCAATCACCTCTGGGAAATGCAAAAAAAGGCCTTCTGAGACATATTGTTGTCCAATACAGGTTTATTTCAACAATAATTGGTTTAAGGGACTGTGAAAAAGCTGCTGTTCAAGAAAGGTGACTGCTTAATAAATGAGCTCTTTACAGCAGGTTTGTCCACATTCATAGTGGTAAAACCTAAAAACGAATAGTATTTTTCTTCTTCAGTAAAATGTACACTGTTCATTTGATTAATGCATGTTATTCATGAAGATCTAAGAGGCCTTTGATATACAATGAATTCACTATATTTTATTGGGTACCAATTTACATGGGTTATGTATGATGTTTATATAATATTATAGATATTTTAGGAAATTATAAATGTTTAACTAGTGTCCTTGAATTAGGTTGTTTACTTCAGATTTGAGCTAAAGGATAGTTTTGATCAACAAAATGTTTACCAAATTTGAGGTCAAGGTTGATTTTGTTTACAAATAAAACTGGAAATACCTTAGGAGTTACCTGTCAATGGACACACATACATTCATTATTCTAGAATGTTCTGTCATGTGACCAATCTTTATATATACCATGTTTAGTGGACAGTTTTTCAGTTTTCGACCTTACTATCAGTCTTGAAAAAAGCTATTACAGTTGTGGAAAGTAATTAAAAATTCTGAGAGAGGAATTATTTAAAATATTCATTGGATTATAAAAGTGCTCATAAACTTTTGGATTTTGGAATTTTAATTGATGATTTTGGAATTTATCTGAACTTATTCAGAGATATTTTGGAGTACTTCATTTTGACATCAGCACATTAAAGACTACTAGTACATCAGGACTTTGAAGACCATTGGCACATCATAACATTCAAGAATACAGCCGTGCATTCGGAACATTCTATATTTAGGACTTATGATTAGAACACTAATTCTTATTGGATTATTTGGATTTTAATACACATTACTGTAAGTGTCTTTTTGATTTTTCATTTTAATTATCTAGAAATAAATTGCTTGTTGATTTTTACTTGATTTGTTGGTTTCACTTTCTTTCTGTTACATTTTTCTAGACCATAAAGTCGTAACACATGAATTACATGGTTGCCACAAACCAAAGATTTTAAGACTCAATGAACAATGATGTGGTATGTCACTATATTCTGCATTCAGTTCTTCAAGGAAAGATACGAATTTCCTATGTCTCTGAGATTTGTTGCCTCCTCTAATTAAGTTCACTCTGCTGACAACACTGTGCATTACATCACTCATCTGCAATATTTTGCCACGTAATGCTTCTTGGTGAATAATGCAGTGTAGTGTGATACAATCCACTCCATTTTCCTTCAGCAAACCAACTAAGCCCATAGCTCTTGTACCATCAGTTACAATACAGAAACACTTATGAAACCCTCCATATTCACTGACGGCAGAATCAAGAGTTGCATAAATGTCTGAAACCTTTGTATTACCATCCAAGGATTGGATCTTGATTCATGTACCATGAAATCCTCGTCTACAGTACGTGTGAATATGAGCATTTGGCTTATGTCACTGATGTCTGTACTTTCATCCAAAGCCAGTGAAAAGTATTTACAATGCCTCATTATATATTTCAGTTTGAAAGAAACATGCTTGTTAAGTTCACTTACTCATTTTGCAACCGTTTGATGAGACAATGACACACTTTAAAACTTTTTGGCCGCTTTATCTTCTCCAAACACTTGTGCCATCTTCGCTGCACATTTCTTTATCAACTCTCCATCCCTAAATGACTTGTTCTTTTTCACAAGCATCAGAGCAACTTCATACGATGCAGTAAGACTTGCAGTTTGAAGCTTCCTAAACTTAAATAGCGCATCCTTTTGTATCTGATGTTGTCTATTTAGGTCCATCAAAATATCAGTTCCTGATTTCCCTACATACTGGGCATACTGTGTTCAGTGCATTGTTTTGTACGAGCGCGGGCCACTAAAAAATGACTAGCGGGCCTGTAGTTGGACAAATCTGGCCTAGACTGATAATAATGAATATCCTAGATTGACAGCTAATAATTTTAATGCGATACTGTCTAACAAGATACTAGAATATTAAGTCAACACTTTTTCCCGATCTGAGATTATTGCGATGGTACATGTTTTACAACTGAATTGTGTTCCGTATTTGCATTGTCTATTTTTGAAGAAGGAATAATAATATTGTCTGTTAACTAACTATATATAATACCGATTCATAATTTATAACTGCCTGCTATCGATATAGGTCAGTTAATATTGTATGTATGCTCACGGGCCAAATGGCTTATTGCAATAATAAAATTCACATATGAAAAGTGCGAGTACCTGTCTGATAGATGAGCAGTGGTATTTTGTGAACTCTGGCGCAGCCCGAACAATGCAAGATACCGCTGCTGCGGAACCTCTAAAAACACCGTTTAATAGCTTCTACATGCTATCCAAGAGAACTGCGTCAGAACATTTTATGCTCAAATAGCCTCTCCAATGATATTTTTATAGTGTTTAAACTGGTTTCTAATGATATGTTTATAGTTTATTCAATATGGTTAATGCTATAGTTTATGTCGTGTGCAGCCTCTCTAATGACATGTTTATAGTGGTTCTAATGAGTTTAATGATATGCACAAATAACCTGTTTATATTATTTTAATAGATTTTGATGATATGCTTAAATAACTCTCCAATGATATGTTTATAGTGTTTAAAGTTGGGATTCACTGATATGCTCAAGTAGCCTTATAATGTTACTTTTACAGTGTTTTAAAATCGTTTATAATGATATGCTTAAATTGCCTATTCAGTGATATGTTTATAGTGTTTCTAATGGTTTTAGATGATATGGTTAAATAGCCTCTCCAATGAGCTGTTTATAGTGTTTCTAATGGCTTTTATTGATATGCTTAAATAGCCTCTCAAATTATGTTTATAGTGTTTCTAATGGTTTCTAATGATATGCCTAAATAGACTCTCCAATGATCTGTTTATATTGTTTATAATGGCTTTTATTGATATGCTTAAATAACCTCTCAAGTTATATGTGTAAAGTGTTTCTAATGGTTTCAATCGATATGCTTCAATAGCCTCTCATATGATATGTCTATAATGTCCCTCAATTGATATCTTTATTGTGTTTATAATGGCTTTTAATGATATACTTAAATAGCCTCTCCAATGATATGTTTATAATATTTCTAATGATATTCTCAAAAAGTATTAGAGTTTTTCAAGTTTGGAGCTATGAAACCAAAGCTTTTAAGGAAAGACATTTACCAAAATGAACTCATGGACAGCTTTGAATGAGTCCATGAAACATCTGTAACATCAAAAGAAAAGCGATATTCAAGTCTGAGTGATTCTAAGATATCAGATAACGATTTTTCAGTACGCTCATGATGTTACGTCACACTTCAAAATTGAACACACTAGGCGACCTTCGTGCCTACTACTTGAAGAAAGATACCTTGATGTTGTGTGATATTTTCGAAGAACTTCGAGATGTATGCATAGCAAACTACACACGTGACCCAGCACATTATTACAGTACACCCGGTTTAGCTAATGATGCCAGTTAACAAAATATCAGGTATAGAACTTTGAACTTTTGACAGATTATGACACGTTTTGACAGATTATGACATGTTTTGACAGATTGTGATATGTTTTGACAGATTATGACATGTCTTGATGACTGAGAGTGGAATTAGCATCGTACTACACATATACGCCAATGCAGATAACGAATACTATGTTAATGATGCTAGAAACATAAAATGTGATAGTGATTAAGGTCAAGGTTATATATCATGTATATTGACGCCAACAAGAAACACATCACTGGGAAATGGTTGATTAGCTTTTAGCGCTACTTGATATGCAAGTGAAGCGCGAAATGTGGGTCACAGTGACCTGACTTGTGACGTAGTGTAGTACTCACTAAGATGCTTCACCAGGTTTCATGATTCTAGGTATAGCAATATTTATACAGAGTGCGAGAAATGTGTTTAAGAGCTAAGCTGAAAAATCTTAACTTAAGCCAATTCAATGTTAAATGTAAGTCACAGTGGCCTTGTTATTTGTAAGAGAGTGACCAGGATAGAGATGCATAGTCATTGACTTTGACATTTCTAGCATAAACAGAGCTTGAGAAATAAACTTAAAGCAAAATTTAACCCAAATCAGCGATGCGTCAAATATGGATCACAGTGACCTATTTTTTGTAATGAGGCCGTATTATTTCCCAAGATGCTTTCCCTTACCAAGATCCAAGATCCATGATGCCAGGTATAATACTATGTGCAAATAATGCAAAATATATGAGCTAAATGCAAAAACGTAACGAAGAATGTACAAATTACCCACACACACAAAGTAATCCCTCTTAGCCCCTTCCCCAGGGGTTTGATTGCCCCCTACATCAACTATTGTGTTGAGGTTTTGTTAAACGCTACTACATACTCTGAAGGCCACTCCAAACACACACAGGCACACACACACACACGCACACGCACAATAGGTCTCAGGTCTATATAGCAGCTACCAGTACAGAAAGGTCATATCAATAAATTCTGTTTGAGCAAAGACGCAATTATGATCCTGTAAAAACCGGTTTGTGTATACATTTTTTCGCAGGTATAAACTTTGATTTCTTCAGAGATATGTACAGACTAATGAAGGTATATCGACCGTGCATCACGTGCAAGTAATCAAAGTTAAAAAGGACAACTATTTTATCAAGTCAATGACATTATCATAAATATAATACTATTCAGGAAGCTAACGGTGTTGGGATTTGCCTCAGACTGAAACATTTAAAGAGTTATAAATTTGTCTCCTTTAGAATCTTGCTATAGGCTTAAAACACACACACACACACGCACACAGAGATTCCTATGTCAATGTTAGTTAAGTAGATTTAAACTGAGCAGGCTACTTCATGCTCTGTTATCATCACCGTCTCAAATAGATTACACAGTTCTGCTAATCTAAACATTTTTCTCCATCAGTAGTGTAACCAGATACCTCCAAACATAAAGCAGTCAAAAATGTAAATAGGGAGATTATAATGACAACGGTATTGTCGTCCTCATAATAATCAGTGCAGATGTATTATTAATGATTAATTGATTTGAACGCCTGATACTCCTAGATCCAGAGAGAACCTTACTAATATTCGAATGAAAAAGTGGTCATCGACGTGGGGAGGAAATTGATAGATATATGAAAAAATAAACTTTGAGGGGGTATAAAAACT
The DNA here is from genome assembly GCA_029931535.1 of Margaritifera margaritifera. Taxonomy (NCBI): domain Eukaryota; kingdom Metazoa; phylum Mollusca; class Bivalvia; order Unionida; family Margaritiferidae; genus Margaritifera; species Margaritifera margaritifera. The sequence goes on along the minus strand of JAQPZY010001401.1, from coordinate 2,494,062 downwards.
GAGAAAAACGATATCATTTTCTTTTTTCAGAGAAGACTTAGAGATATTGCAAATACAGATGTTGAATCATCAAACATAACCGATCATTTCTCATCGTTTGAATGTATATAAAGTTGCGAACTTTCAAAACAAAAAACAAAAAAATCATTTTTAAAATTCAGCAATTCGTGTCTTCGAAAACAAATACACATTGAGAAATAAAACTAGCATTTTTACTATTAAGTCCAGTTAATCTCATTATAAAAATACAATGATAAGATACAAAGATGTTTGGTCAAAATACATACAGAAGAATAAACACACAAACTGTCTAGCGTTCGTGTACACTGGATTAGGATTTATCTGCCTCTCGTATATATTAAACAATGAATTCTTACTAATATAGGATCTTTTACAAAACCTTTGATCAGTTACACAATACAGAAACAGTAGACAACATATAAAAGAAAAGAACAGAACTGGACTTTATTGCCAACTCAGATCTAACATTAGATATCTGAGATTAAGTACAAATACTAATTATTATTGGTGATGACATGGTGGATTGAAACGGGAAGGGTAGAGATAGATATTCTGATCAATAATTTGTACATACATGATAAAATGGGATGAAACTGTAATAGACATAACTATTCTGAGCTTACATGGAAACGGAATGATTTGAATACCACTTCAATAAATTTACTTAATATAATATGTACATTAGCTTTCGTGTTATTTAACAACTAACTAAATTTGTATATATCAACTTTTTGAGACAGTTCTTATATATTGTTTTCTTATTTCAGTAAAATATTGACATTGAAAAAGATAATGAAATTCATCACCTATATCTTGTGATGTATATAATTCACATTTTCTTTCAGATATATCCAAATAATGCCACCTACCAGTTTCAGTTGGATACGTGTTAAGATGGTTCAAAATTATAAGATTTCTAAAAATACTCAATAATGTTTACTTTAGAGGAATCAAACACGCTAGAATGCCAAGTTTGTATATATTTATCTTTCAGCCAAACAACAGAGGGGAATGACTTAGATAATCATATATTATTCAGTCCTAAATCACACAAAATTCCGGTGAATACTCCATACTGATATGAATATGTTCATTGTGGCAGTCATGTGAATGTCTGTGGGGCATCAATGTTATTGAGGCATCTTAAGAAGTCTTTTAGTGAAAACCCTATGTTGATATGACCATCCATTCAGGAGGAGTTGCAATAACAAGATTTTCGAGATGACCGCAGTGATGGTCATATTGAATATCTGAGAGGCACCATTTTCATTTAGGACTAACTAAACATTATAAGAAGTCTTCTGGTGAAAACTCCATGTCAATATGACTTTCCGTTCAGGAGGAGTAGTGATAACTAGATTTTCAAGATGGCCACTGTGGCGGCCATATTGGATGTCTGAGCAGCACCATTTTCACTTAGAACAAACTAGTCGATGGCATGAATGTGTGTGTAAAGTTTCATGGCAATCCTCCAGGTTGTTTAGGAGGAGTAGCGATGACAATCTTTGTGGTAACGGACGAACGGACACTGGACGACGAACGACAGACATCCCGTAAGCTCTTGTGATCTGTGACAAGTAGCAAACTAACCGTTTCTCTTTTGTGTTTGGAAACACATCACTGGGAAATTATTGATTAGCTTTAGCTCTACCGGATATGCAAGTGGCAACATTTTCATTTAATACAAGACAGTGAAAAGTGGGTCACAGTGACCTGACTTGTGACGTAGTGTAGTACTCACTAGTTTCATGATTCTATGTATAACGATATTTATACCGAGTGTGAGAAATGTGTTCAAGAGCTAAGCTGAAAAACTTAACTGAAGCCAATACAATATTAAATGTAGATCACAGTGGCCTTGTTATTTGTAAGAGTGTGACCCGGATAAAGATGCATAGTCATAGATTTTGACAATTCTAGCATAAACAGAGCTTGAGAAATAAACTTAAAACAAAATTTAACCCAAATCAACGATACGTCAAATATGGGTCACAGTGACCTATTTTTGTAATGAGGCCGTAGTACTTCCCTAGATGATTTCCCTTACCAAGATCCAAGATCCATGATGCCAGGTATAATACTATGTGCAAATAATGCCAAATACATGAGCTAAATGCAAAAACGTAACGAAGAATGTACAAATTACCCCCCCCCCTACACACACACACACACACAAAGTAATCCCTCTTAACCCCTTCCCCAGGGGTTTGATTGCCCCCTACAGCAACTATTGTGTTGAGGTTTTGTTAAACGCTACTACATACCCTGAAAGCCACTCCAAACACACACAGGCGCGCACACACACACAATGGGTGTCAAGTCTATATAGCAGCTACCAGTACAGAAAGGTCATATCAAGAAATTCTGTTTTACTAAAGACGTAATTATGACCCTGTAAAAAACCAGTTTGTGTATACATTTTATTTTCGCAGTTGTAACCTTTTTTTTCAGAGATATGTACAGACTGATGAAGGTATATCGACCGTGCATCACATGCACGTAATTAAAGTTTAATGGACAACTATTTTATCAAGTCAATGACATTGTCATAGATACAATGCTATTCAGGAAGCTAACGGTGCTGGGATTTGCCTCATTCATATTCCTCTCTCGCTCTCTCTCTCTATCTCTCTCTCTCTCTCTCTCTCTCTCTCTCTCAATTGGTTGGCACGTCTGTCATTTTTCCATCAGCGAGAGTGAGAGAGAGAGAGAGAGAGTTCTGGATTCCTTGAGGCAAAACTGACAGGCAGACTGAGCAATTAAGAGAGAGAGAGAGAGTGACAGAGAGAGAGAGAGAGAGAGAGAGACTGAAACATTTATATAGTTAGAAATTTGTCTCCTTTAGAATCTTGCTATAGGTTTTTTTAAAAAACAACACACACACACACACACACACACACACACACGCACACACAGAGATTCCTATGTCAATGTTAGTTAAGTAGATTTAAACTGAGCAGGCTACTTCATGCTCTGTTATCATCACCGTCTCAAATAGATTACACAGTTCTGCTAATCTAAACATTTTTCTCCATCAGTAGTGTAACCAGATACCTCCAAACATAAAGCAGTCAAAAATGTAAATAGGGAGATTATAATGACAACGGTATTGTCGTCCTCATAATAATCAGTGCAAATGTATTATTAATGATTAATTGATTTGAACGCCTGATAATCCTAGATCCAGAGAGAACCTTACTAATATTCGAATGAAAAAGTGGTCATCGACGTGGGGAGGAAATTGATAGATATATGAAAAAATAAACTTTGAGGGGGTATAAAAACTGAGAAAAACGATATCATTTTCTTTTTTCAGAGAAGACTTAGAGATATTGCAAATACAGATGTTGAATCATCAAACATAACCGATCATTTCTCATCGTTTGAATGTATATAAAGTTGCGAACTTTCAAAACAAAAAACAAAAAAATCATTTTTAAAATTCAGCAATTCGTGTCTTCGAAAACAAATACACATTGAGAAATAAAACTAGCATTTTTACTATTAAGTCCAGTTAATCTCATTATAAAAATACAATGATAAGATACAAAGATGTTTGGTCAAAATACATACAGAAGAATAAACACACAAACTGTCTAGCGTTCGTGTACACTGGATTAGGATTTATCTGCCTCTCGTATATATTAAACAATGAATTCTTACTAATATAGGATCTTTTACAAAACCTTTGATCTTTTACACAATACAGAAATAGTAGACAACATATAAAAGAAAAGAACAGAACTGGACTTTATTGCCAACTCAGATCTAACATTAGACATCTGAGATTAAGTACAAATACTAATTATTATTGGTGATGACATGGTGGATTGAAACGGGAAGGGTAGAGATAGATATTCTGATCAATAATTTGTACATACATGATAAAATGGGATGAAACTGTAATAGACATAACTATTCTGAGCTTACATGGAAACGGAATGATTTGAATACCACTTCAATAAATTTACTTAATATAATATGTACATTAGCTTTCGTGTTATTTAACAACTAACTAAATTTGTATATATCAACTTTTTGAGACAGTTCTTATATATTGTTTTCTTATTTCAGTAAAATATTGACATTGAAAAAGATAATGAAATTCATCACCTATATCTTGTGATGTACATAATTCACATTTTCTTTCAGATATATCCAAATAATGCCACCTACCAGTTTCAGTTGGATACGTGTTAAGATGGTTCAAAATTATAAGATTTCTAAAAATACTCAATAATGTTTACTTTAGAGGAATCAAACACGCTAGAATGCCAAGTTTGTATATATTTATCTTTCAGCCAAACAACAGAGGGGAATGACTTAGATAATCATATATTATTCAGTCCTAAATCACACAAAATTCCGGTGAATACTCCATACTGATATGAATATGTTCATTGTGGCAGTCATGTGAATGTCTGTGGGGCATCAATGTTATTGAGGCATCTTAAGAAGTCTTTTAGTGAAAACCCTATGTTGATATGACCATCCATTCAGGAGGAGTTGCAATAACAAGATTTTTGAGATGACCGCTGTGATGGTCATATTGAATATCTGAGAGGCACCATTTTCATTTAGGACTAACTAAACATTATAAGAAGTCTTCTGGTGAAAACTCCATGTCAATATGACTTTCCGTTCAGGAGGAGTAGTGATAACTAGATTTTCAAGATGGCCACTGTGGCGGCCATATTGGATGTCTGAGCAGCACCATTTTCACTTAGAACAAACTAGTCGATGGCATGAATGTGTGTGTAAAGTTTCATGGCAATCCTCCAGGTTGTTTAGGAGGAGTAGCGATGACAATCTTTGTGGTAACGGACGAACGGACACTGGACGACGAACGACAGACATCCCGTAAGCTCTTGTGATCTGTGACAAGTAGCAAACTAACCGTTTCTCTTTTGTGTTTGGAAACACATCACTGGGAAATTATTGATTAGCTTTAGCTCTACCGGATATGCAAGTGGCAACATTTTCATTTAATACAAGACAGTGAAAAGTGGGTCACAGTGACCTGACTTGTGACGTAGTGTAGTACTCACTAGTTTCATGATTCTATGTATAACGATATTTATACAGAGTGCAAGAAATGTGTTCAAGGGCTAAGCTGAAAAACTTAACTGAAGCCAATTCAATGTTAAATGTAGGTCACAGTGGCCTTGTTATTTGTAAGAGTGTGACCCGAATAAAGATGCATAGTCATAGATTTTGACAATTTTAGCATAAACAGAGCTTGAGAAATAAACTTAAAACAAAATTTAACCCAAATCAACGATACGTCAAATATGGGTCACAGTGACCTATTTTTGTAATGAGGCCGTAGTACTTCCCTAGATGATTTCCCTTACCAAGATCCAAGATCCATGATGCCAGGTATAATACTATGTGCAAATAATGCCAAATACATGAGCTAAATGCAAAAACGTAACGAAGAATGTACAAATTACCCCCCCCCTACACACACACACACACACACACACAAAGTAATCCCTCTTAACCCCTTCCCCAGGGGTTTGATTGCCCCCTACAGCAACTATTGTGTTGAGGGTTTGTTAAACGCTACTACATACTCTGAAGGCCACTCCAAACACACACAGGCGCGCGCACACACACAATGGGTGTCAAGTCTACATAGCAGCTACCAGTACAGAAAGGTCATATCAATAAATTCTGTTTGAGCAAAGACGTAATTATGACCCTGTAAAAACCGGTTTGTGTATACTTTTTTTTTTCGCAGTTGTAACCTTTTTTTTCAGAGATATGTACAGACTGATGAAGGTATATCGACCGTGCATCACATGCACGTAATCAAAGTTTAAAGGACAACTATTTTATCAAGTCAATGACATTGTCATAGATACAATGCTATTCAGGAAGCTAACGGTGTTGGAATTTGCCTCATTCATATTCCTCTATCTCTCTCTCTCTCTCTCTCTCAATTGGTCGGCTTGTCTGTCATTTTTCCATCAGAGAGAGAGAGAGTTCTGGATTCCTTGAGGCGAAACTGACAGGCAGACTGAGCAATTAATAGAGAGAGAGAGAGAGAGAGAGAGAGAGAGAGAGAGAGAGAGAGAGAGAGAGAGAGAGAGAGACTGAAACATTTAGAGAGTTAGAAATTGCCTCCTTTAGAATCTTGCTATAGGTTTTTTTAAAAAAACAACACACACACGCACACACACAGGTTCCTATGTCAAAGTTAGTTAAGTAGATTCAAACTGAGCAGGCTACTTCATACAGATGTTGAATCATCAAGCATAACCGATCATTTCTTATCGTTTGAATGTATATAAAGTTGCGAACTTTCAAAACAAAAAAAATCATTTTTAAAATTCAGCAATTCGTGTCTTCGAAAACAAATACACATTGAGAAATAAAACTAGCATTTTTACTATTAAGTCCAGTTAATCTCAATATAAAAATACAGTGGTAAGATAGAAGATGTTTGGTCAAAATACATACAGAAGAATAAACACACAAACTGTCTAGCGTTCGTGTACACTGGATTAGGATTTATCTGCCTCTCGTATATATTAAACAATGAATTCTTACTAATATAATATCCTTTACAAAACCTTTGATCTTTTACACAATACAGAAACAGTAGACAACATATAAAAGAAAAGAACAGAACTGGACTTTATTGCCAACTCAGATCTAACATTAGATATCTGAGATTAAGTACAAATACTAATTATTATTGGTGATGACATGGTGGATTGAAACGGGAAGGGTAGAGATAGATATTCTGATCAATAATTTGTACATACATGATAAAATGGGATGAAACTGTAATAGACATAACTATTCTGAGCTTACATGGAAACGGAATGATTTGAATACCACTTCAATAAATTTACTTAATATAATATGTACATTAGCTTTCGTGTTATTTAACAACTAACTAAATTTGTTATATCAACTTTTTGAGATAGTTCTTATATATTGTTTTCTTATTTCACTAAAATATTGACATTGAAAAAGATAATGAAATTCATCACCTATATCTTGTGATGTATATAATTCACATTTTCTTTCAGATATAGCCAAATATTGCCAGGTATAATACTATGTGCAAATAATGCAAAATACCTGAGCTAAATGCAAAAACGTAACCAAAAATGTACACAATTTTATATATATATATATATATATATATATATATATATATATATATATATATATATATATATATATATATATATATACACATTAAACATAACATGGCTTTTAAAGTCTTGGCATAAAGCAATTTAATTTGATGTACCAATACTATTGGTATATCAAATTGTGATCCGCTCATGGCGCATGAATACGCATATATAAACATGGTTTCAACAGTAGGTTATTGCTTCTATACTCTCTATATCAGAGACGAATTTCCACTTATTAATCAATATCGAGATAAGAAAATAACGAGAAAAATAATAACAATCCCCGTTTTCTAAATGAATTAAACATGGTACACAATTTCATTGAAATCCCCTCTGCTTTCCCTTTATCTCTCTCTCTCTCTCTCTCTCTCTCTCTCTCTCTCTCTCTCTCTCTCTGATGCATAAGGGACAAAATACATGGAAATATGTGGAGAGAGAGAGAGAGAGAGAGGGGGGGGGGAGAGAGAGAATTTGAGCTTGATGAAACCCTTGAACTTGAACTTATACCAAGTAACCTACAAGAATCTGGGTCGTCGTAATGGTTTGTGTACACTTTCCATGGGATTTATCTACAGTGTCCACAATACCAATGATACAAAGTCGCAATAGCCTGTCGAGACTGACCGGTAAATATCTTGATTAGAAGCCACACACATACTGTAATCTATTTAATGCTTTGTTTTTTGTTTTTTTTTTAAAAAAACAACCTATATTAGGGTTCTAAAAACAGATTATTTAAAAAAAAATTAAAATGTCCGAAGGCCGCTCTCCATCTCTCTCTTTCTCTTCACTGTGTTGGTTGGCCAAGCAGCAGACTAAGCGACCAACAGAGAAAGATAGGGATGAACAATACAAAACTAATCTTATACCAAGTCTCCCCAAACCCCCATCCCACCTCTGTCTCTGTCTGTCTGTCTGTCTCTCTGTTGGTTGCTCTGTCAGCATATCAGTTTTACCACAGTATCTCTCTCTTTCTCTCTTTCGCTCTCTCTCTCTCTCTCTCTCTCTCTCTGGACCAAAGTCGCAAGCTACGGGCGTAAATCTGTGAAAGAACGAGCGTACCAGATTTTCGCCTGTGTCATGCAACGATGTCTATGGACCTGTGACTGATGGTAAAATGTTCAGACCAACCAGCGGAAAGGAGGAAGAGAGAGAGAGAGAGAGATGGAGGATAAAAAGAATCTTATGGTCGATAGCAATGTTAATTAAATCATAATAATGACTTAGATCAACTGTGAATGAATTTAAATGTTTGAATTACCTCTTGTTATCTCGTCATGTAATTTAGTCTATATTCCACACTCGTTTCAATATACTTGAGGCTGACTGAATGGCTCCGCGTTTAGAAGCTAACCATACCGTGTTTGTAGTGCTCTACTTTCTTCACTTAAACCATCTTTCATATTGAAATCATAAGTTTGGCTTATATGTATTTAATCAATATGAATGAAAATAGAAGCTAAAAAAAAGAACAGAAGCAACTTATCAATTTGCAAAGAGAATTGTGAATAGCCGCAATAGATAGAGAACTACATTTTGTAGCGGACACAATGGGCAGAGATGTGACGAGTTCACTCACTCCGTCAATACACAGTTTCCTGTAGTCAATCTTAACTCCGTTGGAAATGCAAGTATGTTTCCTTGAATGTGATATAAATAAAATATATGTACAGTGTGTAACCTGTATCTTTGATAAACTATTCGTTGTGTAAATTTTTCATTCAAAAGGAAAACGGCAAGCCTCGTTTCCTTTAATGAAAAATCACACACACACACACACACACAGAGTAATCCCTCTTAGCCCCATCATCGGGGTTTGATTGCCCCATACAGCTACTATTGGGCTGCGATGTCGTTAAAGGTTACTACATGCTCTGAAAGCCACTCCAAACAGTTGCCTAGGAATAGAGAATGGTTGAGATGCAATGATACTATACATAAGTATATGACATTATATTAACGGACGTTGACGCCACAATTGGGGTAGTACAATAGCTCTCGTCTGTTTTTTGGAGACGAACTAAAACAAATGCTTACTTTCGTCCAGTCATTTATGTTAGATTTGAATATAACACACACACACACACACACACACACACACACACACACACACACTGATTACCAAGTCTATATAGCAGCTATCAGTACAGAAAGGTCATATAAAATAAATTCTGTTTTAGCAAAGACGCAATTATGACCATGTAAAAATCGGTTTTGTGTATAACATTTTTCGGCAGGTATAAGCTTTTGTTTCTTCGAAGGGGTATGTAATGACCGATAAAGGCATATCGGTCGTGCATCTTTAAAAGACAACTATTTTATCAAGTCAATGCCATTTTCATAGATACAATATTATTCAGGAAGCTAACGGTGTTGGGATTTGCGTCATTCATATTCCCCCCCCCCCCTCTCTCTCTCTGTCTCTCAATTGGTCGGCTTATCTGTCAGTTTTACCATCAGAGAGAGAGAGAGAGTCTTTTGTATCCGTGAAGTAAAACAGACAGGCAGACTGACCAATCAATACAGAAAGAGAGAGGAACCCGGAGACATTCACATATTTAAAAATGGTCTGTTTTCTGTTTTATAACCTTGTTGTAGGCTTAACACACACACACACACACACACACACACACACACACACACACACACACAAGTAAACCGCAGATTACAAGTATGTGTTATTCCACCAAGTAAACCGCAGATTACATGTATGTATTATGCCCCTAGCCAAGGAATTTACAGCATCGCCCTTCTCTCGCCGTACGTTTGCAACTTTTTATCATTGATTTTGTGTAACACTGTAAAATTCCAGGGGAAAGAAAGTGTAGATTTACCATTATAATGACCCAGCTTCTTGTAAGTTGGTGTAAGTTGAAAATCAACGTTTCCATCCAGCTGAAGTTCCTTTTTCTCTCTCACTCCACATATTTCCGCGTAGGAATCACCATTATCTTTTAGCACACAATGTTCAAGTCGTGCCTTTTTGGTAGAATACTTAGTCGATTTGATTTTGTGCTATAATCATGATTAGCACTTGTCTTTGGTGTTTTTGAAGAATTATTTCCATTTTTCGCAGATTGTTTTTCATGTGTACTTATTGAAGAGTCATCACTACCCTCTGTTTTGTAGTCCAAGCCATTCTTGGATTAATCAATTGACTGATGCAAGGTTTTATTTTCCTGCACTCTTGTAGACCTACTTGAAGGTAGCTGAACTAAATGTCGTCTTTTTCTGCACAGATTCCCCTCAGGGGTATTGTACATAGTATGATCGTAGAGACGATACCTTTGATAGAGTCGCGCAAGTCTTTTGCATATCCCTAATAAAAACGTTATCATCGGGATCTAATGTGGCTAATTTGGGCATTTCGCGAACTCGGAAACGACTATCAAACTGGTTCTTCTGATTTTCCTTTGCATGATTAAAAAAATAATTTCGAATCCTTTCTAAGTATGGCCAACCTGGAGTTAGATCTGAGCTTGGTCTCGGTACGGTAATCCTTAATTTACGACCCATTAAGAGTTCTGCTTGGCTGTAACCAGTATGTAGAGGTGTTGCACGATAGTGTAGCAGAGCCAAATAGGAATATTCTGATTTTTTAAACATCTTTATTTTTTGTACACATCTGTCTGCCTCGCAGTTACCTGGGGGTATCTTGAGCTACTAGTTTCATGCTCAAACGCATAGGTTTCCGCAAAGTTTGCAAATGCTGCAGCCGTACATTGGGGTCCATTATCTGATATAAGAAGCTCAGGAATCTCATGTCTAGCAAATATAGACATAAGATGATTGATTACAGCTCCTGAACTTGTAGACGAGAACTTATGTAGCTCAATAAACCTTTAAAAATAATCTACAGCAAGTAAATACTGCTGATCTTTAAACTCAAACTAATCAGTACCAACTTTTTGGAATTTTGGAAGTATTAATGGCTCTGCACGATCAAGACTATGCATTGCGCAAGGTTCACAACCTTTGGCCTGACCATCAATCTGGTTTGACAGTCCCATCCACCAAACCAATTCTCGGCACTTTAAATATCATTGGTGACCTACATATAGTCGATCAAGTACTTAAGACTGCATCATTGATGGAATAGCAAAACAACCCTTGATAAATAATCCATCTTGAACTGTGAAATCACCACATAATGGCCAGTGTGGTTGTAGATTCTTTTTCAGCTGAAACTTGTGAGGCCAACCTTCTTTTGCATAAACCATAATTTTGCTTCAAATAGTATCTCTAATTTGAGCTTGCCTAATCTCATGCAACCTTTTACTTGAGGTAGGTAGATGGGACAAAACCTAATCAACATATGTCCTAGTTTCATTTTCCAGTTCAGAGTCAACTTGTACATCATAAGAGGTTGAAGAACTCGAAAGTGCACAAGCAGTTACCAGATTTTTCCCAGAAACATGGGATATTGCAAAGAGATGCTGCGTTAACTTCATTCGAAATCTTTGGATTATGGGAAACACATCCTCCAGATCATTTGAACTCAACAAAGGAACGAGGGGTTTGTGGTCAGTTTCTATTTTGCATTTTGATCAAAGTGGTAGAAACTGCATCAAAGAATATATAAAATTAGTAAAATTCACCACTGTTTTTGATTTTGTAAACTACTAGAAAACCAAGCTATAGCAGCTCCTGCAACCATTAGTATATTTAAAAAAATGATTGTTTACTTCATGGTCAATATTGTCTTTCGCCGTTTTTAAATTGTCTGAATATCTAATAGTATTGGCAGAAGTCCTATGCACAGGTTCGCATCATAATCCTTCTTATCTGCATAACTTATACTCACTTTGTATTTTATATTCTACCGTTTCTTTTCGTACTGTTGCAAATTGTTTATCAGGACTTGTTTATCATCTTTTCTTCTTTCTATGAGTCATCTTGTTTGCCGTACAGATATATCTCTTGTTCTTAAAACATATCCTCGATATTCTCTCCCTTCAAATCTTCCACTTTGCAGCCGACTGGATTATCTAAAATGAATTACCTAGTTTTAAATATATCCCCAGTAAAGTTAGGAAGGTAACCCTTTTTAAATGTTCTTTTGTATTTCGAATCCTAACTGTTACGCCTTAAATATTTGTGTTCCAAATGTATGCATGGTCTTTTAACCGAATAGGTTAATCCATATGTTTGATATGTTTTCTTCTTTGCTCGCTTCACCTAGAGATATGTATATTGATTGATAATGAATGTTATTGTTACCATCAATTAGTTTTTGTAAAACCTCGCTGATTTTCTGGTTTTATTTTGAGTGACCTCCTGCCAATTTCTAGTCTTCAATGCTCATTCAAACCTTTTCACTATATATGCATTTTTGTCTGCGTCAGTTGCAAAGTACTAAATGTTTTCCTTTTCCAGCAGATCCTTTTTTCTCTGTCGTAAAACTCTTTTCTCTTATGAAGCTGTATCTTTTCAGATGTTCAATTTCTGAATATTTCTCTGAAAGTATCGTGCATGTCATATGCCTTTTTACTTTTACTTTTTGAGACCAAGCGTATTTTGAGGAAATATCTCTAACTGCTAAAATGTACATGTGTCCATCATTTTATTTTGATAGGCTTGCATGTCATTATTGTCTGCATGCCACTGGTCATCCAGGTAACGAACATGGACTCCTATACCTTAAAATCTTTTCCTCTCTTCCATAGTTAATGTGTAGGAAGACTGTTAAGTTAACAATTGTTTCAATTCTGTGTATTTTGTTTCCCCCTTTTATTTTTAACAATTGTTTGAATCTTTTTTTTATAAGCAAACAGGAATTTCAAGATCGAAGTAAAGATGTTTTAAATACTGTTCTTTGTAAGTTATTTAAATGAAACAAAAACATCCGGATAATACTTTATGCTTTCTAAATTGACCTTAGGTGATATCAATAAGGCAACATGACATGTATCTTCTATGTGTTTTTTTATATTTCGCACTTTGCAAAATTTTTTTTTTCCTTTCTTTTTTAGCCCTGATTTTCTTAAATTGTTGAAATTGACCTTGTCAGGTTTATGAGCTCTTCAACTTGTACTGTAAATACAAATTTGTGTATTTACCAACATCAAATACGTAATCTATTCCTTCGTCATGGCACACTTTTTCCCCTCTTGCTATCATGGCTAACGTTCATCATCATTAAATTTAATCTGCAAATCTACATCTCTTCTGAAACATTGGACGGTGTCTCTATTATGTTTGTAATAAACAGGTTAACACGTTTGTCCTCTTTAATGCTTTTCCTCAACACATGTAGTTCTGACCACCCGTTTATCCCATCCAAACGTATACACATATTGGCATTATCTCTAGATACTGACGTTGTTCATTTCAGTTTCACCTCTCTGATAACCGTTGAATTCAATGCAATGCAGCTTTGTTCCATTATTTATGATGTGGAAAAACAATTATGTGTTTGGTAGTTGTTTTCATGGTCTGACTGGTATTTATTTTACATTGGTGAAACACTCAAATAAGATTGGTGCAACAAATTTTAGATTATATGATATATTGACATAACTGATATTTGAATTCTGGAACTTTCTCGATGTATTCATTTATTTACACAGGGCGATGCCCATGTGAAATAAGATAGTACCAATTTAAATGTCACCATTTATGTATATTGAATCTATTGTGTACTTAACTTTGTCTATTATAGTAACGTTGTACTGATTTGTACTTTAAATTACGGTTACTTGTCAACAGGATGTTTACCAGCATTTGAGTTCAAGGCCTGTCTTATTTACAATTAGACTGGTTTTTTCCATTAGGATGACTCACGTCCTGTTCTGATGTGGGTCATTAGATGATGTGTATATAATAGAGACTTGATACGCATTTAATTCATTCCTGTTTTAGATCAGTCTGTGTGAATCCATTTGTGATCAGATTTTACATTGTGCCGTTGATATCAGATATAATTAGAGAGGAATTATTTAATATATATTCATTGGAATTACTAAAGTGCTCATTGACTTTTGAATTAATACATTCAATTGGACTTTTGTGAACTCTTTCAAAGACATTCTGGATTATATCATTGTGGTATATCAGGATATTCAAGACTATTGGAACTCATTCGGAATATTCTATATTCTTGGACTTGTGATTAGGACATTTAGGATTATTTGGAATTCGATTCATATTATTGTAAGTATCTTTTGAATTTAACTTTGTATTATAGGGGAAATAAATTACTTGTTGATATTACTTACATTGTTGGTTTCACTTTCTTTCTGTTACATCTTTTTAAGACCTAGAGTCGTAACAATTGCTTTTCACTAATTCCAATTTCAGCATAGTCCTCTACACTTCATTATGAAAAAAAAAGGTTTTTAAAAATCTGTATTCAATTCGTATGTGCTAAAGGCTATGGAAGTCATCTACCACTGGCATTCTCGCGTGTCCATGTGTTTCTCTGTGACCTCTTATCAGCAACGAGAAGATTACACTAGCTTTATAAATTGACAAGTTAACACCTGCACAGGTATATAATGCACTGCAACTTCCTAGTTCAGAACTAGTACACAAGATTTCCGATGGATGCTAAACCTCTTGACGGAAGAGAGGTTTTATTATAATAACTGGAAGAGTGTCTTTTGTTCTTATTTTTCAGGTAGACCGATGAAAAGGTAAGGAATACAATTTTTTTTTTGATTTTATCAATATTTGAAAAGGAAAATAGAAATAGCCGGTCTTGATTGAAGTTATATTGATTAAAGTAAGTAACTCAAAACTTGATAGAACTCTCTTTGTTTCTAGGGTACTAGAAACAAGATGCATTTACACTATTTTTGAACGATTTCTCAATTGTATTTTTACGGCTTACCAAAGAGAATGTATTGCTTCCTGATAAGTTAATTAAAATTAGAAATAATGTTGTTTTTTTCGGACCTTTAAGGAACATTATCTATATCCCATATTTTACATAAATTTTGTGTCAGCTAAAACTCAGAATAAGGTTTATTGTAAAGAGAGTATGATAAGTGACCCTCTTTGTTAAAATAAATGGCCTTTGAAGAAGGAACAAAAACACACAATATCAATATCATAATGATCAACATCCTTGTCGCTAATTGAGTAGATCAAATGTAGGGGTCCTAGGAGGCCTTATGTGTGAATACAAAAACCAGCAATGCTCATAAGTAAAAGCGTGATCTTTGTTAAGAAAAGTTCTTGGACGGTTTTTGTACAAACCTTTAGCAGTTTTATTACTCATCTGGTTTTTATCTAGTTGGTCTTTTGTTCTTCTAGCATAGATGCGTATCGCATTTGTTATAAGTCAAAGTTTTAATATAGGATTATTCACTGAACCACATGTGTGCTAATATAATTTAAATTCATATTTTTACATTGACCTCAAGAGTTTCTTACTTAGTACGAGATACTCATGCAAGATGCCACTTGCGTGCATGTTAGTAGTACATTATAGTTTTAAAGAACACAATATTTGTTCCATACAAAATGACGGGAAGAATAAATTCATTTTCTAAGTATACATCAACAAGTCACAAACATAAACATCCAGGAGTCAAATACATCAAAGATTATTTTGATGTTGAAAAGATTAGAGAAAATGATGTCTATGAAATGACTTTTAATGCACTTTGGACTATGAAGAACAATGTGTGCTTTGTGAATTTTATCAATGCAAACGTTGATGAACCATAATAGGAATTAAAGATACTCCTCAGACTGATACTTTCAAAGCATATTGGTTTATTTATTTTGTTGTTATTATGGATTGTTTAACATCTATCTCTCTCTCTCTCTCTCTCTCTCTCTCTCTCTCTCTCTCTCTCTCTCTCTCTCTCTGTATATATATATATATATATATATATATATATATATATATATATATATATATATATATATATACATATATATATCGGTCTGTCTCTCTCTGTCTATGCTATGTATGTATGTATGTATGTATGTATTATTAGTAGTTGTAGTAGTATTACCTTTTAATCACATTTTCATTCATTTAGATGTGACAATGTCTCTGTACCATATAATAATATCAATAGTGCTGTCAGCCCCAATTAGCCTGGGCTCACACTTCAGAGGAGGTATTTTTACATGGAGACCAACGGAACAAGAGTCACAGGTAGAGAGAGAGAGAGAGAGAGAGAGAGAGAGAGAGAGAGAGAGAGAGAGAGAGAGAGAGAGAGAGAGTCCATAAAAAATGTGTGATTTTTGCTAGTAGTGTAATGTCAAGGTGTCCCGTTGCTTCCCTTTTGCTTCTATTAGAAAACGGAAATTAAGTCAATATCACCCGCGAAGTTTTGGAGAATTGCGATAAGGGCCCTCACAGTGTCATTATGTTTGATTTACTGATTACAAAAGTATTTGTTTTCTGAATAGGAAATATTTATGAGAAATAAAAATATTTCAAAGTCAGTCTTCAAAAGATATACAGATTGGTTAGAAATATATTTGATCTCCGCTTGACAAAGGTTGTTCGTTATTATTATAAATTATTATTATTATTATTATTACATAGTTTATTACATAGTTTTGCAAATTATATTTCTGGTGGGTATTTCTACTGGGATCTAGGTACTTCCAATAGCTCAAGATCCCAAGGACTTCAGCTGTGTTCTTGCTGTTCTGAGCAGTACCGCTTTTTGCAGCAGGTCAGGCTGTCTCCGATAGCATGTGATGTATTATTCATAGCGTCCATAGCACAATTGGTACTATCTCTAAGTTTTCCAGACTCGACTTAGTTCTCTAGCTGGGTCATTGTAATTGGTTACTTCTCCTTAATCCTTGCATGCGACTTGAGAGTCACCTTATACTGGTAGGTCTTTTTCCGCTATTTGTGAACAGCTACAATGCCTGTTCTCCTGTGATGTATCCTGTGGTCGGTCAGCATGTTGATATCCATCAAAAGTTTCGACTGACAACTTTCTCAGTTTTGTGATATACAATGTGTTTGTGCACTTAAACCTACATTTGTCAGGCAGCTGCCAGTGCACTGCTAGGGTTAGTTTGTCATGTCGATATATGTATTCCCACGTGGCTAGCTTGCTGCACTCACTGATGACTGTTCAATCCTTACTCCTGCACATTCTGCACAATAGTGAGACATCTTGATATGCTTGATTTCACATTACGCGATCACGTGATCGCCTGGTCCAGCACTGCGCTGCTATGGCCGCTTTAGGAAAAGATGGCTATGACGTCACATTTTTACATCCGGATCTCCACCAGAGGTATAATCTCGTCAGTCTTTCTAGAGAAGCTGCAATTATCCATTACAATATACACAATGGTGCGTCGATCTTGTGCAATAGGAGCATGTCCAGAAAAAAACATAGAGACGATCGTAGGGTGTTCATTTTTTTTAAATATTAAGTAGATCTCTGATGAAGAGACAAAAAAATGAGCTGAAAAGGAAGATTGTATCTACTCGCGCAGATGTCATGTCAATGGACGATTTGCAAGATGTTGTCAAAACTTAAAACAATCCTTTCTAAATCACCAGCCAAATTGCTAAGTTGAAAAATGACATAATATTTATATTTTTCTATTTAATTCACATACATTGTTAACCTCCATAAAGGAATACGTGTACACTCAATTTTGGCCAAGTACTGATAGTTCGGGACCGACTATTCAATGTTTGGACGAATATATTGATTTTTTCATTTTTCCCCAAGATTAAAAAAAAAAAATTCCCAACAAAATATGACGGATTTAGATTTTTTACAAATCAGAGCAAGAGAATTTTTATTTCAAGCTATTTAAGGGTCAGATTTTATTTTTCAAAACACATAGAGCCCTTGGAAAAGTAAATGGTCGGTCCCTTACATTCATGAAGTTTTGTTTTAAGAACATCATTATGATGTTGATAGTTATGACGATGATAATAATGATGACGGTAGCAAAATCACATAGTAATTATGTTGTACTGATTACTTGTTTATTGACGATGATGATTTGTTCATTATAAAATGCTGATTTTTGTGATGATGACTGTGATGTTGATGATACATTGTTGTTGATATGATGATGATGATATGATGGTGATATTGTTTATGTTGTGTTGATTAATGATTTGAGTATGATGATATAAAAGATAGGAGACAGAGAGACTAGGAAAGTACTAAATTGTTGTTGTTGATGGTGGTGGTGGTAATTAGGTACTTGAGTGGGTAATTGTTTCTAGTTCTACTATTCTGTATTCCGTCATATTGATTGTTGACTTGTACCTCTGGGGGATACCCGAATGTAACGCGATTACGTCACGACATCTTTTCCTAAAGCGGCCATTACCAATCCTTCTATTTCTTTATGTTATCCCGGCTATGCCATTTTCAGGATCCCTCAGCGTCGTATTGTTCTGTTTACCGTTCAAACTGTCAATGAATTGCCTTTTTACCGCCATTTATGATGCGCTCTCTCTCTAACTCTCTCTCTCTCTCTCTCTCTCTCTCTCTCTCTCTCTCTCTCTCTCTCTCTCTCTCTCTCTCTCTCTCGATAAAATCTTCTTTGTTTTCTTTTAGACGACCTTTTGCCTAACCAACGCTAGGGATTCTTCATCACTTTCTCTGAATACTTTCCTAAGCTTCTCTTTTATGCTTCTCCGCAGGCTTAAACGCTCATCAGGTCTCTCCTCAAAATTTTTTCTGGAAATGTAAGATCTGTTAAAATCTCCCCTAGAATAAAGTCGTTTTCTAGTGTGTCTAAGATGCCAGTTGTGTACCCGATTATTATTATTATTATTATTATTATTATTATTATTATTATTAACCAGATTAAGATATCATACAGACTGAGTTGGAGGAGATCATACAGCTCTAATCACTTCTGTAACAGCAGTCACATTTCATCAGATGAACTTCGTCCTGGTGAAGGAATCCTTATATGCTCACAAGGATGCGACGGGACGGTGACAGAGCTGGGATATCGCTGCACGGATTTCAGTGAAACTGAGGATTGGACGACCGGGACCAGAACATTTCTATACAATCTGACCACAACCTCTCCAGAAATCTCCTTCAAGTATTGTTGACATTTTTATCGCAAGATTAAAGTTATTTTAACAGCTTCTAATTCAATAACGTGCACACATATATTTTTACTGTTTCTACTGTGTAACGTATGTTCATTTAACCATGTATTTTGTCATCCTCGTGATTAGTATAAGCAGTCTCCAGTCCATCTTTTCGGCTGGTCGCGATTTGGGTTGTTTGCGACTTTCCTCTTCTTCCCGCTCTATGCTTAGCCGTATAGAGGCAATATCTTTGTGAAGTTCATAGACAGCTTTTGTGAATTTCCTTTGTCCCCCCCCCCCCCCGAGTAACTTGTGTTGTGACACCCTTGACGGCGGTTTCGATCTCAACCGCGTCCTTCGTAAAGTCTTGCATTTCAGCTGCCTGCATCTGCAGGTCCGTTGGAATATTTTCTTGACATCCTGAATCGCAGTTACTGACTTTGCGGAGACTACTTTGCGTCCATCAATGACTCTCAGGACGCATGCTAAATCGACACCGTATCTCCGTTTAATCGTTTCGCACGCCAGAAACTCTCCGGATTTGTTTTTCTTGTGATAGATGATACCCCTAAACCCCAACATCACCCCATCCCAGCCTGATCCTGAACACTCCGCTCCTTGTAGCCGTGGCTGGTAAATCGATTTTCTGTCGGTATTTCGCGCGCTCTTTATTTGGTGATCTTCTTGGTCGTGTCCCTGTTGGCTGCCTCATCCTGCCCACGGCCTGTTGGAACGACGTATCCTTCTCCTTATCCCAATAAATTGATTTGGTATGGCTCATATATGTCCATCTCGATATCAAATCCGCTTTTTGCCATCGTCGTGTGACACTATTGAAAGTACAACAACAAAGCATTAAATACTGGCACAAGTGCTGTTTCACAAGATGACATCACAATACGGACACAAACTTAATTCCTGCCGCCGCCTACGGGAACCCCTTGGGGTGAAAGGCACCCGCCAGTCGTTATCACCAAGAATCCAAGCACGATTGGCCCAATGCAGCAGTTCCTGGTAAGATTTCCCAACCTGGGTAAGCAGGATAGCATCGTCCCCGGGACTCCTAGTCTGGCTTTAACGATTACACTAAAATCAACCAGCGCAAACCGGAAGGTCGTCAACAATGTACGCCGCGTAATTGTCAAGAAGACGATGATCACATTCTCCGACAACTAGGAGTTTTCCATTGACGAACCTGATGTCTATGGCTGCCATAGTGACCTCTGGAAGACGACCAGAGGGCGCCAGAATATGGTCTACCAGAGCATGGACGAGTTTGCTGCGTAGAACATGCTGGCGCTGAGAGTGGAGCTTAAAACGGCAGTGTCGACGTGGCAGAAGACAAGACCATCGCTGACGTCTACGGGAACATATTATATGTGCCTTTGGAGGTCGAACTCCTTTAGTCACACATACCCTACTAAAAGTCGGGCCTGGATAACAGGCAAGAGTATGAGCTCACCTTCAACGAACAACCGACGCGTAATCAATGAGGGAGACCCGAACACTAGCTGCACAATTAATAACAAGTCACTGGAATACGACATGGTGACTCAGCCATACTGCGCACTCATGATCTGGCGCCAATGCCAGGAGTGGCTGGCCATCCTGTATGAACGCGTTCTCCTCCACAGAAAGGTCATATATGACAAAAGCGAGACCTTGTTTATCATCAGTCTCAATGTTCACGCGAAGATCAGAAAGGGAATCCTGATGATGTTTGCAGAAAAATCTGGTCCATTTTCCTGGGACACCCAACAGTTCTACAACCCGACGAAACTAAAGGTCGAAGTTACTATCGAGGGCATTTCTAACCAGCTGTATAGCCAAGGTCTCAGATATTACCATCAGTGTGACCAGGTCATGAAACACTTTGTCAGTGGTAAGTTTCGACATCCTGAAGTTGCCATGGGGGAAAAAGACCTGCATCTGACAAACGTTGCAGTCGGGAAATATCTTACAGACAAGCACGAACTGTATCTGGTTCTCATGTGCGCCCACATAAGTAACAATGCTTATCCAAAGCGTCCATCTTGCAATCATCTGCTAACAAACAAACTGATGCAAAACATTCTTCGTGCTTGACCTACTTGAAGGTCATTATTATGGTGCATTTCAGCATAATGTCAGCCGCTGAAAAAGACACACCAAACACGGGGCTTGATTCCGACAGACTCCGAGGTATACCTCGTCCACTCCGGCGAGAAGCTTCACGACTGGCTACGGTTCTTCTGCGACATTATTGCGGGCGAACCGACCCTATATATAATTTAAGACTGCTCAGCTACGTGACCCATGACAAAAAAGAAAGACAGGATGTTAGAGCTCACCTACTCAGACCCATAAGGCAGAGTAAAGCATTTGGATGAACGCATAACTACAATTTGGTTCTCAAGGATCCCAAAGTACAGGTTCAATCTCTCGGTCTCTTCTACAGCAAGGATCTCGACGGCTTTGAAGACTGTCTGAGAGAAAATGATGTTATCTCTACACAAGCAGAATGGCTACACTTTCGGCATCTGCTCTCTGATTCCAAGCATAGTACACCTCTGCTAAAGACTTATCAGTTAACTAGCTATGCGTTTGCTTAAGCTAACTACCAAATTAGCTGCTAAAGACATCTGCTTAACACATTGTTTACTGGTCTTGTTAAATATAAATGGTGGACACGACTGTAAAACAATGAGCTGAAAAACATATTAATAACCTGCATCTTTTCGAGAATGTCGGGTCCGTAGATAAGAATAATGGTATATACCCGACTCCACCCCCTGTAGTGGATAAGGAGGAACTGTTGAAACTTGACAGGCACATGGGCCAGTTTTTAAACAATAACAAAGAACTGTGTATCCATGTTTACAATCTTGAGATGGACAAACTGGATTGTATGTTCATGTACGCCAAACAACTCAACCTACAGGATTAGATGATTAAAGGGCATGGTACTTGATAAAAACAAAAACAGTCACGGGTGTCGATAATCATGAACAATACATTGAACATCCGACCACCAGATTCAAAGAGTTCTTGGAGAAAAAAATAAAACAAACAGAACACTCATAGAGTGCGAAATGCTTACCCATCCTCACAATGGCATGATTACAAACTATGGAGTCCTGTTTCGTGGATGTGTTATGAATATGGTTAAGTGCTATGATAGCTTTTACTGAGAAATGGTTGGCAAGCCACATTTTGCAAAGGCGTTTGTCGTGCCCGTAGACATTCTCTGTAAGCCGCTAGTAATATTAGTTGCTTGCTGTTGTCATGAACGTGCGTAAATTACGATCCTGCTGCTAAAGCTTGCTGAAACATGTGGAAAATATTCAAACTACCCTTCTCGTCATTATCACATTTTGGTATTCCTATATTAAACCTATGCGTCGGATAGGTTTATACCATGGACTATGTGTCAACAAACAATGGTCTTCAGCAGGTACTTGACCAATTCTTCGGAATAGGAAACCTGCTGCGAGTTTTGTCTTCGCTACGGCATGTACACGGCACCACTTTCCGTCGCCTGAACTACACTTAATCACTGCCGATTTGGACACCATTGTCCACCAAACAATACATGGTCGTAAAAACATAGATGCAAATCATGTAACGACCCCTACTGCAGAGGCTGTTGCTGCAGTCGAGCCATAAGATAGCCCAGTCCAGAAAGTGACACAGGAGAATCGTGTGAAAGATACTAATAAGGTCCAGGCCAGACAAAGGGGCGCAGATGCCCGAAAACGAAAGCATGAGGCGCTCCTTACCCCACCAGATAAGGCAAAGGAAATGACCAGCCGTCAAGTATTGCTGAAACGCCTTCGAAAAATAGTGACAAGCGCGACGAACGTCGTCCAGACAGCACTACTGTAGAGTGCGTAGCTCTAGCGCTGATCAGGGCATACAATTCAACAATGGACTAGACCTATTTGTTATACTGTAATAGTACCTAACAGGTTTTACCAATACGATGACTGCAGACGGCTTGCAAATCGTCAACATGGTCTACCACGGTGGTGCTGTAGTTGCTGGTTTGGCTATTGACCAGATCTTTAAGCGTGCAACCCAAAGCTTGACTTACCTCCCTATGGTGTGGACATGTCCATTCTCTGGGGGCAGCTATTGTCACAAAGTACGTGTTTATTAAGCACGGCCTAATGATTGCGGACATATTGTAGTAGGGACTCCTCGTGCTCAAGTGCTCTTGTCTCGTCTGCCCCAGAAGGTCAAAAGACAGCCTAAAGTTAATAGTCTTTAAAGATCCCTTGTACACCTTTGCTCTCAAAGGTGCCTATACCGGTATGACTCTTTATTCGATGCACCCCGACCGACCAGCGGGACTCACGCCTCTTTGTAAATCCCACTAGGTTTGTGATATAGCTGTGACATCAGAAGGAACACCCATTACGCTCGCCTGGTCCGCCATCCGAATCCACCCTAAGTCTTAGCCTCCAACTTTACAAGGTGCCTGTCCGATGCAACGGCGTTTACGGTTTTTATTTGCTTCAATTATGTGGAGTAACGCGTCCACCCAGTTATTGTGCCAGTAGCCAGAATCCAACGCTCGAGCATGCTGAGCAGGGTGAGATGAAAGCGGTTAATCCTGGCCGGGGGGGGGGGGGGGCAATTTCTTGGCTCTCCCATGCGAGTATCTATGTTGTGGGCTTTCATCGAGGCTGAGAACGGGCGAGAGGTGGCCACAGCCTGCGTACCGCATGACTGCCGTTCTGTGCGTTTGACAGAATCTGGGCCACTGCCACCGCAGTGTCGGTTTTGCTTTGTAATCCCTCGATATAAACATAGCGATTGTCGAAGTCGATTGCCATTAAAATGCTCTTGTAGCCGTGGTTAGGCCTGCTCTGCTCGTCAAATAAGACAATTTGAGCTTGATAGGTGGATTATGCCGGGCACAGTCGACTGTCACGTTGGTTTGGTCGCCATATGGCCTGCCTGCGGCATCTTCCGTTGTTTGGTGGCCTCAGACACACTTTTCTCTGAGCCACCGGGAGAGTCGCATGGGGTCGCCATGCAAGACCAGGACAACGAAAAACGTTCGGCAGCTTGCGATGGCTGTACGAAACCAGCGGGCGGTTGCCAGTGGTGTGTTGGCGTCGTGAATGTACAGGTGATCGCCAAGGGTTTGAACCTGCATAGCGTGTCCGGGGCGTCACCATGGCCGGTGGAGGAGGCTGCTCGCGATGGAGAGAGTGAGGTTACGGTCTACGTCATTGAGGCCCCTGATGGTGAGGTGTGTGTCTGTGACCTCCTCCACTATGTACTCCGCGCTTGAGCTAATCTTGCGTTTTTGGGAGACGCGATCATGCGTACACCCTACCACACTATCGCCTGGTTACAAATCGGGTGTGTCGTTTTGGATGCGCTGAAGGAAATACCCTCCTGTTGGACGTACTGCAACGTGATGCTAGGTACGAGGTCTTGCTGACTAGGAAACTAAATAAGATCTGTTTTCTTGATCTCGACAAGCTGAAAACGACACGGCCAGATGGTGCCACCATTTTGCCCTTGCTGACGCCGGTCAAAGTAGGCCAGCATCAAAGACTCCCTTTTAGTGTTTGGCGTAGTTTGCCAAAACAGGGTCTGCGTCGATAGTAGTCAAAAAGATTGAGAGCGTCGGGGCTGTAGTAGCTCAGCGTCCCTCTCGGTGCCACTTTATTGGTTAACTTTTTGACACAGGGCATTATGCTGGTATAGCACTAGTCACCCATTATATCCCCAGACAGGGCCCGACATACTCGAGCCGGGCTTTCTCACACTTCTTGCACGGTAAAAGCACAACGCCGTTTCTGCAGATCAACGCCTATGGCACAATGTTTTGCCTATGCAGTTCTCGGATGAGATCTTCAGACTCCTCGCCAGTGATGCATACTGCATTATCCAACAATGTGCCACCTATGACCTTGGACGATATCGGCGGCCTAATCAACAGGAATAACAATATCATTCTTGTGATTGGAATATGGTCACTTGTCATAGATTGCATTGCTGTCTCTCAGAGGTGGGGGCTCGGTCTGGAGGGCTTGTTGGCATACATCTGTTCAAAGCGCTTGACGTCCTTGTTTACCACACACATGTAAGAGTATTGCACCAGAATGGCAAAGACACTTATTGTATTTGCGCATTACCTTTCTTGCTCGAAGCAGACAACGACGTTGCCATGAATGTCAATCGCGCTGTGAGGAAGGCGTCACTTTCGAAGCCACACCTCTTTGTCACCGCAGCACATTTCCCAGGGCGCGTCGTCAGCCGGGTGGGATTATGAAGGTTTGGTCTGGTTTGTCCGTAATCGGCGCTTTTCTAAGGATACGTTTTACATCCCTAGAAATGCGCTGATCAAGCATCGACCCGGACGAAAGTCAGAGCTGTCCCAATAAAAGGACCGAGCTGTCGACTCACTGGCAGAACACTGTCGGCTGGTTTTTCCACCATCGCGTAACGGCTTTTTTATTAGTCGAGTGGCTGTTTTGCCAGCCGTCCTCTTCCATTTTTATAACTCTAATCTCAAGCGTAAGGAGCCAGTCATGCTCGTCCATCGCCGTAAAAAGCCCGGTAATAATATTATCGTCAGAAGAAACAGCTTCCCTTAGTTTCTAGTGAAAGCGTACCGCACCCAGTTGTTTAAGAATATAACGACTCTTTCGAAAGGACAGTGTCTAATTTCTGTGGTCATTTTCCTTGAAAATAATCTCGAGTTCTATCGTGTAGGTCGCTTCTCCTGCAGCTGCGTCCGGAGACTGCGTCTCATTCTCCAACCTCTCTGTGTACTCATCCATTAACTCTTCTACTGGCTCATCTACTTGGGTAGGCTTTGGTATTTTCGAAGGCCGAGGTGTCGTGCTGGGTATTTCGTGCGGTGCCAAAGGGATTGGATTTTGCTGGAGAAGAACATATAAGCTCATCGACACTACATCGTTAGCATGGTCACTGATTGCATCGTTTTCATGCAACGCATTTAGATATTTAACTGTATCTATACATTCCATCTTTTGGGATCATACCTGTAGTCAGACAATCTCTAAATGGGTGGGTGTACCTTTACAAGATGATGCATCACAATAGTAAACTGTCTCTTGGTCATCTTCTCTGTATAAACAGCCATGGTGTGCACACTACTACTACCAAACGGGCTGCAGAGATGTGTCTTAGACTGAGTTCCATTTCCACAAAACTTCAGGGATAATAGGGAACGCTCCCTTATCCTCTGAAGGGGAATCTTGCTGGAATCCCCAAGGCAAGCTTTTTGACAACAGACAGTCTCACCGACTAACAACCACTGGCACACGTTAGCGCCCTTAGTCTTTACTTTGGGTGTATAGCAAGTCAGAAGGTATCTCTAACTAAGAGTTTTTATGTCTAAGTCAGTCTATTTTCTTACACCAGTAGAGTCCCAAGTGGGGGGGGGGGGGGTCGGTGGAGTACACTACATTTTTTGATCCCGCAGACCCTTCCCTCCGGGAATATTGCGGAATCCTGGCAGAATCCACCCGCGGAATCTGGATCCAGGCCTTGGCAAGACGGTTAAATATGAAAATAAATATGTGAAATAGTTATTCATTCATAAAAATTATCCTTAATCTGTGCCATGAAGACTGATTTTAAGGATCAGCGTGAAACGTAGCACAAACCAGAGTCAAAATCATTTGTGACATCTTCACGTTATGTATAATAATCTTATCCTATAAACAGAACTAAATGGAAATACTCACTGGTTGACTATATAAAAGGTATTAAATATCTATTAAGAATAAATTTGTTTCCAAAACACTGTACAGTTTTATCGTAAATAGGTGTTTTAAAACTACTACACCTTTATAATCAATAACACAATCTTTATTTGACAGATTCCTCTTCAAGCGGGAGGAAATTCCGGTTGGTCAGTTGGCTCTATAAACAAATACTTAAATATCTACTAAGAATAAATTTGGTTGAAAATACTGTACAATTGTATCTACAATATGTGTTTTAAAATTACTACACCATTTTAATTGATAACACAATCTTTATCCATTGATAGATTCTCCAGCTGCTGTTGGATTCCTCTTCAAGTTGGGGGAAATAACAACTGGTCTATGAAAGCTAAAGCCTCTGTGCTTAGAAGAAAAGACACGGGAAAAATAAATTCTTCTCCTGTTACAAGTATCTCGCCTATCGTCCGTGTTCAATATGGTTGCAATGCTACGATAAACCTTCTAGGTAAATGGTTCAGGTTATATATGTATGAATGAACATTGATATTAACCCTGCATACCTGGATATTATTTATTTATTTGTTGATTTGTCTGTTTTATTTCCTTTGTTTTTTCTCCATTGATGATAACTTTTACTTTACCTGGTAATATTTTAAGAATGTTTATGACTGAGTCAATAGTAGAGACAGTATTTTGTCTAATTTGGTCACGTGAGAGATGTGCCTTCATAATAATATATACAGCAAACCCGAACAAAATGTCTTATATTTCCGTATTTTACACACAAAGGAATGAGAACAATTCCCATGTAGGTGCACAATATAAAAGACCGGAGTGGTTATACTGCGCTTTTGTGATGCAAAAGTCACTTCACCACAAACATAGCAGAAGTTATCTGCATTGTTCACACAAGTAAGAGGCATCTCTGCTCACTTTGGCTAAACAGAAATGTGTCCCTTTGCAAAATCAAACACTGACAAATAAGAGAGCACGACACTGTATGATTTCTAGAGCTGATATAGTTATGATTGCATCATCCATGACTTCTAGGAATAACATGATGCAATTTATATCAAGTATGACGCAATACCAGCTTCAGATTGCATCATTCATTGTTTTGCCTAAAAAAAACAAGTACTGTCCAAACCCAGTCATAGATTTATTCATAGATCCAGTAAAAGATGTATTTTAGTCATTTCTGGTTTAAATTGAGATCCCTTTCCTTTATGACTCACTTATCCTCCGCCATTCCAAAGTCAAGGGTCGTATATACTGACCCAGTATAATATCTTTAAAACTAGAGCCAATCAACAATTTTAAGCATCATTTTCGTTCTCAGTGACCCAGAATTAGTAAAATTTGACAACATTTATTGCGGAAGCATTTTGGCTGTAGACCAGTGTAAGTAGTTGCCTGTGACCAAAATGATATATGCATATGCTGTTACGTACTGGTCCGACATGCATATAGTACTTTTACCATAACTTTCAACCGTGTGTCGTTCAAGAAAATACCAAATTACAAAGATATTTTCATACTGAAGTCTAGTCTATGAGTGGCTTAAACTTTTAACCTGCTGCACTACAAACACACAACATTGTCACTCGTTTCTTTGAGGATTAACACATTTTTAAATACCCCAACCTCTCACTGAGAAAGTCTTGCGAGGCAGTGCACCGCAATTAAGACATCGTCAGAGGTGTAATCACCGATAATGTCCGGGATCGTCTAATGATGTTCCTATACGATCCCCGTATTGATATCAGCATTTTCACCACTTCATCTTAATCCTTTTATTGAGTAACATTATTTCCATCGTTCTAAACACCCGTTTGATTATCAGTGATTGATAAGTCCTTTGCGAAATCATTTACTTTGTCTTTATTGATTGGACCAGATATAGGAATAGTTTTCACTCTAGCTTGGCAAGACTATTGCCAAACGAGTTTGCATCAGCATTTTTCTCGAATTCATTCAAATTTTATTCTTGTAGATATCTTTTAGTTTTAAAATATCTAACACAATTGATATTCCGATTCCAAATTTTGCACTAAAGTCTTTTAACGCAGGTATTAACACAAATCCAGATTGCTTGCTTAAACTGACCTTGTCCTTTAAAGATAACTCAATTCTACGACGCTTAGCTGAACATTCTTACATCTTAACATGAAAATGAAGACAATCGACGATATATTGAAAATTACTTGAGTGAATCCAACTTCGCACATATTTTGTGTTGGTCTACGTTTGCAAACTTGTCAAATGTGATGGGCGCGAGCATTATTTCAAGTTCAAAAGCCAGTTGATTGACTTGATAATTGAGGATTATTTGTTCAGGCTTGTTTAGGTGTATAGTATAAGACATAGACTGATGAGCGGCAAATGAAAATAATCACTTTGATTTGCACAACCACCGGCACTATATCACAAATAATTAACTTTCAAAGTTTTGATCTCAGCCAGATGTAGCAAATATTGAGTAACCTATTGTTTTCACTGGCTGTAATCTGTTCCAGAGTGTATGGAAGGTTTTGTATTACTTTACGCATGGCCCAAGGCTAATTTCGTACCGACGGCCGACCTCATAACTTGGATCTTGCAGCTACCTGGCAACGTTTTGAGAATGTTTCGGTTTTATGGGGATCATTTCAGTGCACAAATTTAATTTGGGATCGAACATTTATTTTGGTTCCAGATTAGAGGGGTATGTTTTGCTGAATATTTTAAATTGTAAAATGTTTCGGTTTCAATAGAATTTAGGGTCTTGAGAGGTTTAATTGTATATATATATATATATATATATATATATATATATATATATATATATATATATATATATATATCTATATATATATATGAAAGATAGTTTCTTTTCCTACGTTAATAATGGATATATCTTATTGTGTAGTACAAAACACGTGATATTTTAACTAGTGGCGAATCTACGAGTTAAAATATATCGTTTTCTGATTCACATGATGAAATATATCCGGTTTTTACGCAGGACAAGAACATTTTCTTTTTATTATATGCCAAACTTGTTCCAGATTCGAAGTTTAGAAGATTAAACTCACTCTTCAGCACAACGCCTCACCCCCCTTTTCGTAAATTCACCTCACTTTCATAGGCTGATCATATAAATATCAGTTACTTAAGATAACTGTAGGATTGGGATGACCTAATCTGTCACAGTAAATTACATTTTTGACAATTTGTAAATTATTTGATCATATCTGACCACAAAACGAGTCCAGTTCAGCAATGCATTACAGCGGGTTTATGATTATTGTCAAGGAAGTAAGGGGACATAACTTTATAAAGACGCGAAAGGCGTCGAGTTAAATTTCTTCAGGAAAAATTAATTTCCATGTCTGACATGTATTGCAGTTTCTATTTATTTGTTCTAGCTCACGAAGTGCTCGTTTTTGTTGCTGCAGGTATAAATTCTGTTGGCACACACAATCAACCTCCCATTCATGTAAAAAATCTTATAAAACGTTGTTCTATCCCAACTTTTATCTCATCTGAATTCAAAAAGCCTTTTGAGCAATGTACAGTCTGCATATCACCCTCACCACAGCACCGAAACTACCCTTCTGAAAGTAGTTAACGACATTCTCTCCGCTTTGGATAGTGGAAAGATTACAGTCCTCACCCTCCTTGACTTGTCTGCAGTATTTGTCACAATATACCATGATATATTACTTCACCGTCTCCAACATATATTTGGCATTCACGATACAGCCTTGCTATGGTTCAAGTCCTACTTAGTCAATAGGATACAAATTGTGTCCGTAAATGGAAAACATTCCAGCCCAGTTGATCTATGTTTTGGTGTTCCGCAGGGTTCAATTCTTGGACCCGTTCTCTTCATTCTATACACTCAGCCGCTCTCAAGTGTCATAGATCGTCATCCGGTGTATCACCGATTGTACAATGATGACACCCAAATATACAAATCTAGCCACCCAACTGAAGTTGATGCTATCATCCAAGGCGTAGAGAGGTGCATTTCCGATGTGAAGTCATGGATGACATGTAACAAGCTACAGATGAATGACGACAAAACTGAAGCCATTCTGATCACAACGCAAAGACTTTCTCATTCACATCCTTTACCTCAAACATAAGTATCAGCAACACCAACATTAAATTCACACAGTCGGTACGACACCTAGGTGTTACTCTCGACAGTACTCTCTCATTACACCAACATGTCATGAACATATGCACGACTACATATCTGGAGCTGAGACGAATCAGCTCCATTCGCAATTTTCTTTCAGTTGATGCCACAAAACAGTTGTGTGTTCCTTAGTATTTTCAAGACTGGACTATTGTAATTCACTTCTATCTGGTTCGTCTCAGTATCTACTACAGACACTTCAAGAAGTTCAAAACACAGCTGCTCAGATCATCCTCAGAGTACTAAGAACGGAGCACACCTCCCCCCCCCCCCCCGCTCTGAACCCTACACTGGATACCCATGCAATCCAGAATCAAACACACAATTTGTTCTCTATGCTACATTTCGTTGACTGGGTCCAGTCCAAAATACCTATCTGACCTCACCCATGTGTACACCCCCGCAAGATACTTACGCTCCTCTTCCGACACTCGCATTCTCATTATTCCCACTATCAAAACGAAGTCATACGGACAACATTCTTTTGCATACCAGGGCCCAGCTACGTGGAACGAATTTCCCATAGATCTTAGACACAGTGACTCTGTGATTTCATTCAAGAGTGCTCTTAAAACTCACCTATTTCGACTGCAAGAACAGACTTAAAGACTTAATAATGTTTCCTTACCTTAATTATTTTCAGAATGTTTTTGTTTTCTAATTTTATGGTTTTGTTTTTGTAATCATGTCTTTATATATGTTTTTATGTGTTATCTAATATCGTAAAGCGCTTAGAGCTTCTAAAGATTAGGCGCTGTGCAAAGTCCTCATTATTATTATTTATTATTATTATGACTAAGTGAGGAAGTAATAATGACGTCATCATAGTTGATTTTAACGCCATACTATTACCTTGCCAAAGGAATCCGGATGATTAAGCTGAGAAATTATAAAAACGTTTCTAATAACGTTGCTGTGTTGTTACATTGTATGTGTGTGTGCGTGTTTGTGTGCGTGAGTGCTTGTGTGTATAACAGCAACAATGCAAATAATTACAAGCCATTAAGGCTCAACTCGGTTTAAAGTATGAACATTGGTATGAGCTGTTGTCAGAAGAAAGATGCGGTTTACCATTAAGGATACTTGATCAAAACACTATTTATTCTAGATACAGCAAGAGACACGTCCACCACAAAAATTTCAGCAGCGCCAACACACTAATCCAAATACATGCCATCAAATCGTTTAGAGCTTAAACTGACCTACAAATTTGTCCGAGTTCCCGGATCAACAGTAACGTACTAACTTTATTTCTCTCAACAAAGGTGGCGCAGACCAAAATATAAATTGTCGTCTAGTGCATATACTCACACAAACATTGAGCCTTTAGGACTTGTTGTAATCCAGAAATCATGTTAAATCATTTTGTCCTTTTCCTGCATAATCAAAGCAGTTAAATATATTGAGAAACTTATATTAAATTTAGAACAATTCTTCAAAAATATCAAGTATTTTACCTCTTGAAATATCTAAATGATGATAACTGTTTAATAATTATTCTGTCTCAGTTTCTGATCCTGACGGTGATACTGTAAGATGTCGATGGTCAAATGAAAGAGATGAATGTAGCAGCATTTGCTCGTCGTTTCCTGGAGCTTTTTTGAACGAGGTTTCTCTCTCTCTCTCTCTCTCTCTCTCTCTCTCTCTCTCTCTCTCTCTCTCTCTCTCTCTCTCTCTCTCTCTCTCTCTCATATCATATTTAAGTTATGGTAACTGGACGAAATTCATATTAAAAGGATTTATATTTTCTGTTGTATGTATAAGAAACATAATTTAGTAAAACCGAGGGAAGTGAGAAAAGTGGCCTATTTAAACATTTGGTTGATATGTATATGGTTGTATAGGACAGGTCGTTCTTAATAGAACTGACATTTAAGGCTCGTTGAACGGTACATCTAAAAATACTTCATCTCAAATTTCACTAAAAAATAAACGTAACATTTTCATAACAATATGTTCCCTCCTATCATAGGATACGTGTACGATTTTGTACCAAGCGACAGGAAATGTTGGCTACTACGGAGTAGCAATTCAAGTAGAGGACTTTCCTACAACTGGTGGCATAGTTTCATATAGCAGTGTTCCTCTCCAGTTCTTGGTGGATGTTTACTCAATAAACCAGGGTTGCTATAATTTACCTGAATTCATAGCACCGACGAGAGCTGATCAGGAAATTGTGTACATTACTGCTGAAAAAGTGTATTTTGACCAAATCATTGCCATCAGCAACGTCCCAGATAAAAGGTATATCAGCTTTATCCATTACGTTTTCGGTCTTTCGTCATATTCCTTCATATTTCCCATTGGTTTGCATAACATTTCTGCACTCTGAGTTTAAAAGTAGAATGAAATGTACATTTGTACTATAGTGTTCAGTAATGTGGCATGAAGTTGTGTTTATAGTATATCTTTCACGAAAGTCATAGCTGATGATAGGTTTATTCATATTTGTTTGACTTATATAACTTTCATTTTTAATTATCAGAACATTCAGCCCATTTCATCGAAATTAGTTCGCTATTCATCTAACTTGTTAATTGCATCTCAACACTGTATGAAAAGGGTCATTGGTTCAACAGTCTATCGACAATATATAAAGTCTATATTACTGTTGTTATATGTATATATGCGAGAAATAACATAAATCCATTGATGGTTGTCGAGAATGTGACAGTCTTTCAAAATTCATTACTGATAAAAGATGCAAGACATACTTGCATGCAAATGACATTCCTGTGATTCGAGCTCGGAAATAAATTCCTAATTCTACTAAATCTTTGAACGCGATTTGTTAATCTGTCACAAACCTATCTAAAATCTGTTTGTCTTCGTAAAGAAATGCTAGAAAAGGCTCCAAACACTTTTACCTCCAAACTTTTCGATAGTTGTTAATCAGAACAAATTTCTTTGTCCTGGAAGAAAGCGATGATGTTATATAAGTTCATACTACGTTAAGAGTACTGAATGTTCTGCTCCGAGCTTAGAATCCAAAAATTATTCCAAAACACAGTTTATATATTAGAAATCTTGCATAAAGAACACAAAATTGGCAATATTGCAGCTGAATGATAGAGTATCTGTATATCAAACTAATAACTTTGACTGTTCTTTGAAATCATAAACAGAAATCATCGTTTTGAGGCATCAATTCCACATAATACTTTACTGAAAATCCAAATTAAACAGATAACTAAATGAGTAAATGAAACGTAGGGCGCATAACCTACGAAAAAGAATCATTTGTATAATTTCAAATACTTGTCTTGAACACACTCAATTTATCGGTGACTCTGGATGATTTTTGGGGTTACGTGTAATTGGATCATTGAGAATATTTATTGAATATATTTAGTAAATGAAATCATTTAGCCAAGTTATACAGTATACTTTTTAGGATAGTGGAAATTACGACAGTTTCTCCTCGTGGGTTCCTAAAGTCTGCTCTAGAGGAGTATCCTGACGAACCAGGATCTTGGTATGTCAACATGACCTGGACGCCTGCTACTTCTGATGCGAACACTATGCACATTCTTTGTTTTACGGCTACCGACCAAATGAAGTAAAATATACTTTTTTCATATAAAATAATTTTTCATCTTCATCCCCGCTTGTCATTAAAACTTCTGAAAAGATATGTGCAAGCGATATATTTTTAATATTCCGGAACTCAATAATATTACCTGAATATTCATTTGCACGCGCCAACTTTTAGAAATTTCTTCACTGAAACTAGCAGATAGGCACCTAGAACCTTATGAGAGTTATATATAGAATCCCTGGAATATAGCCTTTTAATAGAAGTGGATTGTGTTTTGAAGTTCTGTGCATACTACTTTAAATATAGCCGTTTAAACACGTTGCTTTGATCGAATATAAAGAAACAAAATGTAAAGTGAAAATGTTCCTGTGTACATTTAAATAATACAAGTAGTAGAGGGTGGGTACTGGGGGACAGCCTTTTTTTGATGGCACTATGGGGACACAAGATGCCCCATAATCTTGTGTCCCCATAGTGCCATCAAAAAAAGACTGTCCCCCAGTACCCACCAAGATGGCAGGGGGGGTCTCTATAGGTCCAAGATGGTGGGTGGACCTCTACGGGGGGAGGGAGGGAGGGGGTGTGAGAAATAGAATTAATCTTTCTTGAAAAAGGGTGGTCCTGAAAAAGGACCGTTGGAGGGGAAATAAAATTTTTTATTTTCCCCAACATTGAGTGAGAAAGCCTGGGAGGTGGAACTTCTTCTTCTTCTTCTTCTTCTCCTCCTTCTTCTTTTCAGGTATCCAGTCGGGATGATTCAATTGTCTGAACTTGTCCTGAATTTTCATCCAGTTCAAGTTCAGACGATTGAATTGTTTTTCTCTTTTCTCCTTTACCCACATTAATTTGATTTTAGCGACCTCCTGTTCCAAAATTTGTTTAATAATAGTTTCTACTCTGAGCAGGGCCGCTTCTTGTCGAGTAAGGATGATACATTTTAAATGATCATCCAATATTTGGATGTAATCCAAGACTTCTTTAAGAAGTCCTACTCGACAAGGTGAAGAAGAGGAGGAGTTGTTACTCTTCTTAACTTCCTCCTCCTTCTTCACTTCTTGAATTAAATTTAAAATCAAATTAATGTAGGTAAAGTGATGGATTACCCACTTCCAACTGACTGGATACCACCACATCCTTTTCTCCGTATAATACTTCACTTCCACCATCCAGTCCCAGTCTTCCTGTAGATTGTCAATAATGTCAAGCATTCTTGAAGAGTGAAAAAAAGTGTGAATGGCGCTACTGTGGAAGGCACCGGTTTATATGCAAGAAGCGCGGACGTGATGGAAAACATTCCCTTTTTTCCCTAAAAAATCACTCATCACATATAACATACATAGGAGAAGGGTTTTTTTTGGTTTGAGGGTAGACTATGAGAAAAAAAAAAAAAAAAAAAAAAATATACACACCACATATAAAACACACACACTTATATATAGGCAATATTTGAAAAAATAATTAATCTTTTCTTGATAAATGGGCGGTCCTAAAAAGGACCTTTTTTGTTTGTTGTTATTGTTGTTGTTTGGATTTTTTAACAACAAGAACATCTCCTAGAGGGTTTTCTTTTTCTTCTTGAACTTCTTCGAACTTCGGGGCCATACAGTAAAACCCTCTTTAGACAACCTTGTCTCTCCACATAACTTTGTCGATACCATGTAGCTGTATCCGTAATTTTGGTTTTAGTCCATGATGCTTTTACATACATCAGGAATGCTGGATTAAACAGCATTCCTGAAACAATGTTGGAGGATTCTACACTAACCCACATGATTTTGTTTTTTAAGAGTATTCGCCTTGGAAGAAAAAAACCGGTGAAACTTTATGAAACGAGTGGTTGTATATATACCTTACGATCGGATTGAAATGGATCCAAATCAACTACCAATCCAAACACGTGTTACAAGTCGGTTCGGTTTTTCTTCCAATAGGAAGAAAGCGGAGGTGTGACGTCATCTCGGGTATAAAGGTATCGTAGCGTTCGTAGGAGGCTTTATTACTTTTTTCGACAGCCTTCATGGAGACTGGAAAGACAAGTACTACATCAATGTATTGGAGTGATCCTACAACGATAATGAATGCTGCGGCAATATTGAACTTTCGGCCGGAAGACTTTGATTTAGATTTACTAAATCAAGAGTTTGACAATACTGCTACTACTACTACTGTACCAACAATGGTGGTGAATGATTTTAAAAGAAGACAAATGGAAGACATGGAAAATTTTGTCAAAAAGCAACGGGAAGAGGAAGAAATGTTTCTTCTTCTTCAACAACAACAGAAAGAAGAAGAAGAGAGAAGAAAACAAAGTGAAGAAGAAGAAGAAATCAGACAGCAGCAGCAGCATCAGTTACAAGAGGAGGAGAAGAAGAAGGAAACAGGAAAGGAAAGCCTCAGTCTTCAAGAAAGAACTGTAAGTCTGTTAGAAGAGGTATTATATGAGTTGAAATGGATGACTAATTTCTATAAGTATTCTTTAACTCATCAACCACCTAAACGGAAAAGACCATCACGGGCTAAACAACATTCTTCTTCTAAACCTTCCAGTGCTAGTGAGATGCCACCACCACCACCACCCATGTCACCAATATCACCACCACCACCAGTGACTACCACCATAATGAAAACACCATCAGTAGCAGCAGCATTAACAGGATATGGATTGGGCCGTGGTAAAGGACTACGGCATTTGAAGTTAATTTGAAAGTTTTTGTTTTGAAAACCAAAAACAAAACAACCCAATGGTCCTTTTAAGGGCCCCCAGATTTCTAGAAAAGAAATCAAATTGCCAAAAAAATCAAGTTAAAACTTTAAAAAATCCCACCCCATAGTACAAGTGTGAGTGCGTGCGTGCGTGCGTGCATTTCTACTCTAAAACAAAATAACACAAAACCACTTACTTTTTTCTCTCCAGTCATATGTATTCATCCAATTTTTTACAAAATAATTCAGCAATATAACATATAACACCAAAAAAATCACACACAAGAAAAAAACAAAGTTCACTTTCTGTAATGCTTGTGTGGCTTGAATTTAAACACTTGAGTTTCTTCCTTCTCACTTTTGTCTCTCTTGTGTTTCTTTTTCTTCATAGGAATCCTGTTT
Organism: Margaritifera margaritifera; assembly: GCA_029931535.1. Lineage (NCBI taxonomy): Eukaryota > Metazoa > Mollusca > Bivalvia > Unionida > Margaritiferidae > Margaritifera > Margaritifera margaritifera. The sequence continues at coordinate 2,456,354 of JAQPZY010001401.1, read as the reverse complement.
TCCTTTTCTTCATCTTCATTCTCACTTTCGTCTTCCATTCTTCTTACACTCTTCTTACTTTTCTTGATGATATGTTCCTCTTCTTCTTCTAGGTTTGTTAATTCTGAATTCACTTCCTCCCCCTCCTCTTCTTCTTCTTGTTCTTTCTGAGGGCATTCCGAAGACCAATGTCCTGGTCCTTTACAATGATAGCAGATATCTTTTGATTTGTCTCTCTTTTGCTGTTCACGTTTGGGACAATCTGGAGCCCAATGTCCTTTCTTTTGACAGATGTAACAAGTATCGTCACTTTTATCTCTAGTGACAGAGGAGGATGAGTAGTCTTTACTCTTATTGTTCGTAGTATACTTTCGAATCACTGTCTGTAAATCTCTCACCAAAAAAGCAATCTGTCTTTTTGACTCTTCCATCTTGACAGTTTTTGAAAAGTTCAATCACCAAAGAAGACTGATTCTGAAGGTAAGAAGCTCTCTCTTTATATACTCTTCTCTCTCTATATAAAGGTGCCTGGGTGGAAAAAACTCAATCAGTTTCAAATCAGAGTTGAAGATGAAAAGATCACGTCCAAACCATGATAAATCAGAACAAGAACAAACCAAGAGGCGACGAAGGTATTCCGTGCCTCCTGAAACACCCTTAGAGGAATTACTGGCTCAAGTCCATGCCAGTGACTTTGAAGATGAAATGACTGAACAACAACAACAACAACCACCTGAAACCCAAACTTTCAAGCCACCCAAAACCAAAACCAAAGTTACTGCCAACACCAGAACCCCTGACCAAGAAAGTCCTACCGCTACCGCTACCGCTAACGCTACCGTGGCTCCTGAAAATTACTATAGGATTCGAGAGACACAAAAAATCACTTCTCGAAAATTTAGGACCACGGCGTATACTCACACAGTACACTTCAAAGACTTCAAGTCTCAAGTACCTCCTGAGAAAGCGGCGCGGTTCATTACCAATTTGTGGGAATCTGTCTTACAGAACTTAAAACGGCAATGTGGAGCCAAAGAAGAGGATCGGTTGAGACTAGCTATTCATCATGACCAATTGAAGAGTCCTGTTTGGATTGAATTTAGTACCCCGGCAGAATTAACGCCAGATAAAGTCATGTCTAAAATAGAACATGTACAACAATCAAACGACAAATTTACTATCACCGATGGAAAGGCCACCGTTTACTTGACTCACGTTTCTCCACCTCGAGGAAGTGGACGAAGCAGAAAACCGTTATTGGTGGACGATCTTCGTACTACCAAACGTAGTGTCGTCCAAATTAACAATACTGAAGATTCAATGTGTTTAGCCCGAGCTATCGTGGTAGGCCGTACCTATTCTAACAAGAATGAGAGCAAAGAATGGAAAAAAGCCTGGATGAACATTAGAAAATCTAACAGACCCCAACAACGAAAAGAAGCAGAACTCTTGTTACAACAAGCGGGGATCCCTAAAGAGACTGTGTGTGGAATTTCTCAATTACAGCAACTTCAAGATGTTTTGGCTCCTCATTATACATTAAAAGTTCACCCTCAAGAAGTGCGTGGAGCTCTATTGTTTCGAGGCCCCGATTTCCCTGAAGGAAAATACATTCATCTATATCACCATCAAGAACATTTTGATACCATTACCAGTATTACTGGATTTTTGGGATGCTCTTACTTCTGTGAGAAATGTAACAATGGATTTAATAATAGGGAGCGACACATTGCTTGTGGAGCAAGATGTCGGGGTTGTTTAGCGGACCCACCATGTCTTCCTGAACCAAAACAACATCACGTGTATTGTGAAACCTGTCGACGACGTTTTGTCAGTCCTACTTGCTATCAACAACATCGCAAGACTCAAGGTCAGCAACAAAAATGTGCTTGTGAGTTATTACAATCGTGTTCTAAGTGTGGACAACTGATTCGTACCAACAACCCAAAGAAACACATTTGTGCTGGTAAGAAAAAATGTTCTATTTGTCATCAGATCGTCGATTTTGATCATCGATGTTTTATTCAAAAGTTTGACAAGATAGAGAAGAAAGAAGAAATAAAGATGAAGAAGAAGAACAAGAAACAAGTAGATTTCATCTTTTTTGATTTTGAATGTATGCAAGAAACAGGTACTCACATTCCAAATTTTTGTGTAGCCCATAGGGCTTGTGATCAGTGCATTCAAGAATCAATTCATTTTCACTGTCCTCATTGTAGTCGGATTCCAGGAGGACGTGAAAAAATCTTTCGTGGAGTGAATACTTTGTCGGAGTTTGCTGAATGGGTTTTAGACCCTACCACCCACGACAGTTGGAGCGAAGAAGACATTCATCGTTACGGAGATTGTCATCGGTATGCGACCGTCATAGCTCACAATTTTTCGGGATACGATGGACAGTTTTTACTTAATTATTATTTGAACCATGGAACCGAACGTCCTGAAGTCACCATGAATGGAAAAAAGCTCATCTACATGAAAGTAGGACAAGTTCAATTTAAAGATTCAATGAGTTATTTAGCCATGCCTTTGAGTCGTATGCCAAAAACATTTGGCATGACAGAAATGGCCAAAGGTTACTTTCCTCACTTCTTTAACACGGAAGCTAATCAACAGGCCGTCCTACCTCATTTACCTGACCTTCATGATTACGACCCCGATGGAATGCGCCCCGAACAGCGAGAAACTTTTTACGCTTGGTACCGTGCTCACCAGAACGATCCTTTTGACTTTCAAGAAGAGATGCTCAAATATTGTCGATCGGATGTAGATATTTTAAGACGTTGTTGTGGAAAATTTCGAGAGTTATTTCTCGATAGTGCAAAGGTCGATCCTTTGAAAGAGGCATCCACCTTACCTAAAGCCTGTTCCTTAGTCTACAGACAACATTTCATGCCCGAAAACCAACTAGCCATCATTGACTCCAACACGGGAATTTTTGCTAGTCGTCAATATTCGGTCAAAGCTTTACGTTGGCTTCATTACTTATGTCAAAAAGAAGACAAATGGATACAACATGCTAGAAACGGTGGAGGAGAAAAAAAGATTGGAGGTTATTCTGTGGATGGTTGGGATTTAGAAAACCCGCACATTGTGTACGAGTTTCAGGGGTGTTTGTTTCACGGATGCCCTATTTGTTATCCTGACCGAAACATGAAAAGCCCTTATTCAGATTCTACCATGGATCAGTTATATGAACAGACTTGTCAACGACGACTTCAGTTAGAAAGTCAAGGTTACGAAGTGATAGAAATGTGGGAACACGAGTACGATCGACGTTTGAAAATCGATCCTGAATTTAAAACCATTACTCAAAGTTACGATGCAGCCGACATTGAACCTTTAGATCCACGTCACAGTTTATTTGGAGGACGAACCAATGCTACTCGATTATTGTACGATGTGAACGAATCCCAAGGAGAAGAAATCAAATACATCGACGTGTGTTCTTTGTATCCTTGGGTGTGTAAATATGCTCGTTTTCCTACCGGACACCCTGAAATTTTAACAGAGCACATCGACGTAAAACAGATTCGTCAATACGAAGGATTGATCAAATGTAAAGTTTTACCTCCCACAAACTTGTTTCATCCCATCTTACCTTGCCATTGTCAAGGAAAATTGATGTTTCCTTTATGTCGGACGTGTGCCGAAATGTGTAACCAAGATCATTCCTGTCACCACACAGAGGAAGAACGGTCAATGATAGGTACGTGGGTCAGTGCCGAATTGTTTCGGGCATTGGATCGTGGATACCGTTTATTGAACGTGTATGAAATTTGGCACTTTCCAACGACAGCCCAATATCAAAAGGACGACGCTACTCATCATCCAGGCATTTTTTCGGGGTACGTGAACCAATTTCTTAAACTGAAACAAGAAGCTAGTGGTTATCCTTCGTGGTGTCAAACTCCCGAAGACAAAGTACGATTCAAAGAAGAATACCGTAACATCGAAGGCATCACTTTAGAAGACATAGAAAAAAATGAAGGAAAAAGATCGTTTGCTAAAGTGATGTTGAATTGTTTGTGGGGAAAAATGGCTCAACGTACGATCTTACCCAAAACGGAATACGTGGACGATCCTTATCGTTACTTTCAACTGGTGGACGACAAAAGTATTCTAGTCAAGCACGTTGAAATCGTCCGTGAGGATTTGATCATTGTTAATTTTGAAGATGAACCCAAGTTTGTGAAACCTGACAAGTTTAGTAACGTAGTCATTGCCGCCTACGTAACTGCTCATGCTCGTTTGAAGTTGTATGACGAAGCATTAGAAGTCTTGGGAGATCGTGTTCTGTATTTTGATACTGACAGTTGCATTTACATTCATCGTCCCGGTTACCCCCACCCTACCATTCAAGGAGATCGATTAGGAGCCTGGACAGACGAGCACCCTCAAGATACCATCCTGAGTTTTGCTAGCGGTGGTCCTAAAAATTATGGGTACCGATACCGAGATCCTCAAGGTCAACTTCACACCTCCTGTAAAGTCAAAGGATTGACTCTGAATTATCGAACTAACCAAGTCGTGAACTTTGAGGTTTTAAAAAATGCTCTGTTGTCTGGACAAGTGAAAGATTTTCAAGTAGCTACGTTAGAACCTCACAAGATTGTTCGCCTACCAAATCATAAAATCGTGACTCGACCTGTTCAAAAAGTGTATCGTATTGTGTACCTAAAAAGAGTGAGACTTCCAGATCACACCACTTTACCTTACGGACACGCCGACTTGGAGAAGTATAAAAAAAGGAAACCCTCCTCTTGAAAAAAAAAGATGACTTCAACATGGGTCTTGCCTGACTATGCTAATTGTACAAGCCGATTGAAGACGTTTAAAAAATGGCCTAAAGGGGATCGATTACCCACAGCCATCTCTTTAGCCAGAGCAGGATTTGTCTACTTTGAACAGGGAAGTTTAGTGAAATGTTTTAGTTGTGGTGCAAGCATTCGCATGAGTCCTAAAGATTCAGCTATCGTGGAACATACCAGATGGTCACCAAACTGTGTTTACCTTTCTTTGGCGTTTCCACGGATCACATTACAATACTTTTCGGATGGTACAGTCGACAGGTAAAAAAAAGGAACCCCTTCCAAGCCTAACCTTCATTCTGACTTTTCACGTGAACCGAGCAAGAAGAAGAAGAAAAAAAAAAAATAGATGAGTATTTTTTCTAGTTTTGAGGAATTTGAGTGCGATGCCGTACGTTGTGACATCTTTGATTCAGTCACTCCCCATCGATCAAACTCTAAAGAGGCAGATCGTCCTTTATGTTTCAGTGGAAAAAATACTAAAGGAATTGACGTTAATGACAACAAGAGGAATGATGTGGAGCCTAAATGGCATATCAGAATACCTGTGACTTTATTTGGTTATTCCAAGTATGAAAGTCGACTGGAGTCATTCAAAGACAAGTGGCCAAAATATCTAGAAGGACCTAAACCGGAAAGTTTAGCTAGATCTGGATTTAAATACACGGGAGAAGGAGATAAAGTTCAATGTTTTAGTTGCGGTGTGGAACTTCGCCATTGGGAGCCTACCGACTCAGCTTACATTGAACATGCCAGATGGTCTCCGCACTGTCACTTCTTACCTTTAGTAGCCTTAGAAGAGTACGGGTACGATGAGCCAGATGTTATGCCTACAAAGTTGAAGAAGTAAAAAAAATTCCATGGAGGAGAATACTTATTCTTTAGATGAACTTATTTGTGGTTTACCTTTAGAGTTACAAGATTGTATTTTTCAGTATATTCCTACTTTAGAAGATCGTATTCGTGGATTACCTTGGAGTTACGAGAACGGATTTACCAAGAATTTGTTCACATTCAACTGAAACGTAAAAAAGAGTTACATCCTTTACAACAGACTTGTTGTAACCAATGGTATTTGAATACAATAAGACAAATGATAGCTAAGAAGATATTCAAATGGTCAGACATTGATGAAAATCTACATCCCCAATTTAAGACATTGGTGGGGGCTACCTACAATGTAGCAGTGGAATATAGAATTCCATGGGAGGAAGTGAAGGAAAAAAATGTGACTAACATAGACGAATACCAAAAACTGTTAGAAGAACTGTCTCCTGAAGACAAATCACCTTTTTGTGTTTTGAAATTAGATAGGATAATCACGGAAACTGGTGTTGGATCCTATAGATATCCTTTACCTACCGATTCCGTTTGGTTTGTGTGTGAGTATTTTGTCACCAAGAAACCTACTCTACAAGATCGAATTCGTGACTTGTCTTCAAAGTTACAAAAACGGATTTACGATGAGTTGGTTCAAATTCAAGTGAAACGTAAACTTCAAGTGATTCTTCGATTTCAAGGCTATGGCTACTTTCGTCGCATCAGAAATTTGATTCTGAAAAATGACTATCACCAGTATCGTGAAGAATACAAAAGAGAAGTATTTCTTTCCAAATCGGAAACTTTACCCAAGTACATTAGTGCCATGCCTTTGAATGTGCGAGAACAGATTTACCGTGAGTTTCTGAAATTACAAGTGAAACGTAAACTCAAAGTCATTTCTCGATTTTTACGCTATACCCTCTTTCAAGGGCATAGAAGAATGGTCATGGGAAACCTCTATCTCAACTTCTATCCTGAAGGAGACTGTCTCAAAAGGTACCAACCTTGGGAGCCTGGCTATAAAAACATGCCACCCAAGATACCAACCTTAGCCATCGATCCCTATAAAGAGGAGGCGGCACGTCTCAAATCACTTTACTACTCGTGAAACGGATTCTGTGACACAGTTACTGCCTGACTATAAAAGAGTGGGTATGCCTGAACTCTACACACCAGTTGTGAAACGGATTCCGTGGAAGGAAATCATAGATAAAATTCAGACCTTAGAGGAATATAAAGAAGTGATACAAGAACTGTATCCATTAAATTTTGGACGTTATGTGGTGTGTGTCTTAGTGACTACTTATCTTGGATTTCGTTTTCCAGGACATTCGTTGTGGAATATTTTTGAGGACAAGTGTTTACCTTGGATTCTTTTGAAGGATCCGTGGTTGTTTTGGACTCAATTGTTGTTGAGTACCAAAAAACAATATGACCGTGTGTTCTTCTTCGGACTTAGTAGAAGAAGAAGACTATAAAAACTTGATTTTATCAGTCCACGAAAGACAAATTGTACGTATAGCGTTGAGAGTGGTGATGAAAATTAGTGACGTACTTCCATGTGAAGAAGACATTCGTCACACTTTATCTGTGCATAAAACATTTCAAGAAGTGTGTACTGCTAGTGAGTTACACCAACAACTTTTCCATTGGAAAGATGTACGACCCTGGAGAAACCTTGGTTTCCAATATTGGTTACAAGAAGTGGCCCAGTTCAGCCAAGATTTGGCAACCACTTATTGATAACATTCTAAAAGTGAAAAAAAAAAAATGGGAACCTCCATGGGAAACTCTAAAAGAAGAAGAAGAAGTACCTGACACCACTACCACTACTGCTGTGGTTCCAATACCTCTTGAGGAGGAACACCCCCCTTCTTTACCACCGCTACCGTCAGTGAATTCAAAAAAGACGAGTAGAAGAAGAATGTTACCACAAACAGTGGTGTCTTTCATGACTTGGACACAAAACAATTGTTGTTCCTTTTCTTGTTTAGAGAGAACTTTAGCTGTTTTAGTGATAGTCTTAATTGTGTACGTGTTCGGTTTAATTGTATATTTTCTCACAAATTCACTTCTTCATGCAAATTTGTAAAATATGTTATTGTTTTGTGGGTTGGTTTGTTTTTACAAAAAAAAAAATAAACGTGTATGAAAACGTATAAAAAGCCTTGGGTTTTTTGTCTTCTTCTCAAAAATCTTCTTACCTCAATCATGGCTACATCATTCTTCTCCTCTTCTACCTCGTCTACCTCTTCCTCCTCTTCTGTGGTGAAAGTAATTGACGAAAAATTAGATCGTCAAAGTTGGAATGCTTTGTATCTGCGCCATCCATTTAACATGTTAATTGCTGGACCGAGTGGTTCAGGCAAAACCGAATTTGTCAAACGATTGATCGAACACAAAACTGATTTGTTTGATCATCCACCTCAACGTATCGTGTGGTGTTACAAAGAGTGGCAACCGTCTTACACGTTATTGAAAGAAAGTCAAGGAGAAACCATTTCGTTTGTAGAAGGCATCCCTCACGAAGACGATGGAATCGTGTCTGACGTGAGTCAAGCTCATTTAGTTATTTTTGATGACATGTTAGGAGAAGACGAAGAAGAAATTAAACTTTGGTTTACACGAAAAGGTCACCATCGTAATGCTAGTATTGTGTACATAACACAAAATTTATTTCAACAGAGTAAAGCCCATCGAACTATTAGTTTGAATGCTCATTACGTGGTCTTGTTTAAAAGTCCCAGAGACAAATCTCAAGTACAAGTGTTAGCCAAACAGTTAGGAGCTCCTTGGCTCAATTATGCGTACGACGATGCCACTCAAACCCCTCACGAGTATTTACTCATTGACTTAAAACCGACCACTCCTGACTATTTGAGATTTCGTGCCAGTATCTTTCACTCTTGGGGTCAAGAAGGTGGTCCTGTCATTTACACGTCCCCTTCAGTCCATTTTTAAAAAAGACTATAAAAACAACCTACAGCGTCATTTTTGTCTCACACTCTTTTTGAGAGAAGAAGATGACTTCCTTTCAATCGCATCCTTCGGCTAAATTGATTCGTGCCTTGTATGGCATTAGTCGTGAAAAAAATGCACAAGTCCGTGCTCATTTGTTAGAAGCGAGTCTGAAAGAAGTGTTACGATGGTTTACTTTGACAGCACGTCAATTACTACAAGGTATCATTCACATCCCTCATCAAACTCAACGTTTTTTTCAAAGACATAAATCGGCATTGTCACAACTGGCTGATCCTAGAATCGATTCACGGACTAAAAAACAAATCATTTTAACTCCTGGTGGAAGTGGTTCTTTAGGAGGGGTTATGATTCGTTCCCTTTTGAAATGGGATCCTAATGATGCCAAAGCCAAAAAACCCAAATCACCTAAAAAGAAGAAGAAGAAGAAAGTCAGCCAAAAAAAAAAGAAAAGCCCCCAAAAGAAGAAATCCCCAAAGAAAAGTCGTGCCAAGAAGAAGAAGAAAAGAAGTACTGCTGCAACCAGGAAGAAAAAAACACTACCACAACAACAGACCCCATTAGTAACAAGGTCACCTTTTGCGTCCACATCTTCTTCACCTTTTACCATGATGCCTGTCAAACCAGACTTAAGTCCCGTGTTTCCTAATTTAATGCAAAAATGGAAACCTATTTCAAAAGTGACCCCGTCGGGACCGTCAACTTCAACTGATTTAGCCATGGCAGCAGCTAGCAATAAAGTACCATCCCCTAAAACCAAAGTCCAAGAAAGAACTGGTATCTTACAAAGTTTAGTAGATTTATCCAAACAAGAATTGAGTCGATTTAGTCCTTTGAAAACACCTCAACGTCGAGTCAGACCTGTCGTGAAGTTGGTACGTCGTGCAGACAATCAGTGGAGACGTGTTCCAGTATAAAATAGAAGGGTACCCTGCTAAAAGACTTCAGACTTGTTTTCTACCGACTAAAAAAGATGGCTCCCAAACGTGCACACCACCACCACCACCACCAAAAAAAGAAGAAAACCAGTAAAAAAGGACGACTTCTTCCCCCTCGTCTAGCCAAACATTGGGATGTCTTGTCTGTCCTGAACAAATCCAAACCTCCCATGCGAAAACAACTCATTCAAACAGCTCCTAAAGAAATCATCGATACCGTGTGTGAATGTTGTTTGAACGTGTTAAAAGGAACGGTACCTTTGTCTAAGATACAGAAACAAAAATTAGGGAAACATCGGAACGTTCTTCGTCAAATGGTGAAAAAGAAAATACCTCTTCAACAAAAGAAAAAAATGTTGGTACAACGAGGTGGATTTCTACCTATGTTGATAGGACCATTGTTAAAAATAGCCGCTCCTTTGTTAGGAACGATTGCTGGACCACTTTTAGGAGGAGTCATGCGATAAAAAAAAAAGAAGGATAAAAAGGACCACCCTTCTCTGAAATGACCACACCTTTTTGGTACCTTTGAATGAAATGGAAGGACGAAAACTGACTTTAGTACCTTACAAACGATGGATGGAATTTCATCGTTGGAACGAACAACGGATTCCTCATTTACCAGTCAATCCTAATCTCAACGAAATGTCTCAGTTACAACAAGAAATACAATCCCTGATGGAACGTAACGATTTGTCCGAAACAGAAAAAACCCAACGGTACGGTCAACTTTTACAACGTCTACAACTCTTTCGTCAAAAAGCAGTCGACGAAACAGCTCCACCCACTTTGAGAGATTTTAAGGCTCTCATGAAAAGCGAACCTAAAGTGACTATCAAAAAAGAAAAAGAAGAAAAAGAAGAAGAAGAAGAAGAAGAAGAAGAGTTTTTACTAACTCCACCTCTTAAAAAAATAAAAAAGTTAGCCACCCCAGATTGGATAAAAAAGAAAAGGTCTACCCCTTTATCCTCAGAAAAGAAAAAGAAAGAAGTGAAGAAAGAAGTCAAAACAGAACCGATGACCCCTGTTCAAACCACATCTACTTTTACCCCAGTAGCACGTCGGACACGTAAACAACAACAATCCAAAAAGATACCTCACGAAGAAAAGAGTATTGGAACTTGGTTAACTTATTCTTCTTGAGGAAAAAAAATCATGGAGAAACTGTTAGCTACCATTTATTACAATCCTGGTCATGCTGCTGGTTACGGAGGAGTTCAAAAATTATATCGAGCTGCTAAAAGTCAATTGAAAAGTGTACGTTTACCCGAAGTACGACGATGGTTACAAGAACAATCGACGTACACGTTACACAAACCCATTCGACGTAAATTTTCTAGAAGTACTACTCAAGTGGAAGGGATCGATCATCAATGGCAAGCTGATTTAGCGGACGTCTCTCATTTAGCTACTTACAATCGTGGTTACAAATATTTGTTTTGTGTCATTGATGTGTTTTCCAAATTTGCTTGGGTCGTGCCTTTGACTTCTAAAAGCAGTACCGAATTGGTACGAGCCTTAAAATTGGTCTTGAAACAAAGTGGACGTCAACCTTTACGATGGCAAACGGACAAAGGTACCGAATTTCTAAACCAAGCTTTTCAAAAAGAATTGAAACAAAGACACATTCATTTTTTTACGACCGAAAATCCTGAAACCAAAGCCAGTATCGTGGAACGTTTTCAAAGAACTTTGAAAGAACGCATGTGGAAATATTTTACACATCAACATACTCTCAAGTACATCGACGTGTTACCTCGTTTGGTCAAAGCGTACAATCAATCGTACCATCGTAGTATTGGATGTACCCCCGAAGAGGTCAGCCCTGAAAACGAAGTGTCTGTGTTTGATAAATTATTTGGTTCACCCCAGCAGATCAAAAAAAGAAAAAAGAAAACACCTTTGTTGAAGTTATTAAAGACGGGAGATTGGGTTCGTATCGGAAAAACCAAACGTACTTTTGACAAAGGTTATTTACCTAACTGGACTACCGAATTGTTTCGTGTCACTACCCCCGTCCGTGGACGTGATCCTCCCGTCTATAAATTGGAAGACATGAACGGTGAAGTACTCAAAGGAACATTTTACTTGCCTGAGTTACAACGAGTGACTAAAAAAGAAGATACCTTGTACGACATCGAAAGCATTCTCGAACAAAGAACACGCAAAGTAGGTAAACGACGAGTAGAAGAAGTCAAAGTTCGTTGGAAAGGATATCCTCCTAGTTTTGATTCTTGGATTGCAGCTTCTCAAGTCGTCGACTATAAAAAGAAAAAGAAGTAGTAAAAAAAACTCATAACATGCCATTCAACACAGTAGCTACTCAGACAACTCCTCCTCCTCCTTCGGAAAGTTCTTCTCTTCAAGATTTACAAAAACAACCGCTTTGGGTGTGGTGTGGAGAACGTGTGCCTAAAAATCAAATCGTCTTTTTCTGCCAAATCATTGTAGTGTTTTGTGTCATCGGAGCAGCCATTGCTAATTTGAGTTTACAACAAGGAGACAAACAATTGTGGACTATTTTACTGAGCAGTTGCATCGGTTATCTTTTACCTAGTCCCTCTTTGAAATTTACGACCACGACCGACAACAGTCACCACAATAACGCCAGGCGTTCTTCTTCTTCTTCTTCGTCCAGTTACCACCACCAAAATACTACCAGTCCTCTTTTGGAACCTTTTGAACATCCTTCTTCTTCTGTCCACCACTTGAGTGACACCTCGGACACCACCAGATCCACTACTTTGGAACTATGAATGACCAATTTTATTTAACGTTACCTAGTGACAGTTCCATGGATGTGTTTCCCAACAACAGCTTATGTTGTTTTACCACCAAATTACCTCAAGCCCTCCAACTGGATCACGATGCTCATTGGGAAGTAGGTTTGGTAGAAATCATTCATCCTACGAAAATCACAAACATCAACAAAAGATCAAATCAGATCATCGTGACAGTTAGGAACAAAAAACTACAAGATTCCTTGGAAAAAGATGATCCTAAAATCTGGGCAATAGACCCAACAAATAAAAATGACATGCGGGGACATTTCAAAAAATGGGATGGAGGGGTAGGAGCCAAAGGGGCTTATGCAGTGTATGCCCTGAGAATTCCTACGGGGTATTATTTTAATGCTCGACATTTGGTGGACACTATTGAGGCTACCTTTAACCGTCAATTTGGTAAAGCCCTAATGGAGAACAAAAAAATAGTAAACATCAATTACAATGATGTAGCACGCCGTTTCTACATGGAATTTTCTCTGAAAGATGAAAAATCGGGTGACATGATGTCAGACAAAGAAGCTAAAGAAAAAGGCATCCCCGATCAGGAGAGAAGATTTATGACTATTGAATTTTCTGCTGGATTGTATGAAATTTTGGGTGGTAATAACGAAGATAAAAGTTATCTATCACCTGTCAGCACCAACATCGAATCTTCAGAAGCTTTTCGCGACCCCGTGGAAATGAACATTGGATTAAATTTAATGTATGTGTACTCCGATGTGGTAGAGTACAGCGTGGTGGGACACACCTCAGCTCCCTTACTAAGAGTCATTCCTTTCAAAGTGGATACTAATGATGGTGCGTACGAAGAAGGTGGAAACACATTTCACATTCACCGTGAATTTGTACACCCTCATTATTATTCAGTGAGTAAATCGTATTTTGACACTGTCCAGATTAGTATAAAAGGAGATTTGGGACAAGATGTACCATTCATTGACCAAGGAAAAGTCACGGTGAAACTACATTTTCGAAAAAAACAAGTTCTCTAATAACTTTCCTCTCAAAAAAAAAATAAAAAAATGTATCCAGTGTACCAAGGAGTGCCTCGACAACGAGGACATGGTTTAGGAGATATGTTAAAATCAGCTTTTCGGACGGTAGCTCCTATTTTGAAACCGATGGTCACTCGAGGATTTCATGCCTTAAAAGATGCTGCTTTGACACAAGGAAAAGAATTTTTGCAAAATGTCCTCATTGACAAACAAAATCCAAAAGAAGCCTTTTTGAGAGCAGGCAAAAATGTGTTGATGACTACTGGTAAAGATCTTTTAGGTCTCCGAGAAAATCCTATAAATACGCTTCACGCTTCAGACTCTGGCATTACTTCACAGCAGCAAGGACAAGGTAGAAAGAGACGAAGACGAAAAGCTCGAAATCCTTTCAAAGTTCATAAAAGAACACACGGCAGTAGTACTTCCAGAAAGAATAGAAAAAGAAGAAGAACTGGTAGAGAATTAGACGTGTTTGATTATTAAACCATTGAAAATGATGCACCGAGATTCTTGCGAATGTACCAAGTCCGAACTAGAACTGTTTTCTATGCGTCCCACCATGATGACGATGCAAGAATCCCAATGGGTAGAATTTCATCCTGTATCGTCTTTGTCGGATTCAGCTCCTATCGAATTTGAAATCAAAGGACAAACCGAAGATTACATCGATCTGAATAACACCTACTTGTACCTGAAACTTCAAGTAAAGAAAACGGCGGACAACACCTTTCCTGCGGATGATTCCAGAGTCGCTCCTGTCAATAATTTTTTTCATTCTTTGTTCAGTGGAGTAGATTTGTACTTGAATAACAAACTGATCAGCAGCAGTTTGGATACTTACCCTTACCGTGCTTACTTGGAAAATCTCTTGTCATATGGAAAAGAAGCTAAGAACAGTCATCTGGATGCTTCAGTGATCTGGAAACCTGACACCTCGGAAAAGTTCAACGACACAGAACTGTCAGTACCGTCCAGGGTTGCTGCTGTTGCTGATGGTCAGGGTCATCTTGTTAGAGATATAACTCCAGCAGACTCCCACAATGTGGGATTTAACGACCGTCGAAAGAAAATCAGAGGGCGAAGTTTAGAATTGATGGATCGTTTACATTTGGACATGTGGTTGCAAGACAAGTATTTACTCAATGGAGTTGATGTACGCCTGAGACTGAATCGCAGTAGTGCCGCTTTCCATTTGATGGCTAATGCTAACGAGTGGAAAACCATCATCCAAGAAGCCAAACTTTACGTACGACGTGTAGAAATCTTACCCAAAGTAGCTAACGACATCAGTCAATCCTTGAGCAGAACCACTGCTAAGTATCCTCTTAGACGTGTGGAAGTGAAAACCTTTACTGCAGCCGCTGGACTCCGATCCATAGTCGAAGATCACATCTTCCAAGGACAGCTCCCTAAACGTTTATTCATTGGTATGGTTTCTAATGCAGCCTTCAATGGAGTCATCAATGAAAATCCGTTCCAGTTTCAGCACTTTAATGTCACCAAGTTAGATGTCAGTCGAGATGGCAAGACCTTGTGTACCAGACCTTTTGAACCTGACTTTGACGCCAACGCAAAAACTTACTTGCGATCTTACTTGAGCCTGTTTGAAGCCACAGGACAGTTAAGCCGCGACTGTAGCCACGGTATTACATACGAGAATTTTGCAGGAGGGTATGCCTTGTGGGGCTTTGATTTCACTCCGGACCAAGGTAGCGATGAAGGACATTTCCACCCTATAAAATCAGGACCACTTCGTGTGGAACTTCAGTTTGGTCAACCTCTAGCCCAGACAGTGAACGTCGTCTTGTTTGCAGAGTTTGATAACACTCTAGAGATCAACAGTTTGAGAGAAGTCATTGTAGACTATTAGAAAGAAGAAGAAGAAGAAACAAAGAAAAGATGCAAAACAGAGAAGAGACTATGGAAATAGATGAGGGATTTTGTGAAGTAATTCACCAGTCACCAACTACTATCACCAAAGAGGATGATAATGATGACGAAGTCATTCGTTCAGAACCTAAAAAAGAAGAGACTAATACTGTGGTTACCGAGTTTGTTGGATTTTATCCTTCTCGATGGCCAGAACACGAAAAACAGTTAGTGGATTGTTATGCTGAGGAATTGAAATTCATCATTAACAGACTGATTAAAGAACAATGTTATGGATGTCAAACCGATCATCCCAGTCAGATACAACACGACAAATGTTTGATGTTGACAGGCGAAGAACAATTGGATGAATTTTTGGAAGATGCCTGGTCAAACATCTCAGAAACAGACGTGTTGACAAAGTGGTATAAAATCTTGCAGAAATATTCTTCTCCTCCACTCATTCCTAAGGAGATCAAACGGATCGAAGGACTCATTCAACAGAGTGAAAAACCTATCCGAGATAAATTTTCCTGGAATTACAAGACAGATCAATTCAAGTTCAAAGTCAGGTGTGCATTGGTGACTCAATATTTCTGTTGTTGAAGAAGGAGAAAAAAAAAATGGATACCAGGGAACTTAATTACTTATTGAATCGTAGTTCCTATACTTCTTCTTGGAATCCTGTGGTATGTGCTAAAGATGAACTACCTCATCGTAAACCAAAAAACGTTCATGCTTATGTCATCAATACTGACGACAGTCATCTACCAGGAAGCCATTGGATTGCCGTGTACTTTCCCAATGAACACTGTGTGGAATATTTTGATTCATATGGATTACCTCCTTTGGAAAAAGACATTATCGAGTTTATGAGAAGAAATGCCGTCTCGACTCGATTCAATAATGTGAGACTACAAGGATCCGATTCTATGGTGTGTGGACAATATTGTGTTCATTATCTTCATCAACGCAGTCTTGGATATTCTTTAGAACATTTACTCACTTATTTTGATAGTGACTATGTTAGAAATGATGCTAAAGTACAAAGATGGTTTTGTGAACGTTATGGTTATCTCTTGTCTTTAGCTCACCATCGTAATGTACATCAAAATGATGTCGATGTAGAAAGTTTCACATTTACTTTACCTTCTCAACGTTGTCAACCTTGTAAATATGTTCCTGTTTGAAAAAAATTTTCATAGTTACTTGTTAATTGTTAACATAGTTTTTGTTGAATAAATATCATTTTTTGTGAATTGTTTGAAAAAAAAAATGGTGTTGTGTGGTTTTTTATTGAAATTTGAAAAAAAAATAATGAATATGTTCTTTTCTCTCTCTTTCTATCGATCTAAAAATCCTCTCTATCTATCTATGATCTCCCTGTCGATCATCTGAAAAAAAATCTTACCATGTTTTCCATCGCGTCCGCGCGTTAAGCATATAAGGCGGTTCACTAGCCAGTGTAGTCATTTTCGTTGACTCGTCAAGATCTCAACAGTGTTCCAAGAAGAAAGAAAAAGAAGATGGCTGCCACCAAGATTACAAAGTTGAATGAAGCTATGGTGAACATAATGAGGGTAAAGAATCATTTGATGGAGACCAACCCAGAGAGAAAGACCATGACGTTCATTCAAATGGCTCATGATCTAGTAGAAGAAGTCCTGAGAGAAGAAATACTTAGAGAAAGAACAGAATGGGAAGCAGAACAACGTCTACATCAGCAACAAAGACAGCAGCAACAAAGACAACAGCAGCAGCAGCAGCAGCAGCAACTTCTTCAGCAGCAATCCAGCAAGCAATTTGACGGTGAAGTCTTATGTAAGATTGACTGCGATGATTTTGCTTTCACTTTCAGTAGAAAGAGACCTGCCTGTCTGAAAGCGGTAAGACCACCCACTATCGCTAAACGTGGCCGACCTGCTGGAGCTGCCACGGCTACATCTACCTAAAAGAAGTTTTTAAAAAATATAAACTTCTTTAAACCCAACGGTCCTTTTTAGGGCCACCCAATCTCTAGAAAAAGATTACTTCTCTCCAATATTGCCAAAAATAATAATATCTATAATAAGTGTGTGTGATATATATATTATTTATAATAGTCTACCACCCCTCAAACAAAAAAATCCTTCTCCCTATATGATTTGTGTGGAGTGTGATTGTTATATAAAAAATTTTTAACTTAACAAAAAAATGTAGATAGTGTGTTTGTGTGTTTGATTTGTTTAAAAAAAATTTCCCTTCCCTAAAAAAAGTGGATAGTGTGTAAGTTTTTTTTAAAAAAAAAAATAACAAAAAAATTAGTATGGTGTGTAGGTTTGATTTTTTATCAAAAGTAGTTTCTTTTAGGTCCGCGCTTTTTTAGAGTCAGGGTTCATAGAGTGTAAACTCCGCGAAGCTAAGAATGACGTAGAAGGAATGACGTAAGACGCAGGATAGTGGGTAATGTTTTTTTGTTTTTCTTTAGGTGAAAGGGATGTTTTCCTTCACGTCCGCACTTTTAGTATATTAAAACCACGTCTTCACCGGTTAAGCTACCCGCAAAAAAATGATCAGCTTAACACAGCTTAAACAAGTAAATCAAATCTTGGATGTACTATCTAAAGTCATCCAAGAGATGATAAAAAAGGAAGAGGAGAAGAGGGAAAGCAGAATCACCATTAGGGCTCACCCTATGCTAGACGAAGAGTGGGAAATGGAAGCTGACCATCCACCCTTCTTTTTAAAACCAAAAACAAGAACAAAAGAAGAAATCTGGAGGGGGAGCTGCCCTGCGTGCAGGGCAAAGTCAGGGAGATGCTCCCACCTCTAAATCTTTCCCACGAATACAAAAAACCAACGGTCCTTTTCAGGACCACCCTTTTTCAAGAAAGATTAATTCTATTTCTCACACCCCCTCCCTCCCTCCCCCCGTAGAGGTCCACCCACCATCTTGGACCTATAGAGACCCCCCCTGCCATCTTGGTGGGTACTGGGGGACAGTCTTTTTTTGATGGCACTATGGGGACACAAGATTATGGGGCATCTTGTGTCCCCATAGTGCCATCAAAAAAAGGCTGTCCCCCAGTACCCACCCTCTACTACTAATACATCTACTTTATATATGAGCCGCGGTAGCTCAGTTGGTAGACCATTGGACATGTAGTCTGGGTCGGCTGCCTTGGTGTGTCCTGGGGAAAAGCAATTAACTCCAATTATCTCGGCATGATATAGCCACTATTGTGTGAAAAATACCATTGAAATAAACAAAAGCCACAACAAAAATTTAATTCATACCCCCTTTGCAGTGGAGAAGCCAAACTAAGACAAATATGAACTCTTTATGAAGCGGTTACCTTCAAATTTTATATTCAAGCAAAGATCTTCTGCATTTTCAGACTAACTAGCCAACAAAGATGCATAAATCTAATCGTGTCTCCAAGTAAGTTTATACATGCATACACACCTACATACATATAGACAGACAGACATACATAATATATACATACCGTATCGAAAGATCTGAAACTATCCTGAGAACTCATTACAAAATATATATATGATGATATTTAAGCTTCCAACTACTACCAATTCCTTGGCTTTGTAATAAATTTCTGTGTAGCTTTTTTTTCTCACGAATGCTTGTCATTTATTTCTAGTTTAAAAACAAACCAAGAAAGATGTTAACCGCTGTCACTTCTGAACTTTAAACATTCAACCGCTGCCGAATGTAGTTCAAAATTCAGTTTAATTTTTATATTTGTGGAATAATTGATAATAATATTCTAATATGAATTTCTTGGGCAGCACTTCCATGTTTGTGCTTGTAATATTTTTTTTTTAAATTTAGAATGTTGTCATATATATATATATATATATATATATATATATATATATATATATATTTCTCATGTTCATGTCCAGATGTTTGCAATTGTAGTGTTGAATATTGTATTATTCCAGATATCGAATTTAACGGATCGAATGGTAAGATAAAATGTTTATTTTATCGCTGTTAACGGGTAAATAGAAAGGATACTTATTTATGTTTTAACTGGTGAATGCTTTCGCAAAAAAACTTCTTATCATCTCTAGCCAGTATACTTATTTCCTTATATAAACTTATTTTTCGTCTGTTATCATTGGTCAGTCACCGGTAAGGTCAATGACTATCAACCTTAACTGTGCTGCAATATTTCCAGGTTACAGAACGCTCTCAGTGCAACTACTATAACTTTCCATTCGCCCCCCATTTAGTCATTTTGTGTTTATATTCATGCTGATAAATGATCTATATGAACCTCATGCTACCCAAGTCCCAATACATCATACACCATACCATGTTGATCATCTTTGTTTGTGTGTGTGTGTATATATATATATATATGTGTGTGTGTGTGTGTGTGTGTGTGTGTGTGTGTGTGTGTGTGTGTAATGCATTTGTAACATTTCTCTCAGATTTTATATAAATGTATTTCTTTCAAATTCCCTCCAAAACAATGTTTATACACAATATATTTCAGGACTCCAGTTTCAGTACGGACCATTATACAAGGATGGCATGATGGAAGTCCATCCTGAAAAATGCATACTCGTATCAAAAGAATACGAATTCCCAATGTTTCATTCGAATCATTCTAAGATATATGTAAGTGTATGATAGTGCTGTTCTTTACAAGGGAAATTTTCTTTTTTAGTACTAAATGTTAATTCCAAATAATATATATTTCCTCCACCTGTTAAATAATCTATTAAGTTTAGTTTCCAAATTAATGGCCATAGTCTTGTTGTTTTGATTTTAACCTATCATGAGAAGTATATTAGGTAGAAAAAATATTTCCCCTAGAAATGTCAACTTCTCCGTAATAACGAATCATAAAGGGACAAGGGTTTCATTTGATAACCTAACGTATCTTTATGCACACTGCTTTAAAGAATGGGAATTGACGCATGAAAACTGATATATTACGTACTTTTGAGAGATAAAATGCCGCAAAATTAGAACTCTAAGGCAAGTCTATTCATTTTCATTTCTGCATGATTATTTAAGTCATAGACTACGTGATTTGACAAAAGTTTCTTGATGGTTTTTACATGGGGTTAAAAGGAAGCCTAATGACTTACGATACATAATTGAGGTATAACGTCATGACGACTCAAAGTACAGAAATGTTTTCTTCTTACTGCAACTTTAGTTACTGTCAATTTACGCTAACCAAATGCTATAGATGGCTTGCAACTGAAGCAGGAAAAACACAACTGTGGTAAGAGGATTAAAGGTCCAAGTCATGTTGCATACGAAAACGAAGAAAACGTGTTTTTGTAAAATAATTTTATTTACAAACCACATACCTGTACTAAACTCAGTGTATGCATTGCTGTTATGGCAGTAAGAAAGTAATCAAAATGTACTAGGTTCAAATCGTAAATGTCACGGTTACACCGATCTAAACCAGAAAAAAAGGTTTCAACATTATGTGTCCTCCAAAAAAGGTTCCGCCCCAAAATCTTGAATGGAGTGCCATTTTGTGAAAGAAAGGAACCTTTCCACTTGGGGTCTAAAAGTCGAAGTCAAGGTTACTGTGATGCATGAGAAAATACTCATTCCAATTTTATCAGTTAAGTCTGATTCAAGATGTTTTAGCAACATAAATATGAATGACGTGCACTTAGAAAAGAAAGTGACTATTGATCTCGGATTAAAGGTGTCAAATGTCATGGTCACAGGCACCCACAAGAAGTAAAGGGATTTCTTCACGATACCGGTAGTGCCTATATACTGCAATATTAAATACAAGACTGGTGTATAAAGTGTTGACACATTTGTTCACATTTGGCACAATATCTTAGCAATAATGAACAAAATGATCGTACTATTCCCTTTTACCACTGCTATGACATTCAACAAGAGTAAATGTGTATTTCCTCTTCAAATAGGTTTGTGTCTCTGGTATTGTGACATTTGACGAGGCTTTTGAATCCCCCGGTACAGTTAACGGATCTAATCTGAAAGGAAGGGCCATACTGGCGCCATATTTTACTGATATTGACAAAGAGAGCATGCGTTATGAAGGAAAGGTGTACTACCACGTCTACAACGTAATGAAGGAAGATATCAAGGATGTACCAAACATACAGACTGCTGAAGAAATTATATGCAAAATTCATCGAGATGTTGAAAATTTTAAAGCCCATTTTGCTTTGTTTGTTACATGGCATGAAGTTCTTCCATCAGTGGCATTCAATCGACAGAATGAGGTATGGACGATTTCAATGTTAGTAAATCTAAAATATTCCAAAAGCGATATCAGAACCCTCAACGCAAGTATACAAACATAACTAGCAGAATAGAACCAAAAGAAATAAACTGCGCGATCGATACAGTCTCTTTAAACGAAGAAAAAATATAATACAAAATATAAATCGCTATATCTTTTTGATTTTGCAATTACATTTTCCTAAATACATATATCCTGTCAATGTCATAAATTTATATGTGAATATAATCATATTTCGGATAGTAAAGTATTTTCGACCTTTTGCAGCTATTTTGAGATCAAAATTAGATATTTATATTATTTTTATTTTAAAATATGTGATTATATATGAATCCGACCTTTTCAAGGAATCTGATGTATTTAATTCGATTTCAGATTCAATTAATCATTCAATACAAACCACGTATTGTCATTAACTGATTAGAAATCTATACTTATTTTCTATCTTAGCCGCATTAATCAAATCTTGTAATGTTACATAATCAACCGTCACATATACTTATAAATGTTGTTATCTTTTCAGAGCATGAACTTTCAACTTGCTTTGGTAACGGACGGCGTGTATACGTTTGCATTCTACGTCTACATGAAAGATCGTATGAAATTAAGAAGCCAAGAAGTGTACGTTGGATTTGCAGCTAAAGACGGTCATAAATATGTGGATTATCGGTCTTTTACTTCAGCTGTCCGTAGCATTGATTTGAAAGCAAAATCGTACGGTGAGTCTGTGTTTCAATGGGTATACACACAATGTGGATTAAACTGGAAGAAACAGCAATCAAAAGGAAAATAAAAAAGGTCATGACAAGTTCAAATCAAATCTCATTATGTTACTATCAGAGCCCCAATATTTGGGGACATTTGCAGGTAACTATATGTATGAATTTGATATGTGATTTGAATTTTAATAGCTAGTGGTGCAATTTACTATTGAAATTAACACGACTTTCCTTTGTTAAAGTAACTGTACATAATGAGAGAATAATATTTTTTCACATTTATTATTATTTTTATTAGCGCAGAGAAAATGGCTAAACTTTCTTGAGACTGTGTTAGTTGCCTCTAATTAACAGATTGTCCATCAGGCAATATGGTGATTGTTTTCACCGGGATATGACAAAGAACCGATAAGAACAAACTACATGCATACGGCTATAATAATATTGTTAAGACCATCTGTTGGATTTTAACAACAAAGAGGTTAGTATTTTATTTTAAACAAAAGGAATATTTTCACAATAGGTTTTTGAGAGTACAACTTTTTACATGTTGCATAATAATAATAATAATAATAATAATAATAATAATAATAATAATAATAATTATTATTATTATTATTATTATTATTATTATTGCTACTACTATCATTGTTATTATTATTATTATTAGTTATTATTATTATTATTAGTATTATTATTATTATTATTAGTAGTAGTAGTAGTAGTAGTATTTTTACATGCACTTTATTTCAGGTTACATAGGATTGCTGCACTATCGTCTAACGTTTCCATCCCCCGGTCAAGAAAACTCCCGTCAAAGATGTATTAACTGGTATTTGAATGAGAGAGAAAACAAGGAAGTATATGACAAAGGTCTTGTTGGAATGCCTCTGTGTCCGTGCAATCCATCTCATCTTACCCAGGATATGTTTTATCGCAACAATGACAATCAGTGTTTCAGTCAGGGTGAAGCTTTCTGCACATACATCCTTCCAAACTGGCAGTTTGATCCGAGAGATTCTGGAAAGGTTTTCTATTTACCATACTGTCTTTTTCAATGTCTTTTTCATTTCTCATAGAAAAACTATTCCTTGTTTTGTAAAATCCCAAAAGACCTTGCTTTTTAAATGCAGAAAACATACGCAATTGCAACTGATCACAAGTACATAAGCAATTGCAACTGATCACAAGTACATAAGCAATTGCAACTGATCACAAGTACATAAGCAATTGCAACTGATCACAAGTACATAAGCAATTGCAACTGATCACAAGTACATAAGCAATTGCAACTGATCACAAGTACATAAGCAATTGCAACTGATCACAAGTACATAAGCAATTGCAACTGATCACAAGTACATAAGCACACATAAATAGGTTTTATGCATGCGCTTATATTCAATGTGCCCTTACCATCTACTACAAAGTATACAGTTGGCATCTTCGCCATATTCCAATTTATTTAAGTTCACATTGTTCAATATCAACATTATTCATGATATGTCTTTGCCAACAGTGGAATTTCCAACAACTGCACAGTACCCATGCAAGGAGTTGCTGTCGTCATCACTCTATCCTCCGTTATTTTGGTGAACAATATTTGAATATAAATCTTACTGTATGGAAACAAATATATTTCAAGATAGTGAAACAGATTGTATTCTACTTTACTAATCTAAAAATGTGCAATTAAACTAGAGCATATTCAAAGAATATTCATATACTCGTTTAGTCAAATTGACTTGCTTTCTATTTTTGAATTCTACTTTTCCTTCTTCTCCTGTGAAAAGTAGTGTATCAACCTTCGGAAGTATTACTGATAGAAATATAGATCGATTCAAAATATACATTAGAATATCTAAATTAGGAAAACATGGTACCAAACACATGCATGTGCGTTTGTCATCGCTAAAGGAAAATGAGAAAAATCATAAACGCTGATCATACATATTCATTTATTTTTGCATATTGCTCATATTATTCAGATTTTTTACTTATATGTATATATATATATATATATATATATATATATATATATATATATATATATATATATATATATATATATATATAAGAAAGACAGTAATTATATTATTTCAGACATGCTGCTACGACAGATTACATAGGTACTTTCTAGGATCTGGTGCTGACGCTGGAGGGTTTATAAGATACCATCCGTACAGGCATGAGCTTAAACACAAGAAATATGATATAGACATGAGAAATGATTGCTGCATAGAAAATGATTTATGTTCCCTTTACCACAGTGTTCGGCCAATTGGAGCATGTTATACCATATTCCCTGCATGGCACGGTAGAGTTGCTCTATTTTATTATCAAGTATTGTACATAATGTTAACAGTCAATGTTATGTCATTGTTTAGTACGAGTACAATTTATTCCCATCACTTTGTAAGAAAGATAGTTAAACTTATAGTTTAACATATCATGACTTGTGCGCATGTATTTAAACAAAATGACAAACTACTTAAAAAAGATAAGATATAATGAAGTCCTTTACCATTCTCTTTCAATATTATAAACGAAATTACCCTTTGCCTCTCAGCACCTGCACGTGGTGACCCACATATCAAGACATTGGATGGACAGAATTACACCTTCAACGGCTGGGGAGAATTTACACTCGTAAAACTCAACTCATCCTCAGACGAATTCGAACTTCAAGCTAGAACAACAAGAGCTGTGAGTAAAGATGGGAATATGAGTGACGCAACATTATTCTCAGCCTTTGCAGCTAGGGATAAATATGATGCAAAAGTCCATATTGAGATGAATGCAGCAAAGAACGGTGATGCATTTCTCTCTCTCTCTCTCTCTCTCTCTCTCTCTCTCTCTCTCTCTCTCTCTCTCTATATATATATATATATATATATATATATATATATATATACACACACACACACACAGAGTGGGATCCCTCAAAACCAAAAACCCTTGGAACCCAACAAAATTTCGGTTTTGAGAGGTTTTCGGTTTGCTGAGGTTTTCGCAGAGTTGAAAAATATATCTTTTTCTTAGCGCTTATGTGACGAGAGAGAGAGAGAGAGAGAGAGAGAGAGAGAGAGAGAGAGAGAGAGAGAGAGAGAGAGAGAGAGAGAGAGAGAGAGAGAGAGAGATAATGTATTACAGAATTTAAATGTTTTTCGTGCTAGCTTGGCTAAACCATTGCCACACAAGATCATTCAGTTTGTCAAATTTGCAGGCATTGTTGAAACGACGCTTGTTTGTACCATTGTTTATTTCAAATTCACTCTTTAGAATATCTGAAACAGTAGATCTTCCTATGCCGAAGTTTCCCCTTCGTTTCTTCAATGTCGGTTTTGACACAGATTCATACTCATTGATCATCAGACTAATTTTATTCTGTAAGGATAGTTTAATCATACGACGCTTAGCTGGTCGCTCTGACATCTTGAGAAGTGAGTGAAGACAAATGACAGTCATGGCCATTTAAATACATGTATGTAATGATTTTTCTCCATTGAAAATCAGCTGAGTGAATCTGCCTTTTAGAATACTGTTTTGTCGGTCTCCGTCGGCAAAGCATCAAAAGCTAGGTTACTTGCCTGGTGAATAAAGCCTTGATATTTAATTAAAAAACCTACACAAAATATGTTCTATTGATCATGTATACAAATGAATAGCATCAGTCACAACTGGATAATAAGCAGATGAACATACTCTTTCTTAAATGGCTAACCTACAACAATTAATTTATAAACAATTCGCCTTAAAAAGGTGGCTCTTTTTTATGGCGCAAAGACTTCATATTAGCCTATTGTTAGCCCTAATCTATGTCAGCGCGCGTGTCAAGTATTGTTTTAACCTCGCATTCCCTTGGAACATTTTCTAGATCTTTGTCTCACAGATAAGCCTACTACAGTACTTGATAACTGTAATTAATTTGTTCCAGCGTGTGTCCTAGTTTGATGTGAGTTTCGGTTTTATGGGGGGAGGAGGAGGTAGCGTAAAATTGCACTTTGGGATCGAAATTTGTTTTGGTATTCGGAATAGAGGGTTTTCAGTTTACTGGGGAAAAAATGATGATATTTAAGAAGGAAATATTCGGGACTCGAAACAATTTCGGTCTTAAAGGGATTCTGGTATACTGAGGTTTCGGTTTTGATGCGTTTCACTACACACACACACACACATATATATATATATATATATATATATATATATATATATATATATATATATATATATATATATATATATATATATATATGTGTGTGTGTGTGTGTGTGTGTGTGTGTGTGTGTGTGCGTGTGTGATCGTGTGTGTCGAACCAGGGAGTGTGGCTTTTTCACAATTTGGTTTTCCAAGCATCTTTGCAAACCTGTATTGCCATTGTGTGAAATATTGGAATGTCACGCGTAGTGAAATAAACATTCTGACGGATGGTAGATGTCCACTGACGTTCCTTTATAACAGAATCTCCGTCGTATTCTGAAGGTTGAAAGGAAATATATGGATATGAGGTTTCATAAGACGATCCAAAAGATCAGATTTATGTGGTCCGTCCATCGCCGGAAATAATTGGCCTACCCGCGTTTCCTGGCTCCATGTCACCTACATTTTTAAACAGTTTCCTCAAATTGATGTTTCTTACAACAGTGGAATTTTGTTGAGAATTGAATATAATACAAGGAATGGAGAAAAAACTCTTTAGTTTCTAAAATTGTACACTTAGGAGTCCTTTCATTCTTGAAAACCGAGTTGAGGACTTCCTCGAATTTGAGGAAATCCTCAGTTATTCCTCAAAGATAAAATAAAACTAACTTCCGAAAAATGCAGAATACTGTGACCCCAAGTTAATCCTTAATATCCTTTTAATGTTCATGTGCCAAACTCACAATTCCGAACCAAACAATCAGAACCACATTGAAAACTCTCAATTTGAGGAAGAAAGTTCGAGATTTTAATTGTAACCGGGTTTGTGATATTCTGAGAAGATTATGTTGATTAACTACAAAGAAGCATATATATTTATCACGTGACTACTGTGCTATTTACGTTCATATTTCCATATCGCAAATGTTATATATGCACTATATATAAAAACACATCGTGACGTCAAAAATGACTCCATGATGTTATATACATTAAAGGTTTAATGTCCGAGGCATCCGAACGCAATTCAATCGTGTCATGCGAATTCTTAAAGAAACATAAGTATTTTTATTTATGTGTTAGCTAAAATCTTGCTTTTGTGCTCATATTTTAATTAAATTTATCAAACTCGTCGAAATATTTCGTTTCATTATATATATATATATATATATATATATATATATATATATATATATATATATATATATATATATATATATATATAATAACAACAAGAGCATTCTAACCAGGGGTGGACCGATATAGAACGCACACGTTAGGTACGATACTGGATACTTCAATTGAAAACTCATGGGGAGTTCGGCCTAAATGAAAAAGTCGAACCTTCCTATTGCAATCTTATCATAACTACCGGCAGGCATCAGTTTATCAGACGTACGCATTTTTGCGAAAATATTTACCCAAGTAAATATTCCGTAACTCTTTACAATTAGTACTGGCGATCACCTTTTTCTACGTCTTCGTCTTCGTCTTCGTCTTCGTCTTCTTCTTCTTCTTCATATTATTATTATTAATGTTATTATTATTATTATTATTATTATTCCGCTATACCATGTTCTTGACATACTTCCTTAGTACCTCATGCATAACTTTACCGGGATATAATTTCCTTTGCGCATTTTTATGACGGCATTGATTTATCGCAGCGCATGGTGTCAACACACTTTGGTCCTCTGCATGATACGCACAATAAATACTTTGAACTATTTTTACACAACTTTGTTGGGCTGATGGCAGCATAACATAGATCTTTAGTTTACCCGTTTTAGACCGTTTTATAAATTTTGTCTTCTTTATTTCTTCAATTGTTTATCCTTTGTTTGTATATTTCCCCATCATTTAAACATGTACGAATCAAGAATTTTTCTTGACTTTTGTGTTTGGTGTTTGTTTTTGTGGATGTGAATTGTTTCTTCCCCTGACGAAGAGCTTGTTTAGCTCGAAACGTTGGGAAACTATTTTGTATTTGCGCCGTTATCAATTTTTGTGTAATTATATATTTTTCTTGCTCTTGGTTTGCATTCCCTTGTTCGCTTACACGAAGACCTTGGGAATCCGGCGCCATCCAAGGGTTAGGAAGTTGGTTGTATGGGTATCTTTTAATAAAACTACTTTTTTATGTCACAACCGGCATTGTCTTGAAAATTTTTCTTCTTGAGGTAATAAGACCTACCTTGTTCGTTGTTCTAGTTTTTATGTCTGTTTACTCTTTCGTGTCGTGGTTCTCGTTTTTTCCGAATTTCAAGTGTAGTATTCACCCTCTGTAACATGGACAGTCGGTCTCTTTTCTCCAATCTGAGATCTCTTAGCAAAAAGAAAATCAGGGCGGAACATCATTTGGCCAATTATGTAACCTATTTAGAAAATAAAACTGTCCCATTAGGTTTGAAAATTCACGTTTAACCACTATCTGCGGGGGAAACCTCCGCATAATTTATCAAAAGTTGGAACTCTATTCTTCATTTCACTTCTCTGAAACTTCTGGAAATACTGAAAGCTAAATCTCTACATCAAATCAGAGAACTGGAGGCAGGAATTTAAATTAAAAATTGAACTTCTCCAAAGACACTGATCTAAACACACTTCGTGACTACATGGGAAAACCGAATACATTTTTTAACGAGCCTAAAAAGGCAACTTTCGGACAAACAACACAGCAAATTTTCTAGAGATCATATAATACAGAGACGTCCCAAACGCGGTTTCTTCACAGAAGAAACGAAAAAGAAAAAGAATAGAAAGTTTCGCAGTAAAAAACTTTCGGCAAACCGGAATATCAATACTGTCATAATCTGTCATCGGTTCAGTTGTCTGACACTGACATAAGTCTTCTCTCTAACGGCCTCAACATTTGTCCCCGGCCCAAAACGTACAATGTACTGGAATTGAAAGAAGACTTCGCGAGTTTTGCACGAAGAATGAGACTCAAGGAAAAGTTTAGCGAAGATGCTGAACAAAACAATGCCAGTAACGATGAGTCTCATACATTCTGGCCAAAAAGCAATTATGTTCCACCCCCTAGTAGAGTTCCAGCTATAGAGGCATTTTTGTCCGCGGTGGAAAATAACATTAACTCACACGAACAGAGCCACACCAAAAAAGACAATTTATCCCGACAGGAAAGACAGTCGCTGAAAAAACTGCGCGAGAGGGAAGATATTGTTATCAAGCCAGCGGACAAGGGATCCTGCGTTGTTGTCATGAATACGTCTGACTACATCGCTGAGGCAAACAGACAACTTTCAGACGAAAGATTTTACAACAAACTCAATCATGACCCAACAGCTGAACACGCTGAAATCGTGTGTCATACATTAAAAGACATGCATACCGCAAGTCACATTGATGACAAAACACTGACTTAACTCCTACCAGTTGACCCCAAACCAGGGAGATTTTATTTACTCCCTAACATAAACAAAGAGGATACAGAAATAGCTACATCGAGGAGGCTATTAACAAAACTAGACTCGTCGATAGAGGAACCCTCCTGAAATATAAAACCAAGAGAACCAACAAACGCGTCCCCTTCGTGGTTACTTTCCACTCCGACACCCCAAAGTTACAACAGATAATTCGGAATCATTCGAACCAGACTGAATCCTCCGAAGATCTGAAGGGCATATTTCAAGACGTTCCTATGGTTGCGTACCGTAGACCTAAAATCTGAAGGACCATCTGGAACGTGCCAAGATAACTTCAAACAAGAACACAGATTCAGGCACATGTTGCTGCAAAGACAAGCGTTGATTAAATTTGCAAGCATATGCCGGAGACCCAATCGTTCAGAAATTCGACAACAGGAGTTACCCACACAATCAGTCTGAAGTTAGGATGCTGAACCAAAAATGTAATCTGTCTTCTAACATGCAAGATCTGTGGCACTCAATGTGTTGACGAAACCGTTGATTTCAGAAAACGAATGAATAACCACAATATATATATATATATATATATATATATATATATATATATATATATATATATATATATATAAATATATAAATTTACATATATATATATTGACACCAAAATTTATAACGCCGCAAATTCAAAACGGTTTCCCAACGTTTCGAGCTAAACAAGCTCTTAGTCAGGGGAAAAAACAGCTTACATATACAAAACAAACACTAAATACAAAATCTAAAAAAATTCTGGACTCCTACATGTTAGAATCACTAGGGGGAATTTACAACAAGAGATATAAAAATAAAAAGTTGAGTAACAATAACAAAAGAGCAGGTCATTGTGTCTATCACATAGAAAACCAATATATTTAGACCTAGTTCCAGGTTGTGAACAAAAATCAACGCCAACTCCAAGATTTGCAAAAGAAATTATATCCCGTTAGGGTTATGCATGGAGGTTCTAAAGAAAAGATGTCAAGAGAATTGTGTAGCGGGATATATATTTATCACATGACTACTGTACTATTTATGTTAATATATCCATATCGCAAATATATATATATATATATATATATATATATATATATATATATATATATATATATAATAACACCTCATGACGTCACTAATGACTCCATGATGTTATATACATTAAAGGTTTAATGTCCGAGGCATCCGAATGCATTTCAATAATGTCTTGCGAATTCTTAAAGAAACATGAGTATTTTTATTATGTGTTAACTAATATATATATATATATATATATATATATATAATATATATATATATATATATATATATTCCATATTATGCTGCAACTTTCTCTACTGAACATTATGTATTATGCTTTGAATTCTATACATCTATTATAGCAGTAGTGAGTCCCATAATGTTCTTATATATATATATATATATATATATATATATATATATATATATATATATATATATATATATATATATATGAGAGAGAGAGAGATGGGTGGTCGGTCCTTTATATACCGACTCTCTAAATGATATCATTTCCTACAAAGTTATGGCGTTATCGTATCAGGTACACGACGAAAGTTCCTTGCACCAAATGTTTAAAGCCTTTGTCAATTGAAATATGGTTCAAGTTATTTAATGAACATACACTTTTTAGGGAAAAGCGTTTCCTTCAAGGCTTGGAAGAAAATATGTCCTGTATGTATTAATCAAATTGTGTAATGGTGTATATTTTTCAGGCCTCAATGTATACGCCAGAATGGGTCTAGGTTCGATGCTTAACGACTATACATCAGACTACATGGATTTGAACAAAGATTTCAACATTGTATCAGACTACCTCTCACTTTCAAGAAATTGTAAAAGCAAAGATCTGAGAGTTGTGTTCTCATCAGGTTACACATTTTATATCATTTGTACTAAAAGTAAAACTAATTGAACAACACGAGGAAAGGATTTGTTGGCAGAATATTTACTGGACTGAATTTAGTGTTTAAAAAGTGTAGAATGGTTTAACAGAATAACTGAAAACCTTTTCTTATTCTCTGCTGTATATTATGTAGTTTTCTTTGAATTTATACATAGACGGTGCTCGAAATAATATAATTCATGGAGTCTTGAAAAGCGAGTACCATCATTTTCTTTTGATGTTTAAAGGGCAGATATTCTTATTATACCATATATATCCTATTGAGCTTAGAAATGTTTACAAAGTATGTTGTTGAATACTTGTGTTATAATAATAAGCATGTTGTTGAATACTTGAGTTCTAATAATAATAATATTAGTAATAATAATGATAATAATCATCATAATAATAATAGACGTACTAAGAAGAGCACTAAGTCTGGAACGAAATTTATCAGTTATTATATATTTTAATCCCTTTCTGATTGTATTTGTTTTAGGCATAGCTTTCACGGTAGGAATTGCTGTGAACATGCTTAACATCGATGTTGTAATTCCTCACAAGTTTCATGGAATGACTTCTGGATTGATGGGGAATTTTTACGGCATTCCTGCAAATGACTTCCGATTAAAGAATGGGACTATGCTCTACCATGAAACACAAGAAAGAAATTTTTTTGAATTTGGAATGACTTGTAAGAATATTGAAAATAATGATTAATTGAATTTATTCCATATATTAGATTAGATTTATTTTCATACATAACTCAGATTCTTATAAACGGAAGTAATTTGGTCATATTAGCAAAATTATCTTGATAGCTGTTATGCCAAAGAATAATTAACGATGAAAAGAATGGTATTAGTTTGTATTTTATTGAAGTGGACTAATTTTACGATGACATTGGTAATAAACGATCGCTACCTTCAGACCACCTTCTTTAAAAAAAAACCATCACGTTTCTCTATGAAAATAAGTAGAATAGGTATAAAACGATCTTCTTCATTTTTCTCCTTTTCTCGAAAATAAAATAAAAACATTTTTACAGCTCTCTGTTTCCTCCTATCCGTTAATTTATTTTTAAAAATGACACATTTATTTAATGCCCTCATAAAAACACCTTAGGAAAGCTAGTTTTTATATAGTTCCTTCTTAAATTGAGACTCTTAAAATGTTTGCTAGTGTGTCTTTTATGCATGATTGTCAGAATTTTTTGTTTAATCCAGTCTTTAAGGAAAGCGAATTTCCCTCCATTAATTCCTCTACAAGAGTGAATAATTTCTGTGGTAAACTAGATGTACCGTTATTTATTTTGACGCATTCGAGACAAACATTTAGAACATCTTGGCTTTTCTGTTGTTGATATTTAGCAGGGCCGATTGCAACACTCGGTCTATAATTTTCGACCAAATAATAGCGTCTCAGACAAATAAACCAGCTAAAGTAAACAGTTGCTTCTTTCGCGTAGCATTGTTAGGTACTGAACTTACAAGCGAAATCTTGCTTGAAAAGGAACGCCAACCATCTTGAAAAGACGCCTGTTTCGAGATGAAAGTTTGCATGCAATTTTAATATAAGCGACGTTTCGCAAAACTATACAATAACATCACTAATGTTAAAAATCTTCGTTAAAAATTTAAATATAACCATATACGTATATTTGTGTCAGCGATTTACTAATGAATCAAAATATATGGATAAGATGATGGCTAAAAATGGTTTTCAATTGTACTTATTACCGCAAAGAAAACCCCAATTCTCATAACTATAATAGTAATCTTGTATGTAAAACAAACTAATTGAACATGTGAAAAAATATTTCATAGGGGCCGTTGAAGCTAATCAATCTGCATTCTGGTATCCACGAGGAAAAAGTTACTACGATTATTCTCACCTCAACTATACGCCCAAATTCCTGGAGGACGCTGATAAAGCAAAGGTGGACCATGCGAAACAGTTTTGCGGTTCGGAGGAGGAGGAGTGCATTTTTGACCTGGTTTTCACTGGAAACGAAGCTGTTGCGAATCACACCAGAAGTCTTGGGAAAATTTCGAGAGAAACGGATAAAACATTAGGTGAACATCAAGACGTTGATGCAATTAGCATTCAGTTCCATATCTTGTGCATGAATTGTCATATTAATTATTACTTGCTATAGCATTAATACTACTACTACTACTACTAGTAGTAGTAGTAGTAACAGTGGTGCTGGTGGAAATAGTGTAAGCGGAAGCTGGACTGTCATTAGCAGTAGTAGTGGAGATTGTATCGGAAGAAACAGCAGTTATGTAACACTAATAATAAAAGAGTTTAGGAACAGCAGTAAATGAATAAAAGGATTGACATACGCTTCTGTATATATTCGTCTTTTTAAAGGTATCGCTGAAAAGTATATATTCCATAGAAAAGAATTGTCATCTACGTTTTCTGGCGTAATTTTAAAGGTATACGGTTTTAAATAAAATTTATCGATTTAAAAGAAATTAAGTAATATTTTGTTATTTGTTTGTTTGTTTGTTTGTTTGTTTTTATTTTAGTCAACCATGCACCAAGCATTAGTGGCCCCAAGAAAGTAAACATTACTGCCAATGAAACCTTGAGATATCAACTCCATGCTACAGATGATGGAACATTTACATATAAACTTCTCAACGGCCATCCGTATGCAAATATCACCCAGCAAACGAATGGATCAGCAATATTAACTCTTTTTCTCAAAGAAAACAATCCTGTTAATGTCATGTAAGTATACATCAAGTGTTATTATATATGATGCTTTTATCATTCATTCGATAGATTCTTAAGATAAAGAAAAAACTTTGAGGGTACCCTATAGTCAAGTCAACGAGAAACAATAGCTAAACTGATAGCACACAAAATGTGTATGTTTCTCAATATGTGGTCCTAATTATGGGTAAACAGATGATTAAAGTAAGGATTTAGTCAAGAATAAAATAATTCCAATAGTTTCTTGTCATTTTTTTGGAAGAAAATATTACTCAGATGTTACAATCGATTAAGCAAGTTTGTATAAAGAAAGGTTTACTTCCTGAACTTTAATATATATATATATATATATATATATATATATATATATATATATATATATATATATATATATAAACGGATGGATCTGTTAATTTCTCTTTATTTCTGTCCTGCTGCACGTATACAAAACCCACCAAAAAAAACAAGCAAACAAACAAAAAAAAAAAAAAAAAAAAATTATTAATACTTCGTAACACAGAAAATTAATTCTTGGCTATCCATCGCATTCATAAAGCAAACCCGCACATAAATTAACAATCCAAACACAGCAGATGAAAACTTCAAAAGAGAGAGAGAGAGAGAGACAGAGAGAGACAGAGAGAGAGAGAGACAGAGAGAGAGAGAGAATTGAAATAGAGAGAGAGAGAATTGAAATCATTCACAGCACATTTTGCGTCAGAAACGTTTCTTCTTCAAATACGTTACCCGATCATAAAACCTTAGGAGAACTACTACTACCTCGCAAGTCCAAGCTAAAAACTTTGTAGCTAAAAGCTAAAAGTTATCGGCCCATCAAGGTGGTAGTTAGCTAGAGTGGTCTCCCCTTGGTACAGGGATTGGCGCTAAATCCCATGCATACTTCAGTTATTACTTCGAACCGTGCACTGTAGCACACTCTCGACTCAACAGAGAGGCCTCGCAATACCAGTACAAGACTTTGGAAGTTCTCCACAAGAGAGCGATTTGGAAGAGTTTTTCTCTACTAAGGGAAGTGTACTCAATCTATATATTTCCAACTTTTCTTTCTTGCTTTGACGACAAGTTCTGTCTTTTCATCACTTTGTCGTCCGCACACACATAGGCGCTTGCGTTCTTTACCTGCACTGGTCACCAGTGCGTCTCTCACATGGCTATAGCCTTCCTTTGCAGGTATAGTGTGTATTGCTGTATAATTTCCGCACGGTGGATACATACCGGTAAGTTTTCTATGTTCACCTAATTTCAGCGTCCACCTCGTGGTTAGGTAAGGTGACGCGATACTGACTGCCTGTATAAACCGTCATTCGGCCTTACCTACAGGTAACATTATAGTATATTGATATTGTCGCGTCCACTTCGTAAATATCAATAGCGACACTGAGTACAGAATTGGTGCTGAGATTGTGTGTGCTACACAACCCACGTGCTGTATAGTTTCCGCCAGGTGCAGATACGTACAGGTAAGTTTTCTACATAGTTATCATAGCGTCCACTTCGTAAGAACTAGAGGCGACACATAGATGATTTTCCTGTATAGACAGTCTATCGACCTTTTCTACAGGTAACTTTTAATCCAGTAATATTGCGAAACGTCCATTCGTAGGTATTAATAGCAACGTTTTTATATTATACCTGTATTTACACTCATTTAGAGGTAAGGGTATCGTGTGTTGCTCTGCACGTGCACGCTACGGGTCATTAAGCAGGACGCGTGCGGGGCTATACTTGTTATAGTCTGTTCTATTTTGTCTTACGGATTAGACCATGGGCTAGACTCTATGTAAATTGTGTAAACATTGGAATCAAGCGATGGACAACCACCCTACTTGATTTGTTTGCTCTGGCTGTCAACCTACGAACACTTATAACACATGCGCAGCGTGGACAGAATTACAATGGGCTGCAACATTAGGGGCACCTAAAGGGAAGGCGATAAAGCGCCCCTTAAAGGATGACGACTCAATAAGTATTCACGTGGGTTTTGCCGCACTACAAGATTACTTGAAGAGTTTCCACTCCGTTCGTCAGCTACGAAGCGTCACAAACCAGCACGCACTGGTACTGCTCCGGGTCCTCCTTCACCTTCGCAGCACTATAAACCCCTCTTCGCAGAACCAATGGGGCATGGTATCAGGGCTCAATGCCATATCGCCTGATGTGCAACGAGATCGAGAGAAGAACAGAATACCTCGCACTTCAGATTCAATGACCGGTTACCAGGATCAGATATCCCGTACTTCGTCTCAGAGTTATGAACCGAACAACGTCAGGCTACCAGAACGACCTCTGTCCAGTCTACCGAACCGCCATAAGGGCACGCATAGGGATCAGGCTATCATGCATAGTGCCTCTAGGCACTCACTGCACATCATGTGCAGCCTAGTGTCTCGGTGACCAAAGGACGTCGCTTCACTGCCTTCTCAGCCCTTTTGCACTCAAAGGGAACCTTCACTTAGAGACCGCCTGGAAGTCACTGTATCTCATTCGGGCGTTCTGCAAGCATGGTCAGCTCTCGCCCTCGACATTCATCTCCTGCCCCATCGCTGGTGGTACAAGATAAGTCGACGTCTCCACCTTTATCCACTAACGACAAAACTGGTTCCATATCCCGCTCGTCTCTGTTAGACCTCACTATGAAGCACGAGGACTCAGTCCTTAGTCCTTCAATCGAGGAAGTTTTCTGTCTCCTGCCACGAGAGTTCTGTCCTCTTCCTCCCTCTTCATCAACTACCTGGCCCAAAGTCCAGGCATCTGTGACCTCTTGACTAAAAAGGCTGAACCGACTTCCACCTACTGACAGTCTGGTAGAGTTTCTGACCTATTGAGCTGCTTACATCGCCAATTACAAGACCCAAGTGTTAACCGCCTCTTTTTCACGCAACGATGCCTTCCCTCAAATTTTAGCCGGCGATTCTACAAGACATACGCCAGCTTTCCATATAGATACCCCAGCAGTCCACCGCGACGTTGCTGCAGTGGGAATGGCTAAGCCATACTCCATACACATTTACTGGAAGCATTTAAACGACACCCAACAGTTGGTACGCGACGTCGTGGCCGTGGGTTCTGTCTTGGACCTGATATCCATGGCGATCTTCCAACAAGCGGAACACAGCTTACCATCACCTGCCCCGATTCCTACGGACCATGCGTGGGAATCTGTGTCCAGAATGGCCCGCGTCTTAAATAGAGCTGCTCATCATACTTTGACCAATGCTGTCACAGCAGCTACGAACCTACAACTGGCTGAACGAGATGCCGTGCTTTCTACCTCCACCTTTCTCAAGGCCAAGCTTTGCTCGCACTCTTTGTCCTTGAACCTCCTGTTTAATGGCCAGATCGACGATGTACGCCAACAAGCCACCAAGGAGACAACTTTCCCTGCAAAAATATCCCATCCACAGCGGAAAGACTTTTCAGGACATCAAAAGGAACCCCAGCAACCCCCTAGGACACAAGCCAATGGGAAGCAGTCCTACCGACCATACCCCCGACGGCGGACACAGTCCTCCCTAACAAAAGGGACAAGAGGCAGAGAGAAGGTGATCGTTTTCGCCCGCGTTTCTCTCCACGACAGCCTCCCTACAGCAAAAAATGACGCCGCCCTTTCCACACATCCCGGTAGGTGGAAGGGTCCAATTCTTCGCTGCCGAATGGGACAATAGTTGCCACGACGACCTATGGACCCGGCAAGTGATTTCGGAGGGACTCAAGATCGCCTTCAGCACACCTTCCACTCTGTCCAGGGTTCCTTTAGCTACAAACATCCCCAATGACCTATTCAAAGCCACCACTCTGCAGCAAGAAATCAACGACCTTCTCCGAAAAAAGGGCTGTAGAAATGCACATTCTTTGGGATTTTATTCGAGACTGTTCCTGGTCCCAAAGTCCAACGGCACGCTTCGTCCCGTCATCGACCTATCCACACTCAGTCAGTTCATTTGCGCCCCTTGGTTTACAATAGAAACATCAAGTCGGGTTCTCGGTGCCGTCCAGGAGAGAGACTACGCAATCAGCGTGGACTTAAAAGCTGCGTATCTTCAGGTCCCTATTCACACGGCTTCCAGGAAGTTCCTGAGATTTGCCTACAAAGACAGCGTTGACCAGTTCCAAGCGCTCCGTTTGGACTCAACATCAGCCCCTGGGTTTTCACACGGGCGTGGATCGGGTAATGGCCCATGTCCGGATCACCTCCACGCCGGCTACATCAAACTACCTGGACGACATCCTACAAAAACATCAGGTAAGTCATATATGGAGCTAAACATGAGATTCCTGGTTACTCTCCTTCTCAACCTCGGCTTCTACGAGGACAAATCTGACCTAATACCATCTCAACACTTTGTCCATGTAGGGATGCAATTCTATACTCAGGTAAACAGAGTATGCTTCCCTCACGAACGAACACTGAAAATAAGTACCATGGTGGCTTCGTTGCTGATACAAGACAAACTCTCCGCCCTAGAATCCCTCCGCCTGCTGGGCTTGCTCAATGCGCCTTTTTATGCACCCATTGCAAATGATCCAGTTGTCCAAATGGAGCCCTAGACGTTGCCCATTGGACCAGCTTCTCACTATATCTCCGGAGATGAAGTCCCATCTCAGACGATGGGGCGACCTCAGCTGGCTCACGTCGGACCTACCCCTGCAGGTAAAACCTCCAGAAATCACCGTCTGTACGGATGAGCACAGAGGGCGCACCTTCTTCCGTCATTCCAGGAAGCCAATGGAGTGTGGCCCCAGCAAGATCGCAAATTACATATCAATCTTCTCGAGATGAAAGCCATCTCGAAAGCCTTTCATTGGTGGCAAGAGGCTCTATAAGTAAAGGGAGTTCTCATTCTGTCCGACAACTCAACTATTGTGACTTATATCAAACGGCGGGGGGAACCAAGTCTCCATATCTCTGTGTTCTTGTTTGGGACTTTCTCATGGGGTGTCATCAACGACAAATCCACGTTCAAGTTTGTCATATTCCATGCCGACTCAACGTATTAGAGGACTCGCTGTCCCGGACGAATCAACTAATACAAACGGAATGGTCTCTTCACCCATCGGTCTTCACACAAATATGTACCTTATGGGATCGACCAATAGTGGATCTATTTGCGACAAGGTGGAATACCAAACTCTCAACCTTTGTCTCACCAGTCCCAGATCCGACGGCTTGGGCAGTCGATGCACTTTTTATAGATTGGAACGGCCTGAACGCTTACGCTTATCCGTCAACACCTCAGATCCCGAAGGTGATACAGAAAGCAAGAGAATCGGCGTGTCGCCTCATCCTGGTTGCCCCGCTCAAGTGGGAAAACTCGTGGATCAACGACCTCCTCAATCGGGCTGCGGAACTCCCCAGGAAAATCGGAACATTTCTGCATCTACCAAAACAACCACGACGGCAGGCATTTCATCCCAACCCATAGTTGCTGAACTTTCACGCCTGGCTCATATCGAACAAGCCCTCAAAAACAAACAATTCTCCCGACCAGTAGTTGAGATAATCGCTGGAGCGAGATGGCCCTCCACTCTATATGTCTATGAAGACAAATGGAGAGTTTTCACCCGATGGTGTGCGCAAGAAAACTTTTAAGCCCCTGCAGGCCTCAATACCTCAAATAGCTAAGTTCCTACTATGGCTCTTTGACGAGAACCAGTTAGCATCAATCACCATCAAAGGCTATCATTCCACAATCTCCGACACGCTGCGTCATTGTGGAAAAGAGGATGTGGGACAAAACAAAGATCTATCCGATCTCCTGGCTAACTTTGATTTCACACGGCCAAAAAGCCTTTGGCACTATGCCCTAAGTGGAATCTATCATGGGTGCTCACATGGCTGAACAAGACACCGTTTGAACCGCTTTCTCGAGCCTTATAGGTTCATCTCTCATACAAGACCTGATTCCTTATCGCATTGACGACAGCAGGCCTCATCAGCGAAATACATGCGCTATCAGTCGACCCCAACTACTTACAGTTCAGACAAGATGGGTCGGTATCACTCATGACGGCTCCTGCTTTCATTGCCAAGAACAG
The DNA here is from genome assembly GCA_029931535.1 of Margaritifera margaritifera. Lineage (NCBI taxonomy): Eukaryota > Metazoa > Mollusca > Bivalvia > Unionida > Margaritiferidae > Margaritifera > Margaritifera margaritifera. The sequence continues at coordinate 2,415,950 of JAQPZY010001401.1, read as the reverse complement.
ACTACCGTTCATGGGCCACCAAACCTTCGTAATGAAATCTCTGGCTACTTTAGACACTTCATCTCAAGGTCGTCTACAGGACCCAGTACGGGCTCTATAGTGGTACCTAAAAAGGACCGAGCCGGTCCGTCGAGGTAGATCACGCCTCTTTTTACCCCTCAAAGAGGGAAAGGACGACATATCAGCACAAGCACTTTCGTCCTGGGTTTAAGGGGTTATTCGTTCCGCATATCGGGAAATAACTCCAACTCATATGAGTCTATTACGTATTTCGGCTCACGAAGTTAGGGCAGTCGCCACAAGCATTGCATTTGAGCGAAACTGTTCCCTGACTGACATTATTCATGCCGTGGGATGGAGGTCCGAGTCCACTTTCTCCAGCTTTTATCTCCGAGATCTTTCATCCCAAAAGACTCAGCTCGACTTGGTAGGACATTTAGCAATCGCGCAAAAGATTACCTTCCCGGGTCGGTCGAGAGCTTCATAGGAAGCTCCTTAACGACTTCCGCTGGATTTGCGGGGAAAACAATGTTTCCCTTTGAAGCCGCTCCCCGAAATATGGAGTCTATTCTCCAGTCGGATCATCTAGAAGCTGTCTCACATACCTTAGGGGACCGGAGATGGCCTCTCCGGGGTAAGGGGATGTAACTCCCTCCACCTCTTACCTATTTTCCTAAGGTATTATGATCGGGTAACGTATTTAAAAAAGAAACCAATTTTTCTATATAAAATATGTTTCTTCGATAATACTTACCCGATCATAATATACATACACCTTTCCAGCCTCCCCACAGTTACATCAGAGAGCATGCTTCCCGCTCCAGTAGTAACTGAAGGATGCATGGGTTTTAGCGCAAATCCCTGTACCAAGAGGAGATCACTCTAGCTAATTGCCACCTAGCTTAAAGTTTATAGATTGGGAGGGCTGGATTTGCGAGGTAGTAGTAGTTCTCCTAAGGTATTATGGTCGGGTATTTGAACAAGAAACATATTTTACTTAGAAAAATTGGTTTTACTCGTGTAGAAAGACCGTAACAATTCTAAAGCATGTATATAGAAGTATTTACTGAGTATTTAATAATTTACACGTCAGTGAGAAAGAAAAAAAAAATACGGAATGGGTTTAAAATTTAGACTTTCATAAGCAATTAGATTTTTTTTCTCGCCTTTTTCACTCTTGGAAATTATTTTCTTCTCTATATATGTTTAAGGCAAGTATCTTTATTGCTTTAAACGTATTCGTTCCATGGGATAAACCTCGCAGTACGGCTACGTTTAATAATGGCTTGATTTTGTGAGCATTGCCTTTTATATCTTTTTTCTTTACAGTTTCATAACTACATTATTCCTAATATTTGGCACAAACTTCTAACCCGTAAACCTTTTACAGGACTTTTTGATAACTGGTTTAAGGTACAGTTTGGACGCAGACTTTTAAAAAGGGGGATCTTCCTTTCAATCAACTTTTGTTACAACCATATGATTGGTATCACTTTTTAGCGTGACTGTTATGGATAACTTTGGAGTGCAAGCAACGCCTCATCAACCCACCATGGTTTTCTGCTCGAATTGCAACCGAAGAGGAACTTGCGACTTTGAAGATTACCTGGATGATGATCGTACCACATTCACTTTTAAATATGCTTCTTGCAAATGCGAACCGTATTGGGATGGTAGGCATTGTTTATTCTGATTATAATTTCAAGGTGTACTGACGTATAGGATGATGTCTTTGTTATGACAAGGAACATTTTTATAAGTAAAACTGCAAAAACAAAAATCTTTATTAATTTCATAATGTTATGGAAAAATGTATGTCTTATTCTATACGATAACACGACATTTTGTAGCGCCTATTTATTTCCAGCTCCACCTATGAAGCACAGCGTTTTATGATAAGTGAAATAATTATATCAGATAAGCGCATAACACAAGTAACAATCTTGTCAAACGAAGAGTAATGAGCATATAATATATATATATATATATATATATATATATATATATATATATATATATATATATATATATATATACATATATATATATGAGGAGAAATAATTCATTGCTCATTATTAAGCACAAGTCAGTGTATCACAATAGATTACATACCAATTTATTCACGATTAATATAGTATATATCGAATGTTGTTTCTTTTACTTTACATTGATTAATTTGAGCATTTGTTTTTCTTTATTCTCCAAAAGTAAAATTAATTACAATTATTACGGCCTTTATAAGAGACACAGCTCACATTTTCTGCGTAACTACAAGGTAAGTTTGCTTGGCATTATTTGGTTGCGCTCTCAAAGTCACAGACGTTTCTCAATTGTTAGAATCACAGAGAGAACGATTAAGAAGCAAAGGGTATTTTTTTTTAAACCCAATAATTTTGTGGCACTCAGAGAAAAGTACCTGATTTCACGTTCAATTTGTCGCATCTACATACGATGCTGAATGATGACAGCTTTCACTTTGCATTCCGAAATCCCGTCGGTAACCTCTTCGAGAAGTAGAAGTGATAGAGAGAAAAGGAAAAGGAAGAATTTTAAAAATACATTGCACTAAATCAGATGATTGGGTCCAATTTCCAGCTAAACGACGAAATATTGACAGGACTTCTAGGTGTTTCTATTTTCTAGCATGAACACGCACTATTTGGTTATATATTCCTTTGAGCATTTTAGCCTATAGCATACTGCGGCAATATGATACACATTGTGCTACATGTTAGGACGAAAGGGATACTATTAAAGTTTAGTACCAACTTTCGGTAGGAACCTGATAATGAAAATATGATTTTAAATACTACTACAAATTGTTGGCAGATAAAAGTATATGAATTATATTATTTAAAGTGTTCATAACCATCATGTTCAAAATCATCATCATCATTCGTAAGGAAACATGTCTGAGGTTTACGAAATTCCATCCACTGGATATCAAATGGAGTAAAAGAGATGCTGGAAATTTTCATTTCGCTCAAGCTCTATGTAATCTTTATTTCATTAACTTTCCTGTAGATAATTCTTTAACTTCTTTGAATTCATGTAAATATCAAAAGTTACAGAAAGAGTCGTGTATGTAAAGTATACAAAATTGATACGCTAACTTGTGCATAATATTATAATGAGTGGTCAATTTCCTCGGTTTCTTCATATACTAACTCTCCACGATATTATTATTATTATTATTATTATTATTATTATTATTATTCAACGTCTATTTTGCAACGTTCCATATAGGAAACGAAACAGTAAATTGGTTCATTCATTATTTATATATTTAAGTGCAAATAAGCTTTTGGTTGTTTTATTAAATTTTGTATTTTGTTGCGATTTCCTTCCATTTAACTGATTTCACAGCATTTAAGTCTGTGAACATTGATAATTGGATGCATTCATATTATAAAACAACTTGACAATTCTGAGTTGAATCATCTCATTGCCATATTTGACCGATATATCAACCGCAAATCTATTCTATTTATTTATTGAACAGTTCGATATTTTTCCATCCTGAAGTCGATGCCCTGTCCATGTTTTAAAGGGGTCGCATGGATTATGTCACATTTTTACTTGCTTTTGCACTTCGAATAATGATACGATGTGATATGATTTTTGCATAAAATTACGCCCACAAAATTAACATCCACAGCTTCGTGGACGAAATTTTTTTTTTTTTTTTTTTTTTTTTTTTGTCTTCCAAAGTCATCACGTAAATAGTCATATAAACAGAATATTATTATTTGAATCGCCTTTTCGGCACAAAAATTAGGGTAGTGCTTTTTTAAGACATTTATTTCTTATTAATTCAAAAATACTTAACCTTTTAACCGATTATAACCTCTTTGAGATTTGTGCAGATCTATGTATCTCTCTATTTCGTTCAGATCACGACAGAGCTATAACAAACGAGAGACGGAGAGCAGCTGAAGATTGCTGAAAGGTTTTATATTGTCATAATGTATATATTGCATAATATTGCATCCTGATATAATGACATAACTTTCATATGCATCTACATTAAGGTCAAGAGTGTGAGTATGATAAGGATGGCTGTGCGACACACCCCTGTTCACCACTACGTAATTGTACAGATATTCCAGCAGACGTCCATCAAGTCTCAGGGATCGGATACAACTGTTCTGAATGCCCAAAGGGTTTTATTTCTACAAATGATGGCAGATGCGAAGGTTTGTATCTTCTTCATATATATATATATATATATATATATATATATATATATATATATATATATGTGTGTGTGTGTGTGTGTGTGTGTGTGTGTGTGTGTGTGTTCCCTAAAGTAAAATCAGCGGTTGTTAGCGTCAGTTGGATTGTATCATTTAAAAGACTATGCTCATTGTACATAAAAATCCCACATATGTCACATAAATTTTATTGCATAAGTAAAAACAAACACATAACTAAATTACTTTTTATTCTATGCAACAATATCGTTTCTTTTGCTTCCAGTGTAACTTGATAAAATTTGTTATGTGTTTCTGTTTACCGGTGTAATATTTGGTAAGAACGTAACTGTTACATGTACTTCTAACTTATTTTCCGTATAAACACTCGTTTTCACATGTGCCAGCATCGGTACATGTAGAAAGAGTCTTATTTACAGGTGCTAATGTTCATCTTTGATCCTTGTAACCTCTTTGTCTTGGTTGAGTCTCTCAAAATTATTTTGAACCTATTAAGTAATTTTGACAAGTTTTAATGTGAAACATTTATCTCTAGAACAAATTTCGCTAAAAATGTGTAAGATTTCACGTTAAAATTGGTCTAGCGTCTTGTTTGAAAATTGTTAGATAGCAGAGTCCTGTAGTTAATCTACAAGTCATAACTTACAATTAAAATGGTAATCACTAAAACAAAGCACAATTTCGTTGCTACTGCAGGTGACGAATATACACTATCGAATTAATGGCAACAGTGTAATAATATTTGTTTCTCTGGATGCCAACAGATATGGACGAATGTAATGCCAATAACGGAGTGTGTTCACAGACTTGTAACAATACATATGGAAGCTACACCTGCTCTTGCTATCAAGGCTTTAGAAAAGCAGCTGATTCAGATACATGTAAAGGTACATTTCCAATTATTACTTGAATAACCATTATATAAGCAGCATTTTAGAAAACAATACTTGCATGTTTCCCGACAAGTTTTATATCTTCCATTCATCGTATGAAATTTGTCATCAGTAGGGATAAAATGTGTGCATATGTGTCTAAATCTCAGTTTATATCCAGTGAATAAATCACATTAGTATATTCAGTTTTTCTCTTCTAATGAATGCAATCAGATATCAATGGAATAGCCAAAATGCAGTTAAAATATAACATGCCTTTCTATTTCACACTTAAAAATAATGCTGATCTTTAGATATTCACCTCCTATATAGGCAGTAAGTGACACATTACACATCAAAGGAAAACTTGAAAGAGAACTTTGAAGAAAGCAAATATCTAAATTAGCTTGAAAATTCATTAGGTGCCTTAATATGTTAGAGATCCTGAGCAAAACGTATGGATTATAATTGATAAATTATTATTCCAGCTCAAGATTAAAATCAATAAATATCTAATAATTTGAAAATCAATAAACAATACCTCCTTGAAAAGTAGTTGCACGGGCGATAATATTTCAATCGACCCTGTCATAATTCGTTCCCTAAAGACATCTATATAATTTTCGTGTAAGATGACTTAATTTTGAAGAAGCACTATAGTATTATCATTTTCATAAATTAGACATCAACGAGTGCTTGGATACAATGAATACGTGTGACCAACTTTGCAACAATACTATTGGTGGGTACAACTGCAGTTGCTATAAGGGGTTCGTTTTTAATGACCAGGAATGGACGTGTGAATCAGGTAAGAATATTACTACGTTAAAATTAAACCTATACTATGAGCGATGCATATTATCTAACAGGTTGCTCTTTCTCTGACATAGAGATTTATCAAAATTAAACAACAATCTAGTTGTTTTAAGAGCTTCGTAATTCATGACATAATTCACTTTCAACTAGACTAAAATTGGTCGAAATAAATAACCGCATCACTTAACTATTGTAAGCTGTACCGCTTAACTTTTCAATTTCAAATTAAGGAATTGAAATGAATCGTAAAGAAAACATTAAATGAAAATAACGCACCAAAATATTAAAAAGTAGATACCTCATACTTGCGTATATATAAATATTAATTCAATCAAAACTGCACATAAGTTTGTCTTCGATATATTTAATTTTTTTTAATTGACATTAAATCAGTTAATCAAAATAAGAAGTTGACATATTCATTTTACATTTTTCTTCAATGTTCGATAAGGTAAGTAAAGATAAACTAAAATAGTTTTAGCGCGCATTTTCTACGTTTGTTTCAGCAGGAAATGTTCCATCGGGATGTAGTTCTCTTGACTGCAGTGGTACAGCAGGTTGTATAGCAGACGAAAGCGGAAATGCCAAGTGTTTCTGTAGAAAAGGGTTTCAGCTGAATTTGGATGGAACTACTTGTGTTGGTATGTGAATATTTCGATCCGCAAGAGGTAACTCAGCTCTATGCTGAGAAATGCATCGACTTAATATTTTGTAATGAAAACCACACACACACACACACACACACACACACACACACACACACACAGAGATATACTACTACTACTACTACTACTACTAATAATAATAATGTCTATATTTAAAGGAGATAACTCAATTATTTAATACAACTAATCTCCCTTGAGGGCCTCTACTAACCCCCCCAACCCCCCCCCCAAAAAAAAAACAATTACCAAGTATTATCAGTCGTATTAAGGCAAAGTATCTTTATGCACGGTTTCTCTCTATCTCTCTCTCTCCATCGATCGATCGATAGATCGAAAATAACTATTTACAAGTAAACACATCTACAAATACATATTAAAATACAATATGAAAGTAGGAGGATTTAACTGCACATATACATTTTTGTTTCATCTCTCCAACAACTATGTTTTGAAATGACTTTAAGCAAGATCTTCATGTATACGTAGCAGTTTTCGATCACTTCTGCTTTGATATACCTTTAGGCTATTCTTCAAAAAATGTGGCGTGTGGTAAAGTTTATATCAGTGTTATATTTTGTCATATAACATTATTAGGTACAAAAATAGAGAGAAGTTCATACACTGAGTTTATATATATATATATATATATATATATATATATATATATATATATATATATATATATATATATATATATATATATATATATAAAATAACATTTTATACATACTTTTTTAAATATGCTTATATAAAAGATACAAAACAAGCAAATGATAAATTTGAAGAGTAGCATTGCGATAAATCCCAGAACTCAATCTTGATCTTACAGTTGTCTTGATAATTTGCTAATGTATAGAATTTGAAATATTGCATGTACATTTTTTTAAAGGATTTAACTGAATTATCCGATAGAATGTGAGCAGGAATTGAGTTCCATATTTCAGCCCCTGAATACTGTAGACTTCCTTTGAATTGTTGATAGATAGATAGATATAGATATCGTCAGTGGAAAAATGAGAGACAATTATTAGACAAAAGTTAAAAATATGAACATTATGGGATTTGCAAGAAAACTATTGATATCCATCTATCTATCTATCTATCTCTCTCTCTCTCTATTTATATATATATATATATATATATATATATATATATATATATATATATATATAAGAAACAGCACGTAGTCAAAAAGTTCACGAAGTATCCAAAACATTTCTACATCTTTTAGTGCTAATGATAATCTGAATAATCTGAAATAATTATCAACATTTAAATGAAGTGATATAAAGTGATAAAAATGGAGGCACTAGCAAACGCGTGCGAAAGATAAGCAGGAAGGCCGTACAACAAATGAGAGATGCAGTGATATAAAAACCGTTTTGCATATTACAGTGTTTCATAATTAAGTAAAATATTTACTCCAAGAAATATATCCAGGATGAACATTTCTCTCCTAAAAGATTTATAGCAGTAAACTGTTATAATAGGTAGGAACAAGAAGGGAAATATTTTTAAAAAAATGAAATATCCAATAATAATAATAATAATAATAATAATAATAATAATAATAATGGAATTTGACTTAGACTAAGATAACGAAATATTAATGTAGGAAATCAGACGAACAAGGGAAAATGAAAAGGTACAGTGTGTTGGTTAGATTATCTATCTATCTATCTATCTATCTATCTGTATATATATGTGTGTGTGAGTGTGTGTGTATGTGTGTCTGTGTGTCTAATAATAATCTCACTGAACGCACTGGACCTTTCAGACCTCATTTTTGTCAAGAAAAATGTATGAAAGAAACAAACAGGAAAAACACTGTAAAAGTTCAGTGTTACAATAGTTACAATGACTATCACTCAAGCTTCTGGACTATATTAAATTGCAATTAGCACACTGTAAGTCAGAGCCATATCTAAAATTACTTATCAAGCCAAAATATCTTGGCGAATAGTAGTTTATATTTCATTTATTGAACAAACTGTGATATTTCTATTTAGATATCAACGAGTGTCAATTTGCACCCTGCGAACATAGCTGTACGAATATGGATGGAAGCTTCTATTGTTCATGTTTCAATGGTTATAGCTTGGAAGCGAGTGAATTGTCATGCAAACGTGAGTAGAATACACCTGCTGCAAATAACCCTTCTATTATTGTAGTTTTGTTTCCACCGCAATCCATTTAGTCTTTTTCTGCTCGTATTTATGCAATATACTATATGCATATATTTTCAAAACAAACTAAATTTTCCAAAAATATATCTCCAAGCTGCATTATGGTAAAAGTAAAATTTCAAATATTTCTTCATTCGAGGAAAGGCGTGACCTGTCATTAAGGTCTCTGCGGATAAATTATACAATTAATAGCAGAAAAAGACTTGCACCTGGAGAGTATACACTTAACAAACAATTACTTGCAAGAAATCAATAAGTGTAACTTTGGTAGAAAAGTAATCGCCTATTATTTTCTGAGCCAGATAATATATTATAATCGTAGTCTCCATTGCAAAGATGTGTTTCGGGTATAGAACTATAGCAAGTTTAAGATAATGTATAAGGTAAAAGCGTTGTGCGATTAACTAGTATTCCGGAAACCAAGCTATTTCACTCTTTGTGTATTTGTATTTGTTCACAAGTAAGGCCATATATGTTAGTTCATTAGGTCGATGGGTCTTTGGAAATCTGCACCGTTTCAAGAGTATGTAAAGGTATAACTCTCTGGTGCATGAATACTGACAAATTCGCTATATTCTTTAAACAACAGCATGTGAATCCCCTACATACGGCCAGAACTGCAACGAAACCTGTGAATGTGAACATGGAACCATCAGATGTGACAATGTTAAAGGTTGCATCTGCTCAGCAGGATGGGCGGGTAAAAATTGTGATGAAGATGTAGACGAATGTCAAGTTCCAAACATATGCAACGACAGCTTCAAAATGTGTGCAAACACAAATGGATCGTACTTGTGCAATTGTGTGGACGGTTACACGTTCAATACAAATGGATTATGCCAAGGTCAGTGACACATATTGTTTTCATTTTGAAAATTTGATAATTTCCATACGGTTACACTAAATCTCTTCACGTAAATATGCCAACTAATATTAACTCTAGCGCAAGTAACAAAGCTAATATGACTTTAGTGTGTGTGTGTGTGTGTGTGTGTGTGTGTGTGTGTGTGTGTGTGTGTGTAACGCACGGCTTAAAATCATCTAAATGAAAGACCATGTTTGAACATTGAATATATTGCTTGCGTTTTTTAAATATATATATAAATTTTTATTTATTGTACATTTTTCGGATCCATACATCTTCTGTGATAACGATGATGTACTTATTGTATTATTTATTTTCAGACGTGGATGAATGCATAGATCCTGAATTGAATACTTGTCAACACATTTGTCATAATGAAGCAGGTGGTTTCTCCTGTAGTTGCTTTCCTGGATATATACAAAGTCAAAATAAATATAAAAATGTGTAAAGGTAAATAAGTGTACCATTTCTTCTCCTATGTAATAACTTGACGAATACTATATCAATGTGACAGGCTGTATCGGCATAGAGACAATAAGCAATGAAAGTCAAAAGTACAGGCTATACGCTTAGGCATTAAAATGGACAACACACGATAATTATTTATTTTATGTATAATATATTTAAAACATTCATTCTTTGAAGAAAATTACTTTACAATTACAAAATTAACTTACGTTCTTTTCCATCAAATTGACAACAAAGTCGTTTACACCATGAGTTCCAATTTTTTAAAACACTTTATAAAATTATACATTAATTACGCAACAAATGCTTAATGAATTGTTTTCTCATTGCCCTCGAGAATCCTGAACACTAAGAAGCAATATAATACTATAGATTGCATGTTTAATGCCATCCTTATTAATTTATCAATGAATGGTGGTAGGGAGGCCTTTTTGTTGATAATTATAACCGTATGGCATAGATATCGTTTATATTCTATATGTGACAGACATAGACGAATGTGCAGTTGGGCAGGCTGGTTGTGATCAGATATGTCAAAACAGTGAAGGTAGATATACTTGTGACTGTTACTTCGGATACATTCTTAACAACGATCGGAAGACCTGTGTAAAAGGTATGCTATTTTCAATTATTGAGTATCTAATATTGCTTTATAACACTGTCTAATCTAGGACGCGCGATTGTGTAATTCACGCTAATTTCTCCGTATTAGCGCCAAAAGATCATCCAAATGCACAAAAGGCGCGCATCACATTTGCAATATTTAGCGCAGGTCCCCGCTTAATGCTTTCAAGGCAAGGTTTAAAATATGCTGGTCATGTCATCCCCATAAATTAGATACCCCTTGTTATAAAAAAGCAACTGAAAATACAATTTTGTTTCATAACCTCAGATTTGAAAAACAATAAAAAGGACCAATATCAACTCTAAGTTTGTATTAGCATTGTCCATATTCGTCCTTCAAACCAATATTAACAGTCTTGAAAAATGCAAAAAAAAACCAAAAAAACAAAAACATTTTTCATCTTATTCACGGGTGTGCACAACGTATTTATGCTGCATGAAACAAGCAAAAATTTTAATATTTTCCTAACTGAAGACTTTTTTAAAAATTTTAACAGTGAAGAAAACAAATGGACTACGTTAATACCTTAGAAGTTAGTGATATAAGACAAACATGGATACGCACAAAAAATTCTAACAGTTTTATTTTTATCTTCCAACAACTTATCTAGTGCTACCATCTGTAAACATATTACATATGTTTGAAGACTTTCTGCTTTTAAATTCCTATTTTCAACTGGCGGAAAGACACATCTGTGATTTTTTTTTTACTTCACATCTACGCTTGCCTGCATTGCTAGTGTTAACTCTGCATTCTCAGAGTACTGCTGACTATTTATTTCCATTATTATTTTTTTGCGTTTCTCATTAATATTTGTTTGCCTATCTTTTGAGTGAAACACGTCCTCTGCTGCAAATAAATTTCTGAAATATGCGAAACATTTCCCTCAGAAAAAGAATAATAATGTGACTTAACATAGGAGGAAAAACATTTGTGCCATATACACAGCATTTAAGTTAAACGCACGATATGTTGTTTTGTTGTCCGCAATGGATCTGTAACTTTGAGAACTGCATGCTTTTTTATGAAAACGTAACTACTCCAATAAGGATTTGTTGGTATCACATTAATTTCCGCACGATGTAAAGTGTTCTCAAAAGATTTTATTTCCTAATGAATGGATTCAACTAGTAATAGACATAGACACGGAGTTACCTGGAGACCAATGGAGATATTACACATTTATATGCCCATGAATTACATCGAACAAGTTTGTTATCCGTTTTTTTCTTCTTACAGTCGAAGACCCGTGTTCTAAATATAAGAATATGCATTGCAGTCAGATTTGCGTGTTCGAGAATCGTGAAGTTTTCTGTTCTTGCTTAAAGGGCTATAGATTGAGTTCTGATAACCATACATGTGAAGGTAAACCAGATACATGTCTATTTGTTTTCTCAAAGAGTGTGTGTCCCACTATGGTATATTATAAAGGATTCATTTTAATTATGCTGAAATAAATCTCTAGTAAATAAATTAAATAAATTATGGTGAATTTGCAGGTGTAGGTTATTTTTAAACTCTGATATGTTATTCCTTTCTTAAGTCCTACCTTAATATTTCAAATAAATGGATAGATTTTTATATTTGATAAAGTCAATTTAGTCAAGAAATTATTTATTTATTTATTTACTGAGCCAGTACTGACAACTTTTTTCCGTAATGCTAACAGACTAAATTATTCTATATAACAAAATATATTTTTACCAGATATCAACGAGTGTGGTGACAAAATCTCGAATAGATGTAGTGACAACTGCACGAATATAAACGGTGGATACATTTGTTCCTGTCCTGCTGGATCCCAACTAGACAACGATGAAAGAACTTGTATAGGTACCATTGAATGAGCCGTATAATAATATTTTGGAGGCTAAACAATTTAGCGCTGAAAGCAATCTTAACGTCATACGGCACAAACACGCAGAATATTTCGTCATTTGGGTATGGCTTTAGGAGTAAGCCGATCGCAACACTTGGTCCATCTATTGGAAGAAATCACAGCCGTTGAGATAAGAAAACCAGCAGACATATATAGCTGTTATTTTAATATCTTTCTTGTTCTACGTCGCTTTGCGAAACGTTGCTTATAGTAAAATTAGCGTAAAAGCCTGCTTCTGATTGGACGCAGTTATCTTGAAAAGCACGTTCGATTAAAGATAGATTATAGCGGACAATATTTATATACTGTCTAGCGCACTAAAGATACTATTTTAGCCACTAACTAACGCACATGTTGTTATTTTTTATTTGCTCTTATTATGATTATTTATTTATTTTTTATTTATTTTGTTTTGTATGAGCGACTTCGATGTTTTAAAACATATCGATTAATTATTTAAATCGGCTGAGATATAAAGCTAATGCAAAAAAGCGTGAAGTGATACAAAATGCCCATAACGCCGTAACGTAAGATGGTAAGATTGTTAAAGGTATATGTTTGTGTGTGTGTGTGTGTGCATGCGTGTGCGCGCATCAATAACGAAGCATCACAATTGCCCTAAGTGTTCAGGTGCTTCGGTGTCTAGTGCTATGCCTAACTTGAGATTTCTACTTACAATTTACTATTGTAGCTTTTTCTTTGAACACATTAACATCTTTTTATATTTGAGTGACTATAAAATTATGAGTCAGTATCAGTATACCTTTACGTGTGAAATGACTGTTTTAGAATATAAATGTTTTTAAATATTGTTTTTTCTAACTTTATCTCGATCTGTTTGAACTTGACTCTTTCCTTTAGTTAGTAACAATCCTCCTTGATATGTAATTTTCCTTTGAAAAATGAACTAAATAAGGGAAATCACGTTTCTAAACGTGTATTTATTTTACTAACAGAGTGCGATGCATTTCACTACGGATCTAATTGTTCCAATACGTGCAACTGTGGTATTGGTGCTGAGAAGTGCGATCCTATCAAAGGTTGTCTTTGCAAGACCGGATGGAATGGAAAAAATTGTGACAAGGACATAGATGAGTGCGCCTCCAGTCCATGCACAGGTGCTAACAGCACATGTATCAACACCATGGGATCATACGTTTGTGACTGTGTGCGGGGTTACATGAACAGTAGCGGTGTTTGTCAAGGTTTGCAACCATGTTACAAGTTTTCGAAGTGATTTTTGTTTTTACAAGATTTTATTTTTTTTAGATATAGAAAAGATGTGACATAAAAAATTGTTTATCACAAATCTAACAATACAATACCTTTGATCCATTTTGTCATGATTTCTAATGTATTCAGAAATGAATAAGGATTATGAATCAAGTTTATTTTAATCATTGATAAGTATGCTAGCAGAATTATTGAAGTAAACGCCTTTAAAAGATTTAGTCAAATTACAAAGAGAAGAACAATTAATATTATAAAAAGATAAAGTGTATCACCAAAAATCATTAATTGGGAATATTAGCGTATGCAGGGATTGGATGGCGCAAGCGTTTGGTGCGCCCGCTCGAATTCGCCAAAACATCTGTACATCTCGTGTCTTTATAATGCATCCTTTTCATAAATTATATACATTTATTATATTAAATGAAATACATCTTTCAGTCATGTGTTTGTTTAGCTCAGAAATATCATGAGACTTATTTTACATTGAATAATCTGCAGATATTGATGAATGCAAGGACCTAAGACTGAACGAATGTGATCAGATCTGCAAGAACGCTGCAGGAAGCTACAGTTGTTCATGCCATGAAGGATTTCTCTCAAACGGGACTAAGTGTCGTGGTAATTTAAACCAATCTTGCTCATCTTTAGATTTCGTTTAGAAGGAAAATATCAGCTGTGGACGTTTTTGTCTCGTAATCAATTTAGACAGATTACTCAAGATATAAATGAACGCGAATTCGAGCTAGTAGTATGTCAGAGAATTTATAATTCAGGGTATTATAACATGGAGGGATCATTCACGTGTCTATGCCATTAGGGGTATAAAACCTGACATTAATGGTGGATGTGTAGAAGGTATAAACACTTTCGTTATCTGCATCATTTAAGATTTGTTATTATCAAAATATTTCTTGAAGATTATTCTGGAATTGTCTCGAATTCTCACTTGGTTTTCTTGCCGACTTTAGGTTAAATAAATGTCCATTTATATCAAATGAGAATATTCAAGAAATCTGATAATAACCAAACATTTCCTTATTTTTTTTATTTATTTATTTTTTTTGGGGGGGGGAGGGGGTGCATTTTGAAATATAAAATCTATACATTTTAAAGCGAGATAATAGATATTCACAATCAATGAAATTCTTCTTTCCTGAGGAAAAGCTGTGTCTAGATCTAAGCCTAGCGGTAGATTTGTATTTACATGTTATTAATGTAGTGTTTTCTTTGAACATATTAACATCTTATGATATTGGAGTGACTATAAGATTATCAGCATGTATCAGTATATCTTTACTTGTGATATGACTGTTTTAATATATCAATATTTTTTAATATTATTTGTTTCTAACTTTGTCTAGACCTGTTTGAACTTGACACTTTCCTTTAGTTAGTAACAATCCTTCTTGTTGAGTAATTTTCCTTTGAAAAATGAATTAAATAAGGGAAATCACGTTTCCTTAATAGAGTGCGATGCATTTCACTACGGATCTAATTGTTTCAATCTGTGCAACTGTGGTATTGGTGCTGAGAAGTGCGATCCTATCAAAGGTTGTCTGTGTAAGACCGGATGGAATGGAACAAATTGTAATAAAGACATAGATGAGTGCTCCTCCCGTCTTTGCACGGGTGCTAACAGGACATGTATCAACACCATGGGATCCTACCTTTGTGACTGTGTGCGGGGTTACATGAACATTAGCGGTGCTTGTCAAGGTTTGTATCAATGTTACAAGATTTCGAAGTGATTCCTTTTTGAAAAAAATTTAAGTTTCTAAGATATAGAAAAATGTAACGTTAAAGATTGCTGCGTATTCCAAATCTAACAATACAGTATATATGGCGCATTTTGTCAAGATTTCAAATGTGTTCAGAAATGAATAAGGATTACAATTAAGTGTATTTTAAGCATAGAAAGCATGCTAGAAAAAATTATTGAATTGAACACCTTTAAAAGATTTAGTCAAATTACAAGGAGAAGAACATGTAATATTATAAAAGATAAATTGGGAATATGACCTTATGCGGGGGTCGGATGGCACAAGTTTTTGGTGCGCCTGCTCTAATTTGCCAAAACAAATGTACATCTCGTGTCTTTATAATACATCCTTTTCATAAATTATATAAATTTATTATATTAAATGAAACACGTCTTTCACTCATGTGCTTGTTTAGCTCGGAAGTATCATGGGACTTATTTTATATTGAATAATCTGCAGATATTGATGAATGCAACGACCTAAGACTGAACAAATGTGATCAAATCTGCAAGAACACTGTAGGAAGCTACAGTTGCTCATGCCGCCATGAAGGATTTCGCTCAAATGGGACTAAGTGTCTTGGTAACGTAAACCAATATTGCTCATCCTAAGATTTCGTTTAGAAGGAAAATATCAGCTGTGGAAGTGTTTTGTCTCGTAACCAATTAGGACAGATTACTCGATATATAAACGAATGTGACTGAGTGTGGGGTTACATGAACATTAGCGGCGTTTGTCAAGGTTTATATCCATGTTACAAGTTTTTGAAGAGATTTTTTTTACAAAATTTAATTTTCTAAGTTATAGGAAAGGTGTGACGTAAAAGATTGTTGTTTATTGAAAATCTAACAACACAGTATATATGGCACATTTTTGCCAAGATTTCTAACGTGCTCAGAAACGAATATAAGGATTATAATAAAGTGTATTTTAATCATAGACAAGCATGGTAATAAATTATTGAATTGAACGCCTTTAAAAGATTTAGTAAAATTATAAGGAGAAGAATAAACAATATTATAAAAGGATAAAGTCTATGAAGAAAATGATAATTGGGAATATTACTTAATTGTAATCCTTATTCGTTTCTGAACACATTGCGTTTGGTGCGCCCGCTCGAATTCGATAAAACATTTGCACATTTCGTGTCTTTATAACGTATCCTTTTCATAAATTATATAATTTATTATATAAAATAAAACAAGTCTTTCAGTCATGTGTTTGTTTAGCTCAGAAATATCATGGGACTTTTTTATGCTTAATAATCTGCAGATATTGATGAATGCAACGACCTAAGACTGAACGAATGTGATCAAATCTGCAAGAACGCTGCAGGAAGCTACAGTTGTTCATGCCATGAAGGATATCTCTCAAACGGGACTAAGTGTCGTGGTAATGTAAACCGATATTGCTCATCCTTAAATTTCATTTAGTTGGCAAATATCAGCTGTGGAAGTTATATGTCTCGTAACCAATTCAGACATATTACTTTTGCATTAATAGGTCATTTAACTTTTGTTAACCACTTTTTATGCCAGTATGATATATCTGAAACAAATATCATCGAAAGTTTTGAAAACGATTCAGCAGCTTGATCATTATGTAACCATTCGAAGAACCTCATAATCCCAGAATGTTTCTATAATATCTGAGATAGGATGGTGGTGCGAAAATGTAAGAATTGTTTTCTGAAGGATAGAGGAGCTATTTTGGAAACAGTAACGTACAAAACGGACAGCGTTTCAGTTGGGAATATTGCTAAAATATCTTCCATAAGAGTAGATATGGAATTTATAAAAATAAATCATCGGTAGGCCACATGTATCACATGTTGTTTGTAGCAAGTAGCAAACAAACCAAAACATACTTTAATAATGTACAGAAAGCAGTTAGATATGTGTATGTAATGAAGGTTTTAAGCTCTCTGAATCAGATTATCGCAGTTGCATACGTAAGTATTGAAATACGCTATGGGGACTTATTGTTGTTCTTTTACTTCACGATGCGCGTTCCTCTACTGTCTGCCTTCCCAAGCATTCATTAAGTGTGTCTCTTCATGATTACGTAGCGATAATCCAAACTATGCAGTAAATTTAACATGATCCCTATAGTTTCGCCAATAGTTAACAAAACACGAGAGATCACTTTTGGAAACATATTTAAGTCCAACAATAATATCCAGTTAGAGATAATTACGCGATGCATAACGTGTTAGAAAACTAGATTTATAGATCACTAGTATGTATGAGGAAAATATATAATTATCTAACTTCATATATATATATATATATATATATATATATATATATATATATACACACACACGACGGTTGATACAACAATTCTTTGACATTGCGTACAGAAATAAATTAAACTAAGATACCTAATTAAACTTCATCATGTTACATTTTGCCATTTATACTTCCTTTTTTCTGAACTAATGTTTAATTTGTAAATGAATTGCATCCGGTTTATGAACTAGATCCAAATGAACTCGATCCAACTGAACTAGATGAAGTTGTTAAAAGGTACTCCTAATGTTCATCCAGCTATATTCCTTTTTTTTTGTGTGTCGGGATTTTGCTGGAATACTCCATATCCAAAGTCCAACATTCTGCACAGTTGCATATCTAGTAATGCAGGGTCTTCGTCTGTCTCGGACTTCAGCAAACGATATATACTTGTTCAATCTTGCAATTTTTATTTCACTTTTCAGCTTGTACAAACAACACCTTTGGGCTGAATTGTGGCCATTCGTGTATCTGTAATATTTCAAATTCTCTAACTGTCAATCAGACCTGTGATCGAATTAATGGCACATGCTCCTGCAAGGAAGGATGGATGGGTGCTGACTGTAGTCAAGACATAAACGAGTGTGAATCTGAGCCAGCAGTATGTCAGAGAATTAATAATTCAGGGTGTTATAACATGGAGGGATCATTCAGGTGTCTATGTCATTTGGGCAATAAACCTGACGGAAATGGTGGCTGTGTAGAAGGTATAAGCACTTTTGTTTTCTGCATCTTTTAAGATTTGTTTTTATCAAAATATTTAATAAAGATTATTCTGGAATTTTCTCGTTTTATCCCTTGGTTTTCTTGCCGACTTGTCCATTAATATCAAATGAGAATATTTAAGAAATCTTATATTAACCAAACATTTCCCTTTTTCTTTTATATATATATATATATATATATATATATATATATATATATATATATATATATATATATATATATATATATAGGGAGACAGACACAGGGAGAGGGCATTTTACAATATGAAATCTAGTGATTTTAAAGCAATATAAGAGATATTCACATTCAATTAAATTCTTCTTTCCTGAATCAAAGCAGTCCTATTATATATATATAGATATATATATATATATATATATATATATATATATATATATATATATATATATATATATATTATCGTAGAATGCAAAGAATGTAAAGTTAAATTAAAATAGTGTTATTCTATATTTGTTTAACAGATGTCCAGAAAATCACGACACCGATACCCTTTAGGGTAGATGGTACGTATGAGTACGTCTTAGAACATAGTTTATATTGTCACACACACACACACACACACACACACACACACACACATACATATATATATATATATATATATATATATATATATATATATATATATATATATATATATATATATATATATATATATATATATATATATAAGAGGCTTCCAGAAATGTAGCCGGAATGCAAAACGAGCTTCATCTTATGCTCACCTGACATCTTTATTATGAGAGTAATAGTAATTATAACGTCTTATAGAGTAAATAATTATGCAGATCAACTTCTTTATATAAAAAGCCTTTTTTCTTGAAAAAAAAATTATCCATATTATAATAAATGTCTCGAAATACTGAAACATTTGTTTGGAACACTTTCTTCAAAATATGAGAAATGTACATTGTTCAATGTTCCAAATCTTGCAATTTTGATTAATGTAATAGATTTCACCCATCGTTTGAAGTTATTCAATGTTGTAAATATATGAATATATGTATTTTTAGCTGGAGATACAAGCATTACGATCAGTATGACCTTAGATTTCAAACTGCCCGCATCCATGGATATCAAAGTTCCTGAAAACTATGCACAAATGGAGAGGGAAGCTAAGGTTGCGGTAAGAAAATGAAATGAGCATAGTCCAGTCAAATGCTGTTTATATCGTTTCCTTCCTTCAATCCTCACAACCTATTTTTTCTTAGTAATGGATTTTTCAGCGACGAATGTGGAAGGAAAATAATAATATTGCCCTTGTCCGTCCATCATCAATACAAAACGGTTGATTTAATGATAGTGCAGTTCCCCACGCACTCTTTTGTTGAATTATACGTGATTGTGTGTAGAAGAGGCTGCTCGAGTACAACATCATCCCATCAAATATAGGTCACTGTGGCGTTGTATTTGTGTTCCATTCAACTGGTCTAGTTGTTATTTGATTTCTTCTGAAAAGAAGATGTGCCACAAATAGGTTAGTATTAAAGCTATTAGACAGGACGTGTCGCATGTTGAGCACAATTGCCTTAGTTCAATGGAACAATAGTTCGGAGACTACATTTTGAATGATTATTATGAGTAAATAAATTACAACCACATACCTTTATTAAAAAATGCAGACTGCAGAACATTTAAATCATATCGGCATAGAGTAATGGCATATGTCGCTTATGTGGTGATGATGGTAATTTATTGTTTAGGTAATTTGTTCGCTGGGAATAATTACTATTCAGTATGTCGGAAAATAACAAAAACAGTTTGTTACGTAAGTATGAACCGTGTGATATATGACGTCATTAAATTAATAAAAGTAGAGAAGGTTTTCGTTAAGTGACTTAATTATGCATTGAGATGCCGGAAATTTATTTAGAGCCTCTCAGAATAATTTCTTTTAGTCATGTGCATCATAATCAAAGGATTTTCAGAAAAGGTGTATGATTGATTCTTAACCTAAAAATAGATCAGTGGAACTTAAAGTATGCATCTCCTTTTCCTTTCTAATTAGCTCAGTGAATTCTACATATCCAGAATGGGTCAGATATTTGAACGAATCTTCATATTGGCCATTCGGTAAGACTTTTTACATATTAACACTGTACATTGATGTGACGCATTAATATATATATATATATAGATATATATAGATATATATATATATATATATATATATATATATATATATATATATATATGTGTGTGTGTGTATGTGTGTGTGTGTACATAAAAAGTATCTTTAAAGTGCTTTTAGACTTTAAAGTAATAATAATTTATGAATACAATGTCTTTCCTAAATATTTTCAAAAGACTTTTTTTGACACCAGTAAGGAGGTGTCTAACTTTAATTTAGCTCCATATAACTCCCAAAATTCAATAGTTTCATTATTTGCACAATTTTATTAATATGGAGATTTGCTTGTATGAAGTACATATTGTAAGCACCGATACAAAATCATTTTCAGTTGACCATTTTATTCACTAATCCAATTACAGCTTTCATATAAAAACTTAGAAATATTCATTTTGGAATATATCGTGACTAACAATGACTCCCACTAACGCAATATGCAACTTTTTATCTCACAGGCTGTTAACATAAATCGTCGGGGAATTCAATAGATCACCAGAACATTCCTTTATTGGTGCATGTCATGTCTTCGTTATCTCGCAGATTTCGATTTTAATCAGATTTAGAGCGTACATTATCTATTTTATTCCAGTCAAGGCAGCTTGATCGTGGATTACAGCATCATCATTAAGAAATCAGACGAGACTCTCCTGAAGTTAGCAGAAGCAAACACAGATTTAGCAACGGGGAAGAAGATAACATTGGCTAGTCAAGAGTGCAGTGCCCTTAGACTTACTGTAGGAGAAAAACCATGTACTGTACCTGCCAAAAATATTGTTGCCTTGGAACTATTTTGTCTATCATGATTACAAGTTACAGTAATAAATGATCGCGTATGGTTCGGAAAGTCTCTAGTAATAGCAGTAATGATCGTGGCTAACCCCATTGATCATGATAAATTGGGATCCTTGTTCATGTCTCACCTCTGTATTTCCCTATCAACATTCATTCCTGAAAATTTGTAATTCGATAAAGACATTTGTTTTTAAATGGTAAACTTTGTTCTAACCAGGTCAAATCACGACCACCAATTCGACACCATGAATTGCTATTGAATAACGCTATCATTGTAGAAGCGATTTCTTTGCACACACATTGTACAGGTTTATATTCCCAATTGGATTAGTCAATTTTGTTTATTTACATACTTTTTGCCTTTGTGTACCAAATGTGAAGAAAAAGTGCTTTGGGTATTGATGTTTTCCTTTTTATATTTTTTGTAGTGGTTGGTGTTTCGCCATCGGATATAGTATGCAGTAGTTATATGTCAGTAGCAGGGGAGTGTGCATCGGGACATGAATGTGTAATTTTAAACGAAAGACCAAGATGCAGGTTGGTACTGAGAATGAATATATACATATATATATGTATATATATATATATATATATAAATATATATATATATATATATATATATATATATATATATATATATATATATACACGTATGTATGTGTGTGTGTGTGCGTGTTTTGCGTTGAGAAGAAATATAATTGTATCCGAACGTTTGTACTTGACTTTTAATTTTAACTTCAAACTGTCTTGTACATAAAATTAGATGAAATTTATACCTATCAAAAAATGCTCTTGTATGTGGATTTATCAATTTATGTTTTGTACTGTCATATACAAAAGCTAGTCAAAGTAGCTATACCAGATTTATACTTTAATTTGCACCATTTTATCTGCCTTTGGTTTGGATCAAGCTCTGTCGTTTCAGGCAAGGTTGATGAAGCAAAACTTACATTTGAGGATAGAAATCATCCAGTAAAGCAGCGAAGAGTTTGCCCTACTTTAAACTAATTGCATTGATCGTTTTAATGTAAATGTAGTTACAAATGATGATGTAATGACGTGTTAAGGTTAAGAATTAAACAGACATATCACCTTTGGGTGTGACGTGATTCATTTATTCGGTTTTGTACATTATTAATTTCAATTCATTTTTCAGTCCAATAAAGCAAAAAGGTACGTTTGCAGATATCTCTCAAACATTTGCTTTAGTCGTATGTAGCATTTGCTTCTATTTTCTTCTACATTAAATCTAATTGTGTTACCTTAAAGTCTCGAACGTATGCTGCGTCTTATTTTCAATATGGTAAGATTGAAGAGGGGTAAATTCAAGACCGTACTCTTTCCAATGGCGTCGTATTTTATGGCGCATTTTGGCAGAGAAGTATTTTGAGTTGTCTCCCTTCCAGATTTCGACGCAAGTCGGTTATATACACACTGTATAGGGCATAAAGCATGAAGTAACCTGTTTTGATGAACTTTGCATATTTAGAAATATTGTTTTTTAAAATAATAAAATGAATTTAATTTTAAATCTGCTTTGTTGTTGTACTTATGCATAATGCATGCAACCATGTGTGTGTATATATATATATATATATATATATATATATATATATATATATATATATATATATATATATATATATATATATATATATATAAAAGAAATAAATGCTTATAAACTGGGCATCTTATTATCAAGACCGTCATATTTTCAAGATCGATGTTGTCATGAAAACGAGGAAGTCTCAAGTTGTTACACACACACAGGGTTTATTGACGCACGTTCATAATACACATCAGATATCTTCCATGATCGATCGCGGCGCCCCCTATCTCAGGGAGCAGTCCCTATCTAATGTTGAAGCTACTAAGGGGAGCAGTTATTAATTAGAACTAACTACGATACGACACATCTCCCCTCTTTTGAGATTATATGAACATAACATTTTGCTTATGACTAGATAGGAAAAAATGAATCAATTCCACCAATATGAAAACATGAAATGAGTAAGCAATGAATTTACTGTCTTTGTATCCTTATGGTCCACTGAAAGAATTTGACGGAATTGAATTATATACTATGTTACTGTAAACTTGCACAGGATAGTCCTGATTCTAATACTACAGAAAACCTAAAAGTCCAATTATATTGCAATAATTCAGAAATTGAGTACTAAACGACGCGTTGGCACATTGATAAAAGTCACTTTCTTAGACAAAATCACTAAATCTGGCTGATTTTCGGACGACTCTCCCACTTAACGTCCGCACTGGAGTGTCTGAATTGTTGGGCCCACTGGGTACATCTGGCTTGCAGGGGGTGGGCTGCACAGAGTCACGCTGGGTGGTCGAATGATCAGATGGTGGCACGGGCTCCATGTTACGGAGAGACTTTGTGCTGGACTCCCAATGGGTCCTGACTGGATAATGTGGGGACTTTGTTGCGATCTCTGTAGACGAATTTGTATTGACTGGAAGTAGATTCTCAGGGCTTTTCATCCGCTGTACATGGATTCGATTGCGTCTGTATATCCCTTGGGGAGGTTTTACCAAGTAACTTCTTCCTTCTTTGTCGGCTTGAATAACTTTGCCTGGTGTTTACCACTTTTTATCGTTTCCATGCCATTTGATGCTCACGCTGTCTCCCGCAGTAATATCTGGTAAATTATGTGCAGTGTGGCGCCGGTTGTAAAAGAATTCATATCTTTGTTTTGTCTTAAGGTCTCTCTGCCTGATGATTTTGTGGTTTGGCCACTTGGAGTTTAATTTCTTTTCAATAATGGCAAGGTGCTCCTCATCTGGCGTCCCATCATCAATTGGGCTGGGCTGGCACCTGTCGCAGCTGTCGGTGTGGCTCTATAAGCCATCAAGGCAAGGAGTACATCATCCTGTTTAAGTATGGACTTTGCTATTTTGACACCACTTTCTGCTTCACCATTCGCTTGTGGGTAGTGAGGACTGGTAAATGTTTGTTTGAAGTTGTATTTCTCAGCAAACTCCTTGAATTCTGAGGAAGCGAATTGGGTCCCATTATCTGATACTACGATTTCTGGGATCCCCCATCGTGCAAATGTGCTCTTCAGCTTTCCAATTACCTGCTGGGAGGTTGCTTTTGTTAGATGCATAATTTCCAAATAGCGTGAAAAGTAGTCAATAGCTACCATGTATCTTTCTTGTTTGGCTTCATAAATATCGATTGCAATTTTCTGCCATGGTCTGTCTGGTAGAAAGGTTGTCTTCAATGGTTCCCTCCTCTGTGCTGGCTTCCTAATCTGACAAAATTCACAGGTCTCTATTTTGTCTTGGAACTGCCTCGAGATTCCAGGCCACCACACACAATGTTGGGGGCTCTCACGGCATTTGGCTAACCCCTGATGACCCTCATGGATGTTGTCAAGAATTCCTGGCCTTAAAACCGTAGGTATGATAACTCTGTCCCTGAAGAGAAATAGGTCGTTCTGAATAGAGAGTTCACTGCGTACAGCAAAGTATGGGTGTACATCTAAGGGACAGCTATTTTTCTTATCTGGCCATCCATTCCTGGTGAAAGCCATTGGAGTCTGCAGATGGCGGTCACTCGTGTAACCTTCTTTTATTTGTTCTAATTTCCTATCGGAAATTGGCCTGCATGCCTCCATTGACTCTATAAAAACTTCAATTTCCTCTTCGCATGTGGCTTCCTGGCCTAGGAGAGGGCTCCGAGAAAGGGTGTCTGGAATCACCAAAAGCTTCCCAGCTACGTACTCTGCCTTTGCGTTGAATCGTCTCAACCGCATCAACAGTCGTTGACACCTCAAAGGAGCTTTATCTAAATCATGTGTGTTGTTCAGTGGCACTAAAGGTTTATGGTCAGACTAGACTCTGAACGAGTCTAGTCCAACAAGATATCGTGAAAACTTCTCACAGGCCCACACACATGCAAGGCACTCCTTCTCTATCTGTGCATATTTAACCTCAGCAGAGGTGAGTGCTCTGGAACCAAAGGCAACCGGCTTGAGTTTCTCTCTATGTTGTTGGAATAATGCCCCACCAATTCCGTAACTGCTGGCATCAGCGCTGACAACTGTTAACTTTCCAGGGTCGTAAAATGCTAAGACTGGTGTGGATGTCAGCATCTCCTTGACTTTCGTGAAGGCGTAATCCTGGTCTGGGCCCCAATACCAGGCAGTGTCTGATTTCAGCAGGTCCATAATTGGTCGCATTATTGTAGACAAGTCTGTTAGGAATCTACCAAGGTAGTTGATCATGCCCATGGTACGACGAAGTTCACTGATATTTAATGGAGCTGGTAGCTCTTTCACTGCAGCAACCTTTGCTGGACTGGGGAGTATGCCATCTGAGCTGATCATGTGACCGAAGAATTCCAGTTTGTTCTTCTTAAATTCACATTTGTCTTTGTTGAGCTTGAGACCACTCCTATTGATCTTCTCCAGTACCAAATTTAGGCGTCTGTCATGCTTCTCCAAGGTTCTGCCATAAATGAGTATATCATCCATAATGGCCTCTGCCCCTTCAAAGCCAGTCAGCAGCTCTGTCAATTTTCTCTGGAAAATCTCTGGTGCCGATGTAATACCAAATGGGACTCGTTTAAAGCATAAGCGACCCAGCGGTGTAATAAAGGTTGTCAGCTTTGCACTTTCTGAATGTAAAGGTATTTGATAAAATCCGCTTTCTGCATCAAGTTTGGAGAAAAGAGTCAAGCCTATCAGCTTCGGTGATATATCATCTAGAGTAGGGAGCATATATCTTTTCCCGTTTGACAGCCTCGTTGAGCTTCTTCAAGTCGACACAAATTCTGACTTTGCCATTTTTCTTAGGGACTGATACCATTGGCGCACACCATTCTGTGGGCTCTGTTGCCTCCTCAATGATGCCTTCCTGCTGCATATGGAGCAATTCTTCTTTCACCTTAAACAACAAAGGAAATGGTACGTGCCTGGGTGCAGCTATACTGTATGGCCTGGCATCATCCTTGAGTATGATCTTTACTGGCTCACACTTCAACAGGCCAAAGTGCCCAAAGGCTGCTTTGTTGATCTCTTCAACTCTTTTCACAAGACCCATTGCATGTGCAACTGCACGTCCAAGGAGATTATTGGCACGTGGTCCCTTGATGACAAATACTCGAAACTGGTACGATACTTTCTTATAGGTAGTATGTGCCATAAACTCGCCTCTTTAATCCAGAATCCCTCCAGGGCTGCATAACTTGGATTCAGATTGTCTCAGCTTTGGTTTTGTAGGAAGAGAGTTGTAGGTTGCTTCCGACATAATTGTTGCATCTGCTCCAGGGTCTATCTTGAAGTGAACTGAGGTGCTCCACAAATGTTCAAAATCACACGCCATGCCTCATTATCGTCATTACACATAGTTACTGAGCCAAGGAAGAACGCTTCTTGGTATTCTGCATAATCTGTAGCTGGTGTTTCATTGAATATGACCTCATTTACTCTTTTTGAGCGACAGACAATGGCAAAGTGGTCAAGCTTGTTACAAAGTCTGCACCGTTTTCCTTTAGCGGGACATCTCTCACCTCTACCATGCCTCCTGTTGCATTTGTGACATGTTTGTTGTACTGTTGTTTGACCAGTCTGATTGGTTTTCGCCACTGATGCTGTCCGTTTCGGCTGGTCGATCCTGGTTTAGTGCCTGATACCTTGTTCTGTTTAGAAATTTCATCCAAATCTTTGACTGTCTGACTTTGGTCGCGTATCTGACTTTTTACCAGTTCCGACTGTCTCGCTATTTGTATGGCTTTCACTAAGGTAAGGTCGGCCTCCATTTGTAGCTTTTCAGAAACCTCCTTATCCAGAATATCAATTACTAGGCGATCCCTTATTGCTTCGTCCTTTTGTGCGCCAAAGTCACAATGATCGTCAATTTCATACAGCTTTCTTACAAATTTCTCCACGGACTCTCCTGGTTTTTGACTAAGTTGGTGGAAACACGCTCTTTCGTGGAATACGTTGCTCTTAGGGACGAAGTAATCATCAAATTTCTGCAAAACTGCGGCGTACTTGTCGGCATCTTCATCATTACCAAACTCAAACGATTTAAATATTTGTTCTGCTTCTTTCCCCATTGCATATATTAGTGAACTTACTTGAACTGCCTCATCTTCCTTATTTAGTTTGGTGGCGATCCTAAAGCGCGCTAAACGCTGTTTCCAATCCGGCCACTCCCCTGGCTTCCCAAAGTTAAAGCTCTCCGGTGCCTGGAATTTCACCATTTTCACTCACTGCAAAAGTTTATGTATCTTTTGGAGTCACATCTGACACCATGTCATGAAAACGAGGAAGTCTCAAGTTGTTACACACACACAGGGTTTATTGACGCACGTTCATGATACACATCAGATATCTTCCATGATCGATCGCGGCGCCCCCTATCTCAGGGAGTAGTCCCTATCTAATGTTGCAGCTACTAAGGGGAGCAGTTATGAATTAGAACTAACTACGATACGACACAGATGTGTATATTGAATATTGTTATCCCTCGTTTACAATTCATAACAGTGATATAGCAGGTACAGGTTTCGTGCTCGGATTTTGATTTTCTTCCAAATCCTTACAAAGGCAAATTTACCAGATACGCTAAAAACAACGTAGAGAAAATAGCATTTTTGGGTGCTATACTATTCGTAGTGCACATTGAATATATAAATTTTTTTTTCCCAAAACATTTCAGTAGTAATTAAAGTAAGACATAGTCTATTCGCACAATATCAGAACCTAGATGTCTTTTCTGCGATGATTTGTGAACATTTTCCTGTTGGAATAAGTTTTCTTAAAAATTAAAATATACATGTAATATTTGATGGTTCTGAAAAAAAATCGGAGAAATTTTTGTTAAATTTTATGTTTTTGCAACAAAGGCGATGCTATTTCATTTCTTTTTTCTTTTCTTTAGATAATTCTGACGTATATGTGGCTATAGGGATAGGGGCGGCGTTTTTTGTTGTACTGTGCTTTGTGATTGTTGTGGTTATTATTGGGTCTAGAAAATCGAGTAAAAAGTTGGCCATGGAGGTCAGGAACAAAAGGTATGGATTTTCAATACTTTATATCTCATTTGTGATGTAAACAACATATGTTTTGACAGTTATTGTTAGATTGTGAACAAAGTTTAACCTAATATTCTAACAGTTTCAACGACTCAGATTCCAATATGATAATGTTACCATCTTTGACTCATGGATATTGTCTATTTTCAAATACTTTTCCTAATGGTCTTTAATATGAAATTTAAATGTACTGGTTACTAGGGTAGAACAAGAATTTTAATAAAACTTTTGTGAACAGATGTTTTATATGTATTTTAAAGATTTTCAAGAAAATTCAATTATTTTAAGGTCATAAAGAATAGGATCATACAAATAGGCGCGCCACGTGTCACGCATATATTTCGAAGAAAACCACATATACAGGAATTCGAAAACATAGGCAGCATACCTATGTCTGAGAATTTTTAACTTTGCAATATATATATATATATATATATATATATATATATATATATATATATATATATATATATATATATATAAGTAGATGGAGACATTTATAGATAGATACCGCGCATTAATAAAGTGTTGCAATGTTTTGTGACTTAGTGGGTCAAACTCCAACCTGACTTTGAATCTTAAACAAAACACAACAGAAGAGGACACCTTCAATTGGAAAAAAGCTCAAAGAAACGATCTGTATTATTCCACACATTACGATGATTCTTCAAATCGCTACGTGGACTTAAGCCTTCGGGGAGATCGGGATTTCAATAAAAGAGAAACGATGGGTAAAGCAATACTTCAAGTCTTAACACACTTTTGCTCGTATCTAAATTCACTCAAGTAAACATATTTTAAAAATGCACCGCATTTCTCTCATAAAAATTAACCATTTGTTTCGCAATGTCGAAGCATGTGGGACATAGATAATTTAACCACTGCCATTTGAAGCTAAACGACATTCCAAAGGCTATATTTTACAAACAAATACACTACCTGCCATTCCAAAGGATCTACTTTGCAAACAAATACACTACCGTACATTTGTTAAATAATGACGATTAATACTGATGTAAATCTTATGAAATAAAACGACGTAACCTATCGAAGCCTTTGAAAGTGTCAAAAATAAAAAAAAGAAATCAAATATTATCGTGTCTAAAGATTCTGTGCCAAATTGAGCACACCATTTTGAATTTTTTTTAAAATCACCCCAAAACCAAGATATTTAGCCGATAAGATATTGGTCTCTTTGAAGAATGTGTGTATGCAGTAGTTTTTGATGTATAAAATGTTTGATAGGGCTGAGCCAGGATGATATGCCCGGATCATCACATGGATACGAAATGATCTACATCCCTCCAACGACAGAGGTATGTAAAGCAAAAGTTTGAAACAAGAGAAATATTGACTATTCGTCAGGTGTCAGATTAATTTACTCTTTACTGCATACTGTTTGTTACATATGTATATCTTAGATGTTATTAGGATTACAATATAAACAATTCTTTGTAAACATTGCCAATGGTAAAATCATCAAATTTAATTGATAAAATTGATGAAATTTAATTCTTCAGGTGTCAGATTAATTTACTCTTTACTGCATACTGTTTGTTACATATGTATACCTTAGATGTTATTAGGATTACAACATAAACAATTCTTTGTGAATATTGCCATAGGTAAAATCATCAAATGTAATTGATGAAATTGAAAGTATCGATATTTCATCAAAGAGTTATAAAAAAAAAATAGAAACTAGACCATCAACCTGTTTACAGAATGAATTCAAAGTTAGGAGCATATCAACAGACGTATCTCAGATCCCCTCAATAACAGTTTTGTCTTTCATGCTACCTCTTATACTAAGATGTTGATAATTTATCAGACACCTTTAATCACTTTTTTCTAATTGTAATCTATTTATTTCAGTACCGGATAAAACGACCGAAGGTATATGGACTTGTCAATATGGCTTATGATGTAAGTATAAACAATACGAAAAGGTATGATACTGATTACACCAAACTAGCGATAATAATAATAATAATAATAATAATAATAATAATAATAATAATAATAATAATAATAATAATAAGAATAATAATAATAATAATGATACTACTTCTACTGATATATTTAGTCGCTGTAGTGGCAGTAATATAGTTACTGTAGTAGTAATAGTGATCGTATTACATTATCATCATCAGTTTTATATCGTCATCAATATCGGCATGGCCTATTGTTGCTTCTTCTTCGTCATCTTCGTTTTCTTCTTCTTCTTCTTCTTGTGTATTCTAAATTGTCTTCAACTCGGAAACATGAAAGTTATAACTACTGATACTTGTGTATAGTTAGGTACGCATTTAATAATAGTAGAAATATATGAAATTTGTATCAGATATTGTGCCATATTTTGGTGTTTTTGACCGACATGTTGTCGTTAGTTGTAATACTTTCTTTTTATACCAAATTACAGTTGTAGTTAACTGTATTTTTTCAAAGCATATTCGTTGGATACATGAAAACTTACGAGCAAAACTCACACGAAGAACTGAAGAACTGTATAAACAATTTAAGAATTTATAAACAATTTATAAACAATTTATGAAGAACTGTATAAACAATTTAAGAATTTATAAACAATTTATAAATAATTTAAGAGGTTTATTCTACCTCTACGTGACAAAAATGTATAACTTTTAATCTGTACAGGATTTATAAAATTTATGTTTATAGACAAGACAACTTTGAGCAAGAAACGTTATTATCAAAACTTGTACATAATAGTCAATAATTAAATTTGTTGATTGTGTTGCTTTTAGTACCTGGCATCAAGATGCTGGAGCCCTATAGCAATCACCTTTTCCGTCCGTCCATCTGTCTGACCTTCAGTCCCTCAGTCCGTCCGTTCGTTCACACTTCTTAAAGCACGCATAGCTCTGTAAAAATTACACATAAGTGGGTGCAATTTGGTACGTGAGTTCCCTATTACATATAGATATGTTTTCTAAAGTCTTCGTCTCCTCATGTCAAGTTTTGACTTATTTATTGCCCATTTTAACGCA
The DNA here is from genome assembly GCA_029931535.1 of Margaritifera margaritifera. Lineage (NCBI taxonomy): Eukaryota > Metazoa > Mollusca > Bivalvia > Unionida > Margaritiferidae > Margaritifera > Margaritifera margaritifera. Next base: position 2,384,329 of record JAQPZY010001401.1, on the reverse strand, counting down.
TATTACAGCTCCACTACAGCAGATCTTTGTAACTAGCACAACCCAGGAACCATGCAACATATACATTCTTATGTAATGCGATGTGTACATTGTTTCATTAATCTAGATGTGTCCTTTATGAGCTTTGTCTCATCTACTCAGTTTTGGGATAAAGTTATGGCCAATAACAATTAACTTCATATCTTCGTATGGGGTGTTCTTTGTAAACAGTATATGTATGCAACCCTTATACATAAATAGTTGCTATGTATATGTAGATATGCCTTGCAAGATTTCGGTTTTTATGTCAAGTTCGTTGTGTACATTGTCTCGTGTGCATGAATTTATTAAGTTATGACCCTTGGTAATTAATTTCATATCTTAACATGGAATGCTGCTTGTAGCAGGCATAGATCAAAAAATGTACAAAATATTCTCATACATTTTGGTATAGATTTGCATGTTTTTCTCTTTGTTAAGTGTTTAGTCCATGACTGTTTGTTGTCCTGACTTTGGATTCCGCAAAATATCTTCATCCACATCTCTTGCATTTCTAACAAATTTTACATCTGGCTTCAAATTTATGAGACCTTGAGTGGATTTAATTTCAAACGTTATACGTTATCATTTAGAAGAGTTATTGCCCTTGATTGCCTGCCCTCCCAACTTTACCCCTGGAACTTAGCTCTACGAGGGAATATTGTATTTTAATATAATTTTCTAATATATTTCTTTCAGAAACCTGAATATACAATTTGCATTATTTGCTACAATAACTTAGATATATGAAAACTCGTATTCCTGCTCTAAGGAAAGGCAAAACATTACGCTACTCGTTTTCATATGGTTGTTTGTAATCGGTGAGAATAGTTGCATTTTGTACAGGGGCATAATACTTTTAAGTTTTCATGTGGCTTTTTGTACTTGCAGAACCAGATGTGATCAATAGCATTGTGCACCTGGCCAGAATGACTTGGAATTTTCCTATGCAGTTATGATTAATATAATTTTAAATAAAAATTGCTGTAATATTTTAAATTGTCCATTTTAAATCAGACTGCCTTTCTTGAATTTGGAAGCATAATTTTTACTGACATGAAAATTTCATTGGTTTATAACATAATATGATTGTTTTTAATGTGTATTGTGTGCGGACACAAGGAGTTCTAGTATCAATATTATAGCTTCAATATGGGTGTATATATACTTTTAAGGATTACTTGGGTACGGAAGATGGAATTTTGACAGTTAAATGTACAAATATGATATGATGCTATAATACTGTTGTCGTAATCTATTATATTCCCAAAAGATCAGAGCCACAAAGAAAATAGCTTATATGCTTCCATATCATGAATATCTTAAGATTTATAACAATCAGTATTTTTGTTACATGATAGATTTTTTTCTCATCCAATAAAAACGCTTGCTCTTTACAAATTTATGATTTGTGTATTAGTTACAGATTTGTATTAACGAATTCAATTATGAGATCCATTTGGTTCGTTTTAATCTATATCAATACATTTATAGTTGTAAGCCATGGAAAAATAATGTAATTTATCAGAAAGACGAATGTCTCCTCTGCAAGATATTATTCAAATTTTCTTTTTCCCCACTTTGACGCAATGTTTAAATTTTCAATTGCAATACATGCATAAATATTCTTAAATTGCCTTCATTGTCTTGTGAACATCATAATACCTACAGTTCATTCGCATATTTTCATCATTTTCCTATCATTCATTAGATTTTGCTAAATAGTAAATTGGATCAACATTCAAGGGAAGGAATTGATATTTAAAAAATCATCACGGTAAACAACTTTAACAAAGGTATCTGTAAGCTCGAATATCATTTTTAATGGTCCACAATAATTTTAAAGAAAGGGTTTATTCAAAATGAAAAGAATCGTGTCGATCATTGAAAGATTTTACCCCAAAAGGTACCTTCTAAATTTAACAATGATGAACCTATATTCAAGGAATGATGTCAAATGGACATGTGCGAACGAACGATAAAATCTTCATTGTATTTCAACAAAACAATCTTCATTTAGTTTGTGAAACTTTGAGTTGTGAGTTTGGTTTTACGTTAAATTTCTTGGAAAATGTAATACCTCTTGGTGTGCGGTTTAATTCGAACTTTAAATACTTTCTTATTGTGCCAAATAATAAATTTTCCGATAATCACTGTTGATAAAAGTCAACACTATTTTATTTCTCTTATATCTCTCCCCTTGTGATCATGTATAATTGTGGGAAGACCACTCATTATGTGAAGACACTTCCTTGTTAAGTCCGGCCTCGCTGCCTTCATGAATTGATTGTATCATGTGTGTCACAAGAACTAAAATATCGAGATTTTAAATCACCTAAGTGTTATTATTCCCACCAAGTCAATCTCAATCCCTACGCCATCAACACTACTGGCAAAAAAGTGTACTTTATATTGTCATGTCCCCTCCCCCCCCCCCTCATCTCTCTCCGAAAAAAGCAAGAAGATGCCACCAGAGTCCTAGTTTGTGATGATTAAAAGAGTCCAAAAGAAGAATCGAGATGTAATTATTCTAAAATTTTCAATATTCACAGGACAATTGCATATTTTACAAAGACTTTCTTGCATTAAGGCATGAAAGATACAATGTAAACGTGATGGATATCGAAGTGTCAGCGCTATGATACTTTTGGTCAAGATATATTACTGGGATGGGATGTTCAAAAACAATAATTTCTTTCAAATCTATTTATGTTATATCTCTGTTGCAAATTAAAGTTATCTTGAAAATATTTTAAGACGTAATACAGACTAGCGTTTCATCTGAAATGCGCACAAACATGATTTAAAATTTAAAACCCCGCATTCTTAAAAAAAAATTTGAACGCCTTGAGACATCATAAAAACACGACGCTTGTCTAACCTAACTTCTGTTCGTATATAATAAGACAAGACATTCTCTGACAAAGTTTTGAAGACGTTGGATAGCCTTTCTGTGACGTAAACAATGGTATGGATATAGTGTGTTACTAAGAAAAGTATACTGAAAAATGGAGAATATGTTAATAATATCGTCTCATGCAATAGCAACTGTGAAAGAGTGTGTTCATGTAATCGGTCGCTAATGAGGACTCTTACAAACGATAACTGACCAAGGGAGATAATTTGACATTTTCTCAATTCTATACACTCAACATATAATTTGCCCATGTGAATAAGCCGCTTCGAATACAACAATAAAACGCCAGTGTACGCAAAATTGGGCAATTACCTTCGCAGTAATTGCAATACATGCATCTTTGTTATTTAATCACGCTATTCAAAACACAAATAGGAGAATATTACTGAATTATATGAGTTGATGCGTTGATAAATGAAAAGCAAATCTCATCTTCAAAGTAGTATATAGTACGGATTCATACAATTTTGAGCTTAAAATTACTAAATGTTGCAATCATCTCTCTATCTCTCTCTCCTGTAAGTCTATTACAAACTAAATATTTTTCCAAACAGCACACACATATGATCATTAAATATGAATCGGTTTTTACCAATATTCTTCAAACTGGAGATTCAGCCTTTTATAAATATGTTATTAATCGGTGATTCGGCTTTTAGCAATATGCCACAAATCGGTGATTCAGACTTTACCATTATGCTACAAATTATTGATTCAGTTTAAAGCAATATGTTACAAAATCGGTGTTTCAGCCTTTACCAATATGTTGCAAATTGTTGATTCAGCATTTACCAATAAGTTACAAATTGGTGATACATCTTTACCGAATTTACCAATATGCTACAAAATTGGTGTTTCAGCCTTAATCAATATGCTACAAATTGGTGATTCGGCCTTTACCATTATACTGCAAATCGGCGATTCAACTGTAACCAATATGCTACCAATCAGTGTTTCAGCTTTTACCAATATGCTGCAAGTTGGTGTTTCAGCCTTTACCAATATGCTATAAATCGGTGATTCAGCCTTTTCCAATATACTACAAACGAGTCTAAACCAATATTCTACAAATTGATTATCCAGCTTTTACCAATATGCTCCCAATCAATGAGTCAGCTTTTACCAATATATTACAACTCAGTGATTTAGCCTTTATCAACATCCTACAAATTGATGAATATGCTAAAATTTTATGAGTCAGCCTTTACCAATATTCTACAAAAAATGTGATTTGTATTATTATCTCTCTACAATAACATATTTATTTCACATCAAGCCGGAACGTGATAATGTAATGGTAGATTCGTATGATCAGTTATTAATACAGATTTGGCAACTATTGCGCCAAATATTGTGTAGGAAAGACACTTTGAAGTTTTCATGGTAATGGGACATTGGCAATATAGAAAATATGCAATGGTACTAGACCAGTGTTCCCGTTAATTTAAATTCCACATGGTAACTGTCTGATTGCATTATTTTTGATTCTATAAAAATGTCATATATATTTATATCTCCACAATTAGCACGAATCCACGAAACTCAATATAAATGTTGACATAATAATTTTTGAGAAATAATAAAGACTCGTGAATCTAAATTCAAATATAAAAAAATCCATGGGCGGACTAAGAGGTGGATCTGGGGATATAACCCTCTTTGAAAACAAAAATCATACACTTTTCAGCATAAAAGGAAGAAACTTTGCCAATTTATGCAAAGCGAAGCACTCATTATAAATTCGATCCCCCTTTGATAAAAAATTCTGGTTCCGCCCCTAAAGTCATATGCATACGAGTGATCCATATTTGGTCCAAAATATTTGATTAAAATCATATAAGCACATCCTTGGTCGTGCGACATACGGGCGTACATATTTTTGATAATCTCAAAATATATAAGAAATCATGACGATGAGCATTGGTAAAACACAACAGCAGACAAAAATAGGAGCATAGATGCAATGTCCACAAGCAGTCTTTTTATCATCTGTTCCAAATGAGTGTATCCAAGGTTATCCGGATCATTCCTTTCCTTCAACTGAAGAAGAAATCAAAAACAGAATTAAACCGAACCCTTGAACTACACCATCTAAGAGTACGCAAATCTCGTGATAGGATCTTTTTATAGATACAATCCAGATGAAGACTCAGCACATAGAAAATCGAGAACAATTCAGAGATAGATAGATGGATTAATAAAATGTCAACTGCATGCAATCGAGGTGTCGATCGTATCTGTTTATGTGATTCTAACTTTTACAAATATTCTGATTTATCACTTGAGCGGATTTCTTTAATTATCATTAAATCGTGAGAAAATCTAATGCACTCACAGCAAATGTGTACATCTTAAGTCATGGTAAAGTTAAACTTGGCTTTAGAAAGGGTATGGGGAGGTTAGGGCTAGAATGAACTAACCTTGCACGCACTGGTTTTGGGATTTAATGGAATTAAACGTTAAACAAAAATATCCTGGTGAGCAGAAAAACAAATATGCAGTTTCAATTTCTCCGTGGATGCATGGTAAAATCACAAACTTTTTCAAACCTTTTCTTAAATTATAATGATGGCCACATTTCTCAAAAGAAACTAACATTGTTTCTGATGGCTTTTGACAGAGTTTGTCGATGCATGAAACAGTGTTGTTGCGTGCTATTATTTGAGTGTCCATCGCATCGTGTGAAGCAGGTCTCGCACATTTTCCAGAAAATAAAGTGTACAAAATAGTGATTAAATAGTGTTTTATTCAATCCCATGCCATAAGACAAGTGTAATGTCCTATTGAAGGACTGAATTTTCACAGTTTGAACTGAGTATATATTCAAAGGTGACGAATTCACCCATGAAGTGACGGGTAATTTATACATATATATGATATATAGAATGCACACAATTAGATGCATGAAATATATTATTAACCGTTACAAACATGTTGAAATATGCATCTTTACTAAGAGTTTTCAGTACAATGGGCAAGTTGGTTAAAGGTGATAAAATAAGTATTCTTTCAATGCACTTTATTTTAAAATAGCATTAAGTTCTACTACAAGCAAAGCTGAAATGTAACAATATGACAAGATGATTAATGTGTTTGGTTTCAAACCACAGGAGATGCTTTTGAATCCTGTAGTCCTACTGGAGGAGCGAAACGGGTGAATATTTATCTTTTCTCCATCAAGACCCTCCTTTCTCTCTCGACACCCCTCCCCCCACACACAGAGGCACATACTAATGTTTTGAGGGGGTTGGGATGGGGTTTAACGCCATTTCTTAGCACATGATAGGCTTTACATGGCGACCAGAATATTTGGTTGAGGATGAACCCTGGAATAACCACTGACCTACCGGAAGCTACTGGTAAGCTTACTCATATACCCAAAGTGTGTCTATCCGAGTTTCGAACTCACGCAAACAGAGGTGAGAATTGTGACTGATCTGTCAAGGCCAGTAGTTAGGGGGGAGTAAATAGGGTCGTGAGGGGACACTACGGGGTCCTACGAGAATTAACATTGCGGGGACACTACGGGGTCCTACGAGAAATTAACATGGTGGGGACACTACTGGGTCCTACGGGAATTTTAACATTGGGGGTACTCCGGGGTCGTACTGGAATTTGAACAGGGTAGGTAATCATGGGAAAATTAATCTTTTCTTGAAAAATGGGTGGACCTGAAAAGGACCGTTGGGTTTAGAGTACATCTAGAGGTGCGGGCACCTCCCTGGCTTTGCCCGACAAGCGGGACAGCTCCCCCTCCATGTAGCTGCACTCATGCAGCGCTTGTTGTTGTTGTTGTTTAGGAGGATAAATGGAGGATGAGTTGCTTCAGACTCCCAATTCTCCATCATCAGGTGGGGTCTGATAGGGATCTTGTTTTCCCTCTCCTCCTTCTCCTTCTTTTCCAGATCTTGGAGGAGGTGCCACGCCACCTCTAAATGAACTCTGACCTGTCTCACAATTTCGATGTTATTCATTTTTGATGAATAAGTGGGGTAGCTCGACTAGGGAAGACGTTGTTTTAATATACTAGAAGCGCGGACGTGAATTAAAACATCCCTTACACCTAAAAAAACCCATCACTCACACTATTCGCTTCGCGTCTGACGTCATTCCTATGACGTCATTCTAGGCTTCGCGGATTTTGCACTCCATCACCCCTTACCCCAAAAAACACAAACCTAGTGCGCGGACCTAAAAGAAACTACTTTTTTAAAAAAAAATTTAATCAAACACACACCACACAATTCTTTTTTTTCATTATTTTTTATTTTAATCAAACACACACCACAAACATACAATCCATTTTTTGAAATAAATTTTTTAATCAAACACACACCACACTATCCTTATTATTTTTTTTTATATTTTTTTTATATCAAACCATCACCATACTCTCTATATTTTTTTTATATCAAACACACGGACCACCGAAGCATCCAGTTGAGTGTTCTTGGCTTCTTTTCCGTACGTAAAGAGATTTTCCAAATAAGCACGGTAAGGGTAAGTATCCAAACTTCTGCTGACCAGTTTGTTATTCAAGTACAAATCTACTCCGCTGAACAAGGAATGCATGAAATTATTGACGGGTGCCACTCTGGCAGCGTCCCCAGGAAGGGTGTTGTCCGCCGTTTTCTTCACTTGAAGTTTCACGTACAAGTAACTGTTATTCAGATCGATGTAATCTTCGCTTTGTCCTTTGATTTCAAATTCGATAGGAGCTGATTCCGTCAAAGACGATACAGGATGAAATTCCACCCATTGGGATTCTTGCATCGACATCATGGTGGGAGGCATGGTAAACATATCCAGTTCTGACTTGGTACATTCGCAAGAATCTCGGTGCATCATTTTTTTTTTCACAGTTAATAATCGAACACGTCTAATTCTCTGACGGTTCTTCTTCTTTTCTTATTCTTTTTTGAACTGCCGTGTGTTTTTTTATGAACTCTGAAGGGATTTCGACGTCGTCTCTTTCTACATTGTCCTTGCTGTGAAGTGGAGGAAGAAGTAATGCCAGGACCAGAAGCGTGAAGTGAATTTATAGGATTCTCTCGGAGACCCAAAAGATCCTTGCCAGTGTTCATCAACACATTTTTGCCTGCTCTCATAAAGGCTTCTTTAGGATTTTGTTTGTCAATGAGGACATTTTGCAAAAATTCTTTTCCTTACGTCAAAGCGGCATCTTTTAAGGCATGGAATCCTCGAGACACCATCGGTTTCAAAATAGGGGCTACCGTCCGAAAAGCCGATCTTAACATATCTCCTAAACCATGTCCTCGTTGTCGAGCCACTCCTCGGTACACTGGATACATTTGTTTTTTACAATGCGTTATAGAACTTTTGTCGAAAATATAGTTTCATTGTGAATTTTCCTTTGTCAATGAATGGCACACTTTGTCCCAAATCTCCTTTTATACTAATGTTGACACTGTCAAAATACGATTTACTGACTGGAAGATAATGAGGATGTACAAATTCACGGTGAACGTGAAACGTGTTTCCACCTTCTTCGTACGCACCAGCAGAAGTATCCACTTTGAAAGGAATGACTCTCAGTAAGGGAGCGGCTGTGTGTCCCACCACGTTGTACTCTACCACATCGGAGTACACAAACATTAAATTCAGTCCAACGTTCAATTCGATAGGGGTGCGAAAAAGCTCTCCGAATTCTACGTTGGTTCCGACTTCTAGATTAGTTTTTTCCTTTTCCTTTTTTTTTCCCACCCAAAATACCAAACAACCCAGAAGAAAATTCGATGGTCATGAATTTTCTGTCCTGCACGGGTAAGTTTTTGTCTTTTTTGTCGTCAATGAGTTCCCCCCTCTCTTTGAAAAATTGCAAGACGAGACGGCGTGCCACATCATGGTAAACGATTCGTACCCATTTTTGGTTTTTTTCCAAGGCTTTGGCAAATTGGGCTTCGAAGACGGCCGTAATCGTCTCCACCAAATGTTTAGCACTAAAATAATACCCCTTAGGAATTCTCATGGTATGGCTCGCAAAGGGAGGAGTGGCCGTCATGTACACCTTTCTGGATTGCTCAAGGCCAGATTGAATTTTCTCCAACTCATCATGCACTCCCTTGTTCAAGATATCCACGATGAAAGTGTTTTGACCATCGTCGATGTTCATGATTTGCGTAGGATGAATGATTTCTACCAAAGCCACTTCCCAATGAGCGTTGTGATCCAATTGGATGGATTGAGGTAATTTGGTTGTGAAACAACATAAGGTGTTGTTTGGAAACACATCCATGGAACTGTCACTAGGTAAAGTTAAATAAAATTGGTCATTCATAGTAGGTCCAAAGTGGTTTTGGCTTCCGAGGAGTCACTCGAGTTCAAAGGATGTTCAAAGGGTTCCAAAAGAGAAGTGGTATTGTGGTGACTGGAAGAAGGTGGACTGACGTTGGTCGTACTACCGTGGTGTTGGCTGCTGCTGTTGTTGTGGTGCTTGTTGTCCTTCGTCGTCGTAAATTTCAAAGAGGGACTGGGTAAAAGATAACCGATGCAACTGCTGAGTAAAATGGTCCACAATTGTTTGTCTCCTTGTTGCAAACTCAAATTGGCAATAGCTGCTCCGATGACACAATACACCACAAAGATTTGGCAGAAAAAGACGATTTGATTTTTAGGCACACGTTCTCCGCACCACACCCAGAGCGGTTGTTTTTGTAATTCTTGAAGAGAAGAACTCTGCGAAGGAGTCGAGGTCGTGGTTGTGTTGAATGGCATGTTAGGTTACTTCTTCTTTTTCTTTTTATAGTCAACGACTTGGGAAGCAGCAATCCAAGAATCAAAACTAGGAGGATATCCTTTCCAACGTACTTTGACTTCTTCTACTCGACGTTTGCCTACTTTGAGTGTTCTTTGTTCGAGAATGCTTTCGATGTCGTACAAGGCGTCTTCTTTTTTGGTCACTCGTTGTAACTCAGCAAGTAAAATGTTCCTTTGAGCACTTCACCGTGCATGTCTTCCAATTTATAGACGGGAGGATCGCGTCCACGTACGGGTGTAGTGACACGAAACAATTCGGTGGTCCAGTTGGGTAAATAACCTTTGTCAAAAGTGCGTTTGGTTTTTCCGATGCGAGGTGGTGGTGGTTTTTTCCTCTGGGGTGTACCAAACAATTTATCAAATACGGTCACTTCGTTTTCAGGGCTGACCTCTTCGGGGGCACATCCGATGCTTGGATGGTACGATTGATTGTACGCTTTGACCAAACGAGGTAACACGTCGATGTACTTGAGAGTGTGTTGATGTGTAAAATATTTCCACATGCGTTCTTTCAAAGTTCTTTGAAAACGTTCCACGATACTGGCTTTGGTTTCAGGATTTTCGGTAGTAAAAAAATGAATCTGTCTTTGTTTCAATTCTTTTTGAAAAGCTTGGTTTAGAAATTCGGTGCCTTTGTCAGTTTGCCATTGTAAAGGGTGACGACCACTTTGTTTCAAGACCAATTTTAAGGCACGTACCAATTCGGTACTGCTTTTAGAAGTCAAAGGCACGACCCAAGCAAATTTGGAAAACACGTCAATGACACAAAACAAATATTTGTGACCACGATTGTAGGTGGCCAAATGAGAGACGTCGGCTAAATCGGCTTGCCATTGATGATCGATGCCTTCCACTTGGGTTGAACTTCTAGAAAATTTTCGTCGAATGGGTTTGTGTAACGTGTACGTCGATTGTTCTTGTAACCATCGTCGTACTTCTGGCAAACGTACACTTTTCAATTTACTTTTGGCAGCTCGATATAATTTTTGAACTCCTCCGTAACCAGCAGCATGGCCAGGATTGTAATAAATCGTAGCTAAAAGTTTCTCCATAGTTTGATTCCTCAATAAGTCAACCAAGTACCAATGCTCTTTTCTTCGTGGGGTATCTTTTTGGATTGCAATGTTTTACGTGTCCGACGAGCCACTGATGTAAAGGAGGATGTTGTTTGAACAGGGGTCATCGGTTCTGTTTTGACTTCTGTCTTCACTTCTTCCTTTTTCACTTTTGATGGTAATGGGGTAGACATCATCTTTTTTATCCAACCCGGTGTGGCTAACTTTTTTTTTTAAGAGGTGGAGTTTGTAACTCTTCTTCTTCTTCTTCTTTTACGGTCATCCCTGTGGCGGTGTCTGTTTTAGTGGTGGTGGTGGTAACTTTAGGTTCGCTTTTCATCAGGGTTTTGAAATCTCTCAGAGTGGGTGGAGCTGTTTCGTCGACAGCTTTTTGGTGAAAGAGTTGCAGACGTTGTAAAAGTTGACCGTACCGTTGCGATTTTTCTGTTTCTGACAAATCGCTTCGTTCCATCAGGGCTTGTAATTCTTGTTGTAACTGTGACATCTCGTTGAGATTCGGATTGGGTGGTAAATGAGGTATCTGTTGTTCGTTCCAACGATGAAATTCCATCCATCGTTTGTAAGGTACTAAAGTCAGTTTTCGTCCTTCCATTTCATCCAAAGGTACAAAAAGGTGTGGTCTTTTCAGAGAAGGGTGTCCTTTTTATCTTCTTTTTTTTTGTTATCGCATGACACCTCCTAAAAGTGGTCCAGCAATCGTTTCTAACAAAGGACCCGCTATTTTTAACAACGGTCCTAACAGCATAGGTAGAAATCCTCCTCGTTGCACCAACATTTTTTTCTTTTGTTGGAGAAGTATTTTCTTTTTCACCATTTGACGAAGAACGTTCCGATGTTTACCTAATTTTTGTTTCTGTATCTTGGACAAAGGTACCGTTCCTTTCAAAACGTTCAAACAACATTCACACACGGTATCGATGATTTCTTTAGGGGCTGTTTGAATGAGTTGTTTTCGCATGGGAGGATTGGATTTGGTCAGGACAGACAAGACGTCCCAATGTTTCGCCAGACGAGGTGGAAGTCGTCCTTTTTTACTTTTCTTCTTATTTTGGTGGTGGTGGTGGTGGTGTGCACGTTTGGGAGCCATCTTAGAGGTGAGGAGTAAGTCTGAAGTCTCTGGCAGGTCACCCTTCTATTTTATACTGGAACACGTCTCCACTGATTGTCTGCACGGCGTACCATCTTCATGACAGGCCTCACTCAACGTTGAGGTGTTTTCAATGGACTAAATCGTCTCAATTCTTCTTTGGATAAATCCACTAAACTTTGTAACACGCCGGTTCTTTCTTGGACTTTGGTTTTAGGGGAATGTACTTTGTTGGCGGCCGCTGCCATAGCCAAATCAGCCGATGTCAAGGGTCACGAAGTGGTGACTTTCGAAATAGGTTTCCATTTTTACATCAAATTAGGAAACACTTGTCTTAAGTCTGGTTTGGCAGGCATCATCGTGAAGGGTGGTGAAGAAGAAGACAAAGATGATGTGGACGCAAAAGGAGACCTCGTCACTGCTGGTTGTGGTGGTGGTGTCTTGCGGGTGTACGTTTGCGTCCTGGCAGCAGTACCTCTCTTGCGGCTCCTTGCAGTGGTGGGTGTTTTTTTCTTCTTGGGAGAACTTTTCTTTTTTGGGGTGGGGGGGGGGGGCTTTCTTCTTTTTAGGGCTTTTCTTTTTTGTGACTTTCTTTTTGGGACTTTTCTTCTTTTTTGGTGTTTTGGGTTTTTTTGGCTTGGGCATTAGGATCCCATTTCAAAAGGGAACGAATCATAACCCCTCCTAAATAACCGCTTCCTCCAGGGGTTAAAATGATTTGTTTTTTAGTCCGTGGATCGATTCTAGGATCAGCTAGTTGTGACAACGCCCCTTTATTTTTTTGAAAAAAACGTTGAGTTTGATGAGGGATGTGAATGATGCCTTGCAGTAATTGACCTGCTGTCAAAGTAAACCATCGTAACACTTCTTTAAGACTAGCTTCTAACAAATGTGCACGGACTTGTGCATTTTTTTCACGACTGATGCCATACAAGGCACGAATCAATTTAGCCGAAGGATGAGATTGAAAGGAAGTCATCTCGAAGACTGTGAGACAGAAATGACGCGGTAGATGTTTTTATAGTTTTTTTTCTTCAGAGAGTGGCCGAAGGGAACGTGTAAATGACAGGACCTCCTTCTTGACACCAAGGGTGAAACAACTGAGCACGAAATCTCAAATAGTCGGGAGTGGTCGGTTTTAAGTCGATGAGTAAATACTCGTGAGGGGTTTGAGTGGCATCGTCGTACGCATAATTTAACCAAGGAGTGCCTAACTGTTTGGCTAACACTTGCACTTGAGATTTGTCTCTGGGGCTTTTAAACAAGACCACGTAATGAGCGTTGAGACTGATGGTACGATGGGCTTTACTTTGTTGAAATAAATTTTGAGTAATGTATACAATACTAGCATTTCGATGGTGTCCTTTTCTTGTAAACCAAAGTTTAATTTCTTCTTCGTCTTCTCCTAACATGTCGTCGAAGATGACCAGATGTGTTTGACTCACGTCAGACACGATCCCATCGTCTTCGCGAGGGATGCCTTCTACAAATGAAATGGTTTCTCCTTGACTTTCTTTCAATAACGTGTAAGACGATTGCCACTCTTTGTAACACCACACGATGCGTTGAGGTGGACGATCAAACAAATGAGATTTGTGTTCGATCAAACGTTTGACAAATTCGGTTTTGCCTGAACCACTGGGTCCAGCAATCAACATGTTAAAAGGATGGCGCAGATACAAAGCGTCCCAACTGGAACGATCTAACTTTTCGTCAATCACTTTGACCACAGTAGAAGCAGAAGGGGCAGACGAGGCAGAAGATGTAGCCATGACTGAGGTAGGAAGATTTTTGAGAAGAAGACAAGAGACCCAAGGCATTTTATACGTTTCATACACGTTTATTTTTTTTTGTAAAAACAACCAACACAACAAAAACATTTTTTTTTTACACCAAGTGATAATAATAGAGTAAATTGCATAAGGTAAAAATGCTGACGTACAAGAATAAGGCTACCAATAAAAGAATCAAAGTGTTGTATAAACAATTAAATGTACAACAATTAAATGTACAACATTTTGTTGTCCTAGGAATGGAAGGGACAGGTACTGGGGGTGGCAAGCTTCTGTTCGTCTTTGTTCTGGTGGAAGAATGAAATGTCTCTGACGGTAAGGAAGGGTTGTGTTCCTCAGGGGGTGGTTGAATTTGGACAACAGTATGGTCATCTTTCTCTGTTGTGTCCGGTTCTACTTCTTCTTTCAGTCGTTCCCATTTCACTTTTGGACACTTAGTGGCATGCCAGATCTTTGGCAAACTGAGCCACTTTTTGTAGCCAAGCATGGAAACCAAGACCTCTCCAGTCACGTACATCTTTCCAATTGAAAAGTTGTTGGTGTAACTCACTAGCAATACACACTACTTGAAACGTATGAAAGGTAGATAAAGTGTGACGAATGTCTTCTTCACACGGAGGTACCTCACTTGTTTTCATCACCACTCTCAACACTTTGAGTACAATTTTTCTTTCGTGTACTGATAAAATCAAGTCTTTATAATCCTCTACTAAGGGTGGTGCATGAATGGTCATGTTGTTTGTGATGGTTCATTAAAATAGTCCAAAACAACCACGGGTCCTCCAAAATAATCCAAAGCAAACACTGTTCCTCAAAAATACTCCACAACGAATGTCCTGGAAAACGAATTCCAAGATAAGCAGTCACTAAGACACACACCACATAGCGTCCAAAATTCAATGGAAACAGTTCTTGTATCAAGTCTTTATAATCCTCTAAGGTCTGAACACGATCGTTGACTTCCTTCCACGGAATCCGTTTCACGAGTGAGGAGTACAGGTCTGACATGGTGAGACTTTATAGGGTGAGATAGCCAAGGTGGGTATCTTGGGTGGTGGATTTTTGTATCCAGGTTCCCAAGGTTGGTACCTTTTGTGATAGTCTTCTTCAAAGTACATGTGATACAATCTTCCCAAAATCAGTCTTCTCATACTTTGGAAGTAAGCGTAGAGTACAGCTCGAGAAATGACTTTGAGTTTACGTTTCACTTGTATCTTGACAAACTCTCGGTAAATGCGTACTCGCACCTCCAAAGGCAAACCACGAATGTGTTCTGGTAAAGTTTCCGACTTGGAAAGAAGTAACTCTCTTTTGTGTTCTTCACGATAGCGGTGATAGTTATTGTCCAGAATCAGATTTCTGATACGGTGAAAGTCACGGTAGTGCGCAAATCGAGGAATGAATTGAAGTTTGCGCTTCACTTAGATCTGAACCAACTCTTTGTAAATGCGTACTCGCAGCTTCGAAGGCAAGTCACGAATGCGATCTTCTAAAGTAATCTTCTTGGTGACAAAATACTCACACACCAACCAAACGAAATCGGTGGGTAAAGGATGTCCAAAACAATCAGTGATTATCCTATCTAACTTCAAACGACGTAAAGGCGATTCGTCTTGAGGTGACAGTTCTTGTAACAGATTTTGGTATTCTTGTAAGTTGGTCACATTTTTTTCCTTCACTTCGTTCCATCGAATTCTATGTTCCACTGCCACATTGTAGGTGGTACCCTCCAAACTCTTAAAGTTGTCGGTTAGTTTTTCATGAATGTCTGACCATTTGAATATCTTGGCCCAAATCAGATGTCTTATCACATTCAGATACCAATGGTTACAACATGTCTGTCGTAAAGGATGTAACTGTTTTTTACGTTTAACTTGGATCTTGACCAATTCTCTGTAAATCCGTTCTCGCAGCTCCAAAGATAAGCCACGAATACGTTCTTCTAAAGTATAGTTAATAGTGACAAAATACTGATAAATGTGTTCTCGCAACTCCAAAGGTAAACCACGAATACGTTCTTCTAAAGAAGTATCCTCCTCCGACATGTTGTTACTTCTTCTTGGCATCTGACTCATCGTACCCGTACTCTTCTAAGGCTACTAAAGGTAAGAACTGACAGTGAGGAGACCATCTGGCATGTTCAATGTAAGCTGAGTCGCTAGGCTCTCATTGGTGAAGTTTCACACCGCAACTGAAACACTGAACTTTATCTCCTTCTCCCAAGTAGATAAATCCAGATCTGGCTAAAGCTCTGTCAGTAGTTGCTTGTAGTAAATATTTAGGCCACTTGTCTTGGAACGTCTGGAGTCGACTTTCAAACTTGGAATAACCAGGCAAAGCCACAGGTATCGTCAATTCTTTACCCTTGTTGGGATAGCAATTACAGACACGTTTAGTATTCCCAATAAAGAAGAAAGGACGTCCTGCATTTTTAGAGGGTCGGTGAGTTACTGAATCCACGATGTCACAACGTACGGAATCCGTCGCATCGTATGAATTGCTGTTGTCAACGCTTACGGAATCCGTCTGGTCGCATGGCACTGCATCGCACTCCAAGTCGTGATGGTACTTGGAGTTCATACTAGATTTCTCCCTTGGTGGGTGGGTGACAGTATGAGTATTCTTATTGAACTTTGGTGGAAGAATGACAAAATTACTCATCTTTTTTTCTTCTTGCTCGGTCAATGTTGAAAGTTAGAATGAATGGTTAGGCTTGGAAGGGGTTCCTTTTTTATACCTGTCGACTGTACCATCCGCAAAGTACTGTAATGTAATCGGTGGAAACGCCAAAGAAAGGTAAGCACGGTTTGGACCCCATCTGACATGTTCCAGGATAGCTGAACTTTTAGGGTTCATGTAAATGGTTGCACCACAACTTAAACATTTCACTTTGTTTCCCTCTCCAAAGTAGACAAATCCTGCTCTGGCTAAAGAACTGGGAGTAGGTAATCCATGCCATTTAGGCCATTTTTTAAACGTGTTCAAGCGACTGGCACACTCACAATAGTCAGGCAAGGCCACGGGAAATTTGTATTCTTTCAACTTGAGGTCTGTAGTGGGCTCATCACACGCTGTTGTTGAAGTCATCGTCAATCTAGGTGTTGTCTTTTCTGTTCAAGGGGTCCCTTTTTTATACTCCAATTCAACGTGTCCGTAAGGTAAAGTGGTGTGATCTGGAAGTCTCACTCGCTTCTGGTACACGATTTGGTACACTTTTTGTAAAGGGCGACTGACAATTTGGTGATTAGGAAACCGTACGATCTTGTGAGGTTCTAACGTGTGCACTCGAAAGTCTTCCACTTGTCCAGACATCAAAGCATTTTTCAAAACCTCAAAGTTAACCACTTGGCTGGTTCGATAGTTGAGGGTTATTCCTTTCACTTTGCATTGGGCGTGAAGTTATCCTTGCGGGTCTCGGTATCGGTAGCCGTAATTTTTAGGGCTACCGCTGGCAAAACTCAGGATGGTGTCTTGAGGGTGCTCGTCTGTCCAGGCTCCTAAACGATCTCCTTGGATGGTAGGGTGTGGGCAACCAGGGCGATGGATGTACATACAACTGTCGGTGTCAAAGTACAGGACACGATCTCCCAAGACTTCTAAAGCTTTGTCGTACAATTTCAAGCGAGCATGGGCTGTCACGTAGGCGGCAATGACCACGTTGCTAAACTTGTCAGGTTTGACAAACTTGGGTTCTTCTTCGAAATTGACTAAGATCAAATCATCGCGGACGATTTCGACGTGTTTGACTAGTATACTTTTGTCGTCCACCAGTTGAAAGTAACGATAAGGATCGGTTACGTATTCGGTCTTGGGTTTGATCGTACGTTGGGCCATTTTTCCCCACAAACAATTGAGCATGACTTTGACAAAGGATCTTTTTCCTTCGTTCTTTTCGACGTCTTCCAAAGTGATGCCTTCGATGTCACGGTACTCTTCTTTGAATCGGACTTGGTCTTCGGGAGTCTGACACCACGAAGGATAGCCACTGGCTTCTTGTTGCAGTTTTAAAAATTGGTTGACGTACCCCGAGAAAATGCCTGGATGATTCGTGGCGTCGTCCTTTTGGTATTGTGCGGTGGTTGGAAAGTGCCAGATTTCGTACACTTTCAACAAACGTTATCCTCGATCCAGAGCTCGAAACAATTCGGTACTGACCCACGTTCCTGTCAAAGAGCGTTCTTCCTTCGTGTGGTGACAGGGATGATCTTGGTTGCACGTTTCGGCACACGTACGGCATAAAGGAAACATCTGTTTTCCTTGGCAATGGTGAGGTAAGATGGGATGGTACAAGTCGGTCGGAGGTAAGACTTTACATTTGATTAATCCTTCGTATTGACGAATGTGTTCCACGTCAATGTGTTCTGTCAAAATTTCAGGGTGTCCGGTGGGAAAACGAGCATATTTACACACCCAAGGATATAACGAACACACGTCGATGTATTTGATTTCTTCTCCTTTGGATTCGTCTACGTCGTACAGTAAGCGAGTGGCATTGGTTCGTCCTCCAAATAAACTGTGTCGCGGGTCCAAAGGTTCGATGTCGGCCACGTCGTAACCTTCGGTGATGTTCTTAAATTCAGGATCGGTTTTCAAACGTCGATCGTACTCGTGCTCCCACATTTCTACCACTTGGTATCCTTGACTTTCTAAGTGAAGTCGTCGTTGGTAAGTGCGTTCGTACAACTGTTCCATGGTAGAATCTGAATAAGGACTTTTCATATCTCGAGCAGGATAACAGGTAGGGCATCCGTGAAACAAGCAACCCTGAAACTCGTACACCGTGTGCGGGTTTTCTAAATCAAATCCATCCACGGAATAAGCTCCAATCTTCTTTTCTCCTCCTCCGTTTCTAGCATGTTGTATCCATTTATCTTCTTTTTGACACAAGTAATGGAGCCAACGTAAAGCTTTGACCGAATATTGACGACTGGTAAAGAGAGTCCTGTTGGAGTCAATGATGGCTAGTTTGTTCTCGGGCATGAAATTTTGCCTGTAGACTAAGGAACAGGCTTTGGGTAGGGTGGCAGCATCTTTCAAAGGATCGACGTCTCCGTGATCGAGAAATAACTCTCGAAACTTTCCACAACAACGCCTTAAAATGTCCACATCGGATCGACAATACTTGAGTATCTCTTCTTGAAAGTCAAATGGATCGGTCTGGTGAGCGCGGTACCAAGTGTGAAAGGCTTCTCGCTGTTCGGGGCGCATTCCGTCGGGGTCGTAATCATGGAGTTCAGGCAAATGAGGTAGGACGGCATGTTGATTAGCTTCCGTGTTGAAGAAGTGAGGAAAATAGCCTTTGGCCATTTCTGTCATGCCAAACGTTTTTTGCATTCGACTCAAAGGCATGGCCAAATAACTCATAGAATCTTTGAACTGCACTTGTCCTACTTTCATGTAGATGAGTTTTTTTCCGTTCATGGTGACTTCAGGGCGTTCGGTACCTTGTTGCAAATAATAATTTAACAAAAACTGTCCATCGTATCCCGAAAAATTGTGAGCTATGACGGTCGCATACCGATGACAGTCTCCGTAACGTTGAATGTCTTCTTCGCTCCAACTGTCGTGGGTGGTGGGGTCTAAAATCCATTCAGCAAACTCGGACAGAGTGTTGGCCCCACGAAAGATTTTTTCACGTCCTCCTGGAATCAGACTACAATGAGGACAGTGAAAGTGAATCGATTCTTGAATGCACTTCTCACAAGCCCGATGAGCCACGCAAAAATTAGGGATGTGAATGACTGTTTCTTGCGTGCATTCAAAATCAAAAAAGATGAAATCCGCTTGGTTCTTGTTCTTCTTTAATTCTTTCTTCTCTGTCTTGTCGAACTTTTGAATAAAACATTGATGATCAAAGTTCACGATCTGCTTGCAAATGTTACATCTTTTTTTCCAGTACAAACGTGTCTCTTGGGGTCGTTGGTACGAATCAGGTGTCCACACGTGGAGCACAATTTCAATAAGTCGCAAGCACATTTTTGTTGGTGTCCTTGTGTCTTGCGATGCTGTTCGTAACAAGAGGGACTGACAAAAGTGTGTCGACACGTCTCACAATGGACGTGGTGTTGTTCAGGAAGGCATGGTTTGTCCGCTAAACAGCCCCGACATCTCTGACCGCAATGAAGGTGTCGCTCTCGACTGTTAAACCCTTGATCGCATTTCTCGCAGTAGTATCCGTATCCTAGAAATCCGGTGATAGTGGTGATGGCATCGAAATGTTCTTGGTGGTAATACACGTGAATGCATTTTCCTTCGGGGAAATTTGGGCCTCGAAACACCATATCTCTGCGCACTTCTTGAGGGTGAACTTTCAACGTGTAGTGAGGAGCCAAGACGTCTTGAAGTTGTTGCATTTGAGAAATGCCACACACGGTCTCTTTAGGGATACCAGCTTGTTGCAACAGGAGTTCTGCTTCTTTTCGTTGTTGGGGTTTGTTAGACTTTCGAATGTTATTCCAGGCTCTTTTCCATTCTTTGCTCTCGTTCTTGTTGGCATACGTTCGCCCCACCACAATACCCCGGGCCAAGCACATCTGGTCTTGAGCATTGTCAATTTGGACGACACTGTGTTTGGTACTTCGAAGATCGTCCACCAGTAACGCTTTCCTACTTCGTCCACTTCCTCGAGGAGGAGCAACGTGAGTCATGTAAAGTGTGGCCTTTCCATCCGTGATGGTAAACTTGTCGTTAGATTGTTGAACGTGTTCGATTTTGGACATGACTTTGTCTGGTGTTAATTCTGCCGGGGTGCTGAACTCGATCCAAACAGGGGACTTCAAATTGTCGTGATGGATGGACAGTCTCAATCGATCGTCTCCTTTGGCTCCACATTGTCGTTTCAAGTTCTGTAACACAGAACCCCACAAATCGCTAATGAACCCCGCCGCTTTCTCGGGAGGTACTTCGGACTTGAAGTCTTTGAAGTGAACCGTGTGAGTGTAGGCTGTGGTTTTAAATTTTCGAGAGGTTATTTTTTGCGTCTCTCGAATCCGATAGTAATTTTCGGGAGCCACGGTAGTAGGTCTTTTTTGGTCAGGGGTTCTGGTGGTGGTGGTTTTTGTTTTGGGTGGGTTAGAAGGTGGTAAGGTTTCAGGCTCACTCATCTCTTCTTCGAAATCGCTAGCATGGACTTGAGCTAGTAGTTCAGCCAGCGGTGTTTCAGGCGGCACGGAATGTCTTCGTCGCCGTGGCCTCTTTGTTTCTTCTTCTTCTGTTTTCTCATGGTTTGGGCGTGATCTTTTCATCTTGAAGTTTAACTTTGAAACTGATTCAGTTTCACACAGGTACCGATATATAGAGAGAGGAGAGTATATATAGAGAGACCTTCTTACCTTCAGAATCAGTCTTTGGGATTGAACTTTCAAACTGTAAAGATGGAAGAGTCAAGAAGAGGTCGATGCCCCAAGAAAGGACATTTTGCTTCCTATTATTGGGATTATATATGTCGAGGAACAGGATGTAGAGATAAAAGTCAAGATACTTGTTATATCTGCCAAGAGAAAGGACACTGGGCTATAGAATGTCCACAACGTCAAAACCAAAAGAGAGATAAAAGTCAAGATACTTGCTATATCTGCAAAGAGAAAGGACATTGGGCTCCAGAATGTCCACAACGTCAACAAACCCAAAACAGAGATAAAAGGAAAGATACTTGTTATTATTGTAAAGGAAAAGGACATTGGTCTTCGGAGTGCCCTCAGAAAGAAGAAGAAAAAGAAAATCTACCAGAGAGGTAGGAAGCCGAAGGATCTTCAAACCTAGAAGAAGAAGAAGAAAATATCATCAAGAAAAGTAAGAAAAGCAAGAAAGTGAGATGGCTGGAAGACAATGAGAATGAAGAAAAAGAAAAGGAACCCTTGATTCCTGTGAAGAAATTCAAGAAGAACAAGAGAGACAGAGAGTGAACAATGAACTTTTTTTGGAGTGTGGTGTTATGTTCATGGTGAATTATTTTGTAAAAAAAAAAATGAGAATACACCAGAATGGAAAAAAAAGTAAGTGATTTTGTGTTATTTTTTTTTTTTTATTTTAGAGTATGGATGATACACGCACGCACGCACTCACTCTTACACACAAAAACCAAAAAGGAATGGGTAAAATTTTAAAGTTTTACTTGATTTTTTTTGGCAATTTTATTTCTTTTTTAGAAATCTGGGTGGCCCTGAAAAGGACCGTTGGGTTGTTTGTTTGTTTTGTTTAAACAAATTTATGGAGTTGACATGATCAACTTCAATTGTCGTAGTCCTTTACCACGACCGAGTCCAATTCCTGCTGCTGATTTGGTGGTGGTGGTAGTAGTAGTAGTAGTCACTGGTGGTGGTGGTTGTGGTGGTAGCATCTCACTAGTAGAGGTGATGGGTTTGGAATGTTTAGCCCGTGATGGCCTGTTTCGCTTAGGCGGCTGAGTTAAAGAATACTCATATAACTTTCTCAGATACTTTAACTCGGATAAAATGTCTTGGAGAAGACTCACCGTTTTATCTTCCTGACTCTCTTCTTGCGGCGGTGCTTCACTCTTCTCCTCTTCTAACTGTCTTAGTTGTTGTTCTTCTCTTTTTCTTCTCTCCTCTTCTTCTTGCTGAAGAAACATTTCTTCATCCTCTCGACGTTTCTTTAAAAAATTTTCCATTTCTTCCTTCTGCTTCTTTTTAAATTCCTCCATCACTGGCAGCAAAGAGGGAAGTGGTGTAGCAGCAACAGCAGCAGCAACAGTCTCAGACTCAAATTCTTGTGATAGAAAATCTAAATTAAAATCTTCCGGTAGGAAGTGAAAGATAGGATTCACCGATGGCATCGTGCTCTCGCTCCAATTCATAGGCTTCATACTCTCCATGATACCACTCCAAGTCAAACCCTACGAACGCTGCGATGTCTTTATACCCCAAATGACGTCACACCCTACTCTCTTCCCATTGGATGAAAAACCGACCCGCTTGTAACGCGCGTTTGGATTGGTAGTTCATTTCGATGAATTTCAATCCGATCGTAAGGTATATATACCACCGCTTGTCTCATAAAGCTTCACCGGTTTTCTCCAAGACTACTCCTAAAGAAAAAAATGTGTATCAGTGTAGAAGCTTCGACCATAGTCTCAGGGATGCTCTTCAATCCGAACTATCCCATGTATCTTCGAGCATCATGGGCTGTGACTAGAATTTCAGAAAACACGTATTGGAAAAGAAGAATATATATTGAAAGGCAAGGTTGCTTAAAAAGAGTTTTAATGTATGGCTCAGAAGTAAGAAGAAGCATGAGAAAAAGAAGACCTACCAGGCGATGTGAATGCTAAAGTAGCAAACAAAAAAAAAAAAAACCAATGGCCCTTTTCAGGGCCACCCATTACTCAAGAAAAGATTAATTTTCATAGAATTGCCATAGGTGTTTGTATGTTGGTGTGTTTGTATAAAGTGTGTTTGTTTTTTTTTTCACCACTCCAAAAACAAAATTCCCTTTTGTGTTTTTTGGGGTAAGGGGTGATGGAGTGCAAAATCCGCGAAGCCTAGAATGACGTCATAGGAATGACGTCAGACGCGAAGCGAATAGTGTGAGTTATGTTTTTTTAGGTGTAAGGGATGTTTTCCTTCACGTCCGCGCTTCTAGCATAGAAAGCATCGCCTTCCGCAGTTGCACCGTTCACACTTCAACTGAAGAATGAATATAGTAGAAAATCTACAGGAAGCCAGGGACTGGATGGTGGAAGTTAAATATTACAGAGAACGAATGATGTGGTGGTATCCAGTGAACCTACACTGGGAAATACAATACTTAGCCCACATAAACATGGCCATGGGCCTGATTCAAGAAGTGAAGGAGGAGGAAGTAAAGAAGACCAAGAACTTCTCCTCACCTTGTCGAGTGGGGCTTCTTAAAGAAGCCCTGGATTGCTTAAAAAAGATAGAAGACAATTTAAAGTGTCCAATCCTCACTCGACAAGAAGCGGCCCTGCTCCGAGTTCAGACCATTCTTAAAAAATTATGGAGCAGGAAGTCCAAAAAATCAAGGTTAAGTGGGCTAAGGAAAAAAAAAGAAAAGGAATTCAATCGCCTGAACTTGAACTGGATGAAAATTCAGGACAAGTTCAGGCGATTGGGACATCCCGACTGGATACCCCAGAAGAAGAAAAACAACAAGTTCCACCTCCCAGGCTTCCTAACCAAATGTTGGAGGAAGTAAAAAAATCTCCAACGGTCCTTTTCAGGGCCACCCATTTTTCAAGAAAAGATTAATTTTCCCATGATTGCCTACCCTGTTCAAATTCCCGTACGACCCCAGAGTACCCCCCAATGTTAAAATTCCCGTAGGACCCCGTAGTGTCCTCGCCATGTTAATTTCTCGTAGGACCCCGTAGTGTCCCCTCACGACCCTTTTTACTCCCCCCTAACTAATAAGGCCATTCACAACTTCGAAGTCAGTCCTAAGGATCATACCTCGATTGTATGTCGATAGCTGCCATTCGGACTAATTCAGCAATTTACGAAACAAGGATTAACCGAGAAGTTGCGAATGATGAAACTATTTTTTCATTCGTAACCTCTCGGTCAGTCCTACAGTCAATCCAATAGTAGAAATAGCCGAGATGATCCGAACATATTGGGTTTCTTTTTTGCACAGAAATTTCCGGCGAGCAAAACGTGTGATTTTTCTGTAAATTGGTGCGCCGACATACATCCGAGGCAATTCTCTGTCTTGCTGTCAAGGCGAGCGGCTTAGACCACCTGGCCACCACCAGGGTCTCCCTGGAAGGAAGTGATGATGATGATGATGATGATGATGATGATGATGATGATGATGATGATGATGATGATGAATTTGGATTAAGTGTTGTTGTTTTTAATTTTTTATTTTGGCTTTGGCAAACATTGCTTTATATGAATATATGTGAATGGGAGTTTAACGTGCAATTTATTCCTGCCTGAAAATGATCTTATGTTTTTACATATCTGAAAACTCTATGTCCTAACATTGGAGAATGGAGGAAAATTAGGTTTGCATGGTGGTGGAGATGGAACACAAAGGCAAGAATTGCAGAAATTATTAGAAGTTTAACCCCAGACAGTCTATGGGAAACAGGTATTACAGACGCGGACACAAATGTTGGGTGGTAATAAATGACGGCGTACACGTTAATTGTGTGACGAAAAATTCCTGAATATCGAACAATATCAATACCTAAATCTTCATGTTAAGCTTGTTTCAAAGGAAATTTTAGTTTTCAATATTGATCTTATATGTGGAACATCTATCGACTGAGAATGAAAATGAGTAATATTTATCATAAATAAAATATAGATTTAAAAAAAAATTATGTTTTTAAAACGAAGTGGTAATGGTAAGTTCGGGTATCCATGAGAGTCATAGACCCCATAGAATACACTATCTCTTTCAAAACTGCGTAAGGTGTTGGCTATGGTCAGCACATTACTATAATATCCATTTCAAATATGCGGTACCAATCCTGTTGTAAACCTTGCACGACAGTGAAACAGCAGCAAGTTCAATATCTATCTATCAATATATATATATATATATATATATATATATATATATATATATATATATATATATATATATATATATATATATACTTACTAAATGTAATTAAAAGACCAAAATAGGATAAATTATTAAGAAGAAATTAAAGTATGATTCTTAAGCTGTTGCTATCCAAACAGGTTATAATATGGAAGCGTTTTATTTCAATTCACATATAGTTGCTTGCATTTGTATAAATACTCATCTTAGACATATTTTGGAAAGAAAACAAAAATGTGTCTTAATATGTATCATACGCACAGTACGAAAACGAAGAGACCTGGGTTTGCATAACGAACCTATCCTCAATGGATTGCCGTAGCACTCTAACCTTGACCCCAAGGTCACATCCGTAAGTGTGCTGCTGAACAAAAAGCCTTAGTTTCTTCACGATTCATCACACGTATGAAGAGGATCCATCACACGTATGAACAGGATCCATCAAGGGATTTAGGAAATATATCATACCTGCCAACCCCTAAATACGTACAAATGTAATATAAGTGGACAACAAAAATATAATTAGTATTTGTTAAAGGTACCAAAGAGGACACGAGTGAAATATTGCCTGAAACATAAATTCAAACCAAATGAAGCTTGACCTTCTTTCAACGCTATTTTCGGCCTTTTTACATTGAACACAATCTTGATTTTACGATTTTTCTACATTTTGAATCGGACAGAAGACACGCACAAAAAAAAGTTTAATTTATCAAATTTTTTAAAACAGTGCCCGTTGAAGTGTCGCCCATAATTTTAGATGCTAACATTATCTATATTGAGTCAACCCTATAAAGTGCGCTATGTAGTTGCGCAGACACTGTAAAATCTATGACTGAAAAAGAATGTCCTTGGAGCAGATAAGATCAATATATTTTAAGCAAATTATTGTTGGTTTCATTTTAAAGTATGCGTTTTGCTTCACAACTTGTTTTCTACTTTTCCGCCGATCACCTCTGCCCTCCGCACTATGCATGCACAGGAAGCAGAGAGGGGATGTGGTGTCATCGATAAAAATAGATTTTTGTCGTATACACTTCTTTTTTCACTTTGTGAGAGACGTGTACACTATTCTGCTGCGATAATATAACTCTGTCTTGCATCAAAGTACGAAAGACAGTCCAATATTGTCGGGCACATATTCTATTTTCATCGTACATGACTGGTACACAATTCTGCTACTTACAGAAAAATTGTGGGCAGACATGAGAAACACTTTAAAACTATTTTCCGGTTTCAAATGGACATCTCTCATGGTAAGAACGTGACTAGTCATGTACAGCTCCAAGTCGAATATTCCTTGCAAGTATGTTAGTGAGTGTTAAGCTGTGTATTCACATAAATATGACCCAAAATACAGCTTCGAGCGAGGTTTGCAACTATCAAGTCGTCATCAGGAAATGACAGGGGTGTTACTTTAGAATCTTAAAGGCATGTGCAAATATAACTTTTGTGTGGTGATATCCAAGTGTTCTTAGACCATGAAATTAAGCTGTGTTATTGCCGTTGATGTATCTCTGAGTTATAAATGAATGACTCACAGAACAAAGAATGCTCTGACCATTGATTAGTACCGAGAGAACATAACAGCCACTGGACTGTTGCCGCATGATGCATCTTTATTTTTTAATACAGTCCAAGGGTGAATATTGTACATAGGAGAAATTCACAAGCCAAGAAAATGCAGTTCATTTTAATTAATTGAGTGCTGACATTATCTTACACTACTGTGGCTTAATGTGTGCCCAACCATGGCTTTTGAAAGTTAAGAGCAATTTGTAAAACAGGCAAAAGCATGAAAACCAGTAGGCTAATGCTACATCAAGTGATGATCATGCAAACTGTCCAATGAGCTTATGTTGAAAGTATGGGTAATATTTTTATTGGGGAAGGGGGGCGGGCTGGAGGAGGCAGAATAGGCGATTTAAGCACAATATACATATTGGGATCTTAATTGAACTGTTTTATTGATAATAGATTTTTTAAATCATATGCAGCGCTGCTTTCAAAAATAAATTTAATGCCACCTTGCCTATCTGTATCTTACGGACTTGCTGCTCATCATTGAATAAGTACTGTTCATTCATGCTGTTATTGTTCTCTACTGAACATAAGTGTCGTATGAAAATAAAAGATTTTCTAAGGATGCAGATATACAACAAGCACTGACACATTGGGCACCTCCGTTTAAAAATTGACAGTTGTAAATCCATAAATTCTAAACTAGCCTCACTAATGATTACATTTTCTTGTCTCACATGTGTTTTAATACTTGTAAAAGGTAAAATGTACATTTTCGGCTGCTTCTGTGTGTACTTGGGAAAGGCACTTAGCTCCCATTTCATTGGCATGATGTAGCCAATAACGTGTTAAAAGTTCCGTTAAACCCCACAAATACGAAATCCTTTGTTATGTCGAGGCTACGACATCGTAGCTAATGTCCATCGTGTACCTTCAAATCACAAGTCAACCCGTATTCTACTGGTACCATTACTCTCAGCTCAGAATTATGCATTGATGTATATTCATGCTGAACATGTACTCTATTAGCCTTGTATTTATCAGCGAAATTCAAGAAGAACTCAAGTATCTTATTATGTTGATGCAGTTATTACTAAGGTGCATTATTTGCAGCCTCAATTCTTCTTTGCAGCAAGCTTATCAGAACTTATTGTATGACGGAGGTTTTCTTGTTAGTATTTTCCCGTGTTCTAAATTCTGATAACACACGGCTAGGATGTTGGGTACCAGTAACTGATATTCCACAGATGGACGTTACCAAGTGGAATATTGATTAATGACGTAAGACGCTTCCTGCTGAATCCATTCGAATATTTTTTTATAGCACAATGAGAGAGAGAGAGAGAGAGAGAGAGAGAGAGAGAGAGATAGTTTTCTAAATCGAATCATTTAGCGAGTAATATGAAGAGCAGACATTAGCAACTGTTCATATTCATCGTGCCATCCTATATAAGAACAATGAAAGAAAACCTTAAATTGCGCAACAAAAACAAAACATGAATAAGCATGAGGAAAAATCTAGTTATTAATGAGAGAGAGAGAGAGAGAGAGAGAGAGAGAGAGAGAGAGAGAGAGAGAAAGAGAGAGAGAGTGAATAGTTTTTCGAATTCGATGCAGAGACAACATTGAAATGGCGAACATTGAAAACTGATTGTGTTTATTGTGCTATCTTGTAAATGAACAATGAAAGAAAACATCGAATTGCGATAAACAAAAATGAATCAATTCGAGGAAGAAAAAAAGATAGAAAAAAAAACAACACTAACCTTCTTAACAATTGCTCCACAAATTAAATCCAGAAATGTACCATAGTATTATCGTCGTATATTCAGTTTGACATATCTTTGCAATACTTTGCAGGTATAAATTCTGTAAAACTCGTTCTAATACAATCTGAATACATTCCAGAAAATAAAGCAATACTCTATTTCCGCGTAAAATAAGGTTGGACTGTTAGAAACTTTTGCACTTTCAAGTCAAATTTACTTCAGCAGATGAAATAACGATCATTCTCAGCATCACAGATCATGAACAAATGACGAATGTTTTGGGTTTGAAAAAGACACGTAAGTATGATCACGTGAGCAGTCGAAAACGATTGGTGACATGTATATTGACAGATGATGCAACATTAAAAAGATAAACAGAAACACGGGATGCTGAGAAAGAGGAGCACGTGACCTGGGTGAAAACAGAGTTGATCATATACAAATGGAAAGAAAGCCGCGATCATACAATAAATCAGTTAGACAATATTCTCTCGTGTGATACGAGTGATATTGTAGGGTGCGGGACTCAAAGTATATGGGCAGAGAAAAATAAGGCTCTAAAGCGCCCTCATTTTCTCTACCAATACCCTTTTCGTCGCTCCACCCTACAGGACTCACGGTACTAATTTTATGGAAAATGGGAACCAGTCTAGAAATTGGTGAACGTAAAATAGAGTATATTATTATTTCGATTTCCATGATTGGTTGATAATGAAAAGTAAAATGTTAGTAAAAAGATTCTTTTGACAGCTTATCATATTTGTAAATGAAGAAAATAGAGACAATGTTTCACTGATGGAATTTCATTCCTTGTACAGACTTAACTTAATGTTTTAGTGGTGGAATTTCAATCCTTTTACATAATTGACTCGGGAATACTCATTACTGAAATTAGCACCTGCTTTTTTAGGTGTGGAATTTAAAACACATGTTTCAAACACATGTAGATCAAAAAATGCTATGGGACATATGGTCTTCTTCACGCAGAAGCTTGCATCAAGGATAGGTCCATACTGATAAATACAGGTTTGATCATGAGCATTTAGAAATTTAGTGATTGAACTTTTAATATCATGGTGTTTCCATAGGTTTACTATGGGAGTTAAATTGGTACCGTGAGTATCTGTCGTATTCCACTCGCGCATATAATCTAATTAATAGATTATCTACGGCGAAGGGGTGATAAGGTTATATATAAAATTACAAAATAGTCTGCTATTATAGTTTGGCAGAGTAATACCGGTAATTAAAGTGTTCATTTGTTTAAAGATGATAACAAAACGACTGTATATTTTATAACTGTAAAACTTCAATAACATATTGCCGTGTAATTGTGTGATCTACATACAAATGAAGTGTTTTGGTTTCGTTCATTGTTTCATCGGTTGTCTAGATTTTCCCGCCAATTCCTGGCATAAACGGAAACACGAGTTATGGCTGTCTACACTGATCTTCACAGAAATTTTCCATATGGTTTGAAAGAAATAGAAAACTAGCTGTTATAAAGGAGGTCATATTATACGGGGGATACAATAAATAAGAAGAACTTGTATCCACTTACGCCGCTTCCGTTTCCTGGTACAGTTTATGTTCAATATGAACAGAACACCTTAGCTCACTAGATGCAGTGCTGCACATGCTCAGTGGTTCGCATTAGGCGAAGAAAGTTGAAGGAATTCCGGTTGTTTTACATCCCGAGAAATGAACAAATTTATATTTGTAGGCTACTCTATTAAATTTACAGGGTGTGAGACAGGTGCAGTATTCCGTCGTTACAACGTATCTTTTTTCGTGCATGGTCGAGAAAGACAGTCCATTAAGGAAGTACTCTTCACTTAAAGAAATAAAAACAGCCCTAAAACACCCGGATTACAAAAAAAAAAAAAAAATCTAAAAGAGGACGCTAGCGTCCTCTTAAGAGTGTAACCTGAGTATACAAAAGCTAACTGGAAAATTGAATTTGTCCCTGGAGATTTGAGCTTTACCATAAACATAACCACATAATATTCCAACGAAAGTGAAAATATAGTAAAATAATGTATTGAGATGTTTTCTTTAAATTGTATTATATTTATTTTACAAATAAACGCCTTGTGTTTTTTATGCTTGAGCTGTTTTTTATCTTTATTTTTTTCCAAATTATTTGCTAAGCGACATATCGACTAGCTATGATATATCCTTGAGCAAAGTTCCATTAAAATATCTTTAACAGTTCAAAACATATACTCCAGACAAGTCCACAAGTTACATAATTACATTTTCCATTGATGTGAGCTTGACCTTGAGGCAGGGATCCTGGCTATGGAATGGTCTAGTCATGATATATACTTGGATACATTTTTAGGAAAATCTGTCTGACTGTTACAAAGCTATAATCCTTATAAGCAAATGTCAACAAACAAATGGACGGACGGACGGTTTGACGGACGGACAAAGCCATAACATAATACGCTAGATCTGAGACGAGAGTATACAAATGTTACATGATTTTTATTTTTTAGAGAATCATATTCGTCGTTTTCATTCAAATTTTTGTTAGCTAAACGTCTCTAATAATGATCAATAATAGTCCATAATTTGTTTCATGTATCACATTCCATCGGTGAAGTTTAGCAGACAAACAAAGACAAATGGAATATTCAATTGGGTCTAAGAATACTCACTTGGATTAAATTAGACTGAAACGGATGTCAGAAATCCCCTTTAATAGAAGGTAAATCATGTTAAGCAGCTAATAATTATGAATATACTAATTTCGTGGTATACCAGTTTTCGTGGATGTTTAGTTGTTGATACAAACAACGAATTCAAAGACCCAATGAGCAGTGATCCCTCTGTGGAAGCGAAAGGATTCCTTTACCAGTCCATAAATTCAAGTACCGACGAAAATATTATATTTCTTAAAAGCACGAAGATTCATGATCACGATAATAACTAGAAACGAAGTAAAATTACTTGCAACGGTTATACTGACCACCTGTGTAACAGTTACCTCTTTATTACAGACAAAGTCAAATAGTTCCTTTGATAATGGGTAAATACATTGAAACATGTCTAATCCAAGCCATTCGTAAATATTCCTGATACTGATCTTTCATCTGCAAAATTTGGTATGTGTTAACCTCACTTTATGGATTTGTAAATTGTTATTTGGATCTATGCCCAATCAAGTTTTTAAGACAAGTTGTACTTAGAGGCTTTTGTATCTTTTAAATTATTATAACAAGAATGCCACTTTGGAAATTGTCAAAAGGTCAGTATCAGCTGATTTGATGGCAGAATGCTCTGAATCAAATTAGGTAAAATTGATTGAGTAGTTTTAAAAGGTGCTAGACGCCATATTTAATTGTAGATGCTTCTTAGCAAACAGAATTGGCCTCATGCCAAGTTGGCTTGCATTAGATTTGGTCGATGTTATTCAAAGAGTCACATACAAATTGAAAAACCTGAAGAAGAAATAAATGTTAAGGATGGCATATGGTTGACATAAGATGCACTGTGGTGCACACGTTTGACTTGCCTTAAGACAAAGTCAGGCAAAAGTGTAATAGAAGATTATACACACACAAAAATTGACTGTCTGGTTATGAAAAAAGAAGTTTATAGAAAGATCCCAAGATAATAACAGAAAACATTACCACACATCATTAATCAAAGCATGAAGAAATCACACACACACACACACACACACACACACACACACACACACACACACACACACACACACACATATATATATATATATATATATATATATATATATATATATATATATATATTTGTGTGTGTGTGTTTGTGTCTGTGTGTGTGTGTCTCAGCATTTCTAAGAACACCTTGATATTGACAATAGTTGGTGCTAAACAGGCTAATACAGTGGCTTTTCTGCGATAATTCCAGTTAATGACAGTCACATGTTGTAAGGGTGCACATTTCTGTCGATCTATAAAGAGAACATTAACTTGGACAGAGAACAATTAATTAGATTTATGAGGACAGGGTGCGTATTAAATCGCTATGCCGCAAGGATTTTTAAGGTCTGTGTTGTGAGAGGAACCGATTTTTAATTAAGCATTCGTTTATTTAACAGTCAGAGAAACTGGAAGGGAAAAGGTTAACTCAATCTTTGTATCGAAAATGTCAGAGTTGAGATTGTCCAGAATCAGTTATTTGGAAATCTATAGGGTCAGGATGATCGCAAATTTTGGCGCCTATTTATAAAAGGCGGTAGATATATTTAATTCTGATTGGCTACGCTAAATAAGGGGCGTGTTTCCCACACGAAATTTCATAGTTTTAATATGCCACATCGCAAAATTTAGCCAGTCTACGTTTTTTCCGTGAGAGTATAAGAGACTCCAAGATTGAATTTGCAAGAAATTATCTCGTAAAACAATTATCTAAGGGACCGGATGTCTGGAAAGTTGACGGACACAATTCTGGCGGTAGAAGCGAGCAAGGCTTGAAAGCACAAGGTATTTGCGTCAATCTCATGTAATTCGTTGATACCAATATAATTATTTGCCTAAATTTATTTACTTATATTTGCATGAATTTATTTGTATAAATTCGTAGATCAATTTTCTTGATATGAGTATAACTGTGTTTGAGTTCATTATCTGAATTCGTACAATGATCTTCTTATATATAAGTTTGACAGATTGTTTGAATTTGTTGTCTTGAGTGTTATAGGAATCATGTATTCTAAGAATTTCATGCATTACTTTAGTTGATATGAGTATGAGAATCCGTGTGAATTCACCGATCTTAGATGATTTCATGTATGATAAAAACTTAAGTGCGTATCAACTGAAATTAACGTTGTTAAGCCATGAAGTGAGATTTCATGGACGCTAAAGACTTGAATGTGTGTATTCGCTGAAATTAACGTGGTTAAGCCATCTAATGAATTTCATTCATTCATTTGTATAATCGAGAACGGAACTGCTATGTCTCGTGTGATGTTAATGTGAGTCAGCGATGAAATAGCCGTTAGGAAATACATTAATCTTATGAAACTAGGTTTGTTTGTTTATGGCCTGCAGTGTTTGGCTTGACCAGATAGCCTTTGGTATCTATTTGACTTCCGATAGGATGATATCTGACATAACGAGAGTGGAGTAATGATCTATTCCCAGTATGATATCTGACAGAAGATTTAGGTTCCTTCTCTGTTTATTTTGAAAGGGGAAATAGCTCCACTGACGTAATCCACTGACGTATCCACGTACCTACGTATCTACATAACTACGTATCCACCTACCCACACAAAGTTTGAGGGCCGACAGAGGGAAGATAATCAGAGTGAGAAGAAAGCGAAGGAACCAGTTGAACAGCACGGTGAAGCTGGAGTGAACCGGAGGAAACCAGGTTATGAAGCTGTACAAGGCAATGACTTCGATTGTTCACTCGATTCTATGATGAATTAATTCTATCATTTAAACAGATCGGCTATTTATATAAGTATATTTGTGTTTAAAATTCGGTGAATGATTTATTTCAAAAAAGAAGTGTATCTTCCTAATGTAATGCATGATCACAGTTTGTTTATGTAATTGATTAAATTGTTATATTTCATATACCAGGGCTCGTTTTAGTCTGTTCTATATATCTACTCAGATCTCTATTCATTCCATCTATAAGTTTCACAATTTATATTATTATTTACTCGATCCGGGCAATAACACTAAATAACGATAACCACAACCACCACCACCACCACGCCACACATGTATTACGTTAGTATTTTACTTCCACTTATTATGTCTTCATGATATAAGTATGCGGATTTCCCGATGACTCCTATACAAATTTATTGACAGGAAAACTCTCGAACAGAAAAAGATAAATAGTCAGAGCATTGTGTCCTCCCTTAGAGAGGTGTCACTCTTTTGCGATGCACGATGGTTTTACATCGCTGGGTTGCGAGAGGTTACCAGGTTCTCTGTAAGGAACAGACAGAATCCTGATTACGCAGGTACGCTATTGCTTTATTAAATTAAACAACACTCCATATAGAAAATGACAGACGTAAAGTCATGCATTCTAGTTTTGAATTTACACATTAAGTTATTATATTCATTCAAGTCTTCCCGACTTCATACAATTCTTGAATTTCTCTCCTTTAAAATATGATGAAATGATTAAATATCGAATGAGCCAAAGATAGCCAAAATATACTTAGAATTTATTATGAACCCAGTATGTCTAGCTAACGCTGAAATTGTTTTGTAGGAAATACAAAATATTGAATGTCGGATCCTAAATGCCGAAACATCATGGTTTGTAATTAATTATCATGGAGCATGAAGTTGGCAGCGAAATCGTTTTCAACAATAATCTAATATTACAATTACAAGTACATTTAAATTCCTCGTAAAAGTTTAAATAATCCATTAAACATTATATTTCATAGAACAAAAAAAGAATACAGTATGTCAAAAGAGAAAAATAGAAAAAGGTTCCACAATGTGTCAGACAACAGTTTATTGCATTGCGGCACGAGAAGAAAAAGACTTTAAAATACACAAGTAGTGACTTTAAAATGTAATCAAATGTAATTGTCTCTTACCTGTAAGAAACAAACAGAACCCTAAATATGCAGGCACAATATTGCTTAATTACGCATTTGGGCGGCTACTTGGATAAAGCCTGAGGATTTGAATGCTCCTCTTGCTCCAGAAAAAGGCTGAAGGTTAAAGCAAATGGACTCACCTCTTCGCTGTGGAGTTTAGAGATTGCTACATAACTCATTCCTTGCCTACAAATGGTCAGCAAATAGGGTAAAGTTCAAGTCATTTGACTTCAGAGTGCATGACCTTCCCAGCACTAATATATGTTTTCATCTTACTGACGTAAAGCATGGAAGAATTTGCTAACATAAGCGAAAAGAACATGGCTTATATCTTTTCCTAAATGTAGCATCTTACTGTATAATGTTACTTAAGTTACTAACGTAGAATATAGGAAGGATCACTGTAATATAACAAGTATCGTAGTGTTCAGCTACTACATATATTCTGATTTTATAAAAATTAAAATAATTTGAGCTGTAAAAATTATATTGGCTTTTAAGAAAAACGTACAAAT
Source organism: Margaritifera margaritifera (assembly GCA_029931535.1). Lineage (NCBI taxonomy): Eukaryota > Metazoa > Mollusca > Bivalvia > Unionida > Margaritiferidae > Margaritifera > Margaritifera margaritifera. The sequence goes on along the minus strand of JAQPZY010001401.1, from coordinate 2,348,753 downwards.
ATATTGACATAATAATACCACATTGATTTCATGTTTTTACAATTAGCTTAGTTTGGTGAGCTGCACAATAGGATTTGTGCGAGAATGAACGCACATTCGCATCTACACAAATATATTTTTACACAGTCTCCATTCTGCATTGATTAGCGCAGGACAAATGAAAACTTCCTGAGTACAAGTCGTATTTCCTCTCAACATTTTTGTTGCTTGTATTATTATAATTATTACTACTACTACAACCACCATGTGGATCAGCAGCGTTTCATTGTTGATATAAATAGGGTTCTTTTATATGTGACTTACACCACTGATGAGGTAGATGACATCTACTGGACCCTTCAGATACTATGCTCTTATATCATTGAGGAACATGCGCCGGGAAAGCAAACGTTTCCTAAGAAAAACCATCTTCCTTACACGAACAGCTCATTGCACTAAGCTATTTTTTTTTAGCAAGAATTCCGTTTCATTGTTTAAAAAAAATTGAAAAAGTATCCATTGGGAAAAAGTACAAAAATCAAAACAACAAAATAACAAAACTGATGCAGTGTAGTTTTAAAATATAACATTTTATAAGATGTTCAATGTGTATGTGTGTGTGTGTCTGGGGGGGGGGGAGGGTGTAGTGAGGCAAAAGTCAAATAACCTCTAGCCCACAATCAAACCTTTTACATCCAAGAATTGCAAACCAATGATGACACATTATTCTGATGGAACGTAATAAAATTGTATTGGACCAAACTGATGTTTTCAATGATTTTTTGGTAAATGTAGCAGCAAGAATAGGTGGGATTGATTTGGATTCTAATGTGCCCATACTACTATAGAAAATGTTAACGTAGAGCGCCAAGATCTACGGGAATACCCATTTAATTATAAATCTATCCTTAGTGTAAATTCGAAAAAAAGAGACTGATGTAGACAATATGATTGTAAAATTGGTAAAATATGGTGAACCTGCATCGTCTCGACTCACAGCGAAACTTGTAAAAACTAATTTCTTCTTGTGATTGAATAACCATCACAAAAAGATGCAGGTGACTCCTATATATAACAAAAAAGACACTTTGGCTAAAGAAAAGTATAGATCTGGACGCATTCTTTCTTTCATTTCAAAATATACGAAGAAAACAAAAAAATACGTCCCAGCTAAGTGAGCATTTTTCACAAAAAATTCCATCCATATTTATCTGTTCTTCGATCAGGATTTGGGTGTCACATTACTTTACCTAGTCTTTCTGGGGATTGGTTTCGCGCTCTTGATGAAAACAAGTGCACGTCGGCAATCCTAATTGATCTACGTAAAGCATTTGGTTGCCTGCTCCGTGAGCTTCTAATTCGAAAGATGGGTGCTAATTGAGTAGGTAATAAAACCGCTAATCTAATGTCAAGCTACCTGAAACACCGAAATCTTGGTGCTTTCAGAGCAAATGCTTAGAGATAATAAAGGAAGTTCCCCAAGGATCGGTTCTTGGGTCGTTGCTATTTAATATCTTTATTAATGATATTTTTTTTCTTTGTCAAATAGGTCAACACTGTGCAACTATATTAATGAAAATGTTTGCATGCTGACATTATTTACACTGGATGTGTTCCTGCGGTTTGACCAGAAAACAATGAAGACCGTGTTAGAACATTTCCAAGCCTTTTGTAAACAGATGCATGAGGTTCCATTTGGGTCAATAGGATTTACTGTGACGACGCTGAGCTGATGTTGATTTCCCGAGGAATTTGATGAGCATATAATTGAAATATGTAGGACAGCTTGCATTGGTAGATATCTAAGTTTAAATGGGAAATAAGTTACCTTTCATTCCTTTGTTCTATATAACTTTAACTACCATCATTTAGCATGGCATTTTTGTAACAAGCGAAATGTCCCTAAGTTAGAAAAAATACACACACGAGTCCTGCGTTTAATTTATGAGGACGACAATATCTCCTATGATAAATCGCTGGGAAGGACAAGAATACCAGCACTCCATTTTAAAATGACTTCCAACTATATTCTTACAAGTTTATAAAATCGTAAGTGGCATCGCACCAAGATCTTTCTCAAACCTTGTTCCAAACTAAATCTCGTTATAATCCAAGGTACAATGCTAATTTTGGATTTACCTAGCGTGAGCACAGAAAGGTATGGCAAGGCTTCGATCAGGTTGCTGCTCCCAACGTCTGGAAGAGCCTGACACGTAAGACATATCTGTTAGACCAAGTCTCGGTCAATATAATTTTTTGTGTCCAAACTGTCACCCAAAATTGGCTAAGTTGCTACAGATAATGGAATAAAATGTTTCACCCTGTAAAATCATAGCTTGAGAGTGTAGCTTGTACATATCTTGTGCATCTATAGCATGGCTAAGTCAGCAACGTCAAAGTCACATGTGAAGCTTACTCACTTTTTGTATTAGGACTTTAACTCAAAGCCATTAAAGGTAGTTTAATGCAATTTATGTTTAAATCATACCTTCTGAATGTGTCGTTTATTTCTTGTGGTATTTTCATCAAGGTTAAGATCATATATCGACATTATCTATTTTTGTGTCAAGGCTCTAGCTCAGAAATTCTCGAGGATAGTAATAGTGATATGACACTTTGTATATTCATGCATCATGACCTACGGTCAGGTCACATAACACCATTTTGATGCAATTTTCAAAGTCAGTACCAATTCTCATGGTTGGGCTATAGTTCAAAAGCTGATGTACCACTATTAATATTGTATCTGCAAAGTTCAGGATACGGCCATCTCAGGGTTACTTCCTTGTAATGTCTTTGCTGCAACTTTAAATCCATAAAAGGTAGTATTATCAAAAAAATTTTTAAAAATTACATGTTTTGGTGACTTTCGTAATCTTAGTCTCAATGTTATGGTCACATGCTTTTCTTGAACTAAAAACCCATATTTAGAAAGATGAAAATGAATATGCTCATGTCCACGATGACCTGGCAGTGTTTCATATACTACTTTCATGGTTCTATCATGAAGGTCAAGGTACTCTGTTTTTTTATCCAGGCTGTAGATCTGAAGCTGTTGAATATATTAGGAACAATATATGTATACTGATGTATAATAACTAGAGAATGTGTTGCATACTATGTTGTATGGCATTTATCAAGGTGAAGTGAAGGTATGAACACTTCTTTTGACATGTAACTCTGGTGTCGTGTTAAATTATGATATGACAATTGATGCATTTTTTACACTCAGCTTAAATCGGGCATATTATTCTAACGCATTATCAGCCCATCCTTCTGTTAACATTTGCTTATCCAGTCCAGAACTTTTTAAAATCTGGAGAGATTTTAATGAAACTCTGCCCATGTATATATCATGACTATACGATATGTCACATACCATTATAAGGCAGGACCTCTGCAAAGGAAAATGTAATTATGTGATTTGTAAATTCTCTGGAGAATAGCTTTGAACTATTGAAGATATTTTAATGAAATTTTAACCATTTATATATCATAACGAGAGAGTGTGTCACATACCATAGCCATGACTTCAGTCTCAATGTTAAGGTTACAGCCAAGGAAAATATAAATCAGTGACCTCTATCCATGTACAGGTATAATATTTCAACCAATGAAGGCATTTTTTTCTGATACTTTATCCTGCTTTATATCTGGACTTAACAGTGCCTCAGTATTCATAGTAATGTCCTCTGCACACAAGGTTAAGGCGAAAAACAAGGGAAGTCAGTGGCCTGTTTCCTCTGACAGGCTGAGTCTCTTTTGAACCACTTTGGATCTGTTTAATGAAATTTTACCCAGCTCCACACCTTATCATGCAGCTGGCAGGTTTCAAGTTCAAATGTCAAAGCCGTTAGTAGGAAAAAGTTACGAGATGGGCATGTAATGTGATGTGTGGTAGTCTTGTTACTTAAAGTCTCAAGGTTATGTCAAATTTCATTGCTTTGGCACCACCTTCACAATCAAAATTGTAGACTTTTAGGGGGTATTCTACATGATTTTACCATCAACCCATGTGACACTAATTTGAAATGTTAGGTCTTTTGAGTACGTGCGTCTTAGCCACCTTTGTCGTAGAATTGTTATCAACTTTTTGTGCATGCAACTATCGTGGTATGGGGTTAATAATGCATAAAAGGGAAAGGCGTCCAGACATGTTGCTTTTCTGAAGATTTGTTTTAAAATAACTTTTCATAAGTTAAATATGACACAAACTTTGGTACCAAAGAACTCCTCACATGAACATATTTGTGAAATAGGCTTCGAATATGAGGAGTGTTCCAAACGCTAGGAACTTCATAGAAAGTAAGACATGACACATAGAAAGTAAGACATGACACAACCGATACGTTATTCGTTTATCATCTGCCCTACATGAACTAATGGAGTGACAGAATCTTAGTTTCATTAACAACCAGTGCAAAAATATATTTTGAGGTATAATTAAACAGCCATATTTTGTCATACTTTCCATGAATATTTTAGACAAGTTTTGTTTTTGCTGGCTTCCATAGCTACCATTCATCCTCCATAGCAACCGGGTAGAAAATATATTTTTCAAACACACCCCCCCCCCCTCAAAAAAAAAAAAAAAAAAATACACTGGCAAAATGTTAATCAAGGAATAGGAGGAAATATTTATCATGACATGATCTATAAACAAATGTGTATCTCTTAGTCTCTATGACAGCCGGGTGATAAACATAATTTGACATCTTCTCCAAAATCATTTTATTTAATGTTATCAAACTTTCAGAAAATGTCCCATGTTACATCTTGTAGTAAATGTGGTTTATTATACCCTCCGTGGCAACAGTTTATCATTTAACTACTATCTCAATTGAAGCTAAACTTTATAAATAAGAGAAAAATGTTTTATTCTTTACATTTTCTACAATAGTTGTATCTTTGGAAGACTAGAAACTGTCTACTAAGTGACCAGCCATTTTTGTTGGCAGGTGGGGATATACCTGTCATAACACGACGTGTCACGCGAAATACAGGATTTTGTATATTCATGAACCTCACAACACGGTCGTGTTTGGAAAGAAAGAAAAAAAAAAGGATTTTCAGTAATCTTAGAAAAATATAATAAATAAACAGAGAGAGAGAGAGAGAGAGAGAGAGAGAGAGAGAGAGAGAGAGAGAGAGAGAGAGAGAGAGATATCAGATTTTTGACCACCACTATATATGTCCCTAGCATGTAGTCTGTATACACAGTAGACAGTCCTGCTTAGAGCCCATGTAAAACTACCCTCGGGACAGCTTATACAATATATTATCATAGAGGCAATTAAAAGGTAAGATGGTCACACATACGCAACCACCATTTCACAGATTACTTAACTGGCTGATAAAAGCTAGGGTGAAGCCGTATTAAATCCTTTGAAGACTGCTGTGGGAGGGCCCTTAGGCTAATTTGCATAGGTAAAGTGGAACAACCCATTCGTTTGAAGTTATAGGTAAACCAAAGGGATGCGGTTTGAAGAACAAGAGTTATTGCACATCATTGCCTTGAATAAGAATGTTTAAGTCATCTTTATTAAAGAATATTGGCAAGTTTGTGATAAGCGGCAATGTTTCTTTGAACTCGGATTTTACTCCATATATAAAATACAAAACACGATTATTTCGTTAGTCGGAATAGTGTACAAATGTTATTCACTTTTGAAGGTAATATGTCGAAATGCAGCTGTGATTCAATAAAGGATGAACCATCTGCAAAGTGAGCAGAGCCCAGAAAACTAAATTAATTTTTTTGGACACACTGCAAACACCATATTCACATCAGTCATTCTGGAGTGTACGACATCGGTTGACACAGCAACACCACCCAGCATATGTGACACTCCCTCAAAGCAATGCAGATACAGAAAGATCATTTTCTATGCTGAGAACAATTCAACAACATTTTCGGGGAAGTTTGAACCACAGTAACATTTAGTCTCTAATTAGTGTCAAAATGAACATAAATGACATTTGCATTACTTTCAACCCCCATCCCCCATCCCCCTCCTCCCCCCCCCCCACTGAACCACTGAGACAGATCCTAATAAAGACCTAATTGTGACCCATATTATGTGGTTAGTTGGCCACTCTCAAAGATACTGACTGGTGTCTCAGAAGTGGAGGCTATCTGACCTCCTGCTCACTAACGACTCTGATTCACTAGTTCAACCCTAGATTTTACAAGTAAGACAGGAAAATAGTTAGGGAAGATGTGACAGGCACAATTGGATCTATACAATTTCTCCAAACTCACTTTGTAAAAGATAGACAAAAATCACGAACAACACAAAGAACTGGTAGAACTAATGAGTCTAAACTGTCTAGGATCCTTTGCAAATATAAGTCCCCTAAGATTTTAACGTATTTAGTAGTTTGATTTTAGGGATGAAGACAACTTAATTAATTTTCTATATAAATGCACCTAAACAAAATCTGTTGTATTTCAAAACCAATCTAAACAGGACTGTACTTCATGGTCTAGATTATTGTGCAGATTTTGAAGTCAGGTTTTACCCTGTCTCAAAATTTCTGGCCTGTTATATAATTTTCAAACGATACAAAGTTGAGAAAAAACAAATTGGTAACTTAATAAATTTGTTAGTTTCTATAGGGAGTTTTTAATCATCTCAGAAACTCATTAGAAAAGGATAAAGAGGAAAAATGCGTATTATTTGATAAAAACTATTCCACAAAAAATGCACATAAAGACTGCTTTACTTCGGGGAGTATACATTATTATGTATTAAAACTATTTGATTCTATCGGTGACAGCGGTAGATAGTCTTTTTTTTATCACAAACATTAATATAAAGTATCAACATACACTCTCATGATGCCTACCTGCCATTTGTACCTTAGATGACCATTTAGGTACATGCATGATCCTATTACGTGTAGTCAAGCTCTATTTTTAGATGAGGAAAACCCTACGTACATCGAAGGTTGACCTTCTTTGAACGTAATTTTCAGCCTTTTTGTATTGAACACAAGCTTAATTGCACAATTCTTCCAAATTTTGAATCAGTCAGACAAAAAAAAACAAAAAAAAAAAAACAACAAACAAACAAAAAAAACAAACAGATGCAAGGTAAAATTATAGAGTAGTTGTCTTTTAATAGTTTTGCAAAGGTCTTATGAAAATTCTGCCTTGACAAAATACTCCAGATTTTATTTTTATTTTAAAAATGTTATTTGTTTTTCCATGCTATTTAGAGGCCTTTCTTTTTTTAAAACTTTTAAAATGTGTCCCTTCACACACTTTACATGTAATATCTATCAATCTTTTATAATTCCTTCCTACCGTCTTAAACATAACTATGTATGATAATCTATTTTTTAAAATGTTTTTCTTTTTCTTTTATAAATGCACACATACATGCACGCACAAAAATTTATTTTTTTCAGTTTTCTTTTGACTTGGCAACAAAGGATTCCTTCAATATTGGATGACCTTGACTTTCTTTGTTGTAGTAGTGATGCATATACGGATCGATTGATGTACATACATTCACACAGCTATCTGTGTCAGTCAACAAAGAACGTCGTAAATGATGTACTAATTATTATTTGATAGTACTCTCTCACACACACTCGCACGCACGTACACACACACACACGACGTAAGATGTACTATAGTTCAGTTCCATTCAGACTTCCAACTTGTGAAAATTGAAGAAGAAAAAAAATTCACCTCTGGTGAGAGATTTATAGAAAGTGATTCGAAAATACACAATGTCCAGCATGACCTATGGGTAACGTCAACAACAGTTCTGAGATAAAATGAAGATACCTGTTATGTCTATCAAGAGATAAGGAACTGGTCCCGGAAATGTGCACATTATCAAAGAAAAGGAAGCTATTATTCTAAGAACAGAGAAACCATTTCCTGAGACAAAAGCAAGAGAAACGTTTTCTGTTTCACGAACCAGAACATTGGTTTTCATACTGCCCAGAATGTCATAGGAAAGCGAATGAAGATTAATTGGAGGAAAAAGAAGAGATTTTAGAAGATGATGAAGAAGAAGCAGAAGAACCCATTTCCTCTAAGAAATTCAAAGCAAGACAGTAACAAGAACAAATAGATATTTTGTGAAATAATTTAAATTTCATTATGATTCCTATTACATGAGAATATACCAAACGTATGCGAAAACAAAAAATGTCTTTATTTTATCATTAATAATAATAATAATAATAATATTAATAATATAGACACACATACACACACCTATATATCATCATACACACCATTACACAGACCCAGAGAAGTAGAGGGAAGGGAGTTTTTAAGTTTTTGTTTTTAAATTTTGTAATTTGTAATTATTTTGTGCTTTTTTACACTTACCATTTTTTTTGTGGCAATTTTTAATTTTATATTTGTTGTTTGCAATTTTTACATTAAAAAAAATTAACAATTTTAAATTTGGCAAGTTTTGATCACTTTTAAATGTTACAATTTTTATTTTTTATTTTTTATATTTGTTGTTTTAGGTCATTTGTTAAAATGGCATTTTTATTTTGTCTTCTAGCAATTTTCATCCATGATTCAATTCTAATGAGTGGCTAGTGTGATTGTATTTATATATGTCTGAATGTATATGGGTATGTGTATGCATGTGTTTATGCTCGTAACCACCTACACATCCCGTTTGGTGTATATGATTGTATGTTTGATATGCATGTAGGTATGCATATTCAAAGAAAAATTTATCCTCTAACTCTTGTTTGATTGCATGTCAGGATGTGTTTGTTTGTTACTCAGGGTGCGTTTTTCTTGGTAAGGATAAGGTTGTTTGTTAATAAGAATATGCGTTTGTTTTGTTTCTTTGTCAATAACGATTGGTGTTCGTCCATAAGTATATTCAGTGACCATAGCCCTATCCCATTTCTTTCCTCTGTTTTGTTTGTATGTGTGGTGTTGGATATTAAGGGTGTGTGTATATGTGTGCATAATGGTGTGACTGACCTACACCTATCCCCATTCCCATCACTATTTTGTTAATAAGGATGAATGCTTCTTTATCCATAAGTAGACGTGATTGACCCATGCCCATCCTCATTCCCTCCTCTATTTTGTTTGTAAATGCGGGTGTTGGATTGCAGTTATATGTATAAGTAACTATCGCATAACTCCCCTTTGCTTCATCGATTTTGTTTGAAAGTGTGGATGGTGAATGGTAAATAGTGGCCATGACCTATCCCCTACCTTCCCTCATCTATTTTGTTCGTAATGGCGAGTGTTGGATTGTCATTATATGTGTTAGTGACCATCACATAACTTCCCTTTCCCTCGTCTGTTTTGTTTGTAAAGTGGGTACTGGATGGTAAAAGTGGGTGTTGAATTGTAATTATGTGTTATTGGACATCACATGACTTTTCTTTCCCTCATCCGTTTGTTTGTATGTGTGGGTGTTTGTCTATAAGAACATGTATCGGCCAATACAAATAGGTATTCGTCCTCATAGATCACCACACGCTTTATCCCCGAAACATATGAGTTTGTATGTGTGTGCGAGTATTGGTCAATATGAGTGAGTATTGGTCAGTAAGAATGTGTGTCGATCAATTAGAATGTTTATTGATCAGTAAGAATGTGTTGGTCAGGAAAGATTTGTGTTGGTCAATGAGACTGTGTTGATCAGTAAATAACATAAAAAAAGAAAAAAAAAAAAAACATTTGTCGCTACAGTTTCTTTTTCTTTCTTTATTTTGTTTTACTCTTGTTAAGTATTTTGAATTTACAATTTACAATTTTAACTATTTTTATAAAAAAAAAACTGTAATTTTATCCTTTTTCTGTTTAAATTTGTGTACAAAAAATTTTCAACATTTTTGGGGGAATTCGTTTTTAATTTTCAACAATTTTAAAATGTTTGTACAACAAAGAGTTTTCTGCTTTTTTGCTGAAGTGCTATATTTATTTTTCGTTTAATTTTTGTTTTGAATAGGTTTCTCTACTTTAAAATTTTATTTTAATATTTAATTTTTTGCTGACATTTTGGAATTTTTTAAATTTGTTTAAAATTTTGAATTATTTAAAAATAAATTTACAAATGCAATTTGTTGCAGCATTTTGTGAAAAAAATGAAGTTTTGTTCTCAATTTGTTTTATCTTTTAACAATGTTTAATTATTTCTCTTGAAATGTTTCATTATTTGCACATTTTTGGTAAACTTCTGGTGTTTTTGAAGTGTCCGCGAGATTCTGAGGCATTTTTGGAATTATAGTGCTACGTCTACTCTCTGCCATTTTAAGAAGATATTCCAGATTTTTCTATTGTCTCCGCTAAATTCCATGCCAGTTTTGTGATTTTATTATTACTTTTCGTCTCTGCCAATTTAATGAAATATTCTGGAATTTCTTCAGTCCCACGAAATTTTAGTACTACTTCTAGTTTCGGACATTTTAACAGTATATTCTGTACTGTTCATTTTTAGTTTCCACAAAATTCAATTCCAGTTTGGGTATGTTAAACTCCCATTATCCCCATACTGTAATGTTAAATCCTCCCCCCCCCCCCATAGTGACCTAAAATGTTAAACCTATTGACGTTTTTAGCCTTAATCTTCCCTTATTTCCAGAGTGTTATACGTATTGTTAAATTTCCCATGTGCCCAAAGTGACCCACAATGTTAAAGCTATGGATATATTTAACATCAAACTCCCCTTGTCCCTCCAGTGTCATGCCTTCTGATAAATTCACCTTGTACCTAGAGTGACCCACAATGTTAATCCTATTGACGTTTTTAACATTAAACTTCCATAACCGCTGTAGTGACAAGTTTTCAAATTGGTGGCCTAATGTTAAATTCTCATAATCACCATATCATCCCGTCCCTTGTTACATTTCCATAACTGGTATACAGGCCCATACATGTTGAATTCCCATATCGCCATACCGGCCCGTAATGTTAAATTTCCATAAACTTCTGGTGCCCCGCAATATTAAACCTATGGACATTTTTAATATGAAATTCTCATAACAGCCATACGGGAATATTTTCACAAAAGCGGTGTAATGATAAATTTCCATAATAGCCATAGTACTGTATTTGTTTTTATTGACATAATGCCCCGTTATACGATATCTATCCATCTATATCTATATATATATATATATATATATATATATATATATATATATATATATATATATATATATATATATATATATACATATATACATATAGAGATATATATATACATATATAGATATATATATACATATATAGATATATATATATATATATATATATCTATATATATATATATATATATATATATATAGATAGATAGATAGATATATAGATATATATATATAATGTGGGTTGGACAAGATTTTGAAACTTGGCTGAGAATAAAGTATAAAATGCATAGTTAGTTTTTCAAGTAATTGCAAAGATTAGAAGAAACAAATCCTGCCATCATAGAAATATGAACTACTTGAGTGTACGATCCGGGTGACGTTTTTATATAGTTCTTGGTCATGGATGGGCACCAAATCATCCATGCCGAACGCAAAATTCATTTTCTAGCAACAGCTAATCAAATTGCATAGTTCACGTGATCAGGAAAGATGGCGGCCTCCAAGCAGGTCTGTTGCTTCAGACTTATGGCATTTAATATCTCGATGACCAATTATCGGTACTTATGCAAACTATCATGAATGAGTACAACTAATGATTTTAATATATCATTATCTTCTTTTTCAGAGCAATGGTTTGGAAATAGTCTCAAAGATATGGCCGATTCCGAGGAAGGTCGAGTGCGAGGCGCGCAAGGTTAGTCTCTTTCAATTTTGAAATGATAATTTGACCTTCATTGGAGTGGTAATTAGCTATTCGTGTGAATATTTGGCATGTAAAATATAATTTTTGACAACATATAACTCAAGATCTTGACGATTATTATGCCACGTCAGTATTGTACCTTGGTTAGTTCCCTGGGGTACATTTTATGCGGATAGAATCACCGGTATGGACCGGAACTAACAGTAAAAGTCGGCTTTATTCAGCTTTAAAGTCGCTTAATTCATATTTTAATTGATTTTACACCCCAAGTTGCCTTCTCTCCAATGTTCTTTGATATTTAAACTAAGAAAACCATCGCGGACACATTAGGTATACGGCACTGTTTGGTTTATCGCATCTATTATTATTTACTTGCTAATACATGTGGCAGACGCAAGCTTAATGTTGAAGAAAAGCATTAGCCTGAAGGAAAAAAAAAATCTTACCGATTGACAAAAATTCCTCAGATTATTGCTATGACCCGTTCTGACACCAGACCCTGTCCATCATACTGTAAAAGAGACCAAGTTGTTACCTTCGAAATCCGACGTTCTTGGCCGAAAGGCCGCACACATTGTTAATCTCAAAATCAATCAGTCACCTTCGAAACAGACCAATGATCTTTGGCTGCCATAATCTATGCCTCATTTTACTCCTGATAATTGTTCCAATTCATTAAACCATTGTTTACATTTCTGTGCTGCACCAAACTTAAATTACAGGCCCCAAAACATAAGAATTGTGCACATTTTTGTCTTGTCAAAGTTACACTCACCTATGAACTGCCAGTCAGGGTTGAGCAAATTTTTTGTTTGTTTTTGGTTCATTTGTCCCAAAATTTAAATCACTTGTCAAGATTTGATGAGATGTATGCACTTTAATCCGTAGAAAAAACAAAAAAATAGTATGCAACATATTCATTGTTCTCCCCAGGGTCTTTTACCGTAGCGGGGCCACTACGCTATCGTTTCAAACCCCGATAACCCCCCATGCTTTAGAACCTGCCGCTACGCTATGCTCTTTTGCTGCTACACTTAAATGTTTCCCACTACCCTTATAAAATTAATCTGTTAAACAAACATCCTGTCACCTAATTCAAAGCCTTATTACTCAAATGACACCTGTTCTTACCTCTTCTTTGGTATTTCATTAAGATAATCTGGGATAATTACTCACTCACTTAAGCATTGTCTTTTGTACCTGGCTTGCGCAACTGCCGGTGAGCGACCTTTGGTGCGGGTTTCGTCTGCACAGAGATAGTCACATGATTGGCCAGCGATGATGGAGTCTACTGGTAGTGTGTTATATATATTTCAGTCATTTTCACTACCAGCCAAAGCAGTTACACATATTACATAAAAAATTATTGTGAAAAATGAACACTCCACCTTCCAAGAAACGTAAACTTACCCAGCACCCGGCTTGCCCCATGTTGGCTTGGTTACGAAAATCAGAACTTGGCGTCACCAATGGTGGCAGTGATTCTGATTCCGATAGCGGCAGCATAATTTCCAAAAAAAAGATCAAGTAATGAAAGACGGGATTAAACATGAGCGCTTCCCAATTTTTTTTTCTTCAGATTGTGAAAGGTCATTCTCCTCATTGAATAGAATTAAGAGTGTTTTAAGGAACAGGTTGACACAGAGTGTACTGAACTACCTGATGACAGTCAGTACTGAAGGACAATCCTTAAAAGACTTTAATTTTGATGTGGCAGTCAGTATTTATGGCGAAAAGAAAAAAAGACGTATATCATTTATTTAAATGAAGAAACAAATGAGAGACATTAAACCTTGGTTTAAAACCTAGGTAAATAAAGAATACTATGTAAATATATACACTTTTAAAAAATTTCATTGATATTAATTTGTTTCACTTTTATGACGTTAAGGCGCGCTTTTTAAAACATTTTATGACCCTAATGCGCTTACCCCAATGCTATCGAAATTTCTGGGGAGATCACTGATATTTATTTCTTCAAAGAATTTAATTTTTCAGAAACATAGGTTGATATTACACATTTCATTGCATTGGAGGTTTTTAGTTTTCCATTGTCCATGTATCTTATAGGCACTGTTACTTGCTCCAATATGGTTGCATCAGTGCTTCAATCAGCAAGAATGGATAGGCATTTAATGGACTTTCTCTAACTTCTCTCAGGACTTGATCATTTGATAGAATGAAGTATCCTGCCCTGAATCTGTTTTTATAATTAGCACCAAGTTCAACACTGTTCTTTTCCCGAAGTGCACATAGCATTTCCATATCAGAAAATGGTTTTCCATAACAGACTAGGTTGCAGGCTGTGTTAAAGAGAGCTCTCATGTCGTTTCATTTCTGTCTGATTTAGTTTTTAAAGGACCTTTCCTAGTGGAGTGTCAGCAGTTCAGACTTCATGGATTTTCTGCACATTCTAGCTAGTGTCATGCATATACTATGCTTTACAAGCCTTGTCGGTTCCATTGACAGATACTCTAGTTGAATTACCAACCTGTGCCAGGTTGGGATATTGTTTGCAATAACTGCAAAACATTTTTCCTTCTGTGTCAGTGAATTCAAGCCAAGGATAACTATTACCGGTAACTCAATGCGGCTGTAAATTTCTCAGTCTCATAGTAGTAGGGTCATATTTGACATTTTTTGTTGCCACTGAGCCAGGCTTGTGTCTCTTTGGAGAAATAATTATATCACACTGAGTGGCAGTCTTACATTTTACCCCACCACTTTCACATGAATTTTCCTTCTCTGAATCTTCCTGATTAACTTCCTTGCAAAAATAAGTTAGTAAATTAATTTTATCCACATAGTAAATATCACTTTGCTTGACAACTACTTCTAAAGTCATCATAACATACATTTTGTTCTTTAAATATAAAGAGACAGCTCCTCGATTAGTGTAATTGTTTCACTTCAAATGCAATATTGGACATAAAAGTTAATCCTCTGTATAATCAATAAAAAATGAAAGAATCATCAATGCCATATAATCAGTTGATTACGGGAACTGACACTAATGTTGGTGAAGTGCTTTCATTAATTTAATTGGATTGACTTGCTGGATTAAAATCAAGGGTGGGTCATTTATGAAGATCTGGTTTGAGTAAACACAATACAATGAAGCCTTTTGAAACGCTGCTGATTTGTTTTGTTTCATGTGTTTTGATTGGCCAATAATTTGGTCACCGAGTCCAATATGCAGTCAAGTTGTTATAGAACGTGTGCATATGCAACAGTGGTCATTGACCACTGGTATGTGTAATACAGGATGTAAATAAATACATGGAGAGGGGTAGAATCAAATATTCAGTATGCCCAGAGAGGCATGAATGGCCAGATGAAGGTAGATAAAGTGATTATGGCATGAAGATAAACACTTCCCCAGTTTTTTTAAAATAAGAAAAAAGCACTTGTTCTGGACTTACAACTTGGAACATTTTACTTGCCTGACTTCGAAAAATGAATGGTCTGGGATGTTGAACTATGGAATTAGCTAGCCCAACCAGTACTTACAGAGATATGTAACTCTATGCAACATTTCTTCATGTTTGACTACAGTGGTAGATACAAAGCCAGGATTCTACTTATTATTCACTCATATCATGTGAAGAAAATAACAGCCACTTTTGACTCCTCACATGATTCATAATTAAGCATTCATGTCTCGATAGAAAATCTTGATTATATCACATACTCATATACATAGCATGGATGGGTCAATACCCATGTGTCATTGATTCAGTGAATGTTGAACGGGCGTTTTGTAATGAACAAATTGTAAACGATGAGTTCATTCCAGTTATTACCTCGGTTTAGGAGGTTCTATCCACCCAAGTTTATGTAACCTGGCATCACCAGTTCTTGATAGTCTAACATGATGAGACATGATTGACACGACATATTAAAATGTACCTCTTGACCTTTGTGTTGTTGTGTTATGGCATTTTATTTTTCAGCATTTTTCATATTTGTGTAGAATTTCTAGTAATTTAGTAATAAAAATTCTAAGGGCAGCAGTCAGAATGTAGCCAATTGGAAGATGTGACGCCTGTTCCTGTGCACAGTTTTTCATGACATTTCACTTGGGACCCTTGTCATACTATAGGCAACCACATACAGTAGAACAAACATGTTGGAACAAAAAACTATGCAGGGGATGATTTTCATCAAAACATGTATTCAGTCTGAAAACTAATTATAACAAACAGGAAAATGTAGCTATCCAGGTAAATCCACTTATTACAAGAAAAATGCATTTTTTTCAAAGTCCGAAGTACATGAAATAAATTAATCCTTACCAGATAAAATGACCCACCATCAGAAATGAAGTAGAAAACAGTTTTACAAATAATGTTAATGAAAGTGAATGTCGATATCTATAATTTCATCAGTACTCCACCAAACATTAAACACACAAAGAACTAGTAAATGAACAAGACACTAGACTTAAAGTAATAATTTTTGTTGCTGCAACAGGGATGTTGGAATGGCATTTCTTTTCATACAGCAATGATTTTTGTACAATACTTCAGATGGATCCAGTGACTACATTTGTCACACTGAGGCCATTTGGTTATTGAAATCTCCAGAATATCTCTTTTCAGCATAGAATTTTTTGCATACACAGCATTTTTTTTGTCTTGGGGATTGGGATTCTATTTGACTATGATTTGGAGCCACGGTGGCTCAGTGGTTAGTGTACCGGACTCATGACTGAAAGGTTACAAATTCGAACCCTACCATCGGACCAGCCTGGGTCAGCTACCATGTTGTGTCCTTGGGCAAGGCACTTTAATCCAATTGCCTCTGCACTAAATAACCTACTTGTGTTGCCGTGCCATAAAGCATCAAACCAAACCTTGACTTTGATTTTCTGCCTTATCATCACTCAGTAAAACGCACTTTTTCGGCTTTGCTACTTTTTTTCAAAATCTCTGATCGTTTTGTCTTGTATACATTTTCAGTTATCCTCTCTTGTTTTCCAAAAATATTTCAGGCTCTAACCCCCTCCCTTCTCCTCCCCCCCCCCCCCCCCCCATTAAATGGTTGATCGGTCCATTAGCTTCACTTTACCAGGCTTGGCTGGTGTGGACAGCATGTATGTTAAGAGTTGTCTCCCTTGACACACCTTATAGTTGACACTACTGGAATTAGCCCATTCCCAAATAATAAAATATAAGTTCTTTTAGGATGATTGTTCATTTTATATAGTTGTTGTCAGTAAAATGGCTGTCAAATACAGTGCAAGACTGTATGTAAGTGGGTTTGAATACATGTATATAGGTAGGATTGGATGCATACCCATGAAAAAATGTATACTTTTTAAAGTCTTGTATAGTTATGTGTTACTGTATGTACTGATTGATTGCATGTATATTTGTAATATATTATTTGTGCATACTCTATTATGTCATGTACAAGTATGTATTTAGAGCTCTAGAAAAACAGCATATTTTGCATTGGTACAGAATTCGATGTCATAAAGGAAGTGTTACATCTGTAAAAAAAAGCGTCAGCATTTCCTAAAAAAGTGAACAAAACTTAAAGCTGGTGCTTATGTCATTTGCAGTCAACAATTGAGACATAGCACTGAGATATATATAATTCATTATAAGTTCAAAAAATGTTAAAACTAAAATGACAAGGATATTGCAAAGTTTTATCGTGTCCAAAATGAGCGTGTCATGATTAAATGCAGTTGTAATGCCCAACTGTTTAGTAAGAGAGACACCATTGGCATTCACTTTACAGAAAAATCATAACTACATACATCGGAAATCATGCTGTGATCCTCAGAAGAAAAAAAATAATAAGTTATCAAATTATTCTTTACTATGTTTGGACATAACATTCTTGTCGTAAGTGTTCCAAAATTGGATACATTTTATGTCAATCTCATAAGTTTCCAACCATGTTTAACCATGCAAGGAAAGTACATGTGTTGACCTAATTCTTGATGCAAGTCATAAAAAGATAGCACCAATAGATTTTCCATCACAGTTTTAGGAATTTTATAAGCCAGTTTGGTGTCAGAATGTTACATCTCAGATTCTTACAAAATACTGGCAGCAACTGAAAAAATTGCTGAATTTTCTACATCAATCAGTATTTATTTTACAGCATCTACATGCTACCCATTTACAGTAACCTGACATCATACAACACACATACCTTTTTGATGATTGGCAGATGAGGGAAATATGTATACTATCTCGCCACTGTTCTGTGTATGTAAACAATCATTTGTATCTGGAATTTTTGCTCTGTAAAGATGGAAAATAATATAAATAGTTATAAAGTTGTGATTATATGGTATTTGCTCTAAATTAATTCCGAAATGGTTTAAGTGTCGTATTTCATTTTAAGTTTTTCACACCTCTTTTCATGCAGGATAACCAGTTTTGTTCGTGTTCATTGTTGTGTACTCATTAGATTTAAAGTTTAAATAACACTTTTTGATATTGGATCGAGGATGATTTCATAACAGTAATTCTTTTGGAAAAAAGAGGAGAGTTGTCATGTCTAATCAGTTGAGTAAAATTGTCCAGTTAAGGGCATATTGGATAACCGCGATGTAGCATGTACTTCACTGCCCCCAGTCCATGGAGTGATAAAGTGTAAGTGTGTTTGACATCACATTTCTTCTACAACAAAAATGTAAATGGTAATGACTTATCCATAAGAATCACAGAAAATGGATAAAAAGGACCCAGTTTACATCAGTTGTATTTGATGATGTCATGAGACTGGGGGTGATTCCAAAATTTCATATGGGAAAGAAAAATCCTTCTATGGATGTAACAAAGGACACACTAATTTAACTTGTCCAAATTTAGAATATTGACTCAGTAAAACTGGAAAACAAGGATGTAAAAAATTTGATCAACTTGAACTATTCAAGTTATTGATTGTTTATTTGGAGAGTCCTGTAATGTATTTCATAATCTTGAATGAATAAGCAAAAATTGGGTCCTGTTTCATCTCCAGGCAATTAATGATTAGTTTTCGTATACTGAACTCAATGTTCAATATATTGTATACTCGCATATAAGCTGATACCAACTGCAAACTGCATGGACCCAGATTTGCCATCGTATAATTCACCGGCAGATCTGGGTCTATGCAGTTTGTAAGGACTAATCAGTAGAACAAAGAACATAGACCCTGATCTGCCGGTGCATTATGCGACGGCAGATCAGGGTCTGTGTTGTTTGCATTTGGACCCGTTTTATACGCGAGTATATACGGTAAGCTTGGTTCTTTGGTGTCTTCATTATAACACAATCACATCCGTTGAATATTTTCAATGACATTGCAGAAATTCTAGGAAAGATCTCATCTGTGTCTTATGTTATATCTTTTGCAGAACAAAAAGGTGCCATGTATAGAACAAAGGACATGAAAATATAAAATACCCAAATTAAAAATATTAACCCAATGAAATTGGAAAACAAGAATGTAAAAAATCTTTTCAACATAAATTTGTCCTTGTGGATTATTCATTTGGCGAGACTTGTTATGTGTTTAATAACCTTTAGTAAAAAGGCAAAAATGGCATCCTGTTACTACTCCAAGCAATTAATTTCAGTTTTCATGTTTTCATATTAATGTTCAATATAGTAAATAAGATTGGTTCCTTGGTGTCCCAGTTATCTCACAATCACAATCAGTTGGATATTTTTAATGATGTTGAGAATATTGTAGGAGAAAGGTTTCATTGGTGTCTTATGTTGCATCTTATTTGCAACCTCAAAAAGTTATTTTTTTTACACTATCTCTGTGGGACTATCTCCATTCCTGTGGAACTAAATTGTATAATATGGTAATTCAAAATTAAGTAACATGCACAACTTATAATAACTATGAAATTTTTGGAAAACTTTGAGATTTAACATGAATTGTGATTAACAGGAATTGTATGACATTGAATTCTGTACCACAGAGTACGGTTGTTACTTTTCCAGTAGTGTCAAATATTTGAAAGTTTTGTGATGAAGTTAGTCACCTATCTTCTACATCAATTCCTGCATTCAAGTGCAACTCTTTGATATCATGACTATAGGTCTAAAGTTTTTACCATGATATGCAAGGAGTTCCTTTCTTACCTGTCTCACCTGCTTAAGCATCATGATGAACAATGTTCAAGTTTTTGAACATTGCATATATCCTGCATCAATGATGGCATTCAGCTGAAACTTTATGATAACATTATAATGGGTCTAAAGATTATACGCTGACATGCTACTTGCTTGATTACTGTACTGTATTTACCGTATATCTTGGGGCAAGATAAAATAAATGATTTTTTTCCTGTCCCATAAATTATGGTTTAATTTTTTTCAACTAGATCATATGTCCCAAAACTTAAGAACCAAAACAAATTGTGTTGAATTTGCCCCCCACCCCCCCAGCACGTCATGTTACAATAAGGTAGGTAAATTACACGTTTATTTGATAATAAACTGAAAGAAACTAACCTTGTACTGTTCTCATATTTTCCTTTTTTTTTTGTTCTTCATAAGCAATTTATGTATAAAAAACACAAACGTATCCACTATACTAACGTATCCACTAACACCACATGATCCGGTAATGTAGAGTACCGGTCGTGTGTATCGCTTATGTCAGGTAAAAACATTGACACATTGTTTTATTGACGTGAATATAGACAAACGAATCATGTTTGGTTGTCCTCAGAAGTTTCAATACCGGTATATTATCAAACTGAAAATTGGATCCAGCAAAATCACAAACAATAGAAAGAGACAGAGAAATACAACCGATTGCTTCAAGGCACCAGCAATTCACGCATGACCTGGTGTAAGGTGCAAAATTACCAAGAGTGTATTATATCCAGGTTAACAATATAACAATATTTCGCAAATAAAAATCATTATTAGGAAATACATTCACCATGAGAGCAAATGACAATATTTTCGCTAGCATGGGATACAGAACGTATTCTTAAAGATAATTAATGCCGTGTATACTATTTATCCTGCAAACATCAATACCTGTTTGTATCAGTTATGATTACAGATGGCAAACAATAGAAGACCGGGTGGTGAATAAACACAGCTGGTAGCGAGCAATAAACTCATTGTTTCAACTTACCAGTAGGATATCAAATACAAAGTTTATTTTATTACAAAGCAAGCAGACCCTGGAAGCCGACTTTGGATTCTTTTAAGTGTGCAGATTTTTTATGTACAAAGTCGGCCGACCAAGGGAAGCTGGCTTTGGTTTGTTTTTAGCAGTATTCACAGGAATCTTGAAAATAAATTGAAACAGTGGAACAGTCGGGGTCTGTGAGTAACACTTTGAGCATACATTTTGAAATGTACCGGTATTAAAGGATTTGCCACAACTGAACAGGTGTCAGTTGTGCGGCACGATCACAGGAAGTTGAAATAAATACTGTCAGCTGAATATAGGACTCTACTTGGCACTGAACAAGTATCAACTTTGCGGCTCGATCAAAGGGTTGGGAAAACAAAGCGAGGCTGCCTTTACAAGCTAAGGGATTTGCACTGGCAGATAACTGAGGAAATATTACTTGGGAATTAGATCTGGCTTATGAAAAAGTCAAATACAAATCAACTAAAAACTTTTATTGCATCAAACAATGTTTATACAGCAAAACAAAATATAATACAAGTACGTGTTGCACCGACTTGCACGTATTTTGTACGTAGTGCAAAAATCTAGTCTCCTATATTGCCCATAGATTTATCAAATTTTGTTTTTCAGAAGTTTGCAGTTAAGAAGAAAAGTGTAAACAAACAACACTGACAGTTGTTTTTATTTTATTTATTTAATGAAATACAAGTTTTAGTGCATTTTTTTTACCAGCTAAGCATCGATATTATGATTCAAAAGGTGTCCCAAAACTTACGACTCGAAAAAAACGATCTGTCCCAGAACTTACAGTGCACAAAAAAATTACTTTAAAAATTAATGTATGGTGTCCCAACATATACGGTGTCCCAAGATATACGGTAAATACAGTAAGCAGAAAGCTTGGTTCACCATTGTTAACTTATTCGGCCCCGATTCTGCCAATAGGTGTGATCCGTTTTGTGCATTCAATGGCCGATCCCGCCTGTAGTCGTGGTTTGTTTACTGCATTCAATGGTCGATCCCGTCTACAGTCGTGGTGAATGTGTGTTAGTAACAATGTCTCTGATTGGTTACAAATGGTTGTTTTCCAAGAATCTGACGATATTAAACCGATCAGAAATGATTTTACTTTCCTTTGTGCAAATTTGAACTATTCATAAGCCAAGGTTACTAATTGAAAGCAGTTTTATTATGCGTGTTTCATTCATGAAAAATCGTAAACAATGGCGAACTTAAGAGTGATATTTGATGATTGTTAGAGCGAAAACGAGAAGTTTCTCAGTTTTGATCTTGAAAATATTGAGCAAGCAGAGGAAAGATATGTTCGACAGTTGGATATTTTATGAGATTTAGACTCAGACATAGAAGTTTCTAAAATTGAATCGCCAGAAGAAGAGGATGCTGATAGCAACGATGAGACGGTTCTTACGGATCTAGCAAACTGGAACGATCATCTTCGGCCTGTCCAAATCGATGATTTTAGTGGACAAATAGCACAAAAAATACATGACTGTGTAGACAAATTTATTTGGTACAATTGGTGAAAATTTCATGGATTTGTATTGGGTATAAGAAGGGAAATTAAGGTAAGAATGAATACATGTGCATGACGTTTACAAAATTTTCTAAATAGGTAAAAACTCTCTGGGGCACAAGCAGCTAGACACAGCTTAGTGATGCTGGGGCAAAGCAGCAGGCATCACAGTACCAATTGTTTTTTCATAGACCTTAATGTTAATGTTTGGTGAAATAAATATACCTTCTCTCCTACTTTAGCATGCGTGTCACACACTGTCATAGAGAGCAATATTAGATTGTCAATTTGACAGGGACAGAACCAGGTACTCCATAGGATTTAAGAGAGATAACTCTGCTGGAACTAGACAGGGGTAAGAGTTATCCAGTCACAACAGACACATTTTCAGTGATGTCTATCACATTTTTAAAAAATCATAAAAAATTTAAAAAAATTGATCTACATGTGAATTAACATAATCTCACATGTTGCTAAGAGACTCAACTTTTTTTTAAGCCAGACAGAAACTACAACTCTTACATAATACACCAATCACTGCTAGTTTTGTTGTTTATTTCTGAATACAATGTTCCCTACACCTTAAGCTCCGCCCCCATGGGCTTGCGCAATTGGTACCATGATACCAGCATAATACTGATAACAGTGCTGGGGCTGAATGAGTTAAGTTTGTGGTAAAGTTTTTGAAAGTCACATATATCCTACATTAGTGGTGGCATTCAGCTGAAACATTAGGATAATATTGCTATGGGTATAAAGATTATACACTGATATGCTAGAAATTCCTGTGTTGCTTGTTGGTGGCATTCAGCTGAAACATTAGGATAATATTGCTATGGGTATAAATATTATACACTGATATGCTAGAAATTCCTGTGTTGCTTGTTGGTGGCATTCAGCTGAAACATTAGGATAATATTGCTATGGGTATAAAGATTATACACTGATATGCTAGAAATTCCTGTGTTGCTTGTTGTGCATTCTTAAGCAGAAAGCTTGGTTCACCACTATAAACAAAGTTGAAGTTTTGTGTTGCTGCATTCAACTGAAAATTTGGTAAAATATTCACGTATGTCTAAAGTTTATTCACTGATATGCTAGAAGTTCCTGCCTTGCCTGTCTCTCCTGCTTAAGCAAGAAGCACATTTCATTGTTGTAAACAGTGTTAAAGTTTTGTTTTAAAATTTGTGAAAGTCAAATGTCTTCTACATGAGTTGCTGTATTCAACTCAAACTTCAGGTTCTTATCAGTAGAGGTCTGAAGTTTATACACTGATACATGAAGAGTTGTTGTCTTGCCTATTTAAGCAGCATGGCCAAAAATGTTCAAGATTTGTATGAAAACGTTTATGAAAGTCAGATACAGGGGTTACACTGACATGTATACAGATGCATGTGGTACATCGGGTTCTGTGGAATACTTGTTTGAAAAATTGATGGGATATTTTGAGAATACAGACATTTGATACCAGTCTGAGTTGTAATCAGCCAGATGTTAGTCATGCCTTTGACAGTATAACAAACAGCTTTGTGACCAAGACTAATTTAGGGTGCCTTCAAGTTGGAGTGCGTATTCTCACCATGATCAAGTGCATATACTGTCATTTCAAACATAGATGGAACATCCAGAGCTTGTCCTAAAAGCATAGTTTGAATTGATTAAATATGCTCCATCATAAAACATGGATTGTGCTTACATTAGGAGGAATATGCTCTCAGCTTGAGACAAAATGCTTGAAATTATATTATTTTGCATAATTTGAGTGCATCTGAAAATTTCTTCATATATTTTCATTAAGTTTCGTTTTGCTTAAAATACACAAATAGGCTGCTTATCTTGAGCATGTAACTGACTTTGCCCTGTGTCATGGGTTGTAGATATTGTAATACATGTACTGACTTTGCCCTGTGTCATGGCTTGTAGACATTGTAATACATGTACTGACTTTGCCCTGTGTCATGGCTTGTAGATATTGTAATACATGTACTGACTTTGCCCTGTGTCATGGGTTGTAGATATTGTAACACATGTACCGACTTTGCCCTGTGTCATGGCTTGTAGATATTGTAATACATGTACTGACTTTGCCCTGTGTCATGGCTTGTAGACATTGTAATACATGTACTGACTTTGCCCTGTGTCATGGCTTGTAGACATTGTAATACATGTACTGACTTTGCCCTGTGTCATGGCTTGTAGATATTGTAACACATGTACTGACTTTGCCCTGTGTCATGGGTTGTAGATATTGTAATACATGTACTGACTTTGCCCTGTGTCATGGCTTGTAGACATTGTAATACATGTACTGACTTTGCCCTGTGTCATGGCTTGTAGATATTGTAACAAATGTACCGACTTTGCCATGTGCCATGACTTGTAGATAATATAACAGATGACTTTGCCATGGGTCATAGCTTGTAGATATTGTAACAGATGACTTTACCCTGGGTCATAGCTTGTAGATATTGTAACAGATGACGTTACCTTGGGTCATAGCTTGTAGATATTGTAATCAGTGACTTTGCCTTGGGTCGTAGCTTGTAGATATTGTAATCAGTGACTTTGCCTTGGGTCGTAGCTTGTAGATATTGTAATCAGTGACCTTGCCCTGGGTCATAGCTTGTAGATATTGTAATCAGTGACTTTTCCTTGGGTCATAGCTTGTAGATATTGTAATCAGTGACTTTGCCCAGGGTCATAGCTGTAGATATTGTAATCAGTGACTTTGCCCTGGGTCATAGCTGTATATATTGTAATCAGTGACTTTGCCCTGGGTCATAGCTGTATATATTGTAATCATTGACTTTGCCCAGGGTCATAGCTGTAGATATTGTAATCAGTGACTTTGCCC
Source organism: Margaritifera margaritifera (assembly GCA_029931535.1). NCBI lineage: Eukaryota > Metazoa > Mollusca > Bivalvia > Unionida > Margaritiferidae > Margaritifera > Margaritifera margaritifera. The sequence goes on along the minus strand of JAQPZY010001401.1, from coordinate 2,323,471 downwards.
TGGGTCATAGCTGTATATATTGTAATCAGTGACTTTGCCCTGGGTCATAGCTTGTAGATATTGTAATCAGTTACTTTGCCCAGGGTCATAGCTGTATATATTGTAATCAGTGACTTTGCCCTGGGTCATAGCTGTAGATATTGTAATCAGTGACTTTGCCCTGGGTCATAGATGTAGATATTGTAATCAGTGACTTTGCCCTGGGTCATAGCTGTAGATATTGTAATCAGTGACTTTGCCCTGGGTCATAGCTGTAGATATTGTAATCAGTGACTTTGCCCTGGGTCATGGCTGTAGATATTGTAATCAGTGACTTTGCCCTGGGTCATAGCTGTAGATATTGTAACACATGTGGTGATATTGTAATATAGCTTTAGGCTCATGATAACATTATTAGACCTTAAGGTCCATCACTGGGTCATACAATTCAAATTATTGAGACCCCACCCTATAAGCATATATACACTTGATGGGCATAAAAAGATGAATTTATACATGCAAATGGGATTGATCCCAGCATCCATCCCTACCCCCAGGGTCATATCCCCTGGGTTATAGGGGTGAAATGATACACCTGTGCTGCATATCGATATGATTCATGATGCACAGCCTACGATACAATACGTTACGTTATCGATACACATATCAACTTGATGGTCTTTTCATCTTTAAAAGGTCTCAGTGGTAGGGTTGTGCTGTTTTGTATGTGTTGACATATTGGTTGTATTTGTAGTATGCAGATTACAGACAGACATAGATTTAACATCAGTTCATATGCCATTTGCATCCTTGACAAGATAAAAAAAAAGTACATCCAAAGTACATGTTAGTTGTTAGTGATTTTAATTCAATCATTTAGGCCATTTGAGGCTATTCCATTTGATCAGATCAAGGACTCATCTTGGTAAACACACCCTTTATTTTACACTGCATGAAAGCTTTTAAAACATATTATTATCAATTTCATGTCTTCACTTAAATTTCAAAGACATGACAGTGTTATCTTCAAAACAGATAAATAGCAATTTCCTCTTGCAAGGAAAATCTTATCTAGAGCAAGTCCAGGTGTGGGAGTGGAGATGACTAACAACCAAAATCTATCACATTGTACTTCCTGCAGATGTGAAACAACTGCCGCGGCCACAGGCACTCGTTTCTGTTAGTGAAAAGGAAAACTATTGACATTGTCCACTTCCCTTCTATACAAAATTCACAAATTAACACAAGGAGACAAAACTGCACAGTTTGAAATCTGCCTACTTGCTGATTCTGTGCTAATTTTATTTATCCTGTTGGAACGTTTAGTCACTGATTACCTATATCAATGTAAATGGAAACATTTCAAACTTGTTCTTCATGTACGACTTTAGTAATTTACAGATCATTTAATAACCATTTTGAAAGAAGTTTCTCTGTTGCTTTGTATCTACCTGGATCAAGTTTGGATGCCAATGCTTTTGGTGTGTCACGCAGTGAATAAACTGCAGTCAGTTCTGATTGGTGGGTATTGTTTTCCCTGGACTGCAACAAACAATAACCACCAATCAGAATTTAATGTAACATATTTCACTGAGTGACACACTGGAAGTGTGGCCTTTAAATTTGATCCATATAGAAAAGATACGAAGCAACAGAGAAACTTCGTGTAAAAGTGGTTATTAAATGATCAGTAAAGTACTTAAATCATACATGGAGAACAAATTTGGAAAGTGTCCTTTGCGTTGATATATATATATATATTATCAGTGGCTGAACATGCTGAGGGATAAAATAATTAGTATGTAATCGGCGAAAGGGGGGGGGACACATATCGAACCACGTAACCTTGTGTTAATTTGCAAAAGGTGAGTGGGTGTTTTCAACAGTTTTTTCTTCTTTTTTTACTGACAAACATTAGTGCCTGTGCCGTCTCAAATAAATTCTCAGTTGAAAGAATAAAAAGGCAAACAACTAATAATTATTCATGACTGCTGAAGATTAAAGTAACTTCTTTAAGGTAAGTATCGTTTTGTATTGATTCTTCACCTCTTGTATCGATATGTGATTGATATGGTAAAAGTATCGATGCATTGATATATCTATGAATCATTTCACCCCTACTGGGTTATATCTTGGAATTACAGCTCTCATCATTATAATGCGGTAGTCGGAGTCCATTACCGCCGGCTGCGTTATGTACCAAACCATGTTATATTGAGAACCACGATACTTATGGAATAGCTATATATTGAGAATAGTGTAATATACAGAACCGTGGTATAGCAGGCATTAACAAAATTTGTTCAATAATGGTGTTTTGAAAAATAAATGAAGATATATGACTAAGTTTCACCTTGTTTTCCTTCAACCCATATTGTTATACATTGTTATGATTTTTGTCATGGGGTCCATAGTAGTACCGCATTATATCTGGCATGATGTTGTAATGAGTCATGTTATAATGGGGGAGAGCTGTGTTGAAATTCCCCGTACTTAAATCATATATACACTTACTGGACATTAATAGACCAAATGAAATATGCAACTGACCCAGGGTCCATCCTTACTGCTGTAGGTACTTACTCCTGAGTCATGATCTTGAAAACTAATGAGATCCCCTCCAAATAACAATGTACATAGTTATTTGGCATGAAAAGACAAATACACACACCCAGCTGACATTTGTCCATGGGTCAGTTCTTATCCAAGAGGCTCAAACTTAGGGTGGAGGTCAAAATGTGGAAGTGCAGTGTACATGTTTTACAAACACAGAATTCTAGTTTAACGTGCAATGTATACCAGCATTTCTATTATTCAAGTGCTAAAAAAAAGATTTGTATCATGTTGACTTGTAGTTGAGGTTGAGCCTAAAATGTGCATTTTCTCATCATTTAACTTTACAAAATATTTCATTTTATTCCAGATGGAGTTATTCAAAAGAGCAGACCAAGAAAAGTTAAAGGAAATATTTTTGAAGGTAAATTTTTTTTCCAGGCAAACAACATACCGTATATACTCACATATAAGTAGGGTCCAAATGCAAACAACATAGACCCTGATCTGCTGTCGCATAATGCAGCGGCAGATCAGGGTCCATTTTGTTTGTTCTACTGATTAGTCCTTACAAACTGCATAGACCCAGATCTGCCAGTGCATTATGCGATGGCAGATCTGGGTCTATGCAGTTTGCAGTTGGTGTCGGCTTATACGTGAGTACATACGGTAATGGTTATGAAGACCATTTTCATGAGTGTCTTTTAAAGTTCTGTGGGTAAATTAGAATACAATTTTGAAATCTCTGTAAAATGTGGAAAAAAAGAACAACAATTGTTGTAGCTTATCTAGTTATAAGTTACCATTATTAAAAACTAAAAAATTATTCTCGAACATTGCTTGGATTAATTCAGCCAAGTTAAACAAAGGGCATATTGACATCAGTGCCTTTTAAATGTGTAAGCATTATGCCAGTCTGCCATCAAATAATAGATAATGAAATATCTGTGAACATATTAGATCAGATATTACAGAAAGTCTTCTGGCATCAATAGCTTTCAGTAATCTTTGTTACAGAGCAGTCATATTGAGCAGATGATCCACATGCTTTGTAAAAAAAAAGTAATTTCTGTAAAAAAAATATTATTGAGATGCACATGGAGAAAATAATTACATGCATATGTTTTGTTTCTGCAACCCTGACTCAATAAAATGTGGGGACATCTTGATTGGTCCTATCAATCTGACAAGCTTGTTGACAAGATTGCAAACTGTCCCCCCTCCCCAATACAGACAAATAAAATTTGGTTACCCAGTTTGTATGTATACATATGTAAATGACCTGATTAGATTTTCATGCCATTACAGCAATTTTTCAGTTTTCAACACATTTATGAACTTTTTAGACTTTTTTTTAACAAAACAATTAAGCAAACAACACTTGAGATAGAACAATGAAATGTATCAACAATCATATACATTTCTTTTGTGTTGTAAATAACATTTTCTCCCCAGTCCTTGCATATTTTTCCAACACCTAGTAGCAAATCCTGCCTGCCCGGTACAAGGGAAGCACGGTTTCTTCTCGCACAAGTATACTTGTTTACAGATTGAGGGGATATCATTCATACGACTTGAGTTCCCTGAATAGAGACTTCTCCATCAGGTTTCCATTGCTTGACCCATCTTTGACAAGTGACCACTCACTAGGCACTGGTTGCCAGTCACCTGGCACTGGGTAATGTGTCAAAATACCTGTCGACAGGTCTCTTTCACTGCTTACAGGATACGGTGAATAGTAATGATGTGGAGCTTGGGTGGGTGATACCAGGCAGTTGGGAAAGGAGACTGAGAAACTGTGTGAAATATATAGACAAAACTGCAGTATTCTGGTGTATCTCTGAGTTTGTATTGTAACTTTCATGTCTATTTCAGTATGCAAGCAAGGAGGTGAAGGGAGAGAAATTCATGACCTACTCAGATCTGATCATAAATTATTTACAACTTCTGAAGAAGAATAACTATGATGACTACACACTTCAGCTGTTTGGAAACAGTGTGGATACTAGCAGAGATGAGTAAGTTAGGTGTCCACAAAATGTGGGTACTACTGTCAGCTTCTTGTTTCCTGAAGGACACTACTAGTATATTGGAGCCATCCCAAACACAGAGGTTCCATCAGTGTTCTCATGTCATAAATTGGGTGAGCTTGTTACCACTCTAAAAGCCTTTTTTCTAATCAGATTTTGATGGTATGTAAGCTTATGTCATCAAGATCTCAGATTAGTTAGATTATAATTATTGTTTATAGCACTTCTGGAATGTTTGGTGATTCAATCCTAGTAATTTCATATTGAAATCATGTATACATGTGGTACAGTGCATGCAATTACTTGCGAGTTTGTATTAGCTTGCCAGGCCATAAGGCCAGGTGAGCTTAAGGTATGGTCCGTTTTTGTTTATGTGTCATCTGTTCTCTGTTGCTGTTTAATTCTTCTCAAGTACTGCTCAACAGAATTTTGACCAAATTTGACAGAAAGGACTAAAAATAGAAACACATCTAAATAACTTTTTCTCAGAAACCTCTCAGCAGAAATTTAACAAATTTGATGAAAAGCATCCTGACATGTAGGTCTTTCAAATTTGTTCAGTATAAATAATAAGCATTATAAAAATATAGAGGACATCATAAGATAAACAATGGTGAAACTTTTATCAAAATCTGCCAGGTAGTTTTAAAGTTCTGAGCATTTGAAGATTTGTCATGGGGGATAGCTTTGTCACAACTTACTACCTATTCCAGATTTTGATGACATCACAGATGAGAAATACTAATTTAAAATAAGTTTAACAGTACATATGATCCTTTCTTTTTATCTTTTGTTTCAAGAAAATACATAAATTAATATTCATCTTCTAAAACCCAAAAATTTGTAAAGGAGTAGGAATAAATATTTAAATTACTGACAGGCATATGAAATTTAAGTTCAGTCTTTAAAAAAAATTGAATTTGAGGTTTCTGGAGAAAAATGAACGAGAAAAATCTCTGATTTCAATATATTTTAGTTAACACAACTTTTCAAATGCATCTAGTGACATATGAATAAGGTCAGTCAGGTATAATGCTGAGATGTGTAGAAATTAAAATTTTATTTGAATCATTTAAATTTCAATCTACAGTGCTGCTAAAATTACCCAAATAACTACCTGAATGTATAGTACCATCTTCTACATCTTTCTGCTTAAAAATTGCAACAATATTACCTTTAATTTGTTTTATTAAAGATCATTTAAAATCTTTATCTCTTCTCTGACATCATTGAAACTCTTGAATATTATGAAATTGACAAGTTATCTCCCCATACATTTTTAAAACTTGAACATCTAGAAAAGTTCTTAAATGATTTTGATGGCATTTTCACTTTTGTTTATGTCATGATGTCCTCTTTATTTTTCTTATATTTATTTATAAACTTCATTGTTGCTTAAACAGAATTTGACCAAATTTGATGGCAAACATCATGGTGTGAAGATCTTTCAAATTTGTTGAAATTATGCTGATCCACTGTCAAACATGGTTGCCATTACTAAAATTACAAAAGCCTTTAAACAACTGCTTTTAAAAACTGCTGAACAGAATGTGACAGAAAGCATCCTGGCATAGTTGGCTTCCAATTTTGAACATATGATGCCAATCTGCTATCAAATATGGCTATCATTATCAAAAGTAGGCAAAACATTAAATGACTTCTCTGAAACTGCTCAGCAGAAATTGACCAAATTTGACAGAATGCATTCTATTCATAAGGGCTTCAAATTTGTACAAATGATGCCAAGTTGACATCCACTTTGGCTGCCATTACTAAAAGTGGAAAATGTTTTCACAGACTTTATTTCAGATATACTTAACAGAATTGGACCAAATTTTGCAGAAAGTATTCTGGCATGAAGGGCTTTTAACTTTAAACAAATCATACCAAACTGCTCTAAGATGTGGCTGCTGTTACTGAAAATAGAAAACCCTTTCAAAGCTTCTTCTAAAACCCCATTTAAAAGACTTTTATCAAGTTTGACAGAAAGTTTCTTGGCTTAAACACCTTTCAGATTTATACAAATGCTGCTGATGCCTCAGGAAATACAAAGTTAGGAGGGTGGTAAAATCCCATATGCCCTGTCAAAAGACAATGTAGTATTTAGGTGATGACTATATACATAATACAAGTTAGGAGGGCAGTAAAATCCCATATGCCCTGTCAAAAGACAATGTAACTAATAGTATTTAGCTGATTATATACATAATACAAGTTAGTAGGGTGGTAAAATCCCATACGCCCTGTCAAAAGACAATGTAACTAATAGTATTTAGGTGATGACTATATACATAATACAAGTTAGGAGGGTGGTAAAATCCCATATGCCTTGTCAAAAGACAATGTAGTATTTAGGTGATGACTATATACATAATACAAGTTAGGAAGGCGGTAAAATCCCATATGCCCTGTCAAAAGACAATGTAACTAATAGTATTTAGCTGATTACTGCATAAATGTTTCCGTGTTGTATACATGCTAGCCTACACAGGAGGCCATTTCTGACCAGTGCAGTTGAAAGTGGGAATAAATATGTTTCTTCAGTGACTGTACCTTGTATATTGTGTTAAATTAATGTCAACAGGATAACTGTGTGTTGTGCATATGAATGGGTATAGGAATTAGATGAGTGAATTGTATGTTGTTCATGTGAAGCCTCAGCTCTAGTTGCTTCAGATATGTTAAGTGATTGGAGTCAGGGCCAGCTCGGGGGTAAAAGGATGTAATTCCCTCTATCTCATACCTATTCTTCTAATTTATTATGATCACGTTACTTATTTGAGAAAGTAATTTTTGGAGTTAAATGTTTCTTCAGTAATATTTACCTGATTATAATATGGGCACAGACTCCCAAGTGCTTGATACACATCTTTGGTAGAGTATGCTTGTCCACTCCAGTAATAACTGATGAATGTTAGGATTTGGCTGCAAGTTCATCTCTCTCCAATTGTACAGCGCTCTTATCTGACTTCTGTCTTGGCATTCAGATGTTATTTTAGCACTTTTATTGCTAAAACAAGCCAGAAGATGTGGTTAATGTCTTTTTTTAGCTGGGGAGGGCTTGAATTTGGAAGTACCAGGTAGTTGTGTTCTACTAATATATTATGATCATATAGGTGTTATTGAAGAAATATATTTTAGTCTGAAATGTTTTTGTTTTTTCAACATTGTTTGAAAGATACTGATTTATGTTCTTATGAGCTGTTGTACAATTTACTTAAATATATATATATATATATATATATATAGATAGATATATATATATATATATATATACTGGTATAAGTCTTTTTTTCTGTTTAGACTTATTTCCTTTACCGAGTTCCAGGCATTTGAAGCACTCCTCTGCCTTCCTGATGCAATGTATGCTTTGGCATTCCAGATTTTCGACAGGAATGGAAATGGTTTCATAACTTGTGGTAGGTAGTCAAATTTGCTGGAAATGGTTTCATAACTTGTGGTAGGTAGTCAAATTTGCTTGGTGTGTGGTAATATATGGCACACTGTGAAGGGAAAAAAATACAATGAAGTTTGAGCAATTTATTGTTAATTAAGACCCCACATGATGAAGCCTTGTAGTAATCACTTTGTTCATCCAGCTGTCTGCCTGTCAACAATTTGGTTTCTTCAATAGTTGGATTATAACCAAATTTTGCATGTGGCTTTATGTTGATAAGACCTCAAAGGAGTTGGATTTTCAGCCATTTCTGTCATCATTTAGAGGAGTTATAACCCCTGATTGCCTGTCCACCTTAACTTTTGTTTCCACAGCTTAACTTGACTTAAGCAAAATTTTGCATGCAGCACCTTATTAACAAGACCTTGAATGAGTTTGATTTGCAACATTCTACTACATCATTTAGAGGAGTTATGCCCCTTGATTGCATTCTTTTACATATCATATCTTGACCAAGTATTGTTCAGAGGTTGCACTAGTTCTGTGTGGTGCATATGTCCTTGAAGGCATATGTCAAAAAGGTAGCACCTCGAGTCTCCATGTTTGCATAACCGTACACATGCTATCAGTAACTGACACAGATTTGGTGCAGATGAAAATTTGTATTTAATTGAATTTTGATAGGTCTGGATTCCCAGGCAAATGTAACACGGGATATTCTGCGTGTAATACAGAATGACACTCTACCTATTACTTTTTTTTAATTCAAAATCGAGTACATACTCCATTACTGTAAAAACTATTGATACTCGGACTAAATACACCAGTAGCTATTCATGGATTGGGAACCAGACTAATACAGAGGCAAAATTCTATATCAACACGAGCTACATGTACGCTTATCATAGGAGGTGCACATGATTGGGGCCTACGGAACATTTTTTATATGAACAATGACATAAGAACTTATATTCCATTTTGGCACTGGCCATTAGTAAACAGTTCCCACTAAATGGAGAATAATAGAGAATTATGATGAACAAAACTATGGCAAATTTGGATGCAGCTTGCAATCTTGTTGCATCCCATTCCCAATATTTTATATCATGGAGGATCTATTTACAGATACTATCTTTTTCTATCAAGAATGATGTATTTTGCATCTGGGATGCAAAATTTTGCTTTAATGTGACCTCAGATTTTTGGATTTCATCCAGATTTGATATGTAGTTTGATGAGCCCTTAAATAAGTTTGATTTCCAATGTTCCATGACATCATTTACAGGAGTTATTCCCTCAGATTGTCCATCCCCCTGACTTTGGTTTCTGCAGCATTATTTTAACAAGGATTGTTGGATTTCAATCGGATGTAGCCTATAGCTATATACTGATGAACCTCGAGTTTAATTTACAGCATTTCATATTATCGTTTAGAAGAGTTATGGCCCCTCCTTTGATTTCCACAGCATAACTTTACTAGGAAATGTTTGATTTCAACCAAATCTAATTTGCACCTTTATGTTGATGAGACCTTGAATGAGTTACATTTCCAGTATTTCGTGTCATCATTTAGAGGAGTTATGTCCCCTGATTCTCCATTCTCCAAACTTCCTTTCCTTAGTTTAAGGCACCTATCGCTAATACCTGTAGTTGCAATATTCATCTTTGATTTGTATGCCCTTTCATGACAGAGGTAGTTAATATTTCTGTAATGTATATGGAGTGTTTTCTGTGTTTGGTTACTATCAAAATAGCAGAGACGGTGAAACTGCAGATTTGTGATGACATATTTTGTGATTACAAAATTTGACTTCTTACTTGTCCCTAATTTCCCATCACATCACCCTATTTAGACAGAAGGGAGAAGTCACTTTGCCCTGCACTTTGAGCCTAGTGCAGTGTTAGTTTTAGACTACCATTACACTGTTGACCTTTATTTTTCATCTTTGGCACAAGAACGTTGCATCTATGGTGCCCACAGTGTATTAAAAAAAAACACCATAAAAAGCATTTTTTTAAAGTTTGTTATGGTTGATTTTAGGCTCACTGGGCAAACCCCAAGTCGGCTTACTGATTCGAGTGCAGAGATGCCAACCATTCCAGATTTTGCGGAATTATTAAAACAATTTTAGTGAAATCCCACATCTCGGTTGGTAATGACTAAATTCCAGAAAATAAAATTTGGACGGGGAGTTTTTTGTGGATACTGGTAGGGAGAAAAGTACTTCAACACCAATATTGTAGGATAGTACATAGAATATAGTTTATCAGTGTAAAAAAAAATAATTAAATATCAATGTAAATAACAAGAAACAAGTTGATTATACAGTAAATTTGTGAAAAATGATGGCAGAGATGAAGAGAATAGAAAGATGCAGATAATTTATGAGGAAGACTAATGTTATTGATTTTGTCAAAATGTTGGAGGAATTCAGGGTACTGGAATTGGAGGAATGGTTACATGATATTTATTCTCTTTGGACCTTAATTGTTACTGTGTACAGATGTGTACATACATGCCAACCATTATGTTTTGGGCATAATCATGACATTATTTTTCACTGAATTATGTCTTACACTTGCCACTATATGGACCATGCTTATTTGGTACATTAAAAAAAAATGAAAAAATAAAGCAATGAAAAGTTGTGTTGTATTTTTTGTTATCTGTTTAAATTCCATGTAATATAAATTTGAGAATATTCGAGAAAAGGTTTCTGCTTAACAGTAGAATGAGAGCACACTTGTCCATCATTGACCTACATGTACTTTCCTAACACTATTATTATGTTCTATTTATAGCAGCTGTATAGGACCCATTTTTCAATTTGAAAACATGTCTTGTAGATTCATTATATCGATGAAGACAATTAGCAAGAGGATCAGTCTATACTGTAAATAAGGAGGCAGCTTCGTTGCTTGTATATTGCAGCTGGAGCCAGCCTCCATGAAGTAATAACAGATCTAGGCCAGGTATAGAAATTGTCAACACAGTGATTGACAGGTAACGCTAGTTCAAAGGTTTGTGGTATCTTTCAAAGGTTTGTGGTATCTTTCAAGTTGTGTATAATGGGAAACCCTGTTCTCACCATGTATTGGCATCACATGTGCATGAGTTTTTGTTGTCCTTTTATGTTCTACTAGCATTTGGCATAGCATTACATGAAAAGTTTGCACAGACTCAACATCTTAAAAGGATAAGTGACTATTGTGCTTGTCCATCAACTTTGTCTGTGGACAACTGTAAACATTGTCATGTCCAACAATAGTGGATCTTTAATGAAGATCTGGTGTACACCATTATGACTATCTGCACACTTTCTGTCCACATGCCACAGTGCATTGGTACAGATGTTTCCATACTATTGTAAAGTATTATGCTTTTTTTCCTTGCATTTTCTCTACTTATGCAAAATATATTATGTCCATAAGGAATGAGCAGTGTTTGAAAACTAAAGTTTACTTTTCACATTATAAACATTATGTTGGAAGAATTCAACAAGATCTTGATACCCAATCCGTTGTCAAGCATTACACACAGATGATGATCATTAGATGGGACAAAGTTGAGAACAAAAACAAATTTAAGGTAGAATTAGGCAAGATGGCAGTGATCTGTAAAGGCGAGCTCCTTAGACCACTTGGCCCCGGCCCCGGAAGGAGAGATGTCACTTTCTAGTTGCCACATTATGATTCTGAAGGTTGCCATGTGGTGACCAGTTGACAATTTTCACTTGTTAAAGTAAACTTTTTAGTTGCAATTTTACTTGTTTGAGGGCTGCCAAAGACCTCTTGTTTTCAGAGTCTACAGTGCTAACTACAGGGTCATATAGCTTTCTGCAGTCACAACAATTCTTTCCACATTTTATGCCTTACCTCTGATTACAGAGCGCTCAGTATATATATATATTTTTTTTTTTTTCCTGTTAATGGCTACATAACAGGTGTCACTTTTCTGGTGGCGACCATGACATTTTACACATCAACAATGTTAAAATTTTGTGTTAGTGTTTTTGAAAATCAAATATCTATCACATCAAACTTGCTACAATATTAATGTTTGCTTGGATTTCCTATCTTGCCTGTGTATGTGGAAGGCCAAATCATAATGCCATTCAAAAGCGAGAGACACTGCCTTCCATGTAACTCTTATTTAATTTATTCTAATGTTTGATTTGATCAAGTCATTAAATTTTCCTTTACACTAAAACTCCAGTTTATCTATTTTACTATTGACTTTACTTCCAGATGAATTTGAGGACATAGTCACTCATACTACACTCCATCAGCGTATACCCTTCAACTTCAACTGTGATTTTATTCAACTGCATTTTGGGGAGGACAAGGGACGCAAAGTGACTTATGCTGAGTTCACACAACTCATACATGTAAGTAGCCTAGTTTCTAGCCCGATTAAAGTTTCCAGATCTATTCAAAATTCCAGATACATATATCAAGGTTATATACTACAGTATCACAGTATCACTTATTCTTTCATAATAATGCTGTTCATTTCATAGATGCCTTAAAAGTTAACTGTGACACAAGTCACCTTAGGGCTATTCTAGAAATAATGGTAACGGGGGGAGGGGGGGTGGTCGCAAGGCACTTTTTATTTTCACACACAAGGCATAAATTATAGTTAATATCAACCCCCCCCACCTTGGACGAAGTATATATTTCTTCAAGCACCACCGTGCATGAAATTTATTTGCGGAAATTCAACCTAGCATGAATGCATATTAAAATAAAAGACAGTCCCTAAGTCGGCTTGTTTTCATGAAATTTTCAGGATCTAGGGTGCAGCATACATTGTTTGTTTACTCCTCTTGAGACAACAAATTTGTTTGAGCCTCCATTGTCCGAGTTTCCTCTGACCCTCCCCACCCCATTTTAGATATTTGGACATTTATGTTGAGTGGCGTCAGAATGCATTGCCTACTGAAAAGTTGGAATTTGCTGACACAGCGCGGTGTTGGCATAGGCTAGCTGCTTAGAAGTGGGCCTAGCAAACTTAAACAATATTACATTGAGCCATACCTGTATGAGATTGATAGGAGGAGGATTTATTTTCTCAAATTTCTAGTATAGCATATGTTATGTGTTTAATCTGCTGACAAATGAGAAGAAACTAGTGTTGATGAAATTTGCGCTGGTACTTGCCATTTGCATTGTTTGTCACATGACTACCCAAGTCACTCACACATCTAATCTCTGTCTGTCTGAGTTCAAGTCATGGATCGACAAATGTGAGTATCTGAGAAAGCTTGCCAGTAGCTTCCCATGGGTCGGTGGTTCTTCCCGGGTTCTTCCTCCACCAAATATACTGGCCGCCATTTATAGCCTATTATGTGCTGAAAAATGGTGTTAAAGCCCACAAAAACAAAAACAAAAAAATAATCCTAAGCTACTTGGAGGATTGCCATGTATTCATCGCAGGTCTAGTTGGTCCTAAATGAAAATGGTGCTGCTTGGACATCCAATATGGCTGTTGCTACTTCTCCCCATTGGATGGTCATATTGACATGGGGTTTTCCAAAATACTTCTTATGATGTCTAGTTGGTCCTGATTGAAAATGGTGCTGGTCTAACATTCGGTATGGCCGTATCAACATGGGGTTTCGCTAAAGATTTCATATGTCTGTTTGATCCTAAATGTAAACGGTGCTGATCTGACATCCAGTACGGCTACCATGGTGACCATCGTCATAATCTTCTTATGCTACTCATCGTTAATGTATGGTCATATTAACATATGGTTTTCACTAAAAGACTTCTTTTGATGTCTAGTTGGTTTTAAATGAAAACTGCTGATCTGACATCCAAAATGGCTGCCATTAATATTATTATAAATCTGAATTAAATGGTGGTATTGACATAGGGTTTCACTAGAAGACTTCTTATGATGACTAGTTGGTCTTAAATAAAAATGTCAACCCTTGGATTTTAGTATGGCTGTCCTGATGGCCAGCTTGAAAATCTTGTTATGGTTTCTCTTGCTGAGTGGATGGTCACATCGACATAGGGTTTTCACCAAATGACTTCTTATGATGTCTGGTTGGTCTTGGATGAAAATGGTGCTGATCTAACTTGCAATATGGCCACCATGGCAACCATCTTGAAAACCTTGTTATTGCTACTCTTCCTGCATGGATAATCATATCGACATGAGGTTTTCACTGAAAATGACTTCTCATGATGTCTAGTTGGTCCTAGATGTAAAATTTGTCCCTTGGACAACCAGTACTTCAGATAATGTCGATGGTCTTAAATGAAAATGGTGCTAGTGAGACCTCCATTTTCATGACAGTGGTGGCCATCTTTTAAATCATGTAATTGCTACTCTTCAGAGTTGATTGTCGTAGTGACATGGAGTTTTCATTGAAAGACTTCTGATGATATGTAGTTGGTTCTAAATGAAAATGATTCCAATCAGACCTACAATATGGCTGTCATGGTATCCCTGTTGAAAATCTTGTTATAGCTAATTCTTCCTGAACAGATGGTCCAATACATATGGGGTTTTCACTGACTGAATATCTTTTGATATCAAGTTGGTTCTAAATAAAAATGGTGCTGATCAATGGTGGCCATCTTGAAAATCTTACCACTACTCCTCTTGAAGGGATGGGTCATATAAACATGGGATTTTCACTAAAACATTTCTCATTATATATACTTGGTCCAAAATGAAAATCATGCCAATGTGATTTTCCAAAATTTGAAAAATCTTGTTACAGCTACTTCTTCTAAATGGATGGCTATACCAACATTAAAAAGAACAAGAAGAAAAACCCCCATTTCTTTATTGCAGCAGTGTTGCACATAGGTGCCCAATGATAGGGGACACTGTGTCCCCCACCCTTCAGATTTGGGGGACACAACATTTTAGATTGACAAATGAAAATAATAGTACATAATACACTATGGTAGTGCTATAAAATTGAGATAACCTTGTTTGCATCAACAGTTTTGCCACCTTAACTTTGTGGTCTGTACTATCATATTTTCCTTGGACATTTACATTATTGCAATACAAGTTTTATCATGTGCTCAAGTAACTCATGAAAACATTAACATGTTTGAATATCTGGTTAACCTGAAATGAGCTACACCATGGAATTCTCCATTCCAGATCTTGCTCTCATTTAAATTTAGTCTACATGCACTCATTATCTATTAGCATTTATTATAATAAATACCTATGTTTTCTGAATTACTGTTCTTTCCAAACTAACAAATCATTAATTAAATGACAGCTTGTGTATTTGCATAAATTTTGTCTCGTTTGTCATATTTCAACCTGAAAATAAATTAAATCTTCCTTGCCATAGGGATGACTTTACATTGTAACTCAGCTGACTACCACAAACCTTGAATGTTTTCAGTGCCAGATACATTGTTTGAAAATAGATATACATAGACATTATGCAGTTTTATCACCATTTGCAAATTTGGCCATTGCTAGAGCCCACAGTTACATGGATGTACATCCACTAATGAAAAGTTGTAGGTGTATTTCTTTGATTTTTTTCTGATGAAAAAGTGCATGAGAGGGGGGGGGGGGCACATGGTCAAGATTTGAGGGACATAGGCCAAAAGCTTGCGTGAAACCTTTGAGCCCATGCTCAATGTGCAACACTGTTGCAGTATATAGTTTATCCTATATTAAAGTGGTGCTGATCTCACTTCCAAAATGGCTGCTATGACGGCTATCCTGAAAATCTTCATATGGCCACATCTCTTGAAAGGATGATCATATCAGCATGGAATACTTGTTAAAACACTTATAGCAATGTGTAGATAGCTGGTTCTGAATGAAAATGGTGCTTATATTCCCTCCAACATGGCACCATAGTGGCAATCTTGAAAAGCTTGTTATCATTACTATTGCACACAAAAATGGTAACATTGACATCGTGTTTTCACTCCGACACTTCTTGACACAAGTTGATTGACTTTCTATCTTAGATATCAGGTTTGGAATCCAGGGCTATGATAGAGAATTTTGTTCTGCACTTAAAGGTATCTTGTGAACATGTTAACTCGAGACATCTAGGAAAATATTGTTGTTACCAAATTTGGTATGTTGGAGTTTTTAAAGAATATCAGCTAGTTTCAATACTTGGCAGTGAAAAAGAATGAAAGGACAGAAGAAATGGTCTTATCTTGGATTCCTGGAAATTCTTTTCAGCCAGTACAGCATCAGTCCCTGTGAGGGGCTTCTGTTAGAGTTATTTTCCCTGAAGGACACTAAGGGTGTGGGTGGGCAAGGCAGTTTTTGTCACCTATAATGTTTTTTTTTTGCCCTAACATGTGATGCGCCATGTTTGTTGTTCTGATATTAACTCTAGTTGTTAGGGTGATTTCAAACACAGATCCACGAAAGGTCCAAAGGTCACCTAAAGACAGCTTAAGTTTTCTATCCAAAATGCCATAGAAAAGAAAATGACTGCATGAAAGAATAGTCATAGCAAGAAAAGTAAAAATTCAAGTAATGCTGTAAGCATTTTAAAATATGTGCCTGTCATACTTTTTGTAGAGGGAAAAAGTATGTCTACAGATAGTCTAGAATATTCTAAGTGTTAATAGCTTACACTAGTGAAAATTTCTGGTTTCCCCATTTGTTGGTAAGGAGACGTTATATAATTCAAGAACAGAAACAGATTTATTACATTTTGAATGACAAGTTTTTCATTTGTTTTTAGGATTTTAATGAAGAGCACGCCCTGCAAGCCTTTCGAACACGTGATAAGAAGCAGAATGGGTACATTTCTGCCAAAGATTTTGAGGAAATCATGATTTCCCTGAAAAGTTACCTTCTTACACCATTTGTCCGTGATAACTTAGTTACGGTAAGTAGGGAATGCAGGGGTGTATTTTACTCTTAAATATTTTTGTATTGATTGAAAACATGCTTGACGGGGTTTCTGGAAGTTTCTAGTGACATATGTAGTTGATTGCAAATACATCTGTAGTTTTTGGGACACTCCTGATTGCCAGTCCGTAAATAGTATTACTAAGCTCTTTGTCTGCAAAAGTCCTTACATCAGCGATAGGTTGTAAATAAACCTACAGACAATGATGTCATGGCTTCCTCATTATTTACTGTGGATTTATTTGTAGCATGTATCCAAGCTGCATTTCCTTGGAAACAGAAGACCTTTTTTTTTGCCCACCCTTTAAAATATTTTAATAGGAACTTGAAAGAAACCTCATCATAATTGTTGTTTTAGTTTGTAGAAACATATGCTTATCAGGTCAAAACGAAAGTGATATTTTCATGAGATGTCAACATACACTTCTCTTAGAGTAGCATGAGACTACCAAATTTACAAACACAACAGATAAAAAGCAAGTTCTGACATCAACAATATCTGATGCAGATAAATTTGAGTTTGCTTTACACCCAAGTATGATTTTATTGTAGTGTATCTTTCTTTTTTCAGGACAAATGTTTTTATATACATTGCCCTCCAAAAGTTCCTTAACAGAGTGTTTTTGTTACATGTTCATTGGCAACATTAGAAAATCTTGCAGCATGATAACTTCAGTTCTACAGCATGTACTTCCACCAACCATTGTGAATAGCTTGCATTTGTGGTAAGGAAGAACTTAATCAGTTTTGGGGTCAAAATGTAAAAACTCAAGGTCATTCTGACTGAAAGAAACACAATGGTTTTCACACTATAACTTGATTCTCCACCGTCAGCAGTTACCAAACTTTGTGGATGGCTTGCATTTCGGTAAGGAAGAACCCTGTAGATTTCAGGTTCAAAAGGTCAAACAAAGGTCACTGTGATTGAAAGAAGCGAATGGTTTTTGCACAATAACTTTAGTTCAAGACAATGAACTTTGACCAAAGTTCGTGGAGGGTTTGCATATAAGTTATGGAAGAGGTCTTGATTTTGGGGTCAAAAGATCAAAGGTGGAGGTCATTGTGGCTCAAACAAAAATTGGTTTTGCAGAATAACTTTTATTCTAGTGCAAGTTCCTTGATCAAACCTTGTGGATGGTTTGCACTTTGGGTAATAAAGCAACCAATATTCTGGGGTATAGAGGTCTAGTAAGAAAATAATTGTTTCTGCACAGCAGCTTTAGTTCAAGACTGCACACATTGACCAAAGGTCTGTTGTCAATAATCTCCAGTCAACCATGCCTTGCTAGTTCCTACAGAGAGGACTATGAAACATAGCTGTATAATGTACCATTCACATTACTCTTGTTGGACTATGCCATGCGGAGCAGGCAAGACATATCATTTCACCGAAATCTTGTCTGATCAGAGCATTATATGCTGTGTATCAAAATGTTTCATTTTTTTGTCACTATCTGATGAACTTTGCCAATATATAATATAAGCACCCATCATGTAAATTCCTCAAATTAAATTATCCATCAAAGGTAAATGTGGGTATGCAGGTCAGAGCTGTTTTATTTTAAGTACGAAGTATTGAGTATAACATACAGTAGTGGTTTCAATAGTTTTATGATTATTTTAAGTATGTATGTGTAATCAGTCTGTTTCAAAGCGTTAGATAAGCAGCATGTTTGCATATTTGACGCAAATAAATTTACTAAAAATGCATAAAGAATTTTTTGAATGCATTTAAAAAATGCCAAATAGTTAAATTTTAAGCATTTAGTCCAGTTTTATTGGCATATTTAACTCTAAGCACAGTCAGCTGTATTTGATTAATAAACTGTGTTATTGGGAGAAGTTCTGCATGTTCTGTGCATGTTTTAAAGAATAGTACTTGATAATGGTGAAAACAGTCATCAAGAGGAGCCATGTAATTGAGTGCACTCTGAGTCGGTCATTGTCACTAAACCATTTCAGGATATTTATAAGCAATGTCATTTACCTTCAGGATATTTATAAGCATTGTCATTTACCTTCAGGATATTTATAAGCATTGTCATTTATCTTCAGGATATTTATAAGCATTGTCATTTACCTTCAGGATATTTATAAGCATTGTCATTTACCTTCAGAATATTTATAAGCATTGTAATTTACCTTCAGAATATTTATAAGCAATGTCATTTACCTTCAGGATATTTATAAGCATTGTCATTCACCTTCAGGATATTTATAAGCATTGTCATTTACCTTCAGGATATTTATAAGCAATGTAATTTACCTTCAGGATATTTATAAGCATTGTCATTTACCTTCAGAATATTTATAAGCATTGTCATTTACCTTCAGGATATTTATAAGCAATGTCATTTACCTTCAGGATATTTATAAGCATTGTCATTTACCTTCAGAATATTTATAAGCAATGTCATTTACCTTCAGGATATTTATAAGCATTGTCATTTACCTTCAGAATATTTATAAGCATTGTCATTTATCTTCAGAATATTTATAAGCATTGTCATTTACCTTCAGGATATTTATAAGCATTGTCATTTACCTTCAGAATATTTATAAGCAATGTCATTTACCTTCAGGATATTTATAAGCAATGTCATTTACCTTCAGAATATTTATAAGCAATGTCATTTACCTTCAGAATATTTATGAGCATTGTCATTTACCTTCAGGATATTTATAAGCATTGTCATTTACCTTCAGAATATTTATAAGCAATGTCATTTACCTTCAGGATATTTATAAGCAATGTCATTTACCTTCAGGATATTTATAAGCATTGTCACTTACCTTCAGAATATTTATAAGCATTGTCATTTACCTTCAGAATATTTATAAGCAATGTCATTTACCTTCAGGATATTTATAAGCATTGTCATTTACCTTCAGGATATTTATAAGCAATGTCATTTACCTTCAGAATATTTATAAGCAATGTCATTTACCTTCAGAATATTTATAAGCAATGTCATTTACCTTCAGGATATTTATAAGCATTGTCATTTACCTTCAGAATATTTATAAACATTGTCATTTATCTTCAGAATATTTATAAGCATTGTCATTTACCTTCAAAAGTATCTTAATGATTAGGACTCCATCTAATATCATAAGTTGTGTTTACAGCGTTCATGAAACACCCTATCCCCTCACCCTCATCCAAATGAAATGAAAAATGCAAATTAGTTCCAAATTAGGGAGTAAAATATGCAATTCATTTGACTCTTATCCAGCGCTCTGCTGTTCAGATAATATTTTTTTTTAGCTCATGTGGTTGTAAGGCCAGGTGAACTTATTGGATAGTCCTCGATCTGTCGTGCGTCATTCATCATCCATTCACAATTGCTATTTATAACTTCTTTTCAAAAACTGCTTGACTAGTTTGCACATGATTTGACTAGGAGCATTCTGGCATTGAAGTCTTTCACATTTATTTAATGGGTGCCAATCCATCATTCAATATATCTGCCATTACTTAAAATAGAAAACCTTTTAAACAACAACTTCTCAAAAATGCTCAACAGAATTTGACCAAATTTGATAGCAAGCATCCTGGCATAAATGACTTTCAAGTGTGTCGATCCACAAGAATATTTGGCTGCCATTGCTGAAAGAAAGAAAAACCTTTAAATGACTTTTTCTAAAATAAATTGCTGAAATCGTCCTTACCTGCCATATAATATGGACACCATTATTAGAAATAGATAAACCTTTAAATGACTTCTTCTCAAAAACTGCTGAACAGTATTTGACCAAATTTGACAGAAGGCAACCTGGTATAGATGGCTTTCAAGTTTTTACAAATTATGCCAACCCACTATCAAATAAGGCCATTACAGTAAAACCTGTCTTGAGAGACCGCCCCTTCTGCCAACAAAAAGCAGTCTCTCAAGACAGCTGGTCTCTCACAACAAGTTTGTACAAAAAGACCAGTTTCTAAGGTCGAAATTCAGCACCGTTTAAGAAGGAAATATAACCACAATCACTATACATGAATTGTATTCTTTATTCATAGTTCTTGTTAAAATATTGCATGCATTCATCTGAAAATAATTTGATATAGCAATAAAGATATACACCTATCATTAAACATGAATCACATTTAGATTTGAAGATCACATGTACATGTATTAGCATATTTGTTTTTAATTGACTGCTTGTCTTTTATAACACCCTGAATCTGAGTTTTAACTACGTGTAAACAGGTTGCTATTTTGCGAGAAGTCTCCCCTTTTTCACTTCTTTCAATTACATTAATTCTTTCCTCCAGTGTTAGAATTTATCTCTTTTTCATTGGAGGTTCTGTCATTGTTATTAAGGTGCTAGGTGTTAACATTATCAATGATCAGTTCTAATAATGACTGTAAAGGTTTTGATCTAGCTTTGGGGAAATATGAGAATAAATTTATTTAGAGACAAAAGTCAAAGGCTTAATTCGCCGATGACATAAAGGGATTAGCTCTATAAACAAAGGGTGTAACCGGCTACACTAAGGTGTACAAATGATGGCTTGGTGTGTGGGCTGTAATGACTGTAACATCAAAAAAAAGCAACAAACAACACAACCCTTTAACAATGACAATCAAATCTTTAAAACGATTCTCACTTACTGGTATTAAAGAAAAGACAAAGACCTCATTCACCCCAGGCATTATAGATTAACTCCAATGACAAACAATGTACGCAACCACTACATTGACTTCGGCACTACAATGGCATTTATTGACATGTACTTTAGTCTGGTTTACAGTCTATAACAAATGACACTACATGCATGAAAATTTAGGAAACCGGTAACTTGTTCTTTTCGTTGATTCCAAGCACTACACATATGTAGTTTTTTGTATGTAAATGGTGTAGACTCGGCTCTCTACAAGCAGATCAGGGTTTACCCTATTTGTTTTACTCATGATTTCCAGTAAAAAGTGTTGACCCTGATTTGCCTGCAAATCTAGCAACTGAAGCTACAAATATGGGTCAACACTGTTTTTGCAGATGGATGGACATTATATACAGGTAAATTGTTGTCTTTTTCATACTTTATACTAGGATTATAAACATTCTAATCTTTGTTACTATGGAAACTTGTCAGGTTGTCATGAGCAGCGAGCACCACAAACAGATCAGCTATGGCTATTTTACTGCATTCATTTCCCTTGTCAACAACATGGAGTTGGTGAAGAAAATCTACCTGGCTGCCACAGGCCGGGATCATAAAAAGGAATGCTCAAAAGGTAATCTTCCTTAAGAACACTTCAAAACTACTCTATATACTCGCTTATAAGTCCAACTGCAAAGAACATAGACATTGATCTGCCATTCCATAATGTGTCAGCAGGTCAGGGTCTATGTTGTTTGTTCTACTGATCAATCATAGTAGACTGCATAGACCCAGATCTCCTGGTGCGTTATATGATGGCAGATCTGGGTCTGTGCAGTTTGCAGTTGGACTTAATTTATAATTGAGTATATACGGTAAGATTCATCATTTTTAGATTTATATTTGGAGGGGCATATAATATTTCCAATCTCCATTCATTCTTCTATCCATCTGTACTTCTTTCAGTTCACCTGTCCACCTGTCACATTGGTTGTAAGTCGAGTTCATTTGACAACAACAGAACTATATATATTTTCAGTCCAGCCATGTGTTCCGCTGTGCTAATTAACATATTGAAGAGTTGGACTAATTGTTTATGCAGGGGCAAAGCTTATTGCATATTCATGGATATGCCTGTGACACTATTAGCCAATCAGTTCTTAAGAATAGGCAGCCTTTGTTGTAATTGGGAGTCAGCCAGCCAATGTTTTAAAAGCAAGCCATTAGCAACCTACAAGTTTAACTGTTACATGAGTTAAATTCATTTGGGATTAAGGCATGTGCTTCATCAAAGTTTTGAGTGTACAAAGTTAACTCTCAAAGTAGATTGTGCAACCCTCCATCGGCTACTGTTGCACATGCCCTGGATGTGACAGATTCTGAAGCCCTGGATACTAATATTGGTGGTGCCCACAGCCAAGAACCACAGTTCCTTGTTAATTCACAGTTCTAGGAGTTGCCACAACCAGTCACCACTCCCAATCAACAGCTAGCCCCTGGGATTTTCACACTTTCCATGGCAATGTTGGACAGCACCCAAGGTTTGCCTAGGAACCAATGCCAGCAAGTGTCAACAGTCAGCCGGTCATTGAAGCAATGGATCATCTCGGCTAAATATGTAAATTTGTGTTGCTTTTATATTCTAATTAGGAGTTACGAGGTTCCAAAATAGTTCAGCTAGGTGACAATATTATAATTAAGAGACTGCTAAAGTTGAATTAGTCCATTAATTGTGACTAGTTCATTGAGGCTTTTCAGGTGCATTGAGAAATTGTGTGTCAAGCACACTCAGCATGCAGAGCAGAATTTGATACATATGAATAGATAATTATCCAAATGTTCTTGATTCTGTGCAGATGGAGGCTAGATTACCAGACCTGCCACCCTTATGATTTTACTGCAAGTCTTACTGAAATGATCCTAAAGTTAGGGACTTAAAGAATAATAGCAAAAATACAAAAATACAATCGTTGAGGTGAATTCTGGATATTGGCTCGTCATGGTTTGGTCTGGATCCAGGTTTTCATATTGGACTCTGTGTCTGGATCCAGTTTTTTGTATTAGACTCGGTGGAGTATGTCATGAAACCAGACTAACTATACAGGGGTACCTCAGACACTTCAGTCTACCTATGTCCATGCAAAACATCCACCTGATGAGAATTTTGCTGTTACAATTTAGCATCCTGTCGTTTGAAAATGTTGTCCGAATGAGTATGCATTAAGGCGGAGAGGAAAAACAGCCTTGTAAAAAGTTGAAACAATGGACACATAAACATAAAAAAGATTATTCAGATATTTGGTCATGCAGGAATGGTGACCATTACATTTATTGCACGTTATGTCATGTTGACTTCTGCCTTTCCCACGGTGGGTGAGATAATTGTTTTTGCAATGTGAATTCCAAAAAAACTAAAGATTAAGTTGATTTGAAATCTAGCTCTAAGTCATTAACCTCTCTGAGATTTTGAGTGTCAGAAACTGAACTGGAGGTTATTAAGGCAGATGTCTATTTTACAAACTTTTTAGTTGAACATAAAGTTGCAATTGCTGCTTCAGACCATGCTTCTAAACTATTCAGATGCATGTTTCCCAATTTGCCAGATATGAGTGTTGTAGAACAAAAACTACTGCCATTTTATTAATACACTGTAAATCAATTCAGGAAGACTTGTGAATAATATTTCATCCCAACCCTTCAGTATAGCAACTGATGGTAGCAATGATTCTGAAAAGTAGTTATGTGCAAATACACATTTATTGCAACCAGTCATCACTGAAGCATTGTCTGATTAAAATGCAGTACAGTTATCCAAGCTTACATTGTACTTTTTTAAATCATCATCAAATAATGTGAAAATATTTTCCCCAGTAGAGGCTCCATCACATGTTGAAACTGACAAAAGAACTTCCGTTACTTCTCTGTGTCATTAAAATATCTAACAACATCAGATAAATAGGGTGAATCTCTCAGTATACTTAAGTGGATGTTCATGCCAATTAATAAATTAAGCAGCTAAAACCGGGGCTGATAAACTGCTTGTTACTTTTGATGACTTGTTAGTGGACATATCATATTATTTGAATAAAAGTGTAAATAGACCAATGGAACTGAAAGGTGTTCCGAGTCTGTGTGAAAAAGAACAGAAAAAAATATTGAAGCATTGTGTAAAAAGATGGTTGTCTTTGGGTGAAGGTATAAAGAGAATGCTGGAACAATGGGAACCTTTACAAATGTATTTTGAGAAAGAAACCAAGAAACAAGAGGCTAGAGGCAAAAAGGCTGAAACCAAAAGTAGCAAGTCTTATGGAATTGCATGCCCATTGTCTTCTCCTTAGATTCGATGGTGTGTACAGGTGATTCTGCAGGGTTGCAAGAAAGTAACCCCCCCCCCCCATCCCCTTATCACAATTCCATTCTGGAAATTTTCTGTGTTACTCTCCAGAATGGAAAGTTTGAGTTGTACACTGATAGTTTAATGAGAGCAGCTTTTACTCTTGCATATTTAAGATGTGGAGAATTTACTTTTATGGGACAATAGACAGTTCAGTTGGTTATGTGACATGGCATTTAGGAAAGATAGACAGGATCTGTATTGACTTTTGCGAGCTTCAAGGATGGACCTCTTTTGGCAAGGTGTTAAATTACCTGTGTACACATGAAGTAATTCACTGGTGTGTTCCATGAAGGCAATGACTACTTACATTTAATTATGTGGCAAGGAATAGTTCCTTCTGTGTGCAGATATGTTATTGCTGCACAAACTTGTGTTTCATCTTGTTTATGTACATTTGATTCAGGTCTTTGTAATATTTCAATTTCATCCTGCATCTTTAGCAACTGTCTATTCAGTTCCAATAACAGATAATGATGCTTTTTTTTTTTTTTAATTCCATAGTGCGTCTAAGAGGGACATGTACACCCAGCTCTTGAGGTGACCAGTGACTTTCTTTCTCAAATTCTGGATCTAGCAGTTGTCAAATGGCACCCTAAAGACAGATGTGGCTTACTCTGTAGAACGCATATGACCTTCTACAAACCAGACATTAAGTACATTTTGCTGCTTTTAGCATCCTGCATCAATAGCAACTGTATATTCAGTTCCAAGAACAGATAACTACAGCAATTGTCTGTTCAGTTCCAAGAACAGATAACTACAGCAATTGTCTATTCAGTTCCATGAACAGATAACTACAGCAATTGTGTATTCAGTTCCAAAAACATAACTACATCAATTGTCTATTCATTTAAAAAAAAAAACTACAGCAATTATCTATTTGTTTCCAAGAACGGATAACTACAGCAATTGTCTATTCGTTCCAAGAACAGATAACTACAGCAATTGTCTATTCAGTTCCAAGAACAGATAACTACAGCAATTGTCTATTGTCTATTCAGTTCCAAGAACAGACAACTACAGCAATTGTCTATTCAGTTCCAAGGACAGATAACTGCAGCAATTTTCTATTCAGTTCCAAGAACAGATAGCTACAGCAATTGTCTATTCAGTTCCAAGAACAGATAACTATGGCAGCTGTCTGTTCAGTTCCAGATCAAAAGGTCAAAGGTCAGGATCATCGTGACTGAAAGAATAATGGGTTTTGCGCAATAACTTTTGCTCTAGAGTAAGTTTCTTGCCCAAACTTTTGTTTATGTCTTGTACTTAGGGTAATAAAAACAGAGATTCTGGGGTCAAAGGGTCAAAGATCATGGTAAGTCTAATAAGAAAATAATGCTTTCTGTACAGTAAGTTTGGTTAAGACCACATACTTTGACCGAAGGTCAATGATACCCTACTGTATAGAGGACTTTTAAACATGGAGCAGGCATATAATGTGCCATTCACAGTAAACTTGTTGAACTTGTTTTATTTGAGTGCAAAAATTACTTGGCTAATTATTCTAATATCTTTTCACCAAAGTTGCGGTTTGTGAGAACCTGGGAATACACTATGATTGTCTTTCTGCAGGGTTTATTCAGAATTGCTGAAAATTGCTCAATTGCTGAATCCAGGTGGGGTATCGAGTTATCTCTTGCTAGTTGTGATAGGGTGAATAGAGAAAGAAAGTTGCATACAGTTCTTGGAGAATGAGAGAATTATACAATGTGTACACACTGAAAGGTAAGTTAAAATAGTTTAGTTTTTTTTTTATTTACCACAGTGCTGGCTGTTCAAAGCAAAGTCCCATTTGCTTCTTTTTCAGAGGAAATGATGTATCAGGCTCAAGAATTTGCTCAAATCACCCCCATGGAGATTGACATTTTGTTCCAGTTGGCCAGTCTGCGCAACCAATCAGGGTAATTATCAACCGAAGCTCCCCAGTGAAACATAAGATTTTCTTAAACCTTGTAGACTCATTAATTGAAACAACTACTTGGGGATGAATTTTTTCTAGTATGATAAATAACTAGTGAGATAATCAGATTAAAAACAGATCCTAATACTATGTTGATCTGGACTATAAGAATCTGAAACAGTCACTTGGGAGGTCATGTCGGAATTAACCCAGCACTTACCAGATTTGATGTAGTACTGTAAATACTCTTGTATAAGAGGGCTCCAGCTGCAAACAACATAGACCCTGATCAGCTGGCACATTATGCAATGGCAGATTAGGGTCTATCTTGTTTGTTTTACTGATTAGTTCTAACAAACTGCATAGACCCAGATCTGCTGGCACATCGTGTGATGGCAGATCTGGGTATGTGCAGTTTGCAGTTGGATCTGACTCAGAAGCAAGTATCAGATATGCTGCCAGGGCACATGAGTGCACAAATCACACACAACTGTACAAGTTAGCGCACTTGAAAAGCATATAAAATGTACTCTTGCAGTATACAATTTTTATTTAGCTGTTGACCCTCAAAGTGCTTGTTGAGACATAAGTTGTGTCGCCGGTAGATGTAACGTAGCGTTTGTTGTGACGTGTCATCAGGTAGACAACTGTTTACACATTTATATACTTCAGCTTGACATCAATGGTAGTTAAACTAAATTTGATTGGTACATTCGGCCCTGAAACAAGCATTTTGTCATAGTTTTCACCTTGCATTCATCAAAGAAGTTGTACAAATGCTTGTTTAAAATACGGTCTACCTAGAAAACCCTAAATGGCTGACCCCCAACATGGTTCATATTCAGATGATCATTTCATTAGGCAGATACTGGCTGTTGATAGTGATGATGACAATGATTTTGAAAATTTTGAAGTATATCAGATTATTGGAGCTAGGAAAGTGTTACTGGAAATACCAGTGAGGGATTTTGAGCCCGAAAAATGATGTTGAATATGAGTCTGATGTACATGCTGGATGGATAAAAACAGACGGCATGCCGGTCAACCCCCTATTCAGCAGTATTTGGAAATTAAATGTAGAAATGAAGCATACCAAGCCTAACTAAAATACAGGCAATTTAAAAGTAGAATGCAGTTTTCATATCTTTTCTCAAACAATTCAGCACTGAGGGATCTTGCGCTACAAAACTATATAGCACTTTAAGCTGACTAAGCTAGCTATACATATTCCCCCTCAGACAGCAGACTGTGAAATGGAGTTCTCAGCACAGAACAATATTCATACGCAGATAAGGAACAGATTAAGCTCCGAAACAATCAATAGATTAATGCTTATACAACTAGAGGGGACATCTTTTGAGGATTTTGATTTCAATCAAGCCCTAACCAAGTGGACCAGGAAGAAAGAGAGACGGATATTTAATTGTTAAGTAAATATCAAAATGTGGCTGTTGACCATGTGGGAAATCTCCCCATTAGATAAAATCCGGGCAGTATCTCTGAAGTATATATGGTACCAATACCGTGCACTTAAAAATGCATAATTTAAATTTCATGAGGTTAAAGCTTATCGTAATAAGTGAACACCAACAGTGTAAAAAAACAATATCTCTATTGCATGAATGTAAAGAAGAGTTAGCTCCCTTTATGTATGTTTGGAGCTCTCCATTAAGGAGGTTCATTCAGTCTCCCAATATGGTCATGCATATAAGATGTTTTTAACTTCTCTGGCCACAAGTTTGGTTTGGTTTGGTGTTTTACAGCACAGCAACACAAGTAGTTCATTTTGTGCCAAGGCAATTGGAGTAAAGTGCCTTGCCCAAATACATACCAAGGTACCTCACCCAGGCTGATCCAATGGTAGGATTATTTTCCCATCATATACTGCACATGGGTTAGAGAGCCATCTTGTGCCAGCTATACAAAAATGTAAGAAAATACATGACACAAATAATATGTCACATAAATAGATGCATGATAAACAAAATTTTTGCAAGATTTTTCTGTGGAGATAATGAAAGAGAGATGGTGTATACAAGAAATATACTAACATACTGAAAACATAGATTAGCTACAAAGATTAGGATCCAACACTAAATTTATGTACGAACTCCATTTTTCATTGAATTATCGCACAACAATTTTTAAAAGCAGTAAATTTGTCTGTTTTAAAGTTTAAAATGATGAAATATATACATTCTTTTGATTTATTTTACACTTGAGTATGTATTATGCTGCACATACTCTAGTGTCACTAATTTTCGTGGGGTTCCAATTTTCGTGGATTTTGTTGTTGCCCTGAACCACGAATTTAAAGACCGAATTAAACATTGGCCACATATTATAAAGAAGCCCCCCCCCCCTCCCCCACCTCACCTCATATTTCTTACTGCTTGATTCCTAGAGATCAACAAAGCTAGTTGATAAATCAGTATCATTTCTGTAATCTGGTAACAAATATTAGCTTTTATACGTTTTTGTCTTAACCCTTTTAAAAAAGAATCCTAAAGCATTTTATATATTTTTTCAATGCACATGTTATACGGTATCCAGTAGCTGTAATTTCCACTCTGCCTTGAGTCAGTATGTTGTGAGATAAGTAAGGATAGAGAGAAATGAGAAAATGCATAAGGTATTCAAACACTGATATTACTGAAAATGAAAGAAAGAATAAGAAATGATACTATAAATGAAAATTAGATTTAATACTTATTCAAATCAATTCTTCATTCAAGTGAAACTGTTGTCAAAAAATATAAATCTCGTGAAAGCACGTCTCATTTTACCCATGCATGCCTATTCCCAATGAACATGTTAAAATATTATATAAATATTATATAAATATAATATAAAACTATTGCTTGAAGCACAATTACTAATGAAACATACACTAATTACTGCACAGTATTGAAGCTCACACTTCACTTGCGTCAGCCACGTCGTTTGGGTGCACACAAATGTTTGTCGGGTAAATAATCCTGAAATTGTTGAATTAAACAAGTCCAGTATTCTTAAAGCTACGGACAATTAGGTCCAATCATTCAGACATTTTGATGTGAGCCGCAGTGATCCATTCAGCATGAATTGGCTTGATTCACGAGGGTTTAAGTAAAGTCTAGTGGCTCAAACAAAGGAGTGATTCCATTTTTTTCAATTTAGTTAGCATCTTCGCACTTTGATAGGCTCTGAACACATCAAATGTTGACATTGATAGCAAATTGCATTGAGCAAGGGGCAACTGGTCACGTATTCGGTTCACATGTGGAATGATGACTTTATCCAAACAGACTGGATCTAAGTTCAATTTTACCACTCTTCAGCCACTGTGTTCAAGCCATGGTGTTCAGAAAGTAAGGACAATGTTTTAAGGAAGAGATCATACACATGTAATTAATAACTGATTAGCTTATTGTTGTTGGCTGCATCGGCTCTCTTTTGATGTTGAGTGTAAGCGATTAATCTTGACAAATGTTTGATTTGTGCTTATACAGGTGGGATTATTGTTTTAACCATTCAAGAGGCTGTCGTTTGTTGTTGTCATAATTTTGTTCTTTTCTATTCCTTATTTTGGGGTATTGTAGAGGATAATCCACGAAATTAAATGCCTACAAATATGCAAACTTTGACAGGCAAAACCACGAATTCAGGTACCCACAAAAATGTATTTTTTACAAAACCATGAAATTGAGACCCACAAAAATAAATGATACTACAGTAGTAGAATAAAATTCAGAGTCAAATCTGCTTTTCTCAAATCTAATATTCCAAATATTATTCATTCACAGGTCCAATTTAAGTTATGCATATGTGTACACTCGGTTTCTGTCCACCGAAAAATGTATTTCCAAAAGGAGGCCACAACTAGACAAAACCACACTAGATGAGTGCGGTTTTCGGAATCTATTTGTACAAAAACAGCACTTGTTATTTTCAGAGATATCAATTTTAATATTTAAAAAAATGTATTTATTGACAAGATTCTGTGTAAAAGTCGAATTTGAAACTATCAGTAATTTGATAGACATGGTAAGAATAATTGGTAATATTAAGATAGTTTCTAATTTCGTATTGTCTGTAAGTCCAAATTAATTTTCCCATTTTTAGCTCTACTGTTCACAGACTAGAAGAGCTTATTGGATGGCCTGTTGTTTGTTTTCCATCATCTCTCTGTTAGCACCAGTTTGTTATCGTTACTCCTGCAAAACAACATGGATGATTTGCAATGGATATTTCCATGCATTCATCCAAAGGTATAGTTAGTCCTAAATGAAAATGGTGTTGCTCAGACATCCAGCATTACCCCCACAGCAGCCATCTTGACAATCTTGTTATAACTACTCCACCTGACTGGATGGTCATATCAATATGGGGTTATCAGTTACAGACTTCTTATGATATCTAGTTGGTCCTAAATGAAAATGGTGCCAAACTCACAACCAATATGACCACCACGGCAGCCATCTTGAAAATCTTGTTATTGCTACTTCTTCTGAATGAAAAGTCATATCGACATGGAATTTCCACCAGAAGACTTTCTTATGATGTCTAGTTGGTCCTAAATGAAAATGGTGCCAATCTGACCACCAATATGGTCGCCTTGGCAGCTATCTTGAAAATCTTGTAATAGCTACTCCTTCTGAATGGATAGTCGTATCAGCATAGAGTTTTCACTGGAAGACTTCTTATAGTGTCTACTTGGTCTTAACTCTTAAAGTGCTGTATAGTTTTGTAGCACCAGATAACCCAGTGCTGAATTGTTTGAAAAAAGAAATGAAAATTGCACTCTAATTTTAAATTGCCTGTATATTAATTACTGTATATAACCCAATATGAAAAATAATTATTGAAGTCTTAACTTTATTATAAGCATCAAGTCACATATGTAACTTTATCGCATTTGCAGCTGCAAATAACAGTAAAATTACAAACAACATTTGTATTTCATCGGTATATTTGTCCCTTTTTTAATGAAAAAGGTCAAATATGTCTTTAAAATACTCTATTCTTTAGTGGCTCAACCATATATGTATATATATATATATATATATATATATATATATATATATATATATATTTATATATATATATATATATATATATATATATATATATATATATATATATATATATATATATATATATATATATATAGATAGATATATATATATATATATATATAGATATATATATATATATATCTGTTACAACTTTATATCCATGTTGTGAAAATCACATATGTAGAATAAGTAACAGTTATCCAGTCTGGGAAACCACTAGTAAGTTTATGTCACCTAAGGTCTGTAATAAATGTTCACAAAGCTTTGCAGGTTTTCTTTTTATTTATTCTATTATATGTCTGTCATCTCATGTCCATTTACAAGCTTACAATGACATTCACCTGTTGAGCTCATTACCTGTTCAGGTTTTTATTTAGAATATTAAGAAATATATGCCAACTCATTTCTTTTGCTGAAGTATGGGGTTGATATCACACATTCAGCTGCCCAAAATCAGATTTATGCACCAAACCCACAGCTATAACCAATGCAAAAATAAGTTTCAGTTCATCGCAGGATGTTAAGCGATATGGGCTTTATTGATGTAGCTCAAGGATGTTAAATAACTAAAAGATGTTAGAGGATAGTTGCATGAAGAAAAAATACCTTACCCATCTACCTATAGAATGTAGAAGAAGAGCAGTGTCATATAATGTCAAGGTCCCCAAATCTGGACACATTTAGTGATGTTTATCATTCCTGCATGTATCCTCACTGCAGCCAATATTTAGTTGCATAACAAAAAAAAAGAACCACTAAGTGTCAGATTGATATTTTAGACACTTGCCATCTACTAATGACTTGTGGAAAAGAATAATTATCTCATGCAGTTGCCTACGTTATGATGCCCCCCCCCCTCCCCCCGCCATGTTTATTTTCATTTTATATCTTATTGTTGATTAAGTTGTTAGAAAATTGTTGGATTATTTGTTGTATCGATTCTAACATGCTTTTACATGAGGAAAAATGCTCTAAATATTCTCACCTGCATCTACATCCTTTTGCAAGAATCAAATAATCTGAAAAATTGAAACCAAGAAGCTTTGAAAATACTCAGCTATTTGGGGGATTATTTTGGAACAGAATATCTGTTAAAATCAACAACTATTGCAAAATAGTCAGACATGTATATTTAGCTCACCTCGATGGAATAGAGGAGAGCTTTGAAGTATCAATGGCATCTGCTTCTCCAGTGAAATTGACTCGCACAGAATTCCTGAAATTTGCCACTAAATTTAATGAAGAGTTGCACTTTAAAATTGCTGACTGCATTACCTGCCTTTGATTCAGGCTTGGTTTGCTCTTATATGTGTCATTCCAGAAAGAGCCAACCATCCGATACTATAGAGGTGTATTGACTGAATGGTCATTTCAAATAAAAGAACATTTCATTTGTGCAGCATACAGTCAAAAACTAAAAAAGGGCAATTGTTTTCTTTTTTTTTATTTTTAATGGAAGAAAAGTTAGGAAATGCAGATCTGCTGATTATATTGCATCCAGGTAGGAAGTAGCTTAAAGACCTATACTTGAAGCTCATTCTCAATTTTCTTCCAGACATTTATACGTAATAAAATTATAACAAATCCTTCTGAATGTAGACAAATGATCTAGACATAAAATGTACGCAATCATCATGGTGAAAAAATGAGAGAGAGAGAGAGAGAGAGAAGAAGAAGAAGAGGAAGAAGAAGAAGAGAAAGATTTATAAATATGTTGTGCCTTTTCATGGGGTACAAAAATCCAAATTGAAAACATATCATTTTAACCTTTGTTTTATTGATTAATAAAGGAGAAATAAGAATTATAAATATCAAGAGCCTGGCAAAATATTATGTTAGGAATAAAGGGGAGATATTTAAATTGGGGAAGTATATTAAAGAACTGCAGTTCATTTTCAGTAAGTCATTGTCAATAATTTGGACAAGAGCAAATATATAATATGTTTATTAATTTTTGCTTTGTGACATTTATAATGTAATATTTAGAAAATTCATTTCTTCCAAAAGGCAACAATCACTCTTCTGTGTTGAAACTGTTGAGTATTTGCGTAATGCTTTGCAACAACTGTCAGCATTTATTATTTCTTTAACTTACCTCTTCTTTGTAGAGGAGAGCTATTGTACTACTTCTGATGTCTGCATGGGCTTCAGCATATACATATGTACAGCATCAATGAATTTCAAACATTCTTTCTTCCTAGGACCTAGGCAACATTTTAGAGGGGGTTTCACAGCATCTACCCCATAGGGAGGGGGTTTCACAACATCTACCCCATAGGGAGAGGGTTTCACAGCATCTACCCCATAGGGAGGGGGTTTCACAGCATCTACCCCATAGGGAGGGGGTTTCACAGCATCTACCCCATAGGGAGAGGGTTTCACAGCATCTACCCCATAGGGAGGGGGTTTCACAGCATCTACCCCATAGGGAGAGGGTTGAGGAGGCAAACTTTGTACATGTACATTAGTTGTACATGTACATCAGTTGTACATGTACATTAGTTTTACATTCTTGGTAAAGTTTTTCCATTTAGTGCAGGTTTTTTGCACCCACCATAAGTCATGTTATAGCTGGAATCAAGAAACTTGATGAGGGTATGTATCTTGAAAAGTCCTACACCCTCATCACTAAAGTAGGTCACTGTGATCCATATTTCATGCTTCACTGACTGCTTACAGCCCCTGGATCACTGTCAGGAGGTGGTAGATGGGGCTGGGAAGAATTATTTGTAATAAAATAGAATGGATTTTGGGCTACAGTCACTGCATCACTGTTAGAAGGTGGTAGATGGGGCTGGGAAGGGTTATTTATAATAAAATGTGTGGAGATTTGCCATGGCAAGCCATGGAAGTTACTCTAGTTTTTATTTTGATGCAGTATTTTATGCAGAATTAGGCTTATCTTACATCTTAGATTGGAACTAGAATGGTTATTGTTAGCTCACCAGGCCATAAGGCCAAGTGAGCTTATGGTATGCCCTTCATCCGTTGTGTCATCCATCAACAATTGTTAATTTCAATTTATCAAAAACCACTGAACCAATTTCATCCATTTTGGCTTGGAGTATCCTGGCATGAAGGCCTTTCAAATTTATACAAATAATGCCTATCTACCATCAAAAATGGCCACGGTTGCTAAAAATAGAAAAACCTAAAATAGAAAAATAAACATCTGCTGAAGAAAACAAAAGCTACAGTATAACTTGTTGGTGGGGAGTGTCTGTGTGAGTACACCTGCAGATGTATTTGTGTGTACATTACAGCCACAAAGTATTGGATATCAAAGACAAACATGCATTGTCTTTAAAAAAAAATAAAAATCATATTACAGCTTTGTTCATTGCCTCTATATGTGTTAGATTGAATCCATTATCCACTATAAAGATGATGTTTTAAGAAATAACACTAAAAGTCCCAACCCCTATAATCCTTTAGATCAATTCAGATTCATTTTGTGGTTTTTTTCATTGCTATGTGCTGTGTTTAGCAACTTTCTTTCTTGTCTTGTGTACACATGGATCGGAAGACATAGTAATAATTTCTCCATTTGTGACAGGAATGGCATGTCATCAATGTTAAGTATTTATGTTAAAGCATTGTGTTAAAGTATTTGCAAGGTTGGCTGCAATACATTACATTCTACTGAATGTTTGTTACATGAGCTGCTCTGTGACATCTAAAGAAAATATAAGCTTAAAAAAAAAACAATGTACTGTATTCTTTCAAGTATTTTTAGCCATACAGCATGAATGTGAAACCCACTTCAACCATCAGGTGGCTCTAGTTGAAGAAAGTGAGAGAGGGAGCATGAATTCTTAGCTGTTTTTTTCTTCCGTTTCTTTGAATAAATGTCCCAAATCCAATAACACAATGTATTTAGCATCTAACTTTCCTTCCCTCAAGGCATGGGGCTGCTTCTGGGCATCTAGGAAACAGGTATTTATGACTGCACTTGTACTTTGTATACTGCCACCACTAAAATGTAGTCTTGTGATTTTGTTTTATATCATTAGCTGTTGTAATATACTTTTTGTCTTTCCCTTTATAGCATAGTGAGATGTAGGTATCACTTTACCAATGGTGACAGTGTTTTTGTCAATGTGAAGATTGTGTTTCAAAGCTTTTAAGGTCAATTTTTTAAAGTCAAATATGGGTTACAAATGAGACACCATGTTCTGTGGAAATCTAGTTTTAGTAACACAATTGAGCATCATAATTTTTTATCTTGTCACTTTTTAAAGAATGCAGATGGAATACATTATCCTGTCCATGAAAGAATTGGTTCATTTCATATTTTGCTACCTTTTCTGCAACTTAAAAACTTTTCATAGATGTGTGAATCAGTCTTAGATTTTCAATTTACCAAAGGGGGATAGAGCTAAAGGTGGTGATGATCAGAATGATATCAGGTATTGATAATTGAGAAAACAAAAGCATCGGGATGGTGCTATTTTTGCTGCAAATTCTTGCTTTGATTTATGTGGTGTTTTTTTTTTCTTCTATTGCATATTTGTCTGGCTGCAACAGATGACCATACATACATTTTGTATGAAAAACATGGGAAGATTAAAATGCCTGATATACTCTTGTAAAGTTACTCTGGTTTCTTGACCAACTCCATTGAATCTAATATTGAAACCAGATCCGGACCAAACCTGGACAAGTCAATATTTGGATTTGACCCAGCAATCATATTTTTTGCTGTTATTCACATAAGTCCGTACTTTAATGGTCACATCAGTAAGACTTACAACCAAATCATAAGGGTTGGCAAATCTGCAGTTACATAGCCAATCCAGCTTTCGCTTGTGGCTTAAGTTGCATATATCCAAGTGCTTTAGCATTTACCGTCTACCTTTACCAAACTTTGTGAATGGCTTGCACTTCGGGTAAGGAAGAAGCCTATTGATTTTGAAGTCAAACGTTCAGGTCACTGAAAGTAGAAAAATGGTTATCTGCACAGAAAATTTCAGTTCTCAACTATGTATCTTCACCAAAGTTTGTGGATGAATTACATGTTGGATAAGAAAGAAGTGAATTGATTTTGGGGTCAAAAGGTGAAAGGTCAGGGTCATTGTGGTTAAAAAAAGCTGAGGTGACAATAACTTTTGTTCTAGGGTTAGTTCCTTGACCAAACTTTGTGGATGGCTTGCACTTATGGCCAAAAAAACCGAATAGATTCTAGGGTCAAAAGTTCACAAGTCATGGTCATGGGTGTGTCTAATAAGAAAATAATGGTTTCTGCACAGTAAGTTTAGCTGAAGACTGCATACCTTGACCAAAGGTCTGGGTCATGAAAACTGTTGGTCAGTAATCTCCAGTCAACCAGAGCCCTACTAGTGCATGCATTGATGACTATTAAACATGGGGCGGGTGTATAATGATTATTAGGTCAAAAGTCAAGGTCACAGTATTTAGCTTTGTGCAATTTTGGAAATTGGCTATATCTCTGTTTACTTAGGAGGGGTTGTCTGCTTTTTAAATTGGTTTAAGTATTGTCAAAAACAAATGACATTTCTCCCAGGTAAAACAATATCTTGTTTAAAAGAGTATCAAATTGTGGTTTACCTATTTATGGATGGAATTTAAGGCTGACATAAATTACCTAACAAGTATTAGCTTTCCGAAAAAGCCTGAAGGGTGCTCTATATTGAATTTCTTATTTGGTTTGGAAAAAAGGAACTACTTTAAAAATGTAAGATAAAAGAAGAAATAGGTCCGGTAAACTATTTGAAGCAGGAATGTTCTTTTCATGTTGAGTAGGTGTGGGATAACTTTCAGGTAGGATTTCTGTATGTCTTGTCCTTGTTGAGTGTAACTGGATTTCTAGGACTATGAAAAATCC
Organism: Margaritifera margaritifera; assembly: GCA_029931535.1. Classification (NCBI taxonomy): domain Eukaryota; kingdom Metazoa; phylum Mollusca; class Bivalvia; order Unionida; family Margaritiferidae; genus Margaritifera; species Margaritifera margaritifera. The sequence continues at coordinate 2,285,832 of JAQPZY010001401.1, read as the reverse complement.
TGTATCGTGAAATATAGAGTGTACAGATTGGATTTCCTCTCAGAAAATGTTGCTCTTGTCACATACATGAGCTTTTGGCTGACTGAAACAGGCCCGTATTTTAAGGCTGCAACTTTTACATGTGTAAATAGGTTAGTTTAGTTTACTACTAGTAAATGTTTACAAAAATTGGTAAATGTGTAAATGAAAATGCACATGGCTGACAGGGATGCATGAACCACCCATTGAAATTAAATTATATATTTCTACATCTCTGCCTAAGAGGACTGTTTAGTAGGATTCTTCTGTAAATTGTTTCACTAAGCATGGACGATTTTCACATGGAAAGTGGCATCTCAATGAAAAAGTCAAAGTTCATGAGAATCAGTTGTAGTGCACATTACATAACCATTACACATCAGGCCGATTTACAAATAATGCTGATAAAAAAATTTTGAACTACATTATTTACCTTTGAAAAACATGTTTATTAATAGAACATTTTATTTTAAAGAAATACTGTTTCAAGTTTTTAAGCCACTGCACAGTTTCTTAGTCATTTTAGATCCTACAAAAGCATCCCATGTGCATGTCTGCACAGTGTGTCTGCTCACATTATCTATTTGTTTCATCATGTACATGTATGTAGCAGTTTGGAACAATATCATGGTGATCCTAGGGATGTTTTACCTAAATTCTCAGATGTATTTAGCAAAGACATATCTTACATAATGAATCCTGTCATAATAAGCATGAAAAGGCATACAGCAAGTGAAACAATAACAAGTTGAACGCAGTATGGCATGCACAATATTATAGCTGTCAGATGTTCAGTAAGCTTAATGAGTAGATTGGGTGAAATATTGAGTTTCTATTAATTTTGATTAAATTGCATCGTTTTGTAAACCGTGTACATGTTTATAAATTTGGTAAGCATTGCAATCTTACCCATACCATGAGTTTTGGAAAGGAGGGGGGGGAGGTGAATTGAGCTGGCTGGGTCTAGGGGAGAGGCGGGTGCATTGGGGCTCAGAGGCAAAGTCATAATGTAAGTATTATGAAACCAGTGATATGATATTGCCATCTGATTCTAGTTCACAGGTAGTCAGAAAAGGATGCTCTATTGTCCAGTGGGAAAGGGGGGTTGGGGGTATTTGCTCCACCCCTCGGGGGGTTTTAGCCTGAAAAATTTTTAGCTAGTTTTTTATGTGTTTTTTGTTTGTTTAGCGTGCTGCTAAGCCTAAATGATCGCAAGGGCTTTTAATTTTTGTCATGCATTGGCAGATATGTATACACTACCATTTTATCATGGCATTAGTACTTGACATGGATATTCAACTTATGGGTATAGATTTTTTGAAAAAGAAGCAGAAAATAGCACTTGTACCATGCTTAGATGTATTTTTGAAAGTGGACCTTTCAAAATGATGTATTTTCATTATATACTGCATAAAAATATAAAACAAATCTTTGCAATTTTTTGTGTCCAGGCAAAATTTGCAAACTGAGGTACGAGAAGAAGAATTTTAAAATGTTCTTTCTATTTTTAAATATTTTATATAACATACAGTGTATTAAAATAGTTGTGCGAGACCTATAATTGGACAAGCTAGTGCTGTCACAAGTTGCCTCCTTTACATGTCTGTTGACCATTGCATGCCTTTTGACTATTATATTTGCCTACCCTCCCAACAGTTTGTACTAAAAGCATCAAGGATAAAAAAAATGCACAAAATGTAGACATTTAAATTAATCAATTTATAATTTCAAAAGTGATTTTTGCCAGGTGGTCTCAAAACACAGTCATCTTGTTCATATTTCAAACCAAATGGGAGTTTCTTCACTAACACAGTCACCATATTTGCATAGGTAGTCTATTTTTTCAGACAACAGTTGTAGTTCGCTGTCTTTGAAAAGCGGTGAATAATTCCTTAAATTTCTGTTACTTTGGGAGTTATATCCCTTTGAACACATGTATGTAAGAGTTATGCCTTTTTTTTTTGTTCAGTTTTTTTTAGAAATATTAAAACTAGACATTGCAAGTATTGGATGCAGACAACACAGTTTTTACTGAAAATGGACTTTTAAAAACTGGAAAAGGACTGAGTACAAACTGTTGGGGAGGTGAATTCTTCTGATGCAAATCCTTGGAATATAATCATATTAAGAATCATGATACATCTTGAAATTTCCATCTGCAGTGAAGATCATCATCACTTGTTCTCATAAATATGCATGCCAGCATATAAGTCACATCAAATAATTTGATTTTACACATTTGATTTTGCACCAGTCTGCAGTTGACACCTTCTTCACGATCTGAAACTGCCTAAGACAAAACCCACATTCCCTGCTTACACCCACACAAGACAGCAATTTAGTGCAACACCGGTATGTCAGTGTGTCTCTTCAACCAATCAGATAATCAATGTCCTTCTTTATGTGGATTTTGGCTACGTATAGCTCCAAATGGCTAAAAAAAATGCCTTCCAGAATTAATATACTGAGTGCTTTGACATGGAGCAATCCAGTGTCATTAGTCTAAAATTATATTCAAAACTTAGATATTATAATGAAATTAGCATCAGGATGTCACATGTTCAAGTTAGTTTTAAGCATAGGAAACAAGCGCTTAGCTCACCTGTCTGTAAGACCATGTGAAATAATGGTATGGTCTTTTGTGCATTGTCCATTGTGTGCCGTCCATTCATCCATCCATGTTTATATTTCAAGACTTAAACTTTTCACAGTTTATTTTATAACTTCGACATTGGGCTTGGCACAAATACAGTAAAAGAGGTTACAGAATTTGACTTTAAAAGTGGGTAAGTTTATTTAAGCCCTTGAAAAGTTATAATAGGCCCTTGAAAAGTCCTTAAATTTGGTCCTAAGATTTTTGTATTAACTATGAGGGAGCATTCTGTCATCAAGGCCTTTAAAGTTTGTTCAAGTCATGCTAATCTGTCCTTCAATATGCCCACCATTACTTAAAATATACAAATCTTTCAACGACTTCGCAAAACTTAATGAACAGACTTGACCAAATTTGACAGAAAGCACTATGGCATTAAGGGTTTTCATATTGCTACAAGTGATGCTGATCCACCATCAAATATGGCCACCATTACTAACCATTTAAACAACTTTACCGCATACATGTTGCTCAGCAGATTTGGAAAAACTTTGATAGCATATAAAAGCCTTTAAAAATTGGACACATGATGCTGATGTGCCATCAAATATGGGTGGAGAAACAAAAAATACAGAAACCTTGCAACAAATGTTTTCTTAACATATTTGATCAACAGCATTGGAAGACATTTTTACAGAAAGCATCCTACGGACTCCAGTGTTGGCCAACTGCTCTTGCATTTGGCTGTTAGGCAGCTGTCTGCAGGTGAGTGATCTTAGGTCCACTTGGGGGTCTTGTTTTTTTTTATTGTAATAGTTGCTGTGTCATCTTCATATGCTCTGTACAAATTTGAGTATGCTTGGATTCATATTTTAATCTAAATTATGCATTGACATAACTATATTCTCTAGGCGAAAAGAGCTTGATTGTTGGTTGTTGAATTAGAGGTACAGACTTGACACTTGAAATAGAAATAAACTTACAGCTGCATTTCCTCTAAATGCTAATATTCAGTTAGAATATTTGTCATTTTTTGTGTAGTTGTATAGCCACCCAGATTGTCAGTTAAGGCCAATTTTTGTATATGCAAAAACTTGTATGTTTTTAAGTCTACTGTTCAAAAGAGTTTGTGCGATGGCCTGTTGTCCATTCAGTGTCTGGCAACCAGCCTTCATCCGTCCATCCATTTGCACAAGTTTGTTTATCTCTACTCCTCTGAAACTATTGGGTGGATTGCCATGAATCTGTACACACACATTATTCCTAGGATCTAAGTTGGTCCTGATGAAAATAGTGCCCCTTGTACATCTAATATGGCCACCAAGACAACCAACTTAAAAATGTTGTTGTTGCTACTCCTCCTGAATGGATGGTCATATCAACATAGGGTTTTCACTAAAAGACCTCTTATGTCTTATGGTATCTAGTTGGTCCTAAATGAAAAGGGATCCATATGATTCATGGTTTGTTCGAAATGAAAATGGTGCCAATCAGACCCGTAATATGTTCACTTCTCTAGAGTGAATGGCCATCGCTACTTTATCTGAGTAGATGGTTGTATTGACAAGGGGTTGTCATGAAAAGACTTAGTATAATACCTAGTTGATCCTAAATGAAAATGTGCTAATCAGACCTCCAAAATGGCCATCACGGTGGCAATATTGAAAATATTAGTATTGTTACTTTTGAAGGAATGGTCATATTGACATGAGGTTTTCACTAAAACCCTTCTCACTGTATGTAGTAGGGGTTTCAATAAGAAATAAAGCAGCAGGAGAAGCTGGAATGGTGTCAGTGTATCAACTCAAGTTAGACTGCCTTTCTTTAGTGGAGAAATGTGAAATATGTTTGAAAATATTTCCTTTTGTATTTTATAATTTTTTGTAAAATGCATATTTTTCCTAATTATCTGATTCATATGGTTTCCATCCTATTAATAAGGAAAATAATATATGCAGAATTATCAGGGTTATTGATACTGATATTGAACCACTGAAATATGGTCATAGTTCTTTGAATAAAATGAATGTTATCTCTTAACTACTTGGCAGATACAAAAATCTATATGAAACAATGTTAAAGAAACACTGGGAAAATTTGAGTTATCAGGTGATAGAATAGTAAGGAAAAAGAAACAAGATTGTGTTTTATAATAATACACAAACTAAAATCAATGATAAAAATAATTAATTTAAGACAAGGATGTATTGTGGTGGGGAAAAGCCCTGGGCAGAAGTTATTAAGGACCTGTTTTATAATACTGTATATGTACTGAAAATGTTACATAATACAAATAAGCTACGGATTTGTTTCTAAAAGAATTGAAACACACCCACTGTCATTAAATGTTTATTATATGTGTTGTCTCAGCATGTGCATTGTATTTGTGTTGTATTATATGTTAATCATGTGCATTTAACTGTTGTATTCAGGTCAGACTGTAAGCAAAATGTTTGACACGTCGATTGTCACTTTGTTCGTTTGTATATTGTATCAGCAAGCATCCGTTAGCCTGTCTTATTAGGTCCTTTTTTATGCCATCCCCTCCATACTGGATAATTTATATAACTCTGTGATAATTTGTGACAAACCACTGTTTATATTTTTTATTTAGACAAAAGTCAAGTTATAGAAGTGTTTGCATTCTTTGCTTTATTATTAATTATTAGCAATGATTATCAATCCTGATCCTTATTGATTGGGCATAAAAGGAAAGAGAGCAAGAATTTATTGTCTTTGTTGACATAGATTGAATCATGTCTGGCAAGCACTTTCAGTGATGCCAAATTGGAAAAGAATGCATCTTCTAGGTTTATACCAATTTATCCAATGTGATGCTAATTTTAATTGAATTAATCGTCTCTGATGGATAACAGCGATGAATTTAACAACTTTTTAAACGAAATTGTTTCATAATTCTGGAATTGTTGGTGGCAATTCCTGTACAAATATATGGTTAAAAGAAGCACTGGCTACCAGCTTCTATTGAAACCCCTGATGTAGTTTGTCGTACATGAATATGATGCCGATATCACTTCCCAAAATGGCCACCAAAGGAATCATTAGGAAAAATCTATTTACAGCTTCTTCTCCTGAATGAAGTTGTTTTTTAACAAAACACTTCCTTCATGCAATATGGCCTTGTTTCTATAGGCATATGATGCTGATCTTACCTCCAAAATGGTGACCTTTATAGCCATCTTGAAAATCTTTATTGTCAATGTGCTGACATCTTTTAAGCACGTAGTTCTAAATAAACCTTTTTTTAATTTTTATTTTTATTTTTATATATTTTTTAATTTAGATTTCTATCTTTGTAGTCGAATAACCTATGCAGATCTGGAATCGTTATCCCCCATGGAAGGCAGAGAAACTCCTTTCTCCATAAAGATGCAAATAGCAGAGGTGAGTTGTCTTTAAAAAAATTACTGCATATCAGAAAATGATGGAACATATATTTTGTGCTAGCTCATGAATTAGTCGATTTTCCAAAAGAAATGATTTTGATAATTGATTGGAATGAAATACGAAAGATATTTTTTCCCTGAGCTCAATAGATGTCAATAACATTATGATAAAAAAAATTAACCAGACATTTTTTCACTTCCTTGGTCTAACAGTAAGTATATTAACCTCTCATGCAAGAGTACCAGGTTCAAATCCCACAACATGCTCTTATTTTTTTTCTTTAATTAAAAAAATTACTGAATATCAGAAAATGATGGAAAGTATTGAATTGCACCATGGACTAAAGAAAATATTTCACCTTCTACATATATATGCTTCTAAGTTGTGTCCATATGCCTGGGAACAAAAAAGACCATGATCTGCCATCGCATAATGCATTGGCAGATCCGGGGTTTTCAGTTTGCATTTGGATCCTGCCTTATTAGCAATAGATGGTGCATTTCTTGTACCTCTGATTAAATTGTTGGAGTCTGCATTACACAGCTGCAACACACTTTGCATTTCATTAGGGCCCCACATTAAGATGCTGGAGCCCTGTAGTTATCACCTTTTCTGCTCATCTGTCTGTCAGTTCATCTGTTCATGTATCTATTCCTTCACACTTCTGGTAACCACCAAGCTCTGCAACCCTTACATATAATTGGCTGCCGTTTGTTGGGTGATTTGCCATTACAGGTTGATGTGTCTTTTAAAGGTTTTGTCCTTTCAGGTCTAATTTTGATCGAGTTATTTTTCTTTTTCCAATAATATTGTCCTTTCAGGTCTAATTTTGACTGAGTTATTTTTCTTTTTTCATTAATATTGTCCTTTCAGGTCTAATTTTGACAGAGTTATTTTTCTTTTTCCATTAATATTGTATCTCCACTACAGCAGATACTTGTAACCAGTATAGCTCAGGAATCATTTAAGATATTCTGATACAGTTTAGTGTGTACATTGTCTCATAGATCTATATGAACCTTTTATTGGTTTTATCTCATCAACACCATTTTGGATAGAGTTATGGCCCTTGACAATTAACTTACTATATTCACATGGGATGTTGCTTGTAATGGGCATAGCTCAAGAAGCTAGCAGCAGCATATTCTGATACAATTTGGTATAAACATTGTCTCATAGACTTGCATGTGCCTGTTATGGGTTTAGACTCGTCTACTCTCTTTTGGACAGGGTTATGCACCTTGTCAAGCATTTCCTTGTCTTGAAATGTTGTGTGCAATCAGCGTAGATCAAGACCTATTCAACATATTCTGATGTAATTTGCTAAGAACATTGTCTCTCGGACCTGGATATGCCTTTTGGGGGTTTTGTCTAATCTTCACCATTTTGGACAGAGTTATGGCCCATGTCACTATCTTTATATGGGATGTTGTTTGTATTAATGAGTCCATAAAGGAGTTGGATTTCAAGCATTCCAGGACATCTTTTAGAAGAGTCATGGCCTCTGAATGCCCATCTTTACCTAACTTTGGTTTCCCAACACAATTTCTTTTGTTAAACCCCTAAGGAGCAAATTGTAGTCTGCAGGGTCTTTGGGATGCACCCATTGCAGATAGCTCTAGTTGGTATAGGGTTCAGTATTTGATGCTGGCATGTGTGAAGGTACATGGCCACCCATCAATGTTTTATGTTTTTTCCAGGTTGACCAGTCATTCATAGACCATCACATTACAACATTGGAATTTTAGAGAGTGTATTGTATATGTTGTTTTTATTTATATAATTTGATTTTATTTAAAAGCACAGTTAAAGTAAAATAGTGTAATTCAAACATATTATTTTGCCTTTTATAGGAGCATATACGTCTTCAGCATGGGACAGAGAGGACCTTCGTATTACAAGTTTTAGAAAGTGCTTACAGATTTGGACTCGGTGCTATAGCTGGAGGTTAGCTTATTTGGCCCAGATTTTGATATCCCCGTTATATTCTGTGGCGAGGGCATATAGTGTTGCCCATGTATGTCTGAAACATCACAAATTTAAATTTTGTTAAATAACTTTGAAAAGACTTTATTGATTTTTTTTATTTTTTTTTTGGCCCCATTTTTTTTTATGTTTCATGCATTACAGAGAGGACATAGAGTATTGTGTCCTATCTGTCCATTCATATATCTATTATATCACAAATCTTATTTCTTTTGAATAACTTTCAAAGGTTATTATTTATTGAAATCAAATATGGAGCTTAAAGCTGCAGTGTTTATATTTTTTTTTCACAAGTTTAGAACTGGGTGAAATCTGCACATTCTATTTGCTTCTATTATTTTCTTCTCAAATTTTTAGTAACATTGGTTAACAAACGAGTTTTAAATAAATTTGTTCTCACAGAATTTTAGGGTTTCTCGATTTCTTTAGTCTATGCTGGGATTTCCAAATAGGCAAATAGTCAGACAAAATGGTGGAAAAAAACGACTTTAAATACATTCGCAACAACCATGGGCTGTTGATATCAGTAAAGACAATAAAGATGCGATTTTACCTCAAAATGATCATTTTATGATTTGTTTTTTTAAATAGATTTGTAGTGTGCACATATATGAAAGTAACTTGTTCATGTGAACACAGACAACAGCTTTGTTAATCAGGCAGTCTCCAACTCATTAGCACTAATCTGCCTCAATATCAATGCAGCTTGCATGGTTATCGCTGAAAATTTGTGAAATACTCTGTTTTATGGAATTCAAAGAGATTGTGTGAATTTCAGTAAGAAATATAAAAACAAAAAATACAGACATTGCTTCTTTAATCTAAAGAAGTCCATTGTAAATTCCATTTACCTTTTTTTCCAGAATAATAATAATAATAATAACAACAACAACAACAACAACAATAATAGTACAATATTCCCTCATTATAATGCTATTCAAGGAAGCCACAAAAGTGAACTGCCCTATAAGTGAGGTCATCTTATATTGAGGTATTTTATACATAATGCTATAAAATAATGAAATGGGATCCATGATCACACCCACCTTATATTGAGGTATTTTATACATAATGCTATTAAATAATGAAATGAGATCCATGACCATACCCACCATATACTGAGGCACTTTATAGTGAGGGAATCACTATGATAATAAAAATAATAATAATAATAATCACAATAATAATGAGAATCATGATACACATTACATGGGGGGTTCAGAATTCTCCTGACCCTTGCTGGACCTTTTTTCTCTGAATATTAATCTGGCCATCTACTTGTGAAATGTTTAATGTAAATACATTTATAAAAGTCCTCATTAGTCCTAATAAACAAGGAAATATTGTTATACCCCATTATTAGATGTACCACAGGATGTGTCACTTGCTGTTGCTAATTTGTTGTTGCTTCAGTTTTAGTATTTTGCTTCCATCCAACATGCAAAAATAATGTTTTCTTTTCAGAAAATTATACTTTAGATTTTGATCCGACAACAGTATTTTATACCAATTGTTTCTTTGCACTTTGTTGAAGCATATACACAACAGTATGATGCAATTATCATATCTACGGAGGTCTAAATGCTAATAATATTGATTAGCTTATATTAAAAGATCAGTTGTCAAGCAATTAAAAGCAGCTTCAGTAGTCATGTGCAGCATCTTTGTATTGCCAGTTCTTTGTGTTGGAGTAGCAAGAGTGACAGCGTGTTAAATATCTCATGAACTCTGCCATCACTGCTGCAAGGCCATTAGTGTTCAGTGAACTTTGCATTGTCATTGCTGTTACATGTTGATTTTTCTAACCAAGAAAAGCCAACCATTCAATTCATTCCATTCCGCTTTATTCACCAAGAATATAATGTCAGCATTTTATTGTATATTCAAACTAAACACAGTGAGTGAAGTGCACACAGTTACGACTGTCATGCCCAACTTTCATTTGCAAGCCCAGTTTTTGCTGGGCTCCTTCAGTTATCACTGAAGAAAGTTTACTCAGATGTTATCCACAACATTCTGGCAGGGAGTTTCACAGCCCCACTGTGAACTTTGTACAACCATGTTGTGCCCATTCAGTTACTGCTGAATCACTCACTGAAAGAATTAACAGAACGTTCAATTCATTCCATTCCATTTTATTCACCAAAGAATTTAATGTCAATGCTATATTGTGTATTCAAACTAAACCCATTGATTGAAGTCTGTACATCCCCAACTTTTGTTGATCAGTCCAGTTTTTGCAGGGCCCCTTAAGTTACCAGCAAAGAAAGTTTACTCAAAGGATATTCATAACATTCTGTCAGGGAGTTTCACAGCCCTGGTGTGCCCATTCAGTTGCTGCTAAATCACTCGTGAAAGAATGAACTGAAATTCATCAGTATCAGTTGACAGTCCCCTAAGGCCAAACACACATGTTTCATTATGAACAGAAAGTGATCTTGGCTAGGTTTTTGTTGTGCATAAATCTAATGTTTTTCATAATTAATCATTGTCAAAAAGAATACTTATGGCCTTAAATTTACGTACACACATGTGCCACATTAAAGTTCACAAGATGGCTCCTATTCCTGTCCCAGTAAAAATTGGTACATTTTAATGTGTAATTTAGAGTTGTTTAATGTGGTACATTGTAAAGGTGTAACCAGTAAAATTGTGTACCTAAAAGGGAGATAATTGCTGTGTAAGCAACCATTCATTGTCACCTGGTGAAAGTGGGGAACCATGTAAAAGATTTAACATGTGCTCAAAAAGATTTTATCATAGTTATTATTAATCGGGGAAGGTGGTGGAGAAATTGCAAATTAATGAATGTCAATATTTTTACTGTTTGCAAATTTCTAAAATGAGACAGAGTATCAGATTTAAAAGAAAACAATCAGTGGAGCATAAGGTGGCTCAGATCTTCAAATCTCACAAACCATTGACTGCTGCAGGTCATGAAGAAGAATAGAAGAAAATCTTTGACAGATTTTCAACCATTTCTAATAATTCTTTACAAGTGAAATTATTCCATAGAACAGTTCAGCACTGGTTGCATGAACATGGCTATTATAAAATAACCATCTCAAGACAGGACAGATTGAAATGACGGACATGATGTTGATCAAAGTTGCATGGGATGGCATATAATGTTTGGGCTAAAGTTATTTTTTTCAGATTAAATGCAAACAGTATTGGATTGAGACAAGAAAATTTATGTCTGATAAAAAATTATGAAAACAGAAACCTTGGTACCTTGGGGTTTCGAAACAAAAGGAACCCATTCGGCACAGTGTGACATGTTGGAGGTGCATTTGCTATCATGTTGTGGAGACCCTTGTGCCAGGGAGGTAATATAAATTCCCAGATTTATGTGGATATTCTGGATCAGAATTTATGGTCAGTTTTTGCCAAGTATTTCAATAACAGTGATTGGACCTTCCAGGAAAACAATTCTCCAGTGCATGTATCTCAGAATTCTCACTATTGGACAAGAGAGTTCTAAATCCAGCTGTCTCATGGCCTCCTCAATCTCCAAACTAATATCATAAAAATTTGTGGAGAACTTTGAGAATCATACTTCAAAGGTGGATTTCCTGTTGTCCACGAAATGTGGGTTTTCTTGAGTCAAACTTGTTTAAAATCTCTTGGTAGAAGTTTACACAAGCGAATAAGGCACAACATAGGTGAAAAAGGATGGTACACCAAATAGTCAACACATGTAAACACTTATTATTGTAACCTTTTTTTTTCAGTGTTACAACTCGTTTTTCATCGGTGACTATTTTGTGAATTTTAATATGGCACGTGAGTGTAACATTTAAATTTTATTACGTACCCATTTTATTGTACAACACATCTTGCCAAATTATTAAATCAAACTCTTGTTTATTTTGGCACTAACGCTTTGTAGTACTTTAAGAAATTGGTGACATTATTGTAAAATTTCAGGAGCTTGACCACAACCATGCCTTATCTGAATTTGTGTCATAAAGAAGTGTCTTATTGTGGGGTTTCACTGTAATAATAATAATAATAATAACAACAATAATTTCCAGCCATTGGTGCTACTGCTGTCTACCCAATTGATCTTGTTAAGACTCGTATCCAAAACCAGAGGCTTGGGACTGTTGGCGAGTTGAGATACAAAAACAGCATTGACTGCTTCAAGAAGGTGCTCAGATATGAAGGATTTTTTGGCCTGTACAGAGGTTTGGCCCCACAGCTGGTAGGAGTAGCCCCAGAAAAAGCCATAAAACTCACGGTATTCACTCACCAACTAATTGGTCATATTTATTATTTTTGTCTATTTACATTAGCAGATAGCAAAAGTATCACGTTTGGCTGCCGGCTTAAACAGTCTTGTAACTTGATCACAGCATGGTTTTGCAGCCAAAGATATTAGCCACAATGCAAGAAAATGTCCTTTTGGGCATAAAATTGACATTTGAAGCTTTTATATATTTCAACAAGAGCTATATTTTTTTTTATATAATGCAGTTTATTTCATTCAGATGTCATGAAAATTAATAGAGATGCAATGCTTTAAGTGCATAAAGAAATGTTATGATGTTAGCAATTTCTTTGCATGGTACCACGATGTCATTAAATTGTCCGAAAGGTTTGGTTGATGTTGGTTTATTTGGTGTTTTACGGCACAGCAACACAAGTAGGTTATTTAGTGCCAAGGCAATTGGAGTAAAGTGCCTTGCCCAAGGACACACCACGGTAACTGACCCAGGCTGAACCAATGGTAGGATTCAAACCAGCACCCTATCAGTCACGAGTCTAGCATGCCAACCACCACACCTCCTTGTCTGAAGGGACTTTTTTTTGCATGTGGCTTATATGGTGCTTGATGAAACTATTAACAGTCTTATTAAAAGTTTCCTGACTTTTGCATAATAATAATGGAGGGAAAAAGCATGATGGAGAGATAGACATTTACAGCTGTCCCTCACTATAACGTTCTTTGTTATAACATGATTCTGGATATAACGTACCATTATGGACCCCATGATCAGAATCATATGGTATAATAACATGGGTTGAAAGAAAATGATGTGAAGCTTAGTGTTATATCTTAATTTCCTTTTCAAAACACTATTATTTAACAATTTGGATCATTCCTGCTATACCACAGTTTGGTTTATAACGCTATTTGCAATATATCGCAGTTGAGTACATACCGCTGTTCTCACTAAAATTCTGTTCAGTACATAATACAGTCAGCGGCTGTGGACCCCGACTTCCATGTTATAGCAAGAGAGCTGTAAATGGTATAAAGATATCCCTCAAACTAGTTTTTAAAGGTTTTGAATAGTGTTAATTGCACGATATTAGGAAAGCAAATTAAAATTTGTGCAAATCAATTTCAAGAAAGTAAGTATCCATTAAAAAGTAATTGATACAACATATAGAATAAAATGTTGATAAAAATTGTTATCTGCAAAATGTTGGATTTACAGTCTTCATCAAAAATCATTGGTTTAAAAGCATGACCATTGACATTAATATTAAAACATGTTTCATATCTTGTATTTCAGGTCAACGACTTTGTACGAGACAAGCTTATGAATAAAGATGGCACAATTGCACTGTGGGCTGAATGTGTAGCTGGAGGTTGTGTAAGTATTATTATGTTGGCTGTAAAGCAATCAAAATCTATTACAAAGCATTAGTACATCCAGTGATAAATTCTTTACTCTCAGTTTGCCAACTACAGGGATGTATTTTGTGTACTTTCTGCATGACACAAAATATGCCCCCCCCCCCTTTTCTTTTTTATAGTGTCAAAATTAAACCATGTGTACTCTTTCCATTTTGGCAGAAAAACTCATTTATGCTTGTATGTTTTATATGCTTCCTCTCTGTCTTCTTTACCATTTCATCTTTTTTTTTCTCCACCCTCCATCACCCTTTTCTTTGATTACAAAATTCCATATGAAAAGACATGATTTTACATTTTATTCACATGTTTTACTGACACATATAAACATTGCTATATTGTAATGTCATAAAATTAAGGTTACTTAATGTTTGACAGACTAGAGCTGAAACGAATAAGAGAACATTTGAATCGGAACACTTTTTACAAATATTCAAATAGAAAATTGGTATTTAAATATTTGTTTGTATACCTAGCGAGTTTGGCAGCATTGGTTGCATGTAAACTATACAACATTGAATTAGTTTACAAGGAAATGACTTTAAACCTACTAAATCACCTGAAATTCAAACTCCAACTCACAAGGTAATAAAAACATGTCAAAATTCTGAATAGTCACTTTGCTCACAACATCATCATATATATTGAGGCATGCTTAAAAATATAATGTGTAATACAGCAAGTTGATGAAAAACATGGTATAGAATAGGGATCAACAAAGACTTTTTATGTATCAATCAACCAGAGCTCTAAAAGATATGTGAACTGTTGTCTGACATTCGTTGTGTCGGGAGCAGTTGTAGACCATTCTGCATACCATTACTGCCCCCCCCCCCCCCCTAAAGTTAATTCCAATATATTTTCACATTTGGTCTTTAATTCAAGGTTAAAGGTCATTACACAGCTAGAGAATTACCAATGTGCTTAAAATCTTGCACTATCCTTTTCTTCATTTTCTTAAAAGTCGGTAATGCAGATGTCAACTCATATCACTGAGATATACATGGGACATTTGACATGACTTTGCAACAGAACCATTTAAGTTGTAGGGGTTGGAGAGTTTGCTGTTTCAATAAAGCTTGCTACTGTTTTTGCTCTGCGTTAGTACAAGGCCATAGTTATCATCATAAATTCCAATTTGTGCATGGATTATTTCACTTTTTCTTGTGCCTTTTGAAAATGACTTATTTCTTCATTGGGAATGCCTCTTTACCCTTGGAACCAAATTGTCTACTCCCGAACTTGGTTGAGGCAGGGAACTAGTTCCCTAAAATCTGAACTGGTAGAGTTTACATTATTCTGTTTTACAGAAGCCTCAAGGCCATTTCACACAGATTGCAAGTTACATCTTATGTATAAGATGATGTCTGTACCTGTATATGGGTTTCAGTTAAAACAATTATTTATCAGTCTGAATATGAGCTTCTTATGGCTTAACAGAAACTTCCAGTGTCGGATTTGAGCATTTTATAGTCAGTAAAAAAAGTCAGCCCTGTCATGACATCTCCAATATATATGACAAATTCAAGAGACCTGTAATCAATGTATCTAGGTTTTTAAAGTAAATTAAATTGGCCATGTGCGTGCAATTTTGATTGTGAACAGATTACTTCCCAGATACACTTTTCAGATAATTCCTGCATTTAACTGAACAGGTAATTCAATTTCTGCCCTTCTTTGCCATTTGTGTTCAGCACTAAATGAACATTTATGGTTGTATGGACTATTAACATAAACAGGGAAAATAACAACTACATTCATTTAATTTTTAGTCTGAATCTGCAAACAAATTCCTCAAGACCTCTGAAATGACCTTCAATTAGATTTAGATGACTGATTTTACAGTGTTTTAAATGTGGCTTTGTAACTCAATAAATACCAGAGTAAACAAAGAATAGAGGATGGATTCAATACCTTTATTAACATCAGCAAATATTCAAGTCCTATCTGAGTACATTCAACAAATATTCAAGTCGTATCTGAGTATATTCAACAAATATTCAAGTACTATCTGAGTACATTCAACAAATATTCAAGTCCTATCTGAGTACATTCAACAAATATTCCAAGTCCTATCTGAGTACATTCAACAAATATTCAAGTCCTATCTGAGTACATTCAACAAATATTCAAGTCGTATCTGAGTATATTCAACAAATATTCAAATCCTATCTGAGTAAATTCAACAAATATTCAAGTCCCATCTGAGTATTTTCAACAAATATTCAAGTCCTATATGAGTACATCAACAAATATTCAAGTCCCATCTGAGTACATTCAACAAATATTCAAGTCCTATCTGAGTACATTCTTCAAATGTTCAAATAGGAAAGTTTGGTATTCATTTCAGCTCTATGACAGACAAAGACTAACTAAGCTATTTGCATACAAATATGGCACAATCAGCTAAGTTTCATGTCAAATCTCTACATTAAATAGTTGAATGTTATATTTGTAAATTAAATGCTTATTATTTAAGTTTGATATGCAAATTTCTGTCAGATTGGAAATGATTATGGCAGTTATGGCAATGTGGATTTACATTTTGAGTAGACTTTATGTCAAGTAAAGATTGGGATGTATCAACAGAAGTGTTATAACTATTATGAGGTGTACGAAGCCAAATAAATGTGGAATAAAATTTAACTTTATTGGATCATTTGAATCTGTAAACATGTGTCCTATTATTATGGTATCATCAACACCCAAAAAGTACTTGCTTGGATAAAATGTGACAATTTTCTTCTTTCCCAAAAATACCGGGTAGTATTTTAAAATAAATAAAAAAAACCAACACTTTACGTTTTAAAAAAACATTCTGGTCAAATTACATAAAGCCTTACTCAGCAAACTTGTAACCTTTTCATGGCTGCTGGATTGGGGAATTTTCCTGCCCAGGATTTACCAGGACTTACACATGTAGGTAAAGTTAAGATTAAAGGACAAGTTTACTTAAAACTTTGTAATTACCAAACAACATACAGTACAATAAACATATTAACATATCTTAAGAGTTGCTTGCATTAATTTGTTGTACTCGTAATTAAATAAATACTTAGGGTGAATAAATTACTTATGAAGTCATTTATTTTCTTGGGTATCCAGTTTTCATGGTTTTGTGCACAGTGGCATTTTTGACCATCCTTATGGATTGGGAAAGGAGTTACATAGCTTCCACAGAACAATCATTGTTTGTTTGGTGTTTATATTGGTGGTTTGTTTGTTTGATGTTTATATTTGTGGTTCATGTTTGTATTAGTGGTTTCTAGGAACCATGAAATCCATGAAATTTGGTACCCCACAAAAAAGTGAATTCACAGTAAGTGTAGAAGAATATAGGAATTGTACACCGTTTAATGTGTGAATATGGGAAGAGTTAGAACCATGTGTTTCAAGATCATTCTCAAGTGTTTGGCTAATGCTTGCACGCAGCATTCTGTGTGTAATCGTTATTCTTAAGTGATGAACTACTGAGTAAATAAATTATATACCAAATAACTACAAAACGGATTCTTAAACATGGAGAAAAACTAGAAACAAGCAGCATCTGCAGTTCTGACTACAGCAGACATCAGAAGAAAAAAAACAAACAAACCAGTTAAAAATGGTCTGATCATTGAAAATAAAAGTGTGCCAATCATTGCCTAGTCCATTCATTTAAAAAAAATACAATGTGCCACTCATTGCTTGGTCCTTTCATGTAAAAATAATACAGTGTGCCACTCATTGCCAGGTCTTTTCATGTAAAAGTAATACAATGGGCCACTCATTGCGAGCAGTTCGAGACATGTTATATCATATGACACATATCATAAATGTAATATTTCATGAACACTCTTGTAAGATCAATAATTTCTTTTATATTTGTGTTATAGGCAGGTGCTTCACAGGTGATGTTTACAAATCCCCTGGAGATAGTGAAGATTCGGCTCCAGGTGGCAGGAGAAATTGTAGGCAAGACTCGTGTCAGTGCAGTAACTGTCATTAAAGACCTTGGATTTATGGGACTGTATAAGGTAAATGTACACACATACTGTATCTACATTCAAAACCAAGAAAACAATAAACTTTGAAAATGTCCATATATACTGTATATACTCGTGTATAATCCAGGTACAAATGCAAACAACATAGACCCTGATCTGCTGTCGCATAATGCACCATCAGATCGGGGTCTATGTTGTTTGTTCTGCTGATTAGTCCTTACAAACTGCATAGACCCAGATCTGCCGGTGCATTATGCGATGGCAGATTTGGGTCTATGCAGTTTGCAGTTGGTATTGGCTTATACACGAGTATAAACGGTAGATAACACTAGCCATGAAAGAGAGCAATATCTATTTGTTATAAGTCTCCTGTCAGTTAAGGTTATGGATGAATTTTGTTTGCTTACAGTCATATACTGTGCTTTTATGGGAATACTGGTCAGGCATCAGTTCTTGCCACTTACCAGTAGTTCTAATAAATAGTGAATGGATGGCAAATTTTACTTGTTATGTATACCTTTAAAAGTACTTAACATAGTGAGCATTTTTGACAAGAACCTGTGTTATTGATCCGAGTTTGTTCAAGTAACGCTTTAAGCTGTACTGATCCAGCATCCATTAGCACAAGTTTGTTTTTGCTACTTAAGCTGCTGGGAGGATTGCCTTGAAACTTGGAAAACACATTCATCCCAAGGTCTAGTTGGTCCTAAATGAAAATGGTGCCCCATGGACAACCAATTGGCCACCATGGCAGCCATCTTGAAAATCTTGTTATTGCTACTGCTCCTGAATGGATGGTCTTATCAACATGGAGTTTTCACTAAAAGACATCTTGTGATGTCTTGTTGGTCCTGAATGAAATGATGCCATTTTCTGACATCCATTATGGCTGCCATGGTGATGATCATGTTGAAAATCCTGTTATCACTTCTCCAGAACAAATGGTTGTATTGATATGGGGTTGTTTCACAAAAAGACTTCTTATGCTGACTAGCTAGTTCTAAATGAAAAAATGGTGCCCATATTGAAAATCTTGTTATCGCTACTCCTTCTGAACAGATAGTTGTATTGACATGATGTTTTCAATAAAAGATTTCTTGTGTCTGGTTGGTCATAAATGAAAATGGTGCATATCTGACATCCATTATGGCTGCCATCTTGAAAAATCTTGTTATTGCTACTCCTCCTGAACGTATGGTTGTATTGACATGGGTTTTCACTAAAAGCCTTTATTATGATGTCTGGTTTGTCCTAAATGGAAATGGTACCCCACAGACATCTAATATGGCTGGTATGGTGGCCATCTTGAAAATATTGTTATTGCTACTCCTGAATGGATGGTCATATCAACATAGGGTTTTCACTAAAAGACTTCTTATGATGTCTAGTTGCTTCTAAATAAGAATGGGGCTGATGTGACATCTGTAATCGCTGGCATGGCATCCATCTTGAAATTCCTGTAACTGCTGGTCCTCTTGAATGAATTGCCATATCAACATGGGATTTTTTTTTTTTCTTGGCACTAAATGAAAATGATATCAGTCTGACATAAAATATAGCTGGCATGGTGGACATGTTGAAAATCTTGTTATGGTTACTTATATACAGATAATTGTTGTTACATAGGGTTTTCACTAAAAAACTTCTTATGATGTCTTGTTGGTCCTAAATAAAAATGGTGCTGATCAGACCTCCAACATGATGGCACGTGGCCATCTTGAAAATCTTGTTATCACTAATTCTTTTTAAGGAATGGTCATATTAGTATGTGGTTTTGACTATTTTTTTTTTTATTGATTTGATTGTTATACCATGTGGACGTGATTATTTTTACTTGTCATTGAACCGGACTTTCAGAAGACCATTAGCAACTATTCACAAAAATTATAATAATGATAGTTTGACAAGTGAAGTGTTACGGGTAATGCACTTGAATAGCTGATAAAGAGGAGGGCACTTCAAATGTACAACATTTTATTTTTCTTCTTTACACAGCAGATGCGATAAATTAAAATGATTTGCTAGTATATGATGAATTCCTCAATATGGTCACAGAGGACAGTATCTCATTTTTCCGTGGAAAGGGGTGAGGAGGATGCTGACCCCATTTCCTTCTTCAGCACTGGATATTAATGTTAGGAAAAATCCAGTGTAGTGTTACTCACTTCAAGTTAAACATCTTTCTGCATGCATTCCAGTTTTCATTATCAAATATTTAAGAGAAAACTTGGATACTATAAAGCAGACTTCTGAAAATTATGAATGGTGATAAGTGGAATATCTAATTTTTTTATATTTATGGCACATAAATAATGTCATGGATTTACTTAAATTTTAGTTTTTTTATATTTCCTGTTGAAAATGACTTCTGGGATATGTTTTGTGATGGCTGTGATAACTCTAATTTATCAATGTTATCTTTGCTTTTAATATGCCCACCATAAAGCATAGTGTATTATGTTATGTTGTCTGTCTGTAACCAATTTCATTTCCATACAATAATTGAGTTGTTCACCATCTACAGACACCAAAGTTTGTGCATGGCTTGCACTTGTAGTAAGGAAGAACTCATTCTTTACCATCATCAGTTACCAAATTTGGTAGTTGGCACTACACTTACCAGACTTGGTAGATGGCTTTCACTTTGGATAAGGGAGAACCATATTGATTTGAGGGTCAAAAGTCAAGGTCATTGTGTCTGAAAGAAGAAAACATTCCCTTTCAGCTGTATATTTTCCTTTGATTTTTTGCTGTCATGTTTTTTCAAAGTTTTCTATGTACCGATTATAATTTTTTTAAACAGTATTTAATGGCAGTAATATATTATCTGGTAATATTGCATTACTTTATCTTTTCCTGGTGTTAGTCTCCAGTCCAAGGGCATTATATTGTAGGACTGGAATAAAAAACAACATGATCCCAGCCTGATACCTTAGCCCACTTCAGACAATCGGAATATCTTCCTTTTCCTTGGACTGCATGCATTTATACGTGTTTCTTGGGCACTCAACATTTTGTAAATGTAGGCATTTTTTCGCATTTCTACTGTCAGTCATATCCTTTTATGTATTGTGTTTGTTAATTTCTCCCCAGTTCTTTATTTTCGTGTATCTGTTTTTCTTGATTTTGATGGTACATCGCTAGCGAATTGGTGCTTCTTGTGTTTCATCCCTCTAATAGTAACTGGTGTATGGGTATTTCCCACCCTTTTCTTGTTCCAGTTCATTGTTGTATGTATATATTTCCTTTCAACATTCAATAATGTGGGCATAAAAAGGGAATGGAATACTCAAACCACCTGTTTTGTGTACATGGAATGGGTACGTGAAGATGGTTGCCCCATTTGTTGTTTGTGGCCCGACGAGGTTTGGGACTTGACAGAAATTTGTCAGGCCTATAGAGCCAAGGAGAAGAGTCATGGCTCTTCTTTTTCTTCTCAGGAACAGCTACAGCACTTCCCAGGGTATGGTAGTCGCCTGCACCTATGTGGGCATAAAAAGGGAATGGAATACTCAAACCACCTGTTTTGTGTACATGGAATGGGTACGTGAAGATGGTTGCCCCATTTGTTGTTTGTGGCCCGACGAGGTTTGGGACTTGACAGAAATTTGTCAGGCCTATAGAGCCAAGGAGAAGAGTCATGGCTCTTCTTTTTCTTCTCAGGAACAGCTACAGCACTTCCCAGGGTATGGTAGTCGCCTGCACCTATGGCTCTTCCCAGGGTATGGTAGTCGCCTGCACCTATGGCACTTCCCAGGGTATGGTAGTCGCCTGCACCTATGGCTCTTCCCAGGGTATGGTAGTCGCCTGCACCTATGGCACTTCCCAGGGTATGGTAGTCGCCTGCACCTATGGCTCTTCCCAGGGTATGGTAGTCGCCTGCACCTATGGCTCTTCCCAGGGTATGGTAGTCGCCTGCACCTATGGCACTTCCCAGGGTATGGTAGTCGCCTGCACCTATGGCTCTTCCCAGGGTATGGTAGTCGCCTGCACCTATGGCTCTTCCCAGGGTATGGTAGTCGCCTGCACCTATGGCTCTTCCCAGGGTATGGTAGTCGCCTGCACCTATGGCTCTTCCCAGGGTATGGTAGTCGCCTGCACCTATGGCTCTTCCCAGGGTATGGTAGTCGCCTGCACCTATGGCACTTCCCACGGTATGGTAGTCGCCTGCACCTATGGCACTTCCCAGGGTATGGTAGTCGCCTGCACCTATGGCTCTTCACAGTATATGGAAGTTGCCTGCTTCAATGATGGCACTTCCTGGTGTAAGGAAGTCACCTAATTCAGTGAGAGAGGTGTCTAGGGTACTGCCCAGTGTATGAAAGTCACCTGTGGCTGTGGCACTTCCCGATGTATGGCAGTATTCTGCTTCAATGATGACACTTTGGTGTACAGAAGTTGCCTGATTAATTGAGAGAGGTGTTCGGAGTTTAGGAAGTCACCTGTGTCCATTAAGGGGATATCTCTGTGGGAGGGATCTTTGACAATTCCCAGTGTATGGAAGTCATGGGCCCTTCCTTCCCGATGCAAGGGAATCGCAATTGTTGCCTCTAGCTAGTTGATCCTGACTAAAGCAAGATCTCATTATTTGGAGTTGAATTCCCAGAATAGATTCTCCAATAAGATCTACATCATTGGACCAGTCATTGCCTGGTGACCAGGCACTGGGCACTAGGCACCGGGCACTGCAATCTCAGGCACCTCTTTCTACAAATCAGTTTCCATTTTCACTCTATCAAGCCTTGACTTGGTCCCCTTTTGTTCCTGTACAATGACGATGTCGCCGAAGATGGATGCTAATCCTGTGGATGGAGGTTTCGAAGAGTCATCAGTTGTCTCCATGGTGTCTACAGGAGGTTTCACATCTGTGTGTACAAGGTTCACATCAATGTATAACATAAACATCTCAGACCATGCTTTTCATATGTTTCCAAAAATCATATAATATAAGTGTTATCGATAACGCCGATTTAAACGTTTTTTTTTTAAATTTCGATACTGTATTACGATCCATTTATTTTTATTTTTAATTAGGATATATAGGCTAGGATAAATAAAAATATTTTGCAAAACTACATTAAAATTCACATTTCGAACAGTATAACTGTGTAGCTACAAATTGTGTAAAGTGTCACGCTTCAGAAACACCCTCTTTTACTGTGTTTCATCGAATGTCATAAACATATTCAAAAAGGGAAATACATTTCAATTTGTAAAAATTATGTGCATCATTGTTATTCAGCTATAACAACTGTGACATTTACACATTTTACATGCAACCGGCAGCGCTGGCAAAGGTGACTCCAATGATTCATTACTAACTGCATTCGATGCTCCTGGTTCTGGTTTGTCTTTGACAGGAGACTCCTCTCCTGTGGAGACGCCAACCTATTGTAAACATCAAACTGCTCCTGTTCAGAGAGGCAGGCGGCCTTGAACCTCGTATCCAGTACCATACATTCCTGTAAAAAAAATCCTGCTTATCGCCATACCTAAAAAGCATACACAATGTTTAATTTTGTCTATATTCTTAGAGCTTTTTTTCAGAAACCTAAACAGCTAAATAACATTGCTTAGAGTACGCATGAGAATATTTTGGAAAGGTATGTTTAATAATTTATGATGTAGTTAAAGGTGAAAGACAAAATGTAAATTTGTTTTGTATACATTTGAAATAGTATTACCATGACGACAAGTTGTCTCCTACCACTTTGTTCATTTGTCTCACCACTTCCAAATCATTGTACTTGATGACCAAGTTGGTTGACAGGAGTTTCTTCTGGAGTGGAAGTATGATCAAGACCGTGGACATGCGCTCTGTGCACAATACCATGGTGATTGTTTTCAGCGGAACAAGACATGCCATGATATCCTCAGCAAGTGCCGTATCTGCTTCAGACAAGGTTGCTATATCACCAGAATTATGTCGAACATCCTTAACGATAAGGGTAGCATATATCGCATTCTGCATTTCTAAAAACGTCTTGAGCATGTCAGCAGCCAAGTTCCATCTTGTGCAGACATCAGTGACTAAGGTAACATTTTTAAATCCCAGAAGCTTTGCCTTTTCCCTAAGTATTGCCATAGCAGTACTACTTCAATGGAAAAATTATACTATCATGCGGATGTGGCTCGGGATTCGGGACACAGTACTGACATTTAAGGCTTTCCTGGCAGCCAAGTTCAGTGTATGTGCATAGCAGCTGAGATAGATAGAGCACCCAGCCTCCTTGGTTACAACAGTCATGTTCACTGCATTGTTCGTTACCAAAAGCGGGTTGTCGCACAAATTCCATTCAGCAATTGCATTGGTGAACACATTAGCGATGTTAGTCCAGTATGGCTCTTGGGAACTTCCCGCATCTGGAGAACATGCAACTCGAGCTCCCAGTCATCTGTAATGTGCGATGTTGTTATGGTAATTTAAGACTGTGTGGCATGGCTCATCCACCCATCAGTTGTCAAGGCAACGGACCCATTGTTGTCAAGGCAACAGGCACGTTCTTGACTCTAGACCTTTTCTTTTCACTCCTTGTACATCTCTGAAATGACCTTTTCTGCAAAGTATGTCTGAGATAGTATAGTGTATCTCGGGGTCCAACACATTAATTAAATCCTATAACCATCATTACTCATGACACTAAATGGTCTCAGATCTTCGACAATAAATCTTGCAATTGCATTTGTAATTGCCTTGTATCTGTCACTGTCAGCACTGTATTTTGTGAACTGTGCAAACAAAGATGGAATTGTAGCCTTTTCACTTTTCAATGGAACACTCTTCACCAAGGATGTATTTGTCTCTGCAGATGAGAGTTTATGTTGATGAGACAAATGGCTAGTTAGATTGGTTGTATTTCCGCTATATTTGATGTCATATTTACAAAGCTTGCTCACAGCAATGTCACTAATAATTTCATCAGTTCCTTTTCTTTCAGTCCAAAATAATGCCAAACATTACTTTTTGCTTTTGTATTTGGAACTATTTCGTATTCCGTTTCCATGACCGTCCGCTTGAACTTACTGGCATAAAATGAACTCAGTTTTTCATTAGAGTTTATATATTTGCTATGAATCTTTGATCTTGCAGAATGCCTTTGATGAAGAATTGCTGTCACAGAAAGCAGCGTCTTTAAAGTTAAAACAAAGAACTTAAGAATTGCCATCAAAGAAAGCGGCATCTTTAAAGTTATAAAGAAGAACTTAATATCCCTTTTCGTTTATTGATTCGTTTTGAAAAAAAACAAAACATTCAAAAGTTAGTTAGTCAACTGATAGAAAATAGGGTTCATAGAAAGTCATGACATATAAATACTTGTTGACTTGTACTTGGTTATACCACAGTAAATTGAATTTTGTGGTTTACATTTTCTACAATTGTTGCCGTTGCTTTCATTTTAAAACTTTTTTTGAAGTTTTGATATTCTGTTTCATATGCATAAATATGAGCAAAATATCGCGATACACTTAAAATTGTATCGCAATAATATCGCAGCAGAGGTGTATTGCAATATATCAAATATATCGTTGCAGCCTTACTGGCCATGATACTAGGCCTGGCTAAACCAGTGAAGAAATGCCTCCATTCTGGAAGATTCACAGCACCCCATCCTGTGCAGTTTAAATGGAAACAATCAAAGTCAAAATAAATCCCAGTTTAAAATTCCTTTCTGCCCATCATTCTCATGACGAGGTGGCAGGAGTTGCCAGGGAAGGCAGTATTTGGACACCTCATTCCCTTATGAGGGTGAGTCAGTCATCCCTTGGGAGTCACACCCTCTCCTTCAAAGTCTGCATCTTCCCAGTGACTCAGTAGGTGTCAGATTAAAACTTTTTTCAGAGGCTTGGTCAGACTTCTGAGATGATGCACGAGTCCTTTCCACAATAAGGGAGGGTTACTGGCTTTGCTTCTGGGACCCTCCACCTCTTTCAAGGGCCCTCATTCTGTTCCACCAGTCTCAACTGGTATCTCTGCCGGAAGAGGTTTCCTCCCATCTAAGGAAGGTGCATTAAAGAGAGTGAAGAACACAAGAAGTCCAGGATTTTATTCCTGGACTTTTTCTTAGTTTCAAAGAGAGGGGCAAGTTTTGACTTGTCATCGATTTTCCCTTTTGAACAAATTCCTTCTGGAAGAGTGGTTCAAGATGATGGTCACCTCAGTCCAGAATGCCATCAAAATAAATAACTGGGCGGTCTTCATAAATCTCCAGGATGCTTATCTTTACATCCCCATCTTCCCAGCCCTCAGGAAATTTCTCCAGTTTTGTCGGGGACAGGAGGCGTTTCAATTTCGGGATTTTCCTTTTGTCTTAGATTCTGCTCACAGAGCCTTTACCAGGGTGATGGGTGTAATAGCTGCTCATTTAAGGTCCTTATGGGCTCTCATCCTCCAGTCCTTTAGTGATTTGACTAGGCCCAATCTAGTCAGTAGCAGAGACACTTTTTCACATGTGGGGATGGCTGGTTTGCAACAAAGCTGGACAACAAGCTTACTCTTTATGTCTCTCCAGTGCTGGACCAGAAGGCATGGGCGGTGGATGCCTTCAATGGGATCGACTGTACGCCTATGCCTTCCAACCTTTCAGAATAATCCCTAGATTGCTCACACAGTCAGGAATTCCAAGTCATGGCTCATTCTTATGGCTCCCCAGTGGGCACAGAGATCATGTTGACAATCACAGGGAATTGCCACTGAGGAGGGATCTACTGTCACAGCACAGATGGTCCAATTTCAGCCTCCCTCCTGACTGGTAAATTCACCAATGCCATAGTAGTAGGTATTGTATTACTGCTATTAAATGTAGTTTTTGGGAGGGGTAAAACTAATTTTTATTATGTTATACTTTTGATTCCTGCCTATCATCCTGCTCTGATGTCCTATAGTCTTGGTCCAATTCAAAAGAGGAAGACATTCCAAATGGTGGCTGTGACTAAGGAATCAAACTGGGATCATGTTCTTTTCAGTTATTGGCTTCCAATTACTAATTGCAGGAGGCAATATTTAGCTTGGACTGGGGACTTAGCATCATAGAAATGGAAAGTAATGCAGTAGTAGCAGGCAAGTATTACATAATTAAAATTAGTTTTATCCCACTTAAAAAGTGTATTTTAAACTAAAGGGGATACATTTTCACTAATAAAAAGCTGCATGATAAGCAGTCTAGACCTTTTAAATAAATGCAGGTTAGTGTATCAGTCAGTAGATGAGTGACACTACATACAGACCCTGAAACAGGTGATTTTACCATTTTAAATACAAATTGAATGCAGGATAAATGTGAACAAAGTGCAGAATGAGTGCAGACAAAATGCACAATGAAGGCAAATGAAATAATGAATGTATTTTGAAAAAAATGGAGAGTGCAAATGTTAAATGCAGAATGAGGAATGATTAGCAAAAATGGAACAAAACATGAATGCGTTTCATGAATGGATTTGAAAATTGATTATTTCAGCTGCTGCTAAACAGTCTAAAGCCCTTTTTGCATGATAATATGGGATCAGATGCTTTACACAGACGTACAAATTTTTACTCCATACAAGCTGTGGCATTGTTCTTGTCAAGGCAAACATAACAACTGCCATTAATGTGATGACATCAGGTGGATGTATATGTACAATGTTTATTTTAATGAATTGAAATATAAAATAAAATTTTTTGACAAATACTCAACATCTATATTGTTATATTTATTGCAATTGCAGTTAAACTTTTGTTTATTGTAAATTCAAATCTGTCTTTTTCATTTTTGTGCGTTTACTATCGGCTAAAACACGGTATTGGTGCTGAGAGTAGTCTCACTCACTTAAAAAATTGAAATGTTTGATAGAACATTTCAATGAAGCTCATTATATACCCTAGGGTGTCCCCTAGTCAGATCAAGTTAGATTTAGCTTGAACATGCATGCGATTTTGTTTAACCATTATTTCAATTCATTGGTATAACAACAGTTACAGACACTACACTTGGTGTATAACATGCAAGAAAAACAGCATGAAAACTTTAAAACTTTATTTTTTTTCACAGTAACATCAGTAACAGGATATCAACATTTAAAGTAAACAACATAACTGGAAGTGGTAAACAACTTAATAACAAAATCAAAACATCTATGACAAAGGTATCACTTAGAAAAAAAACCTAACCATGAAACTTTTGCATAACAAACATAAAAGACATAGAATAATCTTATTTAGGCATTTATCTAACACCAAGAAGAATATTTAAACAAACAAAATCATTAATACTGACCAAAAGTATTGCAAACTTCCATAAGAGTCAGAAGTACATTGTCCATAAAATTGGTTACAGACACTACAAAACTATAGCATTTCAATACAGCTGCAGAACCATACATATCTCCATAAAATTCACTTCAAAAATAATTCAACATGAACACATTGACTAGAATTATTCATTAAATGAATGTTGATTAGTTAATAAAATGATAAAACCACATTGTAACAGGTATATGTCCAATACTTGTGTTAAAATTATGAACTGGTAAATAGCACTTGAAAGTTTAATACTAAATAGTGTTTGTAAGAGTAAAATATTGAAGTATAATGAATGTTCAATAAATCATAGTCACTAAAGTATTGTTCAACCCAAGGTGCTGACTCAAACACAGACCCATATGTGATTGATCTTAAGGTTACAGACACTACACATTAAACCTTGACTTTATATTGTCATTTCAAATAGAAGTGCTTATGATTTTTTTCCAGATTTGACTTGAGCTTAGACAATTCAGCTGCATTAAACTTGAAATGACCCCTTTCATTGACTATTTGTGGAGCTTTTACCCTGTACAAGATAGCATCTAGAGCCTCTTGTGAATAATCATCTTTTTCAGGCCAAACATACATGTTGCCAGACTTTCTCATGTATTTAAGTCTAACTTCGTTATGAAGAATGTCTATTACTTCTGCTAAGTATACATCTAGAGGTCCCTTCTTTGGCTTAAGTCCTACAGCAACAAATTCTCCAGGGTGGTATTTCTCTATTGGTTTCTCTGTGTTGGTTGGTGCTTTTTTGTCAACTTTGATCTTCTTTGTCACAATGTTTTGTCTTTCTGTTGACTTCCGTTTCTTATTAGGCTTTTCGCTTGTTGCTGAGTTATGATCTTTCTGGTTACTTCCTTGTTTTCTTTTCTTGTCATTATTTTCTATTGTTGATGGATTCTTGTCTTTAAGTTGTTTTCCTTTCTGACTTAAATTATCTTTATTGAGTACTAACTTTCTCATTTCCCAGGCATTAACATTTTCGCTGAAGTTGCATCTCCCGTCAACCTTCATGCATTGCTCACAATAACAGCTCAGATTTCTTATGCTCAGTTCATAATCATTGCTTCCTGACTTTACAGCATGTAATTTTCTTGTACCTTGCAGTGTTTGCACATCAGTTTCTTCTCTATTTCTCTCAACATCTTTAACAAGGATGAACTCCCTTCTCGAAACTGTTTTAGCTTCATTATCTGTATTTTCCATTTTCAGTTTCTCTGTACAGAAATGATATACATCTTCTGCACAACCTATCACCTTTCTATTGCTGATTACAGCTCTGTAGCAAGCATTCTTGACTGTCGCACCGAGACCATCGCAAACACTCTTTCCATGTGATGTTTCGAAATAATTTCGTGTTACGCATTCTCCATGCTTGGGTTCTTTTCACAGCTTCTTTCTTCTTTCTACTTAATTCAGCAGTTTTCGGACTTCTTAAATCAACACTCTTATTAACCGATATTGCCAGGGCTGCTTTTTCTTTCTTTTTCTGGCGATACCTTTTCATTTCTTCACGTTTTTTCCTTCTTAATTCTTGTTGAAGATTTGAATCGGAAAGTGATTGCTGTTTTTTTAGTAGTCTTGCATCTTTTCTTCTTTCTCTATCAACCCTTTTTAGCTCCTCATGTTTCGCCTTATTTTCCCTCTGTTTTTTTCTCCAGGCTTGTACCTTTAGCCTCGTCTTCTCCCTTCTAGCTTTAATCTTCTGTTCATCTTCTTCTGGCTTATCTTTGCTTCCTAAAAGCAAACAACTTCATTCTCATTTTTGTTCCTCTATGTATACGGATGAAATTTAGACTTTACAAAACATACTTGTAATGAGTACGCAATATGCTTTCATACATAAGCAAACTGGAATAACCTGTAGATTCTTAAAGAAAAGTATCTGATTGAAAGAGAAATAGCATAAAACCTGATGATTATTCAATGTTCTAGCATTTACAATGATTGCACACTTTCCTTAATAATGTAAACAACAGTCGGGTCAATTCACATGTCTAGTAGTGTCTGTAACCATTTGACAATATCAGCAATGTATCCAATACTAAGTCTGAGCTCATTGAATTCTCATAATATTTCTGTTTGAATTTACTAGTCTAATGATATGGAATGCAAAAATACTCAGTTTCAATTGCATATTGTAAGAAATCACTGAAAATGTTGCCTGTTATCAGAAATCTAGATGAAAGAAACTATAAATATACCAAAATATTACAAATTGCAGACAGACAATATGTCAAAATTTAGCCTTACACATCAATACTGTAATAGGAAACATAATTTGGCTTCATTTTTTAAAAAAAAAACAGGGATAAAGTCATAGACAGTATAAAAAGGGGATATTGGTTACAGACACTACAATTTAAGAGTGTGGTTTACCAATTCAATACAAACTTACCAGAGTTGTTCCCAGAGGTTTGCTTTTGTCGTCTTCCCATGTCTTAGGGATGTACCATGGTAAAGAACAGAAAAAGTAATTAGGCAGCTTCTTCTAGGATAAGAAATTCAGGTTACATTGTCTTGTAGTAAATTACTCAAACAGACATTGCTGCAAGAATGATGCAATATTCAATCAAGAGAGTTATTGCATCACTTTTTTGCTCTTGGCTGCAGAGGTAAATAGATGATGCAACATTACATCACATAAGATGGAACTTTCTATTGAGAAAAACAATGTTTTAATGACAAGTAGAACAATACTTTTATCTTTCATTTTTATACCTGTTTGTGTAGTGTCT
Source organism: Margaritifera margaritifera (assembly GCA_029931535.1). Taxonomy (NCBI): domain Eukaryota; kingdom Metazoa; phylum Mollusca; class Bivalvia; order Unionida; family Margaritiferidae; genus Margaritifera; species Margaritifera margaritifera. The sequence continues at coordinate 2,255,171 of JAQPZY010001401.1, read as the reverse complement.
GTAACTTTTTTTATTGAGTTGCTGTTTTTTAATGGTACAATACAGCACCACCAATTTTGGCCAACTTGGACATCACATGGATACACATGAGCCTTTGTAGGATTTATACTTTTCCATAATGAAACAACAAAATTATTGCCATATAAACTTGTAAAGGTTACAGACACTACAAAATTTAGAACTGGAAAGTTTGACAAAGAACAAGCTCTCAATCGAATATCTTGGCTAGCCATGTGATTTAAATGGTTTTACTACTTATTATAATATAAAGTCAAGTTCTAGATGTCAATAAAAGTTATAATGAATGTTATTTTGTACAAAATGTTGGCATATAACAACAGATTAGTGTTTGAATTTCAGTGTTGAAACAAAACTTCTACTGACGGTATTTTGCTTATAAAATCCATAATATTTTACCGATTTCTTTAATTCAAGAAGCAATATTTGCAGGATAGAATTCCGCATAAAACCAGACCAATAAATGCATAATTTCAGTATGATATTTAGAGAATTCTCTATTTTATATTCAAGCTTTTTTCGAGTGAGACTACATAACGCTCAAAAATGGCCATTTTTAGAGCTTGTTTCCATGCATATCTCAACAATGGGTTACACTAACCTCTTGAAATTTTCAGGAAAGTAAGAGAGGTATATGCCAGGCTTACCAATCTTTAAAATTGGTTCATATCTTGTTTAATTTTTCTATTTCATGCATATAACATGAAAATTCCTTTATCAGCACCAATACCGTGTTTTAGCCGTATTTTAATAAAGGAGCCTTTTAAACACAAAAATATATAAAAGCTATAGTTCTCACCTTTTAACACTTGCAAAATGGAAAGCCTTACTTCGGGTAAACAAACAAGTGAAAACGAAAGAAATGAATGATGAATAGAAGTGATAAATGCAAAAACTGAATGCATTTCTGAGACAATAAAAAAAACATAGAGATGATAGCTGAAATACAGATGTGAATGGAATGCAAATAAAATGTAGATTAGATAAAATTACCTGTTGCAGTGTCTGTACATCACTGATGATACATTATAGCATCATTAAAGGATTGTTTTGATGCCCTGTTGCATCAGAAACCTTTTGTCTTACAATTATCATTTATTCTTACAGTCTTAATTTCATACTGTATATACTTGCTTATAAGTTAAATAATGCGCTGGCAGATCATGGTCTATGTTGTTTCTGGTACTCATTACTCCTAACAAACTGCATAGGCCCAGATCTGGTGGCACATTATGTGACGTCAGAGCTGGGTCTGTGCAGTTTGCAGTTGGACTTGTAAGCAAGTATATGCGGTAATTACGACAGGAATCATTTTTACTTTTACCAGTAGCATTAAATACAAGTGAACCATACATTCTGTTTAAATGTTTATGATTTTGAAATTCAGGGGTCACGAGCTTGTTTCTTGAGAGATATTCCATTCTCTGCCATCTATTTCCCGGCGTATGCTAACATGAAGAAACTGTTTGCAGATGAGAATGGGTACAACTCTCCTGGAAGTCTCTTAGTGGCAGCTACATGTGCAGGTGAGCCAGCAGTTTGTAGGCCATGTCATTACTGATATATTGGTTGTAAGACATCCAAATGTATCTTTATTAAGGCTGCAACATTTACCAACATTTTTAAACATGTACACACTATACAATAACCAAAACGAAGCCGTTTAATCAAAATGATTACAAACTATACCTTTCCGCATCTACTAGTGAGGTTTCATGTTCATCTGACAACTACTTATATGTAAGACATTGACAATGTGTATTCCGTACTTCACTCAACTTGAGATTGTTTATTTGCTTTACATATTTTCTTATTATGTCTAATTTAGTTTGTAAGACATGTCTTTGGTGAATTCCTGTTTATTTGACAAATTAGGTCAAATATCCTTATGATCATTGTAATATAGTATCCTACTGTTATATATAAATATGATGATGAAAAAATGGATAATGCAACCGGATGTATTTCTTGCACATGCACAAAAGTTGCTTTCATGAGATATACAGCGACTACAGAACTGTGCAGTGACATTTAAAGTTGAAACGAAATTTCTTTAAAATAAAATGTTACACATCAAAGATTCTGTTAACAAACATGTTTTTCAAAGGTAAAAAATGCAGTGTAAGGAAGTTTGTGTCAGCACTATCAGTAAACTAACCTGATGTGTAATGTGTGGTACAACCAATTCTCATCAACTTGTGGTAATTCATAGCGATACCACATTCTATGCGGAAATCATACATACTTTAAGAATATAATTAAGAGAAAAAAAATCCTATCAAACAATCCAACTGAGCAGAGATGTGGAATATATAATTTAATTGGAACTGGCATTTATACGTGTATAAGCCATTTATACGTGTAAACATTGCAGCCTTAATCATTATATTATTGATTAGAAATTAGCTCCTTTGAATCATCTCCTTTTATTTTTGAACAGAACAAACTTGTGGAGCTCAGCTTGTTTTTGTGCCATACACTGGCTCACGTGTCGTTCTGCAGTGAAGTTCAAAATGTCACAACCATTTGTGACAAAAGTAACAACAGTGACAGACGTCGAAGTGAAAAAGAGAAGTTTCCATGCAAATTTGTTACCTTTTGTATCATTTCATTTGATGATAGATTATCCTATTGAAGGACATTGTTTTCAGCTCACCAGAACTTGTGATATGGTACTTCATCTGTCCTTCATTTTCTGTCAGATATCATATTTTCACAGTTGTTGCTTAAAAGTACTACTAACCAACACTTGACCAATTTGCACATGATTTTACATGAGTATTCTGGCATCAGGGCCTTTCAGATTTGTTCAATGGGTGCCAATCCATCATCCAATATGGCTTCCATTGTTATAAAATAGAAAAACCTTTAAGTGAATTCTTCTCACAAACCATTCAACAGAAGTTGACCAAATTTGATAGAAAGTATCGTGGAATAAAGGGTTTTAAATTTTGTAAAAATGATGCTGATCCACCATCAGATATGGCTGCCATTAGTAAATATATATAAACTTTGAATGACTTCTCAAAAACTGCTAAACAGAATTTGACTAAATTTGAAGAGAAGTATCCAGGCATTGAGGACTCTCAAGCTTTTACAAATGTAGCTGATCAGTTTTCAAATATGACTGCCATTAATAAAAATAGAATAACCTTAAAATGACCTCGTTTCCAAAATCACTGAACAGGATTTGAACAAACTTGACAGAAAGCATTCTAGCATAAATGAAAGTTTGTGTTCAGATAGTACTGATCTACCATCAAATATGATCACTTTTACTTAAACAGCAAAATCTTTAATAACTTCTCAAAAAATGTTTAACAATATTTGACCAAATTTTACAGCATCCTAGCTTGAAGGCCTTTAAAATGTCTGCAAATGATGCCAATCTGCAATCAAATATGGTTGCCATGACTAAGAATAGAAAAATATTTGTACAATTTTACCTGGGAAAAAAACACTGAACAGAATTTGACAGACTTGACAGAAAGCATCCTGGAATAGAGGTCTTAATTGGACAAATGGTGCTGATGTGCCTTCAGGTATGGATGAAGATTCAAAAATTAGAGAAGCCTTGAAACAATAGTTTTTATAGCATATGAAGTCAACAGCATTGTTAGAAATTTCTACAGAAAGCATACTACTGACCCGGATTTCTTGGCCAAACTGCTCCTGCATTTGGCCATCAGCCAGACATCAGCCAGATGAATGATCTCAGCCCCACTTGGTTTTCTTGTTGAAAGATCGTATCTGGTTCATTTTTTAAAAAAGAAGTTATTTTAAAAGTTCCATAAACATGTATTTATAAATCATTGGGAGGTTAAAATGTACGATACATTAATGCCGTGATTAAAATTTTGATATACCTGCAGGTGATTTCAGTTACTGTAGCAAAAAATTGGCATGAATTAGACGATGCAGTTTTCTAAAATAATTGAGCATTCTGGACTGATGTATTATAATTAAAGCAGTCATACCTTCTGTGGAGGGTAACAAAATATGATCATGATAGTTTCAATTCAAAAAGTTTACCTTTCATAACTACCCTTACAGATATGATTACATCACTAAATTTTTACAGTGTGACATGTAAATTAATGAAACTTATAATCATGTTAATTGCTTTGTAGGTACACAGTACACTTGCCAGATAGCTTGATGTGAACATATTGTGTTGCACATATTCGTAACTTGATGAATGTGCAAAGATTAAATGACACGAAAATATTATAATTTATAGTACATCTTTATAAAAGTAGAATTTATTTTGTCTTTATTTGTAAATATATATATATATATATATATATATATATATATATATATTCACGTACCATTACCAAAACAATTATTCTTACATTTACAGTATAATACTGGCAAAGATAAGCAGCTGTGTTTTTTTTTCTTTTTTTTTCTTCCAATTTTTGGGAACATACTGTCTCCTTTTGATTCCGGTTAAGATAGAATTTCTTCCAGAAAGAAAGGTTACTGATACTTGTACAAGACAACATGAAATAAAAGCATAATAGTTTTACCAAGCCCATGTGACAGTTATGGGTTGTACAAGACAACATGAAATAGAAGCATAATAATTTTACCAAGCCCATGTGACAGTTATGGGTTGTACAAGACAACATGAAATAAAAGCATAATAGTTTTACCAAGCCCATGTGACAGTTATGGGTTGTACAAGACAACTTGAAATACAAGCATAATAGTTTTACCAAGCCCATGTGACAGTTATGGGTTGTACATGACAACATAAAATACAAGCATAATAGTTTTACCAAGCCCATGTGACAGTTATGGGTTGTACAAGACAACATGAAACACAAGCATAATAGTTTAACAAGCTCATGTGACAATTATGGGTTGTGCAAGACATCAAGACATACAAGCATAATAGTTTTACCAAGCTTATGTGACAATTATGAGATAACAGTTTTGTAATTTAAAATTTTTGGATGCTAATGACAGTATTACTGTTTTAAATTAAATTTGATTGGTCATCTTTAAGACAGGTATTTATAACAATTAAACCAGCATCAATATTTTCAAATATAAGACTTGCAACAATTCTAAAAAGGGTTAGAGGATTCAATTTTAGAACATCTTTTTAAGAAATTATGAAAAAATGCATTTTTTTTTATCTCTACTCTTCACCGAGTGTCATGGCAACTTTATGGCATCATTTGTTTCTGACAGTTTCTCATAGATTTTATTCCATCAGATTTTTGTAGTTTATCTTTCAAAGAGCATGTTACATTGCAATTTTGTGAGATTATACATTTTTGTAGTTTATCTTTCAAAGAGCATGTTACATTGCAATTTTGTGAGATTATACATTTTACAAACTCGTCCTTCTTCTGCAGGAGCTCCTGCGGCAGCCATACCAACACCAGCTGATGTCATCAAGACACGGTTGCAGGTGCAGGCACGTAAAGGCCAGACCACATATAGCGGGGTGATAGACTGTGCAAGAAAGATCTGGAAGGAGGAAGGGGGAAAGGCCTTCTGGAAGGGAGCTCCTGGTTAGTATCAGGCTATTCATGTTTGTTTTGTTTTTTTGTTGGTTTTGTTGTCAAATTATCTTAGATCTCCATATCCTGACTATTGCTTTTATATAGTGAAATAAGCAGAAACAGTTTTGGTCAGTCAAAGATAAAATTATTAATTGGCAATTTGGTTGAAACTGCTGTTTAAAAGGATTGATTTGTGTTGGACGAATAACTCTAGACTGCGTTGCTTGTTTTTTCACCTGTAAATGACAAGACATTAGTATCACTTGCAATTTAAGTCTTTAAGTGTTGATTATGCAGAATGTATGGTCATGTAGATACATGTAGAAGTAGTGCTAGGAGTGAACATTGATCATTACTCATCATTGGCTGTTGCAGCAGTACCCATCATTTGCATTCATTCCAGACAGTCACACAATAGAGCCTGTCTGGGTCACTCTTTTTCCTAGAAAAGGGAAAGTGACTTGTGTCTTGCAGCAACCCTGGTTATAGTGCAAAGGAACCTGACCAATGATACTAACACCAGGCAAATTTTTTCTTCTAGCTCTCATGCATTTTTACTTTTCTGGTTGTGGTTGAGTGACATATTAATATTTTCTTTTGTTTTGATGCCTGCAGTTCCAATTCACTTTGAAATTTGTTACGAAGTCTTTGAGAAGAAATATGGACTTGTGCAGCTGAGTAATTCGTGTGCTGAGTAGGTCAAATTGAATTTGTGTGTCATTCACCTAATTCATACCAGGACAGTACAGTTGGACTTCTTTCTTATTATATATTAACTTTTTATTGATTGGCAAATAAGCATGATGAGTTGTCACTGAAAAGAAAAAGAAAAAAGACCAGCATACAACCTCAGGTCCATTCAAGATGGGTCGCATAACACACAGTTCTCTCTGGGATCCAGAAAATGCAAAGAATTGGACTACCAGTCATTTAATAGAAATGTTAACGGATATCAAAATCATAGTTACTGCAGGTTTTAAGAAATCATTTTATCTTCAAATGTTACAAGCCAAATTAAGCTCATTGACCCAAAAGGATTGCATATTTCCCTACACAGCAGTCCCAGACAGTGGTAAATAACATCACCCTTACTGTTTCCACATATCTGCCAAACTCTGTGATGACTTTCTCCTTTTCTGGTACATGGATAAACAGTTCTGAGTTGAGTGATTCCTATGTATTTTGAGTTAGATGCAGAGGGAGATACACTTTTCAGATATTAAGGGCAGTCAAGGCAGCAAGTCAGTTAAATCTAAGGGAAGGCCACAGGTTACCTTAAATGACAGGAATATATGTAATGATTATAATGAAAAGAGTATCTTGCAGATTTGTTCACATATGTTTAGCAGATCAGGGTGGTCACCCAGTATGTCAGTGTTGATCAGCAGGGGACAAATCCATCAAAACATGTCTAATATGATAATGCTCCCCAGACAGATGCACTCATCAGTACTGACCACTTAGAAACAGAATTGAGAAATCATTCAGACAGGGAATTTATTGAGTTCCTAATAGATGATCTATGAGAAAGGTTTAACACTGATATCACTGTTTTACCTACAGGTCATTTGAGTGCCAGAGTTTCCTATTGGGTAGCCAAATCTAGATGGAATTTAAACTGACTGAATAGAGTGCACTGTAGGCTGGCTTATTGAATAGAGTGTGCTTGTTGCCAATGAAGCATGAGACAGTTAATTTCATTGGCTGATTGAAATGTGATACTGATTTGATCAGCTTGGGCACCAATAAAGAACACATGATCAATGATCATGGATAGAAAATGTAAAGAGAGGATGAAATCTTAAACAAAATCAATGCTAAATGTACTCTAAAGTCCAAAATCAATGCTAAATGTACTCTAAAGTCCAAAATCAATGCTAAATGTTCTCTAAGTCCAAAATCAATGCTAAATGTACTCTAAAGTCCCAAATCAATGCTAAATGTTCTCTAAAGTCCAAAATCAATGCTAAATGTTCTCTGAAGTCCAAAATCAATGCTAAATGTACTCTAAAGTCCAAAATCAATGCTAACTGTTCTCTAAAGTCAAAAATCAATGCTAAATGTACTCTAAAGTCCAGAATCAATGCTAAATGTACTCTAAAGTCCAAAATCAATGCTAAATGTACTCTAAGTCCAAAATCAATGCTAACTGTTCTCTAAAGTCCAAAATCAATGCTAAATGTACTCTAAAGTCCAAAATCAATGCAAAATGTACTCTAAAGTCCAAAATCAATGCTAACTGTTCTCTAAAGTCCAAAATCAATGCTAAATGTACTCTAAAGTCCAAAATAAATGCTAAATCTACTCTAAAGTCCAAAATCAATGCTAACTGTTCTCTAAAGTCCAAAATCAATGCTAAATGTACTCTAAAGTCCAAAATCAATGCTAAATGTACTCTAAAGTCCAAAATCAATGCTAAATGTTCTCTGAAGTCCAAAATCAATGCTAAATGTACTTTAAAGTCCAAAATCAATGCTAACTGTTCTCTAAAGTCCAAAATCAATGCTAAATGTACTCTGAAGTCCAAAATCAATGCTAAATGTACTCTAAAGTCCAAAATCAATGCTAACTGTTCTCTAAAGTCCAAAATCAATGCTAAATGTACTCTAAAGTCCAAAATCAATGCTAAATGTACTCTAAAGTCCAAAATCAATGCTAACTGTTCTCTAAAGTCCAAAATCAATGCTAAATGTACTCTAAAGTCCAAAATCAATGCTAAATGTACTCTAAAGTCCAAAATCAATGCTAACTGTTCTCTAAAGTCCAAAATCAATGCTAAATGTACTCTAAAGTTCAAAATCAATGCTAAATGTTCTCTAAAGTCCAAAATCAATGCTAAATGTACTCTAAAGTCCAAAATCAATGCTAAATGTACTCTAAAGTCCCAACAAAATTCTAGAGTAGATTAGTTACTCAAGCAGGAAGCATTCAAATCCCGGTATGGAAGGCCTGCATCAGGGGAGGCTGATAATATGTGTTTGAATATTTTTGAATAGACAAGAAACAGGTCAGGATATGTGCAACCCTTTATTTCAAAATGACCCCATTTTTGGCCCCACTTTTTCCATTTTTGGATAGAACACTGCTTATTGCATTGCGAACTAGGACAGATAATCATTTTGATACCCTCACCGTATCCCTGTTTCTGTGGAAGAAACTTTTGAAATGAAAACAGATTCTGTTTGATTGTAATAATATGCCTGCTGTTCATAATGTCAGTAAATGATGATCAGAGATTACAATATCTGTATTAAATCAGATTTAAGCACAACTGAAACAATTTACTATTGGGCGTGATATGGATAGACTTGTGGATGCAGCATCTACACTTGAAATTATTCAGGGTATTTTTACGATGTGGTGAAATTACATGCAAGACTGAGAAGTTTTATAAATATTCAGGAATTTATATGGAAGACATAGAATTCTATCAGAAAGAAAGTTTCTTTTTACTTGTAATTTGAAAGTTTCAAAAACTAACCCATTTCACACTGGGTCTGTGCATTTTGCAGTTCGACTCAACTTATAAGTGAGCAGAAATGGTAATTAAAACACAAGCCTGCTGTTTCAATGTCAGCGTTCATAGGATCAGCAAAAAAAAAAAACCCATCTAATTCTTTGTCATTGCCATTGTCTGCATCAGAAAAGCTGGTTATGTATTTTTGTTGTTTTTGGTTTTGTTACTTGTATTTAAAGCAGCAACTGGAAGTAGAACACTTAATACATAGAGTAGTCCTTGAAAACTGAAAATTGGTCATTGAAAAGTCATTGAATTTCTGTTCTTCTGATCTGTATGAACCCTGTATCTGGAAAGGGCATTCATCTTCTATTTGACAACTCCATTGTGCAAAATGACATCAGAAGGCAAGGGTGGGGTGGGGGTGGTGACCAAATAGCTCCATATCTCTGCCTTCTGGTTTCAGATTTTCTCAGGTGGTGTCATCATCAAGAAATCCACATTCAAGTTGGCCACATCCTGGACAGGCTCAGTGTTCCAGTAGAATCACTGTCCAGACAGAATCCATTAATTCAAATCGAGTGGTCTCTTCACTCCTCAGTATTCAGACAAATCTGTGCCCAATTGAGTTCATGGATCATTCGTGGATCTGTTGGCAGTAATGTGGAATGCAAAGCTACCTACCTTTGTTTCTACAGTTCATATTCAAAAGGCATGGAAAGTCAATGCTTTTTTTCCCCATGATTTGCAACATGCATCTTCATTCCCACTAACCTGTCTGATTCCTAAAATCTTGCAGAAAGTGAGGGTCTCAGAGTGCCATCTAATCCTGATCACTCCCCTCAGGTGGGAAAAATCGCGGATAAATGATCTATGGAACTTTGCAGCAGAAATTTCCAGGAATTGTTGAAACTGCACACCTGGCTCATATCAAGCAAGCCCTTGGGAAAAAGATATATCAGAATGAGTGGTGGACAGAATCGCTCAGGCAGGAAGGCACACCACTTTTAGGGCATGCAAAGAAAAGTGGAGATATTTCCCAGTGGTGCAACAGTGACACCTCACTCAAATAAAAGTAGCCTCAATACCACAAATAACAAACTTTATCCTTTGGCTGTTTGAGTAGAAGAAGTTAGCCAACATGACTATAAAGGTTACCTTTCCACATGCTTGGAAACTTTTTCCCATAATGAGAGGGAGGATAATAGACAAAACAAAGATCTCCGACCAGGTGAACTTTGATTTGTCTTGACTGGGGGCTTTGGCCCTGTATCCGAATGGAATTTACCATGGGTTCTGAAATGGTTGAATAAAGCACCTTTCAAGCCACTGTCTAAGGCCTCAATGACTCACCTCTTATACAAACCTGCTTTCTAGTCATTCTAGCCAACAGCAGGCAGAATCACTTTGATACACGCCTTGTCAGTCGATCTGAATTATCTGCAGTTTTGGTTCATTTGCACTAATAAAAGCTGCTTTCATTGCCAAGAACAGGCTTCCGCTAATGGGCAATCAGTCTTTTGTTGTGAAACCTCTTTCCTGGGTGGACACTTTCTCTCAAGGCCATCTACAGGACCCCATAAGGGCTTTGAAGTGGTACATGATTTGAACCAAGCTGATGAGACAAAGATCTCATTTATTCCTACTGTTAACAGAAGGAAAGGACAATATATCAGCTGGACATGATAGATTATTTGCTCTGCATAGAAAGAACTAACCCAAGACAAACGAATTTCTTACATATATATCTCCAAGTGAGGTTAGGGCAATAGCCACACACACAGCATTCAAGTTTAACTGTTCCCTAACTGGCATTATCCAAGCTGTGTAATGGTGGTCAAAGCTTTTATCTGGAGATCTTTCATACCAAAGGGCTCAGTTTGACTTAGTGTGACCAGCACAAAGAGGACTACCTTGTTGGATTGTTTAGCAGATTCACAATGTTCCAGCCACTTGACTTCTGCTGGATTTGTTGGGGGTGGGGGTGGGGATAGAATTTTTCCTTACATTTTGAGTTGCTACCTGTAACCCATATGTTTTACAAGATTTGAAGCTGCTTCATGTACATTAGGGGATCAGAGATTGGACCTTCTCCAGGGTAAGGGGATTTAATTCCCACCACCTCGTACCTATTCACCAAATGTATTATGATTGTGTAATGTATTTGAAGAAAAAAAACAATTTTTGGAGTTAAATATGTTTCTTCGATAATACTTGTCCAATCATACACAGTTACATTTTAAAACCTGGCACAGCCTGCTCATCTGGTTTAGTATAACTGAAGTATGTACAGGATTTAATGCCAGTCCCTCTAAGAGGAGTTCAGTTTTGTCTGACTTGCAGCTAGGTGGGCAAACACATTTTAGCACTTTTATTGCACAAAATCAGCTTGGGAGGGCTGGATTTGCAAAGTAGCAGTCATACACCTAATGTATTATGAGCAGGTAAGTATTATTGACTAAACTTATTTTACTGTAAAAATTGGTTTCCTGTTTGGCATGTGTATGTATCTTAATGCAGTTTTTTACTGGCGGCAAACAGTATTTTTGCAGAGCCCTTGTAAGAAATTGACAAGATAAATATTCATTACTCAAAACTTTAGTCCCCATGCAAAACTCCGGACAAATAAGTGAACTGAAATTAGGTAGATTGAGATCTCTGTAAGTTCCAGGACCTATGGTAAATGATGTGCAACACCAACCTTTGTGGACTGCTGTCGAATTTTGATGATAGACTTTTCCATAAAATAGACAAATCACACAATAAGCTATTGTATATATGTATTTGCATGTCCATGTACATTATTATTAATTTAATTTTGTTTTTTTTTCAGCTCGAGTCTTACGATCTTCTCCCCAGTTTGGAGTGACACTGCTTACTTACGAATTGCTTCAGAGATTGTTCCGTGTGGATTTTGGTGGCAGGTGAGCTCATTTAACAAAGACATAGGATTTTTATCAGGCCCACATTAATGGAAAAGCAAGACATGGCAGTAACTTCTTTGTTTGCCACCAGCATCAACAATTTGTTTAGGTTTTGGTTAAAGTTTGTTCATTTGCCTATATTTCCTAACCTTCATGATGGATTTTGTTTATACTTGGGATGAATCATTGTAAAGCTAAGACAATCCTTTCTCTGATACGCTTGCTTGCCTCTTTAACCTTCCAGTCAAGGTCACAGAAAATTTGTATTAGGGTTTTGGTTGAAGCTTTTCATTTGCTTAATTTTCCTAAACTCCTTGATGAATTTTGTTCATTCTTAGGATGGATCATTACAAAGGCATGACAATTTATTCGCAACAGCCTCGCTCACTCATTTGAACTTGAGGTCAGGATCACAGTCTTGGAAAATCTGTTAAGGTTAGGATCACAGTCTTGGAAAATCTGTTAAGGTTTTGGCCCTTGATGGATTTTGTTCTTACCTGGGATGTATCATTATGATGCTAAGACCATTCATTATGCGACATGCTCACTCAACAGTCATGGACTACATTTTATAGAGTATGGCTTCATGTGACAAGCCTTGAGAAAATCCTGGGGAGAACCCTGCAGTGGTTTCCAAGATTTCTTACATGCAAATGGACATACACTCCTTTGCACAAAATAGTGACTTTGGAAATCTGTTGAAGCACTAAAACTAAAATTAGGTCAAATGATACCAAAAAGGGACTTTCTGCATCACACTTCTAACAAAATTTAATTCCATTCACCTTGCTAGATTTTTGTTTTTCCTTCTGGCAAGTTCCATTTTCACAAACTGACATTCATTTTCATGGTGGAAAGGTGGGGGGTGGGGGGGGAGACACTTTAAAAATCGGAAATATTCATGGGGATATAATTTTGTGATTTGGGAGTAAACAATTAATTTTCATAGGATAAAGTTTTGTCGCTCAGTGTTAACCATAACAGCCAGTCTCAACAAATCTTTTCCTGGGGATTCACTTTAATAAATATTTGTTATACAAGAATAAAAAAGAAAAAAAATGAAATCCTCCATAAAAAATACATGATTTTATTGTATGTTCCTGGTTTCAAAAACAAATCTCTTTGAGTGGATCGTAAGTTCTAACATATGAATGTGCATTTTTGCAGCATTGTCTTAACTGTCTTGGACAGATTCCAGACCTCCACTGTGAAATAAGTCAGATTGTTTACTGTCTTATCAAAATTAGAAAAATGCAGATTATAGGTCTCAAAACTATTTTACCAGCAGCTTTGATATTAGTTTGGGTTTAGATCGGTGTCAAGGATTTTGCAAGTCATAAGCATACATCTTAGTCATATGCATACATCTTAGCATGGTTACAATCTAGACAGATTTTGTAAGTCATATGCATACATCTTAGCATGGTTACAATCAAGGATTTTGTAAGTCATATGCATACATCTTAGCATGGTTACAATCTAGACAGATTTTGTAAGTCATATGCATACATCTTAGCATGGTTACAATCTAGACAGATTTTGTAAGTCATATGCATACATCTTAGCATGGTTACAATCTAGACAGATTTTGTAAGTCATATGCATACATCTTAGCATGGTTACAATCTAGACAGATTTTGTAAGTCATATGCATACATCTTAGCATGGTTACAATCAAGGATTTTGTAAGTCATATGCATACATCTTAGCATGGTTACAATCTAGACAGATTTTGTAAGTCATATGCATACATCTTAGCATGGTTACAATCTAGACAGATTTTGTAAGTCATATGCATACATCTTAGCATGGTTACAATCTAGACAGATTTTGTAAGTCATATGCATACATCTTAGCATGGTTACAATCTAGACAGATTTTGTAAGTCATATGCATACATCTTAGCATGGTTACAATCTAGACAGATTTTGTAAGTCATATGCATACATCTTAGCATGGTTACAATCTAGACAGATTTTGTAAGTCATATGCATACATCTTAGCATGGTTACAATCAAGGATTTTGTAAGTCATATGCATACATCTTACATGATTACAATCAAGGATTTTGTAAGTCATATGCATACATCTTAGCATGATTACAATCAAGGATTTTGTAAGTCATATGCATACATCTTAGCATGGTTACAATCTAGGATTTTGTAAGTCATATGCATACATCTTAGCATGGTTACAATCAAGACAGATTTTGTAAGTCATATGCATACATCTTAGCATGGTTACAATCTAGACAGATTTTGTAAGTCATATGCATACATCTTAGCATGGTTACAATCAAGGATTTTGTAAGTCATATGCATACATCTTAGCATGATTACAATCAAGGATTTTGTAAGTCATATGCATACATCTTAGCATGATTACAATCAAGGATTTTGTAAGTCATATGCATACATCTTAGCATGGTTACAATCTAGGATTTTGTAAGTCATATGCATACATCTTAGCATGGTTACAATCAAGGATTTTGTAAGTCATATGCATACATCTTAGCATGATTACAATCAAGGATTTTGTAAGTCATATGCATACATCTTAGCATGATTACAATCAAGGATTTTGTAAGTCATATGCATACATCTTAGCATGGTTACAATCTAGGATTTTGTAAGTCATATGCATACATCTTAGCATGGTTACAATCAAGACAGATTTTGTAAGTCATATGCATACATCTTAGCATGGTTACAATCTAGACAGATTTTGTAAGTCATATGCATACATCTTAGCATGGTTACAATCAAGGATTTTGTAAGTCATATGCATACATCTTAGCATGATTACAATCAAGGATTTTGTAAGTCATATGCATACATCTTAGCATGATTACAATCAAGGATTTTGTAAGTCATATGCATACATCTTAGCATGGTTACAATCTAGGATTTTGTAAGTCATATGCATACATCTTAGCATGGTTACAATCAAGACAGATTTTGTAAGTCATATGCATACATCTTAACATGGTTACAATCAAGGATTTTGTAAGTCATATGCATACATTTTAGCATGGTTACAATCAAGACAGATTGTTCTTCAGAAACTTTACATTTTGGCTGGATTGCAAAATAATTCCAGCTTATGGATTGATGTTTGTTCATCTGTTCCTTTGGCGTGAACACTGACGTTAGGGTTTGCATTAAGATCATTTTATCAGCAACTATTGCTTATAGAATCACCAAACTTGTTATGTAAATGTTTCGTGAGGATTAATACAGTCATTAGTGAAAATCAGGTCACTTTGATCAATACTGTGAAACACTTTAAATTCATGGGATTCCAATTTTCATGGTTTTCGTGGGTGAGCTAGAGCATTAATTTAAAGTCTCAACGCAATGCCAATCAAACCAACATTCCACCCCCTGTCATATACAATGGAAAGGCATCCCATTTCTTTCTTTGTTTTAATACCAAGGTGTGGTGGCTCAGTTGTTAGCATGCTAGACTTGTGGCCGAAAGGGTGCAGGTTCGAATCCTACCAACAGATCAGCCTGGGTCAGCTACCGTGGTGTGTCCTTGGGCAATGCACTTAACTCAATTGTCTTGGCACTAAATAACCTACATGTGTTGATGTGCCACAAAACAACAGATCACCAAATAAATTGTTTTAATACTATGGCTATATGTAATGCTGAGAATGTGAAATATACATCAGGATAAGCACATGAATGACAAGGAATACTGAAACTGATTGATTACAATTTAATTCGAATGCAAAATTTAATGAACATGAAAACTCATGTAAAATTGTAATGACTCTACCTGATGTATAGTAATAAGTGCAGATTTACTCGCTGTCTGTGTCCTTCTTTATTTCGCATTTATAAATACATTTTTGCACATATAAACTAACTGCTAAATAAACAGTTGGCAGGTTAGTCCTGCTTTTTCAAAACCCATGTCAGTCAGGTCTCTCTTTGAAGTGCTACTTTGTCATGTGTGCAGATAAGCCAATTTGCATGAATTGGTTTAAGGATAGATGTTTTCAGGTCAGCTGAGACCTGATTTGAATGTACATCTCCACTGTCCTCCAGTTCATTTAATTGATCAATCACCCGTGTTGAATACCTCTCATGAAATCGCGATTTGAATTCCTTCTTGTAGAAGTTGTTAACATTTGAATCTAGGCGTTGCAATTTATCCGTACATGCAACAGGCACAAACATTGGTATCATCCTGTTTTCCTTTAAGTGAGACATCAGTCTTTCTCTATGCACTTTGAAAACATAAAAGATTACTACCACCTTTTGATTATACAGAGTAAGGGGAAGCAAGGCACGTACAGAGTTCACATGGGGTATCAGAATTCGGTCAGCAAGCTGAATCATGGAATCCTCGTTGCTCCAGTGAGTTTCAGTAAATGTCACATCCCAGTCACTTAGAAATTTCACTCCTTGTGGCAAGCACCTATCTGTCTTTCCAGCATAGATGAGCTGTGGTGGCAGTAGCAGGCCTGATTTGGTGATAGCAAGCAAGAGTGTTATTTGCCGTTCATCGTCCAAGCCAGATATGGTCACCTGCTCAGACCCCTTTGTTTCCATTGTCCAGTCAATGCCTGGCACAAGCTGACACTCGGTCTGATCTCAATTATCAACGAGTCCAGCACATAATTTTCTTTTATCACAGTCAGCACTTTCTTCAAAAACTCTTAACTTAATATCCTCAAAATCTCTTTGTAGAGTTTTTATGTTCTTCGTTCCCTTTCACTTTACAAAGCACATCTCCTCAATAAAGATCTTGCCCATGACTTACTAACACTGATGTGTCCTCCGTATTTCTTCAGTTTATGTTTAGCTTATTTTGTAACAATTCCTTCAGCACCAGCAATCGCAATACACACATTAATAACACTGCCATTCACCTGAACTTTATGGATCCGAATTTGGACCACAGAGTCAGGATCACCCAGCAACAAGGGCTTCCCACTGGGTGATTTTGGCAGTCTTGTCATGTCAGCTGCACCAGCTTTCTTGAGTTTAATATCTTGATCCCGCATACTGCAGACTCATGTTTCGCTGACTTTCATCCCAAGTTTGGTGCTGAACTTTCTTGCTACTTTGGAGATTCCATTTTTCTATCGAGTATCTTGCAATTTTAGCTTTAGTGTGGTCATCATACAATATGTACTCGCCTCATTTACGCTTATGGGAAGTCTGGAATATCGTGAGAGTTTCAACAGCATCATTTGCACTTTGCAGAGAAAGAGCTTTTCTCCTATCAGAGTACTCCTTAGGATCAGGAAGGCCCACAACAGTAGTAGCATCAGGAAGGCCCACAACAGTAGTAGATTTTACTTCAAGTTAATGATTGTGTCAGAGACATTTTGATTTGAACTTCTAGGGTGAAATTCACTTGTGGCAGAACTGTTTAGATATGGCAGTTGTTTAAAAAAAAGAGGTATACAGTCATTGGCTTTGTTAAACGCCTAATCCCTGATTGTTGAAAACTGTATGCTTTGATAGCAGTCTTTAAGAACACCTGAGAACATAATTACTTAAGATTACCATAGTGATATTAAATGTGTTAGATCAGACATGTGTGGAAAAAGAAGTCGGCATTTTCTTTTACATCTCCGTATTTATGCCAGATGTTAGCAATGAATAACTTTATTAATAAAGTCAATTACTGCAGTATGGATTAAACCTGTTTGCTTGCAAATGCATGGAAATGAATGTAAGTATAACTGCATCTTTGTTTTTTTTTTGTAAATTATAGATCTACGAAATTAGGTAACCACAAAATGTATTTTTTACCCAAACCATGAAATTTGAAACCCAGGAAAATAAAGTGTCAACGATATTTTATGATTTGTGATGAAGCCATTCTGCTTTTGCTGGTTTTCTTACGTTTAATTTATTGATAACATTTTTATTTTTTAAAATTTCATTTTCAGACGTCCAGAAGGATCCGAGGCCAAGTCTGTGCACTTAGAAGAACAATTGTCACGCAACCCCGACCATATTGGTGGCTACAGACTGGTACTAGCCACTTTCGATGGCATCGAATCCAAGTTTGGGCTTTGTTTACCGAAATTTGGAAATCCACTTAAATCTTGAAAACTATTGAATTTAGCTTGAGGATTTTTTTTTTATTATTCAGTTTTATTTATTATTGAGAATCCCCCATTTTGAAGAGATCTAAATGTTTTAAAAGATGCCATCGTTGTTGCCGGAAAACAGCGATTTTGTTGATTCTTTTGTTATACCATGTTTATGTAGAAAACTGTGAAAGGAGAGTTTGATATACATTTTGTACGAGTGTTTTGTTTGTATTCAGTAGATATTGAGGGTTACTTCCAATATACAGACAAGTAAAAAAAATGGCCAAGTTTGGAGAAAGTGAAATCTCCTGAACACCAGTATTTACCATTAATGTATCCAACTGCAGACAACATAAACCAAGATCTTTCATTACATTATGTGCTGGCAGATAAGGTCAGTACTTGAATCAATACTTTGCCTGCCAGTGTTGCTTTAATGTATTAAAGCACTTCAAAGGTCAGAGGTCATTCTGAGTAAAACAGTCTCTGTTTTGAAAGAAATTTTGACAACTGCATGCAGAAATAATATATTAGGTATGTGGTATAAAAGTTTTTGTCTCCTGTAAATTAGGCGTGCATTCTTAGTTTTTTGTGCTTAAATAATTTTTATAATGAATTTGAATAAACACCCCATTGAACATCATGAATTTTTACACAGATTGACCTCATGCAGAGGGACATTACTTGTATCTTCCTTTGGAGAAAGCTTCAAATTGTGTACCATCTATACTGGCTTATATATAGAGTCCAACTGTAAACAGCATAGATCCTGATCTGCAATTGCATAATGTGCCAGCAGATCAGGGTCTGTGTTGTTTGTTCTACTGATTACTCCTAACAAATTGCATAGACCCAGATCAGCTGGCGCATTATGTGACAGTAGATCTGGGTCAGTGCAGTTTGCAGTTGGACTTGACTTATAAGCGAGTATACATGGTGTACTATCCATTCTACTTACGATCTCACATTCACAACAAAGCCTCGCATCTGCTGGTGCATTGTGTGGTGGCAGATCAGGGTCTATGCTTCTTTGCAGTTGGGCATGTGTTTTACATGAACAAGTATTATAGTCATAACAATAAACATAAATGACCTTATTGGAGCCAACTAAAGTTGATGGTTAATAATCTAATACTGGCATTTTTCCATGATTATTATGTTATATGCTGTGTTTTTAGTAATAAAAATGGCATACATAAATCAAATCAGCTGTGCAATCTAGTCAAAAAGTAACATCATGCTAAAGCTATGTTTTGTTGGATTACATGACACTCCTATAGTCTGTTAAAAAAATAATGATGACAGATCTCATCCATGTTGGACGAGTCTACAAGCAAGGTGTATTCTGGTTGCAACTCGTGCTGTGAGTTGCTCTCCAAACTGGCTGCCATTTTTGTGCCAGAATCTATTAAAATTCTCTGTATACCCAGATGGAATTATTTTAATTTAAGGATATGATCTCTTATACTAGCCATTATATTGGAAAGTACAAATAAGGTTTGTTGAATTCATTTCTAAATTGGAAGTGTGGTTTTTGATAAAAAAATATTTTTAAAAAAAATCTCGGTGTAAGCTTATCTTGGGCATACTTTAGCAGGCATAATCATGAAGCAAAATAAATATGAGAATATTCAGAAATACACCAAATTTGTTATGGCTGTTTGCTGTGTTGTTCTTCACAGACTGGTTTTTTACTTCTCTTGCTAGCATTTACAAATTACAAAAATATTTGTTGGATCATGCAGTAGATCTTTCTTGTATTAAATTGGGGAGGGGGGTTTGTCAGAAGAAAAAAATTGAATTATGATTATATTTTTTTAAGCATTTATTCTTCTGTATTACAAATCATAATCATGTTCATTGCATGTAATGTTAACAGTCATGAAAAGAAGTTCATGTCAAATTAGCATGTCAGAATTGTGCACGAAAATACTCTGGTTTATATTTTTCACATGGGGATACTTTGCTTCATATATTTCATATGCCCCTGATGAAAACTAATTTTCTTCTGGTGTTTTTAATTAGTCCTAGAGCTAGATTTTTTTTTTTTTTTACATTAGAGCGCTAACCAATAAAGTAATTCTGGAGGCATTTTTCACGATCCAGCAGCATACTGTTAATAAATTTTTTTTTTTTTTTGTGGGCATCAATTTTTGTGCTTTAGCAAAAGTTACATTTTTGTTCAGATTTAAATTCATTGATATAATTGATTAAAAAAACAGCATTTTTGATAAAGACATTTTACATTGGGTATTTAAAGTCCTGGTTTGTAGTAGCCACAAATTCCATGAAAATTGGTACCCTGCAAAATAAATGTGATTTCACAGTATGATATTTAATTTAACAACTTTTTCTATTTATGTTTCTTTTTATTTTGGAAGTTAAAAACATGCTACTTGTCACACATTAAATTTAAAGGACTAGGGTAGTAGTGAAGAATTTGGGGGTTTTAATGAGTTTTTTTAGTCTAGGTAGGTATGATTTGGGGGAGGGGGCCAAAGGTTCCAGCTGTGGGGCAGAAAAAGGGTAATATGAATTTATTGTTCCCAGCCTTTTTGCAAACAAGTGGGGGACATAGTATATTCTTGTTTCTGTAAGTACATCGATCTGTCATGCTTCCATTCTATAACTTTCAAGCCATTTGCAATAAAGGAATGAAAAATTTGATATATTTAAACCTCATCATTAGAAAGTGTTTTGATTACCACATTTGGGATCCTCAATTGGAACATGCTCAGGCTTTTCTGCCAATGATCATAAAAACACCTGGGAAATTCTACAGTAGTCGCCATTGCACTCGCAAGAGAAATTTATTTTACTGAACTTGTGCAAAAATATCCATAAAGATGCCCTAATGCTTTCAACAAGGTTCTATTTTTGCCTGGCATACTTGGTTTGTGATGGAGTTTTCTGCCATCTTCCAGCAATCGTTCTATTAATATGCTGTATCACTCCATTGAAGTATTTCTGAGATAGAATTTTGTTGAAAAACCACGAGTTGTTCCATTTTTTTGCAAAGGGGGGAGGGGGTCACATCTTGAAGGTCAAGGTCATGGCTCTATGTTTTAAGTTTTCCATCACACCTTCCTGTCAGTTCAACAACTGTAAAGCTATTGAGATTATGGGATGAAACTTGGTATATCAGTACATCATCATTGTAGTAATGTTAAAGGAGCTATTGATTATGATGATTGCAACCTCAACATGGAAAAACAAACAATTAGTTGTCCTTAACATTATTTAGTTAGAGTAGCTTGAGGTGATTTTCGTTGGCTATAATGGAAGGTTCCATTAAGGCAAAATACTTAGCCTGAGTTTTGTAATCTTGCCCCAGCACATCAGGAACCTAACCTTGATTATGGCAGTGTTACCCCACCACCAGCAGCATTTACTCCTAAGTAAAATATCAACACTTTTATTGCTTTCAATTTAGTTTAGAGTGATGTATTCAAGAGTGTTTCATAAAGTTGTTACTCTGTAGCCAAATGCTTTGTAATCTCTTTTTTTTGCTGATTTATTAGCTTCTTGTATCATTAGTTGAGTTTTTATGTACGAGATTCCTGCCAAAATTCACATTGAATCGATTTTTAAAAAGTGTGAAGTTCCATACTTTTGAAGCTATAGAAATTTGTGTGTGGATTAAATACTAGTAAAAGTAAGCAAATCCATTTGATAGTTCTTTCAAAAATAAGAGGTAATGGTTTGCATATAACAGAAATAAGTTGAACATTTTGCGATTACTTATTTATTTTCAAGGCTACAGTCAAATGCAGTGACAAAATTATGCAGCAAATTCAAAAAGGAAAATTTTACTATTTTCATAAAATATGACTTTGTACACTTTTTTATTATTATGTAGCAAAGTAAGTAAAACAGCATTCGATTAAAAAAGACATATTTTTTACATTTCTCATTAAGTTCTGAGACCATTGTGGACCTTGAATAGGGAAAATAGCAATTCTTGACAGTGCCCTCAAAATGCAGAACATTTAATTGAAGCCCAAAATGAAAGAATCCTTCTACTAAGCTATATGTCTCTAGTGCTGACTAAAAGTGATTTATAATACTGGAATTTTAAAAACTTTCATGTCTTATATGTAATAATGGTAAAAGATTGATGTGTGTGACAAATTATTAGTGATGGGACTTCTCTTTTGGCTTCTTTTTCTTCTTTTTTTGTATGGCAGGGATTTCAGTCTCACCTCCCATCCCCAAGCCTATGGCATGCTGTCTGTTGTACTACTTAAAAATATGGCCTGTTTCTAATAATTGTAACTTTCTTATTTTAACATTTGGAGAAAAGAAATGAGATCTTACTGTGGGTACAGTTTTACAGCTTGTGGCATTAGATAGAAAACTCTCTAATGATGATTATTTTATACCATTATCACTTGGAAGTTACTTTTGCAATTTATTAGCATTAGATAGAAAACTCTCTCTAAAGATGATTATTTTTTAGGTTACTTTGCAAATTATTAGCAGGTTGCAAAAATTGTACAAATTAAACAATGAGGAAATATCTCAGTAAATGGTATTCACAAGTATGGCAGCATCTGGAAAACCAAGAAACTTTCATGTGTAATTTACAGTAAAGTTTTGATTTGCAGAACTTATCTTGGGAGATGAAAATCGTTCTTGGAACTGATCATGGTACATGCAAAATTTTCTCTGAATTTATCATGGGAATAATTGGTTCTCATGAGAATGGTTCTCTTAACTCATCTTGGAACAAGAGAATGGTTCTCTGAAATCATATCTTGGGTGGGACATGAGAATGGTTCTCTGAACTTATTTTAGGATATGAGAATGGTTCTCTGAACTCATCTTGGACACTGAGTGTTACAGATGTACTAAAGATGACAGTAATCAAGTTTTTGGATAAACAAGACTGGACTTTACTTGGTTGAATCTGAACCCAAGACACTGATGAAACCGTTAATATTTTTGGAAAGAGGATATTGTTCAACAGCTGTAAGAGAAATCCAAAAGATTTCATACTAGAGAATAATTGTGATTTTGTAACAAGTCTGGGTACTGCAGTGAAACATATTTGCTGATTTCACCTTTGAGGTTTCACTGTCAGTCCCCATTTCTCAGTACAGTTTATGTGGAGTTGTTCATGCAAGATCAGAGGCTTAAACTTGTGTTAACAACTGAGCTTTCAGGGGTACCATATGTACTCGCTTAGAAGTCAAGTCTGACTGCAAACAACATAGACCCTGATCTGTCCTCGCATAAAGCACTGGCAGTTCAGGATCTCTGTTTTTTCTACTGATTACTCCTAACAAACTACATAGATCCAGATGTGCCAGTGCATTATGCAACGGCTGATTTGTCTGTTCAGTTTGCACTCTATTTATAAGCGAGTATATACTGTAAGTTGTATAAGTTGCTGTATTTTGTTCTACAATTAACATTTTCATAAGTTTTAACTACTGTGAATTGATTATTTTCATGAATGTCAAATTTTCCTCATTTTGGGACGACCTGTTTTGTTTGTGCATGAATTCATAGATTGGAGAAGGGTCCTATGGTTTCTACATAAGGATCATTGTTCATCGAGTATTTAAATTTGTGGTTTTGTAGCAATCATGAAATCCACAATATTTGGTATGATTTAGACTCAGGCATTAAAAAAAAATCAACATGAAACTTTTGTGGTTCCTGTTTATTAGAAATGTACTTTTAATTGTGAATGAAATAGTGAGAAATTGTCATTACAGAAGGTGATTTTTTAATTCTTGTTGTAGGAACAATAGTATTTGGATTCATGTACTGTTATTTTTGGGTTATGATATATATGTACTAACAGTCCTTCAATACTACATTTTCCATTTTTGAATTTTGCTTTTTTTTTGCTTTTTGGAGATATTGTTATATTCTGTTGCTTTTTGGAGATATTGTTATATTATGTTACTTGAAATATAGTTTTATGTTCTGTGTGAATATTGTAGAAAATTGTATACAATTTCTATCAATGCAGTGGATGATGAACATTATTATATATTAGTTATTTGTACTAAATATTGGCAGCAAGCTGAAGACTGTAATCTCCACTTTGTTCAAATCATATCTTCATTTTATTACACCATTCAGAATAAGAATCTGTTTAAAGTTTATCTTTTACACCATGAAAAAGTATTCATATAGCTTGCACTCAGTTTATGTTTTTATTAAAAATCTCAATCTAGAATCTTTGATTTATGAAAAGACATGTCTAAGTGTATCTCTTAAATGCTTTTTTTCCAGATATGGAACAGGTAAAACTTAATGCCAATTTGGAGTTGGTTTGTCACTAGTTGTAGACATTTAGTTGTTATTAGCTCTACTGGTCATAGACCAGAGTAGCTTTTGGAATGGCCTCTTGTTCATCGTCTTTCCACTCTCCATCCGTTAGCACAAGTTTGTAATCGCTGCTCCTCCTAAACTACTTGGAGAATTGCCATGAAACTTGACATGCACATTCATCCCAAGGCCTTGCTGGTCCTAAATGAAAATGGTGCTACTCAGACAGCCAATTTGGTCACCACAGCAGCCATCTTGAAAATCTTATTACTACTTCTGCATGGATGGTTATATCAAAATGGGGTTTTCACTAAAAGACTTCTTGTGATGTCTAGTTGGTCCTAAATGAAACTGGTGCTGATTGAACGTTCAGTATGGCAGCCATCATGAAAATCTTGTTATTGCTACTCCTCCTGAATATTTATTAATATCGGCATATGGTTTTCACCAGAAGATTTTCAATGATGTCTAGTTGGTCCTGAATGAAAATGGTGCTGCCCAGACATCCAATATGGCCACCACGGCAGTCATCTTGAAAAACTGTTATTGCTACTCCTCCTGAACGGAAAGTCATATCAGTATGGAGATTTCACTGGAAAACTTCTTGTAGTGTCTAGTTATTGTATATACTTGATTATAAGTCGATTCAACAATAAGTTGACCCCCCCTTTTTAGGGCTGCAAAAAGCTAATTTCTTTTTGACCCTCTTACAAGTCAAGGTGTTCTTTGTAAATCGGATCCATCTGTAAGGGGTGACTTGTCGTCGGTGAGTTGGAGTTGCACTTCGGAAAAATAAACAAATCAAACTGGATAGATAGATATAGATATAACCATTGTAAAATAAAATGCAATTATATTATGGAGTGGAATATGTCACAAATAAATTGACAACTTACATTGTGTCCATCTTCGTGAAATAAATCCATAGAAATTCACACTGCTTGCCATTTATATGATAAAGCATCAATTCTATTATAGATCACATACTGGTATAAAAATAGTATTACAGAATGATCTGATTCACAGTAGCCCGTAATATGTTGATTCCATACATCTTATAAATAATGAAAGCAAAGTCCACACTTTTGTGATTCACAGTATCCTATATCCACTGTCTAATGTCATCTGGTATAAAGCCCAAGAATTAATTCTTATTGTCAGAGTCGCCAAAAAAAGTTCTGAAATCCTCCATCGCTGTCTGGTCATCGTAAACATCGTCCGACTCAGATTTCTTGTATTTACTGTCATCTTTGTGTGCTTATGTGGAGATCGAGCTTGGGCTTTGTAAGTGACACTTTGATCATACAGTCTGTGAAATCTGTTAAAGGGTGCAACTAAACGGGTGTAAATTGTGTAGCATGATCAAAGGGAGTTCAAATAATCACTCAACTTTGCACTGAATAAGTATCAGATTCGTGGCTCCATCAAAGGTTTGTCCACTGGAAAACAAAGCACGTGCTGCCTTTAAAAGCTAAGAGATTAAGATCAGACGTGCACAGGGAGTTGTATGACTGTACTTGGCACTGAAGAAGTATCAAATTTGTGGCTCGATCAAAGGATTGTCAACTGGTGAAACAATGTGGGTGTTGCCTATATGAGCCAAGGGCTTATCGGCCCACATGCACTGGCAGAAATATCACTTGGGAATTATATCTGGCTTATGAAGAACTCAAATATAAATCAAATGATAACTTTTATTGTCTTAAACACAAACAGTGTTTATACATCAAAACATAAACAGTGTTTATACATCAAAACACAGTGTTAATACATCAAAACAGTGTTTATACATCAAAACACAGTGTTAATACATCAAAACACAGTGTTTATACATCAAAACACAGTGTTAATACATCAAAATACAGTGTTAATACATCAAAACACAGTGTTTATACATCAAAACACAGTGTTAATACATCAAAACACAGTGTTAATACATCAAAACACTGTTAATACATCAAAACACAGTGTTAATACATCAAAACACAGTGTTAATACATCAAAACACAGTGTTTATACATCAAAACACAGTGTTAATACATCAAAACACAGTGTTAATACATCAAAACAGTGTTTATACATCAAAACATTGTTAATACATCAAAACATAAACAGTGTTAATACATCAAAACAGTGTTAATACATCAAAACACAGTGTTAATACATCAAAACACAGTGTTAATACATCAAAACACAGTGTTTATACATCAAAACACAGTGTTAATACATCAAAACACAGTGTTAATACATCAAAACACAGTGTTTATACATCAAAACACAGTGTTAATACATCAAAACACAGTGTTAATACATCAAAACACACTTTTAATACATCAAAACACACTGTTAATACATCAAAATACAAAATATAATACAAATAAGCATTGTTCAGACTTGCATGAAAATGGAAGCAATATACTTGCTAGTAAACACCCAAGTTAAACAACACTGATGGGCACTTCACTTTACGGTGGGTAAAATTTAATATTTTCACATTATTAAAATCTAAATAAACGTACATACAAGTATTGTGTAGTGAATAGCATAATGACTCAGATAAACACAGTGCTTACCATATATGCATTTCTGGCTGTGAATAGTGGCATGAAAACGTAAAAACAATTTGAATTTACTGTTTTATACATACTGCAAAAATGTAGAGTTTCCAATATTACCCCTTGATTTATCCAGTTTTTTTGTATGATTATCCAGTTTTTTTGTATGTCATGTTTATGAGATGACCCCTACTCTGCATGAATTGAATTGTCAGTAAAAAATATAGACATATAAGGAAGTATATATGATAGTCTTAACTCAAACTCTGCCAATCTGATGTCTAACATGACCACCACAGTGGCCATCTTCCAAATCTTATTGATACTTCTCCTAGATGGAAAGTCATATCAGCATTGGGTTTTCGCAGTTAGAATGAAATGGTCTTAGCTCGAATTTCTGGACATTCTTTTTGGCCAGTAGAGCATCAGTTCCTTTGAGGGACTCTTGTTTTACAACAAAATGATGGTGATTACTTTTAAGGCTGACTGAATTTCATATTTTTATGGTACATAAAATGCCTTTGTCAACACATTTCCTTCATTTTAAATACATATTTCAAAATGAAATGTGACAACAGAAAAGATTAATAGAAACATTTGGAATGGGTGCTTTATAAAGAAACAAGGGTGAAAATATGGGGAAAAAAAGTTAACTCCTGTCATGAAAACTGGATAATATGGGTAGAATAGCTTACAATATACAGGACTAAATGAAGTTATCCTACGTTTTTGACAAAATACGATTTAACCTATGCTGTTATTACACTAGGAGCAATAATATTCATTTTCAATCCTTGCACCTACAACCATGTCAGATATTTACAGCCATAAATCTGAATTAAAAATTGATTATGGGTCTGTCATGAGAAAATGATTAATTTTTTATGTACTCCCCATGTAGAATATTTTAAGCAGTGACCTAGTTATAGTTTCACTTACAAAGCATAGGCAAGATATAGGTATTACTTTTCTGACTTTTTTTGTAATTGTTGTTGTTGGTGTGGTTGTTGTTGCATTTAGATCACAGGCAAAAAGAGGTCATACTGACCTACTTTTCATACTCCAATGATTAAATTAAGTTTTTGCAATTAGCTGAATTTCTCAGACACTGTTGTATGTACATTTATGAAACTTGATGGGTGCATATATCTTGAGGGATACTTCTCATGATGGGCAAAAACAAATCACAGTGACCTACTTGTTTCCTTTAGTATCTTTATAAGGTTTGTTGATTATGCCATGTCAGAGAAGGCGAGACATAGCATGCTGTAGAAATCTTGTTTAACCTTTTAATGGCCTATTCAACAGACTATAGTCCACTTGAAAAATAGGTATGGCTGGGTTTGCTTCTTGCTTGCATGGTATGAGCAAATTATCTGGTTAATATCAAGCCTCCACAATTTGTGCACACCTCATTACATATTTCTTGAGTGGATTAAGTCCAGATGTTACAGTACAACATGTACTCAAATGCAAACAATATAGATCCAGATTTGTCATCATTTTATAATGTAACAACAGATGGCGGGTATATTTTGTTTGATCTACTTAGGATCTTAAACCTGTTCTGATGCTGCATCATTTCAAGTTAGATCTGGGTGTATCTGGTTCATTCTTTGGTGGATCTGGTGTATCCTGTTCATTCTTTGGTGGATCTGGGTGTATCCTGTTCATTCTTTGGTGGATCTGGGTGTATCCTGTTCATTCTTTGGTGGAAGTTATACACAAGTAATAAGTCATTATCAAACTGCTAGGTCACTTGGTTGAGCTTGTGAGTCTCAAGTTCATCAGACTCGACACTTGTTTTTATGGTACCCATGCATCTAGCAGGCAAGCCTGTGGCACTTGTTTTTATGGTACACAGGCATCTAGCAGGCAAGCCTGTGGCACCTGTTTTTATGGTACACAGGCATCTAGCAGGCAAGCCTGTGGCACTTGCTTTTATGGTACACAGGCATCTAACGGGCAAGCCTGTGAACATCTATGGTTGAAGTTTTTTTTCCAGCACTTGTAGCTCAGTAACCCCTTGCTTAATATTTCAAATATAATATCATCAGTATTCACATCCTGGTAGTCCCCATGTGTCAATAGTACTCCTGATCCTGGATTCTGCCCCTGGGTGGGGCCATGGGGACACATTTTGGTTCATTTTTTTCCCAGTACTTGTGGCTTAGTAATCCCATACCCAATTCACATTATATTTGGAATATAAGATCATTACATACTCCCCTTGACTCATTAAGACTCTTACATCCCCCCCCCTCCAAGTGCAGCCAATTTTCAATTTTGTTAAATTTTCTTTCATCACGTACATTTTCAGAACCCCTTTACCAATTCACTTTTTGTCTGAAATATACCACTCCTGTGTCTGGGTGGTGCCATAGGGTCAAGAATTATATTGGGGATACATTTAGGTTCAAGTTTTATTTAATCATTCTTTTTCTATCACTCTTTGCTCAATTTACTCATTATTTGGAATATAATATAATCACACTCCCCTTCCCTCAGTACCACTTCTTTTTTGGTTCTCTGACCCTTACAGGTATCAGTGGGTTCAAGAATTACGTTGGGGACACAGTTTGGTTAAAGTTATTTGTATCAATTATTTTTTTTGTAATTCCTTATTCTATTCACTTCATATTTGGAACAGAATATCATCACATGCCTCCATTGTTCTGCCATTTTCGCGAGTAGGACATGGGGTCAGCATTACGTCTTGGCGCCATGCTCCAAAGAAATTGACATGCGCTATGGGCTTGCCAGGGTCCTACACAGGACTAGGGAATGGAAACTGATGGGCCCTGACCCATGCCAAAAAAAACAAACTTAAAACAGTGGCTAGAAAGATCCATGACTCTGCCATGCCTACACAAAAAGCCCTAAAATACGGAATGGAACGCAGTAGCAATATTTATTATTTGGAAAAAGAAAATAATGAATAGGATATGCAGAAAATCTCCAACAAAAAGTATTAATTTTTTACCTTGTGCTGTTTCACTCAAAGAGAGCTCATCAGTATCCCTAATAGATATAGATGGCAGCCAATGGTGCTGTGACCCCAAATGGCCAATATAGGTAGGTCGATGGCTGGAGTAATCTCAACAGCAGCTGCGTCAATAAATGTTAGTCCGAGTCCTCAGAATTTAACTCCTCATCTTAAGACATAGAATCTTGCTCCTGAGGGACTTTTTTCTTCTTTATCCATTGCCATAAAATCCCTTGCCACTTCACATATTTTTTGCTGGGGGGTGGGGTAACAGTATAGTCAGTTTATTTTTCTTTCATGCTAACACTATTTTTTTGCCTTCACATTGCTTTTGACCTTTCCTAACAAGTTAAAAGTATTAATTTCTCCTGCATCCCTTTGATCCCCCATTTTGGTAAACTGCTGCAAGTATGCAGACATTAGAAAGTACAGTATTGATATTCTTGATCTGATCTTGATCTTCTACTGCTCCATAGGTAAATCACTTGTTAATCGATAACATGTTTAAGCTGGATGTGCTGATTTATACATGATGTCTAACACACACTGTTTACATCAAACCAAGCATAGAGTGGAGTATGAGAGCAAGAAAGTTGTCATGCCAGCTATTTCGGCAGTCCTACTGTTCAGTCGTTTTTGGCGTTCCAACCGTTTCCTCAGACCAGACACTGCTTATCGAGAATTTGAAAGAAGACTTTTCATGATCACTTAGTGGGTTCTGCTTTTCCTCTGGCTATTAATTCATTTTTTGCCACCTCGTCAATGACAACTGAAGTGTATGCCTTGTTTGACGCAGCCCATATTTAAATTTTCATGGCATTATATTTGTTGACTTCATCGAGGATGAGCTTAAAGTCTTCTCGGGAGATGGAATTGTCACGGAAAGCCTTAGATATGTGTTGAGTTTAGTCTCGGTGAGGACATCGAATTCGTTGTGCCTTTGACCTTCAGGAAGAGCCAGTGACTAATGAAATTTTTGGACATGGAAACCAGCCTGCAGCCCAAAGCTGTGATCTCAAGGGTAACTGTGATAGGGGCCGCAATGGTTATTGACAATATGTCAATCCCTGCCACCTTTGTCCACAAACACAGCCATAAATGTGATGTATATGCCATCAAACATGTTTACCAAATGCCTGTACTTTTTGTAGAGGATTTGCCATTGTTTGACTTCTGCTCATAAGGAAGTTTTACCCTTGCAGATCCCAAACTCCTGTTGGTCTTGGAGTTTTGAGTATAGCAACATTATAACTCCTATATATGATATGAAAGTTTACTTGACCTAGAGGGGGTGGGGGGTTAGCTCCTCTGTGGACATGCACCTCTAACCTATCACTGTGGTGTACTGGCAATGCTGTTATAATGTTAAAGACGGTGTCAATCATTACTCCAATGCAACAAACACATTTTTAAAAACATTTTTTTTTTTTTAGCTCTAATGGTCATAGATCAGAAGAGCTTATGGGATGGTCTGTTTTCCATTGTCTGTCATCTGTCGGCACAAGTTTGTTATTGCTACTTCCTAAATAAAAATGGTGCAGCTCAGACATCCAACATGGCTGCCACAATGGCCATCTTGAAAATCTGGTTATCACTACTCCTGAATGGATGGTCATATCAACATCAGGGTTTTCACTAAAAGACTTGTGATGTCTAGTTGGTCCTAAATAAAAAGAGCCATGGTGGCTCAGTGGTTAGTGTGCCAGACTCGTGACCAAAAGGGTGCGGGTTTGAATCCTACCACTGGACCAGTCTGGGTCAGCAGCTGTGGGTAAGGCACTTTACTCCAATTGCCTCAGCATTAAATAAACTACTTGTGTTGCTGTGCCGTAAAGCACCAAACCAAACCTAAATGAAAATGGTGTTGATCTGAAAATCTTATCACTACTCCTCCTGAACGGAAACTCATACTGACATGGGGTTTTCACTAAATGACTTCTTATGATGTATATTTGGTCCTAAATGAAGAAATGGTGCCAATCTGATATCAAATAGGGCCGCCAGAGCAGCCATCTTGAAAATCTTGTTATCACTACTCCTCCTGAATGGATGATCATATCAACATGGAGTTTTCACTAAAAAGACTTATTATGATGTCTAGTAGGTTCTAAATGAAAATGGGGATGATCTGATGTCCAATATGGCCACCACAGTGGCCATCTTGAAAAATTTTTTATTACTACTTTTCCTGAATGAAATGTACTATTCCCATGGTGTTTTCACCAGAAGATTTCTTATGATGTCTTGTTGGTCCTAAATGAAAATGGTGCAGATCTGATGTCCGATATGGCTGCCACAGTGGCCATTGTGAAAATCATATTATTGCTAATCCTCCTGAATTGAAAGTCTTATTGACATGGGGTTTTCACCAGAAGACTTCTTACGATGTATGGTTGGTCCAAAATGAAAATAGTGTTGACCTGATGTCCAATATGGCCATGACAATGGCCATCTTGAAAATATTATCACCACTCCTCCTGAATGGATGGTTGTTATCAACAAGGGATTTTTACTAAACAACTTATGATATCTAGTTGGTCCTAAACGTGCTATTCAGACATTCAATATGCCTGCCACAGTTGCCATCACAAAGATCTTGTTATCACTTTTTCTCCTGAATGAATAGCCATATTAGCATGGGGATTTCATTGCAAAATTTATTATGATGTTGAGTTGGTCGTAAATGAAAATAGTGCCAATCCGACTTCAAATATGACTGCCACAATTGCCATTTTGAAAATCTTGTTAAAGTACTTCTAGATCACTGGTAATATTGACATTGTGCTTTCGCCAAAAGTCTTCTTATGCTGTCTAGTTGATACTAAATAGAAATGGTGCCAATCTGATATTGAATATGTCCACCATGGCATCCATCTTGATAATCTTATTATTGTTGCTCCTCTAAAACGGAAAGTCATATCAACATGGAGCTTCCACCAGAAGACTTCTTATGATGCCTTGTTGGTCCTGGATGAAAATGGTGCCAAGTTGACATCCAATATGTGCACTACAGCAGTTAATTTTGACAATCTTGTTATCACTTAAAACTATCAAAGATGGTTTCAATACTCTGCATTTAAAAGGAAGAAATGGTCTTATCTTGAATATCTGGAAATTCCTTTCAGCGAGTAGAGCATCAGCCCCTTCGAGGGACTCTTGTTATTCTGGCGAGCTGAGTGATAGAGTATGTAGGTATTTCTCTGGGCCAAATGTGCTGTAACTATGGGTCCCAGAGAAAAAAAATGCCTGCGGTGTTGAGTTAAACAGCGGAGGGAGAAGGTAGTACGTGACTGCCAAAATGTTGCATTTATGATGTCCTCCAAAGATGAATAATTAAGTATGCCCACGAGGCAGTGATGACTCAAACTTCATGGGCTTTTTTGGTTTCATAATAGAAAGGTCTCTATCAGTAAGGGACTGATAACCATTTTTTGATGGCAGTCGCAACCCACCATGAAATGGTGCAAGCCAAAATATCAATGGAGTGCTGAAGAGAAAGAAAAGGATGTTTTCGACCCTTTCTTTACCCTCTGGAGGTATTGAGATAGAAACATAGTGCCCAAACAGGGCATACAAACCTATCTTGTTCATCCCCAGCACAAATTTCACTGAGACTGGGGATCTCTATAGGTAGTGGAGCTACCGAAGGTATTTGATTTGCCTAAAAATCCTGGTAGGCAAAGAAGAGAAACGGATTTGTACTTGCCATTAGATCGCAGACATCAAATGTCATCAGGCAAGACATGAAGCTCACTCCATCTTCTCACAAACACCAAGGAGAGTAAAAACACAGTGTTTACTCCAAGGTTCTGGAAGGAAGCCTCGCTCAATGGTTCATATGAGGTTTTGGTTAAAGACCACAAAACACAAGACAGATTCCATGTGGGTGTAAGAGAGTGGGAGACAGGTCTCTGTAACTCAAAATACTTACAAACATTGACAAAGTGCCAAACTGAACCAAATGCAATCCCTGGGAGAATTTAGGTATGTTGAAAATGGCAGCTCTATAGCCCTTTTTTGTCAAAACTGAACATCCTTTGTTCTTTAAAAGAAACAAAAATAAATCAGTGACTGAACTCGCAGAGGGACAGCTAAGATCAAAGTGTTTCCAACTACACCAATCACAGAAGATTCGCCACCTGGCATCATATATCTTGGATGCAGAATTTCCCCTGGCCTGAACATGAAACTTGCAAGATGGCCCAAAAACTTGTTCTGGTGGAGAGATTGCTTTAGATGAGACAGGCGCGAAAGTGGAGAATGAGAGAGTTGTGAGAATGATAAGAGCAGTGGAAGTTCTGACTTATTGTAGAACTTGTAGTAGCAATTTGAACGGTGGAAGGCATATGTGAAAAGACAATCCCACCGGAAGCTGACTGCATCCACCACCCATGCTCTCTGGTCCGGGATTGGAGAACGTAAATGGGAAGTATGTTGTTGGGCCTGGTCACAACAAGTTCACCAGAAGCTTTCCCCCCCAGTGTGAAAAGGTGCTCTGTTATGGAGCAGTGTAGAGACCATTCCATGAGGACTGTTTTGCCTGTACTGGACAGACTATCTGCTGATACATTCTTCAAGCCCAGAATGTGGTGAACTCGAAGGGTGATGCTCTCTGAGGTTGTCCAGTGAAACAGGCTCTAGACCTTCATGCAAAAGAGAAGGGACAGGTGTGCCTTCATGATGTCGGAGATGTGCTACAACAGACATGATGCCGGAGGAGACTATGACACACTGACCCCTTAACCTGTTGATGCACCTTTGCAAAGCTATTAATACGGCCTTGATTTCTAGATTGTTGATGTGGAGGGACAATTTCTACAGAGCCAAATGACCATGTAGAATATACCCTCTGGTTCTAAATGAGCACCCCAACTGGAATCCGAAGCATCAGCAAACAGATAGGAGTGGGGGTTGGGTGCATGCATGGTGACCAAAGTCAGGAACATGTTCTGATTCATCCACCAATACAGGTGGTGATGTAAAGCTGGTCTTGACGGAATAAGAGCTGAGAGTGAATCCTGCAAGAATGAGAAACTGTAAATGGCACATATGGAGACATCCAAGGGAACCAGATCTATAGTGATGTTCAAGGCTCCCAGTAGGAAGAGGTGAAGTTGAACTGACAAAAGATGTCTTAAGTTATAGCGCCTCTAGAAGCATCAGGATTTGTTCGATCCAGTCCCTGGGACCTGTGCTAAGTTCTGGTTTGTGAAGTAATTTATTCCCATGTAAAGTCCGAGATGGAGTGAGCTCTGACTTCTTGAGGTTGGGTAAAAGACCAGCAACAGAACAGATCCTGATGGAGGAACTGTATGTGAACATTGTGGACCAGCCAGTCGTCAAAGTACTGGAGAATCGGAATTGACAGTAATCAGAACTATGAGTTATGGCAGTAGTAGCTACTGCCATAACTCGCGTAAAACTCGGGGTGCAGAAGCAATTCTGAACAGCAGAACCTGGTCTTGGAAAACTTCTTGGTCCAAGCAAACCTGGAGGTATTTGCGAGAGGCAATATCAGGATGTGCAAGTAAGTATCCTGAGGGTCGATAAACACTGCCCTATCTGATGAACATATTGTGTTCCAGATTGATGATGTGGTCTCCATCTTGAAAGATTTCTCCAGAAGTGGCTTGAAGGGGAAATCGATGAGACAAAAGTTTCTGCTTGTCTAGTGACCAGGAAGATTCAGGAGTATAATGCGTTCAGATTTTTTTTTATTTTGTGGGTTTAACGTCATTTTTCAGCACATTATAGACTATAGATGGTGGCCAGTATGTTTGGTGGAGGAAGAACCCAGTAAGACCCTGGTTAGAACCACAGAACCACGGGAAGCTATTGGCAAGCTTTCTCACACACCCACCATGCAGACAGAGGTAGGATGTCAGTGATCTGTAAAGGTGACAACCTTTGACCACTCAACCACCCGGGTCCAAGAATGCATTCAGAACCCTCCTGACTACCCCTTTTTTAAAAGGGTGTGCACCTCTTCCTTTAAATTCACCAGATTGGATTGGTGAAAAATCATGGAAGTCCTTGAGAGAGGGGGTTGTTTCTGAAACTGTAGTTGATAACCCTTGGAAAGGATCCACCCATTGTCCATGATGCTTGACCAAACCTCTGAAAAGAGGCCCAGATGAGCACCTATGGGGATGTTTGGGAGAAGAATGCATGGCAGGAGAAGGTTAAAATCCCTAGGGCTGTCCCCCTCCTCACCGCCCCACTCCTCCTTAGGAAAGGAAAACGGGTTAGAGAACTTCTTCCTTGGATGTCTTTGACAACTGTGCCTTGGACCCGATGGTGCAGGAGGTTTAAATTGAAGTTGTAGGTTGGACGGGGGCTGCATCTGTTTAAAGAACTTTGCAGATAGCCCCTGAGGGCGAATCACATTTCCACCTTTCCTGTCCGATTGCGATGGACCAGGAGCGATTGCAAAGGATCTGTGCTGATCATCCTTCAAAAAGCCATGGTAGGAATGAATCCTCCAAATAGAGTCTCGGCTTCCAAAGGAGCAGCCCTAAGGGTTCAGTGAGGCCTCCTTCAGCATACTGAATGAAGCAACTGAGAAGAGGTCGGCATGAGAAACTATGGACACCGGGCTTTCTGTTCAATAGTTTCAGTGGTTTTTAGTGGAAGGCATGTCTAGGCTCCAGTAGAAATACCCACTTGAGATGATCTGATGTCCAATTGAGGAGGTTTAATAGACCACTTCAGGGAATGTACCCAGTAGCTCGAGGCCGAGACCATAGGTCTCAAAGTAGAGGGAGAAACAGACCACGCTCATTGCTGCCGAGCAATGTCTTGGCCTGTAGAAAATGCTGAGAGATTTCCTCAATTGTGGATGAATGAGGAAGAAGCAGAGATCTCGTCATGTTTGAGCCACAGAGATCTTTTCCTAAATGGAAAGAATTTCCTTGGAATGTGCACCTAATGGTTTCGGGCACAAGTCTGCAGGTACGAGGAGGTTTAAACTGAGGTTGCATTATCAAATGACCAGATATCTTCCTCCTCATCCAACTGAGATAAACTAGTGGGCTTGACAGGAGGCGTCAATGAAGCTGCTTCCACATTGAACTCGGAGTCAAAGGGAATAGACAGAGCATCATCATCGTTTAGTACACTCCGTACAATGGAATGGCCGTACCTCAGTATATCCATCTGGGGCAGAGATCACATAGGAGCACTCGGTACCAATGACCGTAACTCCTCGCGGTGAGCAGGGGCTCTGCATGTACTAGAAGCTCCAGTGAGAAGACAAGACCCCTTGTCTTTCCTGGATGGTGTAGATGATGATGCACCTCCAGCCTTCCTAGTTGATGCCACCTGATAAGGAGCTGGTGGCTGTGCATGATCCACAGCATCAGCTCTACTCTGGATCTAGGGTCCAGTAGTCCATGGAGGCATAAAGAACATATTCCCATGAGGTGGAGGACCCAACATCCTGTAAGGATTCATAGAGTTAATAGGGAAGGGAGGGATACTGATCGGAACCCCATCACTAGTCTGAGCCCCATGGGCAGACATTCCTGCATAGGATGTGACCGTAGAGTGGGGAGAGGGGGAAACTCTGTCCAATCCCTATCCCCATACCACAAGGCCTCCGAGTGATGAGCAGTTAACAGTGCTTGATGATCCGTATGAGATGACCAGTGGCCGGTACGATCTGACTGGTCACCATGATGAACCGACAGGAATCCGGTCACCAGACACTGACTGACCACCTGGATGAACTGACAGGTGACCAGTACCTGGTGATCGGTGACCAGTCAGCAGACAGAGACTAGTTACTTGCCACAGTCATGTCGGAACCTTGTTCATCCGATTCATCACTATAATGGGTGTGGTGCTGCTCCTACCACTTGGAAGGGTGCGACATGTTATCCCAGAAGTGCTAGATGCAGTGCAGCTCCTCGTGGAGGGAGGCCATGCACTTCCTCATACGTTCAATTCCTCCTCAGAGATGCTGCCAGGATTTTATCTGCGGGGGGGGGGGGGGGGGGGGGGGGGAGAGGAGCACCCCCCTTGTCACCAAAATAAGGGGAGTAGAAAAAAATGAGGGGGAGGAGGAAACGGCCATAGTTCAGTATTTACCTAACACATAAATATCCTTCTCTTTCTTTCTTCCTGCTCTATTGAAATCAAAATCCTCAAAAGATGTCTCCTCTAGTTGTATAAGTATTAATCTGTTGATCATTTCTGAGCATAATTTGTTCCTTATCAGTGTATGAATATTGTTTATGCTAAGAACCCCCTTTCACATATGCATAGCTAGCTAAGCCAGCTTGAACAAGTTGGAAAACTGTTCTTTATGGTTGTTATGTATTGTCTCTTGGATATCTCTGCTCCAAAATAATATTTAAAAATTTTTTCACTAACAAGAGCTCTGCCAAAGTTTAACTTTTTTGAATTGGTGCTTTGATGACTACTATGCCAGATTTCTTATCTGTTCCACAATGTTGTATTAGGGTTTTAAGTCCATCAATGCCATAGTCAGCTTGTTCAGACAGAGTTATTTTGATCAAAATAAATATCCTTACTTTTTAAGTTCTTTTTAGATTCTTATTTATTCAATTTATCTTAACTCTTAGAGTGGTATATAGTTTTGTAGCATATCCCTCAGGGCAGAATTGTTTGAGAAAAGAAATGAAAGTTGCAGTCTACTTTTAAATTGCCTGTATTTTAATTAGGCTTAGATTTCTGCCTTTTGGACATTTAATTTCGATATACCGCTTAATAGGGGGTTGACCAGCATGCCGTCTGTTTTTGTCTATCCAGCATGTACATTGGGCATCAGATTCAACATCATTTTCGAGTTCAAAATTACTCGCTGGTATTTCCAGTAACACTTTCCAGGCTCCAATAATCTCATATACTTCAAAATTTTAAAAATCATTGTCATCATCACTATCATTCGCCAGTATCTGCCAAACGAAATCGTCATCTGAAGATGAACCATGTTGTGAGTCAGTCATTTTGGATTTTCAAGGAGCCCTTACTTGAAACACGAATTTCTAAAACTTCCTTCATGAATACAATGATCAACCTCAAAAATGCTTGTTCCAGGACCAAAATATGCCAATCAAATTTAGTTTAACAAACGAAGTACTCGGATGTGTAAACAGTTGCCTACCGGAAAAAAGACAGATAATGAGACAAGCACTATGAGACCCCAACTGGCGGCGCGACTTATGCCACGAGAAGCACTTAAAGGGTTAACAGTTAAATAAAAATTGTATACTGCACAGAGTACACTTTTATATGAGTAACTTTAAACTTATTTGCGGGAGTTCTCGCGCATCACTGCTTTCCAAGTGCGCGAATTCGTACAAATTTTGCATGATTCGCGCGCCCTGGCAGCATCTCTGCCTCCTTCTGGAGGGGTCTCACCTGTTTCTGAAGAGACTGGTCCCATAATCTCCTGGGACCCGGGAGTGCTTTTCTGACCTGAAAAATCTTATCATCTTGCAGTGAGGCCCTAGGGGATCTGCAAGAGAGAAACCTGAAAAGTCTGAAGAGGAAGTAGATGGACGTTTCCTCCGCCTCTATATGTGCATCTGGAATCAGCTAGATTCCAGATTTCAGTTGACCATAATTTACAAAATGCACAGCAATTTTTCTGTGTGCACTCTGAACAAGTGAGACAGTCTGGGTGAGTGTCCCAGGGGCCATTCTTGTGGCCACACTTCCCCACAGGCTGTCCCACATTGTTATCTGAAATAAAAATTTCCTGCAAGAAAACAATGAATAAAGACAATACATAATAATATGCCACACATGAACTCGCCTGTTGTTTATATGGTGTGTGCTATATACATTGCACTGGATGCACAGGGTAAACAATGAAAACTCGCCCATCTTTTCTTTTGAAGAAAAGTAAGACATTTAATTGTTAAACCTTTATCAAGGAGACATAATAATAATGCAACACACATTATGGGAACAAATATCAATATACAAAGATTAAAAACACAAAATTTAGACAATTAGTTAAGAAAAGGAATACATAATTTCTACTATGTTAGGGTGGGGTCTCTGCCGTATATTTATCTTGATACAAAAAACCTACCCACAACCAGTTGTAATTGATAATGAATACAAGTCTATCCCAACCCTGTGGTCACAAATTTGACACATCCATTGACATGGCGTCCTTAAAAAAGATGACTGTTCTGTGCATGGGCATGCAAGGTGACAACTGGACCATATCTTATTGACAATACTCCACTGTGGGAGGATGTATTCACATCAAACAGACAAGATTTTTTGGCAACAAAAAAAAACGAGAATGCTATGCAATAGCAATGGCTTATGTATTGCAACTATTAAAAAAGTAATTCCATCAGTATGCTGATTTCTGTTGTGCTAATCATATGGAAAAGATGCAGAAAGTGCCCCAAAATAGGAATAAATAAAACAGAAAAATTATAGCTTTCATAATGGGAAAAAAAGTGACAAAACAAACAAAGAACCAAATGAACAAATAGTAAAGTCAGAGGTATACTGTCTGGGAAATGCCTCCTTACAGTATAAATGATAGGTGCTGGTACACCATCCTAACAAAAACACCACAAAAAAGCGGTCAAAAAATTATTATTTTGTAAATTTATATAGTATTACCTGGTTATCTAATGTATATAGTATTACCTGGTTATCTAATGTTTGTATCTATGCAAAGAATATACACATATATACATGCACATACGTTTCCTTGACACGAAACAAAGTTTGTTCCCATGGTGACACACATTTAAAACTAGCCTACAGACCTACATGTATATAGTAGAAAGATTGCACCATTACATACATAGCACTACAAATACCAGATTGTCTATTGATATTTACATCAATATGATCAAACTGAAACAAAAACAACAAAATAATCAAATATGGGACAGGCCGTCTTAACTTTATCAGACAATGGTACTTCACCAAATCCACATGTACTTAAGATTAAAGTGCCGATTTCAGCAACCATGCCACGCCATTTATAGGTGGTAGGGCCTTTATTAGTGGAGTATAAATGAACTGTAAGTTCACGGATAATTTCATCTTCTGACTAATAGTTTACTGCAAATCAGTCTCCAGTCGAAGGTTTACTGAAAACATGCAATCCAAATTCAAGAAAGATGCTACTGCGAATTTGTTTCAAAAATTCATAACTTCCAACCAGATCTGTCAAATTCAGTGTATCGTATCCCCTTAGCAAAAACAAAACGGCAGTAAAATTGGTTTTATACTAGTTCTTTTCAAACCAGTTAAATGCCAGTTAAACAGCAGTTAAATTAGTCAATGTGAGCTGATTTGCATATAGCAATATTTTTAGCAGTTTGCAGTGAAAATGCAGTTAACTGGCAGTGAAATTGGTCGAAATATATAAATGAGGTGACCAGTTTTATGTCACATGTTACGGAATTATATATAATTTTTCTTTTAATAATGGTATAGGTTATTAGTTTATGATCTCTGTTCTCAGTCTAACAGCTGTCTTGCGGTGAGTACACATACGGTAGGCTCGATCTATATTTCGTTGAAGCTTTAGTCATATCACGTGTTTTCAGCGCATGAGGTTTGAACTTTTGACCTAGTTCTCGTACTTTTAAGAGTAAACATTGTATTGACCAGGAATTATAGTTTAAGGTCACATCTGAAGAATGAATCGTGTTTATTAGAAGGAAATTATTTCAAAATACCCAGTTGTTTATCGAAGACGTAGTATGGGTTTTTATTTAAATTCTGCGCAGTAAGGCTATATAGATAGGAATTATAGCAGTATTCTGGCATTCTTCATAGCTACACTGGATTGAGAGGTCATAAACGAATTTGGTTCATTTTGTGTGTGGATATTCTGTTTCAGTGATATTATCATACAGTACATTCTGGATTAGTACTGTTTCTTCAACTTTATTAATTATACAGCTCCATGGAATTATCGGAAACATTTATAGAACTTGTGATATTCCATTCACAGGGATTATTTGGAATTTATAAAACTTGGATAACTAATTCTTATTAGGGATCATCCATAAAGGACGTCCGCAAAGATGGGGGGAGGGGGGGTTTGTTCAAATGCGGACAAGGGGGGAGGGTGTGTAAAGGACCTTGCGGACGTCCGCAAGCTAGTATTTTTTGCTATGATATTCTGTGTTGAACAGCTGCTTTAGGCTTACTGCGTGTATTCCAGTATGTTTTGCGGACGTCCTTTATGGGTGATCCCTAAGTATAAATTACTTGTTAATTTCAATTTGTACGATTCGTGCCACAGAATATATATGAATGGGTTGGCAGAGTTAGTGCCAGCCTCCCTTGAAGCAGGCGGCTGGCTGCAGTAGCCACCACTACACTGCTGCTATGCACAGTACATCTGAAAGCATCGACTCCAGCTGCCTTCCGCACACGTGTGTGTTAATCAGTGACATAGGCAACGTACTGTTTAATAGAGTTTTTAATATCTATATTTTTCCAGCTAATATTACATATTATTTAAGAATATTCTGTATACTACCGATGCTAATAATGGATGCGCGTTATAAACTGTATAGCGACTTTAAGGATGCTTTCATTGCTGCACACCCTGATCTGAAGGCAGATCTGGCACAAAAACTTGCACAGGAGCAGTGGAACAATTGTAAACAAAATGAAGAAGAAGTCAAAAACTTGATTCGAGTTTGGCATGCGAGAACAGCAGAAAGAAAAGTCGTCTGATGAGCATGTGGGCCCGCGCTGCCACGCCTAAGGCCAGTCTAAGTCAAGCATCAGATTCAACTACTTTGACGCTAACCACGTCACTTCAGGAACTTCCATCAACTGTGGTGATAATAAACAGTGACGTTCAGTCAGAGGTGGAAGAGGCATCTTCTGCTGACATAACAGCAAGAGAGACGGATGCCAAGACGCAAACGACAGCAGTAGCATGTCTAGTGAAGAAAAAAACCCAACGCTCTACACCAGCACAAGACGCAGCAAGCAATGAGTTAGAATCTGTCAACGCACAAATGGCTAGTCTTCTACAGGTAAAAAACACTGGACTGTGGACAGCTGATATGAAAACAAAGTCTGATGAACTCGGCAGCAAAAAGGTGCAGCTGGAGAAAAAGTTAAAACGTCTGGCAGCTGAACGAGCACGCAAACAGAACTCCAGGCTTGACTTCAAGAGAAAGCTGACTGAAGTTACGGAAGAACATCCAGTCATTGGCCAGCGACTCAAAAAGTTCTGTCGGCAGAAAGTAGGAAGGCCCCGCTTAGAAGATGACCAACCACAGCTGCTAAAGACAATCGTGGACATTGTATCATGTGGAGCAGCTGCTGATCCGCGGCGATGATCTGAGAAGCTTAGTAGCTGCAAAACGTTGGATGACTTGCATGAAGCCCTCGTCCAAGATGGCTTCAGCATCAGTCGAGCAGGAACATATCTACGTCTACTTCCACGTAATTCGGCGACGACTGAAGGTAAGCGTCACGTGACCACAGTGCCTGTCAAGCTGCTTATGGCAGCAAACAGTGAAAGGCGCAATCACGTGGATGCTCATTTTGCAGCAGCTACAATCTGCTACTTGAAAGATCTGGCTGTCGCTATGGGAGAACACTGTGTTTTTTTCTTGAGCCAAGACGACAAGGCACGTGTCCCACTAGGACTACCAGCAG
This sequence comes from Margaritifera margaritifera, assembly GCA_029931535.1. Taxonomy (NCBI): domain Eukaryota; kingdom Metazoa; phylum Mollusca; class Bivalvia; order Unionida; family Margaritiferidae; genus Margaritifera; species Margaritifera margaritifera. Next base: position 2,211,728 of record JAQPZY010001401.1, on the reverse strand, counting down.
CAAATAAGCAGGCCCCCATTCTGATGCACATGGAGTATCGTGTGCAGCTGCCAGATCACGACTGGGTTATTGCTGAACGCCACAAACTAATCCCATCAGTCTATGCTGCATGTGTTATAAAACCAGGGGTTGTATCGTATTCAGGGCCGACTGCTATCTTCATTCGCAGTGGGAAGCATGACAGTAGCACAGCAATGACACACGCTGCTGATTTTGAAGAACTCAAACAATTTCCTGCTTTTCAGCCTGTTATGTGTATTAATGGATCAGTGAAGCCGATTGTGGTCATATCAGCAGATGGCGGTGCGGATGAGAACCCTCGATTTCCAAAAACACTAGCCGCAGCCTATCGAGCCTTCCATTACAACAACCTGGATGTGATTTTCGTTGCGTGCCATGCGCCAGGGCACTCTGCCTACAACACCGTTGAACGACGCATGGATCCTCTGTCACGCGACCTATCAGGATTGATCCTGCCTCACAATCATTATGGATCTCATTTGGACAGCAATGGCAAGACATGTGATGTAGAGTTGGAAAGGGCCAATTTCCAGAAGGCCGGTGAAGTGCTGGCAGAAATCTGGAGCTCAACGGTTATTGATGGATTTGATGTGGTAGCATCTTTTGTATCATGTGATGCAGGAAAACTGGACATCAGTCCACCGTCAGATGAGTGGTCAAGTCGGCACATTCAATAGTCGCAGTATTGCTTGCAGATTGTGAAGTGCAACAGTGAATCATGCTGTGGTCAGCGTTGCACTAACTACAATTATATATTTCCTGGACGATTTTTATACCTCCACCTGTTCCACACTACAGCACAGATAAAGGGATTACCTATGCACCAGTTGGCAGCAACAGTGAAACATTTGGATCGCTTTATCAACGACTGGCTCTTTTACATCTGCAGCCTTCACACGACTTCCTGAGGATGCAATTTGATTTCTACTGTCCGTCGGTGACTGCTGATCTTGAGAAGCACATTTCTAATCAGTGTGGCCTGTACTTTCCATCTCAGGCTGTGAAGCGCAATCATGCTCATATTCACAGGCATGCAGCAGTGAGCACACAAGCTGAAGTGGCAGACGTCGGCGCTGTGGAGCCTGAATCTGTTAGCACTATTCTGTCAACTGCATCATCAGCAACTGAAAGCAGTGATGATGGTCTGCCAGTTGTTCGCAACTTATTTGACTGGCTACAGTCTGCGTTTGTTGAAGTGGAGTAAGACATTGACAGTCTATCGAATTTAGCTTTCTGTGAGATGACAACTTTAGTTCTATGTCCTGAATAAAGACTTTTTTAAAGAAAGAACGTTCTGTTTATTTTTTTCTTTGTTTTGAGCTACATGTTGTGATGAGATCAGTGAGCGTTGTATTTTGAGAGCACCAGCTATTACACTGCCAGACCATAGAGCAGTGTATAATGCTAGATGGGGACGTCCGCAGCCGGGGGGGAGGAGGTAAGCCACATGTGGACAAAAGCGGACAAGGGGAGAGGGTGGGTGGGTGGGTAGGAAAACAGGTATTATCTGCGGACGTCCTTTATGGACAACCCCTTAACACATTAGTACAGTGAAGGTTACCTCATTCGGAACAACTACATTCAGAATATTTGGATTAACTTCCGGATCAGTGAACTTTAGGAATATTTTAAGAATATTCTATACTGTAAGTTATTTTAATTCTTTCACTTTGATTGTTTGTTGAAATATTTTAATATTTTAGGAAATTAAATATTTGTATTTTAAATCTTGAAAGCTTGTTTGTGTCTTTTCTTTTGTTACATTACCCCTAGTCGTAACACACAAAAAACTACAGAAAACTGATCACATTATTATTCTAGTTTAATGATGTCATAAAATACCACAGAAAAACTGCAAAAATACTGTTTCCATGTAAGGAATGAAGTTTTATGATGTCATTAATTACTACCAAAAACAGCAACAACAAAAAATGCTGCTAAATATGGAAAGCAGTCATACACCACTGATTTTATTAGCATGTACACCAGTCAAACGAAGTCACTAAAAACTAAAGAAACATTTAAAATATATATAAATTTTGAAGTCCTATTTATTTCATTTTCTTGAATTAAAACAGAATATGCATTTAACTGACTCAAACAAACAATATACAATAGAAACATGATCGTTATCTTGATATTCAATGAACCTAATTCATGTTAACTATTTCATACATACAAATTGAACTTTTGGAAATAACTATTGTCCTATATATACATATATCAACTGATTGTACATAAAATATTTAAGGGGAAAATTGGATCCTGTAATATTTACATTAGTGTCACATAATTAACTGTCATAATTGGAAAGAACAGAACATATGAACCAGCTGTTTGTAAATAAAGAGGCGTAACTTGAAGAAAAATCATTCAACCAGAATACCCCAACAATATTCGCTCATCTTTTTCGTATCAATAGTTTTCACAAAGTTTCATCTCAATCCAGTGAAAACTGGAGAAGTGAAGCGGATATAAAAATATGATTGTACATCTCTTTTATTACTAGTAGAAAAAAGGGAAGTAACACTAGCAAAATTTATTAAAGTGAAATCCCATTTGCAGACCTACATCTCAATTTAATAGTGATCATGCCTACTCAGTCTACCAGGGATGCACTGCATAGTTTTTGAGAAGTTCATGACAATATACAGTACATTTCTTATATCTCAAGTTCAAAAAAGGGACATAACTAAGCGAAATATGTCCGAGCAAAATGCCCTTTGCTCACGCATATCTCTACACATAATGGTTATGCCTACCAAGTATTTGTTACGGATACATTGCACAGTTTTGGAGAAGTTAGTGGTCATGCTCTATGGATATGCTACATAGGTCTGAGGTGTTCACAATGCAAGAATATACAGTGCATTTCTTGTATGTCAGGTACAAAAAGAGCCATAACTCTTGCAAAATAAGCCACAGAGAAATGCCTTTTGCTCACACATATCTACATATCATAATAATTATGCGTACCAAATTTGGTATGGATATGCTGCATAGTTTTTAAGCAGTTTGTGACACAAGAAAACTGAAGACAGACGAATGGACAATGCCATCACATAATACATCTTGTCAGAAAAAGGTGTAGAAATGTTGAGTTACAGAACCTGTACTGTGCACATCATTTTCTGATGCTAAACAGCAGGGTAATTTTCAATGAAATCTGCCTAGGGAGTGATACCAGAAGTACAACAATACAAACAATATAACAAATATAAATTGCAAAGTACAAAACTGGAATTTTTTTTTCAACAGGTCACAGACTTATATAACCTGTACTTTTGCATCTTTTTAGTAACACTTGTGACTGATACAGAGGTGAGTACAATAGCTCTTCTTATTCTTCGAATAGTGGAGCTAATAAAATCAGAGTCAACTATTTCGGGTATTGTAGTTGAACAGGTTTCTTCTTTCTGGAGTTCATGACTTTGTTCTGAAGGGTACATCTATATTCTTGTGGCTTGAATTCTTAATGTATCTTTCTTTGCATAAAGATACTCTGTAATTAATACCAAATATACTCCAATTTCATATGATGCAACATAATTAGTATGATCACTATTAGTAAAGGTCACTAAATTAGGGTCAAGGTCAAGTGCACTCCAGAAACATAAAAGGTTTAAACCCAGATTAAGACAGATTGTTGATAGATCAACATTAAGAATCCATGGACTGGATTTTGCTTTGCATTAATGAATAATAATAATAATAGAAACTGAACTAAGTTCAAGAGGACTCAGTGGCCTAAAAAAAGTTTCACATACAAACAAAATATAATTTAAATTACACACAGAAAATCTGTCCCCTGTCAAGAATCCAAATATACTTTAAATAATATATATTAAATATATTTATTAAAGCATTTTAGGTTTTGGTCATTCTAAATTAAAGGCTTGACTTGACTAGATAAATCTTACATTTAAAAATTACACATTTATAAATTAAATACACATACCTTGCAAAGTATCTTGCTTTGTTAAATCCAGGTTACTAACTCCCTTCATATTTACAAATTCATCAGGTGATAAAATCAATTCACTCACTTTGTTGAGCAGGTGCTTCCCTGGATGAGGCTGCAAAAGCTTCTTCATCTGTCTTAAGCTTAATTGGATTTGCAAACCGTGTTGGATCTGTCCTGTCATGACGACTGGTGGTCTTTTCTAGAATTTGATAAGGAAATATATATAGAAATATTAACCTTATAAAAGGTTGCTCACGTGAGTAAATATTAAATATAGGAGCTTTAAAGGCATATTCAAGTTCATAAAATCTCAATTTATTATTTATAAGCATTTTATAGACAGTATATATCAATGATGTTTCTTATTATTTCCTTGAAGTGAACAAAATAAGCATTCATCAATAATTAACAAATAGTTACATGCTCTTTAATGGACTGAAATGTGTACAGTATCCATACAATGTGGCATTTAAAGTTCTATGTATTAGTAAAATCTTCAGTTATTATAATGCATCTTCAGCCTAATTAGTGAATATACATTATTATACACAAATTAGGTCACCTATGATTAAGTGAATTAATACTGGGTTAGAGTAGTTTTCATCAAGTACAGGCAACTGTTAGTGTATATTGATCACAGTATACTATTTATTAAACACCAATTGAATTACCTCTTGTTGCGTGCTGTTTAGTATACACCAATTTAATTATCTCTTGTTATGTGCTATTTATTAAACACCAATTTAATTATCTCTTGTTGTGTGATATTTAGTAAACACCAATTTAATTACCTCTTGTTGTGAAATAATTATTAAACTCAAATTTAATTATCTCTGGTTGTGTACTAACTGGGCTGTACTGAAAAATGTCATTGTGTGCTATTTATTAAACACCAATTTAATTACCTCTTGTTGTATAATAGCTGGGCTGTACTGAGAAATGTCTCAAGTTCTGGTGTCATTCGTAAATGCTGTTTGTAAGGAATAATGAAGAGATTTGGCTAGTTGAGACAAAAGTCCTGCCACACTCTTTTTATGGCTCTCAGAAAAATGTCTAAAAGTAACCTATCAAATTTCAAAGCTGAATGAATTATTATTAATATTATATATTATTACTAAAAACAATCAATTTACATGCATACATTACTAATTTATGTACAAGGAACATATACAAGTTTTAAAAAAAATAAACTTGAGTGAAAGCTATGGGTTTTTAAAAAAAATTATATTTTGTAAGCAAATATTGAAACAAAGCACAGGCACTCCTTTTATAATAGTTTTAAAAAAATGTCAAAGAGTATGATCCAAATAAAAATAAAAATTAAATTTATTGTGATTACAGTTTAACTATGCATGTATATGTAATGAAATGTAAATAACTTTGCTTAAAAATGGAGCTGAATTAAAAAACAAATTATCAAATTTTTCAAAATAATATCATCTTTTAATAATGGAAGCAAAAACAAGACTGGTAACAGTCAACATGTTGAGCCTGCCTGAGCAAACTGTACAGGTGAGATGAATGGACACCAAGATCCACACTTAGACTTCAAATTGCTAAAATTGTGTGATGTGTAAGTGGGCCAACCCAACCCCAACCCCCGAACACAATGAATATAAACTTACCCATTACATCTGAGAAAGAATTCGTCATGTATTTGGCTCCAGGCAACTGGAAATTGTAGCCATGCTCATTGTTGTTGTATGACTGATTATAGCTGTAACTTGTGCTCCATTCTGCCAGTCTTCCTGTAGGTTTAAAACAGAATGATGGAATGTATGTTTCCAATTCAAGTTTAATTGGGTTTGTTGAAAATGACGTTTTATTTAGGTATTAATTGTTGAAGAATCAACTTTTGAATGACTTATTCCTTCACACCAGTACTTTTGAAAATTATTTCTCCTGACCAAAAGTGACAATGCATACATATATACCCAATATACATGCACTAATTACCAACACATATACAAGTATGTACGTTATACTTTATTGGCAACTAAAATCCTCTGGGCCCAAACGCCATCATAAACACCCATTATATACATACAGTGAGAAGATTCTGCTTCTACAACCTACATCTAGTTTTAGTATCACAAATAAAGATTTAATAATAAGACCGGTGGTTCATCTTAAATTCATATTCAACGAGTCCTTATATAGGTGCCTAATGAAACTGCATGAAACAATGAGTCCCAGCATCAGGACAAATTGGGTCCAATCATAGAAATAGCGGTGTTTAACTGACAGCTATATACATGTTTGCATACAATTGAGGGAAGTGTCAATGAACACTTAATAGTGGGTACTTACTATAAGAACACAAACACTGATACCGTATATACTCGCGTATAAACCAATACCAACTGCATAGACCCATATCTGCCATCGCATAATGCGCCGGCAGATCTGAGTATATGCAGTTTGTAAGGACTGATCAGTAGAACAAACAAAATAGACCCTGACCTGCCAGCGCATTATGTGATGGCAGATCAGAGTCCATATTGTTTGCATTTGGACCTGACTTATATGCGAGTATAGATGGTAATTAAATCATCTTGCAAGCAATTTCTGTTTTAGACTTGTCAGCTAAAAATTCCTCTGTCTCTAAAGAAATTTAAAGAACCAGATGAATCTTTTCAATAATAAGAGTAGAAAAATCCCATATTCCTCTGAATCCTATCTGCCACTCTCTCTCTCTCTGGGAGACGAGTCAATATGAACTGAAATGTGTTGCAGGGCCAATTAACCCCAATTCAAATCAAATGCCCTTAAATATATGGCTACTTGGGTATTGATACAATTTACATGAAAGGTGGAAGGGCAAATAATATGATACCCATTTATAAAAGCCAATAAGATGGATCAACTTGCCACATCTGTGTTAAAATAAATGCTTTCTGGCTCTTTACTGTAATCCATCTTTCCATCCAGTAGGGATAGCATCCCTGTTCAGGCTCTTTACTGTAATCCATCTTTCCATCCAGTAGGGATAGCATCCCTGTTCAGGCTCTTTACTGTAATCCATCTTTCCATCCAGTAGGGATAGCATCCCTGTTCAGGCTCTTTACTGTAATCCATCTTTCCATCCAGTAGGGATAGCATCCCTGTTCTGGCTCTTTACTGTAATCCATCTTTCCATCCAGTAGGGATAGCATCCCTGTTCAGGCTCTTTACTGTAATCCATCTTTCCATCCAGTAGGGATAGCATCCCTGTTCAGGCTCTTTACTGTAATCCATCTTTCCATCCAGTAGGGATAGCATCCCTGTTCAGGCTCTTTACTGTAATCCATCTTTCCATCCAGTAGGGATAGCATCCCTGTTCAGGCTCTTTACTGTAATCCATCTTTCCATCCAGTAGGGATAGCATCCCTGTTCTGGCTCTTTACTGTAATCCATCTTTCCATCCAGTAGGGATAGCATCCCTGTTCAGGCTCTTTAATGTAATCCATCTTTCCATCCAGTAGGGATAGCATCCCTGTTCAGACTCTTTACTGTAATCCATCTTTCCATCCAGTAGGGATAGCATCCCTGTTCTGGCTCTTTACTGTAATAATCTTTCCATCACTGTTCTCACTGCAGAGGATAAACTGCTGCAGTTCTCCAATGTTCCGATCATATTGCTCTGTGATTTTGTCTGGCTGAACTCTCCAATGTTCTGATCATATTGTTCTGTGATTTTGTCTAGCTGAACTCTCCAATGTTCCGATCATATTGCTCTGTGATTTTGTCTGGCTGAACTCTCCAATGTTCCGATCATATTGCTCTGTGATTTTGTCTGGCTGAACTCTCCAGAAATGTTTGTTGTTGCTGACTCACCTCGACTAACAGTCATCTTATTTTGTATTTTTGTCTCACTTGGTGTTGATGCGCTGAAAACTAGTGTCTTCCTTGGTGTAACTGTATTGCTTTGTTTTTCTTGTCTGGCGTCACTGTCTTGCTTTTTGTCTCTTGTCTGGTAATTCTGTCTTGCTTTGTTTCCTCTCGCCTGGTGTTGTTTTGCTGATATCTGCTTTCTTCTTGCTTTGTGTCACTTTCTTGCTTTGTCATCTCTTGTCTGCTGATTCTGTCTTGCATTGCTTTCTCTCACCTGGTGTTGTTTTGCTTATATCTGCATTTTTCTTGCTTGGTGTCACTGTCTTGCTTTGTTGTCTTTTGTCTGGTGATGCTGTCTTGCTTTGTTTACTCTTGTCTGGTGGTGCTGTTGTTTTGCTCAAATCTGTCTTCTTGCTTGGTGTCTCTGCAAATCAAGCAAAAGCCAACATTTTTTTTATTTTCACTTCACTTATTTTAGATTTTTCTGTTTGGTTTTGAGTAACTTCATTATTTTTCTTCTGTTTTTTCTTTGGTGATCCCTCCTGCTTTGTATCTTTCTTTGTACCTTTATCCTTTGCTTGAAAATTGACATTTTAAAATTCATCTTCTAGTACTCTTTTAAGTTTACCGCTAGTTCCTCCTTTGCCTCACAAGTTTATCTTGTCTGTCTTTTATTGTCATGAACACATTTTCTGTTGTCTCCTTTTAAGTCAATTTTCCCCATCTGTAGAAAACTCCTACATGATGAAGAACCTCTTGAAGGTCAGATGGGCCACAAAAACATTTTCTGCAATTTGATTTGTTAATTAATTGTGCCACACGTCCTGCCGTTTTACAGATCATCCTGCCCTATATCTCTCGTTTTTCCTTTCTCATTGCCTTTGCGTCCCCTTTCCCTCTGTTTGCATTCTTCTTTCCTGTACTTTCTTTATTTCTGCCTGGATGTTGCAAGATCGTTCCTGTGGTGTACCCTCTTAAGTCCACCCTTTTACTATCCCGCTAACTGAATTTGCTCTCTCCAGTTGCATCCACTGTTTTGGTGTTTCGGTTTTATGTGTGCCATCTCTACTTTGCTGCTTTGATTGGTGTGAAGAAAAAAAAATAAAAAATAAAAAACAAAAAAAAAAACTACTTTTTTCTGCATCTTCTTTTATAAAATATTTTAAAATTTTTAACCTTCAGGTTCCAAACATCTAATTTTTTATTTTGTGTTTTGTCCTCCTTTTATTCCACCTTCTCCTTCATTTCCTTTAATTTAGAAAAACTTTTTAAAAAATCCAAATCAGTTCCAACATTCAAAATAAAAAAAAAATAAGTGTTTTTATTTTCTCTATGTGGATAAACCTATTTCTTAATGTTTGCTAATTGTTTGTTTGCGTCTGTGTGTGCTTTTTTTTAAAAAAAATTTTACACTTGCAGTGAGAGGCTTTTCTAGGTTCACTTAGCGTATTGCGCACCTTAAGGGTGCCAACCTACCTAGGTTTCCTCTCCCGCTCATGTTTTTCGGGGGGTGAGGGCTGGTATCTTTTTTAAGTACCAGTTTTCACCTTGGTGGGACTGATTTTACCGTCTCCCTCCCCCTTTTTTTTCTTTCTTTTCCTTCCTCCTTTTTCTCTTTTTCCTCTCCTTTCTTTGCATTCAATATTTGTCCTGTTTTCCCTATATTATTGATGTATGTTCTTAGAGTATGTAGTATGTAGTCCCTATATTTCTGTTTTTGCTTTGAAGTAACTCCGGAAATGTACTTTGTTCCCCAATTAGTTTTTGTTGATTTTGCAGATCCGATCTCTCTTGATTGTAATTGGGGCATGTATTTATCACTTGATTGTAATTGGGGCATGTATTTATCACATGATTGTAATTGGGGCATGTATTTATCACATGATCTAGGGTTTCTGGGGATGGGCAGTGGGGGCAGTTTGTACTTCTTGATTTTTTGTATGTATTTTCCTGCGCATCCTGCCAATAGTGTTTTGCTGTTTGTATTCTATTTATGACAGTTAGATCGTATGGGTTTTTTAATTTAGGGTACTTTACGTTTCGATTTACTTTTTTTAAATTTGATATAGTCTCCTTCCCTTTGTTGATTTGTCCCATACTTCCTGCCATTTTGAGTTGATTTTTTTGCGGATGATGCTATTTATTTCCGTAGTACTGTATGCGATGTATTTGCACGTAGGGTCATTGATGTTATTTTTCGCCTCTATGTCTGCTTTTTCGTTGCCCGGAATTAGGATGTGTGAGGTGATCCAGACAAACTCGACTATTTTATTAGTTTGCTCTATTTGTTTTAGTATGTATCTGGCGTGTTTTACCATATTGGGTCGACTTTTTGAGCGGTCACTGCAGAGCACTGTATGAATCGCTTAGGATTACCGCTTTAGTTATGGGGTATTTTCTGATGAATTTGAGAGCTGCTATCAGCGCCATGAATTCTACTGTGTATATTGCACATTCGTCTGGTAGTCTTGTTCCGAATGAGATGTTTAGCTGTGGAATGACTACTCCTGCCGCTGTTTTATTTGGGTTTTTAGTGTTAGACCCGTCCGTGTATATTTGTGTGAAGGCATCATACTTGTTTTCGATGTAGCAGAGTATGGAGGCTCTTAGTCCTAACGGGTTTATCTCTTTGGTCCCTATTTTCTTCAGGCTGAAGTCAATTTGGGGGTGGGACAGGTCCATGGTGGATCTGGGAAATATTTTATTTTGTCCAGGGTGATGTCTGGTATATTTAGTTCGATCTTTAGATCTGCTATGATTTTGCCACTAGGGATTTTTTTTTTTTCTTCATTTTTTTGCTAAAGGGCTTATCACATTTTTTTAGTGCCTGCATCATTAGGTGATTGGTACCATGTATTGATATTCAGATTAAGTACCTGAGCATAATTTCCTTGCGTCTGAGGTGTAGCGCGGGTTCTCCTGTCATTACTAGGATTTCTGTACATGCCCGAAGTGCCTTTGATTGAATTGTGTCTAATTGGGCGAGTAATGCGGTACTTGCGGACCCGTAAACTTGGCAGCCATAGTCAATTTTGGCTCTTATTAGTGCCCTATAGTGTTACGAGCGTTTTTTGGTCGGCTCCCCAAAGGTTGCGAACTAGGTTTATATCTTGGCTACATCGTTTTACGAGTTCTTTGATGTGGGTTTCCCAGGTGAATTCTTCATCTAATATCATACCTAGGAATGTAACCTGTTTTTCGAATTTAATTTGTATCCCGTTAAGGAAGAGTTTTGGGTGGGGTGGGTGGTTTCGACCTCTTGTGCTGAATACTACTCCTGTTGTCTTTTGTGGTGAAAGTTTAAGAATTATCCTCTCTCCCCCTTATATAACTAGGAAAAGGTGTGCTGCCCTGGTATCATAGAACTCCAGCAACTCTTCAATAATATTGGAAGCTCAACATCTAAGAGCTCCTCACCTTCAGGGGTGAAAATGACATCACTACCTTAATTACTACCCCTAACTAGCGTATTCCGATGCTGCCAGATTTCAGGTGCTACCTATTATTGACAGGCCCTGGTTTAATTACTTCACACCTGATAAGGAAAACCATTGATGTTTGTGATAAAGGAATGGAGACATGTTGCAAAAGAACAAAATTTGTCAACTTGAGTTTTGAAATTTTTATGAAAATTTAATTTAAATTCAAAGTTTAAATAAAAACATGTATCATATTTTAAAATCGACTCTCCTAGGAGAGTTTAACAGCCAGGTTTAATTTCTAGTAATTTCCAGATTTGTATGAGGACTAAAAACTAATTACAGTTTATTTCAAGTGTTTATCTTAATTAATAAATTCACCATTCAACTTTAAGTTTTGTGCATTGTCGACAATCGTCCATTTTGAATTTCATAGTGTTTTTAATACAATGGTGTCAGATAAAATGTATACGCATGCATCAAATTCATTGAAACTTTGCAGCATTATTTCAGACACATTTATTTTAGTTTTTGTTTCCATTCAGGTGAAAGTTTAAATTGTTATCATTAGTTTATTATTCAAGGTAGATGCATGAAATTTGGACATTTTGTGTATATTGACTTTAAAAATAGAACTATGAAATTAAAAATTAAAAAATTAAAATTAATTTTTAAAATAAAATTCAAAATTTTGTAAAGAAATGCAAATGTATAGAGCCTATGGGGTTGATACTCATTATTATCAACATGTATGTATTTCTACATCTTATACAAGTTGCACAGGTGGATATTTTTGAAATTCTGTCAGAGAAAATCTTGTTCAATTCTGTGCCAGCACCTAACAGTATTTGCATACTCTGGACAGACAATGTAACATCAAAAAGGTTATATGGGCTATTTTCATATAGGGACCCTGAGACTAACATTTGGAAAAAGAAACATGTCCATAGACTGGCATACATGATAAATATGAGAAGTGTAAACATTCCAGAAGAGTTAGATGCATCACATTTATGCCACAATAGTTTGTGTGAATGCGGATCACCTTAGCCCAGCAACAGGAAGTCTGATTACTGTAAACGCCTACTCGACAGTAATTCCAATAGCAATCACTCCTACGCACAGGTTTACCAGGAGCCAAGGACACTGCAGACAGAAAAGATGATCTTAGTCCATGTACAAAAGGACAGTGCCCAAAAGACACAATAAAAAACACATAATACAGAAAGGAAAACTGTCGTGGGGAAATCCGTAGGTAACACAATGCATGTTATGTGCAGTTGTGTTACCTACTACCACCTGATGAGACCTATGGAGAGGTCAAACAGTTTTCTCAGAATATCAAGACATAAATAAAGAAAGAAACAAACAAACAAACATTTTAACATATTCTAAAATAACATGAACTGACTGACTGAATGAATGAATGTAGCATTGAATGAATGAATGCAATAGTGTACGTATGATTTAAGATAAAGCTGTCATACCAGCATAGTCAAATAAAATAATGACCATTCCTCTTTCTTTCTTCTATCCTCCTTACTCGGCCAAATCATCAATGCATAAATCTATTCATCAATCAATCAATAAACTTTTCCCATTTTATCCATGCAACCAGCAAGCCAGCCATGTCATGCTAATGTACATTTCTCTATGGATGTAGGTGGGTGGGTGTGCAGGGCATATCATTATACCTGTAATTATTCCATATCACAATTTCAACTGTAGCATGCAGTTTGGAAATTCACCATGTCCAAAACAATTCCCATATCCTATGCAGTACTGCCTATTTGTTTTTGATATGATGGGGTTCCAGGCTGAGTTCTGTACCTCAGATGAGCCTGTATCATATATCCCTGTCTTCCAGTACACGTTTCCTGTTTTCTGGATACTTTTGATGCAAATGATGGTATAACGGATTTAAAAATAGCAGACCACAAAGCAGTATATCTGTATATTAAAACGATGAAGTCTATTAAATGGGGTCCAGGGAAATGGAAACTGAATAACTCAGTACTGACAGATGACAAATATAAATCTTGCATAACAGAAAAACTGCAGAATTTTATTGATAAAGAAACATACCATATTTTAAACTAATGGGAGAAGTTAAAAGAAAATATTAAAAAGGAAATGAAAAACTACTGTATAGAGCAAGCAGAAAGAAGAAAGTTAGTGGGAAAAAAAAGGCCATACAGACAATTAATAGCGAAAAGACGAACACGAAAGAGAAATATGAATTAAAATTAGTATATGATAAGCTACAATGGATAAAACTGAAAGGAATAGAAATAAGAGCAGGGAAGTTTAACGAACTTTATAAAAAAAAAAGGTAGAGCGATATATAAAAGAAAGGAAATAAGGAAAGGGAAGGAAATAAATATAGAATCACTAAAGATAAATAATGTAGTATATAATGATAAAGGAAACATTTTAAGTGAAATTGAGAAATATTACAAAAACATATACATCTAAAAAAATAGAACAAGATTAGATCGACACCTATTGTGAAGGATGAACATCGAATAAATAGGTAAAGAAGATAGTGAGAAATGTGGAAGTTTAATAACCTTCGAGGAAATAATTCTAGCATTCAAACAGTTGAAGAAAGGAAAATCCCCAGTGTCAGATGGTCTAACAAAGGATTTCTATATAACCTTCCAGCAGTAACTAGCTCAAATATTAGAACTGGTATATAATAATATATTTTTTAAACATGAAATGACAGAGGCAATGAAAAAAGGGATAATTACCTTACAATACAAAGGTAAAGGGGAATATGATGACTTGAAAAAACTGGCATCCAATTTCCTTGTTAAAATGTGACTACAAAATTATGAGTAAAATTTTAGCAAACAGAATTAAAAGATGTATGGAAAAGAAAATTAATATATAAACCAAAGTTGCGGGGGAAAAGTTAGAAACATTAGTAACAACATTCTCACTATCCAAACAATCGTAGATTTTATACACCTAAAAGGGGCTATGATTCTCTTCGACCAAGAGAAAGCTTTTGATAGATTAGAATTTATATATACCAATAATGTTTTAGAGAAATATGGGTTTGGGAAAAAGTTCTACACATGGGCTAAAATTCTATACACAGATATATATTCAAGTGTACAAGTAAATGGGGCAAAAACAAATAATTTTAATATCAAAAGATCAGTGAGACAAGGTTACCCCCTATCAATTTTGCTATATGTCATAGCCATTGAAGTACTATCTACGAAAATAAAGAATAATAACAATATTAAGGGAATAAACATACCAAACCTAGCCCAAGAATTAAAAATGGTGCAGCATGTAGATGACTGCACCAATTTTATTTCAGATAACGCCTCTTTCAAACATTTAGAGAAAGAATATGCGAACTCTGGAAACGTGTCAGGCTCTTTGGTGAACCATTCCAAAACAGAGATTTTATTAATCGGAAATGGTGGGGTAACCACCCGGGTTTACCCCCACATTTAATAAAAATGCAAGTGAAAACATTTGGAATCATATTTTGAAATAATGCAATAGCAGCAAACTATAAACAAACAATTGAAAACATTAGAAATAATATATATATATGGTCTTTGGCAAATTTAAATCTGATTGAAAAAATACAAGTCTCTCAGACTTGCATATACAGTAAAATAAACTATATAAATAATATAGACTTATCAGACCTAATGCTAGACAATATAGATAAGACAACAAATTAGGGTAGGCAGGTAGGTATTATATATAAATCAAATAATATTATTATTTAAAGTGCTTCAAAGTACGAGGCAAAACCGGCTCAATTAGATGCAAAAATCAATTTCGGCAATGTGATTTTGTTTATAATTATATATTAAAAAATTGGGGGGGGGGGGGGGGAGGGGAAAAAAGTGGTAGGGTCGGCAACATGAAACAGCGACGGTCGGCCAACCGGAAACAGACATATTTTTGTTGGCCTAAAGAAGTAATTCATTTCCAATGGAGAGGGAAACTACATTGCCTCCCTAGGGAGTACTTATATAAACCGAAAAATGAAAGAGGCTTAGGCATTCCACTATTAAATTGCGGATGCGAGATAAACAGTCTTACACCATTATAACAATGTCATTATCTCGCATAAAATCAAAGTTTTCTTCATTAAATGGGGATATGAACTGCTGAACGTACCTGGGAAATAATAATTTATATCATATTCTAAACAAATGTAAATATCACTGTTAAATCCAAGACGAAAGTTAATAATATTTCACATGGTCCGAATCAGCCTGGAATTTGGGCCGAATCAGCCCGTAATTTGGGACGAATCAGCCATGATCCAAATCAGCCAGCATTCCTATGTTTATAGGTTACTTTAATTGGTTCACTGGTCCCCGGGTGGCAGTGTGTTGTAAGGCGCTCGCCTTTATAAATTACTCACGTCATCTCATCTATGTGCGATATCGACTCTCAGCTCAACTAACGTGGTTCATGAGAAAGCTTGTCAGAAGTGACCAGTTGGTAGTTGATTCTTGCCAGTTTATTCCTCTAATTATGCTGGCCATGATGCATAGTCTATCATGTGCTGAAGAACGACGTTAAAACTAAAAACAGCAATTTCAATGGTTAACAATTTTTTGCATTAAATACACTGCTGAAGTGACTTCCAAATATGCACAACTCTATTTGAAAGCTTTTTTTTTCTGATGTCTTAGGTCTAGACTTTCTTTAAACAACTTGTAACTGTGCACCTAATCGATGTAGAGTGTATATAGATATTGTTGGCACCTAATCGATGTAGAGTGTATATAGATATTGTTGGCAGCCGATCATGTTACTTTGGCTAAATCTGCAATTATGTTAAACTGTTCTGCAAAAGGTTAGTTTGTCTTTGAACATGACTCATTTATTCACAGTTCAAGATCACTTTAATATCTCAAGATAAGAAAAAATGCATGCATAACAAAGGGTTCTGATTAATACATTGGTTTATGGTCATTGGTCATTGACAATTAATTGAGACCTACTTTAAAATATAACCTTCAAATGAAAACTGTGAATAGCTTGTGGGCACCAGAATGCATGTAAATTTATAAAAATAAAAACTATGGATGTATTGTATTTATGGGCATTGGAGAGAGAGAGAGAGAGAGAGAGATATTATATATATGTATATTCTTTCATGAACATGTATAATTCACAGTCGCAATGTGCAGTTCTGGATGTATATATAACTTTTTCTCCAACCCGCATTCATTAGCCACAAATGAATATCTATCAAAAACCCAGACTAATGATACATGTGGATATGTGGAATTATAATTATGCTTATAGGCATGTTCTCGGTTTAGGTTTACACCGGGGTCATAGTGGCCGAGTGGTCTAAGGCGCTCGCCTTTACCGATCACTGCCATCTCACCTATGTCCGCGTGGGTTCGAGTCTCGGGCTCGACCAATGTGGATATGTGAGAAAGCTTGCCAGTAGCTTCACATGGGTCAGTGGTTCTTCCCGGGTTCTTCCTCCACCAGATAAAACTGGCCACCATGTATAGCCTATCATATGCTGAAAAATGGCGTTAAACCCACAACAACAACAACACCTGGGTCATAAATACCTTTATTCAAAATATATATACATCATTCAGATCTCCACAAATCATTCCCATCTTTGTAGATATGCCCAAACAAACAATACATGTTCTGTCAAGAAATGATGAATAATATCCAAAGATATACAAATACATGAATCACAAGAGTTTAAAATAACACAGATCATTTACAATTGTAAGAGACCTACAGTTGAAATGCATATGTGCCAAGTTTCTATGATTGCCCGGGGTCTTTTGATTTTCAACCCCATCTTTTGATCTACTGATTTGCCGACAAAAACTCCCGGAAATCAAAAATCTGTGAGGCATAGGTATTTTCAGCTAAAACCACAGGCACTTGATTTATGGGGCAACTAGCATGTACACTCACCAATTAACACAAGGTAACTAACTGTTACAGGTCACAATCCGACCCCTCGATGACTCCGTTCTAATTTTTCGATACTATCTGCACATTTAGTCACTCATATCTTACAACACAATAAAGAAGACATTCCACACATTTCATCCATGTGCCATTTAAGTACATTATTGCTTTTGAAAGGCACATTTTTACGCAAAGTTTATCTGATGCTTCGTGTCTTGTAGTTGTACTCCTGGTCACATTAGGTCCCTACTGAACTTCCGGTCTACTTTGGAGTGAATGCGATTAGATCGTGATTGCTTCAGTGATTGGTTATTTCACTGAGCGAGCCTTTTCAAACATCGCTATCAAACGCTGCGTCTCGGCCTAACCCGGCCAATATGCAATCGGAACACTCTGTATTTTCCGTGACGAGTTTTCGCTGTTCCGATTGTTACATGTGCCCTAGATGTTTGCCGGGAAAATGTGTAACATTTCTTGAGATGTTAATTATATTGATGTTTTTCTTAGCATTTTATATGTATCTATATATCTGAGCTCTGGTTGTGTGTGAAAAGAAATTTAAAAAAAAAAAAAAATTATGTACTTATTTGGTCAATAGGTAAGTAATTACCTAAATTTCAGCTGTGATGTTATCTTCAAAATGTTAACAGTTGTTGTGTAAATCTTTTTTTCATCCTGTTAAATACTGTTTAGTTCCTAAATCTTGAATAGGATTTACACTCACAATAAAACAGAAATTGTAACTTGGTTAATTCTTGTGTAATTATTTGTCACTGGTGTGCATACCCAAACAACCTTTTATTACAAATGTATTAATATTTTAACCTGTTATGCTAAGTGTACATACAGAATTAACCTAGTGAGGTGAGTGGGTTTGGTTTGGTTATGTTACATTTTACTCTTTCTAAATGAGAAGTATTTTATTTAGGTAAACTGCACTTTTTAATCACTGTGTGTGTTGTGAATGGAAAATGAATAAAACGGTTATTTGCTGTTGAAATGGCTGTAGAGGGCCACAATATCATTTCGTTAGGCCAAAGTGGGACAGGCAAAAGTTTTGTGGTGAAAGAAATTCAGAACAAATTGTCTGCAACAGATGCAAATGTCAGTGTAGCTGCACAACATGCATTGCAGCAGTGAATGTAAAAGGATGCACATTGCATTCCTGGTCTGGGGTTGGTGATGGTAGATATGACAATGATGAACTATGTAGAAAACTTCTCACTGATGAACATTTAGATTCACAGGAACAAAATATTCTGAAAACAAACTGTTTAATTATTGATGAAATTTCAATGCTGTCACTGAAACTGTTTGAACAAGTTGAATATGCATGTTGAATGATTAAACATTTAGATTTGTATTTTGGAGGTATACAAGTTATTGCAAGTGGGGACTTTTTTCAGCTTCCACCTGTACCTGACCCATTGACATGTGATTCAGGTAAATATTGTTTCAAATCCACCATTTTCCCCATTGTATTTGGGCATAAAATATTCCTCGATGAGGTCATAAGACAAGATGAATTAGATTTCATAAAGGCCATTAATGATTTTTCACAGGGGATATTGCCTGAAGATAGCAAAAACTTGATCTTAAGCTTGCAGAGACCTCTCCCACCTGGAGATGACCCAATAAGACTTTGTGGAAGGAACTTTGATTGTGAAATATACAATGCATACAAACTTATGGAAATCGGTGGTTAATCAAAGACTTATCAGTCAAAAGATGAAGGTGACAATATTCGGTGAAATAAGTTGTGTGTTCCTAAAGTTTTACACTTGAAAATTGGCTGTCCAGTTATGTTGGTCAAAAACTTAAGCTCTGCACTGGTAAATGGTTTACAGGGAAAGGTTGTGGCAATGTAGGAAGACTCTGTGACCGTTGATTTTCAAAATAATTTAGTTCAGTTGGGAAGAGAAAAGTTTACTGTTTACAGTACCACTGAGAAAAAGATTATAGATTATAGCCACAAGACATCAAATTCCACTCATACTGTCTTTTAGCATTACAATTCACAAATCACAAGGATTGACTTTACATAGAGTTGAAGTTGATGCATCAAATATTTTTGCACCAGGTCAGTTGGGTGTGGCAATAGGGAGGTACATAAATAAAAAGACTAAGGGTTATCAGCTTCAGTGCCAACTCAGTGCTTTCATATAGTTCCAGCACATATGAATTTCACAATAAAAGTTATGTACAATTTGATTCAAGTTTAGATTGCTGCAGACATTCTGTAACTTTATTAGAGAAACTCAGTGCTGACTTTGATTGTGAAACAGGTACTGATTCTGATAAATCTGATTTTTGTAAAGGAGAAATTTTAGAAGTTGATGAAATGCTATCAATTGGTGAAGACATGCCTGCTTCACGTAGTGTCCAAGAAATTAGGTTAATCACAGGTGAAACTGTCAATGATGAGCATCCTGTTGACCTTACAAAAATGAAGCAATTTATCGCAGAAAAAGCAATAACACCAGAGCAAAATCAATTTGTGCATCATAAATATTCAAGTTATTGTTTGTGTTATACATAGGATTAGTTTTGGACTGCCTTTCTTTCTCTCTTCAGTCATATACTGTCTTGCAGTAACATGATACAGCTGCATTTCATTTTGCAAATAACTTGTAGATTGAACACTTGGGAATAACGTCTCATGAAATCAAAGGAACAGAAAAATATCTTATTAAAAAGGGTGGGTGATATGCAGTTAAAAATTGATGCCAATTTGATTTCAGTCTAAGATAGTAAAGGAATCATTTATAGTCTCAGATAGTAAAGGACGATACATGAAGTCGCATTTAAGCAATGTAGGTATCATTTCCAATTAAATGACATGATTTGACCTGAAGTTAGAGAACTTCAGAACAAGGCTTTGATTTCCTCTCAATAACTTTTGAGGATCTTTCCCAAAAATATAGTAATTTAATGGTATTATTTTGGCATGGAACATGTGATGTAACAATAAAAGATGGTCAACTCATTCTTCTTTGGCACAGAACCATTTCATATTTTACAAAAGGTACAAGAAAAGTATTTGATAATCTTTTCATGCTTTTGTAAAGTATCCCCAAATTAAATTCTGGACTCTCTTAAAATCTCCCCTATGTTTACTGGTACCAGATATTTGGATTGACCTAGTGAGAACACAGAAAAGGAAACTTGTCCAAAAAGTCAGGTGAAACTGCATTGTGTCAGTATTCATTTGTGCACAAAGTTTAATTAATTGTAGATTAGTTGACTTTTTGATTTGAAATCTTGCATCAAAGTATAGAATTGTGATGTTAAGTATTGGCTTGTCTGGTACTTCAAGAACTGATCGGGAAAAATGCCAAGTTGTCTTATCATAATAGAATAATAGTTGAACAATGTACTGGGCAGTTTTAATCTCCATGTTTCCAACTCAATTTTTTTTTGTTTTTTTTAATTCCATATTTACATATGTTTATATAACATAACATTATCTACAGTGAATGTGGTTTTCCATTGTACATGTAAATTCATGTTTAAATTATTACATCATTGTATATATTCAAGTTATTCAGTGTTTGGATTTCAGTAGTAACATCAAGAACAGTGATGGTACATATTGCTTGTCTCACATCTTTAGACTTGCTCCCGATAGCAGATAGAAATTGTAATAATGATAGCATACCAATATTCATATGTTTGGCCAAATTAAGGAAACAATATATTTATCAAAGAAAAGTCCAAACATATACAATTGTACAGTATTGAAAAATGTTTGCTTTGTTTTGAAAAGATATTAAAGTCATCTACACATGCATATAAATAGCCATACCAAATCTGTGCTTTTATCTCAGTCATGATAATGAGACTTTTGTATAAAATAAATTTTTTTCTAATAATTTACTTTTTACCATGATAAAATGTAACATTGGATGGGTGCAAATTTAATATTGTTGGGTGGGAGAGCGCATTAAACAGATTTGGAATATCCATATGAATATACAGATGCATGGAAGGTTAAATAATGACTACACTCCAAATTGTATAATTTTGGGGGGTTGGTGCCATTGATTTTTTTTTTTGCCAGTATAAATTTGTTTTATCTATTTTCTCTCAATAGTTTTTTTCTTCAGAATAATACAATGTAGTTAAATATTATTTTACAAGGCTCATACATCAGGGCAAGAAATATTTTTGGAATCTAGTTTAAAACTTTAAATTTAGTTCAAAATAATTCCAAGACCATACCCTACCCCTTTTTTAAAATACCAAATTGATACCATTTGCACATGGCCATTTGACTCATGGGAGAAAATAATGATAAAACTCCCCAATTAACTGGGGATGGTGCTTTCATTATTTTCTCCCTGAATCAAGTTCCTGTGCATTCTCAGGGGCCCCGGGTGGCCGAGTGGTCTAAAGCGCTCGCCTTTACCGATCACTGCCATCTCATCTCTGTCCACGTGGGTTCGAGTCTTGGGCTCTGCCAATGTGGTTATGTGAGAAAGCTTGCTAGTAGCTTCCCGTGGATCGGTGGTTCTTCCTCCAGCAGATATACTGGCCGCCATGTATAACCTATCATGTGCCGAAAAATGGCGTTAAACCGATAAAACCAAACCAAACCTGTGCATTTTCAGAGATAGGTGGGGTGGGTGAATTTAAATATAAATGTCAAGCCTTTACATACCACGTTGTAATTGTAACTTATGCCATTTTACCCTGTATGTATGAAACAGTTTCTCTTATGCTTTTTTGGTACTAAATGGGTTTTGACGATGTCTGTCTCAATAATTTTTTTTTTCTTCGAATTTCCCTCTTCTCATGACAAGACATTTGGGATGTCTCTTCTTTTATGCAAATATATAAGGGTCATGCCCACTATGATATCCGTACAATAGAGTAAATGAACTGATTACCTGACAAAATGTACGAAATTATATTTTCCAAACGATCATTAAATAAAATAAACTTAATTTTAATTTTAATTTTAATTGTTCTTATTTTTCAGTATTCATTGTTTATATACGTAATGACCAACAGTCACATTCACTCCGAAGTAGATCGGAAGTTCAGTATGGACCTAATGTGATCAGGAGTACAAGACACGAAGCAACAGATAAACTTTGAGTAAAAATGTGCCTGTCAAAATCAGTAATATACTTAAATGGTACATGTATGAAATGTGTGGAATGTCTTCTTTATTGTGGTGTAAGCTATGAGTGACTAGATGCGCAGATAGTGATAAGTTGAAAGTGCACAGGAGAATACACACTGGAGAAAAAATATTCAGATGTGAAGTTTGTGATAAAATATTTAGTGAGGGTGTAGCCTTGAAAAAGCACATGAAGATCCACAGTCGAAAGAAACCATTCAAAGTGTGAGGTTTGCAATCAAATGTTTGGTTAGAGTGATAAGTCATAGGTGTAGATGAGAATACACACTGGAGAAAAACCATTAAAATGTGAAGTTTATGGCAAAATATTTAGTGAGGGTAGAGTTTTGAAGAAAAAAAAAATCAAAATCCATACTTGCAGGATCAAAACCATCATCCAGAAAGACTGTTTCATTGGTTTCAGGCAAAATGAATTGTTTTCTTCATTTTCATCAATATTTGGTATTGTATACAAATCACCTCAGTCTAAATTTGTGTATGATGTTTCACACGGTCACGTCATGTCTTCACATCATGATATGTAAGCAGCCGATGTTTATTTATTCATTTAAAACGTATTTAAGTTGTAGCATTAGCAAAGATATCTCATTTATTTGAAAAAAGGTCCAGTATTTAGTTCATAATTAAAATCTTATGTAAGAGGTCTGAATTTGAGTGATTCTAGATTCTAAATAGAGATTCATTGAGTATATACAGAAAAGTAGTGCAAGTGTAAATGGTTTAAAAAAAATTTGGTTCATATAGGTATGAACCCAAAATATTAAAAAGGGCCAGGCCAATCAGATTGCTGGATATCGTAATGATGAAAGAAAAATTTAATTATTAACTGTACAGTTAAGCAATGATCATGAATATTTGGAATTATAAATTTGTTTACAGGCATGTTCCAGGTATATGTATATACACGGAAGATTAAAGATTAAATGCTTGAAAGGAAGTTACACACAGAAGTACATGCTACTGATCTTCAATATCTGAAGATATAACAATGAATGAATCACAAGGGTTCATGCATAGAACATAGATCATTTAGAATTGTAAGGGATCTGCTGTTGAAATGCAATCGGAAAAAAAAGTTGAAATGTAACCTGAAAATGAGGACTGGGATGGTTTGCAGGCACCTGTATATATTAAAGTATATATTAATTATTCAGGTGCCCACAAACCATCCCCATCTTTGGTTTATTCTTGAGATTACATGTCAGTTTTACTTCTTAGAGAGGAAATAGCTCACTAGATTGTTTCCTCTGCATCTACATTCCTTAAATTTGATGCATGATGCAGAATTTCTGATCTTGATTCGTGGGGATTTACTCGTTTAAAACTTTCTCTCAGGACATTTTACTGAGCTAAGGACAGTTGGGAGAAAGATCCGACCACCCGGTTCGGAGTGCAATGGCTTTTAAAATGAAAGAAAATTCAAGGACTTTATTAGTACTCTTTATCTTGTTTGGATTAGTTATTTGTTCAACAGCGGTAAGTGTTTTTTTTCTGACAATTGTCATCGTCTTTCATTTCAATTTGTTTCATAGAGCGTTACTGTACCCGTATTACAATAAGTACCTTATATATATATATGGTAGAGTTCCTTTAGGTGGTATTTGGGTCATTTCATGTTTTTTTAAAAGGGATATGGGCATCTGACCAGTTTATGGAGGTTTTAAGGGATTTTAAAACGATGTAGCTTTAAACGACTTCTCTGACTGATTTTCATTTCTATCACCTTAACTCCATATGCCCACAAACCTCTTTCCAAATATGCAGTTATGAGGTCTGTAGGGTAAACTTTTATTTTTTTATAGCACTTGCCCATCACCAAGTTCACACAAACCAGTTATGGGTACAATGTGCGCTAATACCACCGAACAGGAGTATATATTTATTGTCCATTAACTCAATTATTATGCAGTGTATACATATAAATGTACATGCATGCTTGACATCTTCCATGTGCAGTTCTGGTTGTATATGAAACTTTCTTTAATGTTTATTTCCATCAGTCAGTGGCTGTGGAAAAAAATCTTACATTGATGTATAGCAAAATGACACCACATCATTATATTCATATCATCTTGGAAAATATTAATCAAGTAAAAAGACATTTCAAACCAAAAGAAAATCACTTCCCCTTCCCCACCCACAGGCACTTGATTCAAGGGGAAAGTAATAACACCCTCCCCAATTAACACAAGGTAACTAACTCATGCAAGTCACAATCTGACCCCTTGATGACTCTGCTTCACTTTTTTATACTATCTGCACATTTTATCACTCATAACTTAACAGCACCATAAAGAAGACACACCACACCTTTCCTGCATATTTTAAGTACCTTACTATTTTGAATGGCCATATTTATGCAAAGTCTATCCATTGTTTCATTTCTTGTACACTTTCACAAAATATCTACCTTTATATTTCTGGTCTACTTTGTGCTCTGACAATCATGTGGTAGCATCCATACTTCCATCAGCAAGAATGGAAATTAATTTACTGCAATTAAAACTTTCCCTAGCTTAATCTAATCTCTCAAGACTTTATCAACTGACAGAATAAAGTCTATTACCCGCATCTGTTCTTATAATCAACATGAAGTTTAATACTGTTCTTCTCGTTGAGCGCTTAGGGTATTTCCATATCAGAAAATGGTTTTCCATAATTGCATAGGGTATGGACTGTTGAGGAGAGCTCTTTTTCTATTTTCTGTTTCATTCATTTCTCATTTAATTTCAAAATGACCTTTCCAAGTGGAGTGTTAGCAGGAGATTTTCTGGACATTTTGGATGTATCCTACATATACTGTGCTGCATAGTCTTTATGAGGTCCAAATTCTGGGAGAGATGATTGATTAAATACAGAAGTATTTGATGGATTTTTTTCATCTTTTATATAGGACATTTTGAAAAGAAAGATTGAAAATAACTTTATTTTGTGATTTCAGCTTCAAATGGCATTTGGAAAGTGGGGAAAGTATTTGTACCCTTGTCTTCTAAAGGAGAATAACTTGATCTTCCTTGATGGAAGTAAGAAGCAGGTATGTTTGTTTTTTCTTCAAGTCTTGTTCAAAATGTCATAAGGCAGGCCTAGAAATAATTCACATGGAACATTGAACGGTTTTCTTTTTTCACATAATAGATCAAGTAAACATATGTTGTTTAATTTACATTGAAGATAAAAATTGGAACATGGGTAATGTATTTTGCTCTCTTGACATTATTTGATACTGGGAAATATTTGATATGACAAGCTTGCATTCTCTTTCACAAGTTTATGATCTGTAAGAAAAGGTACTTTTGCAAGTCTAATAGAGAGATTAAATCAAGTTTAACTGTTCTTTTTTCAGCATCTCAGGAATGACAAATTAGGGAAGATTATGTGAAAAGAACCACACTGTTTACTTATAAATACCCATTTTGTATGAATGAATTTTCTTTTGAAATTAAAGGATATTTGATTGCATAAAAGATGGTGCATGTGGATGAATGTCGTCTCTGTTCTCATTAAGTCAACTGGAAAAAAAGGGATTAGGGATAAGTGTAACTTTAACCTAAAAGGTGCTTAACACTATCAACTGTGACTGACTTTAAAATGCAGCTGGGACAACTAGCACAAACATTGAATGTTTCATTTCCACTATTAGGATGCAACATTGTGTGTGGTAAAATAACGCAGAGAAGTAGCCGTTGTTTTTCAATTATACAATACTCTTAATTATGGAGAGTGGATTAGCTTGTCCACCCCACCCCACCCATGTGAATCTCCTGAAGGCCAAAGTAACCTCGGATTCTGCACTGTAATATATGTGTTGATGTGTATGTGTCTGTGACTACCATGAAAGCATTGAAAGTTGCAGATTATACAGTGTATGATAGCTTCATTTGTATGTTTAATGAAAGAAATATCTGTTTCAGAAAAATGAGAAGAATGTCATGGAGTGCCTCCTCCCACCCATTGGGACACCAGTGTGGGCCCAGGGAAAGGACAAGGATTTCTTGGAGAGAGGGATGTTGTAGCGGTAAATATGAAAAGAAGAGTCAAGGTCTCTCAAGATGGTTTCATTGAATGGTAAAATATCTCAAGTACCTATTTGTGATAAATGAGGTACATTCTTATATGTATTGTTTTCATTCTGCATTTATGATCCAGATAAGCATTGTATCCACATATTTCACTCAATTAAAACAGTTAAATACCCATTTTTTTCTTTCAGTATGCATGCCACTTATGCAAGTATTTTTGTTTCACTTGAAAGATCGATGTCTCAATGTATCTATTTGTGTAAACAGGCAGCCGATTTAAACATCAGGTCTGATATTATTGTATGTGCCACTTGCATTATTGCTAAGTAAAACTAAACTAGCCTATGTGTAGTATGTAAACAAGCATGGTAAACCAGTCAGATTTCTTTGTAGCAATTGACATGGTGCTTTGTTTGTTTGTTTCAGCATAAAATCAAGCGTTTATATACTACCATACTGTCACTAAATATGTATGGAAACTGGGGGAGATAATCTGCCAAGCATCAAAGTCTGTTTTACAATTCAACAATTGTACGTTTTTTTTTCTTCCATTCAATGACAGTAAGAAATGTAATTTGTGGAGATGATCATTACCATGATTCGAAGTAATTTATGTAATTGATAAAGCATACAAAGGCTGAGATGCCAAATGTAAAGTGAAAGATGTTTGGGCTTGTGAGTGCAGGCACATCAAATGTACAGAGGTGCTTGGTAAAGAGAGACGGTCTTCAAGGATAATAAGAGTGTAAAGATGTTGATTTTGTTTTAGAACATAAACAAAACTCGTTGGGTATTTGTCAATTTTCAATAATTATCACTTGAAACTTAAAAGTAATCTAATTTCACTCAGTTTTAATTTTATGAGGGAAATACCCAATATGAGGGAATAACCCAATATGAGGGAAATACCCAATATGAGGGAAATACCCAATACCATTCATTCCTTGTACTAATAGTAGCACTAGTGCTTTTGACACATTTCTTGGGAATTCAGTACAAAATAATTCCATTCTCATTGTTATCACATCCTTGAACATACTGATGTTGCTTTGTTATAATTAAGCAGAAACAAACATGTACTTGTTTTGTAATCCTACTATTTATTTTTATTGTATTATGACCTGTTCAGATATCTTTAAACTTTTCTTATTTGTAGGATTCACTGGGATCGGTTAGCAATCCAGGAGAAAGAAATAAAGAAGGTAATTTTTCTGATTATTCAGTATGTTTCATTTATTGAATGTCGTCAGACATGTGAAAAATTCCAGAGCCATAATCAGGCATTGTTCACCAAAGTCCAAATGTGTCAAACCTGTTAAACTTAAATGGATTAGTAGCTCAGTTTTATGTTGATGCTCTTTTCAAGTTTATTTGAGACTGTATAAAGTAGTCTTACCAGCTGAGTGCATCGTGGTGACAATGAACCAAAGTTTCACTTGCTACATCGATTGACTTTTCTACCCAACATGTACGTTAGCAAGGCACACTCTAGTCTGCAGCTTATTATAATACAGCAATATTACTTTTAATGAATGGCTCTTCTGTGCATAGTGTAGGAAACTGCACACAATTGTTGCTGAAGTTTCATTTTAGAGTAAATTGGGACTGCTTTGGTGGTCTAAGCAGTTAGAGCATCCGCCTCGGATGCAGGTGGTCGCGGGTTCAAACCCCGGCCGAGTCACAAAAAACACTTATAAAACTGATACTAGCAGCTGCCTCACTTGGTACTCAGCATTAAGAGGTTAGTGTCAGGACTGGTCGTTTTTATGTCAGGATAATGTGACTGGGTGGGGAATGATGCCACATGCCTGTGGCATGATGAGCAAGTGCTAGACATCATAGTAATATGACTCAGATTGTTAAAGCTACTTTAAAAATCCAAACGCATACACTCACACAGAGTAAATTAGTTGTTAAGATAGCTAAAAATGCAATTATGTTCCTTGACTGAAGTTATACGTCATACTGTATGGTTACAGTATCAGCATTTACTACTTTATTCGTTGTATACATATATTTTGTTTCTTGCCATGTTGCATCATTCATTGTCTGCTATCAAACATTATTTACTATTGTCTTTAATGCTTTGGGATTGTAAAAATACAAGAACAAATGGCACACCTAGTATTCTTCAGGTCTAATAACAATAGGGGAAATACAAACTGTAGTGTTGTCACCAGGTCAGCCATTGTAACTTTTATTACTTTCTTTTATCATAATCAATATTGGTTTCATTATAGATGATAGGCATACTTGCCATCATGGGAATCTTGTTCTCTCCAGTCCTGGTTTTGTTGGTTCTTTGAACGTGGCATGCATATAAAATAGTGTTTGATATTTAGTCTATCCTACATGGTAATTGCGCTAATATGACACCCACATAATCACACAAATGATCATATGAAAAAGTTCAGACCGATGCAATTTTTCAAAACCCATTTACATACCTATAGGGCGTGAATTCAGCGTGATTAGTTACTATGAAGCAAGATGCCTGTGTAATAATCATTTGGAGTTGCATTTAGAAACTTGTAACTTGATGAATATGAAAAATATTTTTGAGGTATGCAACATTCACAATAGCCATTAGAGCAGGGGTCTCAAACTCTTATCTACACAATGGCCACATGAGGACTAGCACATTGTCTCATGGTCACATCACTGAAACCTTGCGTTTGTATTATTTTGCAAATTCCAAGTGTTCTTGCAGGCCCAGGAAATAATTCCATGGGCCACGTGTTTAAGGCTCCTGCTTTAGAGTGTCAATCCCTTTGAACGAACGGTGTAATGGTTCACTTGTACTGCGTGTATTATGTATCATTTTATATTCCTGCCTTAAGTGTAAAATTTACTTGAAAGTGCAAAACGACTTAATGTGATATATTTGTTTTAAAAAAATATGGCCATTACAAAGCCAGTAAATGTCATTGAAACCAATGTGTTCTTCCAGATACCGACATTAGGTAAAATGGAATTTGTTTCATTGTTCATTTAAATACACAGTCTGGTTAATTCCTATCATAACCCAGTATTTTCAGACAATCCACATATCGTATCCGAGGTATAATACCAGGTTGGTTGATATTATAAGTGCAAGTATCTGCGCACAATAAACTTCATTTTCCTTTTTACTGTCATTAAAGTTTGCTATTCTTCATTTTTTATGTTGTCCAAATGCGCTAAGATGGGACGAGTCTTGTTGCCAACACAGCAAAGTTTGAACTCGTACAGGAAAGTGAATTTACTGCATCAGATTATCATTAACACCTGTGTATGTAATTGTTTGAAGTATCCCTGCCTACCATTGAAATGATCCCTCCTGTAAATATGTGCAGCATATACTCCTATACACTACTGACAAGGATACAAAGCAATGTTTCTGTTACAACTAGGTCTAATATTACTCTGGAGAGACGGACACCATTATAAAATCACTTTTGTAGTAAATTATAAAAAGAAAGAGAAAAATTACAGTGACTGTGCCAGTTGCATATGCTGGTTGTTATAGCAAGGAGACTTGATGATTTGCTTCAAAAAAGAGGATTTCTGTACCATGAAAATGCTGGATTTGAATAGGAATCAATTACTCTATGCGGAGATCTGACCTACAAGAAACAAAGGCACTAGAGTGACACCTTACTTGGGGGAAACTTTTTGACCAGACGCTAAGATGACATTCAAAAACATTGATTTATTACGTTCATGATGTATTGAGCCAGCTGTGGAAACAGTTGTGAAGTATTTGAAGTTTTTCCTGCATTATATATGCAAATATATTTCTGAATGTGAGAAAGCTGTTTGAAATTAGGCGAGGGTGCAGAACTCCAAAAATATTGCAAAATCCAATGCATCTTGAATGACAAGCATATTCCTTTCATTTGACGCTGTAGTATTCAACATATTCAAAATGTTGTTAAAGCTGAAGATTAATACTGTTGTCACCCTCATCCTCAGCAAATTGAACATACTGAAGTGTTCAGGGAGGTAATAATAATAATAATGACTTTATTTAAAGAGGGTGACACAATTAGTTGCATGGAACTAATCCTCTTTGTGGCCCTCTGTTACATGCATATTTACATACAGAGTACATGTACATAGTTGCATAATAATAATAATAATAATAATAATAATAAAGCATTGATAATAAGCTACATGTATATATGGACATAATAAACAGAAAGTTTTGTAAGAACATGATTCATCTAGGTACATTGTGTATATACAGTACAAAAATTGTGAGACAACAAAATGGAAGGTTTGAGAATTTATACTGTAAGTTGTAATGTATTTGTCAAATCAAACAGGTTCCACTTTTCATCCATTGAATTAGATGATAATTAAATGCATTTATATTTGTACTTTCTCTAATTTCCTTTGGGATTCGATTCCAAATTAGTGACCCCGAATATTTAAAACTTTTCTTAAAGAGTTCTTTATTTGGTTTAGGAATGCAGAGGTGGTTAGCTGAAATTGATCTTAAATTGGGAGTGTTGCCTTGTTTTCTAGCATGAAATAGTTCTTTGAGATATAATGGGGCCATATTGTTTGAAACTTTGTGCATAAGTCTAGCCTTTCTCAGAAATATTCGTTCACTTACTGTTAACATTTTAATATTATTCATTGCATTTGGGATGTTTTCAGCATTATCTAGGATGAGTTTGCAAGCTCTTTTTTGCAAACGGAATAATTTGCAAATATTCTTGTCAGAAGTGTTTCCCCAGATAACATTACAGTAGTCTAGGTATGGTTGTATATAGCTTTTGTAATATATTAACCTGTGTTTAGTTGATAGATATGGCCTTATCTTGCTTAATAACCAGAGACATGAATTGACTTTATGACATACGACTTGAATATGTTCATTCCATTGCAAATTGTTGTCAACCATCACCCCAAGGATTTTGTCATGGGTTACCATTTGTAGACCAATTTCATTCAACTTGAGATTCAAATTGTTATTTTCCAATTTTGCTCTTTTTTGTTGGGTAGTAATCATTAATACTTTAGTCTTGTCCGTGTTTACTTTCATGCCATTTTCCTTACACCAGGAATCAATTCTAAGTAAGGCTGTCTGAAGGGAGACCTCTAGGTCTGATTTTAGCTGTTTGAAATCTGATAGAGTGGTGTCATCTGCATATAAGTCGGTAGATGAAATACAGTTGCCTATTTTCAGTGGTAGATCATTTATGAAAATGAGAAAGAGGAGTGGGCCAAGGATTGATCCTTGTGGTACTCCACATGTAATTGGTTCTTCTTTAGAAAAACTGCTATTTATTTTGACACACTGTTTTCTCATTCTTAGATATGATCTAAACCAATCAATCGTTGAATTGTCACATTGATAAATGTTTAATTTATTGATAAGAATATCATGATCAACAAGGTCAAAAGCTTTTCTAAGATCAACTAGTATGGATCCAACTAATTTTCCTTGATCCAAGGCAGTAATCCATCTATCTATGATGGAGACCAAGGCTGTCTCACAGGAGTGGTTTTCTCGGAACCCTGATTGGTTTTGATGAATTAAATTATAGTTTGATAGGTACATCAAAAGATTGTCATGGACATGCTTTTCAAGTAGTTTGGACAGAGTTGGTAATATAGATATGGGTCTGTAGTTATTGACATCTTCTTTGCTGCCAGACTTGTGAATGGGGGTAACTTTTGCCAATTTCCATGTCAGGGGAAACACTGAGGTGGATATGCTTAGATTACATATGTAAGCTATGCTATCAAATATTATGTTTGCAGCAGTCCTCAGGAGACGTGGTCCAATATTATCTAGGCCTGTTGATTTCATTGTTGCAGTAGTTTGCAACAATTTTAAAACTTTTTCATTTGGTATCGCAGAGATAAAAAAGTTTGTGTCAGGTGGAATTCTGAACAGAAATTTCTTAGTTCATCATGATTTGAGTTTACAATTGGTTCCTTAATTCTGGAAGCTATGCTGACAAAAAATTAATTGAATGCATTTGCTATTTCAACATCCTCATCAATAATCCGGCCTTTCTGGCTAAGTTGTTGGATTTTGGATGACCTTGTGGACCGTTTACCTGCACCTAGTTTGTTAAAAACTTTCCACATAGAATTCATATCGCAATTATCTTCTAAAGCTGACTGATAGTAATTCTTCTTTGCCCCATTGATCATTTTGGTTACTTTATTTCTCCATGTTTTGTAATGTGCTTGTTGACCTATAGATTTGAAATAATCACGAGTTTTCATGGCGTCTAGAATGTCAGCAGTTAACCAATCAGGTTGGAAGTCCAGTTTTACTCTGTGTGTTTTCATCGGTACATGTTTATCTACCACTTGCGTAAAAAGTTGAGTCCATACATCAAGAGCATCGTCCACATCATCAAACATAGATACTATACTCCAAGGAACATATCTGAGATCTTCCAGAAATTTGTCTTCATCATAATGCTTAAATGATCTATATGTTATGGTTTTATGAGTTTTGGATTTTACACCTGTTTTTAAGCCGGATTTTCTGGTTAGAAAAATAGGGAAGTGATCACTAAGACCTATCCTAGGAATATGTATTTTTTGTGACATTTTCTTCCATATTTGTATAGATATGATCTAATAGAGTTTTTGAGTGATCAGTTTCTCGTGTTGGTTGGTCCACTAGTTGGGTTAGACCAAACGTTTCTGTGAAATTCAACCAATTTCTTTAAATCTAATTATTCATAAGATCCCTGTTGAAGTCACCTAATGTTCATATTTCGTTTTGGTCATCAATCACTTTATCTAGTTGCTTTTCAAAATGCTAATTTCATCCGACCTTCGCAGAAGGGGAGCTATAGACAAAGCCCACTAGGAATGGCTTTGTATTTGATTGATTTACCTGGATCCATATTGCTTCAATTTCATCTGATTCTAGATCATTTCTCCTTTCAGCTGATAAAACATTTCTTACATAAACAACACCTCCATCCCCTGAACCTCTATCACGTCTGATTGGTGTGCCATAACCATCAATCAACAAAAAGTCATTTGCATGATTGTCATTTAACTTTGTTTCTGTTAAACCCAGAATATGGACAGAATTGACATTAGATGATAATAATAAATTCAGTTGGTCTAACTTGCTATTCAGACCTTGTATATTTATATGTCCAATGTGTAGACCTTTTCCATTAATTCCTAGATCTAATATGTCCTTAAAGTAAATATTACTAGGAGGGTCAGACAAGGAGTTTAGTTCCACCCTGACATTTTTTACATTTCTTGAAGCATGCATGTAGTCTTTGTGAGAACATTCACAAACACATATGTACTTCCACATTCAAAACATCCATCACAGTTGTCAGTTTGAGAGTTAAAATGTTTAACTGAGGTCCCAAAGGAAACAACATGGGCATCATCACCCAGTTGAGTTCTAAAGGTTTGTCTTGAAGCAGTAGAGAAATTATGTCTCATAAAAAGGGCACTATCTTCATAGCCATAAGCCTAGCACCTGTTGCTAGGGTAAAATATTTCAGTGTTTGGCTTGGTGTCCATATTCCAAACAGTCATGGCATTGAATTTTCACAGTATGTCTGCATGCATCAAAGCCATGCCCAGGTTCATAGCAATTATAGCACCTGACCCTAGCTTGTCTGGTTTGTTGAACCTGTTATCTTGGTCTCTGTCATATCTTTGATTAATGTATTTGCCTTTGAGTATTGGAACATGTTCATTTATTGCATACAGAGAGTGTGAAAGTCCCTTTTTGTTTAAATGGGTTCTGTCCTTAGCCAAAAGGTGTTCCAGCATCAAGCCAGATTTTATAACAAATGCATTTTCAATGTCAATCATTTTGTGGTCCCATTCAGTGCATAGGTGTCCTATTAAGGCATTCGGGTTTCGAACATCGTTGTCAGTTCTTGGAGAAACTGTGCAAATGAATACCTTACAAGCTGGGTTGTCCAAGTAGATGTTATAAAATTGTCTTCAATTTGTTCAATCTCAATGTTGTTGTTAACATCATTTCCTCCAACACTGATGATAATGTTATCAACTTGAGAAAGGTCTGTTTCTCTGATAAAATCAAGCATATGACCAGTTCCCACCCCAGGTAACGCCTTGACTTTGACCCAAGGATTAAAACCTCTTTCACTGACATATTTAGTTAAGCATGTTTATGCATATTCATGAGAAACAAGGATATATTATCACTGGAGGGCACAGGTCATACAAAAGCTTTAAACTGAGATATCATCTCAGACAGCCATAGGTAGCAGGAACATGCACTTCTTTATGTCACTATGAAAAAGAATAACAATTGCAAAGGGCCCAATCGCCTTCTGCGAATTAGTAAATGCAAGGTTAGTAACATGTTTTTAAATCTGCCCCAACCCCCTCGTCAATTCCATGCTGCTTATTTTATTCCATCTCCAGGATCAGCCACTGACAACATATCAGCATAAAGATGACATTCTAAATTTGTTTCCTATCGGCTAAAACACGGTATTGGTGCTGATAAAGGAATTTTCATGTTATATGCATGAAATAGAAAAATTAAACAAGATATGAACCAATTTTAAAGATTGGTAAGCCTGGCATATACCTCTCTTACTTTCCTGAAAATTTCAAGAGGTTAGTGTAACCCATTGTTGAGATATGCATGGAAACAAGCTCTAAAAATGGCCATTTTTGAGCGTTATGTAGTCTCACTCGAAAAAAGCTTGAATATAAAATAGAGAATTCTCTAAATATCATACTGAAATTATGCATTTATTGGTCTGGTTTTATGCGGAATTCTATCCTGCAAATATTGCTTCTTGAATTAAAGAAATCGGTAAAATATTATGGATTTTATAAGCAAAATACCGTCAGTAGAAGTTTTGTTTCAACACTGAAATTCAAACACTAATCTGTTGTTATATGCCAACATTTTGTACAAAATAACATTCATTATAACTTTTATTGACATCTAGAACTTGACTTTATATTATAATAAGTAGTAAAACCATTTAAATCACATGGCTAGCCAAGATATTCGATTGAGAGCTTGTTCTTTGTCAAACTTTCCAGTTCTAAATTTTGTAGTGTCTGTAACCTTTACAAGTTTATATGGCAATAATTTTGTTGTTTCATTATGGAAAAGTATAAATCCTACAAAGGCTCATGTGTATCCATGTGATGTCCAAGTTGGCCAAAATTGGTGGTGCTGTATTGTACCATTAAAAAACAGCAACTCAATAAAAAAAGTTACAGACACTACACAAACAGGTATAAAAATGAAAGATAAAAGTATTGTTCTACTTGTCATTAAAACATTGTTTTTCTCAATAGAAAGTTCCATCTTATGTGATGTAATGTTGCATCATCTATTTACCTCTGCAGCCAAGAGCAAAAAAGTGATGCAATAACTCTCTTGATTGAATATTGCATCATTCTTGCAGCAATGTCTGTTTGAGTAATTTACTACAAGACAATGTAACCTGAATTTCTTATCCTAGAAGAAGCTGCCTAATTACTTTTTCTGTTCTTTACCATGGTACATCCCTAAGACATGGGAAGACGACAAAAGCAAACCTCTGGGAACAACTCTGGTAAGTTTGTATTGAATTGGTAAACCACACTCTTAAATTGTAGTGTCTGTAACCAATATCCCCTTTTTATACTGTCTATGACTTTATCCCTGTTTTTTTTTAAAAAAATGAAGCCAAATTATGTTTCCTATTACAGTATTGATGTGTAAGGCTAAATTTTGACATATTGTCTGTCTGCAATTTGTAATATTTTGGTATATTTATAGTTTCTTTCATCTAGATTTCTGATAACAGGCAACATTTTCAGTGATTTCTTACAATATGCAATTGAAACTGAGTATTTTTGCATTCCATATCATTAGACTAGTAAATTCAAACAGAAATATTATGAGAATTCAATGAGCTCAGACTTAGTATTGGATACATTGCTGATATTGTCAAATGGTTACAGACACTACTAGACATGTGAATTGACCCGACTGTTGTTTACATTATTAAGGAAAGTGTGCAATCATTGTAAATGCTAGAACATTGAATAATCATCAGGTTTTATGCTATTTCTCTTTCAATCAGATACTTTTCTTTAAGAATCTACAGGTTATTCCAGTTTGCTTATGTATGAAAGCATATTGCGTACTCATTACAAGTATGTTTTGTAAAGTCTAAATTTCATCCGTATACATAGAGGAACAAAAATGAGAATGAAGTTGTTTGCTTTTAGGAAGCAAAGATAAGCCAGAAGAAGATGAACAGAAGATTAAAGCTAGAAGGGAGAAGACGAGGCTAAAGGTACAAGCCTGGAGAAAAAAACAGAGGGAAAATAAGGCGAAACATGAGGAGCTAAAAAGGGTTGATAGAGAAAGAAGAAAAGATGCAAGACTACTAAAAAAACAGCAATCACTTTCCGATTCAAATCTTCAACAAGAATTAAGAAGGAAAAAACGTGAAGAAATGAAAAGGTATCGCCAGAAAAAGAAAGAAAAAGCAGCCCTGGCAATATCGGTTAATAAGAGTGTTGATTTAAGAAGTCCGAAAACTGCTGAATTAAGTAGAAAGAAGAAAGAAGCTGTGAAAAGAACCCAAGCATGGAGAATGCGTAACACGAAATTATTTCGAAACATCACATGGAAAGAGTGTTTGCGATGGTCTCGGTGCGACAGTCAAGAATGCTTGCTACAGAGCTGTAATCAGCAATAGAAAGGTGATAGGTTGTGCAGAAGATGTATATCATTTCTGTACAGAGAAACTGAAAATGGAAAATACAGATAATGAAGCTAAAACAGTTTCGAGAAGGGAGTTCATCCTTGTTAAAGATGTTGAGAGAAATAGAGAAGAAACTGATGTGCAAACACTGCAAGGTACAAGAAAATTACATGCTGTAAAGTCAGGAAGCAATGATTATGAACTGAGCATAAGAAATCTGAGCTGTTATTGTGAGCAATGCATGAAGGTTGACGGGAGATGCAACTTCAGCGAAAATGTTAATGCCTGGGAAATGAGAAAGTTAGTACTCAATAAAGATAATTTAAGTCAGAAAGGAAAACAACTTAAAGACAAGAATCCATCAACAATAGAAAATAATGACAAGAAAAGAAAACAAGGAAGTAACCAGAAAGATCATAACTCAGCAACAAGCGAAAAGCCTAATAAGAAACGGAAGTCAACAGAAAGACAAAACATTGTGACAAAGAAGATCAAAGTTGACAAAAAAGCACCAACCAACACAGAGAAACCAATAGAGAAATACCACCCTGGAGAATTTGTTGCTGTAGGACTTAAGCCAAAGAAGGGACCTCTAGATGTATACTTAGCAGAAGTAATAGACATTCTTCATAACGAAGTTAGACTTAAATACATGAGAAAGTCTGGCAACATGTATGTTTGGCCTGAAAAAGATGATTATTCACAAGAGGCTCTAGATGCTATCTTGTACAGGGTAAAAGCTCCACAAATAGTCAATGAAAGGGGTCATTTCAAGTTTAATGCAGCTGAATTGTCTAAGCTCAAGTCAAATCTGGAAAAAAATCATAAGCACTTCTATTTGAAATGACAATATAAAGTCAAGGTTTAATGTGTAGTGTCTGTAACCTTAAGATCAATCACATATGGGTCTGTGTTTGAGTCAGCACCTTGGGTTGAACAATACTTTAGTGACTATGATTTATTGAACATTCATTATACTTCAATATTTTACTCTTACAAACACTATTTAGTATTAAACTTTCAAGTGCTATTTACCAGTTCATAATTTTAACACAAGTATTGGACATATACCTGTTACAATGTGGTTTTATCATTTTATTAACTAATCAACATTCATTTAATGAATAATTCTAGTCAATGTGTTCATGTTGAATTATTTTTGAAGTGAATTTTATGGAGATATGTATGGTTCTGCAGCTGTATTGAAATGCTATAGTTTTGTAGTGTCTGTAACCAATTTTATGGACAATGTACTTCTGACTCTTATGGAAGTTTGCAATACTTTTGGCCAGTATTAATGATTTTGTTTGTTTAAATATTCTTCTTGGTGTTAGATAAATGCCTAAATAAGATTATTCTATGTCTTTTATGTTTGTTATGCAAAAGTTTCATGGTTAGGTTTTTTTTCTAAGTGATACCTTTGTCATAGATGTTTTGATTTTGTTATTAAGTTGTTTACCACTTCCAGTTATGTTGTTTACTTTAAATGTTGATATCCTGTTACTGATGTTACTGTGAAAAAAATAAAGTTTTAAAGTTTTCATGCTGTTTTTCTTGCATGTTATACACCAAGTGTAGTGTCTGTAACTGTTGTTATACCAATGAATTGAAATAATGGTTAAACAAAATCGCATGCATGTTCAAGCTAAATCTAACTTGATCTGACTAGGGGACACCCTAGGGTATATAATGAGCTTCATTGAAATGTTTTATCAAACATTTCAATTTTTTAAGTGAGTGAGACTACTCTCAGCACCAATACCGTGTTTTAGCCGTATGTATGATTTAAGTCCTTTACTGATCAGTTAATAACCATTTTTATGTGAAGTTTCAACGTTTCTTCACATCTAGTTTTGTTGTATTGAATATTACGGCTACGGTGTCATGCAGTGAAATATGTTGCATTCAGTTGTGATTCGTGGCCATTGTTTGTTCAATTTCAGAGAAAAACAATAACCCCAAATCAGAACTTACTGAGATTATACACTTCGTGACAAACCAGAAGTATTACATCCAAATTTGATCTGAATAGATACAAAGCATCAGACTAACTTTGAGCCAAAGTGTCAGTTCAGTGATTTGTAAAGTGTTTAAATCATACACAAGGACCAAGTTTAGAATGTCTCCTTTTATGCTGTGTCATCAGCGACTGAACATGCAGATGGGATAAAAGAAATAGCACAGAATCATAAAGGAGGTAGATTCAAAACCACGCAAATTAAAGTCACCATGTTTATTTGTTGAAGGGGAATGGCAGACCTGCTAACCCTCCCGATTTAGGCGCGAGATTCACGATTTTTAATGTACTCTCCCGCCTGGCTTATAACTTTTCACGATGTTTCATCGTCGCCGACAAGAGACCCCAATACAATAGTAAATTTGCAGTCCATTTCCATGTCTCAGCATCCTTTTATATACTGTGCGACGGAACCGGATACTCGGTTGCATTAAACATACTAGTAGAAAGTTATTTGTTCAACATCGACTATGTTGTTAAATTTTACTGAAATATATCATGCAAAATGGCAAAAATATACGAGACAGTTTTCAAAAAGGTATATACACAAGAGTTCCCATGTATAATAGAATCAAGGAAAGGTTTTTCTTGTGCCTTTTGTAGCATATGCCGGTGTGATTTCTCGATCTCTCATGGCGGGAAGAGTGATATAGTGAAACACATGGATACAAAGAAACATAAGGATAATGTACATTGCGTAGAAAGTAATAAAAAAGAGATTTCAGTTTTAGAGCACACGATGACAGCGTTATTAATGCGGAATGCTTGTTCACGCCATTCCTTATTGAACACAATTTGCCCTTAAGCTGTGCCGATCACGCTGGTCCATTATTTCAGAAAATGTTTCCTGATATTAAAATAAAGAAGTATGGCTGTGCTAGAACAAAAACTGCAGCTATCATCAGGGAAATGGGCTATAGAGAAAAAGAAAAAGTTGTAATGGCTTCAAGAAGTGGGCCTTTTTCATTTGCTACAGATGGAAGCAACCAAAGTGACTCAAAATTATATCCTGTTGTAGTAACTTTTTATAACCAGGAGAGGCAGCAAATTGAAAGCTGCTTACTTTCAGTACCGGCATTAGAGCATCACTTGGCGACAACACTTTGGAAACACTTTTGATTGTTAAATCTCGGTGGCATGGTTGCTGTTTTGAACAACAATTTGACACAGCATTTCTTAAGAGGGCGAAATCTGCAACAGTGTCACTTTTGAACAAAAAGCAGACTGATAAGTAACTTTACTTTGTCGTAATGAATGAAATAATAACCAGTATAAACAAAATATCATTGCATGTAGATATGTTTATGATAATTATGTTGTAAAGATGCTTTTAAAGTCTAAGGTCGTGAGAGAAAAATCTCCTGATTTTTTATGTTTGAAAGTGGGAGATCTCCTGATTTCTCATTTTGGAAAGTTGGCAGCTCTGGGAATGGGTATTGTTAAACTTCCTTTCTCACTCACAAAAATGAGTTTATGTGTCCATGGCAGTTGTTTTGGATCTGGAGAAATTTAAATGTGATGGATTTGGTTCTTAGTCATCTCCACTTCCATACTCAGATGTGCACAAGGAATTTTCACTATTTTTTTTTAAGATAGTACCTTCCAAGTTTTAGCGAAGACCTGAAATTAGTAATAAAATGTTTTTAAAGCATTCATCAAAGTGGGAAACAAAGGGCGTGGTGACCAAGACGAGTCCTGCAATTGATCTAATGGAGCAACCTGAAATGGCCTAAAAGGTTGAATCAAAATCACTGACACTTAAGTATTATTTTATCTTGTCCAGGATGACAATAGCATAAGAATAGATGATAGGTCTATGTCTGTCTGTAATCTGTTTGGTAGAAGTACAGCCAATATGTCGATACAAAAAACAGCCTCACAATACCACCGAGATGAAAATACCATGAAGTTTGATATGAGTATCGATAATGTATTGTATCATAGGCTGTGTATCAGGAATCGTATTAATATGTGGCAGAGGTTTATCGTTTCATCACTATTTATAATGTTTAGAAATGTTCAGAGAATTGATTCAAATTTATTTTTATGTTACAAATTATTCATAAGGTACATAAACAAGGTGACAAATATTTCAGCCTATACAACACTGGAAGATTACTTTCTCCTACTTGCGAATAATGTGTAATTAAAAGAATTGCTTGTATATACATGGACCAGGAAAGGATATGTGTCACAAAGAGTGCAGATGTTGGAAAAGTGAAATGTCAAGATATTTGTAATTTGCATAGTTTGATTTATTTTGTATTCATGATTGTCTTTTTATATACTGTTCTTTTGAATGACGTGCGTGTCAGTAAGTTGAAAGGTTACATTTCTCCCTGTTGTTTGTGGACAGATCCTAACTCACATGGTACAGAACCTGCACCTCTCTCTGCATGACCTGCTTGTGAGACTATATGTGCACCAGTGACCAAGCACCTTCCATCTGCAGATGTACAGGATTTTTCTGCATCATCTTCCCTACTGATGGAGCATACATCTCTAGATAAGGGAGGTAATCATGTACTGCATGCCATGAATCTTGAGTCTGTTTCACCTGTTCAAGTATTTCATAAGAAATCTTTTGTTGGTTATTATGGGCCTTTGTTCATAGACATATTATGGGCCTTTGTTCATAGACATATTATGGGCCTTTGTTCATAGACAGCATAAATGACAGTATTTTCAACTTCATAGTAAACATAACAGTCTTCCTGTAGTCGTGGGTCTTTTGTACAACTGAAAATTAATTTTGCCAAGAAGGTGACAAATATTTCAGACTATATAACACCGGAAGATTACTTTCTGACCTACTTTCGGCCATTCTTGATACAGTCTCATTTGAGGAGAGTTAGCTCTTTATTCACTTTGAAGTCATTGTCTTGGAGGTCCATAGTAACTGCACTCTTGCCCTTATACAGGACTATTAACAAAAGGTTATAGTAGAATGTACCATTTTCAGTACTGTTGGTTTTTAGCATGAAATATGATATAAGAAAATGTGGGAAAAGAAATGCCATTAGCATGTTCAGCGTCCTTGGATCAAAGTTCAGGGACACAGTTGTCAGTACCTAATGTTTTAAAGATCAGCAACTCTGGAATGTGGTGTAGTGTTTAGCAGGTGACATATATATCTTGAAAATAATTTAGATGCAACAATGTCATCATGTGGCTTATTTCAACTGGTCACTGCTCGGAATGTTTTGATTTGTGCAAATTCCAACACGCATTTATTTTTAAGTTTTAAAAAGGAAAGAAAGTATTCTTACATATGGACATTCAAACAAAAATAAATGTTGTATCATGTTCAGAAATGCCCCTTGTCCATCCATCCATCTCCTTGTTGGATCTGCACTATAAGCTTAGTTCAACTTCATGTACATTTATGAAACCCTGTTGTTAATATGCACTACATGTATTGAAGAAAGGTGTTCATTTTTGGGTGCAATGGTTAAATGTTGAGGTCATAGGCCACCCATACCCACTTGCATTCTAAATCATAAACTTTCACTAAACATTGTACTTCAGGCAAGACAAGTCTGTTCATATACGGGTGAATGTGAAAGTCAAATATCAGAAACATGGTGACTCGAAGGAGGAATTGTTCTCTACATTAAATCGGTTGCTGTACATTACATACTTTGACAAAACTTGGTAGATGTGTTACTAAACCATCAATAATTTTGGTGAACAGTTGAATGGTCAAGTTCAGAGTGAGGAAAAGAAAGAATATGGTTTAAAGATGAAAACCTTAATTTCATTGCTAAATACTTCAGATCAACATGCAGTCTTGCTATTAAGGAAAGAATTAGGTCTGTTGTTGGGGCGGGGGGTGGGGTAATGGGTAATAGTTACAACTTGCAGTGATTGTAAGACTAATGCAATTTATGTACAATGACTTTAATTACAGAACATTTGTTTACACATTTTCCAATGACCATGCACAGTACCTGTGGGTGCATGTAGTACTTGGGTTATCTCTATATGCGCAGCTGTACATTGCAGTAAAACTTGTGTCTACTATTTCGTTTATCCCATGTAGTTTGGGTTTACTATTTTGGTCAAGATCAAGCAGAGAGAAGGTCAAAGTTTTTCATGCACTTGTTTGTATTTTCATTTCATGCATAATTGTCACCAGACTGGTGGAACTCAACACAAGAGGTATAGTGACAAATCAGAAGTCCATTTTCATGATTATGAAGAGGACATTTTTGTTCATCAAATAGCCTGCAACTACAATTGGAATACATACAATTTGCCTTTTCTTTCCAGACAAATTTGTCTTGTAACAGTCATTATTTAGTGGGGTTTTTTTTATTCTCCTGCATTTATCTTCAATGGCATAGATATTTCTAAGGTTGACCATTTGCAGGATTGCATCTAGGACGCGCGATCGTGCAACCCCCCCCCCCAATTTAAGATTTCCCGCAATATTTTTAATCCTATGCGGGCAAAATCGCGCAAAAAATAAGAATTGTGCGCATTTTTTTTTTTAAGAATGTGCTATTTTTTTATTTTTTTGCTGTAAAATTCCCAGTTGTCACTCTCGGCAGATATGTTGTACTTGTATAGTTGTATTTCTGTGTGTCACGTGTGTGTCTCAGTTTCAAACACATTTCTGTCACGTGCTCAATTCTGATTGGTTAATAAGATAGGTCAGAAGAGCACGATTGATGCAGAGGCTGGCTTGGTGCGACAAAGTGTTAAATGGCAAAACCAGTTAAAACTCAGACACTTTTTCATTATTTTAGCAGTAACACTTCTAAAAACAGTCAGGGTGCAGATGTTTCTGTCAATAGGCACAATGACAGTGAACAAACACTTCCTGAGGCTAATCCTGTATCGGACGATGCTAGTGATGATGTGTCTAAAGATGGCGGCGATGAAACTAAGGGTCCATCGAACGCCAAGAAAAAAAGTACTCTTTCAATTCAGACCGGCAAAAAATTCGACCATGGCTGGAAATGAATGAAAAAAATGAGATGCTTTGCAGATGGTATGTAAAAACTGGCAAAAAAATTCTTTCACACTTGGAAATACTAATTTCAGGACATCAACCCTTGACAGACATGTTGAATTACCAGCTCACAAACAGGCGATTCAGGATTTGAAACTAAGTGAAAATCTTAAAACTACATGCAAGACAGCTATCAGCAAGAAATCTGAATAAATTATTCATGCTATGTCAGTTGCCTATTACTTGGCGAAGGAGAATATTGCTCATCTAAAATATGGCTTGCTGCTGGATTTTGTTGACTTTCTGGGTGTTGGTGTTGGCAACGTGAGAGTGGGAGGAAACGCAACATATTCATCAAGGGGTTCTGTAGAGGAATTTCATGTAAGTTCTTTTATTTTATTTACATTTTTTTCTATTGAAATTTAGATGTAAAAATGGTATATACTTAATTGATGAGAGTACAGACATTTCAAATACCAAGCAGCTGGTCATTTATGCCAGAATCATTGAACCAACCATGTTTGTTTCTACAACTCATTTTCTTGGTAATGTGTCAGTGGAAGGCCAATCACACACTGCTGAAGTTCTTTTCAAAGAAGTTGTCCAGTTCTTGGTGATGTGTCAGGTGAAGGCCAATTACACACTGCTGAAGTTCTTTTCAAAGAAGTTGTCCAGTTCTTGGTAATGTGTCATTGGAAGGCCAATCACACACTGCTGAAGTTCTTTTCAAAGAAGTTGTCCAGTTCTTGGTAATGTGTCAATGGAATGCCAATCACACACTGCTGAAGTTCTTTTCAAAGAAGTAGTCCAGTTTTTGGTAATGTGT
Organism: Margaritifera margaritifera; assembly: GCA_029931535.1. Lineage (NCBI taxonomy): Eukaryota > Metazoa > Mollusca > Bivalvia > Unionida > Margaritiferidae > Margaritifera > Margaritifera margaritifera. The sequence continues at coordinate 2,166,918 of JAQPZY010001401.1, read as the reverse complement.
CAGTGGAAGGCCAATCACACACTGCTGAAGTTCTTTTCAAAGAAGTAGTCCAGTTCTTGGTAATGTGTCAGTGGAAGTCCAATCACCCACTGCTGAAGTTCTTTTTAAAGAAGTTGTCCAGTTCTTGGTAATGTGTCTGTGGAAGTCCAATCACACACTGCTGAAGTTCTTTTTAAAGAAGTTATCCAGTTCTTGGTAATGTGTCGGTGGAAGTCCAATCACACACTGCTGAAGTTCTTTTCAAAGAAGTTGTCCAGTTCTTGGTAATGTGTCAGTGGAAGGCCAATCACACACTGCTGAAGTTCTTTTCAAAGAAGTTGTCCAGTTCTTGGAAAAGAAGGAGATTCCTCTTGAAAAAGTTGTTGGTTTTGGCAGTGATGGGGCATCAGTGATGACAGGTCTTGGCAGTGATGGGGCATCAGTGATGACAGGTTTTGGCAGTGATGGGGCATCAGTGATGACAGGTCTTGGCAGTGATGGGGCATCAGTGATGACAGGTTTTGGTAGTGATGGGGCATCAGTAATGACAGGTTTTGGCAGTGATGGGGCAACAGTGATAACAGGTCGCAAAAGTGGTGTAGCAACACGGTTCAAGGAGAAAAGCCCTCACTTGATCGGCATTCATTGTATGGCTCATAGATTGAATTTGTGTACCTCTCAAGCTTTGAAAAACATTCCTTACTTCAAGGAAACCTTTGAAGGTACAGTTAAAGACCTGTACTATTTTTTTTAATAAATCTACCAACAGAACAGCTGAATTGAAGGAAATATAGAAAGTTCTGGACAGTCCTCAACTGAAAGTCAGAGAGGTGCATGAAATTAGATGGCTGGCATTTTATGATGCACTATATGCAATTTTTCACAGATGGGGGGCTCTCGTGAATTATTTCAAAAAGAATAACAAGACAAAAGAGTGTCAAGACTTGTTGAATAAACTCATAGAATACAGATTTGCGATGCATGCATGAATATTATGATGGATATCATACCTCACTTAGCACAGCTAAATATGCTCTTACAGATATCTGACTTGGATATAGCAGCTGTGTCACCAGCACTTGATATTTTGATTTCTACCTTACAAAAAGCAGACACTGGAAAATCCTATCACCAGACCTGTATGTCTGAAAAATTGAAATCATCTAAGGATGGAGACAAAACTAAAATCACTTACAAAGGTGTTGAACACGAGTTACACAGGAGCACATTGAAGAAAGTTTCAGATGATGTGTCTAACCTTCGCCACGAGTTTGTTACACATTTGCAGGCGGAGATGGCTGCAAGATTTCCAAAGAGCAGCACACAGGTGGCAACAGCATTTGAGGTTCTTGGTCTACGTAACCTCACATTCCTATCTTCTGAAGAACAAGAAATGTATGGTGATGACAAGATAAAAATTCTCTATAATCATTTTGGTCAGGAGAAGAAATCAAAAGAAGCTACCAGTCCCCCTTTGTGTGACCCAAAACATGTTTTGACAGAGTGGTCTCTTTCTAAGACTATCATTAGAAGAGAAATGTATCCTAGAGGCAAAATGTGCGGACTCTGTCAAATTGTACATCAACATCATGCGGGCACATTTCCAAATCTTCTTCAAGTAGCATCAGTGGCCATGGTAATGCCATACCAAACCGCTGACTGTGAGAGAGGATTCAGCAATCAAAATTGAACCAAAACTGCAGGAAGAAGCCGTCTAGAAGAAAGGGTTCTCAACAGACTCATGATGATTTCGATTGAAGGACCTCCTCTGAGAGACTTCAACTTTAACAAGGCATTGGTAGAGTGGAGGATGAGGAAGGACAGGAGGTTATTTAGGAAATAGTGGTCACATTTGCAGAATAATGCAGTCACAATTACAGTCAGTCTGGATGCAGATGTATATATGTTTCAGTTAAGAGTTAACTGTTATAGAAACTGTATATATACTTTCCCTAATTCATTCTGCGCTTTGGACTTTTCCTTAAAAAATATTTTTTCTCATCCATGAAAGGAAAATATGTGCTCTTTTGATCTTTCTTAGTAGGAACTTGTAACCAATCAGAATTGAGCATGTGACACACAGGAAGTACATGACACTTTTTTTTAAGATTGGCCAGAGGTGTGACACTATTTGCAGTCTATGGTTTGATTCTTTAATGGTTAGTGTGTAGATAAAATATTGTTATTAGAAAATAAGACCTTGATTTCAGTTTTAAGTGTTATACTATAATATACAGAAGACATGATATGCATTTAATCCACTTATTATACTTGCTATTGCTCTTTTTGAATACATTGAGTTTTTTTTTTACACCATACTGGAAGGCCCCCCTTATGGCTACGTTGGGCCCCCTTTTTTCAGATTCAGTGGGGGCAAGTACCCACATTTATCAAATCCTAGATGCAACCCTACAATTGGAAATTACTGTGGAAAAAGTCAGTTATCCAAATTCCTTCCATTATCAGAACTGTGGCTTCACTCCATTTGTTAATGTCAAAATTTGGCAAGGGCAATATAGGCCTTTCAATGGAGGAAAAAGTCATTACTTTCAGAGTTAATGAGAAACCAGATGAAATCACCAGAGGATATAACATTATATTTTTTTTAATAGGTCATGAGTCTCAAAGAAGGTGAGCTGGGTTGGCTGTCACGCCATTTAGGCCATGAAGTTGACACCCTTAAAACTTACCAGAGCTTGCCAAAAATAGCCGCCTATTGATGGCAGTGGATATGGGTCAGGTGGCAAAGTATACGGGGAAAACACTGTAAGATACTGTCATTGATGACTTAGAAGGTATATTAGAGTAGAATCTTGTATATTACAAAACCTCTTCCATTGCTTGTGGAGCTGAAGTAACCTCAGTTACATCCAGAAGTTAAAGTGCTGTTTGAAGTCTCATAGTAAGAGTGAACAGCATAAAATGAATTAAATTTTGACAATAGCAGTGAATTTAGACTAATTTTTGCTTAAAGACTGTCATTAGACTAATTTTTGCTTAAAGACTGTCATTAGACTTATTTTTGCTTAAAGACTGTCATTAGACTTATTTTTGCTTAAAGACTGTCATTAGACTTATTTTTGCTTAAAGACTGTCATTAGACTAATTTTTGCTTAAAGACTGTCATTAGACTAATTTTTGCTTAAAGACTGTCATTAGACTTATTTTTGCTTAAAGACTGTCATTAGACTAATTTTTGCTTAAAGACTGTCATTAGACTTATTTTTGCTTAAAGACTGTCATTAGACTTATTTTTGCTTAAAGACTGTCATTAGACTAATTTTTGCTTAAAGACTGTCATTAGACTTATTTTTGCTTAAAGACTGTCATTAGACTAATTTTTGCTTAAAGACTGTCATTAGACTAATTTTTGCTTAAAGACTGTCATTAGACTTATTTTTGCTTAAAGACTGTCATTAGACTAATTTTTGCTTAAAGACTGTCATTAGACTAATTTTTGCTTAAAGACTGTCATTAGACTTATTTTTGCTTAAAGACTGTCATTAGACTAATTTTTGCTTAAAGACTGTCATTAGACTAATTTTTGCTTAAAGACTGTCATTAGACTAATTTTTGCTTAAAGACTGTCATTAGACTAATTTTTGCTTAAAGACTGTCATTAGACTTATTTTTGCTTAAAGACTGTCATTAGACTAATTTTTGCTTAAAGACTGTCATTAGACTAATTTTTGCTTAAAGACTGTCATTAGACTAATTTTTGCTTAAAGACTGTCATTAGACTTATTTTTGCTTAAAGACTGTCATTAGACTAATTTTTGCTTAAAGACTGTCATTAGACTTATTTTTGCTTAAAGACTGTCATTAGACTAATTTTTGCTTAAAGACTGTCATTAGACTAATTTTTGCTTAAAGACTGTCATTAGACTTATTTTTGCTTAAAGACTGTCATTAGACTAATTTTTGCTTAAAGACTGTCATTAGACTTATTTTTGCTTAAAGACTGTCATTAGACTAATTTTTGCTTAAAGACTGTCATTAGACTAATTTTTGCTTAAAGACTGTCATTAGACTAATTTTTGCTTAAAGACTGTCATTAGACTAATTTTTGCTTAAAGACTGTCATTAGACTAATTTTTGCTTAAAGACCGTCATCTCCCAAAACTGATATAAAGGACATGACTCAGATTGCAGCTATCGTGCCTCAAAACCTCTTGAAATAGTGTCTTCACCAAGGCAGTTGAACAAAAATAGTTTTCAGTTCTTGGTTAACAATAAAAAAAAACTATTCAGAAAATTGAGTATATGCAGTGACTTGTAGTGCTTGACAATAAAATTATTATTCTTGAATAATGATTGCAATTCCTAAGGTGTCTGTATAATGGATGCTTCAGAATTTTGTGATCTGAGATTTTGAAGGAAATTATTGCGCCAATATTCGATACTCGATAGAATGAGAATGATTCTTGGCTTCAAGCACTGAACAATAAAATGGTCAACAGTTCTTATACTGTAATTATGAATCAATGGTTAACGAGTACAGTCTGTTCTGTAGGTGAAATTAAAGTGAGGAAAAATACAACAAAGTTTTCTTTCAGAAATAATGTTGAATTATTTGCAAATTGTATGACCTGCTCAGAATAATTTTTCGGTTTATATTTATTATTGTTTTCAATGTTTCAGAAGATGCTGAAATATGTGAGATGGGTGCTGATGCTGATGAATCAGATGCAGATGGAGAAATTAATCTGCACAGTCATAATGAAATAGACGTCTTGATGACAATTTCAGACATCAATACAGGTATGAAACCATAACAGCAATGGCAAGTGTTAATTTATTCCTACCCCATAGCTGTGGTCAACTCTAAATGTATTAAAAATGGCATTAACATTATGCTCCTCTTGTCTCCACAGTATCCCCTAAGCCTGCCTTTCTTAATGATTTTTTAACTTTTTCTTCAAAAATATGTAATAACGTTGCTACATTATCTTCCTGAAAAGAAGTCGGTATATTAGGTACAGATTGGTATTTGTCCTCTTCATAAATCCAAAGTTATTTTCACCTATCAAGATATATGCATTAACTTGGTATTTGATTTAGGTACTGAAGTGCTGAGTTGCATTAAATTTTCAAAGTGTTTGTATGAACTATCAGTCAGTAGCGAGATTGATAGGTCAGAGTGGTCAAAAACAAGAACAAAGCAAAGCATATCGTGAGTGCGAAAGCAAGGGATTGTATTTTGATCCTCTTACTAACCACAAGGGACATGAGGCACGTACAAAAAGCGTGAATGAAAGTAGCATATCACCAAATTATATAATAATTGTATCAAAATCAAAGGTTTGTGTGAGAACATAAAATGTACTATCTGCCCTGTGAAGTACATTTCCTCTTTATTGACCACACTCTTGAAGATGTGACATATTCATATGCATTTTATATATGCATCATCGGTTTTTCCATTTTGGAAATTCTGTCAGCATATAACATAGACAAATGAAATTAAATAGGCATATTTGTATTTATATGTAGATGACCTGGTTAGTATTTTCTAAATAAATATTTTTAAAACAAACTTAACAAAATGTAAACACTTTGTAATGTTTTCAATTATTATCAATCATTTCTAGTAATTGACAGTCGAGACTGGTAATTTTCTTTATTGAAGTAAAATTTGATTAGTAGTTAAATACTTAACACATTATTTTTCTGTGTGACAAGACTTGGTCTTTGAGCTGTTGTTTATACTCTTTATGCACATATCAATTAAAATTTCAGAAGGTCTTGATTCGGGTGATGAGAATAGGGAGAGTGACATCGCAAAGGGTGACATGTATAATGGATCTAGTACAGGTAATATTTTCAGAAAAGCTTCCATGTGGATACACTTTACATGTGTGGAGAAGTCGAGTCATTACAAAGCAAGGTCAGGGTCATATTGTCTTCCGTTATTTAGTGAGCTCATATTTATGGGAAAGTGCGACATGGTGGTAACATTCTGCTGTCTACAACAGTGGCAGTTAGGTATTCATTACAGTTTTTCATTTGCATACATATCCTTAACCCCAGATGAACTTTTGTACTTCATGGCATAACTCATGTCTGCCTGTCTTCTTCCTATGGATTTAATAGATCAATCAATTCCATTTGATATTGTTATAATTTTTTCCGTCAACATATTAGTGGTTTGGTTTCCACACAATAGCTAGAGTTTTCCATCAACATTTAGAGTTACCAAACTATGTGGATAGCTTGCACAATAACCCTTTCAATTTTGGGAACAAAAGTTCTATGATCTGGGTCACAGTGACTGAAAGTAGGTAAATCCATTTACAGGGTCAGTACAGCTCCTTGAAAAGCCTTGAAAACCCTTGAATTGCAAAGGCTCCTTGAAAAGCCTTGAAATTAGCTTCAAGTTTGTCTCACTGGGAATTATCTTAGGAAAGGTTGAAAAAGTCAGGAAAAACCTTGAAATTTCCCAAAGAAAGAAAATACTGACGATGTTGGCTGAAATACGATGGAAGCCGGGAATGCCAAAATCGGATCAAGTTGAAGAATGTTTCTTTAACAATACGAATAAAAATATACTAATATTGAAGTTAGTGTTTAGATAACTTATACAGTATTTGTTCAAGATATTCATCATACTTTTAACCGATTTCGGCATTCCCAGCTTCCGTCGCATTCCAGCCAACTGAAATGTAGGTTAACAGAACTTGAAAACACATCCATTTGCTTGTGTGAGAATTTGAATTGATTAGAAAAGATACATCAAAGTAAAGTCCGATTAAAGCAACATCATTTTAATTTGTGGAAAAGCGTCAATATGTGCTGCCAAGTGTGTTAGATATTCCTGAAAATTTGGCTTCTTGTTCTGCTGTCACTCGACGACGGAACATGCTACACTGCGCCATTATTTCGGTAGTAAGACGTCGACGTAGACTGAAATATCAGGGGAGTCGTCTTACATTGTATGACTAATTGATACAGTTCCCGGATGTCACTGCCGTAGTAAGGCATGTTAAAATGGGAAGCAAAACGGTCTTGAAAAGGCTTTGGAAACCTTGAAAATTCCTTGAAAAAATCTTGAATTTTGTCATGTGATTTTGGTACGTACCTGCATTTAGTGTAAATATGTATATTGTCCACATAGTGGACTTTTACACATGGGGTGGGTGTATCCTCTTGTCATTGAAGGTACTCTTGTTACCTGATTATAAAAATCTCATTAGAATAAAACATTGAAATGGTAGCCCTTGTACATGGGTTTCACTATAGAACTTTTAGTCACAGTGTTGTTATTGATATGTTGCACTAGTTTTGATTACATTTTTAGAATGCGATTGTTGCCAATTAATGTAAGGTTTTTTTCTTTCTTTTAATGATATTAGTGACCCCATTTTTTTTCCTTAAGGAACAATTTATTTTCATACAGAGCTTGACAATGATGAAGAAAAATGTTAAGAAAGCCTTCCTGTATACAAGACATAAAAAGCACAATTGAACAATATATTTAAAACTTCTATGCCCAATATGAAAATGGAATGGACATTTAGTGTACTCTATGTGAGCATTTCACACATTGAAAACTACATCGTCTCTCAGAATGCGATACACTGAGATAATGACATCATGATTTTGTGGTCTTACTAATGAGATACAACAAGGAAAATTCTAAACAAAATTGTATCAATTCTGTCCAAAATGCACCATAAAATAACATAATGGGAAAGGAGAGGTAATGTAAGATTGCTTAACCTGTCTCCCGAAGAGTTTAACATTAAAATGAACTGAGGTGATTTAAACTATCAGTTTATTCACACGTACACCTGGCATGAGCATAGATACTGTAGGGCTATGCTACATGGCTCACGCGAGGCAGACAGGCATGCAGAGGAGCCCAAGAAAACCGGATGCATGATCAATGGACAGACATAAATACATATTGGGTGTTCATGAATACACATACTAATAAAATTTATTTTCCCAACATAACCACAAAAAGCTGAACAAAAACACAACCTCTTCTTTTCTACTTCATCTTTTCATCTTTCCTACGTGTACAAACTTAAATTTCAAGTTCCTTTTCACGTCCGCATTCCGGTAAATTCCATAGTAAATGAAGGCATTATATCAACCACGTATGAGCAGATACATTTTCGTGATTTGATAATAGTCAGCGGAAAAGGGACAAGAAAAAGGAGAAACAAACAAATAAACAAAGACAATGATTCAAACTATTTGAGGGGAGAGAAACAGAATATGCTCTCTCTCCCCAAGAGATAAAGGGAGTTACTTCTACACAGAAACACAGAACATGCATACATAGAACAACAGGCAGATTTTCTTTTTCTACCACTTTTGTTTTATTATTAAATAGGAATACAAATTTAACATGTCCTCCATAGGCACATAAATGAAATAACCAAATTTTTGCCGAAAACAAAACAACAGAAACAATGGAAAGAAGAACAGCCACAAAGGAAGATGAATTGCAGTCAACCAAGGAGATGATGAGCAGCCAATCCAGATATACAAAGATGAAATCCATGATACAAATTTTACTATTGTATTTTTCTCTGATAAAATAAACAACAACTCAAAGAAGTTTTGACCTCTATATGCTGTCCAGACACAAACACAAGATTATAGCATAACATACCAAAATATAGCACTAATACATATAGCACACATTGGACAATAAGAGTCCATAGCAAGGATTCACTAATATGGGGATACCTGGAATGGAAACCAGCCACAAGGTGTCATGCCTGAGAAGGGGAATCCATACCATAAATTAAATACTTCTTGATACCAAGGGGAAGATAGAATGGGGACAAGCAAATGGGAATCTAAACACGCCTCATCCAAAATATACAACATCAAGAAACCCTATTCAAAAATATATCTAAATCAATTTTTATCCAAATTCATTTTGATTTTTTCGAATAACCCGCAAAAACAGACCTTTGAGGGATACAGACAGATATAAAAAAAACCTTTATAATCTTTTGGAACCAAGGGGGTCACCTTAAAGGCCAATTAGCTTATATAGCTAGAGGTCCGAGAGTTATCCACATATAATGAAAATATGTCTCTACGCAATTTGACAAGGACACGCACACTTTGTGGTTTACTTTAAATGTGACAAAACATGGCTTTTGGCAAGCAAAGTCAAAGTGAATTTCGATGGTGTGCCCCAGTTGGGACATTGTTATGAAGTGTAATGGGGCAAACGTTCCTCAGATGTAAGTGATGCTGTAGTTGTTGGCTCCGGTGATTGGCTTGAAATGAGGAACTTGTTAAATGCGAAGAAGGGTACGGTCCTTACTGATGAAGAATTGGAGCCAAGAAAGAAGAAACAAAAGAAGGAAACATCAGTGAAGGTAAGTTTTTATTTGTATTTCTTTCTCATAGTAAATATGCATTACTTGTGATGTCGAATAACATGTTAGAAGAGAATGGTTGGCTGTTGGATAAATATCATCAATAGTATCTTGTATTTAAGGTCATTACAAGGGTAGCTAGAATAATCGGAACAAACCAAAACAAAGAGAAAGAATCCTTTTTGGTGCACGGATCAAGTGCATACTGCATGAACCCCGAGGTTTATTGTCTCTATTTTCAAAGTAGCTCATTCCTTTTTATTGAGAAATAATATGATTCCTACAACTAAAAAAAAAAATCGTGCAAAAAGGGCTCATGCAGAAACATTTTTTCCTCCTTTTATATATTGGTCTGAGTATGTTAATGGATAACACATAACTGTTCCCCTTTCTTGCAACAATCCTAGAATTTCCATTGCAGATTGTGTGGGGTCGTCCTCTAATGCATTTCTAATTTCCTCTCTATCTTGCTCTGTGACAGTCTTAAATCTATCGTCTCTTTCAGCAATCTCTGGCAAAATGTTTCCAGTTCACCAGTTTCAAATTTTGTGATATAATATTTCACTGTTGCCCAAGTAACATATAAACCTCATGTGCATAGCTGTCGTTTGATGCCAGTAACCTGAAAGCCATTCCTGTATCTTCTTATTATTCTAGCCTGGTTTTATGATCTCCCTTCAGCATGATTAATATCAACTTACTCAAAGGTTTAGAAATTTATTAGACAAAGTCGAATGAGCCAATATTCATGCAATAATCAAAATGAACTCGCTGACAACGCATGCAACAACCCTAGAATATATACCCAAGGTTTACAATAAGCAGGAAATAATTAAAATTTACCTCTTTTGAAGCCAAAACCTACTCCACCACCAGTTTGGAACAGATGAAGAAGTTCAGCTAGGAACACGTGTTTAAAGCTATTATAAAAATATGAAGCCATATATTAACAGCAATCGATGCAGGGACAATTATAGATTTTATGACCATGACACACGTGGCTTATTAATTTTGCATAATTTGTATATAAGGTACTACTAGTAATAATAATAATATGAACATATATCTGGCCAAAATTGTAGTTTCTTAAAATCTCGTCTGTTTGATGTGAAAACATCCTCCAACTTTGAGTGGAGATTTTGTCAACAAGACACGTCACACCCGTGCACCTCTCCGCGCCTGTGCGAAAATGCATCTTTTTCATGGACGCCATGGCTAATGGTTGAGTCGTGCGAACGTAACCAGAGAAAAATTGTCTGCTGCGGTTTTCAACCACGTTTGGGTTCTCCTTTCAGCCTAAATTCATCTGGGTTACATTTATCCATCTAGTCTTATCTGTCTTATGCTGCCCTACGTCAGAGTTTGTTCTAGAAAGAGTCTTTCTAGATTGCCAAGTTCCGACTGCTTCAACCCCAGGATCAGATCCAAGTAAAGACCTTGAGTTATCTATGTCGGCATTTGCAGAGGTTTGAGAGAGCTTTTGAAACACTTAACAAGAAAATGGATGACCATACTAATTTTCTAAGTAGAAGATTGGAAACTATTCACAAGAGGGTGGTCAGCGTTGAGATGGACCAGAAGGAAAATAGGAATATAATGGACAAAATGTTGGCGGGCTCATTGGAACAGAATGTCATCGTCGACTTCATCAAAGAAACAATTCCACCAAAGAATGAAAATAGTGAACAACATCAGTCGACAATAAGCGATTCTGTCAATGATGGCATTCCCATCCAATTCCAGATCCATTTAGACATAATGCGAGAGATTCATTGCAATTCAATCGGTCCGGGAAACTTTGCAAAAAAAACTTGCGCGGAATTTTTATTTTAATAACGGAATGAAACCCGCCAATTTCAAAAACTTGTCATTTCTTTTTCCTTTTGTCTCTTTAAAGCAGAATCTCTCTCAATAAAATTACTATTATTAAACTTGTTGTATTTGGTGAAACACCTACATTTTGATGGATTCTTTTGCTCGGAAATGCATCTTTCATATCTCACAATACACGTATGTGAATGCATTTTAGTGGGCAAGTCTTAGAATATTTATGTATTGTACTGTATTAAGCCATAACTTTGACGTGTTTTCTCAATAAATGATATTTCATAAAGGTGCTTCTAGTACTGGCTATTAATTTGTCATAGTTTCCCTTTAATGTCCAAACTATTTCCAAAACCTCCTTTAAAGAAATTATTGAAAGCTTTACTTTCTGAATCGAAATGTTTTTGTTGCTTGTGCAAAAATGAATTTCGGACTTGTGGTATCAACTGAGAAACGCAATGTGGTTATGTTGTGATAATTTTGCATAAAATTGGTTTCTATCGGTATATAAAACAATTGGATTAAAATAACATCTCCACAGTCCTATGTGGAGATCTGACAGACACCGATAAAAGTTCATGTTTAGGTGACCTTTCGAATTCCCAGTCCAATTATTTTGTGTAGCCTTTCAGATAAAGCCTTGCTAATTTGTGTTATGCGGAGTTGTCGTCGGTAACCATGACTTCCAAATGACACGCGTCCCTTTCAGAAATTTGAAAACTGCGATTGGATTCATGAACATGACATAAAACAACATGTTTAAGAAAGCTGTATTACACTGCAGGCTTTTGTTGTTTAAAAATATGCATCTTTCTTTGTAATAAAATGTATTACATACAAACACGAGAGAGAGAGAGAGAGAGAGAGAGAGAGAGAGTATGCACCATAAGTTTCAATCGACATTACCCATAGTTTTTATCGCTAACTTGAAAACAGGCATTGATAATTAGAGAGAATGCATTTTGGAAATGTGCTGGGATTAAGGTCCACCATGGGAAAATGTTTTTTTTATACAAACACGATGACTGTACTGTATGTATCGCCAAATTTGTTGAAAGTATCACTGTTTACTTATATTCTGAATACCTTAAATAAAACATGTTGATTCTCTTTTAATTTCCAGCAATTTCATTTTATTATACTTAATATTTTTATCAGATTTATACATTTTTGAATGTGGTAAATATGAAAACTTTTAATAATAATAATAATTATAATAATATAAAAAAAACTCAATTATTCATAGATCAAAGAAAAGTAAATGCATATGATATTATTTCTTGTATTATACATTTCCATACATTATGCTTAAATAATGAGTATTTTTTTTTTAACAAAAAGGTGGAAAAATATTAATTATTTGTAAAAATCCGTTTATCTGACTTTTTTTGTTGGCCTGTAAATCAAGACATGTTATACCTGTGTTATCCCTATCCCTGTTGTTGCTATCAACAGTGTGAAACAGTACTACAATTATTATCTGCTTCCAGAAGAAAGAAAAATATTGACCATTCTTTTCATACTGAATAAAAACTTTAAAATGTATACATCCTTGAATAACTATTGTTTTGAGAGAGATAGAGAGAGAGAGAGGTTCCATTCTGCCATAATTCTATAAAGAATTATGCTAAATACATTTTGCTTTTGGAAAAAAAATCCAAAACTAAAATCACGTAAGATGAAATGTGGTTTCCATGACAGAGACCTAATTCAGTATAGAATAGGAATGGCAGTTATTTCCCTTGTTTACACCCTGGTGACTATGCACATAACAGACCAAACTACCAGAGCAACCTCGTTTTTTAAACAAGTGCCATTTTTTAGTCTGAATGGTAAAAAATTGTGCTCCTTGATTAAGGAAATTTCCTTGCAAGTAATACCAGTGAATGTGCAGAAACTGATCATACAACCCTTGAGATAACTGATGTGAATGAAAATCATGGAGTTGTCATGTTGGTGAGTAAAATAAAAATCGTAATGCATTTTTCTGGTTTACGGGACCAGTTTGGCGTGCGCTTTCTGTCCCCATGGTTTAATAGGTCAAAGGAGATGACCTTGTAATCTTGATCCACATAATATTCGAGATGATCATTTTGCAGATCATTATTTACCGTTGCACCTGCCAAACTGTGGTTCTCAATGCAATGTCAACAGTTATCGACAATTGGATGACGAGATTAGCAAATTACAGAAGCATATTAATCGCATTCCCATTTTTTTTTTTTATGGAAGTGTCTATTTGCACAGTTGCCATGTACCAGCTTTTGGAAAGACTATTTGCATGGCTGCCATGTGCGCACAACAGAAAAGAAAATCCACATGTCAATCAGTCAATGCATTAGAGAAAAGTCCAAACTATTCCAAATGATGTAAACTCATCTAAACATAACATATACGCAAATGATAATTACTTAATTTTTGTTTATGCACAACTTGATGACCTTGATTTATTTTATGTACATATTGCCAGTCTTATAAATGAGCTTTATCATGAAAATGACAATTAAGGGAGGTATTGGTGGTGTGGCAGGCTGATATGAGGTAGGATTATATTGCCTAGTCATAAGCTAACACTTTTATAGGGGGGTTGTACATGTACCTTGAAATTGGGAAGCAGTCTGGGATTTGTGCAAGAATCTATTATTAGCCCCTTACACTTGCTGTCTACATGGGGTTTGTTGGAGGATCATGTATGTTGTACATGATCAGAACCCTTCATATTGTGTAGCACTGACAGCTGAATTCAAATAACCAACCAGAGTAGATGGTCCTGATGTAGCAACACATGATCATACAGAGTACCACGTGATCAGTCACTTCTCTGGCCATTCAAAGGTACAGACAATGGGTATGGAGTCTCGGCATCCAACTATTCTTATGAATTTATGCTGGATCTGAATCGGGCGATTTTTTCACACAGTTCAAACAACAAAAACATTCTTCTCGTGTTGGCAGTTTCTGATCAAATTATTGTGGACTTCTCATTTTGGTTGTGACTTCTGGTCGTAAGTATTACAAATGTCGATGACGTAAACAACATGGCTGACAGGGTTCAGAGAGGTCGCAGTAACCGTAGGCTAGGCCCTCTTGCTCGCCGAGACTCGGCAATCTACGGCCTCATATGACATCACTACCGGAGAATGGTCTCTGTCTAAGTTTAGAGGAGAACTTTCCAGTAGGGGAATTAATTTCACACCAGGATGGAGGAAATCTTGTCTGATTCCCTTATTCCAGGAATTTACCGACAACACTGATAGTCAACCGTCTCTTTGAACAGACAATTTGGCGCATGCGCAACCGGAAGTGCTACTTCCGAGCTTAATGTAACAGTGACACAGTTGTTGAGGGCAGTGGTGGAATTGCCAAATACGGTGGCTACTTTAGCAGAGAGTGTTCGTACCTTGACCGACTCTAGAAATAAGGATATGAGGGATTCACGGGCGAATCCGACATGACATTCGTTGAGACATACAATTTCATTTCTACCGGATGTTCAAGTCTTGTACAATAATGCAGCGCTTGAGGATGACAATGTACATTCCCTTCAGTGACAGCCGCAACATAATCGCAGATCCGTTTCGTCGAACTTCAGTCAATTCCGTTAGCGGCGGAGTCCTTGCCATTCGTGAGGATGGTACATCCAAGTCAGCGCAAACAAATTCAAGAAGTTTGGAATTGCGGCAACTAGCTGGTCATCATGGGTGACCCCACCAGCAGTAACATTTCTACTCAAATTCTAGAAGAGGACACTTACACTCGTAGGACCCTGACCCAGATAAGTTTAGCCTCTGCAGCTCTGATCATTATAAGTCTCCTATGTTCAAATTCTACTTTATTTATAAGTCCCTTAAGTATTGTTGTAAAGTTCTTCTCCAACCATTTGTGTGTGTGTGTGCGTATATGTGTGGATTTAAGGCCAAGAATGTTCCAATTACAGTTGGCATTTTTCAATAAAATTATAAATAATATTTTGTAACCCTACTTTAATTGTTTGGAATTAATATCAATTAGTATACCTGTAGTAATTCATAAATAAATGCAGTGTTAAAAAAGAGAAACAACTGTATTTCCTATTTTATGTACAGTAAACACATACATTTAATTACAAGGGTTGAAACTTGTTCTTTCTAGAATTCTCCTACCTTCAAATCCTACTTATAAGTCCCTCAAGTATTGTTTCAAAGTTCAATTCCAACCATTTGTGTGTGTGTGAATTTAAGGTCAAGAATGTTCCAATTACAGTTGGCATTTTTAAATAAAATTTAAAATAATATTTTGTAACCCTACTTTTATTGTAGTTTGGCATTGCGGAAACTAGTAGTTTGGCATTGCGGAAACTAGCTGGTCATCATGTGTGACCCCATGGAGGCCAGGTTACCAATTGAAAAGATACGTGTATCTACTATCGTGCAGTCCTTTGTTCATAGGAAATCGTTTACAAAACTGGAGCTACTAAGTTTTCTGTGACAATTGAATTTTGCATGCAGAGTGATCTACCCTGGTACAGCTTTGGTGTCGTACTTGATTCCTCTGTCGGCATCTGTCATAGCTTTACACCATCATGTTCAGTTGAATGTAGAATGCAGATTGAACTTGAAAATGTGGTCAATATTCTTATTAGAATGGCATTTTATTTCATTTTCTTAAATGACACTTTAATGCTGGGATCAGCCCAGCACCAATTCTACTTGAGTTGGGATCAGCCCAGAATACACTCGCATGCCTAGCACATAGCTTACTTAATCTGGGATCAGCCCAGAATACACTCAAATGCTGGGATCAGCCTAGCACAGTCTACTTACGCTAGGATCAGCCATAATACACTTTAAATGCTGGGATCAGCCTAGCACTGATTGGGAATCATCATAGTCTCGTATAGCGTTCCTTTCAGATTCGAGCCCATGAATAGCCCCCACAGAGAGAGCCAAATATTTTACTTATTTAATTATTTATGTTATTGTAGTTATACATTTTGATGTAGTTGACTTGTTGAATCAAGAGAGAGAGAGAATGCATATACTCATGTAACATTTACTTTCTTACAATGCATATATTAAACCTTTCCTCGTACACATCTGTATTTCGTTGTGCATAAACAATACCATTACAGGTTTGGCAGCCGATTCATCAGACTACAAAACACCATAGAAAGGGAAATTGTTCCATACTGTCTATTTCGTATGGCGGCTGTGTATTAAAATTTACAAAGACTATTAAATTTTACTTTAATAGTCCAGAATTTTGTTTCAATAGACAACCATAACATAAGCAAAGAAATATCAGGTTCAAATGTATCAATCACTGTAGTCGAGTGGAAATATGTCAATCTGTCATGCAAACAATGCAGGATTGAATCCCACTGCATGCTTTTTTTATTTTTTATTTTTAGTGTATGCTTTGTTATCTTGAATTATGAAAGAATTGTGTTACTCAAACTTATGGTGTGAATGTTGTGTATGCTTTTTTATCTTGAATTACAAAAGAATTGTGTTACTGTGTGAATGTACACAAAACACTGCAAAACATCAGCGGTAAACTGCTGACATTACCTAAGAAATCTGCTACTCTCAAACTCATAATACACTTTAGCTAACCGACTCGTCTGAGCATAAAATTAAAAGAAACTTTGTTTGTCCTGAGTGAATAACAGAAAAAGTTTATAGACTGGGTGACAATATTTGAGTTTTTCATCTACAAGATTCATTCAATATTTATTCGAAAATTTCTAATTCTACCGGAGATGAAGGTATATAGCATTGTACAAGTTTTAATAATAATGACATGCATATATGGAATTAAAGGTAATCAGTTGCAAAAATGAGAACATTAATGAATAGCTTTACATAAAGTACACACACTGCAACTGTGCAAAGTCTTTCCAGATGAGGTACACGGTGGCCATGCAAATAGTCTTTCCCAGACAAGATTCACGGCAGCCATGCGAATAGCCCTGTTTTTTTAAAAATAAATATGACTGTTATTCTTTTCACATATCAAGCTATAAAATTCAGAGGTCGTGTACATGTAGGTATTAAATTTTTGCATTTTCGTTTTTATTTTTCCAAAACAATGGCAGTGATTCTATTTCAGTGGTTTTAAGGTAGCAAGTGAGTAATTTCATTGCTTTTTTAAAAACAATGATGTAAAGTACTGAATGTTTGATGGATATCATGTCGCAGCCCTTTCAAAATGGATGGTAAAACTTGAATTTAGAATCTCTTTAAAGAACGGGCCTGAATAATACTTAAATATGTTTCTAATTCTTGTGAAGTGATTTTTAAATGTTAAACTGCATTAAATGTTTATGTTGTTTTGCCAAACAGGTAAATAGTCAAGTTTCTGTCCATGTTACATAGTAAATCTTGCTGTAATTTATTTCAGTGGATGGTACCTGAATTATACAAGAAGCAGGGGAGGATGCAGGATTTTTTCTAAGAGAATTTGTTTACAAGAGGTGGTTCACTGCACTTCAAATAGCCAACATTCTTGTTTTTCACATAAAATTGTACTATTTTAACAGATAGGGAGGAACCTAACAATCTGAAAAAATCCAAATCACCAATCTAGATTTTTTTATACTGAAGTGAAGTAAGAAGTCTATGAAGCCACAAGGACAAAATGTGTAGATTTTCCTTCATATTGTATAAAACAGTTGTGAGATTCTTTATACTGAAGAGCTTGCCTTTCTGTGGATCAGCCTAAATTTCTGGAATCTTTCCCTTGGTAATTCATTGGTTTATGATCTAGATCATACACCCACCAAGTCTCCTTTATTTGCTCTATGTGCAACAATTTTTCAAGGAATGTAGTATGTGTCATTTAAAAAAGACAATGGAACAGCTAATTAAATATTTTCTGTATGAAGTGCTATTATTAAAGAAACTGAACAGCATATCAGTACATCATAATACACTGTAGAGAGGATTCATCTTAACAAACTTTTTTTTATGTTTTATGCCAGAAACTACTAATATATTGAACAACTGTGTGAAAGAATGATTAACTTTGATAAATAATGTTTCAAGCAATTATGATAAATACTGTTCCACACAAAACTTTATTTGTATTCATTCCTTCCACTTTGATTTATTCCCAGATTTTAGAGGTCCGTTGTGAAACTGAACGATTAATAGTGAGGAAAGTTTGAGCATACGTAGTGAGTTCTTTAGAAAGTGCGCACATGTAAAACAATAGGTTAAAGGTACACCCGCAGCAGTTGCAAAGACGGCAACACTCAGGAAGTGCATATAGTATGCCATTATCTTCTAAGTGTGATGCACATGCCCCATTACAAAAAAAAAGAAAGACAAACAAGTGATTATTTTCTTAGTCATAGGTCTTTTTCACCATTATTTTTTAAATATATCTGTCACTATGCTGGAAACCTATACTTTTTTGTTGCATTTTCTTTTTATTGTTAAATATTAAGTTAACCTCCATTAAAGCCATACTCATTACACGTGTTTGAAAGATCTGTTGTGGGATTTTTTTGGCTCTTCCTTATATAGCTTTCACAAATTAATAGATGCTGGTAGTTCTTTAAAATAAAAGAAGATATATTTTGTTGATCTTAAATGCTAAAATTTAAATATTTTTAAATTCCTTATTATACTAGGTTTCATTATTAATGTCCAGTTAGTTTATATGTTCTGTTCTTTCCAATTAGGACAGTTAATTATGTGAAGTCAATGTTGATATTACAGGTTCAAAAATTTCCCAAGTCAATTTGTAACCTTAGCTTATGTATCTGATTGGTTCAATATCCTCAGATTCTTGGAAAAACCCCATTTGTGACCAATCGGAGACGTTTTTACTACCAACCCATTAACCATAACTGAAAGCGGAATCACCCATTGAATGCAGTAAACAAACCACGAGTGTAGGCGGGATCAGCCATTGAATGAAAACAGGCCACGAGTATAGGCATTATCGGGGCTGGACGAGTTAAGCAAAATTATGACATAGCAACAACGGTACCAGATATTGCTGAATTTAATGTTCAATAATTTCTTCACCAAGCATCTCCAGTAACTGTATTCAGAACCAGAAAAACATCCCAATTGAGCCTGATACCCTTCTATCATTTGTAAGAGTTAAAATACCTGATGATAAATATTCTTCAATAGCTAATGTTAGTGATGCTGAGGTTTTGGATATGATCAATAAGTTAAATATTAATAAATCCTCTGGACTAGATGGTGTTGGTCAACGAATTCTTAAAATTGCTGCACCAGTAATAGCAAAGTCATTAACGCATATTATAAACTTAAGAATAATGAGTGGTAAGTTTCCAGATATCTTGAAATGTGCCAAGGTTACAACTATCTTTAAGCAAGGAGAAAAGGAGGATTCAGGGAACTACAGACCAATATCAATTCTACCTATATCATCAAAATTATTTGAAATGCAAGTAGCAATGCAGATCTATGAATTTGTTTAGCTTATTTTCTATTTCGTAGGCGCAATCAGATTTTAGAAAATATACCTCGTGCCAAACAGAACTCACCCAATTAACAGATCCCTGGCTACAAGAAATCGATAATGGTTCTTCGACTGGCATTGTTTTCCTGGACTTCAAGAAAACCTTTGATCTAGTTATCATGAAATTCTGCTGCAAAAGTTGAACTGTCACAGGTTTGATAATTCTTCATTAAATGGTTTGATCACACCTAAACCAAAGGTTTCAACAAGTAACCACAGGCAATATTAGCTCACAAACTCGCACTATTCATTCTCGATCCCTCAAGGCTCCGTTTTAGGCCCTCTCCTCTTTCTTATTTATGTAAATGATCTTCCTTTAAATACTGAATCCACAAATACAGATTTGTTTGCAGATGATGTCACCTTGTATACATCTAGCTCTGATACTGATGTTGTCCAACACATTACCAGTTCAGATCAGCATCACATGGAAACCTTCATCCACCAAAACCAAGAACAGAGCAAATAAAGAAAAGCTTACAATACTCTGCTACAGTTCTATGAGTATGTATGTGTTACTAACGGATTATAATATATTTTAGCATCTATAATACTAAAGAAATGTTAAAATAAATAGTAATTACTATTATCTTTCATATGATGCAGATTGTTGTACTTTCCTATGTAGGCCTCAAGGGAGAATACTCCTTAACTAAACGAGTCACCCTCTATAAATAAAGTATTATTATTATTTTTATTATTATTATCCATCCACTATGACCCATGACGTGGACAGTCCACGACAACCACTACATCTGGTCCGTAATGGAAAGAGTGTGAAAGGATTAAGGTCCATCGTGTGAACATCAGGATTTTCCGTAATTCATGATGCGTGTAATGTACATCTTTTTCACTGACAAATTTTTCAATGCCACATGATATTTTATACACTTTTATGTGCCCACTGATGCTTGTTCACGTGTTACAAACTTTACAGGCTTGGAACTTTGTCTGATTTTCAGAATAACTCAATTCTTTAGTGTTAAGCCAAATTTTGTCCCACCTCAAGTTAGATTAGTTCCTGAAGCTAATTGAGTTACCTTCTCTAAATGAAGTAATTATTATTATTACTATTATTATTATTATCAGGGAATGTATTTGATGGAAAAACATTTTCAAAATATCAACGAAATATCAGATCAATCTTACTGCAACAAGCTTTGATGGAATGTAAAGTTTCACCTGTGATACTGAGCCATGATCTAAACTCCATAAGGGGACTTTCAAAATATTAAAATCACCACTTTGATAAAACATCTCTTGCCATTGGCCTTGATAATATTAAAAACACTACTATTCTAAATATCTGGGAGAGCCACAGCAGCTCAGTTGGTAGAGCGTTTGACTTGTAATCTAACAGTCTTGGGTTAGATACCCACCTAGGTCAACCTGAGTCGACTACTTCGCTATCCTTCATAAAGGCACTTAGCTCCATTTCTTCAGCATGATATAGACAATAATGTGTTACAAGTTCCATTAAAACAACAAAACTTAAATATCTAGACTCAATCATTTTCCTCAACACATTATTTTCAAGATTTGTAATGCTTTTTATGCCAACAGACTAAAATTTAAGTTGGAACATAATCTAAAAAATGCTTTAACCATCCACAAACAGGTGATGGAATAGATGACCACCAGACCTTGAAAACTGCTTTGATTAGCCCAATATAAAAAACGGATTTCTATTAGACCTCGTAGCTTTTTTAATCTTTCTACTGGCTGAGAGGGCCTGAGACCAAAAAGTAACCGAACCCTAGGATTTTTATTTCTCTGAGGAATCAGCGTATAATCTCATCACTCTTTCACTTTACCTAACCAATTCCTAGTCATCAACTAGTGATTATGTGAAGACTGGGCCGAAATAGTTTTACTTGCAAGTTATACTACATTAAGAATCACGCAGAGGTCTTGACATTTTAAGGACCGAGACCCATCGGTTCATTTTACTATCACTATAATTTTGACTCGGCAAGCACATGCACGAAAATAAGATGTCATTCTTACCTTATTTTAGTATTATCATTATTTTAATATTGTCAACACTATGCATTCACTTAAGCAATATAATTCTTTCTCTAATTTCAACCGCATTCACTCAGACTTTGCTTTAAACATTATTTACACAATCAATATAGTAACACTCGTTGCATATTCAACTCTTATTTACTTCATTATTAATAACGACATTTGAAGAAACTTTAACATGAATTTGTGGACATCAAATTCTGTATCATATCAACATAAACAAATAAGAAAACAATCATATAACTGCAATGACAGGTTTTTATTTGTAAACAAAAACACCCATAAAACTTATGTCTGTGTTCTTTATTTCCAAGCAAGAATAAAATGCACCCCAGTTAGCCAAGCCCACTTCTGACAAGCATTGGATTACCGGGCCCATCAGCACACAATAGATATTAATTTTCCAGATGAGATAATCAGGAAAAATGGTAAGTTTCATTTACTCACAAATTATCATGATATTCAGAAAAGTAATTATTTTGTAATGTCCAAAAAGTGAATCAATGATGTTACTTATAATACAGCATTTCATATAAATGCAGACCATAATTTGCGTCATTTTGCACTTGAAACACGTTACCGTAATCAAAGTAAGTCTTGGGACACGAAAAAATAATTATTTTTTTTCGTGTCCCAAGACTTATATGCCTGTAAAATATATAAAATTTTCGGTGTCCCAAAACTTGTAGACACAAAAAAATGTAAAGAAAAAATTGGGAAGATCGCCATACATCACACAGCAGTGACGAGCTCTTTCAATTACCACGTCATTCGTCAATAAACTGTTATACACTACAATGATTGTTTATGTTATTATTTTGCATGTGCATATTTTCCGATTTCTCCAACACGATTTAAAATAAAGGTAAATAAAGACTTCATAATTCACGGGCCGCTTATATTTAAGGGAAGACCTGCACTATAGTGTACAGTAATTACACAGTGCAAATCGTACTTGGCGTCACTTATATCCTTGTTTATTCCCAAAAATATTTGATGCAGATTTTGCTTTATTCATCCTTTTTACCAAATTGCATTCTTCCAGATTACATTTCAGCTACACGTTCATTGCTGTTTCATTTATTTGGATTCACGTGCTCAACAGTTACTGTTTTTCAGTGGTATAAGCGATCCTACAAAGTGATGTAATCTATATGAAAAGGCACGCGTGTTTAATTTTATAAAGCATATAACCAACATAAATTCAAATAACTTGTCATATATAATATATGTTAAAATTCTGAATAGATCAATTAAGAGCATCATTGATCCATTTTAGTTTAATGTTTTGGCTTCACAAAATGATAATTTTCCACGCATTATTTATTCCACTTTTGATTTTGGCAATCTGGTTGTTTTGGCGTCTCCTTTGTTTATAATTGGCGGATTTGTCTTTTGTTTTCCGACAGCAATCCAGGCCAGTTAATTGTTAAAACCCTGAAATTGGCTTGGGTAAAGAGGAATTTTGTCCAGCGGCAATGCCGGTACTTTGATGTGTGATTGGCTTCTACTGCGAATATTAGCACGATTACCGTAACTGAGTAAACAGGACTTATTTAAGGTCACTTACATCAAAGCAAACTACCACGGAGTTTTATTTTAAAAGCATTATTTCTTAAACTTCTTTATCGTATTTTAAAGATATTATTTAAGTTTAGTGCAGTGGTGCCTATGATTCGAATCAAATGTATGTACTTCATTCATCACAAGTAAAATCTTCAATCTGCACGTGGTGACGCCATGATGTAAACATGCGTACAATAAATGCTCGAGTATTAATAAACACCATTTTCATTGTTCTCATCCTGGTATCACATTGTAATGAATTAGGCATTTCCATTTTCAGGGGAAAAAAACTCCCCAATAATTACAGGTGACTTTCGCCAATTTTAATGCAATAATGCATAAACTGACAAGTGTAAACTAGAGCACAATAGAGAGAAGTTATTGTTGAATGGGTATAACATACCGCTAATGCTCAGTTCTTCTCATCATCTGATTAAATTACACATATTTGAATTTGATAGAAATAATAAGAAAACAGAGAAAATTCAATATATTTATTGACTCTTCAAACAAATTATAATAATTTATAATATTTCCATGTAATAATTCATAGTGAGAGTCCCTTAACAACCACGAAGGCCTGTTTATTTTACATGAGGTTAAGATCGATAAAATACGCCGATCGATCAGTAGAAGAAAAAAAATGTTTTAGGTGTCCCAAGACTTATAGTACATGAAAAAATTGCTTTAACTTCATGTCCCAACTTTTATAGGTCATGAAAAAATTACTTTTTAAAATAATTAAGGGTGTCCCAAGACTTATGGTGTCGCAAGACTTACCATGATTACGGTCAAACTAAACTGCCTTGGTTCTGTTTTCATACAACTTCGCAAATTGAGTATGTACTTGACTCAAAATTGTGTCCACCTTTAATATTTGTATAGTCCCGTTTAAAGGCAAGTATCTCAATCTTCAGCCACAAACATAACCACCCTTTTTCAAGATTTAATACTAACTTGTGTGGCAAATAATCAGCATGAAAAGTGAGTAGATTGTTACTGAAAGTTGACATGTTCTGATATTTGCATAGAAAAATGCTCGACTAAGATTCAAGAAACGTTTGCAAGAAACAGTTTAACTCTTTAACTACTAGTGCTATGTAGTGGCTCACTACTCTGCCTAGCTGCTGGGGTCACTACTGCAGCTGATTTGGGAGTGGACTACCAGAGCCTGATGCTGCTGTAGCCAAATGATAACTTTTTAGCTGATGTTTTGGGAATATAGGCTAATTGTTTTAGTTATTTGCTGTATAACAGACTGATTTATATTATAGACTAAAACCCTGCATATATAAAACTATAACTACCTTATGTCTGTTTGATTCTTGTATCCTGCTGACATCAACAAGATTGGTATAAAATCCATGAATAGAACACAAAACAATATTTTTAAACACTATAATTAAGCTCAGTCATTTATACAAAGTTATTGGTCATGTAATTACTAAAAGAACATTTAACTTCTTAATTCAATATTGTCAAGTTCGTCCTCAGAAAAACCTGAAAATTCTGAATCTGCATCGCTATCGTAAGCAAACGCCATTGTTTCCACTGTCAACTACAAAGGCATGTATTAACAAACACGTGGTACAAAATTGCAATCAAATCCCCGGATTTAGTAAGAACAATCATTTGTTAACTCTATTTTGATTGGTTGAATGTCCTTTTACTTCCAATTATTGACCAATAAGACCAATTGTAACATGAACATAGAGAGCGGATCTATCCATCATGAGGGTACAGGAAGCGTATCCAGCGAGCAGATATATCAGTCACTAGGGTAACGGGTCAGAAAGGACCGGTACGGAAAAGGCCCGGGTTAAAAAGGACTGGTCCAGAAAGGCCAGCAACGGGTCAGAAAACACCTGGACGGAAAAGGTACGGGTAAAAAGGACCGTTTAAAAGATTGATTAATAATAATAATAATAAGAAGAAGAAGAAGAAGAAGAAGAAGAGGAGGAGGAAGAAGAAGAAGACAGTGTTACTACAATACCCATATCTATTCACTTCTAAGTCAATGACATTTTTAAATATATTGCTAAAACACTGAGCTGCCAAAACAGAAGCACTGGTCAGTGAGGATTAACACCTAGAGAAAAATAAAGCAAGGATAGCAAACAGCAGACCTTTACCGATTACGCAGATTGATATACCGATATTAGGAAAGAAGCAGCGATCGCATTGTACTTTTCACACTTCCTTTACCTGTTTTCTGTCTCAGATTTATTTAATATGTTAGGAAAGTTTGATAATCACAATTAACACACAAATACAAGTCTCTACAATCACAACTCTTTCCCATGCCTCCAGTCTCAATAGCGCTTGATGTGTCATACGATTTTAACAGTTTTTGTAACGATTACTGAGACACTCCTGACTGAACTACCCGAGGCAATTATCTGTAAACTTCCTAATGGACGAGAAAACATCTACTCCCATAAGGTATATGCGCATGAGCAGCAACAAATAATAAGATAATTACAACATGTAATACCTATATAAATGGCGAAGTCTTTACTGGTGATCACTAATTCAGGTGCTTAGAGATTTTTTTGTATGCTATGTTATTACAATCTTTTATTTAATTTTAGCATTGTTTTACTAAATTATCTGCTGTGTACAATTTATCTCAGCTACACACAATTAGTTTTTGGTACTTATTATTTCATCTTGTTTCACTATACTCTGTTTTCCATACCCGTCTATCAATTTATTACGACTTATAAAAAAGATGAGCAATCCTTATAATGGCGTACGTTTACTGTATTCATTGTGCTCGGGAATTTAGGCCACGACAGCATGCGATTGCTTGTGAGGTGTGTGGGTTATGGCTACATCGCTCGTGCAACACTGGTAAGTACACTTTTAAATATATTCAACAAGGTTCATATTAATAAGACTATGCTTAAGCTGTACAGGTAATATACAATATTGCCACCAATATCAACCATATTTGATAACATATATGCGTTTTACCCTTACAATTGGCTACAGTCAGCCATAGTATGTGAAAAAATCATAATGCTTAAAACACACGCTTATGCACTAACTTTATATATATATATATATATATATATATATATATATATATATATATATATATATATATATCATTTACATGTGTGAAAATCTTCAGATTCACTTCTATGTGGCATAATCATTAAATTGGAAATAGGGGAGCACGAGCAAACACATTTTTTATTCTTACGTACTCGACCTTGTCTCGAAGTCACAAGTACTACAATGAAACATATAAAGATGGCGGTGCAGGCCATTGAAAATAAAATTATCAACGAGACTTTTGCCCATTGCTGAGTTTTACAACACAGGGCACAAAAATTAAGAAACTTCTTTATTTAAGAAAATTCTCTTTATTTAAGACAATTAAGACAATTCTCTGCTAATGATGGCAAAATTTAGCTTCATGTGTTCCATTAAATCTCGTATGAATGTTTTGGCCTTTGCATGTTTAATTGTACATCCTACAGAGTATGAATCGAAAATATTTATCTAAGAAGATTATATAATACATTATTTATTCTAGGAATATCCTTGCTGGCGTACAGGGAGGCTGTAAATAACAGAGGGGAAATCAGTTTTACCTGCAGGCCATGCAGAGAATTGAATCAGGTATGATATAAAGCAACTAAAATATAAGAAATCATTTTTACCACATATGACCATGGCGGTGGTAGGTGAAGACAAAGACGATCCGATGAACCCAACTTTGTTGTATATATAAACAAGTAAAAATATAGTTGATTAATTTCTGATAAAATTCACGGCGGTTATGCAGAATTAGTGCTGTCAAGTCGTAACACTATTTTGTTCCAGATGAGCGTTTATCGAGGCAAATTTTGCATTTAATAAATATACCTTAATCGTTTACAACAGGTTCCTTTGACCATAGCTGTATCAGACGAGGACCAAGACGAGCCAGTAGATCCACCTTTTTTGGAGTTAAGTGTAAGTGTTTAAACTTCATAAGGCGACACGAGGAATTTTAAGGACACTTGTAACAAGGTAAACAGCAGTTAAATCATGTTCATTTCGTATTTATGTTGTATATATAAACAAGTAAAAATATAGTTGATTACTTGCTCATAAAATTCAAGCCGGTTATCCAAAAATGCTGCTGACATCTTTAATCGAAAAGTGCCCTGATATAAAAAAAAAATCATTATCTGGTGAGAAGAAAAATAGAAAATGGAATCATTTTTATTGTTTGATTTATTTCATAGATCCCTAGTATTGGCGAGTTGTCGAACGATATTCCTGTGGCCGAGTCAACGGCAATTGAAATGGATCCATATGGGGCGAGTACGATTGTCCACATCCACGACACAGACACTTCATTCGATATCAGTGACAGAAACATTGGTCCAGTGAATCTTATTGAAGAAGAGTACGTATATGCAAGTAATACCAGTAATATTTGCAAAGAGTATGGGAATCGTTATTATAAACTTGATTTAGAACTCATAGGTAATCATATATAAACATGAAACATGTGCAACCGCTATACTTCCTTAAAACATAAATGCATCAATTTTGTATGATTGCTTGCATAAAATTGTTCATTTCAGGTCAGTGCACGATGTTTTGACTGAGACGATGGTCGAATACCGTGGTACAACGTATACAATCCTAGAGGAATCTTCACAGAAAAATACCCGGCTATTGGTGTCCAGTCTTGGTTATTCATATGGGGTAAAGGTGTGTGAAAATGCAAAATTATAAATAATAATGTTGTGTATGTCTTGTTGAAAAAGTATGTGTGTGTCTGCGTTTGTAAAATGCGCGAAACGGGGACATCATTGTGAATACACACCAACAGACCGGGGAAATTCCCGTTTTGTAATGTCGGCTTAAATGGAATGCGAAGAACTTACTTAATGATACAAACCTTTAAAAAAGCATATCTGAGCGTCGCCCCATTGTGTCGGTATTTTTTCAGATCATGCTATATACAACAATACACACGTCCCACTCGACTCAAAACCTCGTGTATATCAGTCGGAAAACCGCGTCCCCGTTTACGCGTAAAAATTCAACCAAATTAGATCGGGAACTCAAGAAAACTGAATAAAAGGTTTCATGCAGATATTATGCATGGTTTTTACGATGCGTATTAAAATACATCTTCTTCGAACTTAATTTGTTAAAATAAAAATGGCCCCATTTTGATGGTAAAAATCATACGTTCCCGTTTTGTAGGTTTTACAAGAATGTGTGTGTGTGTGTGTGTGTGATATCAAATCTTTAATTCTATTACATTTCCTCATTGGATAAGACTGTTCAAGGACATACATGCATGCATTTTTGTCCTTGCAGCGAGATAACGTAAACTCTCCTTTGTGGCGCTGCACTTCTCGAAGTGTCAGCGTGAAGTGTCCAGTGACAATACGCCAGCAAGGGAACTTGTTTGTTCAAAGCTATGCTCAGCACACACACCCCGCTGTCCCTGACCATCAGCTAAAGGCACAGGTGTACGCCAAGGTAATTATTTGTCAGTATAGCAGCTAAGTGTGAAATTTGTACAAAAAAAAAACGTACATTTGAAGTGCTTTTTATAATGATTTTGTCTTTCGTGGTAAAGGCGAGAAATTTCCATATATGTTTAGTGTTTAATTATACGCTTGTGATTACCTCCTTTGACATAACAGGATTTCCTATTTCTCAAAGGTGAGACGTGCTGCTGGAGAACAACTATTCACACCAGCCTTGAAAATTGCAGAAGACGCTATTCTGGAGAGTTCGGGACCAGATACAGTCTCTCTCCCAAAGAAGGCGCTTTTGAAAAGAGTTGCTAATAGAACCAGAGCGAAGCTACGTACAGAAGAGCCAAGAACGTTGGACTTTGAAGTTGGTGGTTTATATAGAACTCAGACAAATCTACAGTTATATATAAAATTTAAACTAATTGATTTTTATTTTTGTATAATGTTTGCTCATTAATCTTACTGTCTGCTATCAAACTTTTTTTGAATAAAAAATGTCTTATATCTAGTTTTTAATTAAACTTTGCTAGCATAAATTGTGGCTCTTTTTGTATTTGTAACTTGTAGTAATCACTATGATATGGGCACTAAAATGCATCTAACACAGCTATACTTGGATCCATATTGTGCATTATGAGAGGATGAAGTTATGAATATTTTATTACATGAATGGCGTATTCAAATTAAACCCATTGAGTGAAGTCCACACAGTTGCCGCTGTCATCCCAACCTTCGTTGGACAGCCCAGTCTTTGCTGGGCTCCTTCAGTTTCTGCTTAAGAAACTTTACTCAAGGGTTATCCATAACATTCTGTCAGGGAGTTTCACAGCCCAGCTGTGACCTCTGTACAACCACGTTGTGCCATTCAGTAACCGCTGAATCACTCACTGACGGAATGAACCAAAACAGTTTCATCAGTAGCAGCAGACAGTCCCCCTAGGCAAACATTATAATTATAAATAAAAACTTAACTGGATCTGTGTTTTCTTGTGTATAAATTGTTGCTTATGCGATTGCTTAGGCATAGTTTATACACAGCAATAGGCGACCCATTCACTACCATTCCTGCAAATAGTCCGCATTAATATGCATGAGCTGTATTAATACATCACTCACCAGCCAATCAAAGCATTCCCAGCTGTCACGTGCAGCATCTTTGTTCAATTGTTCTTGTTTGGAGTGGAGAGCGACAGCACGCATATTCCTGTCGAACCGCCGCCATCCCCGCCTCAACGCCTGCAGTGTTTCAATGGACATGGGAAAGTCTGTGCTGCTGTATGTTACTTACCCTAAATAAAGGGCATTTACTTCATTCCATTCCGTTTATTCACCCAAGAATCTAATGTCAGCGCTATATGGCGTATTCAAACTAAACCCATTGAGTGAAGTCCACACAGTTGCCGCTGTCATCCCAACCTTCGTTGGACAGCCCAGTCTTCGCTGGGCTCCTTCAGTTTCCGCTGAAGAAACTTTACTCAAGGGTTATCCATAACATTCTGTCGGGGAGTTTAACAGCCCAGCTGTGACCTCTGTACAACCACGTTGTGCCATTCAGTAACCGCTGAATCACTCACTGACGGAATGAACCAAAACAGTTTCATCAGTAGCAGCAGACAGTCCCCCTAGGCAAACATTATAATTATAAATAAAAACTTAACTGGATCTGTGTTTTGTTGTGTATAAAATGATCTTGATAACAATGATCTATTTGTTCTGATTTTTACAGCTGAATGAGGACTTCATCAACGCTCCTGACTTCTTGGTAGCAGACATCAGAATGGATGGGGAGCGACACTTCCTTCTGGCAACTGAATATCAGTTAGGACTTTTGCGAGAAGCGAAACGGTGGTACATGGATGGAACATTTAAGGTAAATCATTACGTTGTATTCATTAGTTTTTGCTGTACGAGTACCAGTTATTGCTGAGCTCCATATATTGTCGGTTTAACATTTATAAAGCACGCAGTAATAGCCTTCATGTACATTTCTTTAATAAATGTTGTTATAACTTACAGGTCCTTGGTGAACCATTCAGACAACAGGGTCAACTCATGTCCATCCATGCCTTCATCAAAAGGAATGGCGCACAGAAGCAGTTGCCGCTTGTGTTTTGTCTAATGAGCCGAAAGACGAAGTCAGACTATCTGGCTGTAAGCCATTATGTTAAGCTTTCTTTCTCTCAACCTGTTACAAAATTCATTTACATTTACTGCATGTTTATTGGATAGATACAGGATAGATAGAAGAAACAGTAACAAAATAAATACTCTCTGTGATGAGACTATTTCGTGATCTCTCGAACTTGAAACATATGTCTATTGAATGTTCAACACAGTTTTTCCAGCATTTGTATTTCTTTCCAAGAATTAAATGATGAGTCATTGTTGAATGTAAGGTAAATGACGTTATGCAACCGCTGTAGAATTGATTAGGGTCAACGCAATACGAACACTGACCTTATTTTGATTCTTTGATTACAGGTGTTTCGTTCTCTGCAGTCAAGGTTGGGTCATGTATCGTTAGAAGGATTCGTACTGGACTTCGAGAAAGGTAAGCTGTTTATTAATAACATTAATGTAAATTTAAAATTGAACATTACTCAAAAACGCTAACAGTGCATGGCAGCAAAAATTAATCACATCACGGAATATCATTAGGACAACAGTATTACATTTCGCATAGAATTGCTTCATATACAAACAATATATAATTAAGGGATTTTTATTTGCATATTTTCAGCTGCATGGCTCGCCATTAGAGAGGCCTTTCCCGACATCAAACTTAAGGGCTGTGCCTTCCACTGGTCCCAGGCCGTGTGGCGACACGTTCAGTCCATTGGATTGGCTGAAACGTACATGCGACGAGAGGGCCTTCACTCCTTCGTCCATCAAGTGCTGGCCCTTCAGTTCCTGCCCAGCGCTCACATACGTCAAACAGTGCAGATGCTGCAAATGAAGGCTACAACCGATGCTACACGGACCCTTATCAGATACCTCCACAGGCAGTGGCTGGACAACCCAGTGTTTCCAGCTGAGGCCTGGTCAGTCTACCGCCAGAAAGTATGAACGAACAACGACGTTGAAGGTAAGCAAAGCAAAAATAAAGCATATCAGTATAAAGATATTATTCTATTAATATGCATGACATAATTCTCAGTATCATATTAATATTTATACATCCTGATATGTAAAAAAATTATTACGTTTACGATTCAATTGTTCGTTATCTGTTATACAATTTCAGGCTGGCACCATCGTATAAATTCAAGGGCAGCACACATGGGACTAGGCTTCTACCAGTTAGTGCCACTACTGCGGAGGGAGGCCGATCTGGTGCGCTTAGCCGTCCAGTGTAACGACCTAGGATGTGAGAGACGTGAGAGACGAAGCAGCAGATTTGATAAATCATTCAATACACTTTGGGACCATTACATGCAGCACGAGATCAAAACCTCTAAGCTTTTGAGCTCCGTCGGCGAGCTGTATGGTCTCAGAGTGTAAGTATAAACACAAACTTTGAACATTGTTAGATCGAGTGATACATGCATGAAATCGATATGAAAATTACTTATTTTCTCAGAAATTGTGAGTATTAAAATCGTTATGTCTTTAATCTGCTGAAAAACAAGATTAAACTACGTCGTTGATGAAATGTGACCGGGTACTTGCGATTTGCATTAGTAGTTGCATGAGTACACAAATTAAACTAACCACATTTTCAAATGTTGTAGAGAAAAAAATAAGAAAATATTAAATGAAAGTCGTATAGTGGTTTAACAAATTACAAGAAGACAAGTTGATTTTACAGAAAATTCAGTCCTTGTTTATACAACAATATATAATTTAGAAGGTCTTTTGTCAAAATGTAAATCAACCCTTTTGTTTTTTAATGATGGATTTTTAACCAGATCGTCTTAAAAAGATTAGTTTGGGATTTTATTGGCACAGACAAATTCAGGGTGAAACTCTTTTCATAACAAGACAAGATTCAAATTATTTGCGTTTATTGTTTGTTTTTTATACTGTAATAGGAAATGTTACTTCCTATGAGATGCATATATATATATATATATATTGCTATAGAATGTTTTAGAATTAAAGGCTTGAAAGGAAACAAAACATAATTTATGTTCATTATGTTGTTCCCACTTAGCAACATAATGCAGCTAAATAAAGTTAGAATTTTTATTCTGTACATTGAAATGACTTTACATGCCAATTTATAGGAATATAATCAAACTTGTTTCGTGTGATACATTTTGTGGTTTTGTACATGATCATCTTTTCTGACTTCAATGTTTTTGGAGAGCCTTGAAAGAGAAACATTTTTAAATTTAGAAAATGCATGTTTTATAATCTAAAATGTTCTTTAATTCCATTCAGTAATGGTCATATGTGAACGTTGAAAAAAGTAATTTCATCCTGAAAAAAGCCGTGGAAATTTTTCTTTAGAAAAGCGTGGGAAGCATGAACAACAGTACTATATCCCTCTGTTATTATAGGATTGCATCATATATCGTAATATTAACGTCGGCAGCCACTGTGTGAAATTTTGTTCATTTTTTTGGGTTGAAAAGTGAATATATATGTATGCATGTTTTTATAGTTCGATGATTATTTTGTGCTGTAATTGTAGAATTGTTTACTATATTTTGCTGTTAAAATTATTTGACAGCCATTATGAGCAATATTGTTGTAATATTTGATATTAGATTTTAATATTCATGTATTAGCAATAATGCTTGTTCTTATAAACAAAATTATAAATCTGAAATGGCATTAGCGTTTGTTTGTGTTTTGTTGCTTATATATGTTAGACATGATATCTTTTCTTATTTTTCTCTTTCTAACCTATCATACAAATTTTTTTTGTTAATTTATTTTATAAATAACGTCTTAATTCTTTTCCAATTGTGACTTGACTTTCATGGCAACCACAACGCAATAATGGTGCATACAAGGCACAGAATATAACAAGTGTCTATTTAAAGCATAAATTATAAT
Organism: Margaritifera margaritifera; assembly: GCA_029931535.1. NCBI lineage: Eukaryota > Metazoa > Mollusca > Bivalvia > Unionida > Margaritiferidae > Margaritifera > Margaritifera margaritifera. The sequence goes on along the minus strand of JAQPZY010001401.1, from coordinate 2,133,188 downwards.
CAACGCAAATAAACTACGCATACACATGTATTAACGATACTGAATGTATATGAAACAGGAAGAGTCAATAGTCTTCGCAAATGAAAATATTCATCCATCATTAATGAAATCGTCATTACTTAATTAAGGCATTACCATGACAAAGTTCGCATGCACAAGCCACACGTGGGTTACACTGACTCGTATTCAGTCTTATATGTTATAACAAAGATATTACTGATTCGCTTTACTTCCAACTTTTTCTTACACAATTATTATTTGCCTTCTTTGTTCATTTTACATAGAACATGTACTAGCGTGACACAAGTATTTTCATGATCACTTGACGTACGATTGTGACATACTGCACAATGATTCTCTACTGCACATTATTTATAGACATTTAACAGTAAAACAAGGATTTGATATTTACATATTAGTTACTTTTATTTGACATAATACTAGTACTTGGTAATTGATACATGAATGGGCCTTTTGGGGTCGGGCCTTTTCGGACCGGGCCTTTTAAGCACTAGTCCGTTTTGGTCGTGGGCCTTTTTGGTACCGGTCCGTTTTGACCCGGAACCATCACTAGGGGTAGTAGTGCTCTGTTTACAAGCGGATTTATCAGTCACTGGTGAGGCAAGGCACATTTATGCAGCAGATATACACATCAGTCGTAGTGAAAAGTTAATAAGTGCACAAGAATGTTAGTTAAGTCTGCGGATGGCTCGATACGAGTTGCTCGGTATTAGGTGCCAGTGGATGCTAATGATACAAGCGGATTTATCAGTCACTGGTGAGGCAAGGCACATTTATGCAGCAGATATACACATCAGCCGTAGCGAAAAGTTAATAAGTGCACAAGAATGTTAGTTAAGTCTGCGGATGGCTCGATACGAGTTGCTCGGTATTAGGTGCCAGTGGATGCTAATGAACTAATTGTACATAAAAAGGAAGTCAACTGTCGTGAAAAAAAATAAAGAAGAATGCAAGAGTTTTCATACTGCTCCTATTATAACCACCATCCAAAACTTTATTGCTTCGTCTTTTTTTAACCCTTTGTTTTTTTTTTTATCAAATGTATTGGTACAACCTGTCTGTAATAATCTATGATAGACTCTGGCATTTCTTTGACAGGAGCAAGTAGCCATGCATTCTAAATTTTTCAGGTGTTAATTTTCAAAAGTTTAATTAAGTTCTTTCCAGACTTGGTCTGAATTTGTATTTATTTATGTAATGAATCATCAATCCACTCATCTTTTCAGAGTTTTGTTCCTGCACTATGGCAAGCAGTTCAGAGCACTAACTCTTGCTGGGCCATGATCCAGGGTTCTCGGGGATGCCAAAATCGGCGTAAAAGTACATGCATTTTTCATTTTTGATGCACAAAAGAGCCAAGTCCTCTGTATGCAGGTTTTTGTTGGCGAAATTCTTCTTTATTAGATCTGTTTATACAAAGGAAGTATCAATCATGTAGCATGCGAGCTATCAAAAAACTTCAAAGTGATTGTAATGTGATTAGGCCGCATAGGTAAGAACTCAGCACACAAAGAGATTAAGACACCTATCTATTGTTGGTGCCTAGTGATCATTTTGATCAAAAATTACATGAATGTGTGCTTTGACATCTCTCTTTGATAAGCTTCACTTAGCACAGTTTTAATCCATCATATTATAAAGCCTTACACTACGTTAGTAGGAACACTTGAATTTTATCGTATACTGTATTTAGAAAAAATAGTGCCAAGATTTTGGGACTTATTTTGTTTATCGGAGGAATATGAGCGCCTATGCTGATCGTCATAAATCATCATAAAATCAGCTTGTTTGTGGCATCATGTACAGTTATACTGTACATACATTTTCAGGTGATTATCATGTGTACTTACCAATGGCAACTTCACATAATTGCCTTGTTGCCAAGTGCAAGGCTAAAGATGAGCCAGACTCTTGCAAGACTGGTTGATAGAAATTAGTAGATACGTCTACTGTAGTGTTAATAAAGAAAACAAAATGCCAAAGAGACTGAGAGATCTGTGGAATGAATCATGGAATAGGACATTCTTATGTGTTGAAAAACGAGAAAACAATGAAACATTATTAGCTCTATGCACATGGTGTTGCAACTGGAAGGAAAAATGCAATGGCAACCCAAGGAACACTGAACTTGCAAAGTTCAACATTTACTAGGCATACGGTCTCAATGGATCATTTATTTGCCGTTCAAGCGCATCAGGCTAAAGACAAGAAAACTAATATGCCCAATAATCATCAAAAATCTGATTAGTAGTGAAATACAAAGAGACTCTGATGAGTGCAAAGAGGCACAAATCAGAACTAGGTTCTGCCTACCTACAGAAGCCCAGCCACTGAACCAGCTCAGCAAATTAACTGAACTTCAGGTAACATTTTTAGATCTCAATTACTTTGTTTTAGAACATACCGGGTACACTGATGTGAAAGCTTTTTAAAAAGAAATGTATTTCTTCTTGATATAAAACCATCATTCTTACACTGTTATTGTGTTATATATCCAGTGGATGACACAACTCCTGTTTGTTCCAAGTTTCTTGTTATATACTGAAAGTTAAAATATTAAATTTAAATTTTAACAAATATATATGTATAATCCTTTGGATAGTTTTTGTTCCCCACGATATATATTGTTAATATTATGTTTTTTGATGCTCAATTATATTGTCTGTTATTACGCTATTTAATATTTTGTACTTTATTTATTGATATGTCAAATTCATAGGTTATATTCACGAAAATTGGTAGATATCTTTCCAAATATTTCATTGCTTTTTACTAAACGTGAAAAATGCAATCATTGTACAAAGACACATGCATGTAACGCATGAACAATTTTAGGGTTTTTCACACCTGTCATAAAGATGAGACTGGAGAGTAAAACACATAAACCCGAATTTATGATTCGTTTCTTTTCCTTCAGAAATAAATGAATGTCCTGCTATTCAAGATTCATCCAGAGTGTACTTTGGTGAGCAAGCCAAAACAGAGATGTTGGGATGCAATCAATTCCGCATTAAAGGAGAAAATAAACAGGGACATTCATGCTTCAGATTTTATAGGACTGATTGTGGATGAGAGTATTAATGTGACAATGCATAAGAAGTCAATGTACAGTGAAACTCCTCAAAACCGGAATTTCCTCAAGACCAAATTTTTTTTTTTTCCCCAAAAGTTTCCTTCTTTAATATCATCATTTTTTCCCCAGTAAACCGAAACCCCTCAACTCGGAACACCGGAACAATTTTCGATCCCAAATTTCAATTCTACTCTTAAAAATAAATTTGCAATGTATATGAATAAGGTTTAATGGCACATCAGCACATTCTTGGCAATACACTGTTGAGTAAGTTTAGGCATCCGCAAGAAAGGCACCTAAAAAAAAGCTCTAAATCAGTCAAATCTTTCAAATACAAACTATAAATTTATTTCAAAAATATCCTGCACTCTTTTAAAAAAACATCTAAGACATTAGCTGGAAAGTTATATCATCACAGGCTGCATCCCTGGGCAAACAGGCTACCTCCATTAGTAGCCTCTTACAACATGCAGAAGGATGCATCAACCTATTCTACATCCCAGAGCCCAGTTAGGGAAGAGGGGGCTGATTTTGTCATGTAAAAAATATCCTTAAACTTTCTGAGATTCCTTTTTGAATTTAATTTTCTTTTTCAATATACTGATTTTCTGCAAAGCTGACAATATTGGCACCGACAATAAATGTCAGATTCACTCAAATGATTTTCAATAGACAAAAATCATTACATGCATGTATTTAAGTAGCCATGACCGTCGTTTGTCTTCACTCGCTTGTCAAGATGTCAGAACAAGCAAATAAGCGTTGTAGAATTGAACTATCCTTACAGGATAAAAATAGTCCAATCAAAGAGTATGAATCTGTACCAAAACCTACACTGAAGAAACTAGGGGAAACATTCAACATAGGAAAATCTATTGTTTCATATATTCTAAAGAAAATGGAAATCACAAGAATGAATTTGAAAAGAACGGTGAAGCAAACAAGCATTGTTTCAATAATGCCTGCAAATTTGACAAACTGAATTATCTAGTGTGGCCATGGTTTAGCCAAGCTAGGGCCAAAAACATTCCAATCTCAGGCCCTATAATCAAAGAAAAGGTGAGTAACTTTGCCAAAGAACTTTCAATTTTGGACTTTATAGGATCTAACAGATGGTTAGACCGTTGGAAAAAGAGCTATTCTGTAAAGGGATTTAAAGTTAGTGGTGAGAGTGCAGTGTTGAAACAGAGATAATGGAAGAATATCGAGAAAGAATACCAGAAATTATTAGGGATTATACTCCTAGTAATGTATTTAATTGTGACGAGACCGGGCTCTTTTTCCATGCACCTCCTGACAAAACTTTGTCAGTGAAAGGAGAGGTTTCAAAAGGCCATAAATCCTCCAAGGAGAGGACAACAGTGACGTTTTGTTACGACTCTATGGTCTAAGAAAAATGTAACAGAAAGAAAGTGAAACCAACAAATCAAGTAAAAATCAACAAGCAATTTATTACTAGATAATTAAAATGAAAAATCAAAAAGTCACTTACAGTAATGTGTTTTGAAATCCTAATAATCCAATAAGAATGATTGTTCTAATCACAAGTCCTAAATATAGAATGTTCCGAATTCACGGCTGTGTCCTTGAATGTTATGATGTGCTAATGGTCTCCAAAGTCCTGATGTACTAGAAATCTTGATGTGCTGATGTCAAAATGAAGTATTCCAAAATCTCTGAATAAGTTCACTTAAATTCCAAAATCATCAATTAAAAATCCAAAATCCAAAAGTTTATGAGCACTGTTATAATCCAATGAATATTTAAAATAATTCCTCTCTTAGAATTTGGAATGAATTTTCACAACTGTAATAGCTCTTTACAAGATTGATGGTAATGTCAAAACTGAAAAATGTCCACCAAACATGGTATATATAAAGATTGGTCACATGACAGAATGTTCTAGAATATGAGTCATCTTAATGGAATTCTAACTGTAAACAAAATTCAACCTTGACCTTCAAATTGAGAAAACATATTGATCAAAACAACCTAATTCAAGGACACTAGTTAAACATGTTTTTCCTGATAAACATAAAGATTTAAGCAAATATTAAAGTGAAGAAACATTTATAATTTCCTAAAATATTTATAATATTATATAAACATCATACATAACAGTTTGCATGCAGTGCTACAGGTGAGAAATTTAAACCACTTGTAATCTGCAAGGCTCTGAAACCCCGCTGCTTTAAGGACATTAATGTTACAAATTTGCCAGTGACACACATAGCTAACAGGAAATCATGAATGACTACACAGATATTCACTAAATGGATGAATGATGTAAACAAACAGATGAGTCATCAGGCAAGACAAATCATTATGTTCTTGGACAATGCTACATCACACGGATCTGATCTACATTTGAGTCATGTGACTTTGAAATTCCTACAAGCTAACACAACATCACATTTGCAGCCTCTTGACCAGGACATAATTCATGCATTCAAGGCTAGATAATGGAAACATCTGCTGCGTTGTCTTGTGGCTAAGATTAATTGTGCGGACAGTGTTAGTGAATTTTGTAAGCAAATTACTTGGTTGGATGCTATCCACTGGATTTCGGAAGCCTGGTCAGAGACAACGCCTGGTACAATCAAGAAGTGCTTTAAAGTTGCCGGCTTCCCTATTAATGGCAGACAATGATAACGTCAGTGAGGATGATGATGAAGACGATATTCCCTTGGCTTTACTGACTCATGAATTATGATTGGACCATGACCCTGAGCGCCTATATCGTTTTTACAACAATGTTCCTGTTGAGGATAATTCCGATGACTAGGAGAGTGAACCTGTTACGCAGTTTTGTGAAAGCAATCAGACCAATGATGAAAACGATGAATATGATGATGACAATGCATGTTCATAGCAACCTGGCAGTGATATGACATACCCCGAAATTTTAGAGTTTATAAAGAGATTAAAAACTTTTGCAATTGCAAACGATGACCATTATTTGGCTATGGCACAAGAAATGGAGTCATTAACACAAGCTACATTAATTAGATAACGATGTAAGAACAACAGACAACGCTCCATGCCTTCTTCAAGCTAGGCTCTTGAACTATGAACATTATGAATTATACGGAGTAATTACATATTGTGGAGTATCATTCATAATTCCAATGGACTTAAAGTTATAAAAGTACTGTATTTCATTCCTTCTATGTTTCTTGTGACGAGAACTGTATTTCTATGTGGAGCAACTATATTAATTCCTGTGAAAGGATTAGGGGTGAAACGATTCATCGATATATCGATACACCAATACTTTTGCCATATCGATACACATATTGTTATGGAATTATATATATTTTTCCTTTTAATAATGGTATAGTTTATTAGTTTATGATCTCTGTTCTTAGTCTAAACAGCTGTAGTCTTACGAGTATACATACGGTAGCCTCAATCGATATTTCACCTATTTGCTTGTAGCTTTAGTCATGTGACATTTTCTGCGCGAAAGAGTAATGAACTTTTGACCTAGTTCTTGTACTTTTAGGAGTAAACATTATATTGACTAGGAATTATAGTTGAAGGTCACATTCGAAATGAATCAATACAGTGTTTACTGTTTAAAACACTGGTACTCAAGCACTTTAGCAGAATCACGCATAACCTAATTCCTGATTGGTTCGGTGAGGGTTCCATTATTTTGTATTTTAAATCTTGAAAGCTTGTTCGAGTCTTTTCTTTTGTTACATAACCCCTAGTCGTAACAATATCGATACATGAGGTGAAAAATCAATACAAAACGATATCTACACTATATAAGTTACTTTAATCTTCAGCAGTCATGAGTAATTATTAGTCGTTTGCCTTCTTATTCTTTAAACTGAGAATCAATAATGTATCGTATCATAGGCTGTGTATCGTGAATCTATCGATATGCGGCACAGGTGTATCGTTTCACTCCTGGAAGGATACAGTTTTTGGTAGGAACATATATTGTTCAGCTAATTCTTCATTAAATGCATGCATTAAAAAATAAAATTAAAAAATAACAGCTTTCTTAAATTTGTGCACTTTTACACACGCAGACACTGATGCTTTCGTAACCGCATTCTCTCTCTCTCATATTTTATAGTAGCAGTAGATCAATTATCTAGTCTTTAATAGCATTGTTGTCTAAAAAATAACACAACTTGTAAAAATTTTATAACATACATGTAATTGTAGAAGGCCTCATGGAAGATTGGTCAGTGGACCAAATGAGCTTCTTTGAAGAAAGTCATTATTATTACTGTTGTTATTATTATTATTATTATTATTATTATTATTATTATTATTCGTTTCCTTGATTATGTTGCTGTTTCTAATGTGAAGACAGAGACAATAGTGTCTGAGATTCTTTGAACAAAAGGGAATCCCTATGAATAAACTTGTGACTTTAGCTAGTGATCACGGCTATCAACCGCCCAACTTTTTCATTTCCCTTACTAAAACACTAAATATTTCAAAATGGATGAGCACTAGTATAAGAATCTGATGACATATATATTGATGACATAACAATACACACATAATGTTCTGCAAGGGAAAAAAAATGAGTGTCTTCAGGGCTATGACAACAACTTTTTTCAAGAAACAAGTCACTGCAACTTTCAAAATCCTAAGGAGAACCATGATGACCTATGAGAAAATATATTATAAGGAATATAATGGACAATATCAATTTATCTGTTTTCCACTATTTCTTTTCAATGCACATAATGTTTTCCACCGGTTCTTGTCAATCCACACAATTTATGTGTTTTCCATCGAATCTTTTCATACCAAGATTTGTTTTCCACTGGTTCTTTTCAATGCACACAATTTATATTTTCCACTGGTTCTTTTCAATCCACATGATTTATGTGTTTTCCACCGGTTCTTTTCAATCCACATGATTTGTTTTCTACCAGTTCTTTTCAATACACATGTTTTATGTGTTTTCCACCAGTTCTTTTCAATCCACATGATTTATCTTTTCCACCAGTTCTTTTCAATCCACACAATTTTTGTTTTCCACCAGTTATTTTCAATCAACAAGTACTGAAAAGTCTTGAAAATTCCCCAATTTTAAAAGATTCTTTTTCAAAAAGTGACTACAGATTATTTGTCCTGACAAAAAAATGTAGCTATTTTTAACTGCACTACTTTCAGAGTTTAATTCAGTATTAAAAAAAACAAAACTTTCATTGGCACGAGAATTTTCCAAGCAATTGACAAAATTTTTGTCATACAAAAACATGCATGTTTGATTACAATACAATATAGGTGTATGGAATTTTCAGTTTCTGATCCTACTCTCATTAAACTAGAGTCCACACCCAGTAACTAGTAGTATTTTCTTTAACAATTTCCCTTTTACTGCTTTATTTCCTTTCAGTTTTTTTTTTTTTACAACTAAAATATCTAATTGAATGCTAAATCAAGAATGTCGACAAATTTAATTTTCTGAGGAAATATAGTGTCATAATTTCTACAATCCCATAAGTGGTAACCTAGTGGTCAGCATTGGCTAAATATTGGCAGTCAGTAGGACATGCCTCAAACGAGTAATCCCAAATTTGTTGTTTTCATTTACGTGAACTGGCATCTGAAAAGTTCTGCTACTTTATTTATTATTAAAACCCCTGCCGTACACATTGTAATGGACATGGCAGTATACCGTGGGTCTTTATAGTGAGAAACCACTTTAATAGAAATCTGCAATCCTTGTAAACTTGGAAATATTCACAAAAATAATTCAAAATATGGACAGTTCCTTTTTGTGTGTATGGTCCCATCTAAATTTGCAATGTATATGAATAAGGTTAAATGGCACATCAGCACAATCTTGGCAATACACTGCTGAGTAAATTTAGGCATCCGCAAGAAAGGCACCTAAAAAAAAGCTCTAAATCAGTCAAATCTTTCAAATACAAACTATAAATTTATTTCAAAAATATCCTGCACTCTTTTAAAATAACATCTAAGACATTAGCTGGAAAGTTATATCATCACAGGCTGCATCCCTGGGCAAACAGGCTGCCTCCATTAGTAGCCTCTTACAACATGCAGAAGGATGCATCAACCTATTCTACATCCCAGAGCCCAGTTAGGGAAGAGGGGGCTGATTTTGTCATGTAAAAAATATCCTTAAACTTTCTGAGATTCCGTTTTGAATTGAATTTTCTTTTCAATACACTGATTTTCTGCAAACCTGACAATAGTGGCATCATTCAATAGAGAAGAGCAAGTTGAGAGTGGAACCCAATATTGCTTATAAAAATCTTGACTCTATGGGCTCGAAACACTGGCATATATATATATATATATATATATATATATAAATAAAAATTCCTTCTTAAACAAAATATCTGATTTAGCCAGAATATGCCTTTATACAAGTTCTTAATAAACGGTATCAGGACATCTCCCCCCTGGACATTCCCCCCCCCCCCCGGACTTTCCCCCCCCCCCCGGACATCTCCCCCCTGGACTTTTCCCCCCCCCCATCAAATAGGACTTTTCCCCCCCAGTCATTTCCCCCCCATTATCTTTATACTACTTTATTTATATATAGTAACATTTAGCTTTGATGTATATTCGCACCTCGCATCACCGTTAGTGCATAGGTATGACTGTTGTCACCTGAAATAAATGCATTATCAAATGTAAAATATCTACTTTCCTGACCTCTCTCTCTCTCTCTCTCTCTCTCTCTCTCTCACATACAATCATGCTTTTACTCACTGTAGAACAGGAGGTTTCTTTGAAGTATAAAGAGGCTTCAGTCTAACCTTTATTTATTGTGCATATTTGGTATATAAGATAAACAACAGAAGGATAACCCATCGTTCAATTAATTGTAGTTGTTTCAGTACAGTACTCAGGCCAGATGTCAACATAAGCGGATTATGATGTAACAATGCACTGTAAAGATGGGTTTGTCAATACGAACAAAGGATTTGTTTATGTAACATATAAATTCCAGTGCATTGTGTTGCCAAGTTTGTGGCTTCCTTTCGTGGTTCCTTCGAATTTCTCCACTCCAGATCCATGATTGTATGTACAAATTAAAAAGCCAAAAAGGCTGTCGCCAAAACAATTGCCAGACGAGCGAAGCCCAGGATGATCCCTGATACTCGCTTTATTTATTCATTGTATCGTTGAGCTTTGATGTATACTCAATCAGTTTTAATGTTTACTCGTTCTGTATCTATATAAACTCCAAACAATTTAAACCAATACATTTTTTGAAAAACCCATGAGATGGAGTTGGAAACTGTTGCGAGTATTCGAGGAAAAAATAAAGTTGTGTTAAATGGTTTTGTTTATGTTAAACAAAAAAGCTTAGCAAACAATGTTATAAGTTATGAGTGTGAGCGTCGTCGAGGTGCAGGAAAAAATACAAGTGAATGTAGGGCAAAAGTTAAATTAAATGAAGATCTGTCAGTAGTTAGTTACCTGCATGAGCACACTCATACTGCTGATTCGGTTCATTGTGAGGTTTTGACGGTCCGGGCAAGTATCAAACGAAAAGCAGAGGAAACTGAAGAAACACCGCAACAAATTCTGGGTCAAGAATTGCAGCAACTAAGCCAGCAAGCTGCTGTTCAGATGGTGCCAATTCGACATCTACGGAGAAACATCAGAAGAGTTAAACAGAAGAAGAATGCAGTTCACCCTCTTCCAGTCGACCGCACATTTGAAATTCCAGAAGAATACAAGAGTTTGGCTGATGGAGAAAATTTTCTACTCTACGACAGCGGATGTGATGACCCCAACCGAATCTTGATTTTTGGAACAGAACGCACACTAAATTTGATTAAAGATTCACAGGATTGGTTCATGGATGGAATTTTCAAGGTGGTACCTGAACTGTTTTTTCAATTATATACAGTACAAGCTCTTGTAACTGGATCAATTGTTCCGTGCTTGTATGTTCTCCTACCAAACAAAACACAGGTTACTTACTGTCGTTTATTTGAAGAAATCAAAGTGCTGCAGCCTCAAGTTCATCCAACAACAATTACGACGGATTTCGAAAAGGCTGCAATTAATGCAGCCACCGAGTGTTTTGCAAACGTTGAAATACATGGCTGCTTCTTCCATCTTGCACAAAATAGATTCAGAAAAGTTCAATCTGTTGGACTGCAGGATCGATACCAGAATGATGAAGATTTTGCCTTGTCAATTCGGATGATTGCGGCGTTAGCATTCGTTCCAAGAGAAAAGGTCATCGAATCATTCGAAACACTTCAGGAATCGTTGTCAGAGGAGTTTGCCACTGTCATGGATTATTTTGAGGACAACTACATTGGTCGTCTCCGTCGTAATCGCCGTGCAGTAGCGGTGTTCGATAAAAGCATTTGGAGTGTGCATTCACGTGTTGCCAACAGTTTGCCCAGAACAAACAATGCTGTGGAAGGTTGGCATAGAAAGATGCAGTCCGCAGTTTCCTGTCATCATCCAAATATCTGGAGCTTCCTTCGGATTCTTAAACGTGAACAGAGCTTAAATAATGTCAACCTAAATCAGATCTTCGGTGGACATTTGCCTGAACAACCAAAGAAGAAGTACAAAGACTGTTCTTCGAGAATTGCAAACATAGTCGCCAACTTCGACAATCGTGACATCATAGAATACTTAAAAGCAATTGCTTACAACATTAACAATTAAACAATACATTTTTTTAATATCTGAAAATGTTAACTTTCTTTAACACTTACTACTTACTGCGTGTGCAGTGCTGTGCTGTGCGTGTGTGTGTATTTTCGAGGTGAAGAGATATCTTGAGATATCTGCTTTGTTGATATCAGTTCACTATTTTGAATGAATGAAATGTCAGTTCACTATTTTGAGTGAGTAAACTATCAATTCGCTATTTTGAGTGAAAACATCATTTGTTTTGCTATTGTGAAAATCGTATTTTCATTTTGTGATATACCATGAATCGTTCGTTTTTTTTTGTCCTGGTACCGTATATGACAATGTGTTTGCATTTGTATTTGTTGCATTAGTAGGATCGTGCTAATTATGTTAATTCGTCCAATATTTGGACCCATACACGCACGTATCAGTCATACTTATTTCCTTATTTTCATATATCATTAAATATTGTATTTGCATTACCATCAATAGTGTTTTGTTGTTAATCCGGAAATCCCAAACTCGGTTTTCTTGTTACAAATCTTGTTATCTTTATTTCAAATAACCTTTTTCTTTTAACATAACTTAATATAAGTTTTTATAATTAAATATTAAATGAATTAAGTTTTAAGATAATGGGGGGGAAATGACTGGGGGGGAAAAGTCCTATTTGATGGGGGGGAAAAGTCCAGGGGGGAAATGTCCGGGGGGGATATGTCGGGGGGGAAAAGTCTGGGGGGGAAATGTCCGGGGGGGAGATGTCCTAGACTCCTTAATAAACATAACCTTATGGAAACTCCACTACAAATAAAATGTTACAAAACTGAGCATGTATGGAGAGTGGATGTATGGGTAGAATTAGGTTATGGAATTTAGGCTTGCTGTATTTTAATAACCACTATAAACCTTCTTGCCCCTGCATCCAGCCACTTTTCTCTCGGCTAAACAAGCAAGTGACAACTAGAGTTTATTTCCAGATCCATTTACTCGTGGTGTCATCATTATGTAAGTGTAACTTTAATGTCAGTAATAACTTACCTGTCACCATTATTAAGCTTTCTCCTTTCCGCATGGAAAGACCTCGTCCGTGCTAGATGCACCAAATCCCTGTTCTATAAATTTTTTAGAACATGTGCATCGATCCAGTCTGATCTGTGTCATCAGCTCGTGCTCCACTGAGCGTCCTCATTCTTTTCCGGACGATCGTTGAGTCAACATGGGGAAAACTTTATGTCGAAGAAAATATCTACATGTGCAATGGGTTCAATGCTAATAACCATGACTTGTCAGGAATATTCTCTATAATGAACATTAACCTCTGTCCGTATTTATCAAATTTGTAATTGATAACAATAACATTGATATTCGCCATTCGTGCATTGTTAACGCACTACGAGTCACCTACCCCTCCACTCTTACATAAAGGGCTTGGGACATACCTCCTATGTAAAGGGCTTGGGACAAAGTGGTAGCAATAAGTATTCAGAATTTCCTTTTTTTTAAAAAAAGTGTTGCAACATTGGGGTCCATCTTTACTGTGATTATTATTTATTAACGTAACAATTTGGTCACGAGACGGAATCTCACAACTGTTGCCTATTAGTAGATTCTAGGGCCCATATATGTTTTCTATAACATTACCTTAACCTACAATGATGCTCTGGTGTTTATCTCCGTCACGAAGTACCGAATGAACAGGCTGATGCAACCATTATTATTATCATTGTTCTGTTATTTTGTTAACTAAGTTTCTTTTTCAGAACTTAATTTTCAGATATCTCAATCAGTTGGTAATTGTGGGCATAAGAAAGGCCCATGGAACACTCACCAAACTTGTTTGTCAAGTACAAAATGTACACAAATGGACGGATGCCCCATGTGTTGTCTATGGTCAGACAACACTTGGGATATGGCCGAAAGTCATCACACTTATCTGAAGAAAGAAGCACGTTTTTCCCCTTCTAAATCAAATAAATCTTACTTAGAAAGAAATACTGAGGCAGGGGCAGGGGAAAGCGGTCTAATCTTGCCTCCCCCTTCCACGAAGAGGTGAAAAGGGAAAGAGAGGTCGTCCCTAGGGACACCTCACCTCTCCTGCAGTGCATACCTCTTCCTTTAATTCAGGTAGGTGCTCGACTGGCCCTCTTTTCGGAGGTCTGGTCGAACATCACAGAAGATCAGTGGGTCCTTTCTATTGTCAAGGAGGGCTTACGTCTACGCTTCATAGAATCCCCCTCCTTTCTGAAGGACACCCATCCTCGTCCATCAATCAAACATTTTCAAATTAAAGGAAGAAGTGCACACCCTTCTTTGGAAGGGTGTAGTGGAGAGGGACGGTTCAAAACATCGAGTCGCCAGCATTCGACTCCCGGATTTTTCTGGTCCCCAAAAAGAACGGAAAACTGAGACTGATTATCGACCTCCCCCCCCCCCCCCAAACAAATTTCTGCAAACGGAAAACGGAAACGTTCAAGATGGAAACTGCAACTTCAGTTCAGAACGCTATCAAACCAGCCAACTGGGCAGTTTCCCTCGATCTTCAGGATGCATTCTTCCACATCCCAATTTTCGCGCCGCAAAAAATATTTCAGGTTCTCGATCGGACAGGAAGTATTTCAATTCGGAGCCATGCCGTTCGGTCTCGCCTCAGCGCCCAGGATCTTTACCCGAGTCATGGGAGTAATAACTGCACACTTGAGATACTTGGGGATTCCGTTAATCCAGTATTTTGAGGAGTGGCTACAAAACAACACAAACAAATAGTCCTTATGCAGCCACATGACCCTGTTTTCTGTGGTGACGCAACTGGGACTGATTCCAAATCTAGAGAAGTCCAAACTCGTTCCTTCTCAAGATTTCGTGTATGTAGGAATGAATTTCCTTACCTCCCAGGGCTGCATTCATGTTGTCCCAGAGAGGATACACAAAATCATGGAACTTTAAAGGACATTACAGACCAAGACTTCGTTGTTGGCTCATCTGTATCTCTACCTCCTGGGAACCTTGAATTCCACGTCCAACCTGGTTCCTCTAGGGAGACTTCATTTACGTCCTCTTCAGTTTCTCCTGTTGGCAGTTTGAAGACCCCACAAGGATTCCCTCTCAATGCGAATTTCTCTAGGTCGACGTTCCAGTACCACCTAAAGTGGTGGTACAATCAAGATATGTTTCTGAGAGGAGTTCTCCTGCATGCCCCATAATCCCACTCCTATCTATACACCGACGCATCAGATTCAGGTTGGGGGGGCTCATTTAGAGCCAGAAGGAGTACTTCTCCATGGCCAGTGGTCACACGAAGACAGTCTTCTCCACATAAACAATCTAGAAATGAAAGCCGTGTTCTTCGCTGTAAAAGGCTGCCTGGAACACGTCAAAGGGCATTGCATCATGATCTCCTCAGACAACACATCAATGGTTGCGTACCTCAGATGACAAGGAGGCACTCATGCTCCTTCACTCTGCGTGGAAGCCTGGAACCTACTACGTTGGGCACAGTCAGAAGGGATTACACTCCAAGTTCGTCACATTCCAGTGAAGAAAAACATTCTGGCAGACAGTCTGTCAAGAACAGGCAAGGTGGTCCATACAGAATGGTCTCTTCATCAAGCGGTTGCAGAGTCTCTGTTCAGTCTAAAGGAGCGACCTCTAGTGGACTTGTTTGCGACAAAATTCAACAAGCTCCCATTTTATGTCTCCCCAGTCACAGATCAGGCAGCCTGGGCAGTCAACGCCTTCAGCCTAAACTGGGATTGACTGTCAGCTTATGCATTCTCACCCTTCCGGTTGATTCCACAAGTTTTACAGAAGATCAGGATGTCCACCGCATGATCATCCTGACTGCACCTATGTGACCTCAAAGGTCGTGGTTCAACGACTTACTCAACCTGTTGATCGACAAACCAAGAGTATTACCTCTGTGGAAAAATCTTCTCTCACAACAAAGAGGCACTCTAGTTCACACCAATCACCAGATCCTCCACCTTCACACTTGGCTTTTCTCAAGTGATTGATCCGCCTGGCAAAGTTTTCGAGCAAAGTTGCCAACTGCATCGTATAAGCCCGGCGATGCTCTACATCCAAGGTCTACAATGCAAAGTGGAAAATCTTCTGTGACTGGTGTGTTAGGAAACGTGTTAGTCCTTGCTGACCCTCTATTGCTGCAGTAGCAGATTTTTTTTTCTTCCTTTATCGAGAAGAGATCTTGTTCAGCCTCCACAATCAAAGATATAGGGCTGCTGTTTTGAAACACTCTTAAATTCTCTAAAGGTCAATCCATTGGTTCAGATCCTCACTTGTCGGATCTTATAAAGTATTTCGAGCTTCAGAAACCAGTGTCTCGCTCATTGACACCAAAATAGAACCTTTCCGGTGTTGCGTGGGCATTGACAAAAAACAACTTACGAACCTTTGAGTGAGGCCTCTTTTGAAAATCTCACGTTTAAAACCATTTTTCTTCTGGCCGTTGCATCCGCTTGGAGAAGGAGCGCGCTACATGCTTTATCAATTGAAGAGGGATGTTTACGCTTCAATGGAAATTATGACTCTGTTTCCCTATTGTGTCAGCCTGGTTTTCTTGCCAACTGTCAGTATTCCCATCCCCAGTCTTAGTCGTATCTGTGCTGGGGATGATAGTGATAGGCTTCTAAGCCCAGTTAGGGCACTTAAATTCTATTTAACATCTGCTAAAGGGAGAAGTTGGGGTAGGAAAAGACTTTTTCTCACCTTTAGGGGTTCAGCTGATATTTCAGCATCCACTATCTCTCGATAGATTTCGCTCACCATCAAGAGAGCTTATGCAACTCTCACAGAAAGAGACTTGTCGTTCATGAAGATTAAAGCCCATGAAGTCAGGGTTATTGCTACTTCCTGGGCATATTTCAACCATTCATCTTTAGACAATATTATGAAGGCTGTGTTTTGGTGCTCACACACAACCTTCTCGTCTTTTTACCTTCAGTCATTAGCAAACCAAAGCCAAGGTATCTTCTCTCTGGGTCCAATCATCGCAGCACAATCTACGACCCAGACAACTGCCACTTTGACTGGAAGGTGAATAATTTTTTCCACATTTCTACTCTTCTCAAAGTCCATCAGCCACCCTCCTTATTGACAAATTCAGATTAATAATAGTGACAGGTAAGTTATTACTGACATTACAATGTAGTTTTTTTTTCTTTTTTGGGGGGGGGGGGAGTAAAACTAATTTTAATTATGTAATTACTTACCTGTCACTACTTGATGCCCTACTCCCACCCCGCGCTGCACGAGCTGATGACGTAGATCAGACTGGGTCGATGCACATGTTCTAAGAAACTTCTAGAACAGGGAGTTGGTGCATCTAGCACGGACGAGGTCATTCCATGCAGAAAGGAGAAAGCTTAATAATAGTGACAGGTAAGTATTACATGAATAAAATTTGTTTTACTCACCCAAGAAACAACATTTCTGTGTTTACCTGTGACTATCATGGCAAATCTTCTCTTGTGCTGCCATAGGCTTGGCTTATACACCCAGAATTTTTTGTACTGTGTACTTGCTGGATAAATTATGGATTATCTCCCCATGCCCAACTAAGTACAGCAGAATTCTCCTAAGATGGCACACGCAATTTTACTAACAAGACCACTCCCCACTTTCACAAAACACAGGCAAATGTTTACTAGAGCTCTTTTTTTCAGATAACAAGCCCACTCCTTTTTCTTTCACAAAAAAAAAAGAAACTTCACAACTGCCCTGGGCTTATTATATGACAAATAATGCACATACATACATGGTTACTGTTACCCTTTCGTCTTTGAGAATACATGCTGAATTGGCAAAATTTAAAATGTTTCCTGATGAAACAGTATAATTTTCATTTTCCTGTTCATTCTGTGCATAGTACCAACAGAGTGACTTCTGAATGGCAGTGACTTTAGCATACTGATCACTATATTTCCCACTTTTGTACAAGCCAATAATTTAATCTCAAATCCAGCATCAATACTTAAAATATATTAAGCATTTGATTGTATTATATTTCTATCACACATGCGATGCTACATGAGGTAGGACCAAAATTCCATTTTAAAGGCTTCTCCCACACAAACCATTTTATAGTTGAAATCTGCCACTTTTTAAAAATATTTTTTTTGTTCTTTTCCCTAAACACAAGAGAAACGTATTTCTTTTATGCGTTCTATCCCCACATTACAGAAACCAGTCTACTGGGGACCAGAAACGTTACAGCACAATGATGCATGGCTGAGTACTCAGATGAAGACGGCGAACATGTGTACACAAGCTGTTGATTGATTACCTTATTGTTATAATCTGGAGATTTTAAGGCCAACGAGAAAAGTTTTATCAGGTGTTATAAGGAAGGAGGGAATCAAAGATGGTACATGATGGCTTTCAAGTCTTTGAATTAAGGCGAGACAAAAAAAAGGAGACCAACCAAATTATCACTCCAGGGGAAAACTGGAGTATGAATTTTCACGTTTTTTATTTCTTTAATTGTTATTGCATTCTTCCAGATGTTTTCAGAAGAATATTTAAAGCCACTCTTATACATTTTAGTTAAATTTGTGTATAAATGCCAAAACATGCACTTTTTGCCAATGCAATAAAAACACCAGCTAAGAAATATCAGGCTCAGGAATACATCTCAAGTCCAACTTGGGAACTTCCTCTTTGGGGTGATATTTGTTTTTTGGAGTATTGGAGAGCAGTCAGCAGCCTTAAAAACCCAGTCACTGGAAAACTTAAGTTTGAACTTCTTTCTGGCTGAGTATGGTTGTTTTTTCTCATTGTGACGTTCTATTGCCGATACAGAGAGGACATTCTCCATTCTTCGCAAAATACAAAGTGATTCAAGGGGAAATCTGGGCATAAAAACTATTGACAGTCTGTCAAGTGGGAAACTTAATAATCACAATCAACGTCAGCAGTGGTCACCAGTCAGTGATCTTGTGAAGGAAACTAAAAATGCTTGTGGATTTTACATTTTAAACAATCTTTGCGGTGAACTATGAGATATACAACTACTCCGTTTTCATTTCATTGACAATACACTGTCTCAAATAAATCATCATTGTAACATTTTCCATCAGGATCTGATTAATGTTCAAAACTTGCCGTTTTATTATAACATGAAGAGAATACATATTATGGCAAAAAAATGCACTTGTTTTCTTTTCAATTCCCTTAAAACATAAATTTGTGCTGATAAAAAAAAATCTACTGGTTTAGACACCAATCAACCGATTGAAATTTGTGAATCTACTGGTTTGATGTCCTGGTTTTGTTTGGGGTCCCGGGTGGCCGAGTGGTCTAAGGTGCTCACCTTTACAGATCACACACACATCTCACCTCTATTTGCACGAGTTCAAGTTTCAGCTTGGCATGACCAACATAGGTATGTGAGAAAGCTTGCCAGTAGCTTCCCGAGGGTCGGTGGTTCTTCATGGGATCTTTCCAGGTTCTTCCTCCACCAAGTATACTGGCCGCCATGTATAGCCTATCATGTGCTGAAACGTGGCATTAAACCCTACAAAACCAAACCAAACCTGTTTATGTCACATGTATATTTATATACCTATCTCACATTACAAAATTACACTAAAATACAGAATCAGAAAAGAGAATATCTGTCAACATACTGTAAAATAATTTAAGAAGCATATAAAATGTGCAACTACTTTGTGCTCTTAAAGCAAATTTTAATAACCAAAAATCAATCAATTTACCGACTGGTCCAAACCTGTAACTGTCAAAATCTGACCAAAGTTTTGTACACAATTTTGAAAATCCACTCGTTTGTATGTTTGTAAGATCATCGTTAGATCCTCTTCAAAGAGAGCATGATTAATCTAGACTTCATCCTAAGCAGGTTGGGTTGAAGGCTTTGAACTGAATTCCTTGAGCTCTAGATGCATTGAATCCTATCTGAATTTTTTTGGTCTTGTCTGCAGTATACCACAAGCAAGACATGGATTTTTAATAGAGAAAACACCAAAGAAAAAAAATGGCTTCATCCAGAAATGTTCAGCCAATCCACTTGCCCTACACGTAGATTTTAAAGCATTTCATTTGTCTATTCTGTACTTAAACTTTTGAGTTAAGAAAGTTTAAGAACCATTTTCATAGAAAGAACTAGAGACAGGCTGGCAGTGTCATTGGAGAATTTCTTATAGGATTATCAAAATTGTTCTCCTACTGATGCAGAACTTCAGTTGCTTTAGGCTGGCCTTATTTTGTTATTTTTACCTGTTCTCAAAAAATCTGGAAATCTGTGACCAAAGTTAAATGTGGAAACTGCCAAAAATATGGCACATCTCCTGGCATTATTGCTGGCTTCTCAGATAATCTCTACACATGTGACCAAAATGAAAACTAGACACTATCTGACCAGATTTAAATGTGGAAAAGTTGATTCTCATATATATATCAGGTATCCTTAAATTCTATCCCTAGTTCAACTGGACATTTTGACGGACTTGATAGGCACATGAATCTGCTTTTTGCAATATATATTCCTTTTTAAAAAATGACTCAACCACTCCACAGGTCTCATCAGGTGGTAGCAGCAGATTTCTGCACTTTTTTTTAAAGCAAGTTGTTATTTACACAATGTTCCTGTCAGTGATCATAATGCTGCCACATTTGCACTATGGTAAATCTTCTCACTTAAAGTTCATCAGTTCAGCGAAAACATCCTCTTTGTTTTTGTTGATAGATATGTCTGTTTCGATTTTATCCCTTCCACTTCCTGACTGCTGGCATCGGATCAAAGTCTATTCTATCAACACGAACAAGATTTATTCTCACATGATTGTCAACAGTGTCGACATGCAGTCTGACCTGCAGCTTAGTTTTGATAAATTCAGGTGTGAAAATCTGTACTCACACTCCACACTCGACACTGGATGTACCTGTGAAATTTCTATAAAATGAATCACATTCTGGCACTGTTCTTTCATTGGAGCTAGTTTGGTCAGGAATTCAGCTTCTGGCTGTCCTCTATAAATGTCATATAGAATGTACTTGAGAATCACCCACCCACACTTCACACTTGACACTGGAAGTACCTGTGAAATTTCTATAAAATGAATCACATTCTGGCACTGTCCTTTCATTGGAGCTATTTTGGTCAGGAATTCAGCTTCTGGCTGTCCTCTATAAATGTCTTACAGAATGTACTTGAGAATCCCCCACTTGTTAACATTACTTTGTCAGCACTGATGACTGCATCACCGTTCTCTCTCGGTTGACCATAATGAGCGCTCAAAGTCTCCACACGATCATAATCAAGATGTGGCATGTATACTAACATTTGCAGGAATAGTGTTATGCTCAAATACAGTGAATGCATTCAAAATTACATAGTCCAGGAATCTAGTCCATGTATGTTTGCATGAATAGTCTCTATACACTGTGCTGCTTGGGCTGAGAAGTCACTGTCACATGACGAACACTTCACTTCTATCCCTTTGAAGTGACTGCTGTCACGTGGCTGTAAGAAACTAGTTGCAGCAGAGAAGTCTAAAATGGGGTGCATCTTCAAGATGCACAGCTTCCAGTGATGTCAAAAATCCATCAACATGTTGCTTCATGGTAATGTACAGCAAATCTCTTGTCTGCAAACACCAAGGGTTACAGTTTTCATCCTTATTATTGCTTATGCTTGACATGGTGAGTAGTGCTCCCTTGAGCAGTAACAATGATGCTTCCTATTGTCTCATCTAGGCATATGCAAGCCTACCAATTTTTTTTAAAAAAAAAAAACTTGAGAATAACGCGCATCTTTACTCAGAAGCCAATCTTTGAAACTTACTACACTACTGTTCACTAAAGGATTAAGTTGCACTCCTCTGCCCAATTTAGTCAGCTGTGAGCAATATAGCCTTCAGGCAGTTGAGCTGTAACAAGCTTAGTTGGTGAATCCTTGATTATTTGATAAAGAAACAATGTGTAAACAAGAACTAGTTACCTTTAAATTATGTTTATCAGCAACACCTTTGTTGATTGTCCCACAAAGAAAGAACCTGTAAACTAGACAGTCACCTTTGAACTTTCCTTTGTTAAGGTGTTATATTTGATGGTTCAATGGATAAACAAATCAAAGGCAATTTTATATCATGATATTTGGGATATCCTATGACTGATGTCCAGTTGCTCCAAGTACGTGCCGCTCAAAACCTTTAAACTGACAGTCATGTCCAGCAAATACAGGGATTTAAGTAAGCCTGATATATATATATATATATATATATATATATATATATATATATATATATATATATATAACCATTTAATTAATTTGCCAAAACCAATGTGCATACAGTATCCTGCAATAAGGCATTTATATTATAATAATAAATTATCTTTTAATATAATAATATACAAACTTCAAAACTGAATCTGCACCAGAACCAAATCTTTGGATGGAGTTAACCGTAGTCTCTGCTTTTACAATGTTGCTAACATTAGAGTGCATTACATCAGGACTGAGCTAGTTATTTGAGTCATGCAGTGTATTCAAGTGATTGATATTGGAGTTGTACTATATACAACTACTAAATATTGTCTATATTGACAAAAAACTTTGACAGGAAAGGTCACCAAAATCTCCTTCGTATCACTAAAAAGAAGCTGCTATAACCCCCAACAGTTTCATTTTGTTGGATTTTTTTAAAAAAATCACAATGCCAGCCTGATACTCCAGCTCAAAAATCTTAAACTTCATATGCACATGAACTTGAAACCTGTGGAACATCAAAGTTAAAGAATATTGACATTTTAGCAATTTAAACTCAAAATTCAGTAAACAAACATTGTTACCCAATCAATATTTTGAATCAATACTGTAATTAAGCAAGTGTGTCTTGTAAGAACCAAATTCACACCATTTAAAATGTAAATCGAGTTTATCACTTTATTGTGAACTTTATCATTGTCCAATGTAATAACAAATCTGATTTTACATTGTTCCAAAAGTGTAGTGCTTTCAATCAGTTTCCATGAATGTATATTTCTTTTATCTGACCATAGATTTGCATTCCTCAGATTTTTGATAACAATTACTGGAAATGTTCACTTTTAGAATATAATGGATGCCATTTAAAATATGAACTAATGTGAAAAAGCCAAATTTGGAAACATTCAAATATCATTGATCTGACCCAACTGAATATGGAAATACAAGATTGAAGTCATTTTTTCCATTCTTGCTATTAAAAATCAACCCGGAGAGGATATCAATCAAAACTTGAATCTTATGCTCAAGGAATATATTACAAGCTCATTTCAATTGATTTCATATCAAGCATCAATATTTATAATGTATTATACAGTTGATTGTACTATGTTTCTGAACCTATCTCAAATTATAAAATTAGGACTTGGAAAAGAGAATACCTGTCAAAATATTGTAAAATTTTCCAAGAAGCAAATGTAAAGCAAAACTACTGTGTGCTTCCTAAATAAATACACTAACCAAACATTTGTAAAATCAATCAATCAATTTAGAGACAAGTACATGTACATACAAGTAACAGTGAAAATTTGACCAAATTCTGTATTAAAATTTGAAGATTCATCTTCATGTATTTGCAAGAGCAAACATATATTGTACTGAAAGATGTCCCGATAAATCTAGAGCTCATCTAAGAGGGCTATATTTTCTCAATAAAACTTGTTTTCGGAACAGATTGGTTTGGAGGCTTTTAAGTGAATTCCTTGTGCTAGAGTCAAAGTATGTATTGAATCCTATCTGAATTATTTTTGTCTTGTCTGCAGTATACCACAAGCAAGACATGGATTTTTAATAGAGAAAACACAAAAGAAAAAATAGCTTCATCCAGACATGTTCAACCAATCCAATTGCCTTGCATATAGATTTTAAAGCATTTCATTTTTCTATTCTGTACTCAACGTTTGAGTTAAGAGTTTGAAAAGCATATTCACAGAAAGGACTAGAGACAGGCTGGCATGGTCTCATTGGTGAATTTATTGCAGAATGATCAAACTGTTTTTCCTACTAATGCATAGCCTCAGTTGCTTTTGTGGGCTTTTTTAAAATGGCTTTTTCACCAATTCTCAGAATATTTCCAAATATCTGACCGAAGTTAAATGTTGAAAATAGACCATACATATGGCATGTATCACCAGTTAATAAATTTGACAAAACTAATGTACACAGAGTATCATTCAACAAGGTATTTATATTATAATAATAGATTATTTTTTATAATATTATACAGTCAAGATTCAAAACGGAATCTGTACCAGGACCAAATTTTGGGTTGGAGCTTACTATAGTTCTTGCTTTTACTATGTCACTGACATGATAGTGTATTACATCAGGACCAAGCTAGTTATTTGAGTTATGCAGTGTATTCAAGTGACTGATGTTGTAGTTGTTGAACTTTTAGTATATACAACAGCTTTTTAAACATTGTCTCTTTTGACAAAAAATTGAACTGAAAAGGTCATAAAAATCTCCTTCATACTCCTAAAAGGAAACTGCTAAAACACCCAATGGTTTCATTTTGTCATATTTTTTTCTTAGATCAGTGCCAGCCTGATACTCGAGGTCCAAAATGTAAAACTTCACATGCATATGAACTTTAAACCTGGAGTACAAAGTTAAAGAATATTGACATTTGAGAAATTGGAGCAGAAAATTCAGTGACCAAATATTGTTACCCAATCATTATGAATTTTGAATCAATACTGTAATTAACCAAATGTGGCTAATCGGAACCAAAGTAATAAGACATAAAAATGTATAGAATTTCTCACTTTATTGTGAACTTTATCATTGTCCAATGTAATCGCAAATCTGATTTTACATTGTTCCAAAAGTGTAGTGCTTTCGACAAGATTCCATGAATGTATATTTCTTTTTTCTGAGCATAGATTTGCATTCCTCAGATTTTTGACAACAAACTGGAAATGTTCACTTTTAGAATATAATGGATGCCATTACTATGAACCAATGTAAAAAAGCCAAAACTGGTATATATTTAGATATCATTGATCTGACCCAAGTGAATATATTTATAGTAAACAAATACAAGATTGAAGTCATTCTTTCCATTCTTGCTATTAAAAATCAACCCAGACAGGATATCAATCAAAAATTGAATCTTAGGCTCAAGGAGTATATTACAAGCCCATTTCAACTGATTTAAAATCAAGCATCACTATTTAAATTGTATTATACAGTTGATTGTACATTGTTTCTGTACCTATCTCACATTATAAAATTACAAGGAAATATGGACTAGGTAAAGAGGGTAGTTGTCAAAATATTGTAAAATTTCCAAGAAACAAATGTAATGCATTACTAGAGTGTGCTTCTTTTGTAACTATAACCACCAAACATTTGTAAAATCAATCAATTTAGAGACTGGTCTATACCAGTAACAGTGAAAATCTGACCAAAATGTTGAAAATCCATGGTCTTGTGTTTGCAAGATCGAAAATATATTGCATTCAAAGACATCTTTATAAATCAAGAGCTCATCTAAGAGGGCTATATTTTCCCAGTAAAACCTATTTTCTGAACAGGCTGGTTTGGAGGTTTTTAACTGAATTCCTTGAGCTTGAGTCAAAGTATGTATTGAATCCTATCTGAATTAGTTCTGTCTTGTCTGCAGTATACCACAAGCAAGACATGGATTTTTAATAGAGAAAACACAAAAGAAAAAATAGCTTCATCCAGACATGTTCAACCAATCCAACTGCCTTGCATGTAGATTTTAAAGCATTTCATTTTTCTATTCTGTACTCAACGTTTGAGTTAAGAGTTTGAAAAGCATGTTCACAGAAAGGACTAGAGACAGGCTGGCATGGTCTCATTGGTGAATTTATTGCAGAATGATCAAACTGTTTTTCCTACTAACGTATATCCTCAGTTGCTTTTGTGGGCTTTTTTAAAATGGCTTTTTCACCAATTCTCAGAATATTTCCAAATATCTGACCGAAGTTAAATGTTGAAAATAGACCATACATATGGCATGTATCACCAGTTAATAAATTTGACAAAACTAATGTACACAGAGTATCATTCAACAAGGTATTTATATTATAATAATAGATTATTTTTAATATAATAATATAGTCAAGATTCAAAACGGAATCTGTACCAGGACCAAATTTTGGGTTGAAGCTTACTATAGTTCTTGCTTTTACTATGTCGCTGACATCAAAGTGTATTACATCAGGACCAAGCTAGTTATTTGAGTTATGCAGTGTATTCAAGTGACTGATGTTGTAGTTGTTGAACTTTTAGTATATACAACAGCTTTTTAAACATTGTCTCTTTTGACAAAAAATTGAACTGAAAAGGTCATAAAAATCTCCTTCATACTCCTAAAAGGAAACTGCTAAAACACCCAATGGTTTCATTTTGTCATATTTTTTTCTTAGATCAGTGCCAGCCTGATACTCGAGGTCCAAAATGTAAAACTTCACATGCATATGAACTTTAAACCTGGAGTACAAAGTTAAAGAATATTGACATTTGAGAAATTGGAGCAGAAAATTCAGTGACCAAATATTGTTACCCAATCATTATGAATTTTGAATCAATACTGTAATTAACCAAATGTGGCTAATCGGAACCAAAGTAATAAGACATAAAAATGTATAGAATTTCTCACTTTATTGTGAACTTTATCATTGTCCAATGTAATCGCAAATCTGATTTTACATTGTTCCAAAAGTGTAGTGCTTTCGACAAGATTCCATGAATGTATATTTCTTTTTTCTGAGCATAGATTTGCATTCCTCAGATTTTTGACAACAAACTGGAAATGTTCACTTTTAGAATATAATGGATGCCATTACTATGAACCAATGTAAAAAAAGCCAAAACTGGTATATATTTAGATATCATTGATCTGACCCAAGTGAATATATTTATAGTAAACAAATACAAGATTGAAGTCATTCTTTCCATTCTTGCTATTAAAAATCAACCCAGACAGGATATCAATCAAAAATTGAATCTTAGGCTCAAGGAGTATATTACAAGCCCATTTCAACTGATTTAAAATCAAGCATCACTATTTAAATTGTATTATACAGTTGATTGTACATTGTTTCTGTACCTATCTCACATTATAAAATTACAAGGAAATATGGACTAGGTAAAGAGGGTAGTTGTCAAAATATTGTAAAATTTCCAAGAAACAAATGTAATGCATTACTAGAGTGTGCTTCTTTTGTAACTATAACCACCAAACATTTGTAAAATCAATCAATTTAGAGACTGGTCTATACCAGTAACAGTGAAAATCTGACCAAAATGTTGAAAATCCATGGTCTTGTGTTTGCAAGATCGAAAATATATTGCATTCAAAGACATCTTTATAAATCAAGAGCTCATCTAAGAGGGCTATATTTTCCCAGTAAAACCTATTTTCTGAACAGGCTGGTTTGGAGGTTTTTAACTGAATTCCTTGAGCTTGAGTCAAAGTATGTATTGAATCCTATCTGAATTAGTTCTGTCTTGTCTGCAGTATACCACAAGCAAGACATGGATTTTTAATAGAGAAAACACAAAAGAAAAAATAGCTTCATCCAGACATGTTCAACCAATCCAACTGCCTTGCATGTAGATTTTAAAGCATTTCATTTTTCTATTCTGTACTCAACGTTTGAGTTAAGAGTTTGAAAAGCATGTTCACAGAAAGGACTAGAGACAGGCTGGCATGGTCTCATTGGTGAATTTATTGCAGAATGATCAAACTGTTTTTCCTACTAACGTATATCCTCAGTTGCTTTTGTGGGCTTTTTTAAAATGGCTTTTTCACCAATTCTCAGAATATTTCCAAATATCTGACCGAAGTTAAATGTTGAAAATAGACCATACATATGGCATGTATCACCAGTTAATAAATTTGACAAAACTAATGTACACAGAGTATCATTCAACAAGGTATTTATATTATAATAATAGATTATTTTTAATATAATAATATAGTCAAGATTCAAAACGGAATCTGTACCAGGACCAAATTTTGGGTTGGAGCTTACTATAGTTCTTGCTTTTACTATGTCGCTGACATCAAAGTGTATTACATCAGGACCAAGCTAGTTATTTGAGTTATGCAGTGTATTCAAGTGACTGATGTTGTAGTTGTTGAACTTTTAGTATATACAACAGCTTTTTAAACATTGTCTCTTTTGACAAAAAATTGAACTGAAAAGGTCATAAAAATCTCCTTCATACTCCTAAAAAGGAAACTGCTAAAACACCCAATGGTTTCATTTTGTCATATTTTTTTCTTAGATCAGTGCCAGCCTGATACTCGAGGTCCAAAATGTAAAACTTCACATGCATATGAACTTTAAACCTGGAGTACAAAGTTAAAGAATATTGACATTTGAGAAATTGGAGCAGAAAATTCAGTGACCAAATATTGTTACCCAATCATTATGAATTTTGAATCAATACTGTAATTAACCAAATGTGGCTAATCGGAACCAAAGTAATAAGACATAAAAATGTATAGAATTTCTCACTTTATTGTGAACTTTATCATTGTCCAATGTAATCGCAAATCTGATTTTACATTGTTCCAAAAGTGTAGTGCTTTCGACAAGATTCCATGAATGTATATTTCTTTTTTCTGAGCATAGATTTGCATTCCTCAGATTTTTGACAACAAACTGGAAATGTTCACTTTTAGAATATAATGGATGCCATTACTATGAACCAATGTAAAAAAGCCAAAACTGGTATATATTTAGATATCATTGATCTGACCCAAGTGAATATCGAGGGTTGAACGCAAAACAACTGTAACTCAGTTTTTCATCAAAAATTTTTTATTTCATATTTAGGACCAAAATAACTTTGCACATTTATTCTCAAATTTTTAGGCCTCAATACACACAGTTTTTATTGATTTATCACTTTTTGCATTTATTGTATCTCGTATCAATTTCTGCAATACTGTTGTAACTCAAGTTACTGTAGTATTGCAGTGAACTGTCTGCAAGGTACCTATGATAGATGGTTTATGCAAAACTACTGTAACTTGAGTTACAGTAGTTTTGCATAGCATTAGTTTAATGAAGGAGTTCTTTGATATATGCAAAACTACTGTAACTCAATAGAAGTTTATAGAATTTAACTTAAAATCATCTATTTCATCAATTTACACAAACTGAGGGAAGTAAATTCTATATCATCTTCAGAAATTAACATCAGTTCATTTTTTTGTCATTTAATATATATGTATATAACATGTATATTTGCAAAAATAACTTCTCCCTTTTGTGACCTTCACCCTAAATTTTATTGATGGAAGAAGTTTCAGAAGTGGGAACTTTGAATGAAGAATCTGGTAAGTATTATTTTTTATTGTTCTATATTTTACAAAGAAATTGCTCATGCTACATGTAGACTTTTGTCTTGAGTTTATTATTAGAAAAGTTCCTTTTCTGAATAAAAAGAATAATATATGATGCATGTATGTTAAACAAAAGGGAGCAACCGTTGTACAGAATTTTACAAGTTGTGAATGTTTTTAAATGCAATTTGCATTTATTAAACTGATTCATTATCACATATTATGCTTGCTTCTTTAGTGAAGATGCAAAATAAAAATGATGCAAGCAGAACTAGCAATATTAGATCCATAATATTGTACTTAGAGATATTCAGGAGGCCAAGTTTCTTAAATGTCATGGAAGTATGGAAGAATATTTTGTCAGAATAACAATATCTAAATTGAAAAATATGGACTGGGGTGGGGTGGGGGTGGTAAAGATAAAGCTACATACGAGTTTCTTATGACAAAAGGGAGAGGTACTTCTTTATTTCATAGACCAAGATGTATTCTCTTTGATTTTAGGTACCATCATGAGCCTGCGTGCATCGATGCATCAAGCTAATCCTCTGTTTAAGGGGAGTGGATGCCAGTGCACCTCCAATGTCCTCATGTCATTCATCAAAGCATCAACAAAGCCCTTGGAAAACTGGTCTCAAGCCACATTGGACAAAATATTGATTAAGGGCGATCTTCTTTATACCAATGTTGCAAGTCTAGTGGGACAACAATATCTACTGCCTGATGAACTTCCCAGCAAAATACCCATAGAAGGCGGATTTTGTCAAGTAACATTATATGAATCAGTAAGTGGTAGACTGTTCCAATCCGACAAAGAAACAAATCCGTTCCAGAACCTAGAACAAGCCATCACATGTCTTGAAATTTGGAATTATGCATTCTTGACAGTTGGTAGCAAGACACCATCTTACACCATTGGGCTCCTTCGAACCAACAATCAACCAATGATTAGTGTTTTTGACTCACACAGTAGGGATACGAGTGGACTGTCATCACCAGATGGTACAGCAATAGTGACAACTCATCCAAATGTGAGGCATCTGCTCATGTTTATCAGAGACCTTACACTGTCACTTAGCCTGGGAGACAGCTGCCCCTTTGAAATAGTCCCAGTATCCATCATGGTACAAAGAACAGACTGTATGTATGTGGACTCAGATTCTACTGCCACCAGTGCCAGCTTTCTAGGTTTTAGTGACTCCGAAATTTACCCCGACACAACAAGGATCACAAAAGACTCAGATACTGAAGTTTCTGATGAAAACATTCCATTAACTCATTTGAAACAAAATGCACATGATGATGATGATGATGATAGCTCTGATGACGATGTACCTCTTGCCCAATTAGCTGGCTTTGCTAGTACTAACCTTGAAAGCAGTGGAAGTGAATATACACCGACTAAGTCAGAGTTTACATTGCTGGAGAGAAACATATCATCATCAGAGCTATCATCATCAGACACTAAAATGAAGGGAAAATCAATGAAACTGAGAATGGATACAAAAAGCAAAAGAGAGAGCAGAAAAAAGAAAAAGGTAAATAAGGTAGCAAGGAGTATCAATGAAATCAAAGGGATTAGAAAATCATTTTTAGATACCAAGATTTCAAAAGAAAGTAATGCTATCAGTGATGCCAAAGGTCATCTTAAGCAAGATACATTATCAGATGTCAATCAAGTTCCCACAAGTATGAGTGAAAGTAGGGTTGATGATGTCAAAAGCAGTTTTAATTCCAGTGACCAAACAATGTATGTCCTTGCCCAAAAAGAAGATGGCGAGTGGATGGTATCAGGTCCATTTGAATGTCCAATGGATGGGTTTGACTCGGGAATCTTAGAAGGAGTTTGTCTAGAGGAGACAATTCCCAATGTCTCTTTTAATTCCAACGTAGATGTACAGGAAGAAGAGATTAACACCTTTTCACAACTGATACAAAATACATTAGAAGGAATGTGTGAAAATGTAATGGACAGGATTGAAGACGGGGAAAATTCCAGAACAGACAAGTTGTTAAAAGATCATGATTACATAGATACTAATAGCAAACAAGAAAGTTTTACAGGCATTAAATCTGCAAATAGTCAATGGTTTAGCAATGATAATGAGAGTGTTCATGAAAATATTATGGGGGACATGCCCTATGAGGAAGGGACAGGAAAGGCAGCACTAGATAATGAGGTATTGATAGATAAATTTGGCAAGGAAAATAGGCAGAATATGATTGAAGGGACAAAGAATGGTGGCAATTGTAGACAGAGTAGAAAGCGCCAGAGGGATAGCCTGGAAATGAAGGGAAGAAAATGGAGAAGAAAAGAAGATTGCTGGCAGAGAAATCTAGCAAAATTTCAAAGAAACTCTGGCCAAAAATATGTTACAAGTGGAGGTATAAACAAGTCATCTCGTTTATTGAAAAAAGGATGTGGTCCAAAATGTAGGTACAGGTGTCATGAAAAAATACCTCAGGAAGAAAGGGAGAAAATATTTCATACATTCTGGTCCTTAGGTGATATAACAAGGCAAAGAGATTTTCTTCTTAAATATGCAAAATCGTATGAAACCAAGCAAAAGACAGTTTTGACAAGCAGAAGGTGTCTTTCAATCAATTATACCCTTTCTGTGCATAATGTGGAACACAAAGTCTGTAAGACATTTTTCCTTCATACCCTAGATATTAGTGACCAAAGAATTTACACAGCTGTATCCAAGAAGGTGGCTGCAGGGATATCTTCTGGGGAAGGAAGGGGGAAACATTCGAACAGACCAAACAAGACACAAGAAGATCAACTGGCCAAAGTTAGAAATCACATCAAATCTTTCCCATGTGTTGAAAGTCACTATTGTAGGAGAGATTCCAATAAAAGTTATTTATCCCCAGACCTTAACGTAAAAAAAATGTACAGATTATATGTAAGCAAGTGTTTTGAAGATAGGTCTAAACCTGTCTCAGTGTCTATTTACAGAAGAATTTTTGATAGAGAGTTCAATTTGGCATTTCATCACCCTGTTAAGGATCAGTGCGATCTATGCACAAAATACAAGAATTCTAGTGATGCTGAAAAATTAGAAATGAAAGAAATATATGACAATCATATCAGGAACAAAGAAACAAGTAGAGAAAACAAAAGTAAAGACAAAGAACAGGCAGCTCAGTCTCAGGGTGAATTTGTTTCAGCTTGCTTTGATTTACAAGAGGTCCTTACAACACCGAAAAGTTTCGAGTCCGCCTGCTACTATAAGAGAAGACTAAACACTTTTAACCTCACACTTTACAACCTTGGAAATTCAGATGGTTACAGCTTCATATGGAATGAGAGTATATCGGGAAGGGGTTCATGTGAAATTGCATCTTGCATTTACAGATTTTTGAAAGTCTGTAGTGAAAATGGGGGGAAAAGGTTGGTTTTTTATTCAGACAACTGTGGAGGCCAAAACAAAAACACTTCTTTTGTATCAATGCTGTGGTATGCCTTACAGAAATTCAATCTTACATCAGTTGAACACAAGTTTCTAGAAAAGGGTCACACCCAAAATGAGAATGATAGCATACATGCAGCAATAGAAAATGCCAGTAGGAAAATATCAGTATACACAACTCCCCAGTGGGCTGCCATCATTAGTGCAGCAAGACCTCAAAAACCCTACATTGTAAAGGAAATGGACATCAATGATTTCTACAATTTCAAAGAGGTGTCAAAACAATTGAAAAATCTTGATCTGGATGTAAATAGGGAGAAAGTCTACTGGTCTATGATTAGAACTATGAAAATTACCGCACAAAATCCAAACATTCTACAGTTTCAATATGAATATGAGGGCCCTGTCTATGAAATAAACCTTGCTCAACGTCTTAGGCGAAGCCATGAGATTCCTCCCAATCCACATAACATCATCCTGCAACAACTGAAAGATCAAAGACCTCTCATCTCAAAAGAAAAATATGATGATTTAGTCAGCCTTTGCCAAAAGAAAATAATCCCTTCAGTACATCACCAATTCTTCCTTTCACTACCCTATGCATGAAATACTGTTACTACAAATGGACGTTATTGTCATCACAAGTTATCTATTACATATTGAATTAAAAATGGCACAGCATTACTTCATTGCTGTTGCATAAATATTTGCCAAAAATATGCCCAAAGTGTCTGATTTCTTCATAAGCCCAAGTTGCATCTGGTTTATGAACATTTGTATCTTAAAAATTCTCAGCTGGTATACTCAGGCACAAAAGCTGTTAAAGATGAATACTCAAACTCATACTAATTAGAAAAGTTGATGTCTGAGAGGTCAGTTTCTGGATTAAAATGTATATTTAATTATCAAACTAACATGAGTTTTGAGTTCACCATAAACACTCAGCAAAATCCTATTTGGGTCTTACTTGGTATACACAATTCTGTCTATATAAACAAAGAGCAGTGAACATCATGTCAATTTTATCAAAATCAATTACAAAAGCAATGCAATACTGCATTAATCAGTTTTTAATTATAAAGAGGTTAAAAGCACAATCATGATATTGGTTCTTGTATTATGAGATCTAGACTCTTATTTCATAAGATTTTCAATTTCAACTCTAATTAACAAAATCTGATTATGCAATTATGCAACATTAGCCAATTAAATGCTCGAGTTTTGTGCTAAGTGTCAGTTTTAATATAAGAATTATTTTGAATCATGGTTTCAGATCTTCCTACCATTATTTCTCCTTCACAGTCAAGTATAACTCAATTTTTTTCCATCGTATTTTCCATATTTATAAATTGTATCAAACATATGAAATTATTAAGAAACAGACACAAGCTATTTTAGATCATCAGTTGTCAAAGATGTGTGTGGGGGGGGGGGGGAGGGGGCGGGCATGGACCCACAACATTCCTCTTGTTCATTGCCATCATCGCAAGCCATGGGAGACAATCCACTACACTCCTTTATCACCTGTGGCTGCCTGTGCCGAGATTTCCTTGTTTTTAATAAGTTCACGTAAACAAAAATAAGTCACCAACAACATAGTGTAACAATGTCCTACACATCAATGAAAGTGTCAGTTTTATCAATAAATTAGTGACTGTATTTGGAAGAGAAATTTTGATTCAGACAGCATGAAAGGTTATTTATAGGGTTACAATGACAAAAAAAATGTACTTGTGCTCACAGTGATTCCAGGTTAAGCAGGTTTATACTTATTCATGAGAAATGAGGAAATCTCCACACAGGTGGCAACGTGTGATAAAGGAGCATTGCAGATTATCACCCATGCTTTGTGACGATGGTTGAATGCATGATCTTCATTTGTTATGGTAAGCAAAGTGTGCAAGATGTTACTTGAGTCCACCGTTAAAACAATGAAACTATACTATACAATTCTTTATCTTTCACAAATTATAATTCTAAATTATAATTGCAGCATGAACACAAATTTTATATTTTGGTTGGTCTAAAACAAATCATCCAAAATAAACATAAAAATATGATTTGTTACTCTACAACAGTTCAGATAAGCATATAAAAAACATTAAGCTGTAAGAAAACTTAATTTTCACTTGTCAAAAGTTGTATCAATGAAAATATTGCATCCATTTCCAGTTTAGTCTCTGTTCAATTGCCTATTATGTGGTGCTTAATAGTTAGGAACCACTGCAATGGTCTGTAGGTTTATTATAAATAGATATCGTCTTTTGCTATACAATTATGAATCAAACTAATGAAGAACTCTTGCACAACAAAGCTTATTTTGCCATGCATTCATTATGAGATTTTTTAAAAACCTTTATAACCATGAATATTTTTCGTATTGTGGCATACATTGCAAATTTAGCTAAGTTCAAAAATATTACAGAAATGAAATATGCATTTAAAAGTTTACATTAATTTTCAAGTGAATGTGACTTTAAAAATGCATTAGAATTGTTAAATATACATTATTAGTTCAGCATTTAAAATGTTATTTATTGTTTAAGTTTTGAAACTTATGTTTAATAATTCAGCACTTATTGTGTATTTTCTTCAGTTTATAAGCAATACTGTTGTGAAAGTTGAGTTACATTAGTTTTGCTTATAAAAATTACTAAGAATGGAATAAACTATTTTGCAATACTATTGTAAGTCAAGTTACCATACTTTTGCATAAAACACATGCTGTCAGGTAACTTAACAATACTACTGCAACTCAAGTTACCATAGTTTTGCATAAATCTAACAGACCAATTAGAACACCATTTTGCTGCAATACTGTTGTAACTCACTTAAATGCTTATATTTTGTTGAAAAATAAACTATTTTCAAAAATGTCACTCTTGCTGGCTTTATTTTATGTTTATCTATTATGTGTGTGCATATAATGATATAACTAAGTGTAACAGAAAAATTAGAAAGTTTTTTCCTTCTCCTGTACAATTTGGAAAATTTGAGTTACAGTAGTTTTGCGTTGAACCCTCGATATATTTATAGTAAAAAAATACAAGATTGAAGTCA
Source organism: Margaritifera margaritifera (assembly GCA_029931535.1). Classification (NCBI taxonomy): domain Eukaryota; kingdom Metazoa; phylum Mollusca; class Bivalvia; order Unionida; family Margaritiferidae; genus Margaritifera; species Margaritifera margaritifera. Next base: position 2,097,648 of record JAQPZY010001401.1, on the reverse strand, counting down.
TTCTTTCCATTCTTGCTATTAAAAATCAACCCAGACAGGATATCAATCAAAAATTGAATCTTAGGCTCAAGGAGTATATTACAAGCCCATTTCAACTGATTTAAAATCAAGCATCACTATTTAAATTGTATTATACAGTTGATTGTACATTGTTTCTGTACCTATCTCACATTATAAAATTACAAGGAAATATGGACTAGGTAAAGAGGGTAGTTGTCAAAATATTGTAAAATTTCCAAGAAACAAATGTAATGCATTACTAGAGTGTGCTTCTTTTGTAACTATAACCACCAAACATTTGTAAAATCAATCAATTTAGAGACTGGTCTATACCAGTAACAGTGAAAATCTGACCAAAATGTTGAAAATCCATGGTCTTGTGTTTGCAAGATCGAAAATATATTGCATTCAAAGACATCTTTATAAATCAAGAGCTCATCTAAGAGGGCTATATTTTCCCAGTAAAACCTATTTTCTGAACAGGCTGGTTTGGAGGTTTTTAACTGAATTCCTTGAGCTTGAGTCAAAGTATGTATTGAATCCTATCTGAATTAGTTCTGTCTTGTCTGCAGTATACCACAAGCAAGACATGGATTTTTAATAGAGAAAACACAAAAGAAAAAATAGCTTCATCCAGACATGTTCAACCAATCCAACTGCCTTGCATGTAGATTTTAAAGCATTTCATTTTTCTATTCTGTACTCAACGTTTGAGTTAAGAGTTTGAAAAGCATGTTCACAGAAAGGACTAGAGACAGGCTGGCATGGTCTCATTGGTGAATTTATTGCAGAATGATCAAACTGTTTTTCCTACTAACGTATATCCTCAGTTGCTTTTGTGGGCTTTTTTAAAATGGCTTTTTCACCAATTCTCAGAATATTTCCAAATATCTGACCGAAGTTAAATGTTGAAAATAGACCATACATATGGCATGTATCACCAGTTAATAAATTTGACAAAACTAATGTACACAGAGTATCATTCAACAAGGTATTTATATTATAATAATAGATTATTTTTAATATAATAATATAGTCAAGATTCAAAACGGAATCTGTACCAGGACCAAATTTTGGGTTGGAGCTTACTATAGTTCTTGCTTTTACTATGTCGCTGACATCAAAGTGTATTACATCAGGACCAAGCTAGTTATTTGAGTTATGCAGTGTATTCAAGTGACTGATGTTGTAGTTGTTGAACTTTTAGTATATACAACAGCTTTTTAAACATTGTCTCTTTTGACAAAAAATTGAACTGAAAAGGTCATAAAAATCTCCTTCATACTCCTAAAAGGAAACTGCTAAAACACCCAATGGTTTCATTTTGTCATATTTTTTTCTTAGATCAGTGCCAGCCTGATACTCGAGGTCCAAAATGTAAAACTTCACATGCATATGAACTTTAAACCTGGAGTACAAAGTTAAAGAATATTGACATTTGAGAAATTGGAGCAGAAAATTCAGTGACCAAATATTGTTACCCAATCATTATGAATTTTGAATCAATACTGTAATTAACCAAATGTGGCTAATCGGAACCAAAGTAATAAGACATAAAAATGTATAGAATTTCTCACTTTATTGTGAACTTTATCATTGTCCAATGTAATCGCAAATCTGATTTTACATTGTTCCAAAAGTGTAGTGCTTTCGACAAGATTCCATGAATGTATATTTCTTTTTTCTGAGCATAGATTTGCATTCCTCAGATTTTTGACAACAAACTGGAAATGTTCACTTTTAGAATATAATGGATGCCATTACTATGAACCAATGTAAAAAAGCCAAAACTGGTATATATTTAGATATCATTGATCTGACCCAAGTGAATATATTTATAGTAAACAAATACAAGATTGAAGTCATTCTTTCCATTCTTGCTATTAAAAATCAACCCAGACAGGATATCAATCAAAAATTGAATCTTAGGCTCAAGGAGTATATTACAAGCCCATTTCAACTGATTTAAAATCAAGCATCACTATTTAAATTGTATTATACAGTTGATTGTACATTGTTTCTGTACCTATCTCACATTATAAAATTACAAGGAAATATGGACTAGGTAAAGAGGGTAGTTGTCAAAATATTGTAAAATTTCCAAGAAACAAATGTAATGTATTACTAGAGTGTGCTTCTTTTGTAACTATAACCACCAAACATTTGTAAAATCAATCAATTTAGAGACTGGTCTATACCAGTAACAGTGAAAATCTGACCAAAATGTTGAAAATCCATGGTCTTGTGTTTGCAAGATCGAAAATATATTGCATTCAAAGACATCTTTATAAATCAAGAGCTCATCTAAGAGGGCTATATTTTCCCAGTAAAACCTATTTTCTGAACAGGCTGGTTTGGAGGTTTTTAACTGAATTCCTTGAGCTTGAGTCAAAGTATGTATTGAATCCTATCTGAATTAGTTCTGTCTTGTCTGCAGTATACCACAAGCAAGACATGGATTTTTAATAGAGAAAACACAAAAGAAAAAATAGTTTCATCCAGACATGTTCAACCAATCCAACTGCCTTGCATGTAGATTTTAAAGCATTTCATTTTTCTATTCTGTACTCAACGTTTGAGTTAAGAGTTTGAAAAGCATGTTCACAGAAAGGACTAGAGACAGGCTGGCATGGTCTCATTGGTGAATTTATTGCAGAATGATCAAACTGTTTTTCCTACTAACGTATATCCTCAGTTGCTTTTGTGGGCTTTTTTAAAATGGCTTTTTCACCAATTCTCAGAATATTTCCAAATATCTGACCGAAGTTAAATGTTGAAAATAGACCATACATATGGCATGTATCACCAGTTAATAAATTTGACAAAACTAATGTACACAGAGTATCATTCAACAAGGTATTTATATTATAATAATAGATTATTTTTAATATAATAATATAGTCAAGATTCAAAACGGAATCTGTACCAGGACCAAATTTTGGGTTGAAGCTTACTATAGTTCTTGCTTTTACTATGTCGCTGACATCAAAGTGTATTACATCAGGACCAAGCTAGTTATTTGAGTTATGCAGTGTATTCAAGTGACTGATGTTGTAGTTGTTGAACTTTTAGTATATACAACAGCTTTTTAAACATTGTCTCTTTTGACAAAAAATTGAACTGAAAAGGTCATAAAAATCTCCTTCATACTCCTAAAAGGAAACTGCTAAAACACCCAATGGTTTCATTTTGTCATATTTTTTTCTTAGATCAGTGCCAGCCTGATACTCGAGGTCCAAAATGTAAAACTTCACATGCATATGAACTTTAAACCTGGAGTACAAAGTTAAAGAATACTGACATTTGAGAAATTGGAGCAGAAAATTCAGTGACCAAATATTGTTACCCAATCATTATGAATTTTGAATCAATACTGTAATTAACCAAATGTGGCTAATCGGAACCAAAGTAATAAGATATAAAAATGTATAGAATTTCTCACTTTATTGTGAACTTTATCATTGTCCAATGTAATCGCAAATCTGATTTTACATTGTTCCAAAAGTGTAGTGCTTTCGACAAGATTCCATGAATGTATATTTCTTTTTTCTGAGCATAGATTTGCATTCCTCAGATTTTTGACAACAAACTGGAAATGTTCACTTTTAGAATATAATGGATGCCATTACTATGAACCAATGTAAAAAAGCCAAAACTGGTATATATTTAGATATCATTGATCTGACCCAAGTGAATATATTTATAGTAAACAAATACAAGATTGAAGTCATTCTTTCCATTCTTGCTATTAAAAATCAACCCAGACAGGATATCAATCAAAAATTGAATCTTAGGCTCAAGGAGTATATTACAAGCCCATTTCAACTGATTTAAAATCAAGCATCACTATTTAAATTGTATTATACAGTTGATTGTACATTGTTTCTGTACCTATCTCACATTATAAAATTACAAGGAAATATGGACTAGGTAAAGAGGGTAGTTGTCAAAATATTGTAAAATTTCCAAGAAACAAATGTAATGTATTACTAGAGTGTGCTTCTTTTGTAACTATAACCACCAAACATTTGTAAAATCAATCAATTTAGAGACTGGTCTATACCAGTAACAGTGAAAATCTGACCAAAATGTTGAAAATCCATGGTCTTGTGTTTGCAAGATCGAAAATATATTGCATTCAAAGACATCTTTATAAATCAAGAGCTCATCTAAGAGGGCTATATTTTCCCAGTAAAACCTATTTTCTGAACAGGCTGGTTTGGAGGTTTTTAACTGAATTCCTTGAGCTTGAGTCAAAGTATGTATTGAATCCTATCTGAATTAGTTCTGTCTTGTCTGCAGTATACCACAAGCAAGACATGGATTTTTAATAGAGAAAACACAAAAGAAAAAATAGCTTCATCCAGACATGTTCAACCAATCCAACTGCCTTGCATGTAGATTTTAAAGCATTTCATTTTTCTATTCTGTACTCAACGTTTGAGTTAAGAGTTTGAAAAGCATGTTCACAGAAAGGACTAGAGACAGGCTGGCATGGTCTCATTGGTGAATTTATTGCAGAATGATCAAACTGTTTTTCCTACTAACGTATATCCTCAGTTGCTTTTGTGGGCTTTTTTAAAATGGCTTTTTCACCAATTCTCAGAATATTTCCAAATATCTGACCGAAGTTAAATGTTGAAAATAGACCATACATATGGCATGTATCACCAGTTAATAAATTTGACAAAACTAATGTACACAGAGTATCATTCAACAAGGTATTTATATTATAATAATAGATTACTTTTAATATAATAATATAGTCAAGATTCAAAACGGAATCTGTACCAGGACCAAATTTTGGGTTGAAGCTTACTATAGTTCTTGCTTTTACTATGTCGCTGACATCAAAGTGTATTACATCAGGACCAAGCTAGTTATTTGAGTTATGCAGTGTATTCAAGTGACTGATGTTGTAGTTGTTGAACTTTTAGTATATACAACAGCTTTTTAAACATTGTCTCTTTTGACAAAAAATTGAACTGAAAAGGTCATAAAAATCTCCTTCATACTCCTAAAAGGAAACTGCTAAAACACCCAATGGTTTCATTTTGTCATATTTTTTTCTTAGATCAGTGCCAGCCTGATACTCGAGGTCCAAAATGTAAAACTTCACATGCATATGAACTTTAAACCTGGAGTACAAAGTTAAAGAATATTGACATTTGAGAAATTGGAGCAGAAAATTCAGTGACCAAATATTGTTACCCAATCATTATGAATTTTGAATCAATACTGTAATTAACCAAATGTGGCTAATCGGAACCAAAGTAATAAGACATAAAAATGTATAGAATTTCTCACTTTATTGTGAACTTTATCATTGTCCAATGTAATCGCAAATCTGATTTTACATTGTTCCAAAAGTGTAGTGCTTTCGACAAGATTCCATGAATGTATATTTCTTTTTTCTGAGCATAGATTTGCATTCCTCAGATTTTTGACAACAAACTGGAAATGTTCACTTTTAGAATATAATGGATGCCATTACTATGAACCAATGTAAAAAAGCCAAAACTGGTATATATTTAGATATCATTGATCTGACCCAAGTGAATATATTTATAGTAAACAAATACAAGATTGAAGTCATTCTTTCCATTCTTGCTATTAAAAATCAACCCAGACAGGATATCAATCAAAAATTGAATCTTAGGCTCAAGGAGTATATTACAAGCCCATTTCAACTGATTTAAAATCAAGCATCACTATTTAAATTGTATTATACAGTTGATTGTACATTGTTTCTGTACCTATCTCACATGATAAAATTACAAGGAAATATGGACTAGGTAAAGAGGGTAGTTGTCAAAATATTGTAAAATTTCCAAGAAACAAATGTAATGCATTACTAGAGTGTGCTTCTTTTGTAACTATAACCACCAAACATTTGTAAAATCAATCAATTTAGAGACTGGTCTATACCAGTAACAGTGAAAATCTGACCAAAATGTTGAAAATCCATGGTCTTGTGTTTGCAAGATCGAAAATATATTGCATTCAAAGACATCTTTATAAATCAAGAGCTCATCTAAGAGGGCTATATTTTCCCAGTAAAACCTATTTTCTGAACAGGCTGGTTTGGAGGCTTTTAAGTGAATTCCTTGAGCTTGAGTCAAAGTATGTATTGAATCCTATCTGAATTAGTTTTGTCTTGTCTGCAGTATACCACAAGCAAGACATGGATTTTTAATAGAGAAAACACAAAAGAAAAAATAGCTTCATCCAGACATGTTCAACCAATCCAATTGCCTTGCATGTAGATTTTAAAGCATTTCATTTTTCTATTCTGTACTCAACGTTTGAGTTAAGAGTTTGAAAAGCATGTTCACAGAAAGGACTAGAGACAGGCTGGCATGGTCTCATTGGTGAATTTATTGCAGAATGATCAAACTGTTTTTCCTACTAACGTATATCCTCAGTTGCTTTTGTGGGCTTTTTTAAAATGGCTTTTTCACCAATTCTCAGAAAATTTCCAAATATTTGACCAAAGTTAATTGTGGAAAACAGACCATACATATGGCATGTATCATCAGTTAATAAATTTGACAAAACTAATGTACATATAGTATCATTCAACAAGGAATTTATATTATAATAATAGAATATTTTGAATTATAATAATATACAGTCAAGATTCAGAACTGAATCTGCACCAGGACCAAATTTTGGGTTTGAGCTTATTGTACACTGTAGTTCTTGCTTTTACAATGTTGCGACATCAAAGTGTATTACATCAGGACTAAAGCTAGTTATTTGAGTTATGCAAGTGGTTGATGTTGGTAGTTGTTGAACTTTTACTATATACAACAGCTTTTTAAAATTCTCTCTTTTGAAAACAAATTTAACTCGTACTAACGCAGAACTTCAGTTGCTTGCGTGGATTTTTTAAAATGGTATTTTAATAAATTCTCAGAAAATTTGGAAATCTGTGACCAAAGTTAAATGTGGAAACTATGCAAAAAATAGGGCAAGGCTGCTGGCATTTTTATTGCAGTTAATCTCAACATAATCTCAAAATGAAAACTGGATATATATGACAAGATTAAATGTGGTCAAGTTAATTTGTGTGTATATATATATATATATATATATATATATATATATATATATATATATATACAGACATATATAGGGTCATATCACCATTTAATCATTTTGTGAAAACTAATGTGGATATAGTATCCTTCAGTGTTTACTGTAGTTTCTGCTTTTACAATGTCGCTGACATTAGAGTGTACTACATCAGGACTAAGCTAGTTCTTTGAGTTGTGCAGTGTATCTGAGCAATTGTTGGATGTCAAACTTCAACTACATGCAACTATCAAACATTGTCTATTTTGACAAACGATTGGACTGAAAGGTCATCAAAATCTCCTTCATACCCCTAAAAGGAAGCTGCTATAACCCCCTACAGTTTCATTTTGTCGAATATTTTAAAACTTGCAATGCCAGCCTGATACTTAAGCTCCAAAATGTAAAACTTTATATGCACATCAAAGTTTAAGCATATATGACATTTTAGCACAAAGTTCAGTGACCAAATTTTGTTACTCAATCAATATAAATTTTCAATCAATAATGCATTAAACAACTGTCTTATATGAACCAAATTAACAAGATGTAAAAATGTATGGAGTTCATCACTTTATTGTGAACTTTATCCTTGTCCAATGTAATCACAAATCTGATTTTCCCTTGTTTCCACAAGTGAAGTGCTTTCGACAAGATTCCATGAATGTATCTTTCTTTATCTGACCACATTCTTCGGATTTTTGACAACAAACTGGAAATGTTCACTTTTTAAATACAATGGAGGCCATTAATAAGAACTAATGTAAACAATTTTTTTTTATACATTTAGATATCATTGGTCTGACCCAAGTGAAACTACATAAAGTAAACAAATACAAGATTGAAGCCACTTTTTCCATTCTTGCTATTAAAAATCAACCCAGACAAGATATCACAACTCAAATCTTAAACCCAAGGAGTACATTACAAGCCCATTTCAACCGATTTCATATCAAGCATCAATATTTAATATGTATTTTACAGTTGATGGTATTATGCTTCTGTATCTATCTCGTATTATAAAATTAGGACTCGAAAAAGAGAATAGCTGTCAAAATATTGCAAAATTTTCCAAGAAGCAAATGAGTGCATAAATACTTTGTGCTTCTTCAATTAATACAATAACCAAACATTTGTAAAATCAATTAATTTAGAGACAAGAGAAACAATAGCTCCATTCAGACATATTCCACCAAACCGCTTGCCCTACACATCATTTGTATAGCATTTCATTTCTCTATTCTGTACTTGAACTTCGGAGTTGAGAGAGTTTAAAAACCATTTTCATAGAAAGGACAAGAAACAGGCTGGCAAAGTTTCATTGGTGAATTAATTCACTGCGGGATGATCAGACTTAGTTTTTCTCCTACTAATGCAGATCTTGAGTTGTTTTTGTTCCTACTAATGCAGATCTTGAGTTGTTTTTGTTCCTACTAATGCAGATCTTGAGTTGTTTTTGTTCCTACTAATGCAGATCTTGAGTTGTTTTTGTTCCTACTAATGCAGATCTTGAGTTGTTTTTGTTCCTACTAATGCAGATCTTGAGTTGTTTTTGTTCCTACTAATGCAGATCTTGAGTTGTTTTTGTTCCTACTAATGCAGACCTTGAGTTGTTTTTGTTGGCTTTTTAATGGCATTTTCACAAATTTCAGAAAATCTGGAAATGTCTGACCAAAGTTAAATGTTGAAAATAGACCAAAATTATGGAATGTCTGCTGGAATTTGTGTTGCCCTCTTAGATGATCTTGACATATGGGACCAAAACTTAAACTGGATTTATCTCGCCAGCATAGATGTTGAACCAGGACATCAAACCAGTAGATTTACAAATTTTCATCAGTAGATTGGCAATTTCTAAACCAGTAGATTTTTTATCCACATAAATTGTATGTTTTAAGGGGATTGAAAAGTAAACAACTGCATGTTTTGTGATTATATATACACGTATTCTCTTCATACTATAATAAAACAGCAGGTTTTGAACACGAAACAGATTCTGATGGAAAATGTTACAACAATAATTAATCAATAGGAGTCTGTGTACTGTCAATGAAATGAAAAATGAAGAATTGCACATCATTGCAAAGATGATTTTTTTAAAAATTCTAGAGCCTTTTCAGTTTCCTTCACAAAATTACTGATTGGCGACCACCGATGACATTCACTGTGATTATCAAGTTTCACACTTGATAGGCTCTCTGTAGTTTTCAGGTAGGGTTCGGGTCCAGATTTCCCCTTGAATCACTGCGTATTTTACAAAGAATCAAGAATGTCCTCTCTGTATCAGCATTAGAATGTGGCAACAACAAAATAAACCATCCTCAGTCTGCACTCCAAGGAGGAAGTTCCATAGTTGGACATGCGAGTTATTCCCAAGCCTCTTATTTCTTAGCAGGTATTTTTATTGCATAGGGAGAAAGTGCACATTTCTGCATTTTGACACGAACTAAAAATATACGAGTTGCCCTTACATATTCTAATAAAAACATTGTGAACATCATAATAACAATTAAACAATACACACACAAAAAATATCTTTTTATCTTGCCTCTGCCAAAGGTCAGTTGGTTTTTATTCAAAGACTTGAAAGCCACGATGCACCACCTTTTGACCCCTTTCTTACTTACAACACCTCCTAAAACATCCTGCATTTGTCCTTAAACTGTCCGATTACAACAATAATGTAATCAATTAACAACTTGCTCTTAGCCTTCTTAACTCTTTAACTACTAGTGCTCACTGCTTTGCCAAGCTTCTGGTGTCACTACTGCAGCTGATTTGGGGGCAGACTACCAGAGCCTGATGCTGCAGCCAAATGACAACTTTTTAGCTGATTTGGGGATATGGGCTAATTGTTTTAGTTATTTTCTGTATGATAGACTGATTTATAGATAAAACAATACATATATTGTTATGTATGATGTTTATATAATATTATAAATATTTTAGGAAATTATAAATGTTTCTTCACTTTAACATTTGCTTAAATCTTAATGTTATCAGGAAAAACATGTTTAACTAGTGTCCTTGAATTAGGTTGTTTTGATCAATATGTTTTCTCAATTTGAAGGTCAAGGTTGATTTTTGTTTACAAGTAAAAATTCCATTAAGATGACTCATATTCTAGAACATTCTGTCATGTGACCAATCTTTATATATGCCATGTTTGGTGGACATTTATTCAGTTTTGACATTACCATCAGTCTTGTAAAGAGCTATTACAGTTGTGAAAATTCATTCCAAATTCTAAGAGAGGAATTATTTTAAATATTCATTGGATTATAACAGTGCTCATAAACTTTTGGATTTTGGATTTTTAATTAATGATTTTGGAATTTAACTGAACTTATTCAGAGATTTTGGAATACTTCATTTTGACATCAGCACATCAAGATTTCTAGTACATCAGGACTTTGGAGACCATTAGCACATCATAACATTCAAGGACACAGCCGTGAATTCGGAACATTCTATATTTAGGACTTGTGATTAGAACAATCATTCTTATTGGATTATTAGGATTTCAAAACACATTACTGTGACTTTTTGATTTTTCATTTTAATTATCTAGTAATAAATTGCTTGTTGATTTTTTACTTGATTTGTTGGTTTCACTTTCTTTCTGTTACATTTTTCTTAGACCATAGAGTCGTAACAATATAAAAGCTATTACTACAGTGCACCCATCACGTTTTTGTGAAAATCCATGTTCCCACAGTGGACCTTAATCCCTTTAACACTGCATCCGTCGTGGACAGAATACAGTCGTCATTGTGGATTGTCCACATCGTGTCTTGTAGTGGACGGATTAAGTTTTATTGCCCATTTGAAAGTCGCAGCAATATAATTATGTAATAGTGGACGCCCACTGCCTCGTATGGAACTTACCTGTTGGCTCTGCTACAGTACACAGTGCAGAATGCTCTTTTTAAGTTGTACACAATGCAGTTTAATATTCCAAAGACTCGCCCACTAAACACATTCACATACATGTATTGCAAGAGATGAAAGATAAATTTCTGAGCAAAGAGTCATGAGACTATTTAGGTGCTTCACAAATTATACAAAGTTTAATTAGCGTAATTTTAATGAAAGAGAGAGAGATTCTATTTTTAAACAAACAAAAGGAAAAAGAAATTGCATGTAAATACATTCCATAGCGGGTTCCATTCCGTTATTAAAATAAAAGGAGACAAATGCTGCGATTTATTTTTTCATTCTCCCAGTCACTTTTAAATTGTTTGCTTAACATGCTTCCACACAATGAAATATACACTGCACTATCCAATATACAAACTCTACTAGTCTAGCCTGTTTAGTATTTGCGACTTAACTATACATGTCCATGCGACACATTTTCTCAGAACTAGACACGTGTTAACTTTTACCATAGACCTAGTGTTTTTATTCAGACTCTACGTAGCACCAAATAATGCTGCATTCTATGACCAACAGCTTAAAAAAATATACTTAGGATTGCTTGTTTGGTCATCTGACGAGACTAATACCAAATGGACAGGTGAAAGTGATAAAAAAGTTGTAATCACTTAAACATTTTTGGCAAGAGATAAACTTGTATGTATTATTTTCAGCTAATGCAAATATAGTTTATTTGGAACAGTACATTCTTTCAACCCACGTGATAAATACTGCAAACTGTCCCGGAATGTCAAGCAAATATTGTTTATCAGTTTAGCTACTAATTTGTTACATTTTGATCCAATTATCATTTTTAGCTGTCGTAAATACAAATAAAGCATTCTGTCGCCCAAGAACATGGATTCAAATGCGCATTTATCTCAGGGTTTACCTGTTAGGCAAACAATGTGAAATTATGCCCATAATCGCCCAAACAGCACTGCGGTAGATACGATTGCATTTACTGCTCAATAAAAATAGCCTCCAGTTTTGTATTTGTGTATGGTTTTAGTTTCATTTAAGTGTAATTTCTTCTTGTTCATACTTCTTTCTCCTCCTTGTTTAACCTGTACAGTGTTACACACAAGCTGAACACATATCTATCAATACTACCTTGTATATCGCCCGAAATTGCAAAGTCACATGTTTCTCAAGGCTATAAAATCTATCTCTGATTGCACTGATTGTTGTAAATATATGGCTTCTTATTTTTCATGGCTTTAAACTGGTATCCCTGGTAGAATTTCGCTAACTACTCTGATCTGGAGATGGAAAGGTTTTTGCTTCAGAGGTTGTAAATCTCAATTATTCCTGTTTATTTTGAACCCTTCATATTAATTCTAAGGTTATCATGAATATTGTCAGGTTCACCTTGATTATTGCAGTAATGATCACTCATTAAACTATCAGTCTAAAAAATTTTCAAAGGATTACATTCGTACATAGTTAATTATGACCAGATTCGACAACAGATAATAAGAAAAAGCACACTAGCTGCGATTTTTAGAAAAAAAAATATTAATAATCTTAGATGTGAATCTGGACCATTGCAGCTCGTTACATTTAAATGCTTGGTCACTTATCGGGAAAATAAAAAATTTGTTCTTCACAAACTAATATTTTAGTTTTAAAGTGTTTGATTTTGTGACCAGAAACATTTTCATTCAACAGTGTTTATTTTGAAACATCAAAGCACGACATTGACCAGTAGCTGCTAGGAACTGTCCTAATTTAAGTCATTTAAGACTTCTACTCGATTTGCTTATTATGCAACGGAGTGGGTGGGGGTTGTGGGCTGGGAGAGAAAGAGAGACGGAGGGAATGGCATATAGCTTGAAACAAATACACTTCTTTTGATTTTTAGAAAATAAAAGAACGAAGTTTAGACACGCATCAAGGACATTACACTTTTTTTTTTCTAAATTTAAGTTAAATGGTAGGTCTTTAAATGGGAAAATAAAAATAATTATATTTTCATATAACGCTAGAGACCAGTTTTACATGATAATATGAGAACATGACATCAAATGCGTTTCTCATTCCAAATTTGTTTTTCATAAACTAACCATTTTTAGTAGTAAGGTGTGTGGTTTTGTGATATTTTCATTCAACAGTTAATGTACTGTACATTTTGAAACATCGAAGCGCAACACTGAACATTAGCTGACGACACGTAGGGACTGTCCTGACTGTCACTGACTCAAGGCAGGAAGCTACAGCAAAAGGAGTAGGTGCTGGCTTCAAAGAAGGACTGTCACTCCTCTGCCATTGCCTGGTGATGCATGTAGATTCGTTAAAAAAAGTGAGGACAGGAAGTAATTTTTTTCTCATTGAAATTACTTTGTTTATGACATGAATGGCCACTGATAGAGTACAACAGTCAATACAGTGTACACAATTCCGTGCATTTGAAAAATTGGTGTAATCATGAACCAAGTTATTTTCAAAGGGTTAAAGTACAGAAGAACCTTTTCATAGTATAGCTCATGTATCTTTTTTATTTTAATATACTTTGGAAAGAATTGTGACATACATGTCATAATGTTTCAGTGTTCATGATCGTACATGTTCGACATAAATTTGTTTGTAATCTCTTTTAGAGTTTTATATGTATTACTTATATGATTTCTTCAAAGTGGGTCTTGGAAATGGTATGGAAATTAAAGGCAAACTATGACAAATTAATAACCAGTACACAAAACACTTTTATGAAGTATCATTTATTGAGAAAGAGAATCGAAGTTACCACTTGATGCAGATCAATATGAAAATTTCCGCTTCTGTCTATGCTAAGAGGTAGATATACATGTACTCAATCAGCAGGGATGTACGTTGTAGCTAAGCAATTTTTTCTGATGTACGCTCTATTATGGACAGGGATGGTAAGATATCCAAAAAATAACAAACCTCATATTTTTTCAATGTTTTGCATGTTTGTCTGCATGTATCCTTATCCAGGCTACTGATAAAGACCAAAAGAAATGTTACCACTGCACAGGTAATGGTATGAAATTGACACATGCCATGTTTGGGTTTATGGTGTTGGAGTTTCTCCCACTTGTTTGCTTAGTGTGTCGACTCGTGGAGATAAATCAGCTAGATAAATTGTGGAGATAAATCACCTAGATAAGGGTTCCATAAAACCCACTATAACTGCAATAAAATCCGTGACTGACTTCCACTAGATTTAGTGGATTTACACTAGACTGGGTGGAAAATCCACCAGACTGAGTGGACTTCCACTACTCATAGTGGGCACTTCATACCCTGCCCATCTGTACACATCCACCGGATTGCGTGGAGAATCACAAAAAAACGTGTACTGTACCTTCTGACCGTCTGCTTCTTTTATCCTGCTGATATCCACAAGATTGGTATAAAATTCATGAATAGAACACAAAACACTATTTTCAAAAACAAAATTACTCGGTCGATCTTTTAAACAAAGTTATTGGTCAAATATATACATGTGATTATTTAAAAATGTTTAACTGGTCACGATGTTCTACTACTTCTTAAGTTGCTCTTCATGGCATTTATAGAAACAGTTATGCCTTATACACAGATGGACATTGCACTGTTTGCACATGATGGACACCTCATGCTGTCTTTTATCTTTGGAACAGAGTTTGAATCGCCTTGGTTTTTCAGCTTGTGTGGGCCATTGTGCATCTCCACAGTTACAGATATGGCCCTTCTCTTTCTTGATCCACGAAATGTCCCCATCATCTGCTGTGCAAGAGCAATTCGAAAATCAAGTTGTATCTGTCCGATTTCTTTCTTTTTTACGGTAGCAAGTTTGTGGTTCGGTGACTCTTGCACGGTTATTAATGCATTGACTAAAGAAACATTAAAGCAGAACCAAAACAGATATTTCCACCATTTGGTAGGGGTGAAACGATACACCTGTGCCACGTATCGATACGATTCACGATACACAGCATATAATATGATACATTATCGATTCTCAGTTTAAAGAATAAGAAGGCTAACAACTAATAATTATTCATGCCTGCTGAAGATACAAATAACTTATATAGAGTAGATATCGTTTTGTATCGATTCTTCACCTCTTGTATCGATATGTGTATCTATATGGCAAAAGTATTGATACATAGATATATCAATGAATTGTTTCACCCCTGCCATTTGGTAGCTTTATAGCAGGTGGAGTACTGCATCCTTTTCTGGTCTGCCAGGTAAACTCCAAACAAGTATTTATTGTAGAGTTCCGAAACAATTGGAGCTGGCACCTCCTGGTAGGTTCCCTTGTTTTGCCTCCTACACACCATCTTGCTCATGCTTGGATTACAAATTGTTGAGAGATAAAGGACAATTTTTTTCCTTACATGCTAAGGTACATAGACTTTCTTTTGTTATCAGGACACAATCACCCTTGTTCTTTAATTTGGCAGATTTTATTGCCTCTGGCATTCCCTTTCTATTTGCTCACACTGTACCGAGGCAATAAATTTCTTCTTTCCCTAGTGATTCAAAGAGTGCCGTTCTGAAGAAAAAATTGTCCATGTAAACTACATGCGATTTTCCACGTATTTTCGCAGTCAGATTGGTTACAACACAGGCACCCATTGGGGTCCTATCTTCAGGGTCAAGCTCATGTCTCGGTATTTTGTGTTTTCATCATACTTTTCCTTCTGCTGCAAACATTAAAGCTGTTTCGGATTAAGGGATAAAACTTAAAATATGTATGCATCATCATTAGAATATGGGTCGTGTACCACATTGAGGTTCCTATCTTCAAGGTCATGATCATGGCTCAATAGTTTGCTTTCTGTCACCATTTCCCTTCCAATCTGTAACTTTAAAGCTGTTTGAGATGAAATGATAAAATTTGGCATAATTATACATCATCTCTAGAAGGTGTTTCGTATTCTGCATTGGGGTGTTACTTGCAGGGTCAAGGTTATGGCTCAATACTTGAAGTTTTTGCCTTTGGCGATGAAGGGATGAGGGCTTCACTGTGATCGGCGGGGAACAAAAATTCACTGAATGTACTTGTTTGAAAATTAAAAGATCTAATTCAGGCTTTATACAAAGGAGTCAAGCAAGTTGAAACATTGTATTGTTTTTGATGTATTATTCTGTCACGTGTGTAAACCATGCAGTGAGTGTACCACCATTGATGTTCAGATGAAAGGTCAGGCCTCTATGTCTCAGGACCAAGTGAAGTACAAACTCTCAACCTAAGATGTAAATCTTGTACTTTGTAATATCCAGGTATATTTATCATATGATTATAGGAAAATCAGATGCTTATTGTTGGCTTGAACATCGCTTGCAACTTAGACACAAATCGGTCATTTAGGCCACTCGTTTTAGGTAAAATATTCAAGTGCACTATAAGACAAGATAATGAAAGCTATAGTTCTCTCCCTTTAATACTCATGAGAATGGATATTCTGATTTCAGTAAGAGCATTTTCATTTTCTTCCAAATGAACAAAAATCAAAGAAATGAAACAATGGATGGAATTGATAAATACAAAATCTGAATGCATTTCTGAGAAAATAAACAAAAAAGGAATTACAAGATGATACATTAAATGCAAATGTGAATGAAATGCAAACAGTACCCAACTCGAATGCAGATAGAATGCAAACAGGGTGTAATGAAATGCAAATTTGGTCAAATTACCCATTTCGAGCTCTGTATAGCTACATGAACAGAAAGAAAAACACCAAAAATATAACCAGTATTTATTATTTGTAGAAGAAAACACCATAACATCATCATGCAAGTGTTCTTTATTTGTAAGCAAGGATATAATGCAACCTAGTTTAGCTAGCCCACTAATGACCTGCACTGAACAGGTTGGGCACATCAGTACACAATAGAGATAATCATTTTCGGGACAAAATATTCAGGAGTACAATTCTGATATATATGGATTCAGAAAAATTCTTTTAAAATGGCACATTAGACTTTCTCTGGATAAATAAAGACAGTTTAAGTTTTATTGATGATAAGAATATCCTCACAATGTAGGTCTGACCATTCCCTGATAACACTCGTCTTTCATGGTACCAAATTTGAAAAGGGACATTGCTTCTGGATATTTAGTAATTTGTCATTAAAAATAAAATATATGCCGGACAGGTAAAGAGAAATTTCGAAGAACTAAAATTGCTGAATTGTTCTACAGATACTATTATCACTAATAATAATGTGGATGATCAATTATTCTTTGAAATCTTTTTGTTAGAAATTTGTCCCCTCATAATAGAACATTCTAAATTTAGAGAAAACCAAAAGTAAAAAGAAGAAATGGAATTGTGAAAGAAAATTAAACAGCAGGAAATATAGTAAAAACAAATTACAGTAATGTATGTTTGGATGTACCTGAAAATGTGAACATTTGGCTTGAAGAAATATGAATAGAGAAAGTAAAAGGGATGACCATACAGTGCAGAAGCAAGCAGATTGAAAAAGGAGAAAAATGACATGGTTCGATCTAGGATTCAGTGATATGGGGCCAAGGGCCCCTTGATATTTTCTAAAGGGCACTGTCAGATTTTGATGGGTCAATATTTTGCATAGTTTAACAGAAAAGGATATTCATGTTTTAGTAATTCCATATCATGCAACTGATAATACTGAAATTAAATATTTTTACAGAATTATGTATCATCTTTTAAATTATAATATAGTTTTCATTTGGTTTATGACCTTTGTATTATAATTTATATTTTTTTTTAGTAGTCAACGCTATTATTGAGTACATGTATATCTTGTTAGGAATGTTGGTTAAACATGACTCATGATGTCATGGGAGTATCACGTGGTGAAATTTATCAGTGACCTAATTCCCATGATTCAGTAAAGATACAACTTGTGTACTTGTAAAAATCAACATCGCAATTTCGGTTTGTTTATTTGAGATGGAGTAGATTGGGTTTAAATTTGTTCTACGCAGTATATATAATATAAAACAAGATTTAATCACTGCGTATTGATTCTTTGCAGTTACGGCATTTGGTCAAGTCATAGAGGATATTTATTTATTGTTCGTGAAATCTTAACTCTAAACAGTACTATTGGGATTATGCACTTTTATTCAAAGATCTGAACTTTATTCTACTCCGTTGGAATTATATGAATCATTTCAAGAACTTTTGTAATATTCCATGTTCACAGGAATTTAACTGCAAATAATAACATTTGGATTTAGAACTTGTTGACACATAAGCACATTAGTGTCTTCATTCGGAATACCTTTGGACAGTTTCCAGATTAGTGAATTCAATAGAACAATTTAGGATTATTTAAGGAATTTCTACACTGTAAGTTATTTTTTATTCTTTCACTTTGTTTTAAATATTTGATATTTTAGGAAAATAAATTTGTATTTTAGAAATTGTGAAAGCTTCTTAGAGTCTTTCTTTCTTTTGTTACATATTCAAACCCCTAGTCGTAACAATATATTAACATTAAATATTACTGCTTTACTGAATCAAATCTTTATCATCATATCTTCTACATGTACATTCGATAAAATGGACTATCACCACATGATTCACAACAAAATTAGATGTTTATGATGGCCTGCATATGATTATGAAAGATACACATGTTTTGTAACTGTTGATGTGTGTTCCATCTGTTATTGTGAAGAAGAAAACTGCTGTTGAAAAACAATGTTGGTCCCACGTTTTAAATTTTATACAGTTGAGATCAGAGTAAATTTTGTCCAAGGTATCTGAAAATTGAATTTTATATAGAGATTTAAATTAATCTTGCCAGGCAAGTTTTTTAAATCTGGTTTTCTTACTAATAAAATGTATTAAATACAGATCAGAAATTTGAAACAGAAAACCCAGTCTATTTAATATTTCATTTTAAGTTTGAAGTTAATCAGTCCAATTTGCAGAACAAAAAGTACACATATTATTTCAAGGGGCAGATTGAACATCGATTATGAAAGTTGATAATCATAAGACTTGATATTTGCAATTAATGTCAAATGTCTGTGTTAATTTGTGTGTGTATTACTTTAATGTTGGTGATTAAACAAGTACCATTGACTACAGTCACAGTAGTGTTACCAACATCAAGATGGCAGCACAAGACCCCTCAGAAAAAGTCAAGTACAAGGAGCACATAAATTGGCTGAAAGTGAACTATGCCTTGTATTATATGAATAAAGGGTTTATTTCATTCATTTCAGAAATGGTCAAGGAAATGGATGGGCCACTTGTAAAGAAAATATATAATGGAAAAAACAGGCAAAAATGCAGCAGATCTCGGTTGGATATCATAGGGGATAAGGACAGTGAAGCCTGGAAATTCAAGAGTTCATGTAGTTTAGACTGTGGAGATTGGTTAAATGAATTACAGAAACTTCTGAGCAGCTCAGGCAACACAGAACAGATCTATTGGATGAATAGTGATGTTTCAAAGTGGCCTTTTAATGCATGGGAATGTGCAAAAATCTTCTTATAATTTATACCGAAGGAACAGCGGTCGTCAAAAACAGGGTCTGAAATATCAGATTCTCAGGCCCTAATGACATTATTTAAAAACTGTACATATTTCAAAAGGAAACTGTCCAAAGATGGCCTAAAGCTCATGTCTAAGGTGAGTATAGTATTTACGGCATGTTTTCCGACGGCAAAAACAAAAATTACTTTTTTTGTTGTCCGAAGACATATTAAATACTTTAATTTGGTGTCCAAAAACAAACAGGAATATAAATTTGTGAATACTTGGATGAAAATGGACTTTTCTGCAGATCCGAACTTGAACGGACATTTGCCTAAGAGTGGACGACCCATTTGATATGGACGAAATATAGATGACAAGATAGCTCAATGGGTACTCACTCAGCGTGACTTACAAATTCCAGTCAGTGTTGAGGGAATATGTATATATGCCAAGGAGCTTCTCAAAAGAATTTCAGGAGAGTAAATTCCGTGCCTGTCATTCTTGGGGAAAGGGTTTCACGAAAAGACGGGTTTGTGCTCAGAAGCAGGACCTCTCGTGCCCAACGTTTACCCAAGGATTTGGAAGAAAAGATTGCTTCATTACACAAGTTTGTGATGGACAGACGCGAGGAGGACGAGTTTGAAAATAACTTTATTGTTAACATGGATGAGACACCAATGTACTTTGATGTTGTGCCAGGGAAAACGGTGGACAAAGTAGGAATGAAAAGCGTTCCGATTCGTACAACTGGCTCGAAGAAGAGACACACTACTGTCGTTTTAGCAGTTGCAAGTTCTGGTGACGAATTACCCCAAATGATTATTTTCAAGGAAAGAGAAATCTAGATCTGAAGGCACCAAAAGGGTGGATTATCACAGTTCAAGAGAAAGTTTGGATGGATGAAATGCCAATGCTGCGATGGATTAAAGAAATTTATTTGCAATTCATAAAGGAGAGAGCTATCACTATTAGTTATGGACTCGTTCCGGGCTCACATCACTGATGACGTGAAGAAACAGTTGCGGTGCGAAAACGTTGTGCCAGCAATAATACCTGGAGGCTGCACATCCAAGTTGCAACCTCTTGATGTGAGCATCAATCAACCTGTCAAGAGCTACCTCCGCCGCAGCTGGACGGAATACATCAGAGATGCTACAAATGCGTTAAAATCATCTGATGAAAGCAGCAACGGATGAATCAAGACAGCCAGCAAACAGACTGTATTGGACCTGGTTGTCAAAGCCATGGACACATTAAAGGAAAAATGCACAATGATAATAAAATCTTTCAAGGTATGCGGAATCAGTTTTAATTTTTTTTGTAATCTTTCATTTTTGAAAAGTTCTAGATTTCAACAATAAAACCTTATGTGCAGTAGACATTCTTTAAAACGGTATTTTTGTCCTACCACCAGTAGAATCAGATCTATGCACTAGATTTAATGTGGAAATATATTTTGTATATTTCTAAAAGTATATCACCATTTAATAATTTTGCCAAAACTAAAGTGCATACAGTATCCTTAAATAAAATATTTATCTTACAATAATCAATTTTAATAAAATAATGTAGTCCAAATTCAAATCTGATTATGCAGCAGGACCAAATATTTGGTCCAAGTTTACTGTACATTTAGTTTCTGCTTTTACAATGTCAAGGACGATATAGTGTATTCAATGAGGCCAAAGCTAATTCTTCAAGTCATGCAGTGTATTCAAATGATCAATGCTGGAATTGTCAATGTTTTACTGCAGACAACAGCAATTAAACATTGTCTACTGTGAAGAAAAAAAAAAAAAATCCCAAAAATCTCCTTCATACCCCTAAAAAGAAACTGCTATCGCCCCCCCCCCCCCAACATTCTGAATTTGTTGCATCTTTTAAAAATTTCACACGACCACCCGGTTGCTGCCAGACTGATACTTGAGCATCTTAACCTCAAACTTTATATGCACATCAATTTGAAAGCTTTAGCGCCTCAAACTTTATATGCACATCAATTTGAAAGCTTTAGTGCCTCAAACTTTATATGCACATCAATTTGAAACCTTTAGCGCCTCAAACTTTATATGCACATCAATTTGAAACCTTTAGCGCCTCAAACTTTATATGCACATCAATTTGAAGGCTTTAGCACCTCAAACTTTATATGCACATCAATTTTAAAGCTTTAGCACCTCAAACTTTATATGCACATCAATATTAAAGCTTTAGTACCTCAAACTTTATATACATATCAAATTGAAAGCTTTAGTGCCTCAAACTTTATATGCACATCAATTTGAAACCTTTAGCGCCTCAAACTTTATATGCACATCAATTTGAAGGCTTTAGCACCTCAAACTTTATATGCACATCAATTTTAAAGCTTTAGCACCTCAAACTTTATATGCACATCAATTTTAAAGCTTTAGCACCTCAAACTTTATATGCACATCAATATTAAAGCTTTAGTACCTCAAACTTTATATGCACATCAAATTGAAAGCTTTAGTGCCTCAAACTTTATATGCACATCAATTTGAAATCTTTAGCGCCTTAAACTTTATATGCACATCAATTTGAAGGCTTTAGCACCTCAAACTTTATATGCACATCAATTTTAAAGCTTTAGCACCTCAAACTTTATATGCACATCAAATTGAAAGCTTTAGTGCCTCAAGCTTTATATGCACATCAAATTGAAAGCTTTAGTGCCTCAAACTTTATATGCACATCAATTTGAAAGCTTTAGTGCCTCAAACTTTATATGCACATCAAATTGAAAGCTTTAGCACCTCAAACTTTATATGCACATCAATTTGAAAGCTTTAGTACCTCAAAGCTGAAGAATATTGACAATTTAGTACCTTGAGCCAAAAAATTAATGTAACTAAATACTGTACCCAATCATTACAAAATTCAAATACAGTAATTAAACAATCGTCTCTTATAATAACCAAATAACAATATGAGAATTTAAGGATTTTACTACTTTATTGAGAACTATATATCATTGTCCACAATAATCTAATTTTTACAATGTCCCAGAATATAGTGCTATGGACAAGTTTCAATGAATATACAGTGGTCCCCCTCTTAAGCGGCCCCCCCTTACAAGCTGTCATACACTTTATACGGCCAGAGTAAAATGGCACCGAGTTTGTGTTCAAAGTACACCTCAAGGACGGCCACCCCTCTAATGCATCCAGTGACTGGCATATTAGTGCAAAAACTGTCAAATTTACCCCTCACAAGCAGCCACATAATTTTTGTTTACAGATAGAATTCTCACCAATATTTGTTGATTTCTAAAATTAAATTCAACACATTGACATTTGTTCCAACATGGCAATAAAATAATTTTAATCCATACAAAGAGGATTGGCTACAACACAGGCACCCATTTGGGTCCTATCTTCAGGGTCAAGCTCATGTCTCGGTATTTTGTGTTTTCATCACACTTTTCCTTCTGCTGCAAACATTAAAGCTGTTTGGGATTAAGGGATAAAACTTAAAATATGTATGCATCATCACTAGAATATGTGTTGAGTACCACATTGAGGTTCCTATATTCAAGGTCATGATCATGGCTCAATAGTTTGCTTTCTGTCACCATTTCCCTTCCAATCTGTAACTTTAAAGCTGTTAGAGATGAAATGATAAAATTTGGCATAATTATACATCATCTCTAGAAGGTGTTTCGTATTCTGCATGGGAGTGTTACTTGCAAGGTCAAGGTTACAGCTCAATACTTGAAGTTTTGCCTTTGGCGATGAAGGGATGAGGGCTTCATGTGATCGGCGGGGAACAAAAATTCACTGAATGTACTTGTTTGAAAATTAAAAGATCTAATTCAGGCTTTATACAAAGGAGTCAAGCAAGTTGAAACATTGTATTGTTTTTGATGTATTATTCTGTCATGTGTGTAAACCATGCAGTGAGTGTACCACCATTGATGTTCAGATGAAAAGTCAGGTCTCTACGTCTCTGGACAAAATGAAGTACAAACTTTCAACCTAAGATGTAAATCTTGTACTTTGTAATATCCAGGTATATTTATCATATGATTATAGGAAAATCAGATGCTTATTGTTGGCTTGAACATCGCTTGCAACTTAGACACAAATCGGTCATTTAGGCCACTCGTTTTAGGTAAAATATTCAAGTGCACTATAAGACAAGATAGTGAAAGCTATAGTTCTCTCCCTTTAATACTCATGAGAATGGATATTCTGACTTAAGTAAAAGCATTTTCATTTTCTTCCAAATGAGCAAAAATCAAAGAAATGAAACAATGGATGGAATTGATAAATACAAAATCTGAATGCATTTCTGAGAAAATAAACAAAAAAGGAATTACAAGATGATACATTAAATGCAAATGTGAATGAAATGCAAACAGTATCAGATTCGAATGCTGACAGAATGCAAATTTGGTCAAATTACCCATTTCGAGCTCTGTATAGCTACATGAACAGAAAGAAAAACACCAAAAATATAACCAGTATTCCTTATTTGTAGAAGAAAACACCATAACATTATCATGCAAGTGTTCTTTATTTGTAAGCAAGGATATAATACAACCTGGTTTAACTACCCCACTAATGACCAGCACTGAACAAGTTGGGCACATCAGTACACAATAGAGATAATCATTTTCGGGACAAAATATTCAGGAAAAATCCTTATAAAATGGCACTTTAGACTTTCTCTGGATAAATAAAGACAGTTTAAGTTTTATTGATGATAAGAATATCCTCACAATGTAGGTCTGACCATTCCCTGATAACACTCGTCTTTCAGGTTACCAAATTTGAAAAGGGACATTGCTTCTGGAAATTAAATAATTTGTCATCAAAAATAAAATATATGCCAGACAGGCAAAGAGAAATTTTGAAGAACTAAAATTGCTGAATTGTTCTACAAAATAGTATTATCACTAATAATAATGTCAATGATCAATTTATTCTTTGAAATCTTTTTGTTAGAAATTCATCCCCTCATAACAGAACATACTAAATTTAGAGAAAACCAAAAGTAAAAAGAAGAAATGGAATTGTGAAAGAAAATAAACAGCAGGAAATATAGTAAAAACAAATTACAGTAATGTATGTTTGGATGTACAGTGGAACCCTGCTATAACGCGATGATCGGGGTCCATAAAATCGGATCGCGTTAAAAGCGGGGTCGCGTTAATGCGGGGTTTTACAATATTTAACTTTTTTTCCGAGAACATATACGTGTATACATGTACAATGATCAAAAGTCGGCTTATCATCAGATGAATATTAACTGGAATGCATTAATTAAGATATATTCAAAATAATCGATGGCTAATATATTTATAGGTTATTACTGTGCATTAAAAACATTTACTAATTTTTATTTGTTTGAACGATAATACAGATTGACCGATAATACCAGACTATCGCTATATCATGAAAAGTGTATCAACACCGTATGCTACCGTGCCGTCATGGCATGCAGTTCATCCATAATGGATGTAATTTCATTGAAAATCGTACAGATTTAAAATATTCAATAATTTTGTAATAGTCTGAATTCGTCGTGTAAAATATAGGATGAACAAAATATTGAAACCATTTACTTGCAGTCTGATATCGTACGGTCATTGCATGCAGCTATTCCCGGGTCTACATACGGTGTCTGTACAAATTTCATACCGCTAAAATTTTATCATATGCGACAACTGCAAGAATAATTAACAATCAACGCATGATTTCAGCGTGCAAATAACTTTTATTTCAGATTTTGTGAACATCAAAAGAAACATGTGAAAACTGCTAAATTAATCGTTGCGCAAAGTGCAAAGTCAGTGTGGTTTACAGATAATAAAGTGGATATTATTTACTTTCAACTGTTTGTTGTTTGATCACACCGCCAAGCACAGCATACATGTTGGCGGCTTTCGTCCTTTGATGTTTATTAAATTGTGCGACTCTTGTATCAACCACAGCTTTGTCTGCTGCTTGGCTGTGATTGCAGTTAAATAAGAAGCCCATGTCGGCTATTGTTTGAGCAACGACTGTATACAGAATTCATGGAAGACAATCACAAAGACGATTTACTGGCTTTACTCATGGATCCGTAATAAGTAACACTTTCGATAATGTTTACTTCGGTTTAACAATTCAAAAACCTAATGAAACCAGTTTTCTCTTCTAGAGTAGAATACGGAGCTTCACCACAACCTGTTCAAATTGATAAATTTCAGAAGCCAAGCGTTGTACACACTATTTCTCGTACGTTATATATATCGTATTATTTTAGAATTCATACACGATCACTTCTCCAAAATCACTTAAAGAACCTGGATAAATTGTTAAGTTCCGATCGTTTATTATTAAAAGTCATACGCGAATTCTTCCACCAAATTATAATAAACGTTTTACACACTATTTCTCGTACGTTAAACAAATATTTTCACGGTCCGATAAAAATACACGTAAATGAATTTCAAATTTCAGGAACCATGCCACGATCATATTATTTTAAAAGTCACAACTAATCTCATGCCCAAAATGAAGTTAATTTCTTGTTTTGTTGTTTTTACTTTTCTCCAAATTTTTTTTCTCCATGTGTGAATGAATATACGAAATTTCGGGAGCCATGCTACGACCGCGTTATATCCGAATTCGCGTTATGGCGGGGCGCGTTATAGCGGGGTTCCACTGTACCTGAAAATGTGAACATTTGGCTTGAAGAAATATGAAAAGAGAAAGTAAAACATATGACCATACAGTGCAAAATCAAACAGATGGAAGAAGGAGAAAAAATAACTGGGTTCGATCTAGGACTCAGGGATATGGGGCCAATGGCCCCTTGATATTTTCTAAAGGGGCACGGTCAGGTTTTGATGGATCAGTATTTTGCATAGTTTAACAGAAAAAGATATTCATGTTTTATTAATTCCGTATCATGCAATTGACAATATTGAATTTAAATATTGTTACGGAATTATGTATCATCTTTTATATTATAATATAGTTTTCATTTGGTTTATGTCGTTTGTATTATAATTTTTATTTTTTTTAGTAGCCAACGCTATTATTGAGTACATGTATATCTTGTTAGGAATGTTGGTTAAACATGACTCATGACGTCACGTTAGTAGCGCGTAGTGAAATTTATCAGTGACCTAATTCCCTTGATTGAGTAAAGATTACAACTTGCTTACTTGCAAGAATCAGCATCACAATTCGGGTTTGTTTATTTCAGATGGAGTAGATTAGGTTTTTATTTGTTCTATGCAGCATAGATAATATAAAATTAGATTCAATCACTGTCTTTCGATTCTTTGCAGTTACGGCATTTGGTCAAGTCATAGAGGAAATTTATTGTTTGTGAAATCTTAACTCTAAACAGTACTTTTGGGATTACGTACTTTTATTTAAAGATCTGAACTTTATTCTACTCCATCAGAATATTATCGTAATCATTTCAAGAACTTTTGTGATTCTTGTTGCCACATAAGCACATTAGTGTCCTCATTAGGAATAACTTTGGACAGTTTACGATTATTTAAGAAATGTCTACACTGTAAGTTATTTTCAATTCTTTCACTTTGTTTTAAATATTTTATATTTTTAGGAAAATAAATTTGTATTTTAGAAATTGTGAAAGCTTGTTAGTCTTTTCTTCTTTTGTTACATATTCAAACCCCTAGTCGTAACAATATATTAACATTAAATAATACTGCTTCACTGAACGAATTCTTTATCAGTATTTTTTCTACATGTACATTCGATAAAAAGGACTATCATCATATGATTCACAACAAAAATAGATGTTTATTTTTAATTAAATTTAGATCAGAGTAAATTTTGTCCAAGGTATCTGAAATTTGAATTTTATATAGAGATTTAAATTAATCTTGCCAGGCAAGTTTTATAAATCTGGTTTTGTTATTAACAAAATTTATTAAATACAGATCAGAATTTTGAAACAGAAAACCCAGTCTATTTAATATTTCATTTTAAGTCTGAAGTCAATCAGTCCAATTTGGAGAACAATAAGTACAAATTATTTCATGGGGCAGATTGAACATTGTTTACGAAAGTTGATAATCATAGGACTAGATATTTGCAATTAATGTCAAATGTCTGTGTTAATTTGTGTGTGTATTACTTTTAGGTTGGTGATTAACCCTTTGCTCCCCAAGTACGCTTTTCTACGCCTTTACCTTTGCTCCCCATCTACGCATAACTACGCTTTTACCTTTGCCCCCATCTACACATTTTTACGCATTACACGGCACCTGATAAACATAGATAATATCTTCCAGTTTACTGTGGATTTGCCGCGAGGTAACCATAAGTTAGTCAAACTAAGAAAGCATGTTTACTAACATCCGGTTTTAATAACGTATTTCCTGCCATTAGTCAATGTAAATCTAAATTTAACAGACCAATCCCACTTAGAAGGGGTTTCCCAAGCCACAACCAAAATGGTGCTGATAATCGATGGTAATACCCAAATTCAATGGAAATATTGTGGCCTTTTCAACGTATGTAAGTTATATATCAGTGTATGGTTTTCAGAATATAATGTTGAAGTTTACATTAGTAGTATCGATTCATATTGTCATTATCTCATTTCTGTTTAAAAGCACATTTTTAGAATGCGCGGCAAATATGGTAAGTCCTCTTCTATACATTGTTATGTTTAATGGCGTTTTAAGGTGTTTAAAACACTAAATCGGCCATAATTGTGGGACAAATGAAATAAAATAACAAAATTAAGAATGTTTGTGTTGTTTATTTGTTTGAATCTTTTCAGTATGCAAAGTTTCAATCAAATCATACCAACAGACGATACCGGAAGTGAAATTTTGCATTTACATAGGGAATTCCCTGATTTCATCATGGCGCTATCGTCCTCGTATTTAAATGACAGTGATTTGTCTGGAAGCGAAAACGATTTTTCTGGGTTCAGTTCCGACGAAATACCTGATTTAATTGATAACGATGTAATTTCTGACGATGGATCTGATATTTTGTTGTCAGATATCGACATTGCAATATCCTCAGACTCGAGTGACACTGATGATGATCAGCCAATCTGGTTAGCAGACGTGCAAGATAATGACATTAGTCCATTTATTCAGCAGTCAGGACCATCACATAATTTGCCGGAAACAGCACCAGAAATGGATTATTTCCATTTATTTTTTCCAGTTGGACTTGTTGCAAATATTGTAATTGAAACCAACAAATTTGCAGCTGAACAACAGGATGATCATGAAACTTGTGATCCAAACTTGACAGACACAAGTGTGCCTCAGATGTCTGCCTTCCTTGGCATGTTGATTCTTATGGGCATAATACAGGCCCCTGACTATAGTTTTTATTGGTCAAATGACAACTTTCTTTCCAACCAAGGAATTAAAGATGTAATGCCACGCAGAAGGTTTGAAAAACTGCTCCAGTACTTTCACCTAAATGATGACACCACAGATTTCCCTGCAGACCACCCTAATCATGACAAACTACACAAAATACGTCCTGTACTAGATGAAGTTCTGGCCAACATTGAGAAGACCTACAAGCCTCGCCAACATCAAACCATCGATGAAGGTTTATATATTGACACACTTATAAATTAATTAACAGTAATGCATTCATTTCAAAAAGTAAATCACAAAGCAGACACACACTCACAAATAGATATCATAGGAGGAAGAAATATACATGCATGCATACATATTCTATTGTCTTTCATCCTTCGAATAAACATTATAATTAAAAATTTTAAAAAAAAAAAACAAGCACAAAATATAGTAGTGATTACCTGTAAATAATATTATTATGTCCAATATGAAGTATGAACCACTGGCATGTGCATATCACTAACACATCATATACACACTGACTTCACAACTCCACATTCTCCAGCCTCTATACATAAAACTAGAGCACGAAACTCATCAAAATCTTAAATCTAGTGAAAAGGTTCAAGGTATAAATTATGTTATATATCATATACTAGTAAAAATAACATTTGCACCATTAGAAATGCATACCTTTTCATAATATAAAACAAGTTAACTTTTCATTAATTGATCCAGTCAAAATTTAAGAGTATAATTTCATACACTAATTCCACAAATGATCTATCAAGAAGATAATGCAATTTACAGGTATGATCGCCTTTAAGGGACGACACAAGGCCAAGCAGTATCTTCCATCGAAGCCAATCAAGTGGGGCCTGAAAGTATGGATGTGTTGCGACAGTTTGTCTGGTTTCTGTCACCAGTTTGAATTTTATCAGGGGAAGGAAGATAGAGATCAAGTCAATGACAGCAGGAAGGGTCTTGGCTATAGAGTTGTCCAAAGGCTAACTAAACCATTGAGAAGCAAATATTACCATGTCTACTTTGACAACTTTTTCACATCCATCCGAATGGTACGAAGCTTACTGAGACATGGTATCTATGCTAGTGGCACCATCAGAAAAAAACGTAAAGGCTTCCCTGAGGAGTTCAAGTATCCACCATATATGGAGCAAGAAGACCATATTATAAGGCAGGATGGAAACCTGACCGCCACACTGTGGAAGGACAAGAAGCCACTTACAGTTTTATCCACAGCAGCAGACCCTACCATCATTGATATAGCCAACCGGAAACAGAAAGATTGAACAGTGCAACAGGTCAACCGTCCAAGGGCAGTCACAAACTACCAACAGTACTACCGAGGCGTTGACATATGTGACCAACTCTGGGCCAAATATCCAGTTGGAAGAGCATCAAAGAAATGGTGGCGATATATGTTCCACTTTATAGTCAATATATGCATCATCAACGCCTTCATAACAATGGTAGAGAGTCATCATGATAGTCTAGAAAGAAGGAAAAGATTTTGACAGTTAGATTTTAGAATAAATTTAGCCAAGCAACTGATAGGACGGGTTTTAAATGTAGGAAGATTGCCATGCAGCAAAAATCTTTAGCCCCAGTGACCCCAGCCAATATTGACACACAGACTGCAGACCCTTAAAAGGAAAAATCAACGTGCAAATACTGTACCAAGCATGGGGAAAAGAGAAGAAAGGAAACCAAATTTGGCTGTGGCATTTGCAATGTTCATCTCTGCGGCATAGAATGTCACAGTACATTTCATCAAGGCATGGTCATTATAGAAGAGTAACAAACATATGCTGCAATACAGTTTTAAATAGGTTTTTTTTTTTTTTTCATGTATGTTTTTTTTTCCCTCAATGAATACAATAGTTTGAGAACAATTCATTTAGTAGACAGTGGATATTTATATTCAGGATCAGCTCTTCAATGAAATGAAAATACCATTCGGTAAGATATTTGTTTTAAATTACATACTTGCATAAATTAATTTAATGCATGCATACCAAACTTTTTTTTTTTTCATTAAATGATTCCAATGATGGTGAAGAAGAGGGCAGTAAAAGTTATTTTTTCTTTTTGTATCCTCTGGGTTGATATATGTTCAATGCAGTTTATTTTCATGCTGCTGGGCTGCATATATATTGGTCTGGTCTGCTAGTAAGTGGAACAAGTTCTCCTCAAAATGATAATAAAAAATATGCAGTGATGTGGCATATTCTATCAGAGGGGATGATCCACTGAGCTCAATAAACTTTCAGATGTAAACAGCAATGGCAGCTTGTGACAAAAAGTTGTCATCATTCGATGAGCTTGACTGACTGTGCAAGTTGCTCATTTCAGTGGCGGTCTCTGATTACACTGACTCTTCGTCTGATGACAGTTTCACATTAGTAGCATCATTAAAATCTATATCACTGCCCTCTTCCATCTCTTCTAAGTCAGAAAGTGAAACCCAATCTGGCAATGTTGGAACACGGTTGATGTCTTAACTATCAAAGTCTGAAAACACCAAACTAGTTGTCAGATGATTCCATTTTGACATTTCTGCATTTAAGATCGTCATTCCACGGTGCAACAATGCAATTATGATGTAGTACTACGCTAATGAATATCAAGCTCAAGAAATATGTCTGCGATTTTAAATGTGCCATTACTCAATGGACACACCTATGTCATATTTGTTCTTTGTCTTGTGTTATTTTGAAATGACAAATAACAAATACACAATTTGAAATATGTTTGTAATAACCTATAATAGGCTCAGGTATGTCAAGCAGACCAAACGAGACCATGAATAAATCGAGAAAATAAGTTTTTTGCAAAGGTGATTATCGTATGCTTGAAAAATCTATAATTAGTAGCACCTGAACTGCGAATATTTTCAAGCTATAAATATATAATAACATCAAAACTTTGGCGTTTAATTTCATTGTTGCCGATAAAACGTTACCTTAGCTATTGATCGACGATGAAATGAAGCACTAGAGTCAATATATGAATGAATTAGATCCTTCTTTCCAGCTGAATCTGCACACGACCAAGAGCAAAAATGGCGCCACGCATGCCATGTGGGTGCATCTATTTTTAGAAACAGGGATTTTTTTATGTGACCACTTGCACTTTTTAGTTTCGTTACAAAAATCCATGGATATGATTGCACATTTTTGGTTTAAAGATTTGGCTATGTACTATTAATATTGTTGTTAATTGATCAGATAATATTTGCTTTGCTGCTTTTTTTTTTTCTTCGTATTTTCAAAAAGAAAAGTGATGTAAGAAAACAACCTTGAACTTGAATTCCACAACATAGCATTGTCCCGTACGTTTCTGACCTGAAGAAAAGTATTGTTTAAGCTCAGCCTTTTCTCACATAATATTTAGCCTTTGCTTTCTACGAATTGTTTATTTTCTTTAATGTGTGTGCTAAATAAATTACGAAAACAGCCAATATAATGAAGCGGTATTTCCAAGACTACCGCGATGTCCACCATTATTACTATATAACAGTTCACATACAGTTTCAAATTGCTATTATGAAGAAGATAATGCAAGCACGGCAGTTAAAATCTGCGAAAATATATTTAAAAAGTGCCTTCACCGATTCTCTTCTTAAAACACCCATTGGTATTATCAATATATTGATGTCTGAAGTTTCGAAACACAAGCTGGTACGTTTTCATAATTAAATGAGAACAAATGATAACTTGCGGAAATCTGGCAGTGATAAGAAATGATAACTTGCGTGGGAAAAGGTTAACTTAATTAGAGGCTTTTCAAGCAATGCAAGAATATAATTACGTCAAGATGACGTTGCCTTACACTTTGTGTGTTTTTTCTGGGGAGCAAGGGTATGACGTTATGAGCGTCATATGGAAGGCACAGGTAATAGGGTTAGATTTTCATATGGGAAGCAAAGGGTTAAATAAGTACAATTGACTACAGTCACAGGAGTGTTACCAACATCAAGATGGGAGCACAAGACCCCTCAGAAAAAGTAAAGTGCAAGGAGCACATAAATTGGCTCAAAATGAACTTGAATTTGTATTATATGAATAAAGGGATTCCTTCCTTCATATCAGATATGGTCAAGGAAATGCATGGGTCACTTGTAAAGAAAATACATAAGGGAAAAAACAGGCAAAAATGCAGCAGATGTCGGTTGGATGATATCATCTGGGATGAGGACAGTGAAGCCTGGAAATTCAAGAATTCATGTAGTTTAGACTGCGGAGATTGGCTAAATGAATTCCAGAAACTTCTGAGCAGCTCAGGCAACCCAGATCGGATCTATTGGACAAATAGTGACGTTTCAAAGTGACCTTTTAATGCATGGGAATGTGCAAAAATCTTCTTACCATTCATAACAAAGGAACAGCGGTTGTCAAAAACAGGGCCTGAAATGTCCGATTCTCAGGCTATAATGACATTATTTACCAATTGCAAACACTTCCATATGAAACTGTCCAAAGATGGCCTAAAGCTTACCCTTATTCGCCTCCAGTTTAATTTCCAACTGACCGCATGCTGTCCATAACAAATTTACTGTATGTGACATTTGATCGACATTTACTCGACCACTGTTTACACCTTATCGACCAATAATATTCCACCTATGTAAAATCAACATGAACTTGGCGGAGCTAACAGGTCACTGATGTCACGCTGAGGTGTGCATAATTGATTATCTTTGATGTTTATGATAGAGGAAGACGACAGAATTTTGACTTGAATGGATTATCTTTAGATCCAATATTGGCATTTGTTTGACTGTGCATCAAATTATAATCAATTAGACAAACCTGTGCATCATGTGTCGGCTCGCAAAGTCAGTTATCCAAGGTAAGTGGACAAACTTTAATGGTGTTTTATTGGCAATTAATTTGCTTTATTTGGCAAAACATTTTAAAATTCTGAATCAATTAGGACTTGAGCAAATTAACTTTGATCAAAAATCGGTTTGTTTGATTGCACATCAAATTATAATCAATTACACAAAACTGCGGAAAATATGGCAGCTTGCAAAGCCAGTTGTCCAAGTGAAGAAACTTTAATTGTTTTATTGCCATTTAATTTGCTTCAATCAGCGAAACATTTTAAAACTCAGGCATTTTAGTTGATGTATCATTCAGTACAAATTTACTGGACATAACGCTGTGAATATATACACGAACATTAAAACAACAATGGAGCAAATAATTACATTTTCTTTTCTGTCTCAGTCTCAAAAATGACCTGCCAGTGATTAATTGCTTTACCCGCAGACTCCAAACAAACAGAATCCTGTGTGCAACTTTGTATTTTATTATTTTATTATTTTTATTTTTGCTAAATACATGCATCTTGATAGCATACTACTACTAATAATAATAATTCTAATGCTATTCAGTACATAGTATATGTATTTGTCATGAACCAAGTTTGAGAGCTGAACCTGTCTTCAGAGGTCACCTGTATTTAAAAAAACAGCGCGATAGAAGCTCTCGCATTGATCTATACCCTTAAAAGACAATTGCAATTTGTTTGTATTTAGATAGGTGTCGTTAGAATTAACTTCCTGGCATCCATTTTTTCGTGCTAGTCTTACTTCTGTTGTCATTCTGTTTAACATGAACAATCTTTAAAAAATCATGATCACACAAATAATAAAAATTATATCTGTATAAATTTGAAAGTAAGCTGATGATTATTGGCTGGGTAAAAAAGAACTGATATAGCCTGCCCATCAAGAAAACTTGCATGGTGGGGTGTGAGGTATGTAAAATCCTGTATAACCCGCAGGATATATGCATGAAAATACGGTAATTGACCAATACAGTGACGTGTTTCCTGATTATTGTGTACTGGCCAAGCATATCCTGACAGCACCCCTTACAAGTATGGCATGTGAGCATGGCTTTTCTAGCCAGAATCGTCTGAAGACAAAAGCAAGGTGTAGATTTCATAATGTGAAGTTGGCAAAACTCCTAAGCATATATGACTATTTGTACAGTCTACTGTCAGATACACGTGTTTGATAAAAAGTGTGTGGAAAGCATTTCATACTTAAATTACTCATAAATGTCAGTTATTATAAATGTTCATGTCCTACTGTGATAATAAAAAAGTTTTCACATGAAATGTGTGTTTGTTAATTATGAATTCCTCTGCCATTTCTGAAAACATTACATTCCAGACTGATCAAAATGGGACATTACTCGTGTACATAAAAAAAAATTTTATAGCTTTTTTATCATTGAAGTACATTAAACTATGGATGTTTCTTGCAATCTTGTGTATTCTTGTTTCTAACTTGTAAGCATTGTCTTGGCAGTTGGAAAAATAATTTTAAATTTTTTTAATTTTTATTACCTTCCATTTTATGTGATGTGTCTGTCCCATTGGTTACGTCGTGTTCAACAACTGGCCCTGTCGTAATACTTTCAATAAATGACATAATAAGATATGTATAGGGGAGTCATTTTATACAGTATTTGAATAAAGAAAACTGAAATACTTTTATTCATTCATTATTTGAAAAAAGGATGAATTTACAGAAACACCATCAGAGTCTGTCCCTTGCACCATTACGCGAGTTAGGTAAAGTTTTGGTTCTATTTTTGCCACCGAAAACCTTTACAGTGCACATGACATTCAGTTTGCACACTGCACACTGAACACTTGTTCTACTGTCATTCAAGAACCATAATTTCACTCATCTGAGTTATTTACAGTTCAGTAGGATGCTTGCTGAGGATGTCCGTAAGGATGTTACGTGTTATGCGAGAAGGTAAGTTACGTGATATGCGACAGAATGAGAGAATTCTTTAAACGAGTAGCAAATAGACTTGACATAGGTTGTTTATCTTTAATTACAAATATATGATGACCATAAAAATGAAAGGATTCAGCGAAGAAACATCAGTATTTTCTTGGCACTCCTGAGATAATGATTTCTGACCAACTTCGAAATCAGCCTCACGTAACTTTCACGGACTGGAAGCGTCGGTTCATGTTACATTGGTGTGTATTTCATTAAACAGCTGTTATTTTAAGAAACATAACTGAAATTATGTACCGATTTACCAAATTCACAAGCCCGACATTAGCTTTAATATTGACATTTGCCAGTCTTAATGTGGTACATTGAATTTTCTTTTTTGACAACCTCCCGTAACATTTACAGAACAGAAATGACAGCCATAGTAATGTGATTCTTGTGTATTGTTATTTTAAGAGGATAGCACCCACTACCAAAACCTCATTAAGCTGATGTGAAATAAATATTGCACTGGAAAATAAATGATTGTTTATAACATGATAATTTTTTTTGTATATTTTATCAACACACTATGGATGGAACTTTTGGGGGGGGGGGGATGTTATGTGATTAACTTAAGTGCTGTGTAAGTTTCTCTTAAAATTTGAAATTTTAAAAGACTTGTATTTATATAAAGAATTAAAGAATATAATATTACATATACCTTGTTTAATTCATTGATTTTATCATATAATTACAAGTTTCTGTGCATGTGATATTTGATAAATCAATGCTATAAAAATAGGAATATATCAATACTTGAAAGTACAAATTATTTGTACATTTTATCAAATTAGTGTTCTCCCGAGGGCCTTTTACCGTAGCGGGCCCACTACGATATTGTTTCAAACTCCGATAACCCCGACGCTTAGAACCTGCCGCTACGCTATGCTCTTGTGCCGCTACGCTTTGATGTTTCCCACCACCCATATAAAATTAATCTGTTAAACAAACATCCTGTCACCTAATTCAAAGCCCCATTGTTCTTACCTCTTCTGGGGTATTTTATTAAGATAATCCAGGATAATTGCTCACTCACTTAACTATTATCCTTTGTATCTGGCTTGCGTGACCACCGGTGCGAGACCTTTGGCGAGGGTTTCGTCTGCACCTAGTCACGTGATTGGCCAGCAACAATGGAGTCTACTGGTAGTGTGTTCTATATATATATGTCAGTCGTTTTCATTAACAGCCAAAGCAGTGACACCGATTAAATTCAAAATTATTGTGAAAAATGAACACACCACCTTCCAAGAAACGAAAAATTAACCAGCGCCCGGCTAGCCCCATGTTGGCCTGGTTACGACAATCAGAAATTGGTGTCACGAATAGTGGCAGTGATTCTGATTCTGATAGCGCCAGCATGATTTCCAAAAACAATAATATCAAGAAACGAAGGACGGGATTTAATAATGAATGGAAGACGTTATTCCCTTGGGTGGAAATTGCTGGATGGTAAGTTTTCCATATTGCTAACTTACGTGAGTGCTGCCCTATTAATTTCTCATTTTAATAGCAGCAATACATTTACCCATCACTATTATATAGCTTTATTACTTTTTCGTGTCGAAAAACTCGTCCGTTCAATGTGAAAACATTCTCCCACTTAAAGTGGAGAATTTGTCAACAAGCCACGTCACACCCGTGCATCTCTCTGCGCCTGCGCGAACATTCATCTATTTCATGGACGCCATGCCTGGTGCTTGTGTCGCAAAAACGTAACCTGAGGAAAATTGTCTGCTGCGGTT
The DNA here is from genome assembly GCA_029931535.1 of Margaritifera margaritifera. Classification (NCBI taxonomy): domain Eukaryota; kingdom Metazoa; phylum Mollusca; class Bivalvia; order Unionida; family Margaritiferidae; genus Margaritifera; species Margaritifera margaritifera. Next base: position 2,060,303 of record JAQPZY010001401.1, on the reverse strand, counting down.
TCCAACTACATTTCAGATTTCCCTCCTTCTAAATTCGTCTGGGTTACAATTGTCCGTCTCGTCTATATGTGTATTATGCCGCTCTTCATCAGCGTTTAGTTCTAGGAAGAGTTTTTCTAGTCTTCCACGTGTATTCTACCCTTAGAGGGGTTAGGGTACACCATATATTTTGTTTCTTTTCAGCTACACGGTAAGTCGTCTATGTCATTACAACGCGACATAGAACAACTGAGATAGCGCCGCAATTAACAGGCACATAATTTTACAAAATTAATATCTCATTTATTATTATTGTCCTACTATCATCAATTGTTTCTTTATTATCTACGCGTGACGCGTCGCATGCTTTTCTTGTACTTTCCTGAGACCAATAAAGCTTGTCAAGTTAACTAGCTACTAATATTTCTTGATAAGAACATATATATGCATATTGTTTACCTTTAGTCAAACTAACCACTGTGGTGCAGATAGCCCGCAAAGTATATGGTGAACTGGTATGTATAGAGTACGCGACGTACAAAAAAGGTGAGTTTTCTACGTGTAGTTTTTAAGGTGAGTTTACACATTGTTAATATTATTGTATGATATTTCAATAATATTTATTTCAGATATTCTCTTTTCTGTCTATCCAAGTAATAAACAGAACAATCTTTATCTTCCAGTTTTACCTCAACAGCAGGTAAATAAAAGTTTTAAATTTGAACAATATTTTAGCTTAAAAATAGCAAACACTTTCATATATTGTTCCTAATGGAAAGGAATATGTATTATTTTATTCTGTGATGATTATTGTAAAACACATCACTGTCTTGATTCCTGAAGAAATTTGTCCTTGGTAATTAACTTAATTAGGATTCAGGAATATTTGTCTCTTTTTTGTACATTCATTAATAAATTTTATGTTCCATTTTTTCAGATTGTGAAAGGTCATTCTCCTCGATGAATAGAATTAAGAGTGTTTTAAAGAACAGGTTGTCACAGAGGTTACTGAACTACCTGATGACAATCAGTACTGAAGGACAACCCTTAAAAGACTTTAATAGTGATGTTGCAGTCAGTTTATATGGTGAAAAGAAGAAAAGACGAATATCATTTATTTAAATTAAGAAATAATGAGATATGCATTGTTGTTACTGTTATAACATATGTAAATAAAAAATACTATGTAAATATATGCACTTCTTTTTATTTCATTGATATTAATTTGTTTCACTTTTATGATGTTAACGCGCGCTTTGTAAGACATTTTATGACTCAAACACGCGTACCCCGATGCTATAGAAAATTTCTGGGGAGATCACTGGTGAAATGATTAATCGATATATCGATGTATCGATACTTTTTCTATATTGATACCCATATTGATACAAAAGTGGAAGAATCAATACAAAACGATACTTACTCTATACAAGTTACTTTAATTTTCAGCAGTCATGAATAATTATTAGTCATTTGCCTTTTCATTCTTTAAATTGAGAATTCATATGAGACAGCCGTAGTAAGTACATGCACTCATTTCTGTCAGTAAAAAATAAAAAACTATTGACAACACCCACTCGCCTTCTACAAATTAACACAAGGTGACTAACTCACGTGGTTCGAAATCTGACCCCTTCTCCTGCCCCAATTCCATGTTTATTAGTTTATCCCATCTGAATCTTCATCCATTGATAACATACATCAACAGAAAGACATTGCAGATTTGTTCCCCATGTATGATTTAAGTACTTTACTGATCATTTAATAACCACTTTTACATGAAATGTATCTGTTGCATTGCATCTTGTCTACTTGGATCAAATTGAAGGCTACACTTCCAGTGTGCTATGCAGTGAAATATGTTACATGCAATTCTGATTAGTGGTTATTGTTTGTTCAAGTCCAGGGTAAATAACTAACTGTAGAGTGTTCACTGTGTTACATACCTGAAATATTGGCATCCAAACTCGATCCAAAGAGATACAAAGCAACACAGAAACTTCACACAAAAGTGACTATTAAATGATCTGTAAAGTACTTAAATCGTACATGGAGAATAAGTTTGGAATGTCTCCCTTTACGTTGATATATGTAATCAGTGATCGAACGTGCCAGTGGGATATAAAAAAATTTTTAGCATCAAATCAGCAAGGAGACAGATTCCAAACCGCACGAGTTATAGCCACTATGTCAATTTGTAGAAGGTGAGTTGTCAATAATTTCCTTTTTCACTGACAGAAACAAGTGCCTGTGGCCACAGTTGTTTTGCATCTGCAGGAAGTACAATGTGAAGTATTTGGTTGTTAGTCATCTCCACTCCACACTCGGACTTGTTCTAGATAACATTTTCCTTGCACAAGGAAATTGCACTGTTTCTTCTGTTTTGAAGATAATACAGCAATGCCTTCAAAATTTAAGTGAAGACATGAAATTGGTAATGAGATCTTTTTTTAAAACGTTTATTCAATTCAAAACAAAGGGCGTGATGACCAGGATGAGTCATGCATCTGATCGAATGGAGCAGCCTGAAATGGCCTTAAAGGTTGAATAAAAATCACTAACAGCTAACAGGTAGTCTTTATGGAAGTTTTTTTTTTTTTATTTTATATTTTTTATTTTGTCAAGGATGAGAATGGCATATGAACAGATGACAAGTATATGTTTGCTTGTAATCTGCATACTGGAAATACACTCAATATGTCAACATATACAAAATGGCACCACCCTACCACTGACAGGCCTTCTAAAGATGAAACGACCATCAAGTTGATATGTTTATCAATAATGTATCGTATCGTAGGCTGTGTATCGATATGTCGCAGGTGTATCGTTTCACCCCTAGCTCTGTACAACTTGAGGAAAGCTTGGGGATTAGTGAAGCCAGACCATACAGAACTGCTTTATGCACATCTTCTTTCCAGAAAACGAGGAATTTTTCCCAATCAGATATCCCACATAGTCTCGAAGAGGAAGGCTTATATGAAGCTATTGGAATTCCGATGGATGAGTTTGTTCGGTTGGCTATTGAAACAGATGACAAGGAACAATCCCAAGCAGCTCTAGCAGATAATGAGATTATTGCTTCCGTCAAAATGGATTTCGTTTCAGAAGACGGCACGGAAGACAACATAATTGATACTGATGCTAATGATGAATCGGAAACACTACCTTTGCCATGTGTTTCATGCAGAGAGGCCTTATCAATGTGCAATGGTTTGACAAGATGTTTTGCGCAATCAAACTCATTGGCAATATTGGAAGAAGCGCATGGTCACTTGGAAAAGTTGCAGCGTCTTGTCCAGAGAGAATAACTGTCAAAGCTCAAGCAGACAAACCTTGCGTGACGTTCAGAATTACATATACTCTCGTTATCTCCCATGCCCACATGTTGTGCTAATAACATTTAATTTTAATTAATTTAAATTTAAATGATATTAAATTTTATTGTAATTTTATGCATTGATTATGCTATAGATAATAATCTTAATTATATGTATTTGTCATTAAAATCTTTTACTGCTACATGTACTTGTATTTTGAGAGAATTCATAACTTGTTATCTCCGGGACGTATTTTAAATGTATACCACTTGAGCTGACATTATTACAATATTGTATTGTATGAATAATTTTCTTTTAATACCTCAATAGCATGTGTCAATGTATACAATATTATGCCTTCATTAATCATGTCAGCAGCATATCTCTTGTTCAATTTTATGTACTTTTCATGATGACTTCCGTAAATAAATACATGAACTGTTTAAACCAACTTGACAGGTTTTCTTTTCCCTGTGAATAGCCCCATCCTCTTGGTAGCCTCATTAAGATGGGAACATGTATTACCTCAGGCTGACGAAAATCTAGGCCAATTAAAGTACATGTGTAGCATGTAAATAACAACTATGCAACCATGTGCTACTGGCGACAATGAATATCATAGTGAATTGTGTAGACATGTTAGATCAAATGAGGACAAAAAATTTGTATACGTGTGTTTCCTATCAGGATGTGACTGATGCATACATTTTCTAACATGAGACCCGTACACGAATTCATGGATTTTTCATAATAAATGCACTTAACACCTTGTGGATTTTATTACACAAACTCAGTTTGGTAACCAAAATGCAATTTGTCAATATACAAGTGTACTTCACACTTGTTTTGTCTTCATGTACTCAAAATTTCCATTGTTTTCTCAAAGTGTAAATCCTACTCACTGACGACAGGTCACCCCTTACAGACGAATTTAACTTGTATGCAGGTCCAAGAGAAATGTGCTTTCTTCAGACCCCCCCTCCCACACACACACCTCTCGACATCCGCTTATGTCAACAATATTTCCTTGGGCCCGAGGATGTCGACATAAATGGGTAGGACTGTAGCACACAAAATCATCAGCTGAATATCTAACTTGTCTGTCCTGTTACGTGTGTTAAAAGTATATGACAGCGATGATTTGACAAGCAATATTTTCAAAAGAAAACTGACAGTTATCTTCCAACAGTTATTTTAGAGTAGTTTTGATACTAGACCATATCAAAGTTGATGTGAAAATCAAGCTTTTAAAATTTGGGGTATTTGTACCATAGGATTGGCTGAAGCATAGGATTGGCTGAAGAGCATATTTTGTGTCGTATGCGAACAAGGTCCACCAGTAGAAAAACTTGATGCAGAAAGGATTGTTAACAAGTTTGTATAAAGTAAAAATAGAAGGAAATAACCATCAATTCTGTGATGTCCATCCTTGATATTTGATTAATGTATAACTTCCATAGTTGTATGGGTATATTTTTGCAATTAAAATGATTTAAGGAATTACAAATAGAATATGTTGAGAAGTTGAAAATATAATAAAGTATAAAATAATCCTATTTCTGTTTCATATACCAAATATACAGTCATGCGTAGAAAGAGAAACACTTATACAAAAATCAGTATGACGTCAGTCACACTGTCTGCTTGTCTGTTTCTTACAAAATATTGTACAAGTGTTTCTCTTTATTCAGCACGAGACAAGAAATCTTAAACATCGGTTGGTTCCACAAATAACGAACAATCACAGCTATGAGCTCATGACTGTCAGAAAAAACCGACTCTCGAGATTTTGGAATCAAGGGTCAAATGACTCATCAGTTTTTAAATCTATTGAAAACACTATTTGTCGCTGCCATCAGAAACTGCCTGCAATCCAGGGGCTTAGAGGAGAAAGCTTTTCTGCTGTTAGATAATTGCCCAGCCCACCCCCCTGCTGATTCACTCCTAATAAGCAATGGAAAGATCCGAGTGGAATATCTCCCTAAAAACATCTTTAATCCGGCCACTAGACCAAGGAATTATCAGCACTTTTAAGCAGAATTACCATCGGCTGTTAATACAGTCAATGCTGGACAGTGGAGGAGGCGTTACAACCTTTCTCAAGAGTGCGAGTTTGAAGGAGACTATTCATGGGTGGTCAAGCATGGTTAGGGATCATCCCTAAAATAAGAGAGGGATGCTGGATGAGGGGTCTTGGAGCTGCCTTTGACGTAAAGCAAGTCAGTGATTGAGTCGGTGATAATGACAGCAACTTTGAAGGTTTCAGCAAAACGGATGTTGTTCATGCAGAAGCTGTTTGGAAGAAATTTATGGTGCTGAGATGGGTGTTACTCGCAACGATGTGGAAGGTGGATACGTGTTGACAATGACTGTCCCACAGCTGAATACTTGACAGAAGAACAAATTGTAAATTCCGTAACATAGAGTCGCAATGAAAGACAATTCCAACTGGAGCACCACTCTTGTAGAGTGATGGGAAGTAAAAGGACATTCAACCAATCAAAATATAGTTAACAAATGATTGTTCTCACTAAATCCTGGGATTTTTTTGCAATACTGTATCACGTGTTAGCCAATACATACATTTGAAGTTGACAGTGGAAACAATGGCCTTTGTTTACACTAGCAATTCAGAATCATAATCAGGGATGAGCACATTTTCTTTTTCACAAGTGGTTTCAGAAAATTCACTGTCCCACCTACCTTTTCACTTGTCCCAAACTTAAATCACTTGTCAAGATTCAACAAGATGTTTGCACTTTAATCCACAGAAAGAACAAATGAAATAATGTACAACATATTTATTTCTTAAATGAATTTAATTTTTCAAAAATATAGGTTGATATTATACATTTCGTTACATCAGAGGTTTTCAGTTGTCCATTGTCCAGGTATTTTATATACACTATTTCCTGCTCCAATACAGTAGCATCAGTGCTCCCATCAGCAAGAATGGAAAGGAATTTATTGGAATTCAGACTTTCCCTAGCTGCACAGGCCTAGCTCCATTGACAAATACACTGATTGAATTTCCAACCTGTGCCAGTTTGGGGTATTGCTTGCAATAACTGCAAAACATGTTTGCTTCCGAGTCCATGAATTCAAGCCAGAGATAACTATCAACCCTATGTTGTTGAAAATTTCTCTGTCTCTTAGTAGCGTCATATTTGACATTTTTTGTTGCCGAGTCTGGTTTATGTCTCTTTGGAGAAATAGTTACATCACACTCGGTGGCAGTCTTACGCTTTACTCCTCCACATTCACATTATTTTTCCTTCTCCGACTCTTCCTTATTAACTTTCTTGAAAATATAATTTAGTAAACTCATTTTATCCACATAGTAAATATCACCTTGCTTGACAACTACTTGTAAAGTGATCATAACATACATTTTGTCCTTTAAATATCAACAGAGACAGCTCCTTAAGTAGTGTAACTGTTTCACTTCAAACGCAATATCAGACGTGGAAGTTAATCCTCTGTATAATCAATTAAAACTTAAAGAATCATCACAGCCATTTAATCAGTTCATAGAGGGAACCGACACTTATGTCAGTAAAGTGCCTTTCATCTATTGGATTGATTCACTGGATTAAAATCATAGGGCGAGTCGTTCGTGAGGATCTAGTTTAAGTAAACCCAATACAAGGAAGGCGTTCAAAACAATGCTAATTAATCATACTGGCTTTCTTTTGTCTCATATGTTTTGATTGGCCAATAATTTAGTCACTTTGCCCAATATGCAGTCAAGTGGTAATATAATGTGCGCACATGCAAGAGTTATCAATGACCACTGGTAGGTGTGATAATAGATGTAAATACATGGAGAGGGGTGGAGTTAAGCATTCAGTACACCCAGAGGGTATGAACGGCCAGATAAAGGTAGATAAAGTGATTATGGCATGAAAATTGGCATTTGCCCGACTATTTTTATAAACAGACAAAAAGCACTTGTCCCGGAGTAGCAATTTGGAAAATTTTACTTGCAAAACTTTGAAATGAATAGTTCGGGACATTGGGGTATGGGATTTGCTCAGCCCTGCAAATTTTCAGGTTTTTCCAAGGACGAACATGACAATGTTGAATAAAGAAGTCTTAGCAGTGACACTGAACCATCTTCTTCGTCAGGTCTGTCTCAAATTGAGACAGAATCTGATAATGAAGACAGTGAAGTCTGGATAAGAGAGCCCATGCTACGAAAATCTGAGAGTTTACTAAAAGTATTGGCCCAACTTTCGTTTTAGACAAGGGGAAGAAAGAAATTGATTTTTTCTTAAAACATTTTTCTTTGGCATTGATTGAAAGAATTGCGGCACAAACGAATGCAGCAAGAAGTATGGAAGAAAAGCTGAATTCACTCTGGCAACCCAGGAAAATGGACAAAATGCTGGCCTTTCTAGGAATACATTTGATTATGTCAATCCTGGCACTTCCGACCTATAGCCTAGCTTGGCGATCTACATGGCCCTTCCTGATACCATGCATTCCAACAATTATGACCAGAGTACATTTTGAAAAGTTGTCAAAGTATTTTCGTGTAAATGAAATCAGGCAGAATCCATCAAGATGCCTGGACATGACAAGTTGTATCACATAAGACCTGTTAATGATAAAATTTGTACAATTTGGGTCTTGCAAATCACAAGGGTCATAAAGAGCAGAGTGTATTAAAGGGATGATTGTGTATGAAGTTTGGAATAAAACTTTGTGAGTGGGCGACCCCAGACAATGGTTATGCTCACAAGTTCCAAGTGTATACAGGAAAATAAGGCCAGGCTAGATGCACAAAAGGACCTTGGTGCCCATGTTGTAACCGATCTGACTGCAAAAATATGTGGTAAATCGCATGTAGTTTACATGGACAATTTTTTCACCAGTCCAGCACTGTTTCTATTATTAAGGAAAGAATAAATGTATTGCCTTGGTACAGTGCGAGCAAATAGAAAGGGAATGCCAGAAGCAATAAAATCTGCCAAATTAAGTAACAGGGGTGACTGTGTCCGGATGACAAAATGTAGTTTTTTGGGGGAGTAAAACTAATTTCATTAAGTAATACTTACCTGTCACTATTATTAAGCTTTCTCCTTTCCGCATGGAAAGTTATTACTGACATTAAAAGGAAGTTTATGTGGTGTAGCATGTAAGGAAAAAAAGATTTTCCATTATCTCTCAACAAGTTGTGATCCAAGCACATACATGCCATATCGTGTCACGCGAAAAACACGATTTTGGAATCCCCCCCCCCCCCCCCCCGGGACATGGTCGTGTTTATAAAAACACGATTTTCAGCAATCTTAGCGAAGAAAAAACAAAATCTCGGCGACCATGATATATGCCCGTAATCTGTGGCATGTATAAAATCAGTAAACAGTCTTGCTCAGAGCTCATGTAAAACTATCCTTGGGGCAATTTATACAGTTGTTTTAGAGGCAATTAAAAGGTAAGGCGGTCAGATATAAACAGACACCTTTCAGAGATTAACTGAATTGGCTCACAATAGCTAGGATGACATGTTATGTCAAATCCTTCGAGCACTGCTGAGGTAGAGCCCATTAGGCTCATTTGCATAGGTAAAGTACACAAGTGGAACAACCCAATTTGTCTGAAGCTAAGTACATCAATGAGATGCGCATTGAAGAACAAATGTTATTACACATCAATGACTGCACTGAATGAAAATGTTCAAGCCATCTTTATTAAAGTTTGCAATCAGCGGCAAAGCTTAAGTCAGATTTTTACTCAATATAAAAAATTCAAAACATGATTAGTTCGGTAGGTTGAACAACAGCACCATTCAATCTCTAATGCAGTGTTGCACCTAGGATACCAAGGTCAGGGGATACTGTGTGCCTCACTCTCAAGATTTGAGGGGGGGCACATGACATTTTAAAGGGACAATGGAAAATTGTAGTACATAATGCACTAGAAGTGATAATAAACGAGATAATCTTATTTCGACAGTTTTGCCACCTTAACTTTCTCACGTTTTCTTTTGACATTTACATTATTGCAATAAACTTTTTATCATGTGATCAAGTAACTCGTGAAAACATTAACATGTTTGAATATCTGGTTAACCTGAAATGAACTTCACCATGCTATTTTCCATTCCGGATCTTGTTCTCATTTAACTTTAGTTTTCACTCATTATCTACTAGCATTTATTTTATAATAAATAGCAATGTTTTTTAAAATTAGCTTTCTTTAAAAAGTATTGAACCATTTAGCAAATGAAAAATTGCGTATTTGCATAAATTAATACCTTTTTCATTAATTCAGCCTGAGAATAAATTAAATCTTCACTGCCGCAGGTGTGACTTTAACCTCAAAAATACGTTACAATAGTGGCGGTCAAAGACTTGAGCAACTCGGTTGACTGCAACAAGCCTTGAATGTTTTCATTGCCAGATTCATTGTTTTGAAATGGATATTCATTGCCATCTTACAGGTTTAATCACTTTTAGCGACTCTGGCCATTGCTTGAGTGAACATAGACGTGGATGTACATCCATGAAAGAAAAAACATAAATGATACTTGCATTACAGTCAAACCAACTACTGAACTATTGAAAGCAGCAAAGACTGCATATAATTAAAACTACATTCAACTGTCCAATGGATTTTAAAGACAGTAACTTGGTGTATTTTTGTATTTAATTTCTGTGAGGTTGTGACCATGTGTATGGTGATGTTATTAGCAACCTCAGAGCTGGGCATATATCCCCCAGTTTTACATGGTCACTACACTTTTTCCATATGTTACTTTCTTTATTAAAGAATGCTATAAAGTTTATATGAAATAAAAGCCAATAAAATTATCTTTCTAAATAAGTATTACTTGTTGTTATTTATTTGGATTTACACTTTATCGCTGGTTGAAATGTAAATTACAGGTAATTTACGCCTCCTGTACAAAATCAATAGGTCAGTGACTAGTGCATAACGTATGGTTCATTCAGAAAATTATGCGACCGAGTAATTATTGACTATGAATATTCATGAAATTTTCCAGCCAATCAGAATATTGAATGACAGCTAGTGTGGAATTTGAAGAATTAAAATATCACAAACCATGCTGAAGATATTTTGATACAAATTCAACTATCGATCGTTCGTGATCCTCAAAGTTTATAAATATCCTTCACATAACATTAGATTCTACACATTCTCATCTTTAATTTGACATATAAAACATCTACCACAAAGGAGATTAAGGTTGCCGGACTTTTGTTCAAAGGTAACAAACTTTCAAGTTTTTCAACTTCGCAAAGCGTGTGGTATAGACACATTCTTGAATATTTTACAATATTTGTAAACAAACTTTTGTAACCAATAGTTTTAGACCATATCGATCAATAAATGTCCAAATATAGATGTTATGACTTATGGCTAACAAATAAAACGATCGATATCAATTTGTAGCATTTATTCATATATTTTAATGCAGTCTTGTATTTTGCAAATTTGTCGAGACAATCGTTCTTCATAACCATTTTAAATCACAGTTAACGTATCAAATTTAGTTTTGTCATTCAAATTTAATCATTTGCTAGTTCATTATTATTACTTTTGACAGTAGACCATTCAGTTTAAAACATTATAATGATTATAAATTGTGAATTACAATAATTGTTTTGAATATTCATGTATGTATGCCATGAAAATTACACCTCCCTTAAATTATATTTGTATACAGTATAGTTCAATAGTTTAAATTTGCTAGTTCGTTTTTTTTTTTTTTTATACAATAAATAATAAAAATTGTTTTGATTAAGAATGAAAATTATGCAAGCCCCTTTTAAAATTATCATCAATATTATTATTATTATTATTATTGAAATTATATTTATTTATATATTACACAATAGTTGGTCCTCTTTTTTAGATTGATGTGTATGGAAGCTTTTCAGGTAATACAGATATTCTAAGTTGTTCTGGCCTTTTTGGTCCTTTGACCTCCAGAATGGATTATCCTGGCCCCTTCTGCCAGAAATATAACTTCACAAAAGATAAAATATTGAATCACATCCATGAAGAAACACCTATATCCGATCTTCAAAATGGAGTTGTACTAGAAATTAAAACTTTCCTTGAGAAGTCAAACAGAGCTGCTAGTAAACTGACTAATGTTGTTTTAATGTTGGACCCAAGATGTAATACAGTGAATCAAAAATCTTTGGCAACAAAAATCACCAGACTTAGTGAACAGAGAATCATTTTAGGCCACAAGAAAAAAGTTGCAGGCTTCAAAAATGTATCCGACCTCTTAGAAAACTTGTTTGAACCACCAGCAACCCTGACAAATCAAGCTCAAGTAGAAATCAATGAATCCTCAAATAACATTCAATCTGTTTTTGAGGAAAGCATAAATTCAAAGAAACCAGAGATGGAAAAAAAAAGTGTGCATAGCTAGGTTAAATTTAAATGTGAGCACTCAGACTGATGAAGAGTGCCAGACAGAGGCGTAGCTAGGGGGGGGGCAGGGGGGTACATATGTCCCCGGGCGCCAAGGTACAGGGGCGCCAAAATGAGGCTTACAACGTTACATTATAATAAGTAAACAAGGGTAATAAATCGGTCACAAGATCGCTGCAGCGGCTCAGCAGACGTGTCATCTGATACGTCTGCCATCCACAGAGATGATGCTGCCTGCCAACCACTGCAGCCAGCCGAGATACGGATTCTGCGTACAGCTGGTTCTGTCTGCACGTGACGTGTTGAGCGTTGATAAAAAGCAGCATATGTGAGGCACTTGATATTGTGGCAGAAAACAAAGATAGCTTAAACTCTATTAAGGTAAATGTAGGCTGTATGTTGTGTACATAAAGTGTTTATTAAATTAGTAGAATTTGTTCTAGTATAAAGCTGTCCATAACTGCTGGGTAATGTCTGTTGTCGTGCTATGATAACAACATGGACACGGCAGTGCTTCTGTTCCGTGACCGGGTGGGCTGTATTTGTTAGCCCACCATACTCGCCTCAAGCCATACTTAAAAGCAGGACTAACGGTGGCGGGCTAACAAGGTTTATCTGTAATGTTTTTTTGCATATAGAATAAAATTTGTTATATCGATATTTTTAAATATCTGGAGCATAATCTGCCTTTAGGTGTATAAATTGTACACTTTAATCTGATGTATAGCATAATTATAATGATAATTATTTATTGTAGTAGCACTATACCAGTGCCACTATGATATTGTTTAGGCCTACACTTATTTTCTCACTTCAGTGCACTCAGTAATATAATAATATATTTATAATTTTTGTCAGCCATGTCAGGAAGAAAAAGAAGTGGGGCCCAATGTCGCAAAAGAAAAAAGGAAGCCGAAATAGCATCAAAAAAGTCAAGTACATTACTTGTTAGCTTTTTAAAGAAAGCCAAGAAGAAAGAGGCTGAAGCTGCAAACTCCAATTCTTCAGAATCAGAAGATGACGGCTATCAACCACCTATTTCAGAGCATGTAGACGATTATGTTGAAAACATTGAGGACTCAGAGAAAAACATGATTCAGACAGATATGCTGAAAAAAACTCCGAAAATACTGAAGACCAGGATGTCGTCATTAAACAGGTCCAACATAATGATGAACTTGTTGACAGTAACGGGGAAGATGAGACAGAAGAACTTTCTGATAGAGAAGCTGAAAATACTCATTATGATGTGGTTCCTGCTGTACTAAGGTTTCACGATGTTTTTTACTTAGAATTTGACAAAATGACAAAGCTATCGAAAGTATCACAGTCTCTTCGCAATGAAATGATTACTCTCGGATCCTTACCTTTTCAGCACACAGACAATCTGTCATCAGTATGTGGAGAACGTTCAATTACATCAGCATGGTTTAAACGCCGACTAGCGAATGGAGAGGAAGTAAATCGTTCGTGGCTATTTTATTCACCAATCAATAAAGCTGCTTACTGTTTATGTTGTCTATTATTTACATCATCGACTTCAAACTCACGAGCTTCGTTTGAGTTAAAAAACGGTTTCAACAAGTGGAGAAAGCCAGAAAAACTAAAGTCTCATGAAAACAATCCTAGCCACCGCATAGCTTTTACAACATGGAAGGAAGCCGAACGAAGGTTAGTTGATGGTACTGGAATTGACGCAGTGGTTCAAGCTCAGATTCATTTGGAAAAACAACGTTGGCGAGATATATTGCAAAGAATACTCACCTGTATTAAGTTTCTGGTTTCACAAAATTTGGCACTACGTGGCCATGAGGAAAATTTGAATGCGGATGATGATAAAAATGTTGGAAACTTTCTCGCGCTGATCAAACTCGTTGCTCAGTATGACCCACTGTTGGCAAAACACATCCAACACGCAGAAGAAAATTCGAAATCAGTTTCTTATTTGTCACCGGAAATCCAGAATGAATTTATTCACATACTTGCGTCGGCTGTAAAGAACCAATTGTTGAGTGATATCAGGAAAAACAAGTATTATGGTATCTTACTTGACTCAACTCCTGATCTAGGACATCGGGAACAGCTTTCTCAGGTCATAAGATTTGTGGATATGGATTTTCAAACTAAAAAGTAACTATCAAAGAATCATTTTTAGGTTATATCGAGATACATTCAAAAGATGCAGCAAGCCTAGAGAGAGTCATCGTCGAGAGACTGAAATCTGACGGCATACCTCTAGCCGACTGTCGGGCACAATGTTATGACAATGCTGCTGTGATGACTGGGCATATATCTGGCCTTCAACAACGAATATGTGACAGAAATCACAGAGCATTGTTTGTCAACTGTGATAACCACAGCTTAAACTTAGCAGGAGTACACTCAGCTAAGCAGGATCCACTTGTCGTCACATTTTTTGGAACACTTGAAATTATATATTCATTTTTCTCTCATTCAACAATTTGTTGGGAAGAGTTAAAAAAAGCTGTGCCTATCACAGTAAAACGGGAGTCTGAAACACGCTGGAGTGCACGATCAGAAGCTGTTAAAGCTATCCATGAAGGACTGGATGAACTAGTAGGACTGCTAGAAAAATTATCGGAGGACTCAACTATGACGCCTGAAACCAGAAGTGGTGCAGAACAGTTACAGACGTGCGTATTGAATTTTAACTTCATAGTTTTATTACATTTCTGGAATGTCATTCTTGGAAAAATCGATCGTGTACAGAAGCGCTTACAGGATCCTACTATAAATTTCAAGGAAGCAGCAACTGATATTGAATCTTTGGAGCAAGAATTTGTCAGGCTTCGTAATGATTTGAGCCAATTTGCTGTAGAAAATGCCAAAACAAAATGCACAGCCTGGGGGATTGAGATGGACAGAAGAATTAAACGACGTCGGAAGATGCCTGGAGAACTGGCAAGAGATGCAGGACTTTCATCAGAAGAAGAAATTGTGCGCGTTATGAAGAGCGTATTTGATCGACTTTAACAGGAGATGTCAACACGTTTTTTACGACTAAAAGACCTGAACACAAAATTTGGGTTTCTGCTGGACGTTAAGACTCTTCTATCCGACACAGATGTCGATGCAATTCGTCTAAATTGCACAGATTTTGAAAATTTCTACGACACGGACATCAATGGCCACGAACTTTTCACAGAAATTGGAGATTGCAGAATGCTGCTCAGTAACCGGAATGAAGTTCTACCAGAAACTCCTTTGGATCTTCTTGGTTTTATTGTGTTTTATGGAGACGACATATTTCCGAATCTGCGAATTTCACTGCAAATTTTATTAACAATAGCAGTTTCAATTGCAAGCTGTGAGCAGTCGTTCAGCAAATTGAAACTTATTTTGTCGCATTTGCGTGCGTCAATGAGACAGGATCGTCTCAGCGATCTTGCTCTTCTTAGCGTTGAAAGAGAAACACTGGAAAAAACAGATTTTGATTGCGTAATTGACCAGTTTGTGTCAGTGAAATCAAGAAAAATAAATCTTTTGTAGACTATGTAAACCAGTCTACGACAGTGACTGAGTGGGTCATGTACTATAATTTCTATAAATTTGCTTCTTTAAATACAATGTTTTATTAAAATTTAAATTGTTTTCCTTATTCAATGTAATAGAAAAATGTGATTAAACGGGGAGGGGGCTGGGGCACCAATTTTATAGTTCGTCCCCGGGGCGCAAAATATCATAGCTACGCCTCTGGTACCAGAAAGAAACTGTTAAAGTAAAAAACCTCCTTAAGTTTGAATTCAGCAAACTAAAAAAAAACAGTTACAAACTTGTAAATGAAATAAATGAACATGCTGAAAAACTGAAATCATTGGAAAGCAGAATTGGACATTATGCTGTAAAAAAATGTAAAATAAGAGATGAGACGGCAAAGAAAATCCTTCACTTATTACAAGACAGTGAACGATCAGTAAAGAAACAAGAGGGACTCGTAAGGGAAACAGAAGCAACAAAATCAAAAGATGTTTACTTTGCTAAAACTGGAAAATGATTCTTTCTGAAAAACGACAAAATCAAGAAAAGTTGCAACTATTCCTGGTCAGTGAGCAGAACAAGAAATTAACATCTAAAAAAATGCAAGTTATCTTAGGAAGGAGTTAAAAAGTTAAAAAAACTTGTATAAAAAAAAAAAGCAAGCTGATCAGACAAATGAGCTACTTTTGCATCAAAAGTGCACTGAATTTGATCATTTACACCTTGAAGAGAGTCATGGGGCTATTGGTTGTGATGCAAAAGCAGTGTTCAAGTTTTGGAGCAAGAAGGAAACAGTAACTGAGTGAGCTATATGTACAACTTCTGATGTATTTGGACCAGCAGGTGATCACCATGGTGTATGAGACTGCTAGGAAGCTCATTCTTCAACCAATGGAATTAAGTCTATCATCATCAATTGCTGTGATAACAGGTTCAATGCCATTTTCCAAACAGCTGTGGAGCTTTATATACATAGACATGCACGTACTGGAAAAAGTGGCTGCTCCCAACCTTGAACTGTGAAAGCAGACCTAGACTCTAGTGTCATCTGTACAATGCTGCCGTGTTTCGGACTGTTCTATGTGAATGTCACAGGACCATATTGGAACTTAATCACATGTGGCAAAGTGTCATATCTTGAACTTTATCCATACATTGATGAAATAAAATCCTTCCTTTAAAGCTGCAAGCAACATCCAGGTACACTTCTCAAATGTTGCAGGACACAGGTCAGAATCAGATATGCTGGAGATTAAAACCGTTGAGCACCATCAGCGATATGATTCACTAATCACCCTGTTGGAGGATCACAGGGAAATCCTATTTGAATTAATTGAACTTGTTGTGCTATGATTAAAGTTATAGAAAAACGGTTGACTTTTTACCAGGGGAACAGTTCTGCAAAACACCAAGTGCAGATGAAATCAGGCAGACAAAGTTTGCTCAAGTAACAAATCTTGGTGGGAGCACCATTTTGGTGATTTGGACAGTAGTCAAAAGAGAAGACCAAGTGCTTCAATGCATCATCATTCATCAGTGCAGCTACTGAAAAGGAACCGAGTTGGTATAAGTGGTTCGAGCAGATGTCAGATGATAAACGTTGTGATATATTGAAAAGTGCCAGAAAAGGAGGACACAAACTTTGAGATCTTTCAGCAAGAGTGACAAGTAACTTTAGACATTCACAATGAAATGTTGAAGGCTAAGGCAAATGGTGAAGGCAGAAAGCAAAAAAGGAAAGAAAGTCGCAAAGAGCAAGATCGGAATAGGAGACGAGACAGTAGTGAGAATGAAGATGAAAACTATGATCTAGAAAATGAACTAAAAAGCAAACTTCCGGAAAATGAACCATTTCACATATGCAAGTACGTTGCTATCGCATATCAGGATACTTGGTATTTATTTATGTACATATTGCTGGTCTTATAATGCAACTTTAGTTCTAGTAGACATATCTTGATAATTTAAACTGTTTTTTAGAGGTTTCAGTGAGCTTTTTAATTTGGAATAAGTTTCATTCATTTATAACATCTTTAAAAAAATAGACTGGGGTTGCTAATGTTATTGGACAATGCAAAGTCTACCATTTATTTGTTTGTAAGTATATTATATGCTTCAGAGAAAACAGATGGTATTTCCGTTTGTTCAGAATTGAATTTCGAGTCATTTGCCATAGACTGACTTGATACGATAGCTTATTCTCATTTGGATGACATCACTTTTGGAAGGTCACACGCACTGACTCCCCTTGGGACTTCAAAACACACTTTTTGAGTCTCAAAAACCCCCAACACTGTCTGGGAATATGGCAAGTATGCAAGCAAGAGCAGGATGGTGCGTACGAGGTCAAAAAATGGAACCTACCAGGAAGTGCCAGATCTGATTGTCTAGGAACTACACACAATAAATACATGTTTGTAGTTGACCTAGAAGACCAGAAAAGGATGCAGTACTCCACCTGCCACAAAGCTACCAAATGGTGGAAATATCTGTTTTGGTTCTGCTTTGATGTTTCTTTAGTCAATGCATTAATAACTATGCAGGAGTCACCCAACCACAAACTTGTTACCAAAACAAAAAAAAGGAAAGAAATCAGATGGAGTCAACTCAATTTTTAAATTGCACTTTTTGTGCAGCAGATGACAGGGACATTTGAAGGATCAAGAAGGAGAAAGGTCATATCTGTAATTGATGACTGTGGAGATGCACATCGGCCCACACAAGCCGAAAAACCAGGGTGATGAAAACTGTGAAAAAAGGCAGCACAAGGTGTCCATCATGTGCAAAGAGTGCAATATCTGTCTGTGCAAAACACATAACTGCTTCTATAAATACCATGAAGAGCAACTTAAGAAGTACCAGAACAGGGACTAGTTAAACATTTCAAATTAATTACACCAATTAATTAATTTGACCAGTAACTTTGTATAAAAGACCGACATAAATTTTAGTGTTTAAAAATTGTGTTTTGTGTTCTATTCATGGATTTTATACGAATCTTGTGAATGTCAGCAGGATAAAAGAATCCAACAGACATAAGTCTGTTACAGCTTTTATATATGCATGGTTTTAGTCTATAAATCAGTCTATTATACAGAAAATAACTAACACAATTAGCCCATATCCCCAAATCATCAGCTAAAAAGTTATCATTTGGCTGCAGCAGCATCAGGTTCTGGTAGTCAGCCCCCAAATCAGCTGCAGTAGTAATCCCAGCAGCTAGGCAGATCAGTGAGCCACTACAGTAGTACTAGTAGTTAAAGAGTTCAAGTTCATCATAACATCGGTCACATAAGGATTTGTGGAAAAGCCAACTCAGTAGACACATCATAACCTGATGGATGGAAAGCCAAACTTAACGATATCTTGCAGAATAACAAGTCTAAGGATATATACAATGCAGACGAAACTGCTTTGTTCTTTAAGCGCACTCCAGATAAGATAATACTGCATCAAAGGTCAACCATACATTGGTGGGAAACAGACTCAAGACCGCATCTCTATTTTTGTTACATCAAACATGATTGGAAATGACAAAATGCAGCTTCTTGCTAGTGGCAAGTCTAAGAGGCCTCGTTGTTTTAAGAATGTGCACAATCTTTCAGTGGATTACCATGTGAATACAAAAGCTTGGATGACGTCGAACATTTTTAAAGAGTGGATAAGGAAACTCGACAGACAAGAACAAGAAAAATTGTCTTGCTTGTGGATAATTGTTCAGCGCACCCACTTGTGGACGATCTCCAACATGTCCAGTTAATTTTTCTCCAGCCCGATACCACGTCATCATGCCTGCCATATTCCCAGACAGCGCTGGGGGGTGGGGTGGGGGGGGGTGGGGGGGGTTTCGAGACTCAAAAAGTGTTTCGAGGTCCTAAGGATGATTGGAAATTCAAATCTTAATAAAAGAAAAAAAATTGTCTGGTTTTTTAAGCATTTAATACACTTACAAAGAAAAAAAAAATAGTTGGTAGACTTCGCATTGTCAAATATCATCACCACACACATACACATGTGTGCAAACACATAATCACAACCACACTAACATAAAATAAACATACATCAAGTTTCAGTCTTTAAAATCCTTTGGATGGCAAAATATAATGATAATTACTTAATTTTTGTTTATGCACAACTTGATGACCTTGATTTATTTATGTACATATTGCCAGTCTTATAATGAGCTTTATCATGAAAATGACAATTAAGGGAGGTATTGGTGGTGTGGCAGGCTGATATGAGGTAGGATTATATTGCCTAGTCATAAGCTAACACTTTTATAGGGGGGTTGTACATGTACCTTGAAATTGGGAAGAGTCTGGGATTTGTGCAAGAATCTATTATTAGCCCCTTACACTTGCTGTCTACATGGGGTTTGTTGGAGGATCATCTATGGTGTGCATGATCAGAACCCTTCATATTGTGTAGCATTGACAGCTGAATTCAAATAGCCAACCAGAGTAGATGATTCTGATGTAGCATCACATAATCATATAGAGTACCACGTGATCAGTCACTTCTCTGGCCATTCAAAGGTACAGACAATGGGTATGGAGTCTCCGCATCCAACTATTTTTATGTATTTATGCTGGATCTGAATCGGGCAATTTTTCACACCATTTAAACAACAAAAACATTCTTCTCGTGTGGGCAGCTTCTGATCAAAGTGTGGACTTCTCATTTCGGCTGTGACTTCTGGCCATAAGTATTACAAATGTTGATGACGTAAACAACATGGCTGACAGGGTTCAGAGAGGTCGCCATAACAGTAGGCTTGACCCTCTTGCTCGCCGAGACTCGCCAATCTACGGCCTCATATGACTTGTCACTACTGGAGAATGGTCTCTGTCTAAGTTTAGAGGAGAATTCTGTTAGCGGCGGATTCCTTGCCGTTCATGAGGATGGTACATCCAAGTCAGTGCAAACAAATTCAAGAAGTTTGGAATTGTGGCAACTAGCTGGTCATCATGGGTGACCCCACCAGCAGTAACATTTCTACTCAAATTCTAGAAGAGGACACTTACACTCGTAGGACCCTGACCCAGATAAGTTTAGCCTCTGCAGCTCTGATCATTATAAGTCTCCTACGTTCAAATTCTACTTTATTTATAAGTCCCTTAAGTATTGTTGTAAAGTTCTTCTCCAACCATTTGTGTGTGTGTGTGCGTATATGTGTGGATTTAAGGCCAAGAATGTTCCAATTACAGTTGGCATTTTTCAATAAAATTATAAATAATATTTTGTAACCCTACTTTAATTGTTTGGAATTAATATCAATTAGCATACCTGTAGTAATTCATAAATAAATGCAGTGTTAAAAAAGAGAAACAACTGTATTTCCTATTATATGTACAGTAAACACATACATTTAATTACAAGGGTTGAAACTTGTTCTTTCTAGAATTCTCCTACCTTCAAATCCTACTTATAAGTCCCTCAAGTATTGTTTTAAAGTTCTTCTCCAACCATTTGTGTGTGTGTGTGTGTGTGTGAATTTAAGGTCAAGAATGTTCCAATTACAGTTGGCATTTTTCAATAAAATTGAAAATAATATTTTGTAACCTGACTTTTATTATAGTTTGGCATTGCGGAAACTAGCTGGTCATCATGGGTGACTCCATGGAGGCCAGGTTACCAATTGAAAAGATACAACGTGTATCGATTATCGTGCAGTCCTTTGTTCATAGGAAATCGTTCACAAAACTGGAGCTACTAAGTTTTCTGTGACAATTGAATTTTGCATGCAGAGTGATCTACCCTGGTACAGCCTTGGTGTCATACTTGATTCCTCTGTCGGCATCTGTCATAGCTTTACACCATCATGTTCAGTTGAATGCAGAATGCAGATTGAACTTGAAAATGTGGTCGATATTCTTATTGGAACGGCATTTTATTTCATTTTCTTCAACAACACAGTGACCCCAGGTGAAAATATGCATTTCTATACAGACACTAACCCAACAGGTTTTGGGGGTTATTTCAATGGGAAGTGGTTTCAAGGTAATTTCCCCCACCACCCCCCAAATCTCGCTCCACAAGGAAATTCTGCATCTATGGCTCTATTGGAACTGTATCCATTTGTACTCTCAGCATTGTTATGGGGGGACCAGTGGACCAAGAAAAGAATCCTGGTGAACTGTGACACTTCGGCAACAGTGGAAATCATTAACAAAGGCCGATCCAAAATACCTCATAATGAAAAGATGTGAGATTTTCAAAAAAAAAAACGGACCCATTTCGTGCCGATGTCAACATTTCATTCTTTCAGAACTCGCGATTTGGTCCTGTGTCCTGTATGCAGCAGTATTTGAGTCCACGGCGGCAGAGTGCTTTGGCTGGGGGTCATGGTGCAAATGCCCCTTTATTCCTGGATTCTATGGGACATCCGTTTAGTATGGAACTTTTTCTGTATTACTTGAAGCTTCTATTGGCGTCCTTGTGTTATGCTGAACAAAACTTTTCTGGTCATTCTTTTCATATAGAAGCAGCCACAACGGCAGCTGACAACATTCCTTCCAAATGGACTTTCACATTTTTTTTTAAAAAAAAATCCTCTTGATATCTTTTAATGACAAATTCCCACTCATTAGAGACTGGATGGTACTGTTGTTCAAACTTCCCTGCTGGATTCTCAGAGTGAATCCTGGTCAGAACTGCATTGTTCTCGACAACCATAACATTAGCATTGTCAGAACTGTATTCGATAGTTGGACCACAAGATATCCTTGTCTCAATAGAAAAATGAATATACATCACATTTGGGACTGACCATTTTCAAGTTTAATGGATGCCTTGCAGGTAATACATTTCAGTGCCCCCACAAGAAGTGCTGGAGTTTTTCAAAGCTCTAAGCAAACCAGTGCTGTTGAATACTGACAGCAAATTGTCCAGCAATTTTCAGGAGATAAGGACAATATCTACTTCATAGTAATGTATTGCTATCTAAATAATGACCATTTGATTTGATTTCATGTAGAGAAAATTTGCTTTGATTTGCATGGCAAAAAGTGTCAGTCATACAAAGTTCAGGCCTTGGTCTCTGAAGAAATACAAATGTCTGTTTGTCTAGAACAGGACATTTTTTGAGATAAAAAAAGAAACAAATTACAACTGGCTAGTAAACTCCTGGCCTGAGAATATATTTTTAATAAAATAATATAGCCTTCCCTTGGCTGTTAAAAAAGTTTTTATTTGCATGAAAAAAAGAAAGAAATCATCATTCCAGCCTAACTCTTTCAAGAAAAAATACATGTCCATCTAGTCCAGGGAGAAAAAAAAATTGATGTTAATATTATTGAGCACAATAATCACAATAATTTTTATAAAACTTGTAAATCCCTGTGCCTAGAGAATAAACCAAGCAACAATACCCCATAGTTTCCCTGTAACATATGGCATATATGCTATATCTGCACTTTTTCTGTTCGAGTATGATCGTAAAATATGTGTATCAGTGCTCTATTTACTATAAGCAGTGGTTCAAGAGCAGAACTTCAGTGGCAACATGTGTATTGTCCCCAAATTAAATTATATAAATTAGGGAACATGTGTATTGTCCCCAAATTAAATTATATAAATTAGGCAACATGTGTATTGTCCCCAAATTAAATTATATAAATTAGGGAACATGTGTATTGTCCCCAAATTAAATTATATAAATTAGGCAACATGTGTATTGTCCCCAAATTAAATTATATAAATTAGGCAACATGTGTATTGTCCCCAAATTAAATTATATAAATTAGGCAACATGTGTATTGTCCCCAAATTAAATTATATAAATTAGGCAACATGTGTATTGTCCCGAAATTAAATTATATAAATTAGGCAACATGTGTATTGTCCCCAAATTAAATTATATAAATTAGGGAACATTATCTTTTGCAGCAGTGCTAATTTCTTGGATTAATACACTTAAAATAAACACTTGGGTAAAATGTCAGTAATCCAGCACATTTAACATATTCTCACCTTTCTAGTGTGACCTCCAAAGCAATTGTTACTTGGTTATGCAAGATGAAGTACCTAATGTCATATTTGATGTGATTTTTTGTAGGAAACGCAGCCAGAAACAGAGAGGAATGACCAACTTTTGCCAGAAACAGAGACATGACCAACTTTTGTCATTTCATCACGAATATCCACATTACAGTGGACATGTGGAAATGGCTGGAATGTCACACATACCAGCTCCTACAACACCCCAAAGATTATCTCAGCCAGGAAACAGTCTTTCCTAAGTATGCTGAGGGAAACAGAAACAAGTGAAGCTGTTGATCTGGAGCATAACTTAACACAAGCTCGATCTGCACAGGCAAGATATATTCGGTCACAGTATTCAAGCCAGCCCACTCCACTGTGTTCAGCAACCCCTTCATTACATTCTGCCACCAATTTGAGCCAAGTGACAGCATACACAAATCAGGCTGCTGCCCTTCCATCTGCACCAGTGGTTCCAGTTCTCTTAAATACAATTCAGGCTGCCCCTCCATCGGACCAATCATCACATTCGAGTCAGGTTAAACCAAATTACACTTTTAATGAAAGAAGATCTCCACGGAAACATGCGTCCATAGAGACTGATGATTCAGATGGTGCTGTAAGTTTTTATCTCTCTTTCAGCTTTTTTCATGTACAGTGAAACCTCCCTCAACCAGAAACCATAAGGTCAAGTTTCATGTTCGGGGGGGCCTTTTTAGTTTTCTGAGGTTCTGTTTCTTGAACCGTTGAATGAAATTTTATCAGTTTTGCCCCCTTAAGTCCATGAGCATGTATTTTTTGGGGATGAGAAACATACTTTGCTTTGAAGGGGGTTTGATTTACTGAGGTTTTGGTCACCAGGTTTCACTTGTTGTATTTTTCTGAAGTGCTTCAAATAATTTTCATATCATGAACAAATCCATAATTGAAACAAAACAAGTATTCACTAAAGTAGTAAATTGTGAAGTTATTGCACATGGTGATTTAGATTTACAAAAGTGGCAGCTGTAAACCTTTCAGCGTGTATCAGTATGCAAAGCTGATCTTTTACTGGAAACATTCTTTCATTTTTTTCCTAGGTTCTTTATCTAAGTTTTATCTAAGTTGTTTTATGAACCTTTTTATATAGATATTCAAGCCAATTAAAGTCATAGAAATTATGACATATTCTTGTTTTGTTTTGCAATTGTAAAAATTGAAATGAAACCAGAATTTAAAGTAATCCTAACTTGAAAATACTGGTAAGTCACCTTAAAAATATGCATCATACTTTGCATGCATGCAAAGACAAAGAGACTTATGTCTCCACAGAAAACACAACCAATCTAAGTAATCTGTTGAAATTTGTTAATTGTTAAATGGTATATTCATGAAAATAGAACAAGAATATTCTTTAACAGTCTCTAGTGGAAAACAAAGTTCTCATGATTTACATCAATAATTCCCAAAACACTTGAAACCATTCTCTTTATGCATCCCTTTAAACACATTTTAAACATCTTTTTGAACTTGCTTATGATATCTTTAACAATGT
Organism: Margaritifera margaritifera; assembly: GCA_029931535.1. Lineage (NCBI taxonomy): Eukaryota > Metazoa > Mollusca > Bivalvia > Unionida > Margaritiferidae > Margaritifera > Margaritifera margaritifera. The sequence continues at coordinate 2,035,577 of JAQPZY010001401.1, read as the reverse complement.
CCTGTATTTAAAATAGACAAGTGTGCTGACAAGCAGTTGCTTTTAGATTTACTATTTTGAGTCGCATCTGTATACAGTTTTTGATGTACACATTTTGTTACAGATGGTGAAGCTTCTAGCTTCATCGCAGCTTGTAGTTAAGAGAGAAAACCTAAGGAAAGAACAGGCATCAGCTAAGAAAGTCAGCACTGACAAAAAGGCATTTACTCTGACAGGAAAACTGTTACAGATCATTTTTACATGTGAGGAAATGGCGAGTTTACGTGGACAGGGCCTTAAATCAAAAGAGGGTGACTTAAGGCCTGTCCTTTATCCCAAAAGACTCTCGGTCATTAAAGGTAAATTATTCATAAATCTGTTCCTTATTATATCGTTTTCCCTTTTGAACAGCAGTAGGACTGTGTGAAAAAATGAAACTGTAGAAATTGATTGTTTTCATAGATTTAAAATACTTTAAAGTATTGGCTTCCCTTATCTAAGGGTTGATTTGAGACTTTCATTACTCCTTTTTTTAGAAAATGTACACATCACTTACAATATATATAAAAGCATCATTTTCATTCAAAGTTGTAAATGTTTTGCAGAAATGAAACTTATCAATTGTCATGATGCATAATTTATCTTTTTATATCCTTTTTGCATATTTTAAACTTTAATTTTTCATTGCAACTCTGCAGTGGAGGCATACTGATTTGTTCATATGTATGTCTGTCTATCTGTCCTAAGAATCCTTCAATACAATCCAGGTACATTTGTTAAGGATGATCACAAAAATACTGAATCCAAACAAATCAAATTTGATAAGCACGTTTCATGTGTATCCATATGAAGGTAATCAAATTAGATCGCATTGTCAATGAAGCAGTATTTGCTAGAATGTTATAAAGTCTTTTTAAAAAAACCTTTATAATTTTTCTTTCAATGAAAACCTTGTTAAAATGACAACTTGAAAGTCACTTCACCTAACAAATTAAATTATCAGGCAGACCTATTTCTATGCATATTATACAATTATCAAATGTAATTTGAAGCCATTATTGCATGTTCAAATCAATTTCAAGCACTTCCCTGAAATCATATTTTTAGTGTTCTTAGTACTATCACTGACAAACTGCTTGACCTATAAAAATAAAATAAAATTGGAAGCCATTTTATAATGCATTGGTTGATAACCAAACCTTACTGTCATAAAACTTTATCAACTCCAGATCTTATTAATTAATATTCTGACCAATCAAACAGCTTTATTTATTCCGAGTAAGATATCTGGAATAGATATCTGGAGTACCAGTTACTCAAAATATTGAGTCAAGTTTTAAGATGGCAGGGACTGGTTACATTTCATGCTATTAAAACTCTCTTGGCATTTCCGAAATTTTTAACCTTTCTTTAAAATGCAAACAATGTTAGAACTTTCATTCTAATGAGATCAGACCAAGACATTAAAGATGGTAGAATGTGCTAAATGCAAATGTACTGATGGCAGATTGGTAGAATGTGCTAAATGCAAATGTAGATGGAAGATTGGTAGAATGTGCTAAATGCAAATGTAGATGGCAGATTGGTAGAATGTGCTAAATGCAAATGTAGATGGCAGATTGGTAGAATGTGCTAAATGCAAATGTAGATGGCAGATTGGTAGAATGTGATAAATGCAAATGTAGATGGCAGATTGGTAGAATGTGCTAAATGCAAATGTAGATGGCAGATTGGTAGAATGTGCTAAATGCAAATGTCAGTTTTTGTCTGTTTGAAGACTCAGAGTTTTCAACTAAGTAAATTTTCTTGTACAACAACAATCTAGTAGTTATTTTTTTAAATTATGTAACATCTGGGAACAAAAAATCTGAGGTAAACTGAAAAGCAATACTTTTGCGATATTACTAAAACTCCTGTGGCAGGCTGTATAATCGAATTAATAAACATGTTTCATGGGGTTTGTTTTGCAGATTATGTCACTGTCTGGTGTGGAAAAAATGGAACATCTGCAAATGAAAAGGATATAAATTATGCCATCACTGAACACGTGTCATATGCCAGGAAGATGAGGACAATTAAAACATAAATCTTATCAAATAATGACTGTTGAAATAAAATTTATGATCTATTGTCAAATTATTGTGAGTATTTGTCACTGAATCCCCATCCACTACTAAGCATCATTAGGTTGGTTAATAGAAATCTGAAGCAGACTGTTATAGGATGATTTTTAAATGGACATATTTCTCAGTGTACTTTAGGTGAATTTTTGTTTCTGGCAGAAACCTCAGAGGGAATTTTATTCAGGCAGATTTTTGTTTCAGACAGGATTTTATTTTGGGCGGTATTTTTTTTATATTAAAACGGAATCCTAGGACAACTAATTTCCATATTTCGACTAAAAATCCGCCCTGAATCCACCTGAAGTCCACTTGAAATTTGCCCAAGCTCCTTCAAAATAGTTTAGGCAGAAAATGCTTCAAAACCCGCCTGAAATCTGCCTAAGTCCACCTGGAAAATTGTGTATGGGACTGAAGGAGATCAGGCTGAAGAGACTGATAATGACAAAGCGACAGAGGTTGACTGAAGTTTTATGAGAATCAAAAGCTGATGCCCAACTATACCAAACAGATAGTTGAAAATTTTATGGACAGATTTCAGGAGGGAAACATTTTGGAACCTATGCAAGTGCTGAGACTGGTAGAAAACATTCTAATTGCAGAAAAAGACTATAGTTTGGCCACCTATGGCAAGGAATATATTGCAAAGCTATGTACACACTTTGCCCAGAAAATTTAGATTGATGTGGAAAAGTGCACAACTGAGTACAGGCTGTACAAAAGACTTGTGTTAGGAACATACCAACAGTGCTCAATAATGGAGTATACAAGCATCATCAACAGGAAATACATGGACACGCTTCCAAATATGGCTGTGTTACTTAAGTGCTGTGTGATACCTCCTGTGTCACTGTTCATTGTGAATGTGGCTTTTCTACCCAGAACAGAATCAAAACCAAGTACCGCACAAACTTAGTGAAAAGAGCTTGAATATTCTAATGCGAATATCTGAGGATGGGCCAAACACAAACGAGTTTGACTTTACCAAAGCCGTGGGAAAGTGGAAATAAGAAAAAGTGAAAGATATACAAAATGTAAAGTTATGCTGTGATAGCTTGCACTTGTCTTGCATGTATTCTAGCACATTTAATTTTCATGTGAGTTATAAACCTTATGTTCTAAATCTTCTATAAAAATGTTTGATTGATGAAACTAAAGTGTAATGATATTATGATGAGGATTGTAATAAAAGTTTCTTTCATTTACAGTGTATGTTCATACATTCGTCTTCAATCCAACCATCGATGAATATATCTCTATATCAAATACACTTCATATGAATATAATACATTCATACAATTAAATGTGTTTATGATAAACATACAAGACAGTATGTTCTACTTGCAAATAAAGAATTGCTTAAAAACTCTGTTAAATGCAAAGATACTTAACAAGAAACAGAAGACACGGTTATAATAAGAGAACACAAAGCACACACACATATACACAAATACATATATTGGGAGTAAAAAAATTGTGTTTTGAGCACGACACGTCGTGTCATGGCAGGCATGTGTCACTCGTACAACCGATGGATCAAGGAATCATCCAGAACCTAAAAATGCACTATAGAAAACTTCTCGCCCACAAAAAGCTGGCAGTGATTGATCAGCAATAAGAATTTAAGGAAAATCTGCTTGGGGCTCTCTACAGCTTGAGGAAAGCATGGGAATTAGTGAAAACAGACCATACAGACCTGCTTTATGCATGCATTCTTTCACAAAAACGAGGAATTTCATGGATTCTCCCCATCAGATCTTCCATGTAGTCCTGATGAAGAAGGTTTATATGAAGCTCTTGGAATTCAGAAGGATGAGTTCATACAGATGGGTGTCCCAATTCCAAGGAACAGCGCCAAGCAACTCTAACAGATGATGAGATTATTGCTCCAGTCAAAATGAATTTCACTTCAGAAAAAGGCACAAAAATCAGTTCTTTGAAGTGCTTATATTAAACAGTCATCACCTAAGATTCATTTTTCTAGGTATGCTTGGTCTAGTGTAAAATTCTAAATGACTTTTCAACTATCTTACTTCCAATAAAATCATGTTTTTTATAACATTTTATTTCATGCTTTTTATTGAATATGGAATATGGTTTTAAATACGGAGTTTAATATTCCAGTTTGTTGACTTGCATCTGCATGGTAAATATGCTGCAAAGATTCCTATCCTTTAAAAAAACAAAACTTTAATTCAATGTGAAATTAAATAGTACCATATGATCACAGGGCACTTTATTCCAAGAACACCTGTAACAAAAAGAATTACTATAATGCAGCCTTAATTTATATTATGTTAGATGAATAAACAGGTAAATATGTTTCATATTAAGGACTTGTTATAGAAAAAATGTTTATACCAAGAACACAGGAACAAGAGCAACTTCTACTAACACTACTATTTAAAAAGGCAACTTCTCTCCAAAACAAGAAAAAAATTATACAACTGCCAGTAATTTTCAGAGTTCTCCAGAACACTGAAGTGTGCATACTTTTCATTTTTGGACGCATGAAAATTCCAACAGCTCAGTCCTCGGTACATAAGCTTTTTTGTCAGATAAATTCTCTTTCATCTGATCCATTGGTACAAAGCAAGTATCATTCATGCAGTGTATTAAGACACATGTTATTCGATTGTTGCAGCATAATGATCACTTTGATCAAAAGACCAATTACATGCACATGTGCTTTGACACCTCTCTTTGATAAGCATTACTCGCACAGTTTTAATCCATCATATTAACAATCCTTACACGATGTTTGGAACACATGCTTGTCATCGTATACCGTATTTAAAAAAATAGTGCCAAGATTTTGGGATTTATTTTGTATATTGGAGGAATATGAATTCGCATGTCAATCGTCATCAAAATCTGCTGTTTTTCAGTGTCATGTACAAATATATCTTTGTTTTCAAGGATTATAATACGTGTACTATTCAGATGGCAACTTTACATAATGTCTATGGAGCCATGCGCATGATTCTTGCGAGACACCAACATAAGTTAGAAGATGCATCTGGTTTTGATAAAGAAAACAATGCCAAAGAGACTGAGAGATTCATGGAATTTATCATGGAATAGAACATTCCCATCGGACAAAAAATGAGAAAACAATGGAACCTTTATGCACATGGTATCCTTACTGTGGAAGGAATAATGCAATGGAAACCCAAGGAACACTGAACTTACAAAGTTCAACATAATCGCATCGAACGGCCATGGACGTTTAAAACAAGAAACTGTAACAAAATTGATAAGGGCGATGAAGAAAGGCCCAGAACTTAAAGATTTAGATCAAAACCTGCTGTGGATAAATTTGTTTAAGTTTGTTTAAGAAAGAAGTGAATGTAGTATGCTGTGTTGCTTAAAGATGAAATGAAAAAAAGTGCATGGAATACGGTCATTTGTTTCATTTTCCAGTGTCTTGGAAAATGTACAGATTTGAAATGAAATTAAGCTAATTAAATAAATATAGAAACGAAAGTGTAATCTCTTCCTCGATTATTTCTAGCTGCACACAAATTTAAACAATGGCAAGGTAAAAACATTTAGATTTATTATAGTTGTACAGGGGTCAAGCTAGAATTGAAATTTAGGGAGAAGTGACTTCTCCTTTTGGACAGAATAGGGAGAAGTGAGAGCAGAACAAAGAGAAGTGGCAGCAATGCAAAAAATGCAATATACATATATATATATGTGTGTGCATGTCTGTGTATGTTTGTGTGCTATAGTTCTCTTATTTGAATCGTGTCCTGTATTTCTCATTGAGCATATTTGCATTTAATATTAGTTTAAAGCAATATTTCATCTTCAAATAGAAAGTTCTCTACATTTTGTAAGTGTATGAATGTATTATACTCGTATGCAGTGTATTCATTCTTAAAAGTCTATGTTTCGATGGAGAGAAATATGCAATGCATTTTGGCCATATGACTTCAAAAATGCATAGCAGAAACTATACATTGTAATTAATTTTAACTGACAGGAGTACCTAGATTACAGTATTGTAATTACAAATAGGTAAAAATACTTAAGCAACTACCAGCTAAAGAACAAATTTAATTTTTCTTAGTTTCTTCACTAGAAAATGTCAGTTGAAAACATTTTCAAATTAGTTTGAAACAATCCCTATTTTAGTCTATAACACGCACATGAGAGCACATGTAAATATCTTCAAGATCATAGTGTTCATCCATTCAAACCGGTGGTCACTGATGAGTAATCTCATCTTTACAACTGCATTTTGAGGGAGTTGATTCTAAATTAAATGTAAATCTTTTGATTGTCATTTTTTTTTTTTGGTATTGTTTTTAAAAGTAGATGCATCTATTTTTAGAAACGGGGATTTTCTTCATATGACCACTCACTTTCTAGCTTTGTTGCATCAATCCCAATATAGAATTGAAAATTTATGGTTTTAGTATTTGTCTACATGCTCATAATAACGTCATGTATTGGTTGGATATTTTTTTCTTTGCTACTCTTTCTCGTATTTGCACAAATATGTGTGATGTAAGCTAACAACCTTGACCTTAAGTTACAGTGCTTATCAATTCAACAACATAGAATTGTCCCATACGTTTCTGACCAACAAATTTTTAATTTTAGGCTAAATCTTTTATCACATAATAGTTACAATTTGCCTTCTTCGAATTGTATAATTTCCTTAATGTATGTGCCCAATGAATCACAAAAATAGACAGTCTAATGAAGACGTACTTCCAAGACACAGTGATGTCCGCCATTATTACCCCATAGCAGGTTCACTTATGGTTTCAAACTGATTTTATGAAGAAAATAATGCAAGTACGGCTGTTAAAATCTTCAAAAGATATATTTTGAAAGTGCTTTCACCGATTCTATTCTTAAAACACAAATTTTTATTTACATATAGATGATTTAGTTTCAAAACACAAGTTATCAAGTTTTCATCAACAAATGATAACTTGCGGAAATCGGGCAGCAATATCTTGCGGGGGGAAAGAGTTAACTGGTCAATCAGCTATTAAAACACATGCCTGTGAATGTGCAAGAGTTTGCTTTGTCAGCGCAATTGATATGAACACATGGTAAGGCAACATGCCATCCATTTCGCCTGGGCTTAACACAACTTGGCTGGGTTGAGGGAGCGTCTCAAAAGCCATAAACTACAGGCACTCATGTAGATCTAAAAAAAAAAAAAAATGACTGGGCGTATTCGTTTTCGCTTTCCTAATATAAGAAGACTAAGTTTACATATCTTTATCGACTTAGTCGCCCACTTCACCTGGTAGCGTGACCCCTGGTTGTAACATCACAAACAATCATGGTTAACTGCCTTAATTTTTCATTCATTTATTATAATACTACTATATATACTCACATATAAGCCGGGTCCAAATTCAAACAACATAGACCCTGATCTGCCATTACATCAAGCGCCGGCAGATCAGAGTCTATGTTGTGTGTTCTACTGAGTAGACCTTACAAACTGCACAGATCCAGATATACCAGCACATTATGCGACAACAGATCTGGGTCTATGCAGTTTGCAGTTGGTATTGGCTTATATGCGAGCATCGACGGTAAATATTTTGCAATGAATAAGCATTAGCAATCTGGTGACATATATATTGGTGACACAAAAATACACTCACCATGTTCTAAATTATTGCAAGGGAAAAGAAAAGTATTGTTAATGGGACTGCAAGTTTTAATGCTGGGACTGCAACTTTATTCAAGGAAGCAGTCCTGGACTGCAACTTTTAAGATCCTGTGGAAAACCCTGAATTTTGGTTTATAATATTTATTTTTTATCTGCTTTAAAATAAACTGCAACAAAAAGTACAACTGATGAGGTTTAGGAGTTTGAAACCATAAGCATATGTGTTAAAAATTCAACAACAAAAAAACTTGTTTCACAATGAAAAATTCCCAATTCTAGGGATAGGGGCCCCAAAATTTTATTATTGGAATCATCCCTGCTAAAACATATATTTCAGGATTTGTTTCAAAAGTGCTATAAGAAATGTGTCCATCTTCCCTGTTTGAGCTGCATTGTTTAGACCACTACATCTACTGATATCAACCATACCCTTTTTTGTGCATCTTGGGATGGAATGGATAGGTGTGGCTCACCCACACTAGGTCACTATGACCTACTATTTAGTACAATACCTCTTCACCTATTGCTATAAAAAGTACACCAAGAATTAGGATTACAGCATTTCACAGACTTCCAGGATTCTGAACACTACTTGAATATTGTGTCTATGCTCAAATTATGATGCCTTTTATCTTAACTATTACACTAAGAATGCATCCTAAAACAAAAACATTCGACATTAAAATTGGGTCACCATAACCTCTTTTCCAGAATTCTGAACGCTGCAAAAAAATGGTATCCGTGTTCAAATTTTAACATTTTTTTAACCTATTACCACCAAACATGTACGTTAAGTGCATATAGGAAATCAGTCATGTCACATATAAAAACTGGGTTATTGAGACCTACATTCTGTGGTTAGTTGGCCATTCTCAAAGATTCTGCCTGATGTCACACAAGTTTCAAAGATTATCTTGTGAGCTCCTGCTCACTAACAACTCCAATTCACTTGTTCTACTCTTGTTCTTACGAGACATGAAGATAGCCCAGGAAGCAGGTACAATTGCACCTGTACAATTTCACCAGATTCAATTTGTAAAAGATAGAAACAAATGTGAACAACACAACTAATTGGCACAACTAATGATTTTAAACTGTCTAGTGTCCTTTGCTAACATAATTCCCTTCAGGTTTGAATACATTCAGTATTTTGATTTTAGAGATGAAGACAAATCAATTCATTTGAACAAAAATGCACCTAAAATATAAAACTGTTGTATTTCAAAACCAATCTAAATGGGATTGTACTTCATGGCCTAGATTTCTGTGCAGATTTTGATGTCCGGTTTTACACTAGCTCTAAATTTCTGGCATGCTTGATAATTTTTAAGGAATGAAATTCGGTAACTTGATACTTTTAAATTCTTTTTTAGTTGTCTCAAAAACAAATTTAAACTGGGCAGAAAGGAAAAGGGCGTATTATTTGATAAAAAATGTAGCAGGTTTAGTTTTCCTTAAAAATGATTTTCCTAGCATTACTTTTGGCAAGTAAAGTACCATCCTTACTCGCTTATAAATCGATGTTTTTTATTCTGAAAATTTGATTCATGCAGAGTAGGGGTCGTATTAAAAGTGCAACATACAATTGTTTTATATGTTTATCCGTTTCATGACGGTATTCATTATATAATACTTGTATCTACATTTGGATTTTAATATTTTGAAAATATTACCAGTAAATTAAATATTACCCACTGCAAAGTGAAGTGTCCATCAATGTTGTTTACTGTGGGTGTTTACATTCTAATGTGGAAGGATATAAATTTGCAAATGGTCTGTCATAATGGAGTACTTGATGTTTTTTGAAGAAAATGTAAGGTGCAAGTTAAGAACAAGCACTTGTATACAGAATGTAATCAATGAACATCATGTCAACAGTCACTGTTTTTTGATAATATTTCCTAAAATCCAAGTCTTTGTGCAAGCCTACAATTTTTAAAAAGTATTTATGGGTACTTTCAATGCAACAGCAGCAGATCTGGTACTATGTGGAAAAAAAAAACAAGAAATGTCAGCTCCAGCTACCTACATAACAGATTTTATCCACCTAGCAATTGTATGAACTGTCACACAATTGTGTGGTGCTTGAACATGAATAAACAGTGATGTTTCATTCCAAGAAATAATTCTGAAGGATGAACACATAGTCTAAATTGTTTAAGTAAATTTCAACTGCGAATTCTGTATACAAGAATCACAGATTTGTACATTTTTATTATCTACAAAATCTAACGTCTGACATCGCTGCACAGTCAGAATAACTAAAATTATGACAAACTTACATGCAAGTCATTTCAAAGTCTACAATGTCTTGGTAGGCAAATTTTGAAAATCCCAGTTCTGGTGGGCATTGCTGGCTAAATAGCTCTTAAGAATATTGCAAGTACTTACAGACGCCGCAGGTACAACAGCCGTGTCCCATAACTGGTCAATGCCTTGTTCTGGCTTTAAATTTGTTGCAGGATGCAAACACTGTAAAAGATATTTGCTTTCTCTAGATTTTGTCCACTCTTGGAATGATGCTGTGGCATGATCTATCTTCTGTGGAACTCTCCTCCTAAAAGGAAAAAAGAGATAAATACAATTAAAATGTGACCATAACAAAGAGAATGCATCAACTGCATAACCATTTGAATATGAAAGGCATGAAACATACTGTTCAGTTATACGATTTAATTGTGAAGCAAATAAATCAATGTCAACAGGACCCATGAACTTAACAATTCCCTGAAAAATGTTTATGCACCATCATTCATTGTCAATATTTATATTGCATGATAGTTTATCGGCCTCTATATTTTGCTTGCACGGGATATGAAAAATGCTCAGGAAATGTTCCTATATGCACACCACAACCAAATATCACCTGTGAGATTGTTCATTAGCCTTTTCTTGCCACTCATGTAACCCAGAGGTACTAAGGAGCAATGGAATTGGTAACTAAACAAAACTTACCTTTAAGCTGAAGTTTGATGTCATGATAGAGTACTTGGTGTTTTTGTAGATAGTAATCTATCATGGACTGAACATATCAAATATATCGGTAAAAATTTAAGTTTATGGCTTTTCAGTAGGAAAAGATATTTTCTCCCACAAAGGCACAGAAAACTATTTTATAATAGTTAAATACAACCCTATTTAGATTACTGTAATACTGTATGCGGTAATTTAAATGATAACAAAAGTCCCTCAAAGGGACTGCCAGTCTACTGGGCAAAAAAATTCCAGGAATTAAATAAAAGACGATTTCTTCCTTTTGAATGCAGAGCATTGAAACCATGTCTGATATTGTTCTGCAAGAAAAATAGTTTCAAATTAGACATCATAAGAAGTCTTCAGGTGAAAACCCCATTTCAATACATTTCCATTCAGGACGAATAGTGACAAGATTTTCAAGATGGCTACTGTGGTGGCCATATTGGACATCAAATAGGCACCATTTTCATTTAGGACCAACTAGACATCATAAGAAGACTTTTAGTGAAAACCTGTTGATACGACCATCCATGTAGTAGAAGCAATAAGACGTCCGAGCAGCACCATTTTTATTTAAGACTAACTAGATCATGACTTGAATACGAGTGTCAAGTTTCATGGCAATCCACCAAGCAGTTTAGGAGGAGTTGCGATAACAAACTTGTGCTAATGGACATATGGATGACAGAGGACAGACTATCCCATAAGCTCTTCTGGTCTATGACCAGTAGAGCTAAAACATTAGAAAGCTTGGAACATCTTAAAAATTGAGCATTCAGGCTAATATCAGACCAATCAGAAAACAGGGACAACTTAGTTGCAGAGTTAAAAATTTATTACCAATTGAAGACCAAATCCATTTTGAGAAAAGCAAAATTAATGTACAAGATATCCAACAACTGTGCTCCTGCCTATTGACAGTCACTATTCCAGTACAGGCAGCCTGGCAATACTCTCCACCCAAGATCCATGTCCACCAAACAGTACAAAATTCCCAAACTAAAAAAAGGAATTATTCAAAAAGTTTCCAAAACTCTGGAATTTTGCTCTGGAACAGTATAGCAGTAGAGGTTAGAAATACACACTCTTGATTTCTTTCGAAATCAATATATCCAGTAGTTTCAAAGATGCAGTTCAAAAATTACCCCCCAAAAATACAATGAAATATATATAGACAGCCAACATATGAATACGAGTATACAATGTATATTGATATATGTGTAGATGATTAAAGAAGAATGTGCATCAAGTCTGAATGAAAATTGTATTGATGAATGTCTTTGGAAATCATTAAATATTGAAATGGAATTAATTGGGTACTAATTGATGGTACCCATCTATTGGGTACTAATTGCATCTTGCACGTATATGGACTGTGGATTCATATATATGGTCGAGTGTCTATCTGGGGAAGAGAAAGTAAAGAAAGTGAATATATTGTTTTATATGCTTGTTGATGTGTATATGTGTGTATCTAAGTGCATGTGTGTATGTTCATGTATGTATATTAGTATATGTGTACGTCAGGGGTCAAGATAGACCTTAATTTTAGGGAGAAGTGACTTCGTTTGGACAGAATAGGGAGAAGCGAGACCAGAATAGGGAGAAGGGGCAGCAAAGCAAGAAATGCAATATATATATATGAGATATATGTGCTTGAGTGTGCATGCGTGCTCTGGTACTCTTATTTGGACTGTGTCCTGTATTTCTTATTATGCATATTTGCATATTATATTGGTTTTAAACGATACATTGTTTTCAAGTAGAAAATTCTCTATGTTGTATGTATATTATATAGGGCTCGAAATTAGCGGTAGTCCGCTAGCCCGAGGCTAGTAGATTTCCTGTCGGACTAGTAACTTTCATAATGTTAATAGTCCGATGGGCTAGTAAGTTTCGGTTATCAACAGTCAGCGTTTGTTTATGCCTCTCCCTAATAAAGACTTGACTTCAGTAGATGTTCTGTAGAATCAAGGCAGTGACCATTGTAAACACAGTCATTAAATATTAGCATCAGAAGATGAAGTCGATTTCTGCCTCGGAAAGGTGCGTTTCTATAATAAGAAGCCATCCGATTTTGCGCATTTCGCTTAACAGCGCCAATTATGGTCCCGTCATTAACAGCGGAAGTTTGGTAATTGATCCTAATTAATCTGATAACGTATGAAATGAAAAATGACGTGGATATAGTCAAATGTTAGTTAAGAGATTTTTATTTCCAACAAATTTATGGCATTCTACAACTTTATATGCGGAAAGTTATTCAGATTTAAAATCTCTCCCCTAAACCATAAATAAAAACAATTTTGTTTCTTGTTTCTTTTGGATCATCTGATTGCAACGCGCGCTGTTATAGAGGGGCTGAACTTCACTATATTAGACATGGATTGTGAAGAGATCGTACTTATGTTTTACTTATTTCTTTTTCTCTTCATTTTTCTATTGCATATTATATATAATATATAAAATTGAGATTAACCTGTTTTAAAGCATCTCTCTCTCTCTCTCTCACACACACACACACACACGCATACAACATGGAATCCATATCATCATAATGTTCGGTAAGAGTTTACGTATTCCCTGATTGCCAGATAAGCTTTCTGCAGTTAGCGACCTCATCGTTTACACGAAGCCATAAAGATGTGTCTTCCGTGAAAGATTTTTAAATATTTTGATAATGTTAGAAGAATTTTTCACCAAAGTTAACATTTAAAAAGTAACGCTAGAATGCTTATTAATTATAACCAAATTTTACTTTTTCAATGCATGACATGATGACATTTTTAGGAAATATTCAGAAAATATTAAAATTTGACCATTTTTAAATCTACACATATATAAATTTGGAAAAGTTCATAAAAGTAAGAAAATTTACACGGAATCTGTATTAGACGTAGCGTCATGGAACAAAAAGCACGAACGAATATTCCCACCATTGGGTGCGAACTCCCGACCTCGTGTTCCAAAGTCAAGTACGTGTGCGTTTGCGTGTGTATGCGTGCTGGTATCACACTTTATCCACTTGACCACAGTAACAAACTACAAAGTGGTATACCACACACAGAAACACGACAAAAACTATTCAAAGAAATTAGTTTGTATGTTTGTTTAAATTTTTTTTTTTTGGGCTCGCTAGTTAAATGCTCCAACAGTAACAAATGGGAAACTACATATTTTACATTTGCATCGAAATAATTATAAGAATTAGATCAATGTTACGATTACGTTATTGACACATTATTTCCATATAACTACTTTTTTCTATGATGATAAATAATTGAATACACGTGGAGATATCCAAGCAGAATGCCGTACATTTGTTGGGAATTAAAATCTCTGAGCATCTAAGATTTGAAAATTTTCCACTTTGTTATTAATTTCAAAAAGTGATCAAAGACTACTACTACCATGAGGTCAGATTAATTAGGAACAATTACCAAACTTCCGCTGTTAATGATGAGACCATAATTGGAGCTGTTAAGTACAACGCGCAGAGTCAGATGGCTTCGTTTGATAGGAACGCACCTTTTCCAAGCTGAAACTAACATTATCTTCTGATGCTAATATTTTATAACAGTGTTCACAACAGCGACTGCTTTGATCCTGCAGAACATCCGCTGAAGTCAAGTCTTTATTAGGGAGAGACCATTTAATTTCAAGGGGGTGGGGGGTGGGCAGGACTAGTAAAGATTTGGCAGGACTAGTATATTTCTCAGTATACTAGTCCTTCTGGCTACAAAGCAATTTGTGTTAAATTTGAGCCCTGTTATAAACACATTTTGTAAGTGTATCAATGTATCACTCATATGCAGCGTATTCATACTTGAAAGTGTACATGTTTTGATCGAGAGAAATATGCATTGTATTTTGGCCATATGACTTCAACAATGCATAGCAGAAACAATACATTATAATTACTTTTAAACGACGGGAGCACCTAGATTACATTATTGTACTTAAAAATAGGTAAAAAATAATTATGCAAATGCCACTTTAAAATTTTTTTTAATTTTTTTAGTTTCTTCACTAAAAAAACAGCAGTCAAAAACAGTTCTAAAAGTTTGAAACAACCCCTACAACACGCACATATATGTGTCTTCAACATTATAGTGTTCATCCATTCAAACCACAGTGGTCACCAATGAGTAATCTCAACTTTACAACTGCAGTTTGAGGAAGTTGATTCTAAAGCAAATGTGAATCTTTGGACTTTACAATTTTGATGAAGTTTTTAAAAGTTTAAAAATTAAACTGCTTGTTTTTGTGGCAGCTGATTATTTATAATTTCAGTGATGCAATCTATGTGAAACGATGAAATGAAACAAAGTAACTGAATTGGCATACATATAAACAAATACGAAAACATGGCGTGATGCATGCCATGTAGATGCATCTATTTTTAGAAACGGGGATTTTCTTCATATGACCACTCACTTTCTAGCTTTGTTGCAACAATTCCTAGATAGGATTGAAAATTCATGGTTTTAATATTTTTCTACATACTTGTAATAACTTCGTGTACTAGTTGGATATTTTTCTTTGCTACTTTATCTCATATTTTCACAAAAATGAGTGATGTAAGGAAACAACCTTGACACATTTTTATCTTTAAGGTAAATCTTTTATAACACAATAGTTACACTTTGCTTTCCACAAACTGTACAATTTCCTTAATTTAATTGCCCAATGAATTACAAAAACAGACAGTCTAATAAAGATGTACTTCCAAGACACAGCAATGTTCGCCATTATTACCCCTTAGCAGGTTCACTCATGGTTTCAAACTGATTTTATGAAAGAAAATAATCCAAGTACTGCAGTTAAAATTTTCAAAACACACCACTCCCTTGATAACTCACGCCCCGATAACTTGCGAACCTGCTTATAACACGGGGTCAGGCGTGGATCCCATTTTTTTTTAATACTAGAAAATGCCAAAAGCAATGGCCCCCATTTCTTTCAATGTGAAAAAAATTCACGATCCAAATTGGTAAATGCAACCTTGATATATCGCTCGTTTTATCATCTAAAACGGTGGTTAACACCAGGAAATTTTAATCAACATCCTGAAATTCTAAACTTTTAATAAGAAGTCATATAATTTGTTCAATTTTTTTTTCCAAACAACATTTTCAGTACTGTAAATAACCATATTCGACAATATTTCGATCAATGAAAATGTCACTAATGCCTAATGGTGGCAACACTTTAAAAAATAAATACCACTTACATAAGTTTTGTCAAATGATATTTGTGCTTTAGTTCTATCTTTTAATTCGGTTTCAGTGTAATTATCATAAATGCAATATGCCTTCTTGTATTCAAACATGAAAAATATTCAACCATCACAGCTTTGTCAGCGAGCATTTCTGTGAGAACCTAATTAAGTGCTGACCGTTTTTTTAATCTCCGACTTACAGAAGTATTTCTTGTTGTTACAATCAATTAAAAGCAGGCCTACTTTGTATTATCACGTTAATTACACCTTTTTTATCAAATCAAATAAAAGTAAAGTTAAAAGGTGTGCAAATCCTAGCTGTGTAAGAGTTAGAGGGTCACTGCCGTGTGTCAGGTCAACTCATTTCAATTGATCAATTGAACACTGTTATCAATATTATTATGTAAGCAATATAGTTCAAGTACAGTACAGCTCACGTTATTTTTCGGAACCCCACGCATCGCGGTGGGGGTGGAGAGTGAGTGGAGAGGATTAAGAAAAACCCCTCCACCATCACTCCACGCATCCTGACGGAGTTGTCGCGGAGAATAGCCCCGCACACCACACTTTCTCGCGGAGTCGCATCCGATCACCACCGCGGAGCGGATGTGGTCTCGATAATATGGGCGTGGTTTACTGTTTATCACACATGCAAGCAGAGGTTGAGAGAGAGACGAGAGGTGGGGGGGGGGCACCGATTTATCTACATCGTTATCCCTCTGGGGATTAATTTGCTACCTTTTTGATACTGAAAAAAAAGTAGTAATTCAGTTAATTATAAATATTTCCTTGTTCTAACGAAGATAATATATGACACATAGTGCCAAATTATATTTTAGATGATGATAACGTAATGACAATGCCTCGCAAACTGTATTAATACTACATTTTGCGCAATGAATCTATTTTTTTTCTCTTTAATACTGTGTTATCGGAATCTAAACATGCATTCATATCCTTATTTCTTTTTCAGTAAACTCAATACAAAATTTTAATGATCATATGAAAGTCAGTGATATTGTACTACCTGCAATGAAAAGAACGATAAACATCAAACAAATTAATAACAAAGCTGCAGTCATACCTGACTGAAGTGAAACAAAATCGCTCAAGTTCCGATGGTTACTCCATGCATGAGTACTCATTCACATATTGTACTATTTTTTCTGACATCCAATCGCTTAAATAAAGCATTATTAAGATTTCACATCGTTATTTTATTTTAAACTGTACTAATTTGCATTAATTACCAAAGTAGCGGGGTTTTTTTAAATCACAAATGGCCGCAAAAGGTCATCCTACATACATGTAGTTGACACGTGCAAGTAACCTAGCACAAGAGAAGCCATCAGCACTGCTGATATTGACGTGTTAATTTCATGTGCTAACTGTAAACCTAAAAGTACAACAGCAGCGCTTCTGCGGGTTTGTTTTCTTTGCCATTGATCTGACAAACTTCCGCATCAGATGAAATTAATGTTTAACTTTTTCTTTTCTGTTCGTTTTCCTATTGCATAATATAGAAAAATAAGATGAATAATTTTAGATCATTAACTCTTCTTAGCAAAGTTCCCCTCCCTCTCTCTCTCTCTCTCTCTCATAAAATATGGAATCCAAAGCACTAATGCGCAAGTCTTTGTAATCTATTACTATTAAAAACCGTTTTGTTTTTTTTGGGGGGGGGTTGTACATGCTTCAGTAAGAGTTTAAGTATTCCATGATTGGCTAGCTTTCTTCAATTAGCGGCCGCCTCATTCACACTAAGCCAAAAAGATGTTCCTGCCATTAAAGTTTTTCGTGATTCTGCTAATGTTTTGAAGAGTTTTTCACTAATGCGAGTTTTAAAAAAAACGCTAAAATGCTTATTAATGTTAATCAAAATTTTTCTTTTTCGCTGCTTGACATGTCGACATTTTTAGTCAGTCGCCAGAATTAAAATATTAAAATCTGACTGATTATAAATCTCAACGTACACAAACTGAAATCTGGAAACGTTCAGTAGTGGTAAAAAAGTAATAACGTGCTAGACATTATAGCGTTATGGAGCAAAAGAGAAAGAAATTTTCCCACCACTGCACAGGAACTCCCGAACACATGCTCTAAAGTCGTGTGTGTGTTCATGTGCATCCGCAGGAATTTTCAGGGGGGGGGGGGGGCACTGAAGTAAAAGGGATATATTTATTATTTTTTTTAAATCTGGGCGGGACAAGGCACAGAAACACGCTCAATAACCAAAGGCTCTAACAGTCACAAACAGGAAACTGCATTCTTTAATATCTGCGTAAAAATAATTAAAAGAGTATATTTTATTTTTATATTTTCGCCGTAGAAAAATGAGCAAATAATAGGATACACGTGAAGACAATACATCCATGCAAAATGCTCTAAACTTGTTGGAAATTAAAATCTCAGAACATCTCAGATTTTAGAATTTTCCATATTATTTTTCATTTCGGTAATAAGTCGAGTTCAGATTAATTACTAACAATTATCAAACTTCCCTTGTTAATGGCGGGACCAGACCATAATTGCGGCTGGAAAGTACAACGCGCGTTAAGTCAGATGGCTTCGTGTGATAAAAACACTGTTCCCAAGCTGAAACTTACATCATCCTTTGATGCAAACCCTTGTTAATATTTTACAACAGTGTTCACAATGGTCACTGCCTTGATTTCTGTAGAACATCCGCTGAAGTCAAGTCTTTATTAGGGAGAGACAATTGAATTTTCCAAGGGGGGGGGGAGTAAATGCATGAAAACAATTGTCTTTCTCTGATTTTTGTAGTAGACGTTAATCCGTTCCATATTTCACTTAAAATAAATAAATATTGTGATTAAAGAACAAAAAATATCCCGGTCCAAAAAAAAAAAACAACATATAAACCCCATATATTAAATGGTCAGTCCCTTACAGTACACATGGAGTCATAATATTCAGCCTCATCACTCTGCTGTTACTGCTTAAAGACTAAGGACGCGGTTTGCATTTCAGTGTAAATTCAGTGTTTTAGGTTTTTTGGGGGGGGGTAAACAGAAGCGGATGTCAATTTGGATTTTAATTGTCAGAGAATTACTTTCCTTTGGAACAAAATGATAAATTTATTCTGCTTCAGAAGCTCAGCAATGAGTGCTTCTCGTCAAGTCAGTGCATAAGTTTGTTCATATTTCTTTCAAATAAATTAAAATCATAAACTTATTGCAAAAGAAGTCGATCAACCTTTTATAAACAGTAATGTGTACTGAATATACAAGCCTTCTGAAATAATTTTTTTATTGTCTAAATATGATCGAAATAAAGACGACTGATTCTTCAAATGGCATCCGGTTGTAAATCACTCTTGACGTCTCAGTCTTTCCATAGGTGGTCTTCATTCATTGGCTGTTCAGATGTCAATCAGTAATGTTGACTAGCCCCTCCACGGTGGAGTTTACATCGGCGTGCTTGCCAAAACGCGGTGGTGATTTGTAGGTATTTATGCCAATGTATGCCTCCACCGCGGAGTGCTATCGCGGAGCTAGAGTGGAGGGGATTAAGTACCCCACCGCGATGCGTGGGGTTCCGAAAAATCACGTGAGCTGTACTGTACCTTAAATTAGCCTACTCATTCACAATTGTGATCAAAGATAGTAAGGCAACCAAGCAAAATGAGTACTTGGTGAATAAAAAGCTTTGTTTCACAGATACGGTTCATTAGGGAAGAAGCGAGTTCCAGAGTTTGTAGCGAACTTAAAATTTAAATTGCCACTCAGAGATTTCCTCAGGGATAAGAAAATGTTTCACTATTACTTGCAATGAAATCACGGCATCCATATTTTATTAGTAGAACAACAAGTAAATAAGAGTTTCGACATTAACAGTTGTTTTGCGAAATATATGTCCTTGTTTTGGAAAAAAGGAATCTTGTTTTGTTGTGAATCAACAATGTGTTACAACAAAATGCAGCGACGTAATACACAATGTATTCGCGTACATGTGTTGTTGAAACCGCTTGGACTAATATTGTTAATGATCTTTCAGCAGTTGGGCATCTTGAAAATAAAGGTAATTTATACAGAAAAGCAAACAACTACATTAGAAAAAAGCTCTTTATTGACAATTATTCCCAATTCAATTATAAAACGAGTATTCAGCCATTAAAAAGTCCTGTTATCCCCACACACAATAACACAGTGGTTTTCTCGGTCCATCCCCTTCTTAATTTTTATTTTAGGTCCCTCGATAACTCGTGCTCTCGCTTATAGTGCGGCCTATGTGTTTGGGCCCCACTGTGCGCAAGTTATCGAGGGAGAGGTGTATACATTTGGAAAGTGCTTTCGCTGATTCTATTCTTAACACAAATTGTTATTTACATATAGATGGTTAAGTTTATAAAGGAGCTGCCAGGTTTTCATCATCAAAATGTAGTTTTTTGGGGGGTAAAACTAATTTTAATTATGCAATACTTACCCATCACTATTATATAGCTTTATTCCTTTTTCGTGTCGAAAAACTCGTCTGTTCGATGTGAAAACATTCTCCCACTTAAAGTGGAGAATTTGTCAACAAGCCACGTCACACCCGTGCATCTCTCTGCGCCTGCGCAAACATTCATCTTTTTCATAGACGAAATGACGCCAGGGCATCAGAGCGGGGTGGGAGGCGGGCATTTAATAATAGTGATGGGTAAGTATTGCATAATTAAAATTAGTTTTACCCCCCAAAAAACTACATTTTAATAGCAGCAATACATTTACCCATCACTATTATATAGCTGAATTTGTCAGTTAGGTGGGTCGGCTGATGTTAAACTGATCAAAAACAGAGGAAAAATGTAAAATACTCACCATTTGAGGGGAGATGTCCACTTTACTATTTGCTGGAGTCCTTCTGGGCCACATGTTGTGCCGCAACTATGGGACCCAGAGAAAATATGCCTGTGCTAAGATGTGCTAATGAGCGGAGGTAGAAGGACGAAAAGGTAGTATGGGATCGCCAAAATGCTGCCTTCATGACGTCCTCCAGAGAAGAGTGATTTAGATAGGCCCATGAGGCAGCGACGGCTCGAACCTCATGGGCTTTTAGTTTCATAAAGGAAAGGTCTCTATCAGTAAGGGACTGGTAAGCTCTTTTAATTGTGGTGACAATCCACCTTGAAATCGTAGAGGCCGAAATATCAACGGAGCCCTTAAGAGGAAGGAAAAGACGTTTCCTGCCCTTTCTTTTCACTTTTGAAGCATTTAGATAGAAACGCAGTGCCCTAACTGGGCATAAGAGCCTATCTTGATCATCCCCAGCACAGATTCGACTAAGACTGGGGATCTCTATAGGTGATGGAGCAACCGCAGGTAATTGATTTTTGGCTAAAAATCCTGGCTGACAGAGGAGGGAAACGGATTCAAAATTGCCATTAAAACGGAGACAGCCAGTGTCCACCGACAATGCATGAATCTCGCTACGTCTTCTCGCAGACGCCAAAGCGAGTAAAAATACCGTCTTGAGTGTGAGATCCTGAAAGGATGCCTCACCCAATGGTTCATAGGGGGTTTTTGTTAAGGACCATAAAACACATGATAGATTCCATCTAGGCGTCAGAGAGCGAGTGACAGGTCTCTGTAGCTCAAAATACTTAATGAGATCGGCAAGGTGTGGATCTGAACCAATCTCCGAGCCCTGAGAGAATTTAAGTGTGTTAGAAATGGCGGCTCTATAGCCCTTGATAGTAGATACTGAACATCTTTTGTTCTCGAAAAGGAACAAAAGGAAATCAGCAATGGCAGTTATAGAGGAACAGCTGGGATCAACACGTTTCCTACTGCACCAATCACAAAAGATTCTCCACCTGGCATCATAGACCTTGGATGTAGAAGCTCTCCTGGCTTGAATGATGCAACTGGCAACCCAGCCCGAAAACTTGTTCTGGCGGATAGATCGCTTGAGATGAACCAAGCGTGAAGGTGGAGAATGTGTGGGCTGTTGTGTAGGAGGGAGCCTCTGTGTTGTGACAGAAGATCCCTCCGTTGAGCGAGAGATCTGGGTTGATCTATCAATAGATCTAGAAGATCGTTGAACCACGATCGTTGGGGCCATAACGGAGCTATGAGAATGATCCGGGCAGTGGAAGTTCTTACTTTTTGCAGAACTTGGGGAAGCAATTGGAACGGTGGGAAGGCGTATGCGAACAGACGATCCCACTGGAAGCTGAACGCGTCCACTGCCCACGCTCTCTGGTCCGGGACTGGGGAGACGTAAAAGGGGAGTCTGTTGTTGAGCCTGGTCGCAAACAAGTCCACGAGGGGCCTTCCCCATAGTGAGAAAAGGGACTCTGTCACTTCGCGGTGAAGAGTCCATTCTGTGAGAACTGATTTGCCTGGCCTGGACAGACTGTCCGCTAAGATGTTCTTTTTCCCTGGGATGTGGCGAACTCGGAGGGAGATGTTCTCCGAGGTAGCCCAGCGGAGGAGGTTCCAGACCTCCACGCAAAGAGAAGGGGCATGTGTGCCTCCTTGACGTCGGAGATACGCTACGACGGACGTGTTGTCGGAGGAGACCATGACACAACGACCCCTTACCCTGTCGACGCACCCTTGTAATGCTAGAAAGACAGCCTTCATTTCTAGGTTGTTTATGTGGAGGGACGACTCGTGTAGGGTCCAAAGGCCCTGAAGAGTTATCCCCTCTGGCTCTAGATGAGCACCCCAACCGGAATCTGACGCGTCGGCGAACAGGTAGGAGTGGGGATCCGGAGCGTGCATGGGGACCCCAGCTAGGAATCTGTCTCGATTCATCCACCATCGCAGATGATGATGGAAATCTGGTCCTAGAGGAATCGGAGCTGATAGAGAATCCTTGTGTGGTTTCCACCTTGCGAGTAGGAGAAACTGTAGAGGGCGCATATGGAGCCGTCCTAAGGGAACCAGATCTGCAGCGGCGTTCAAGGTTCCCAGTAGGGATAGGTAAAGGCGAGCAGACAACACGGTTTTTACTCGTAGTGTCTCTAAGAGTGCCAGGATTCGATCTATACGCTCTCGGGGAACCCGGACTAAGTTCTGGTTTGTGAGGAAGTTGATTCCTACATAAACGAAGTCTTGGGATGGAATCAGTTCTGACTTCTCGAGGTTGGGTAAAAGACCCAATCGAGTTACTGTGGACCAACAATGGAACAGATCCTGATGGAGGGACTGAACCTGAACGTTGTGGATTAACCAGTCGTCGAAGTATTGGAGGATCGGAGTTCCCCGTACTCGTAGATAAGACGCTATTACTCCCATAACTCGGGTGAAAACTCTGGGTGCGGAAGCTATTCCGAACGGTAGAACCCGGAATTGAAAAACTTCCTGGTCCAAGCAAAACCGGAGATATTTCCGATGAGGTGGAAAAATCGGAATGTGAAGATATGCATCTTGAAAGTCGATGGAGACCGCCCAATCCGATGGCCGCATCGCATTTCGGATTGAGGAGGTGGTCTCCATCTTGAAATGTTCCTCCAAAAGAAAACGGTTTAAGGGGGAGAGATCGATAATAAGGCGAAATTTCCCACTTTTCTTGGTGACCAGGAAGATTCGGGAGTAGAATGCAGGGGACTGATCGTTCAGGACCCTCTCGACTGCCCCTTTTTGTAAAAGGGTATTTACCTCTTCCCTTAGTTTCACCAGATTGGACTGATGAAAGAATACGGGGGTCCTTGATAGTGGAGGTTGTTCCTGAAACTGAATACGGTAACCCTCGCTTACAAGAGAAAGGACCCACCCATCGTCCGTGATACTTGCCCAAGCCTCTGAAAAGAGGCCTAGGCGAGCCCCTACGGGGATGTTTGGGAGAGGAATGGATGGCAGGAGAGGGTGCGAGTCCCTAGGGCCGTCCCCCCCCTCCTTCCTTGGGAAAGGAAGGTGGGTTGTAGAACTTCTTCCTAGGGGCTCCTCGGCGTCTAGGTCCACGCCTAGGACCTGACTGACGAGGAGGTCTCACTTGAGGTTGTGCACTATATTGAGGTTGTGCACTATATTGGGGCTGTACCTGCTTAAAGAATTTAGCAGGTGGCCCCTGAGGTCGATGCACATTAGTACGCTTCCTGGCCGATTGCGATGGGCCAGGTGCAGTTGGGAAGGACCTATGTTGATGGTCCTTCAAATCTTGTGAGGCCACAGTGGGAATGAGACCTCCGAAGAGACTCTCAGCTTCCAAGGGAGCAGCCCTTAGAAGGTCTTTACTGTGGCTAAGTAAGACCCTCGAGGAGTCCAGTGCAACATCACGACGGATGTGTAGGAGTTCCGCTGAAAGGGCCATTGCAATAGCGAGTGAATGCCGAGATGTCTTGGCAACAGCTTCCAGCACACGCTGTAATGCGGCTGGATTCAGAGAGGCCTCCCTCAGCATACTAAACGACGTAGCTGAGAAGAGGTCCGCATGAGAAGCTATGGTGGTCAGAAGACGGACCTTCTGCTCAATGGCTTCGATCGTCTTAATAGGAAGGCGTGCCCAGGTTCCCGTTGTCAAGCCGACTTGAGATGCATCTGCATCCAATTGAGGAGGTTTAACGGGCCACTTCGGGGAATGTACCCGGTAACTAGAGGCAGAGACCATAGGTCTTAAAGTAGAGGCTGGGACAGCCCACCCTTTGCGCCGTCTAGCGATGTCCTGGCCTGAGGAGAACCTCTGTGATATTTCCTCAATTGTAGAGGAATGCGGAAGGAGCAGAAGATCTGATTGTGGTTGAGCCCCGGAGATCTTTTCCAAACTGGAGAGGATCTTCTTGGACTGTGAACCAGACGGTTTCGGGCACAAATCCGTAGGTAGTAGGCGGTAAACTTCATTTACCGCCTTATCAAAAGACCATATCTCTTCCGCTTCCTCTGGTTGAGGGAAGCTGGGTCTATCAGTCGGTTCCAGTTCGTACTCGTTGGAATCGACGATGATAGATACAGCATCATCATCTAGAACACTCCGAGCAGGAGGGTGGCCGGGCGACACAATGTCCTTTGGAGAAGGTAACAGAGGCGCACTATGCGCCATTTCCCGTACTTGCTGAGTAGGGGCTCTAGGTGTTCTAGATCTTTCAGGAGAAAGACGAGACCGCTTGCCTTTCGCAGATGATGCTAGGCGTCGGGATCTACTAGTGGATGCTACCTGGCGAGGAGGTGATGGCGGAACACGAGCCGCAACATCGTTTCTACTCAGAGTCCAGGGTCCAGTAGCCCAAGGGGGCATAAGGGGCCAATTATTATGAGATGTTGGTCCCCACATCCCGTATGGATTCATTGGTATAATAGGGAAGGGGGGGACACCGATCCGATCCCCTTCCCTGGTCTGCGACCTTCCGTACGACGAGGCCTCTGATTGTTGATCAGTGTGACGTCGGTGACCGGTACGAGAAGACCGGTGGCCTATGACCGGTGACCGGCGACCGGTATTGGATGACCGGTCACCGGAACGATGTGACCGGTGACCGGCGACCGGTGATCAACCAAAGACCGGTGACCGGTACCGGGTACCCGGTGACCGGTCACCCGACATTGACCGGTCACCGATCCGTGACCGGCCACAAGACATTGACCGGTGACCGGTGGACCGGTCACCCGACACGGACCGGTCACCGGACCGGTCACCGGTCAGAAGACATTGACCGGTGACCGGAAGACCGGTCACCCGACACTGACCGGTGACCGGACCAGTCACCGGTCAGTGACTGGTCAGACGACATCTCAGATGTCCGTCTGTCTTCATTACTACCCAAGGTGCGGTGTAGCCCCTCCTCGAGAGGGTGCGACACGCTACTTTGGGAATGTTTGGAGTGGTACACTTCCTTCCTGGTGGAAGGAAGTAACACACTACTGCTCTTTTTCGTCTTCTCCCTTCCCGGGAGATGCGATTTACTCTTGGAGCGTTCACAAGCCCCTACAGGAGGGACCTCAACTATGTCCGGGGAGGCTGGTGCAGGCTCTTGGGGCCCCGGAATGTCCTTGTGAACTAGAGTGGTCTTCTTGCTGTATGTTGCCTTAGTCTGAGTACCTGTAAAAGAAAATCCAGAGAAATCAGACGATGAGGGGGATTTAACTATTTTTTTCCGCCCTCTATAAGTACGCCTGGAATCAGCAAGATTCCAGGTTTCATTGGTCCAATTTGTACAAATATTGCAGCGACTGTTCCGCTTACACTTGGAACAGGTAAGACAGTCTGAGTGTGTATCCCATGCGGCCTTCTTATGGCCACACTTACCTACAGACTGATTTGCTGACATTGTTTCTTTTATCTGAAATAAATATTATCTGAAATAATTATTATTGAAGTATCAATCAATAATAATAACAACGTATAAACTCACCTTTAAAATCTACACGTAGAAAACTCACCTTTTTTTGGTAAGTCGCGTACTCTATACATACCCGTTCACCATATACTTTGCGGGCTATCTGCACCACAGTGGTTAGTTCTACAGGTAAACAATATACATATATATGTTCTTCCCAAGAGATATTAGAAGCTAGTTCACTTGACAAGCTTTATTGTTCTCAGGAAAATACAAGAAAAGCATGCGACGCGACACGCGTAGATAATAAAGAAACAATTGAAATAGTAGGAGAATAATATATAAATGAAATATTAATTCTGTAAAATTATGCGCCTGTTAATTGCGGCGCTATCACAGTTGTTCTATGTCGTGTTGTAATGACATAGACGACTTACCGTGTACCTGAAAAGAAACAAGACATATTGTTTACCCTAACCCCTCTAAGGGTAGAGTACACGTGGAGAATTAGAAAACTCTTCCTAGAACTAAACACTGACGAATAGTGGCATAAAACACATATAGGCGAGACGGACAACTGTAACACAGATGAATTTAGAAGGAGGGAAGTCCGAAATGTAGTTGAAAAACCGCAGCAGACAATTTCCTCAGGTTACGTTTTTGCGACACAACCACCAGGTATGGCGTCCATGAAAAAGATGAATGTTTGCGCAGGCGCAGAGAGATGCACGGGTGTGACGTGGCTTGTTGACAAATTCTCCACTTTAAGTGGGAGAATGTTTTCACATCGAACGGACGAGTTTTTCGACACGAAAAAGGAATAAAGCTATATAATAGTGATGGGTAAATGTATTGCTGCTATTAAATTGTAACTTATGGAAATCGGGCAGTGATATCTTGCGGCGGTGATAGAGTTAATGGTCAGTCATCTATTAAAACACATGCCTGTGAATGTTCAAGAGTTTGCTTTGTCAGCGCAATTGATATGAACACCTGCTAAGGCAACATGCAATCCATTTCACATGGGACTTAACACTAACTACTTGGCTGGGTTGAGGAAGCAACTCAAAAGCCATAAACTACTGTCACTTGGTGTAGATCTAAAAAAAAAAAAAAAAATGACAGGGCAAAGTAATTTTTGCTTTCCTAATAGACAGCAAAGTTTACATTTTTTCGGCAACTTAGTCGCCCACATTCGCCTGGTTGTGTGACTCCTGGTGCGTGTGTATGTATATACACAGTGATTTACAAATTTTATAAAAGTCAGCTGCCCAGGGCAAGCCAACTGGACAATTGAACTTGACCTTGGAAAATTCAAACTTGCCCCAAACATAATATCAAAACATAGGTAAAACGACAAGATAAAATATCATATTGTTTTCTTTGTATCTCTGTTGGCACCAAAAAACCAGATGCTGACAATTAAAGTTGTCAAAAAATATATATGTAAATAATGCATGTAGATTGATATTAGAAAGAGTTAGAATGCAGATATAGTTAGAAGAGCAAACGCAGACGTGTACATGTATGTAGACATATAAATGAATAGGTAGAAAAGGGTTTCGAAATGAC
Source organism: Margaritifera margaritifera (assembly GCA_029931535.1). Lineage (NCBI taxonomy): Eukaryota > Metazoa > Mollusca > Bivalvia > Unionida > Margaritiferidae > Margaritifera > Margaritifera margaritifera. The sequence continues at coordinate 2,007,840 of JAQPZY010001401.1, read as the reverse complement.
TACATTTTTGAGAGAGAGAGAGAGAGCTAGGCTGTTTGTAATGATTTTATTATACTCACAACTGAAGGATTTGTGAAAACTGGTAGTATCCATTTACTTAACAATTATCATCTAGTCACATGGAAATCGGCAACATGCATACAAATATTTGAGAAGCCAACTTTGAGAATGATTTGAGAATACTTATTTTTGTAGATTTGATTGTTTGCCAAGCAGAAAGTATGTATCGGTTTCCTGTAATTATTACGTAAACAACATATCAAACACCACTTGTGGGAGCTACATTTTCGTAACATCAATCACCCTTTGAGTGAAATCCTCTTGGCAGGTAATTGTCAGAGACGAGTGCCTTTTATTTCCAAACGCATATGTCAAAATCTCGCTAGTTTTATTATTAGCAATTAACACCTACTCACTATAAAATCCGCAACAAGCATCAAAACAATTTTCGAAAAGCCGATTGATTAGAGTCCGCAGTCTGACAAAAACTCCCCAGGGCTAACATTGGACCTGAAAGTAGGAGAATCACAGATACCTATAAATATTACAATTAAAATTTCACTGAGAAGTTAAATAATAAATATTTATTCCTTATTTGTAAAAACCTGCTTCAAATAGTAAATATTCACATTATCACGTCTGTGCGAGAAAATGCGAGACTGACCTTGAGATGAAAGAAACTGTATGTAGCCAGGTATGCAGAAGAATGCGCTACATATGAACGCTAAATAAAGGTACTGATATATGTACTGAGGCAAAATCGCAGGGTATAAAATTTGCAGAACATAAAGCATAAGGAACTGATCACAACGCGATGTTGGTAAAATAGCTTGCTGAGCTACTGTGTTTTACCCAAATCACTGATGTTAAATAAAATTTGTTGCATCTTGTATTCCTCTCTAAATTTTTTGGACTTGCCCATGGGCAAGTGCCATGCAAGGTTGAGATTGCCCGAACCAAATTTGAGCTTATCCGGTGAGTTGGGCAAATGGATTTGTTAATCCCCGATATATATATCTATAGCAAATAACAGTCTTATCAAGTGCACTGGATCCAGCAAAGGAACATATGTGTGTCAAGGATTAACCAAGATAATTGTTTTTTAACTAGCCAAAGTGCTTTTAGACTCGCACCAAGTCTCTGTCAAAGGCAACATACAAATCAGGCAAACAAGAAAAACAATAAACACAGAAGTTGTACATTCAACATTTTTGTTTAGTTTCGTTTGTCTGTGCCTGCTTTGTCAAACCCCTTCAAATGCGTTCCTGCATCATTCATTCATCTGTTGATTGGAAATGCAATTAAATAATGAGATCTACTTGATGTACATTTTCCGTGGCAAATGGACCTCCAATTGCTCGTCTTTGGGTTGGACTTGCGGATCTTGTAATACAAGTAGCGATAACCTATAGAGGGCATGTACTATTACTAGCAAAATTTTCCAGGCGCCATTTTTCAGGGCACAATTTATGCATAAACACCCATTTTTCTACCTTCTCTTGTACTGAAACTTGTGACTGGATAACAAAAATAACTACCAATGGTGACACTAGAGACGTGACTCTAAATACACCTTCGGCCCATGCTTGATACCTCGGCGGAGGCATTAATTTCTCACTTCAGCAAAATATTCTGAAAATTATAAAAATAAGTTTTCAATAACTGCGCGGTCATGTGCCAGAAAGGTTGCAAAGTTTGCAAGGTAATGGTACAGATTATCTTTTAGGTGCTTTGTGCAGAGCCATCTGGTGGCTTTTGGAAATGCTTGCTCTATTGCTTTTGTCAGAGCTCTTTCATTGTCTGAGCCAAATTCCATCACTGGTGGAATCCTTAAATCTATGTGGCTGACATCAAATTCTATTTTACTAGCAATATGGTTAAAAAAAAAAGGTGTGATAGGAAGCATACGTGTCATCTCTGTGCAGAAAGCGTGGTCCTAAGAAAAATAGGTTGTCTTTAATTTCTTTCCGGAATAGTCTAATGTTTTTATAGACAAATGTTGTCATGAAATTGTTGCCCAAATTAAAAGTTCTGTCAATGCCTAAAATCCCGGAACTTGATTTTATAAAATGTTTCAAATCAGTTATTTGTTCAGGTGTATAGCATATTATTGATGAAATTTGCTCCTTGGTATGTGTAATTTCTTCCACAAAAGGATGTGAATTCAACATTGATATCACTTCTAATATGTCATCAGCAACATTATGTTTATTTTGGTTTCTTTTTTGCTTTTTTTTTGCTCTGTATTTTAAATTCGGATCTGCTTGTTTTCACAACGTGGAAGTGTCCTATTGTAAATGGTCTAAATAAATCTGTTGAGGCCGTTTGGTCTATAATATTGATTATTGGTGTTGGTAGGAATGTTCCCTAGTATTCATATATTGCTAGTTTGTCCATGTTGACATCTGTTGTTGAGGTGAATCAGGACACACGTTTCTTGTACGTAGGGTCAGTTTTTAATGAAGCTTTGGATCGGTGTAGTATAATAACGTCCAATTCATCTGGTTGCAGATTTAGCGGTGACAAACTAAAAATGCCGTTCCTCTTTACCTTTATATTGGTATATAGTGGTATATAACCGGCGATACAATAATTGCGATATAAATATATTATATTGGTATAGCACGATATTCATGTAAATTTTGATAAAAAGTTGCAATGAAACTGTTATTTTAATAAATATTAGCAGTGTTTCACCACTTAAAATAGTTTACGATTGATAATGACCGATTGAAATCCATACCTGTACCTTTGGTTATCTGCTTCAGTAACATTTATATTTTGTTTCCCTGGGAAGTTGCAGATTGGGTACAGGAAGTTACATCAATTTAAATCTTCATCCTTTTGAAGATTTAGCTTCTGTATGTCATCAAATAAGCACCTTGCAGACATTGATAACTAACCGACATTTACCTCTAGCAACAAATGTTTCAAGCATGGCTGAGTACGACCTGGTGAAAAATTCGAAAGTGCGGTCGGCCATATGGATTCATTTTGCTTTCAGAAAGAGTAAAACAGACGGAAAGATTGAAGAGGCAATTGCTGTATGCAGAGTATGTGAGGCTCCATATGAACAAGCACCATCCTGGGAAAATTGGTCATTACAAGAAGACAGACAAAAGATCATCGATATCTACTGATGGGAGTTCATCATGTGATGATAATTCTGATCTTTCTAAAGCTAATGTGTCATCGCCAACCCAGAGAATCTTACCAGGGCTCCTTAACACAAAATACCCTCCCATTCTTCATGTGCTTTACTGATAACTGACAAGGTGTACAGATTCATCATAAAGGACTTGCGCATACAAACAGAATAGTGGATTCGCCAGAGTTTAGAGACCTTTTACATACACTTCACCCTCGATACAATGTTCCAGGTAGGAAGCAGTTTGCAAAGGTGATCATTCCATTCTTAAATCAATATATTGCAATAATTCTGCAATATTTCAAATAATATTGTCATATATCGCAATATGATTTTCAATTCAATACCAACCCCTACTTTACACCATACTACTCTCCATTTTTTAACACCTGCCGCATGTTGTCGCTTTCGATGTGAAATGTGTTCACTGCTTCTGCTTTCCCCAGAGTCCCACACTCCACAGTCATCAAAGAAATAGGACCTTTTTCCATTTTTTCTGAAGTCAAAGTTTTTGGTGTTATCTATAATGAAGAATTTGTTGTTTTTAGGACCAAGAGGAACTTGTTCCCTGTTCTTTAAATATGTGTGTGTGTGTGTTATTCTCTGGATGTCAACCATTTCCCATTATGTAATGGTTGACCTTGGGGACACTCCAGTACAGTACAATCTAAGTTCTCCTGGAAACATTATTTCTTTGGATTTCTCGATCTCATCCTTGTCCAGACATTCATTAGACAATGTGCTGTTTTGAAGTGGTGATGAATGAACTTAAGTGTTTGCAAACTTTGGATCAACTGCGGAACTGTGGGAGAGCGGAGCAAAATCTAATATAGAATCCTGGTCTATCATCACCAAGTCCATCTGTACAGTGTCTGCCACGTCTCGATATTCAGCTGTAAAATGTTCCTTGTCGCTATCTGTTTCTTCACTTGAGCTTAAATTGAAGAGGACAACAAAGTGATCTGCAGTCCATATTTGGCTTTTCAAAGGTTTACAGTTAGTCCACATTATATTTATAGGTTCATGTGATGCCGAGTCAAAAAACTCTGGTTCCATTAGTCTAGACAAATACAAATGGGCAATATTGGCAGGTCCATTCATACTAGGGTATATTGATCCGATGCGAATCCCAATTACATTAGCAACTGCAAAATGGATGAATAACTCCCACTTAGACAACAATCTTTACACGAGTTACTGTAACTGGGCGACACTAGCAAAAGATCGTTGTAATATGGTCAAGATGTATAGCGGTCCCCATTAGATATCATTTCTATCGGTGTTCTCAACCGCAGTTTAGATGACAAGTGCTCGGATCTGCATAAGGCCAGCGATACCGCATTAAACAAGCTGTTACCGTCTCCAGTAACCTCTAATGGAATTCCTTTATAAATTGTTACGATTATTGCAGTAAAAATACGCACCCTAATTCTTATACTTCAATATGATGTCGTAAACTATACAAAACCTTGTATACCACATAAATGTGTAAATTATGCCTCAAGAACAATCTGGTTATATTCAGTAGTGACTACTTAAAGAACCCCCCCCCCCCCCTAAAAAACATTCCATTATCTGATTTGTATTCATTATATAGCGATAACAACGTAGATGCCACCATCTTACTATTTTTGTACAGAGAGGTACCCCTGTATATGGGCCTCCCATTCTTTTATCTGATTGGATTATTTCATCGATGGCGGGAACATTTTACGTCATCATCTGCTCAAAGGAAACCAGTTAGCTTTCCTTTTAAACCATACAGCATTGGTAAGAATTTGATATGGCTCTGAGAAAAGTTTCTTCAAAATCCAGAAACTGTGAATCGGAGTTGGTTTCACTCAGGAGAGGTTTTATTTATCAGGGCTAGAATTTAACACAAATTTCTTTGTAGCCAGAAGGACTAGTATACTTAGAAATTTACTAGTCCTGCCAAATTTTTACTAGTCCTGTCCAAAAAAACAATGTCACACACTTGTATTGAGATTAACAACAATTTTATTTCATTAATAGCATTATCATATGAAATGCAGAAATCATTGTTCCGCAAGATAATCAGGATCCAATTCCAGAAAGGGATTCAGGTCTCCTTTCTCATCCTCCACCTGCACTCTGGGTCCATATGGGATTTGTTCAGGTCTCCTTACCCGTCTCCCTGAAACATTACACAAATGTATTGCTGGTGATGGATCATATGTTGGAATGTCATTTGTATAGAACATTATGAAGAGTAGGTCGGACAGAACACAAGGTCGCAAACACGATCTCCAGTCACTCTTCACCATTTTCATCTCCGAGAAACCCCTCTCAACATCAGCAGAGTGGGCTGGGATTGTCAGGATAAGGTCAATCAATGCCAGAATATTCTTGCAGTCAGCAGCACATGATTTTGCAACTGTGGGCCAAGTCAAAGCATAGATGTCTTTGTACCTGCAACATAACAGAATACATTAAGAAAATATTAATCTGAATAAATTTACATAATGAAAAAGGTAATGTCAATACTTAAATAATGTTTATATTGAATTGTTTATTAAAGCTTTCTTTATTTCTTTAAATGGTTACCTTTTGTAATCAAGATATGTTGCTAAATAAAGAATATTTTATAAATCTGGCATCAATGATGTTTCTTGTTTTTATTTTTTAAGTATTTAAATTTACACCTACTTGCTATAGACTAAACTCTTTAATATGTCCCATTCCAATTCCACTGCATCAGCATCCACACCTGCACTGACAAGCACTGGCCGGAAATGCTCCACCAAAATTGCCACGCCATCATCACCAAAGTCTGTATTAAACCAAAAAGTTGCATTTTAAGAAAAATAATTTAGTGCTGTAGAAATATGATGTCTATAACATTTGGACAACACCTATACATTTTTGTTATGGAACCCCAACTAAATAACTAGATAAATCGACATAAAAAAATATGAAAATGGGCAAAACATTAACTGTCTGATGAAAACAGTAATTGGAGATTACCTGAATTGTCTAGTGAAGCTGGCCATATCTTGAAATCAGCTATCTTGCATGCACCAATAACACCATCATGAGTATCACTAAATCTGTTCTTAAGACATGTGACCAAGGATGTTGTCACTTCCTCTCTGGTCCTTTGGATCAAATCATCCTCACCAAAGTCTACACCTGTCGGCACAGAAATACTGCCAAGCTGTCTAAGTCGAGGGCCATCCCTGTAAAATATGCAGGAGTTAGGACCACGGTACTTGACTGTTGTAACAAAAATGTAAAAGTGTGCTATGACAATTTATATTCTTTGAACAGCTGGAATGACATGAGCATTAAAACCATAAATGATTGTATTTATCTAATCATGTTTATATTTATTAATTACTAAATTGCAATTACAATATGTAAAGATCAATAGAATAAACTTTCTGTGAGACAAACCGTAAAATTAATTTTGCATATCTAATCAGTATGATTCAAGTAAGTAATGAATGTAACAGTCTGCAGATGAGAAAGATAAATTAGCTAAGCATACTTGATTTTGTACTTCTTCAAAATGGAAATGGTGGCATCCAACTTCTGCTTGATGTCAGTAACTGAAGCACTTGTGTCTTGCAGCATTAATGACAGTTTGGATAGAAGTGATATAACATCTGTCATGAACAACATAAATTTCAAAGTAGCAGGTTGTCTCATTATTTTCAAGAAACCTTTGGCCTTTCCAAGTGCATCTGATGAAGCTCCTTTCTGGGAAGGCAGCTGATAACAAAAATAAATTTTGATGAACATCTAACATTACTGCTTAGTTTTAAAAAAATGGACGAATTAACATAATATGGATAAAAATTAAATAAGCAGTAGTAATAAACTTACTCATTTAATATAATATACGTTAAAAAATGAAAGCAAATTTTACAATTAAACTTATGAATGGAACTTATTTTCATGTGATAAGTTGTTACAATACAATTCAATTGCATTATATGTGAGTGACAGAGTCGTGCATTTAAAGCTACATTTTATATTTTCAATGGGTATTTAAATTTTAAATTCAAGAAGACAACAAAGATTCATACCTGTTCAAGGTGGTTCTTGATGGCTGTATATCCTATCCAGAAGCTGTCAAGCGCTCTCTCAGTGTGCGGTAACCAGCGTGTGCCTCCAACCCTGCTTGGCATCACTGGTGATACGTCAAGAGCAGCAAATGACCTCTTGAGATTACTTATGTTGAGGGGACTGTTGTGGTAAAAATAATACAGTCCCATCAAAAGAGTGTTCATCTTTGTGTAGTGGGAGGTTTTTTTCACTACATCTTTATATGCCAACTCAAGCCGGTGTGCAAAGCAGTGAATACCCTGTAAAGCTGGTTGGATGTTTTTCAGTTTAGATACAACTCCAGCATTTTTGCCCATCATTACACTTGCTCCGTCACTACCAAATGCAACAATCTTATTCTGCCAATTAGTGATTCCAGCATTATCCAGTGCAGTGGTGATCACCTTCAGGATCCCTTCAGCATCTGCCTTCTCAACACTGTCAATTGCCAGGAATGATGATTTAATCTCTCCTCCTTTGCAAATTCTTACATATACAATTTCCTCCTCCTGAACTGAACTGTCAGTACAACCGTCGCACACTACTGCAAGAAACCTTGCTTCATTCACACCTTTCACAAATTTCTGCCTTTCACTTTCAGCCATGTAGTGAGTAAATGTAACAACCTGTTTATCATTCCTGTAAGTCTCTCCAACATCAACCCCTTTCCTCTCATCCAGCTGACACATCCATACAAAATCAGTGAAGGGTCTTCTGTTCTTTACGATAGCATGTGCATTTCTGAACAAATTAACGAGCCGTTCAAACACATTCCGATTTAAACTTTCCAAGATCTTACCAGCGGTCGATTCTTCTGCTGGCATCTGCATAGCTGCTGTTCTCTCTGAACTCTTTTTGTGTTGCCCACAGCTTTCATGTGCATTTACCAATTCAAATTTAAAGTTCGAACAACACGCAACAAAACTGGATGTTTTCTGTGTTTGTGTTTGCAAATTCCGTACACCAATTACACCGAAAACGTTATTCTCCTTATCAAAATTCAGCCATTCCCTGTCTTTTGTCCATGCCTTCTGAAACGTTCGATTCCGCTTTTCCCTATCATAAGAATTATTCCTCTCTTTTATGTCATTTTCATTTAACTTTTGCTTTTTTTCTGGTGGCTGAACACCTTCTATAAAACGCCACATTTTGCCTGTCTTGCAAGGAGGGAATGGTGCCTCGTTTTGAAATACGAGATGTCACAGTATCGCTCACGCGGATTATTTAAAGTGAGAAAAGGAATGGCACAGTGTCCTTTATATAAGGAAATCAGAGCAAGAAACATGTTTCAAAGCATGTGCCTCTGCCCGCCCCCCCCCCCCTAAAATTAAATGGCCTCTCCCAATAAAGACTTGACTTCAGCGGATGTTCTGCAGGATCAAAGCAGCGGCTATTGTAAACACTGTTATAAAATATTAGCATCAGAAGATAATGTTAGTTTCAGCTTGGAAATGGTGCGTTCCTATCAAACGAAGCCATTGGACTCGGCGCATTGTACTTTACAGCTCCAATTATGGTCTCATCATTAACAGCGCACGTTTGGTAATTGTTCTGTAGAATCAAGTCAGTGACCATTGTAAACACACAGTCATAAAAGAATCCAGCTCCAATTATGGTCTCATCATTAACAGCGCACGTTTGGTAATTGTTCTGTAGAATCAAGGCAGTGACCATTGTAAACACACAGTCATAAAAGAAGCCAGCAAAATCGGCTGGTTTCTTGTTATAGAAACGCACCTTTCCGAGGCAGAAATTGACTTCGTCTTCTCATGCTAATATTTTATGACTGTGTTTACAATGGTTCACTGCCTTGATTCTACATAACATCTGCCGAAGTTGAGTCTTTATTAGGGAGAGGCATAAACAAACGCTGACTGTTGATAACCGAAACTTACTAGCCCATCGGACTATTACATTATGAAAGTTACTAGTCCGACAGGAAATCTACTAGCCTCGGGCTAGCGGACTACCGCTAATTTCGAGCCCTGTTTATGTATCTAAATATGGAATGTGTAGAGAATTTTTTATGACTTCTCTTCGTCTCGTTGGAATAGAGTCGTATTTTAACATACCCCCTGCAAATTTTCAACCGGAAATGTGTACCAGTTCTCTCCCTTGAACAGCTGGTAGATACGGCAATGATATTTATACTCAGTGTGCTTTGTCAATACGGCTTCAATACAGTATCAAACTTGCTTGATACATATGGTTATTAAATGAATGTAGTAAAATAAAAAGAATCATACAAATTTATACTTGCATCTTGTGCAGATGTGGTTGTTTTCAGCAAGAATAAGATGCGGCCCCCCCCCCCCCCAAGCATTTTCTTTTGCCTGTTCAGCGTTCACTGAAGGCCTCAGGCCTTTGTAACATCCATCCCCCTACTTAAACATCTTCATTTGTCTGTGATTTTATCATTGTTGTGCCCTTTTTAAAAACTAATTTTATATTGTTATGTCACAAAAAATATCAGCACAATACAACATTGAAATAAAAAATAAGTTGAATTGACAAAATAAATACAGTATTACTATATTGAACTTTCCACAAGAAATATTAGAGAAAAATAAATATTTCATGCAAATCTGGAATCATAAAAGCAATATTTTTAGATTTGTTAGTCTAAAAAAGTTTATTTTACAGGTAGGCATTTATTAGGAACAAATACTTGGATTGTAGATTACATTTTCCATTTTGATTTATTTGAATAGTAAAGATGTTGCAACTCAAATAGCATTGTTTTTCACTTTCACATGAATATAGGTGTTTATTATTTGTTTATTGTTTTAGTTATTTTGTTTATTTAAATGTTGGCTTTACCCATATTTATCACATGCAGTCAACTTTTTTAGAAAAAATACAAGTGGGTTTGTAATCCTTATACTTCAATATGATGTCCAATACCATACAAAACCTCTTAAATAAATGTGTAAATTATGCCTCGAGTACAATCTGGTTATATTCAGTGGTGATTACTTGAAGAATTAACCCCCAAAAACATTCTATTATCTGATTTGTATTCATTATATACACTGTACAAAAAATGCTCACTTGTTGAAAAGAACAAAAATTGGCAGGCAATAAAATAACTGTTTTGCACTTGCTATGACCAAAAACCATGAAAAGGATTCAATTTTATTTGCTACTTTGTAATTTATGATGCTTTGACCTTGACAAAAATACCATATTTATGAACCTGATATGAAATTTTAAATTTGGCTCGTTATCCCTACATTATATACACTGTACAAAAAATGCTCACTTTTTAAAAGAAAAAACAATGTGCAGGCGATAAACTGTTTTGCACTTGCTATGACCAAAAACCATGAAAAGGATTCAATTTTATTTGCTAATTTGTAATTTCTGATGCTTTGACTTTCACAAAAATACCATATTTATGAACCTGATATGAAATTTTAAATTTAGCCTGTTATCCCTACAGTTATTGCACGTGCAACAACGGTCAAGTTAAAGTTAAAGATATATTACCAAAACTTTGCATCGCCCTTCTGACGTGACAATATATTCTAATGCCAGCATACAGTTCTAAGTCAATGTAGAAACATTTACGATACTCACTTATGACAAAATCCTGCCAACGCTGAAAATCCTGCCGCCCGAAACTAAGAATATTCTTCTTCAATATGGCGTTCGGGCCCAACATTTTCGCGGGAAATGTTTTCATCAATAACATCCGGGTACCCTGTGTCGTCGGTTAAAACAACCCAGGGTACCCGGATGTCATCAATAATCGCTAAAATACGGTACCTTCTTGGAATGAAACGGAAAACTTTGAGACCGACAATTTAATTTTCGTTGGGAGGAGCTGAGATTTTCTCTCGAACCAGGCTATTTTTTAGTTTTACCGCAAGATTTATTTATTTATTTATTTATTTTTTTTGCAACTAATATAATTTTGAAAGAGTTTTACAAGGTATGAAATGTCCATAATAACACATTCAAACTTCAACCGGTAAGTGAGAATTTTGTTTACAAAAAATTGAGTAACCTTAATCCAAACAAGAGAATGTCCCACCCCATGGACCCAGTCTCTGATTGTGACTCTTCCTAAAAAAGGGAATCTACAACTGTGCCAGAACTACCGAACAATCAGTCTCATCAGTCACCCAAGAAAGGTTATGCTTAAGATCATCCTCAACAGACTGAAACCCCAAGCAGAGCACATCATTGCGTAGTCCGAGTTTCCTCTGACCCTTCACACCCCATTTTTGATATTTTGACATTTATGTTGGGGTGTGGGGTCAGAGCCCATTGCCTATCGAAAAGTTGGAATTCGCCGCCACCGCGCGGTAGCGGCATAGGGTAGCTGCTTACTACCGGGCCCAGCGAACTTAAACGACCTTACATCGAGCCATACCTGCATGAAATCGATAGGAATATGATTTATCTTCTCAGAAATTGCGAGTATGGCATTCGTTTTGTCTTTAATCCGCTGACAGACGAGACGAAACTGCAGCGTTGATGAAATTTGACCTGGTTAAGGTCATTAGCATTGCTAGTCACGTGACTACCCTAATCTCGCAACCTACATGTCCAGGACATCAGAGGTCAAATAGTCACGTGATATAAACAATAAACCCCTTTCCAATGTTGTTGTACAAAAAATTCGAAAACATTAAATGAAAGTCACGTAATGTTTGTAAAAAAACGAAAGAACACACAATTCTCAACATATTTATTCCGAGAACAACTACCAGAAACTTGTCGCTGTCACAGTAACCAGGAGTAAGCCAGATTCATCAAGCACAGAGCACATTGTCAACGTGGTAGTCACGTGATACAAACAAAAACATCATTACAAGATTTTAGAAAGAGCAGTCTATGTTCAACTTGAAAACTTTTTAAAATAAGAAGAACTAACTTTATGAAACAAAGTCGGGTTTTAGGGGAATGTACTCTCCTGATACATGTTTTACACATTTTTTTTATCATATTAAGGTCCAAACGTCAAAAGGTTTATATACTGGAATGATCATGCTTGACTTACAAAAAGCTTTTGACACAGTTAATCATGACATATTATGTAAAAAATTGTTAGGATTAAGAGTTACATTCGTTGAATGGATTTAATAACATCTAAGAAATAGACAACAAAGTTTCAGTGTTAACAATACGGAATCCAGACCTTTAACAATATCATCTAGTGTACCGCAAGGAAGTAAACAAGCTTGGGAAAGGACTTGAATCCTGCAATCTTTGGCTCACCGACAACAAACTATCATTACATTTGGGTAGGACAGAAGGCATACTATTTGGCTCGAGGCAAGAAAAAAAAAAAGAAACCACCCCACAATCCCCACCCCCACCCCACCCCGAGAATTCAGGATAACCTGTAATGGCCACATACTCAATTCTGAAAAGTGTATTAAATATTTAGGCCTCCATATAGATAACTTACTTTCGGGTCAATGCGTAGTCAATAGTATAATCAAAATATAATCTCTCAGAACCGTTGTGTGTTTCTTCAAAGGTTACATTAGTAGATGGAAAATACTTAATTTATATCATTTGAACCACCCTAATTTAACTTAAAAGATTTAGAACTATTTTACTATAACAAAATTGTTTAGCTACAAGGCCGGGAACGTTTGATACTCAGCGTCACAACTGGGACCAAAACATTTTTACGTCGATTTATGAGCGGGGCCAAAATCTTTTTGCCCCGCGCTCAGAAATTGTTTCCCCCGCCGGCCAGGGCCAGTAGACGAGGCGCATGCCTACGTGTGAGAGTATTGGCCGCTGCCCCAGGCCAACATCGATTTGTTCCCAACCCGGTGCCAAAAAGTTTTGTTCCTTGGCAGGTTCACCATGCAATTAGACATTGGTATGCCTATGAAAAATCGTGAGGATCTTTTGTAAGATTTGCTATATGACAGGTCGTGCAATTAGATATTAGAGTTACAGCAAATTAAGCCATCCGCCCAGGCTCCGGCCATTGGAATGACTGCAGCAATGGCGGATGTCGTAGATCGAGGTGATGAGCGAGCGCTGCGCACAGATCGCATACCAGAGTTTGAGCTGGCTAAAGAAAAAGGGATAATGAAGGATTACATGGCCACTATTCCAATTGGTCAGGTCCACAAAGCCAACGCTTTTCTGAGAGCTATGAAGCTGAAAATAATGAGCTGCTATCTAGGGAAGTGGAAGCCCTTGGCGCTCGTGCTGACGTGTGCGCTTGAAAGGGGCGCACGTACGAATGGAGGGGAGACGGAGACAGTGCTTAACTTTCACTCTGAATCGGTGATTTTACTAGGAGCAGACAATGCGGAAGAAAAGGTGGGGCAAGCCACTGCAACAATCTTGGAAGATATTGAAAAATGTACGCAGGAGTGCTCTGGATGGCAAGTTGTGCGGTGCGTTGCGCTGGTTTTGTGTATTTCCCAGTACATGACATTTAGAGGCAGCAGTTACACACCGACACTGAAATACATTCGTGCCCATTCGGTGATAAACGTGCAAAATGAGGACAACCGGTGTTTTGAATGGGCTATACTATCGGCAGTGTACCCATCCGAAATCAATCCAAACTTGCCGTCAAATACCAGGAACACGTTGGGAAGATCAAGTTTGATGGCATTGATTTCCCGGTACAGGATACCGACTTCCCAAAAATTGAGAGGATGAATCCAACAATTTCGCTCAATGTGTATTCCTGGGGCAAAGTAACGTATCCAGTATATGAAAGCAAGTTTGAGGCCAAGGAGCACACGGTGGATATTCTCGTGATTGTTGAGGATAAGCAGGCCACACCAGCGACGAACCCGCGCGGCGCAGACCCAGAACGTGCCCGCCGTCCTGGCTGGGACGACGGCCGAGCCCACGGCGAGGAAGCCGCCGCCGCCCTCGCCGTCCCGGCTGACCCACCGGAAGCCCGCGCCGACCAGGCTGCTGAGCCCCATCCGAGCGAAGAGAGAAAAACAGGCACTTTTTCTGGATAAAAAAGTTGAACAGGCTTGCATACCGCCACAACAAATACAAAGGAAAGAAGGATGTTTGCCGAAGGTACATGTACGCGTTTTCAAGCAAAATACTGCAAAGGCGTAAGCGAAGCACCACAGAGGACAAAACTCCACAATAAGGCAAAAACATACTGCAATACCACAGGATATGGAGACAGATGAAGGTGCCATATAAAACCGTGATAGACTTTAAAGCAATCAGCATTACAATCGAGGGGCAAACCGTCAATCCAAGCAAAAGCAACACGTTTTAAAAAATCCGAACAGCTATATTGTAGCTTTTCATACATTGTTATAAGGTGCGACGGCATGGCATAGTTCACTGAGTACCTAGAACAAGAATATGAAAAAATATCCAATCACACGAGGAACCTGAAAAAGATGTTGCTGACAGAAGATGACAAAAAAAAAGTCATGTAAAGAAGCGAGGGATTCCTTCCACGGCTGGCAACTGGCGCAGCTGGCCGCTAAGCGCCGACAGCGGAGCCTGAGCCGCTATTTTGGCTGCGCCATGCTCTGCGGACCCCGCCGGCGACTCGGCTGGGATGATGGCAGCAGTGTGACTGCTGTGGACGACTTGCTCCAAACCAAGTAGCTTCTCAACGTCCATGAACGAAATAAATGGTTACTAATAATGCGCAAAATAGTTTTTGCATTTTTCTTTGTGGCCACCATCTGCACATCAGCATGGCACTTACAAATCAGCGTAACCAAGTTGATCACGCTTTCAGCCGAGGCGGCGGAGAATCGTTCCATTCAGTCGTGCGCACAAATGCTGGGACAACAGCGCTATCCCAGGCGAAATAAACCGGAGGCTCGGTTAGGGTAAGAAGTTTGCCATAGCTTTTGGTAGCTAAAAATGTATGCGTCTCCTCCCACATTTCTGGTGGAATCGCGTTGTTTTCCGCATGACATCTCTAAGAGTGTCTTTGTCTTTACCCTAGTATAGCGCTACACAGGAGGTTTATTCGCGAAAGTATTTCTCTGCGTAATCTGCATGAGAGCGACCTCGCTGTGCCTTGCCTGCAGAACCTACGACATGAAGGCGCAATCATCGAGGAGAAAAGTGCCTTTTTTCCCGCTGAACTTCACTGACAGGGCATTGAGAACTTTATCAATATTGTGCCCTGATGGGTTCACCAAAAACTATCATCCCCGTGACCATTTAATCAGTCTCATATTGATAATCATATGGACTAACGTTAAACTCCTCTTGTACTCCAAGTGTCATACTAATGCTATACCTATGAACACTTTAACATGGAATTCACATTGTACCCATGTCATAACTTTAAGGTGGCAACCATAATGTTAATTCCCATTGTCCCCAAAGTGTAATTTTTGTTCTCCAAGTGCCACATATAACTACTAAAGCATTCAATTTACTCTTAAAAAATAATTATAATCAATTGGAGTAAGCCTGAGTGCATAATTTGATCCGAATATAAAGAGTATCAGTCACGGCTTTAGTAGGTTGTAGAAATATTTAAAATTATTTACACAACTCGGCCATAATTCTTCCAAGAAGTTGAAAGCGGTTTTATAGTAATAGAGATTAAAAAGAAAATACATGTGTACCTATAAATTAATTAAATGGCTGCAATATGTTCGTAAGGGTACTTAACACACAATTTCTGACATCTTTTCGTCAATTTTTTGTTGTAGACTTGTGACAATAATTATATATTAAAGATGGAAAATCAATTATATTAACTTTTGTACAGAAAAAAATAAAAATGCAAATGTATGCAAATTATTTCCATAAAGAAAAAAACAACAAAAAAAAGAAAGAAAAACATTGCATGACCTAAAGAAAAACAAAAACAAAACAAAACAAACAAAACAAAAACAAAAATTATAAAAAAAAAAAAAAAAAAAATATTAATGAACGAAAAGAAAAACGACCTGATATGTTGGCTCATCTGCATGTACAGTTAAGTGCAAACCAAATATACCTGGTTTCAAACTAAAGAAATAACACTTTTCACAAATATTCTTAAAACGTTTAAAATTCGTTTCTACTTTCGTCAATATACATATGTAAAAATGCTTGTAATGAGAGAGCTCGGTTGTGTAATGTTGAAACAGTCAATAGCATACGGGTGCAGGTCAATTTGGACCAGGCTTATTCGAACAATATCACATGCTGATTCGGACCATGTGAAATATTATTAAGTTTCGTTGTAGATGTAAGTGTGAAATTTACAATTCTTTAAAATACGATATTTCAAATTATTTCCCAGGTACGTTGAGCAGTTCAGAACTGTATTTAAGGTAACAAAACTCCGATTTTACGTGAGATAATGGCATCGTTCTGTATCCAAATTAAATGAAATAATGAGGCTGTTTATCTTGCATTACCAATTTAATAGTGAAATGTTTTCAAGGACACTCATTCGCCTTTGTGGAAAAACAGTTTACATTATTTTAATGAGAAATAATACAATTATTAACTGTGAAAATAAAATCGTGAAAACAGGGCCCATGCAAATAATATTTTTTCCGTGTATATATATATATATATATATATATATATATATATATATATATATATATATATATATATATATTAAAGCTTGTACTAGATTTGTGTAGAATTTTTCTTTCTTTATATTGTATATTGTACTATATACTGACAGTACTAACAAAAATTATATTCTAAAAAATAAAACTAGGGTCCTGTCGTATTCATGATTTCATTCATTACAATATCACAAGTCTATATTCTGTGAATCTTTTACATTTCGTATTAAAACAGAAAATGATAACGTAATAAAAATGGGGATGTTATCTCTGTCGAAAGATGAAATATATTTTGCTAATCTTTGTCTTTTCTTTTCATAGATGAAGTGATGTATCTAGTCTTTATTATCGTTTAAAGTACTAAATATTTCCAATTTATTGAACTCTAATCCCAATGAAATAAAATCTAATCATTATTGTTTTCCAAAAATAATAAGCAATGACATTAAATTAATCAATTTAAATTGTCTCATCATATTTTCACCGTTTGTTTAATACTTTGTTTGATCAGTATGCCCTTAATTAATGTAATTGCAAACAATAGTAGTGAGATGATCTCACCAACAATTTACAAAACCCGTTCGCCGCTATAATTAGGGTTTACTTTGTTCCTTTATGGAGCACAAAATATAACCCTGACTTTAAAAAACTTTTTGTAATGTTTAGTTACATGGAAGTGTTATTACGTCATATATGTGTTAATAAAATAAAATCTCTGTTAGGAAAACAAACTTTTAATGATGTTAATATATGCTTTAAATGAAATAATATATTAAAATCTTTCAAAGGTTATAATGAAATTGAAATTACTCGGTTTGTTGGTACGAGGTTTCACTTGCAAGATAAAAATGTAACAGTAAAATATTGTGTTACTCATCAATTACTCTTTAGACAATATTGATTTGATAAATATGATGCTAAGAAAACACGATCTGCGTGAGAAATCAATAAAAGCCATGGTGCAATTGATATATATATATATATATATATATATATATATATATATATATATATATATATATATATATATATATATATATATATATATATATATATATATATGTGTGTGTGTGTGTGTGTGTGTGTGTGTGTGTGTGTGTGTGTTACAGTTTGATAGTATTCTAAGTCGACCAAGCTGGCCTTATTTATCAAATGTTTCAAATTGTTTTTCACAGATACTAATTTAAAGAATAACTTCATGTTGTCTTTATTTAAAGCACTGAAAAGTTATTTTGGCTATAAAGAACATAAAATAAAATAATTTTAAAAAAAAAGCGTGATAGCTCATTTCTATTTTTCTCTGATTTTGGCAAGAAGTTTACAAAAAATAGTTCGAATTAACATAGGGGAACGACCAGTAGATCTTCACGTAAAACTATTTGATGTAAATTTACAAACGGAAAATCAACCGGTTAGATTCTCGAACTATGTTTGCAAAAACAGGAATAAAAAAAAACAAAAATGTGTGTTTCTTTGTTATTATTTATTATATAATACTTCACATGGTCTGAATCAGCCCGTGCTTTTGTCCGAATCATCCAGCATTCGTTTTAATATTCTATACTAGGGTTTGGCAGTGCTTTCATGATCACGCGACCTTGTTTTTATGTGTGAAAGACATTTTGGACTCGAGTCATGTTCCTAAGTGTTATTTAATTTACTTCGGACTTAGAATACTTTTTTAATTTTATATTTCATAAAATTGCTATGTTCATCTATTAAATGATTGTATCAGTCATTAAAAATAGTGGTATCTACAAATTTTTTTTCTTTTTCTCTAAGCATTTGAATTCTTTGTTTAAATGAGACTTGATTAATTTATATTTAGTGCTGAATAGTTGCTAACAGTATCCGCCATTGTCGTACACATTTTGCAAATCATGCTTTGACCGACTTTTAAGTTTTGATCATTTAAAATATGTTTGGATGATATAGGGACTGTCATACGTTCAGTAATTAACTGAAAATTTGAATAGCATTTGATTTGGTATAGTTACTGGGAAAAAATGGTGAAACGCGTTACTACAGACGTTGAAATGAAGGACGTGTCGAGTCCCTCAAAAAATGGGAAGAGCGAAAAGTCTGAGAAAATGAATGGCGTGGAAGTAGTCGAGATCAAAGATGTGGATTTACTGACATTAGAAGGTATACACATGAACACAGTTACGAGTATTTGAAGTCGGTTTACTCTTGAGATGGGAACTGCGTGTATATTATGTACGATTGTCGTATTAAGGTGCGTAGAAGCACCGAACATGTTAAATACACCAAACGCACTTCAATTATTTCGTATATACCACAGTGCATCATTGGTTGTGTATGTATAGTTCATAATTTTGATAATTTAATATTAGTTATATAATAGAGTAATGTGTACTTTCGTTACTGACGACAGTAAATTTTACAGGCAGGAATTGGAAAGCAAATTTATAAAAAGCTGGAAATTATGTCACATTTGAATTTTGAAATTACATTAATAAATATATCACATGAACAATGTATTCAACATTGAAAATTGCGCTTTTTAGCGACTGGTTTAATGCTAGACTGGGTAGATATTGCAAGTTGAAGCTAATATTTGTATTATTAAAAGAATGCATTACAATGTATACATTAGTTCAATGCATAAACTATTAATTCAAGTTCTGACAGAAATGAGAAATGATAATGTGTTCTCTGAATTTACCTCTCGTATTATTGATGGTCCTGCAGTGTAAGACGTTGACCCTGATATATATGATAAGGGAAGAGGCAACTTCTTACTGCTTGAATACGCGGTGCCTTGTAGCACATTCCAGAGTTATTCGATCATGGAACTAGAGACTAAATTTTAAAGAATATCTTGTATAGTTGGCAGCCGATGTAGATGCCTTTTTCTTTACTGAAGTATATCCAAGCACAATTAGGTGGTAGAGTTTTTCAAATTCTGTTCTCCATCATTTCAGTTGGTTGAAGAACAGTGGTAACCGAGCAATGCTGAAGTCGGTTAACTTGTGCTATATTTGATTTAACAAAATGAATGTTAGAGAACATTTGGCCATCAGAAATAGTGCCTAACAGAGTTTGAAAAACTCAACCACTTGATTGTGCTTGGATATACTTCAAGAAGGAAAAAGGCATGGTTTGCATTAACTGGGAGACTGTTTCACTCTTGAACAGTTTTTAGTTTCTTTTGCAGAGAAACATCTTTTACGTACTACTGATGTGACAGGATACCAGAACAATCCTGCTTAGCTTTGCAAATTATGGAAAAAGATCCCTGCAGTTGTTTATCAGATCTTTGCAGATAGTAGCAGGTCCCTTTCCATGGAATCTGTAAGAACAAGTACAGACTGAGATTGCAACAAAAGTTTTCTTTCTCCCTGTAGTTTAATCAGGTTTTCTGATTGGTTGATCACTGACCATGTTTAGCAATTTAATACATTGTGGACAACTGGGCCATTTTGCACTCGTCCAACCTTCCATGACAGAAGGATTAGTCCGTCTTTTCTCTGACATTTTTTGTCTCAACAGCCAGCAAGTGATCTTTGATTGTTTCGTGGCACAAAATGCAGAGAACTGAAGGTTCCTGGAACCTGTAGTCCTGAAAGGATTGTTTTTCCTTGCTTGACAGCAAACACTGTGTTTTAGCTAAAATGTGCCCATCACTCTTGACTTTATAAAGACAATTTAAAGTTTTTGACCACTTATTGTCTTTTATTAGGCATGTCTGTTGTTTTGGACAATCAGATGGTGCTTCATTTTTCTTTTCAGCCTACTTTTCATTACCACATGAATAAGTCCTTAACTTCTTGACACTATCAGTGTCATCATTACACTGTTTCTCTTTCTAAATAAGCTTGTTTATTTGAGTAAAAATAAAAAATAAATGACACATTTGCTTAAAATCTATCAATTTAATCAAGCTGATATACCGGTACTTCATTGTGCTGCACCTTTGTGTTTTGTATAGGATAAGCAAAACATTTTCGAACCTGTCAAAGGATATCAGCACATTTTGCTTCAATCTTGTCTATTCAGATTAAATTCACAGAGGTTTGCTTAATATGAAAAGACTACTCAACAGAGTGATTACATTTGGTGATAAGTGCCAGATAATTACTTGTCACAGCCAGCTGATACATACAGTAATGAGCATCGTCAGGTGTTAAAATTGATTTGTTTGCCTTGAGCTAATCTGCTTTAATTGACCTGGTCATGGCTTTGCATTGGGTGATTTTCCATAGGTCCCATTAAAAAAAACAAAACACCCTTTAATAGCAGTAATACTGTCAAACCCGTCAATAGCGGCCACCTATTGGAAAAGGCAAAACTGACCTCTGTACACAGGTTCATCTTTTAGAATTGGTTTTTGAACAAATACCATGCACCAAATATCATTATTATTATTATTATTATTATTTTATCAAGATTGTTTTATATGCACTGTTCAACAAAATCATAAAATTCGTATATATGTTGTTATCTCCCAAATATATGTTCCTCACAAGATTATTGTATCCTGCTCACTTAAAACCATCCTATAAATTAAATCATCACAGACTTAAAATACACTGCTCTCTCGATAAATCGCGCCATGATAACTCACGAACCCACTTATAACGCGGGGTCAGGCGTGGATCCCATTTTTTTAAAACTAGAAAATAAAAGAAGAAAATGTCCCTATTTGTTGAAGGTGAAAAAAATCGCGATCAAAATTAGTAAATGACACCTTGATATATTGCTTGTTTTATCGTCAAAAACAATGGTTAGTACCCAGAAATTTGAATCAACATCATGACATTTTCAACTTTTAATAAGATGTCCTATATTTTGTTCAATTTTCTTTCCAAACAACGTTCTTAGTACACTATAAATAAAAATATTAGACAAAATTTTGATCAATGAAAACGTCACTAATTCCTACTGGTGGCAACACTTTAAAAATAAATACCAATTAAATAGGTTTTGTCAAGTGAAATTTGTGTTTTAGTTCTATCTTTTAATTCGGTTTCAGTGTAATCATCATAAATGCAATATGCCCTCTTATATTCAAATGTGAAAAATATAATTCAAGCGACCCAGCTATCGTCGTGAGTGTTTCCGTTTGAACCTAATTAAGTGCAGATAGTTTTTTTTTATCTCCGACTTGTGGAAATATTTGTTGTGTTGTTACACTCAATTAATAGCACACCTGCTTTGTATTATCACATTAATTACGTCTTTTGTATCAAATCAAAGAAAGGGGGTGGAATAACATAAAAGTTAAAAGGCGTGCAAATCCTGTCTGTGTAAGAGTTAGCGGTCATGGCCGTGTGTCAGGTCAACTCATTTCAATTGATCAATTGAACACTGTTATAAATATTATTATGTAAGTAATATAATTAAACTACCTTAAATTAGCCTACTCATTCACAAATGTGATCAAAGATAGTAAGGCAGCCAAGCCAAATGAGTACTTTTAGAATAAAAGCTTTGTTTCACAGATACGGTTCATTACGGAGAAGCGAGTTCCATAGTTTGTATTGAACTTTCTTACTTGCTACTCAGGGATTTCCTCAAGGATGAGAAGTTTCACTGTTACTTGATATGAAATCATGGCATCCATGTTTTATTAATAGAACAATAAATAAATCGAGTTTCGACGTTGACAGTTGTTTCACGAAATAAATGTCACTAATGTTTGAAAAAAGGAATCTTGTTTAGTTGTTAATCAACAACAACAAAAAGCAGTGACGTAATACAAAATGTTTTCGCTTAGAGATGTTGTTGAAACCGCTTGGACTAATGTTGTTAACGATCTTTCATAGGTTTGGTATCTTGAAAATAATGGTAATTTATACAGAAAAGCAAACAACTACATTAGAAAAAAGCTCTTTATTGACAATTATTCCCAATGTAATTATTAAACGAGTATTCAGCCATTAAACAGCACCCCCCCCCCCCCCCCACACACACACACACTGCAGTTTTCTTGATGTCCAGCGGGGATGGCATCCTCTAAATTTTTTTGAGGTCCCTCTGTAACTCACGCCCTTGCTTATATTGCGGTCTATGTTTTTGGACCCTGTTGTGTGCGAGTTATCAAGGGAGAGGTGTAATCACTAATCTTAGTTTGTTTTGTGCACCATGACGAAACAATAATTTCACTACTGAATGTCAGCTTGCATATAACTATAAAATGGAGGACTGACTGACTCTTTCGTCGGTCAACTAGAGCAAGTTTCACTTGGAAACAGCTGTTCACATGTTAAAAATAATATTTACATTAGCCAGTTGCTCAACTTGCCGAGATCAAGAGACAGTTGGCTTATGTGAGAAGCCTGTGATGAATAGGAAATCAAAACAAAGCCATATATGGCTGTTCTTTGTGGCCCATGAACCAAACCTTCACCTGCCTTTACAGACAAGATTTAATTATTGACTGACCCCTGACCCTAATGAAAAGGGATGTAACTTGTATCTCCTCTCAAAAACGATCTTTGTTCTTCAGAGACAGCTTTAATTCACCAGCAAATGAAGATATCGAACTCATACCTGTGACAGAACCAGGATTTCAAACCAGTAGATTTACAAATTTTGATCAGTAGATTGGCTTCTAAAAAGGTAGATTTTTTATCGGCATAAATTTTACGTGTTTTAAGGGGATTGAAAACAAAACAAGTTCATTTTGTCACATAATATGTATTCTCTTCATATTATAATAAAACACAAATTTTGAACATGATTCAGATTCAGAATCTGATGGAAAATGTTACAATAATAGTTAATATGAGCCAGTATATTGTTAATTAAATGAAAAAGGAAGAGTTGTACATCTCACAGTTCACTGCAAAGATTTTTTATAAAATCCAAAGGCATTTTTAGTTTCCTTCACAAGATCACTGTCTGGTGACCACTGGTGACATTCGCTGTGATTGTTAACCTTCACACTTAGCAGGCTTTCAATAGTTTTCAAGTGGCCCACACAACCGACATCAAACACTTTGTGGTTGACATTCTTGACTCTGGACAGAACACTGTTGTGCTTCCCAATCATCATATTGCAGTTGTCACTGGAAAACCCAATACAGTTTGCCCAGGGGATGTCTCTGTCTCTGAAAGTAAAATATCATAATCATTGTAATTTTTCAAACCCTTATAGTGCACAACATATTCCTCAGAAACTTAGTTCTTTGCTCTCCATGTTTTGCAATGATGTAAGTTGACAAATGTTGTGAAATGTTAAAAAAATATACATTTTTGCAAATAATTATACTGAATTATTGCTTCTGAAAAATATTTCATCTGTGTAAAATCTGAATGGCTGTGACATATTAAATTATTTTCTTTAAATATAAAAATATTTTTAAAAAATGAAAATTTAAAAAATTTTCATAAAAATCTGGTTGAGGGATCTGAAGATCATTTCACTTGTGCCTATGTTGCATGTTGAAATACCAAGGAATCTGGTTGAAATACGCTGAACTGTTTGATCATACACACGGACTAGAACATTCAACATTTTATCATCTGGTGATATCATTTCTTCCTCCATATGCTATCTTAAAATCCAATTTGCATGAAGGACACAATGCAAAGTCAGGACCTTTGCTACTCGCCTGCACACACTTAAATTCTGGTATCCAAGCATTGTTAAACTGGTTGTAGTATTTCTTAGCTGGTGGCTTCTTAGCATTGGGAGAAAGCGGACATTTCGGCATTTTGACACGAATTGAAAAAAAAATACACAAGCTGCCCTTAAATATTCATCTTAAACCATCGTGAACAATACAAGAACAATTAAAAGACATCAAATCAAAATACTTACTCAAGTGTTTCTGCCAAGATCATTTTTGGTTGGTCTCTCCGTTTTATCTTTCTTCCACGACAGATTGGCCGAGTCTTAATCAAAGACTCATGGTCATCATGGATTACCTTTGATCCTTTTATTACTTATGACACCTCAAACAACATCCCGCATTTGGCCTTAAAATCTCCAAATTACAACAATAAGGTAATCATTAGCCGCTTCTTGTGTGCACATGCTAACAATTGTAATCCGACTACTCAACCACGCATCGTCGCACTGGTCATATCATAGGTCGAACATTTCCGGTTCCCAGTAGACTGGTTCTGGCTGGTTTATCTAATGTGTTGATAGAACGCTTAAAAAAACGGGAAGTATTTTGTAAAAAAAAATTGTTCTTGAAATTTTCAAAACCGGTAGATTTCGACTATTAAACGGTATGTGCAGTAGACGGTCTTTAAAACGGTATATTTGGCCTACCGCCGGTAGAATCACAGGTATGCGAACTATACCCGTCACACTGGCACAAAAGGTGACTTCCATTTCCCACCATCCAGCAAACAAATTGCTTCAACCCTCAACTCTAATGATAAAAACTGTCTTGCTTTTGACACCTCTGAATACCACTGTCCTTTATCTTAACAATGCCTTCCTTATGAAGCAAAAATTTAGTTTGCATAGATGTGTGGTCACTGTAGGTATGCACCAGTGACCGCTTAAAGAGGTGAGAAACTATTGTTTGGTTAGGAAACACCTGGCCACTGACGTCAGAAGACAGGTGACCATTACATACACAACATTTATATAGGAAATTTGCTGGGGGTGGTGGTGGAATTATACTGGCCATTGTGAAGAGGTGACCACTGAGTAAAGGTGACCGTTAGGACAGGTTTGACTGTACATTACCTGTCCTTATTGCCTTGCTTAGTTTTTCTGTGACAGAATTATCTGATGATACATTGAATAATACAGTATGATGAATCAATAGATGCTCATTGGAGGTTTCACACCATTCATTATCATTAGTATTTTTTTTTTCAGCGGTCTCACACCATTCATTATCATCAAAATTTGTATTGTATTCAATTTCGGGAAACTTTTCCATTGCAAAAACAAAAATGTCAGAGTGTGTGGAAGTGTGGGCATGAACACCCCATGAGATATGCATCCCACCAGCTTAACATATACTAATTGTGCACACACAGTCGAATGTCCATTTTGTTGTCTATGGTTTGATGAAGTTTGGGACTTTGCTGAGAGTCAGTGCATATATAAGGGGAAGAAGAAAGGCCCCTCTTCCTCCTCATGACCCTTAGAAGCCTCGTTCCTAGGAGGGTATGGGATCCTCCTCTGGATTCTTAGGGGTATGAAGAAGATTCCTTGATCCCAATAGGGTATTGGATCTTTCTCTTCGGAGAAGAATTATAAAAGCCCTAGGCTCCATGATGGTCGATCCGACTTGGTCAATGCTGATTAGAGTTCAATCTAGGGTCCCTCTCAAGGGAGGAAATACTTAGAGAGTGAGTCATGCCCCTCTGCCCATCTGTCAGGGAGGAGCAGCATTCTCTCAAAGTACTAAACCCAGTGAATGTGACAAGCAGATCGTGCTACTTTATAAGTTCTGAGGAACACTTCTCCATCAGATCAGAGTCGTGTGACTGGTTATTGATCGGTCACTGGTCTTCGAGTATGGGAACAGGGATCAGGTCAAAACCCACCCATGTCTCTTTGCGACCAATCAATCCTGGTGGGGACAGGGAGTCGGCGTGTACATGTCTGACTAGATAAGGGGATCAGATTAGCATCCCCCCCTCTCCCTTTTCCTTTGTTCCCATTTATGGCTCAATGGATGCACATGCCTTTGCCTCATAGCACTACTGATGTTGCAGGTCATGGACTTTTATCATCTGCTTGTGTGGAGTCGAATAGAAGGGGGGGGGGGGCCAGTCCCTTTTGCTCAGAAAATTGTGAAATGACAAAAAAGGTCTGCTACTAGGGCAATCCCATCACTCCCTGTGAGGAGTTGAGGGATGAGAATATCCCTACCCTCAGGCCTCCCCCATCGATAGGGGCAAGAGCAGCACAATGATGTCCTGTCGGTCTTGGTGGACTCTAGTGAGTTTGCAGAGAAACAGGCCAAGGCAGTTCCTTCTTTCGGGTCCCCTGCCTCCTCCCACCTGTTGGCTCGGACAGCAGAGGAGGAAGAAATCTGGTCTTTCGATAAGATGGTAAACTAAGTTTACTGCCTTATCCCCCCAGATTTGTATTCCAAGCCCTCTGGTTCAGAGGACAAGATAATTCTCCAGTTTGGAGAGACTCTTAGGGGACCGCAAATTGTGTCTTGATCTCCTTTTACTCCCACATTTGGCCATGGTTAGGGAGATCTCTCAAAGGGTTGGTCCCCCCCCCCCCAACCTGAAGCTGTTGCCATCTGCAGAGTGCAGTCTCCTGCTTGACTCCTTAACCCCCCCCCCCCCTCTGAATGCTGGGGCATCGCAAGTGGGGACTGTCGCCTTCAGCAGCCTCTTTTAATCTGCAGCGCTTACTGCAGGTGATTGTTAAGGCATCAAGGCACGCTTTATCCATGCCATGGCACTATCGACAGGGACATCACTCTAGACATGACAAAGGTTTTACTGGACCAAAGTGAGGACCTTCATAGGGTTAGTTCTTTGGAGGCAGAGCCACTTGTTGGAGGTCTCTACCTCCATGGCTTCTCAGGACCTAAGTGACCAAGAACACTGGTCCCTTGCATCTGCTCCAGGCCTGTTGAAACTGGTCAGAATGTGCTTTCATCCTGACCACTCCTTGGTACCTTCTAAATTCCTTAAGAGGCTGCAGCTTCAGCTGTCCAGGAAGCAGCCTCCATTCAGGTCTCCCTCTCATCCGTCTTCAGCTAGATGAGTCAGTTGGAAGAGCCCAATGAGAAAGTATGCAGACTCCTCCCCTTCCCTTTGGAGGGGGGGGGGGGACAAAGGACTCACTCCCTTTCCTGACATGCATTCCTTTTCCTGGGATCCCCTTGGGTGCTAGGCTTGCCCACTTTTCAGAGGTTTCTATACTAAGGTAGGGTAACTGGCATCATTTCCAGGAGCGGGGCTTCAGGAGGACAAGTGGTCTAAGATACTCGCCTTTACAGATCACTCGCACATCTCACCTCTGTCCGCATGAGCTCGTCTTGGCTCAAGCAATGTGGGTATGTGAAAAAGCTTGCCAGGATCTTCCCGGGGTCTTTCTGGGTTCTTCCTCCACCAATATACTGGCCGCCATATATAGCCTATCATGTGCTGAAAAATGGCATTAAACCCCGCAAAACCAAACCAAACCAATCATTTCCGGGAGCTCTCGCCTCTTTCAAGGACCCCTATCCTTTTCAGCAGTCACATTTGGTTCAAATAAGGGAAGAGGTGAACAGCCTTCTGCAGAAGAGCACAGGAGAGGATGGAACACGACTAGTTTCTGGCCTTCTCCCAAATTTTCATGGTAACTAAGAAAAGCAGAAAGTTTCAGCTTATTGTCATTCTTTTTGCCTTAAGCAAGTTTATTTAGGAAGAACCATTCAAGATGGAGATTACATCCTTAGTCAAGAATGCCATCAAGTCAGGTGACTGGGCAGTCACCATCGACCTTCAGGATGTGTATCTTCAAACCCAATTTTTCCACACAGGAAATACCTCTGGATCTGGAGGTTTTCCAATTTTGAGCCCTGCTGTTTATCCTAGCCTCCACTTCCAGTGCTTTTACCAGGGTGATTGGAGTAGTTTCTGTCCACCTGAGGGCTCTGGGGATCCCCAGTCTCCAGTATTTCGATGACTGGTTATTGCACAAGAGCCTCAAAGATTCCCCGTTGCAAGATCTGTCCCACTGCTGATATACTGTGACCCAGCTAGGACTTATTCCAAGCCTAAAAAAATCTGAGTTAATCCCTTAGGATTTCATTTATGTGGGGATGAACTTCCTCACCAATCTGGGGTGAGGTCGTACTTTATGCATAGACTTCATTGTTTGCTCACCTTTACCTATCCCTCCTGGGGACCTTGAACTCCGTTGCGGACCGGGTTCCCCTAGGAAGACTTTACTTGCACCCTCTCCAGTTTCTTCTTTTGGCAACCTGGATACCGCAGAAGGATCCCCTGCCAACTCGGATTTCTCTGGGATCAGATTTTCATCACGACTTGAGTTGGTGGGTCAATCTGGACCAGTTTCTGACCCGAGTTCCACTGCATGCCCCAGAACCCCATTTTGGAGCTTGTTGATCCAGGACATGGGGGACCCGCATTACAGAAAGCTTTGTTTTATTCAAGTATTTTCGAGCAAAGATTCCTATGAGAATATATAGGTGCTTCCAAAAATATATAAAGTATAATGATGTAATGATTTAAATTTACATGGCTATGTGGAAATATGAAATATAGAGAAAAGGTTATTTAAAAAAAAGAAAACCTGTCAGTATGAGCTGGTTTATACTAGGAGAAAGAAGAAGTTGAAGCAGTCTGGAACATGTTTGCATGGACTATTTAGTTTATAAAATATGGAATATAAGAAATGCTGTGATCTTTTTTTATTCTGCCGGCCACTTTACAATGTTCCCACACAGTGAAATGCAGATACCAATATCCAATAAATGTCCTCTAGTTCAGCCTCTTTTTAGAACTTCAGCACAAAATGTTCATGTATGCGACACATTTTCCTAATAACTGTGCAGCCGGAGTACTAGACACATAGACTTAATATAGACCCACTGTTAATAAGAAAACCCCACTAAGCACATGCTGCTGTAATTTGCTTCCAGCTAAAGGAATATAACTGCTGGTTTGGGCATCTGATTGGTGCTAATACCACTACATTTAAGAGTGTTGTTGTTGTTGTGGGTTTAACGCCATTTTTCACCACATGATATGCTATACATGGCGGCCAGTTTTTATCTGGTCGAGGAAGAACCCGGGAAGAACCACCGACCCACGGGAAGCTACTGGCAAGCTTTCTCACATATCCGCAATGGCCGAGCCCGAGACTCAAACCCATGCGGACAGAGGTGAAATGGCAGTGATCGGTAAAGGCGAGTGCCTTAGACCACTCGGCCACCTGGGGCCCCCCATTTAAGAGTGAAAGTGAGGTAAGAGTTTATTTTACCCTGATGCAGATACGACTTAATTTGGTGTATTCTTCCAGTCCATATGACAAAACCTGCAAAACTGTGTTTCCAAATGTCAATCAAATATTGCTTTACTATCAGTTTAGTTACTACATGTAGTGTACCACTAAGTTATTTCATTTGAATCCAGTCGTGAGAAGTTCATGTGATTACAGAAGTTGTCGCCCCCAAAACGTACAAAAGCATATTTGGACATGGTTTAGTAACTAGGCCAGTAAAACATGTACAAAAGCGAATTTGGACAGGGTTTAGTAATTAGGCCAATAAAACATGTACAAAAGCAAATTTTTTGGACAGGGTTTAGTAATCAGGCCAATAAAACGTGTACAAAAACTTATTTGGACAGGGTTTAGTAATCGGGCCAATAAAACGTGTACAAAAACTTATTTGGACAGGGTTTAGTAATCAGGCCAATAAAACGTGTACAAAAACTTATTTGGACAGGGTTTAATAACTAGGCCAGTAAAACATGTACAAAAGTGAATTTGGACAGGGTTTAGTAATTAGGCCAATAAAACGTGTACAAAAGCAAATTTGGACAGGGTTTAGTAATCAGGCCAATAAAACGTGTACAAAAACTTGTTTGGACAGGGTTTAGTAATCAGGCCAATAAAACGTGTACAAAAACTTATTTGGACAGGGTTTAGTAATTAGGTCAATAAAACATGTACAAAAGCGAATTTGGACAGGGTTTAGTAATCAGGCCAATAAAACATGTACAAAAGCAAATTTGGACAGGGTTTAGTAATTAGGTCAATAAAACATATACAAAAGCATATTTGGACAGGGTTTAGTAATTAGGTCAATAAAACATATACAAAAGCATATTTGACAGGGTTTAGTAATTAGGCCAATACTGAAATAACTAGAACAGAGTCTATAATCACTGAAATAAGAGTTGAATATTAGGGAAATAACAAAAGTATAGGGGCAGTTTGTCAGTATTGGACAATTTTAAAAGTTTTTCTTGATATTAATATTATTATTTTCAATTTTAACAGTCGAATCAACATACACTGTACTTTCAATTTGATTGTGTTCCAAGATAAATAGCAGTAGTATACCTTATGGAGAGAAAGATAGTTGCTGGCTGCTTGTTATGTATCATAAAAGTTGATTACTGAAGGCCCCACCATAATGGTTATAAAATGTTAAAATTTATGGCATGCCTCAAACTTTTTCACTGATGATGTACTTAATCTGACTTCTATTTTCCAGAGAGAGAGAGAGTTGCTAGCCATTTTTCGCTCTAATGGTCATAGACCAGAAGAACTTTTGGGATGGCTTGTTGTCTCACGTCCATCTGTTAGCACAAGTTTTGTTATCGCTACACCTCCTAAACTACTTTAAAAATTGGCATGAAAGTTTACATATATTCATACTATGGTCTTGTTGGTACTAAATGAACATGGTGCTGCTTGGACATCCAGTATGTCTGCTGCAGTGGCCATCTTGAAAATCTTATTTCTCTATGGGAAGATTTAGCTGTTGCCAATATAAGATATCATAAAGTAGAAAAGAAAATGGACTTACCATGGATTCCTGGCTTTTCTTTTCAGCTATTAAAGCATCAATCCCTTCGAGGGACTTTTGTTCTTGGATGGTTTTAGCTGTGCAACATGTTGGAAGACACATCATATCAGTTAATATTTTACAAACAGTGTACTTAGTACGACTTCTGCTTTCATAGAGACAGAGTTGTTGGCCATTTTTCTTGGCTAACAAAAGTTTCTGTACAGTTTACTTCTAAAAGCACCTCCATAATGGTTCTGACTGTATTCAGTGTTGGAAGAAAATGGTTGTGTATCGAGAAATTTTCATTGACTTACTTAGTCTGACTTCTATTTTGCATTGAGAAAAAAAATTTGTATGTGAGAGAGAGGAGAGAGAGAGAGAGAGTCGTTAGGAATTTGTGGGGTTTTCCCCCTTTTTTGGGCTCAAACTACATAATCAGCCGTGTTGATGCATTGCATCCTATATTGAAAAGTAGGTTGAAAATTAACCTAAGACGTTTTGTGTGAATGTGTTTACAGTTACACACAGACTTGTAGACAATCATACAAACAAATAAAACTTGTTACAAATATATATAATTACATAGATGTAAATTATGGTGTAAACTTGGGAACCCAAAGAGCAAGATTTGTTGCGGATTGGTAACATTTGTAGAGGATTGGTAAAGGATATCTGTTTTAAGCGACATACAATTGTTGACATTTGTCGGTGATGTTGGAGCTTGCGAGCACAATATAAACGATCACTGACGCTATGATTTTCCTTTTTTTTTTTCTTCAATTTATTTGATAGTGTCCACAAGTGGTCGCATGATTCAATCTAATGATTCCATGTTTGTGAGTAATTCATTGCCTTCTACACAACTAAATTCTTTATATTGTAAAAACAGTATTTGATCAATATAATTAATTTCTGAGAGGGATAGAAGAGAAAAATCCAGTATATATAATCAAAGAAATTGCAGTTAATGTTGACTTATTGCCCCTTTCGTCTTCTAGCTTAATGTAGTGCATGACAGATTCATGTTAGCGCAGTTAGTCCTGTGCTTTTTGATGGATAGCCATGAAACTTGGTAAATATTATTGTCATGACCAGAAGATATGCATATTGACAAATCACTTTGCTCCAGCAATTTTTGTTGGGAGTTTTTGCAATTTTTGTCTTGTACATGTAGCTGAATGCAGTGTTTGATACAACCTTGTTAGCACAACTGGTCACGTAGTTGTTAGCCCTACTAGTGATAGACCGGAGGGTTTATGGGATAGTTTGTTGTTTGTTGTCAAACATTTGTCCATCCATTAGCACAGTTTGTTATCACTACTTCCCCAAAACTACTTGGAAGTTTGACATCAAACTTCACACATATTCATCCCAAGGTCTAGTTGGGCCTAAATGAAAATGGTACTGCTCAGACATCCAGTATGGCTACCACAGCAGCTGTCTTGAAAATTTTGTTGCTACTCCCCCTGAATGGACAGTCATATCAACGTAAATTTTTTTATACTGAAAGGTTTCTTATGATGTCGTGTTGGGCCTAAATGAAAATGGTGCCAGTATGTCCAGTATAGCCATTATGGTAGCCATCTTGAAAATCTTGTAATCACTGCTCCTCCTGTATGGAAAGCCATATCAAAATGGGATTTTCACCAGAAGACTTCTTATGATGTCTAGTTCGGCCTAAATGAAAATGGTTCCACTTGGACATCCAATATGGCTGCCACAGTGGCCATCTTGAAAATGTTATCACTGCTTCAGAATGGATGGTCATATCACCATGTGAATTTCACTAAAAGACTTCTTATGATGTCTAGTTGGTCTTAAATGAAATGGTGCCAATCAGACATCTGTTATGACCACCATGGCAGCCATCTTGAAAATCTTGTTACTGCTACTCCTCATGAATGGCATTTCATATTAACATGGGGTTTCCACCAGAAGATTTGTTATGATATCTAGTTGGTCCTAAATGAAATGATACCGCTTGAACATCCAATATGGCTGCCACCGTGGCCATATTGAAAAACTTGTCACTACTTCCTCAGAATGGATGGTCATAAAGGGGGGGGGGGGTCACTAAAAACTTCTTATGGTGTATTGTTGGTCTTAAATCAAAATGGTTCCAGTCTGATGTCCAGTATGGCCATTATGGCAGCCATCTTCAAAACCTTGTTTTCGTTTCTCTTCCTCGATGGAAAGTCATATCGACTTGGTGTTTTCACTCGATGACTTCTTATGTCTAGTTGTTCCTAAATGAAAATGATTCCACTCCGAGATCCAATATGGCCAACACAGCAGCTCTCTTTAAAATGTTATTGCAGGGTTCATTTTAGGCTGATCTCTTGTGCTAACAACCTTTATTTTTCATCTTTGATGCAAGAAAGTTCCTTCCAAGGTGCATGTAGGGTGTGGAAAAAAAACCCAAGAAAATAAAGATAAAAGATCGTTACAGTTGTTTTTAGACTGAATCAAGTGCATCCCAAGCCCACTGAATAGGCACTCATTGCAAAAGAAGCTTAAGACAATGTCTTACTGATTTTGATTAGCTTGCGCACCAATCAGTTGCACATAGTTGATGATCATTGATAGAAAATGTAAAGAAGAAAAGATGATATTGTAAGTAAAACACTGCTGCATTTATGTCCGAAGTAGTGTACATGTAGACTAAAGATTTCAAGAGGGGAATGGTTAATCGAGCATGAGGAATTTAAATTCCAGCAGATGGCTCAGAACAGGAGAGGTTGATAATGATCATAGGAACCTGGGTTGTAAATTTATTGATTTTTGCAATATATATTCATTTGTCCAGCAGTATATGCTATGAATCAGTCACTGTTGAGTGAGACAGTTGCAAGGTTTGCTACAGATTCCTTGGCAACTAAAATAACTTTCCTGATCAGTGGACATGGTTATTTTAGTGGACATCAAGATTTTAAAAAATTGTGTTGTAGTCTGATTCTACAATGACTGATTTAAAGCATATAATGCTAAAAAATTGAATATTTATTGCAGAAATTAATACATTCATGATACAGGCGCCTTTCATAATGAAATGTGTTTGAATTTCTTGAATAAACAAGATACAGGTCAGGGTGTTTGCGACCCTTTTTTTTAAATGACCCTACTTTTGAGCTGGTGGTAGCCATTGGGCCGCACTCATTCCATTACTGAAATGAACACTGTCATCAATACTCCTCCTGAATATATGGTCATATCAATATGGGGTTTTCACTAAAAGACTTTTTTATGATGTCTAGTTGGTCCGAATAAACATAGTGCTGATCTGATGTCGAATGTGTCCACTATGGCATCCATCTTGAAAATCTTGTTATTGCTACTCCTCCTGAACAGAAATTCATATCAGCATGTTGTTTTCACCAGCAGACTTCTTATGCTGTCTGGTTGGTCCTAAATGAGATGGTGTCTAGTTGGTATTAAGTAAAAGGTGTGCCAATCTGCTATCAAATATTGCCACCACAGCACCCATCTTGAAAATCTTATTGCTTCTTCTAGATGGAAAGTCATATCAACATTGGGTTTTCACCAGAAGACTTATTATGATTCTAGTTAGTACTAAGTTAAAATGGTGCTGATACGATATCCAATATGACTACTATGGCAGTTATCTTAAAAATCTTATTTCTACTCCTTAATCAGGGTTCGTACAAAGTCTGGAAAGTCTGGAAAAAGTATGGGAAAAAAAGAGTGCTTTTTCCAGACCTGGAAAAAGTATGGACAATAAAGGTTTTGTAATAAAGATCTGGAACAAGTATGGACTTTTGTGTTGCTGTTTTTTATTTTGCCAAAGACACTCGTTGCCTGGGGTGCTATTTGGTCTAGTGATGGTTCTGCTAGTTCAATGTGGTTGACAAGACGTGATCTATTACCCACTTGTGATTGGTGGATACTGTTTTATATTGTGCGGATACCACATGCTCATTTAGAGTGATACAGACTTCGAATACATGTGCCAGAGGGGTCTGGAAAATATTGCAATCCAGTCTGGAAAAAGTCTTGAATTTGTTCTACTAACAGCTGTATGAACCCATTTAATGGAAAGTTGTATCAACATGGGGTGTCACGAGAAGACCAGTTATGATATTTAGTTGGTCCTGAATGAAAATGGTGCCAATCTGACCTCAAATATGGCTGTCACAATGAACATATTGAAAATCATGTCACTAATTCTTCTGATTGGATAGTCATAACATGGGATTTTCACTGAAAGTCATTTAATGGTGTCTAGTTTGTCATAAATGAAAATGGTGCCAATCTGACATTCAGTATGGCTGCCACAGTGGTTGATTTGAAAATCTTATCACTCAAGAATATCAGAGATGATTTCAACACTCTGCAGTCGAAAAGAATAAATGGTCTTATCTTAAATTCCAGGAAATTCTTTTTGGACAGTAGTGTCAGTCCTTTCAAGGGTCTCTTGTTTATGGATTGCCATGAAACTCGGTACATGTCCTTTCAAGGGATTCTTGTTTATGGATTGCCATGAAACTCGGTACATGTCCTTTCAAGGGATTCTTGTTTATGGATTGCCATGAAACTCGGTACATGTCCTTTCAAGGGATTCTTGTTTATGGATTGCCATGAAACTCGGTACATGTCCTTTCAAGGGTCTTTTGTTTATGGATTGCCATGAAACTCGGTACATGTTCTTTCAAGGGATTCTTGTTTATGGATTGCCATGAAACTCGGTACATGTCCTTTCAAGGGATTCTTGTTTATGGATTGCCATGAAACTCGGTACATGTTCTGTTCATTAGTTGAAGATGCACATATTGACCAATCACTTTTCTTGTGCAGTTTTTGTTGGAATTCTTGCCCTTTTAATGCAGTGCAAGACATAATTTTGTTAAAAGTTTGTCCTGCAGAATATGGTCGATTGCTTTGAAAATGAGTACATATTATGGTCATCATCTAAAAATGCCCATGTTGACACATCATTGTGCTCCCATGATTTTTTGTAAGTTATTGCTCTTTTTTACTTGCAGCTGGATGCTTTGTATGACAGAATTTTGCAAATGCAACTATTTTAGCAGTTTTTAGTGGATTGCTGTGAAACTTTGTACGTATTATGGTCATCATCTAAAGATGTGCATGTTGACAAATCATTGTGCTCCCTTGATTTTTTTGTTAAGAATTATTGCCCAGTTTTCCGTACAGCTGGATGCATTGTATGACAAAACTTTGTGAATGCAACTATTCTTGCAGTTTTTAGTGGATTGCTGTGAAGATGTGCATGTTGACAAATCTTCGTTCTCATGCTTTATTCAGAAGATGTGTGCTTTTTTTTTACTTTATATCTCCATTATAGGGTAGGTGTGGGATGCAAAAGGGGAGGGGGTATAATTTTGTGAGCAAATTTCTCACCATTTCTCTAGTTAAAATTCTAATGAACTATGACATTTTCTTTTGCAGATATAAAAGAATATATAAAGTATATAGAAAAATCTGTTGTGACCAAGGAACCTCGATATATGTCACGTGTGATTAGAGGCCTGCGACCCGTAAGAGCCAAACTGAATACAAATGTTCTCCGCAAACTCCTAAAGGGTTATATGACAGCTCAGGCTCAACAGAGAGATGAACTGACTGAATTCTTGGCTGAGGTATGACAAAGATGAAAAGTTTGCTGTACATATGTTATAAAAGTTGGGGTTTATTTGGCTTCAGGTACTGAAATACCCCATAAATAGTCCTATTGTTACTCATTTCATGAAAAGAAGGTTTACTCTCACACACATAGATGCATGCATTTCAGTTCAGTGACAAAGATGTGGGAAAATTTCATGTGATTAAGGAATATCTTTTGAAAAAACTTATAAATCAGTTAAGTAAGCTAAACATCAGAAAGCAATACATTAAAACCTCTCTTGAGAGACCACCTCTTCTGCCAACAAAAGTGGTCTCAAGACAAGTGGTCTCTAAGAACAGGTTTTTGCAAGATGATCAGTTTTCAAGGTCAAAATTCAACAGAGCTTAAGGAAAAATTTCCACAATTACTGTACATGCATTTTATTCTTTATTCATAGTTCTTGTTAAAACATTGCATTCATCTCAAAATAATTCTATATAGCAATAAAGATTTACATCTATCATAAAACATTCACATTTATATTTGTAGGTTAGGTGTACATGTATTAGCATATGAATTGCAACATTAACTAAGGTAATATTTATTTATCCTGTCATTAAGTTAACTTCACATGTACATAAATTTTGCAGTTACTTCAAATTTAGAATTGCACGTGTAGGTTAGAGTCACAGCTCGACCAATGTGGGTATGTGCAAAAGCTTGCCAGTAGATTCCCGTGGGTCAGTGGGTCTCCCCAGGCTCTTCCTTCACCAATAATACTTGCTGCCATATATGGCCTAACATGTGATGAAAATCGCGTTAAACCCCAAAAATCAAATCAAATGTTGAATTGCACAGTTAGCTATGATAACACTTGCTCATCCTGTTTAAAAATTAGCAGTTTTGACCAGGATTTGGATACATATGGAATATATATGTACCAATGAAGGAAATGTTAAAAAAACCCAGAATTTTTGACCCATCCAGAAACAAAATAAATTCATTGAGAGACAAAAGCCAAAGGTTTAATCCACGGACAGCATAAAGAGATTAACTTGATAAACAAATGGCGTAACCGGCTTCATTACGGTGTACAGATGATGGCTTGGTGTATGGGTTTTAATAACTGTAACATCAAAAAATCAACAAACAAGACGAACCTTTTACAATAACAATCAAATCATGAAAACAGTAATCACTTATTAAAGACAAAGACTTCATTGACCCCAGGCATTCCAGATTGACTCCAATGGCAAAAGAAATAATTTACTTATTAACTGAAGCCATTTAACGATTTCTAATTACTGTAGTATCATTTATTTTCGTGGGTCTCAATTTTCGTGGTTTTGTAAAAAAAAAAAAAAGACATTTTGTGGGTACTTGAATTCGTGGTTTTACCTTTCAAAACTTGCATATTTGTAGGCATTTAATTTCGTAGATTAACCTCTACAATACCCTCAAATAAAGAATACAAAAGAACAAAACCATGACAACAAACGACGGCTTCTTCAATTGTTAAAACATTACTACCACATATATGAACACAAATGAAACACCTGTCAAGATAAATCACTTACACTCAACATCAAAGAGAGCCGATGGCGCCAACAATGCTAAGCTAATCAGTTATTAAATTGCATGTGTATGATCTATTCCTTAAAACACTGTCCTTACTTTCTGAAGACCATGGCGTTAACACAGTGGCTGAAGAGTGGTAACATTCAACTTAGATCCAGTCGGTTTGGATATTGTCATCATTCAACATGTGAACCGAACACGTGACCAGCTGCCTTTTGCTCGATGCAATTTGCAATCAGTGTCAACATTTGACGTGTTCAGAGCCCATCAAATTGCGACGATGCTAAGTAAATTCAAAAACAATGGAATCACTACTTTGGTTGAGCCTGCCACGAGTACAGACCAACTTCAACCACTAGACTTTACTTAGACCCTCGTCAATCAAGCCAATTCATGCTGAATGGATAATAGCGGCTCACGCCAAAATGTGTGAACAATTGGACCTAATTATCTGCGGCTTTAAGAATACTGGACTTGTTTAATTCAACAGTTTTAGGATTATTTACCCAACAAACATCTGTCTGTACCAAACAACGTGGTTGACACGATGTTGATTCAATGGTTTTGTCCGAAAATCAGTGAAGTGTGTGCTTTAATAATCTACGGTAATTAGTGTATATACAGCGTTTCATTAGTATTTGTGCTTGGAGCAATAGTTTTAGTATTTTACAGTCATGTTGTTCATTGGGATTAAGCATGCATGGATAAAATGAGACGTGCTTTCACGAGGATTTAAATTTGTTGACAGTTTCACTTTTATGAAGAATTGATTTGAATAAGTATTAAATCTAATTTTCATTTATAGTATCATTTCTTATTCTGTCTTCATTTTTAGTAATATCAGTGTTTGAATACCTTATGCTTTTACTCATTTATCTCTATCTTTACTTATCTCACAACATATCTATTTAAGACAGCGAGTGGAAATTACAGCTACCGGATACTGTATAGATACGTGTGCATTGAAACAATATATAAAATCCTTTAGGACTCCTCTCTTTTTAAGGGTTAAAAAAAAAATGTGTAAAAAGCTAATATTTGTTACCAGATTACAGAAATGACGGTGATTTATCAAATAGC
Organism: Margaritifera margaritifera; assembly: GCA_029931535.1. NCBI lineage: Eukaryota > Metazoa > Mollusca > Bivalvia > Unionida > Margaritiferidae > Margaritifera > Margaritifera margaritifera. The sequence goes on along the minus strand of JAQPZY010001401.1, from coordinate 1,968,441 downwards.
TTTGTTGATCTCTTGGAATCAAACAGGAAAAAAAAATTGAGAAGGGGGGCTTCTTTATCAAATGTGGCTAATTTTTCGTTGGGTCTTTAAATTTGTGGTTCAGGGCAACAAAAAAATTCACGAAAAATTAGTACCCCACGAAAATTAGTGATACTACAGTATGACATTGGGATTGTGTGGTTTTTGCCAAAGATAAGAAACAATACAAACCATTGAATTAACTATGTACATCCTTGACAGCTCCCTTTGGAGAATGAATTTTTAACTGTAATGGGATTTTACATACTTTGGCTCTACAATGGCAGCTAGTATTGTGTACTTTTAGTATGCTTTGCCATCTGTTGCATATGATGCTACCTGCATGACTTGTAGGTTTTAGAAAACTACCTGCATGACCTGTAGGTTTTAGAAAACTACCTGCATGACCTGTAGGTTTTAGAAAACTGGTAGCCAGACTTGACTTTTGTTTAGAACAAACCCTCCAAAGCCTTCGTGTTTACAAAGGATTAGATTAAAAGGTCAGTGTTTATCTAAGTTCTTGCGATAATGGTCGTTCATGGCAGTGTTGTTTAGAACAATCTGCCACTTTGCCTGCAGACCCTTCTAAGCAGTTGTGGTTACAAATGATTAAATAAAGGTCAGTCGTGTTTGTTTCTGTTTTGGGATGCTGTCGTTCATAACTGTCAAATGGCTTCCTAAAAATCGTGGTCACTGGTCATGTTCTGCAGGTGGTCACTCGTGACCGTGCTTTTGTGTAATAAAATCAATCTGTGCATGATGATTGTGGTCGTAAATGACAGTTGGTCGCTCATAGCCGAGGTCACTTAAAACAGGTTTTACTATATAGGAAAATGATAACATGAGCAAGCAGTGCTGATTTGAAATTTGCATAAATAGTTTAATTTGTTGCTTAGAAACGTCAGTAATTATTAATTAGAGATATATGACTCACTAGAGCAAATATTGTTGAATAAAAAACTGTGAAGAATGTATTGTGAATCAGACAAGTGTATTGTGATAGCTGAGCCCTATGAATTTGTACCTAGAACACATGCTCATAATGTTTTCATATTGAAACTTATACTCAAACTTCTTTATCCCCACACTCGTTAAAAAAGCATGGGAGATCTTGTGGTACCATCCATCTGTCTCTCCTTCGAACAGTCCTTCAGTCCATTAGCACATCTCCTTAACTGCTGGGTTGAATTTCACAAAACCTTATAGCTATGTTGGTAACTGCAAGTTTGTTTTAATTCTTTGCTCCCAACCCAGGGGTTTCTAGTGAGGGGTTAAAGGTCAGATATACAAAAATTGCAGTTACATTGACATTTTCACATATTTGTAACCAAATTTTATATTGGCAATTATAACAGGAAGATGCATCTTATGTGTGACAGATTTTGCATTATGACTCCTGGGTCACTATCTATGTGGTGGGGATGAGTACTGGGGTGGAATATAGTGTAAAAATGTGGGAATTTGTACTGGCGAGCTATTGCAGTTGCTCAGGTGGATCTTGTCATTAAAATTCAAAATATACCAGGAGAAACAAGTGATGAGATAATTGTTAGAATATAGTAATAAAAATAATTTCTGACAGATTTTTTTAGTTTAATTTTTAAAAAAATTGAATTTTGAATCTCACTTCAATTAACAATTAAAGTGATCTAGACTTATGAATACAATAAATCGTTTGTTTTAAAATCTGTTTAAATACTGTTTTCACAAGTAAATGTTCTTCAGTATTGTATAGACTTTTTGGTGACTAATATCTTTTATTATATATATCGTAATGAGATATTTAAATGTATCTGTGTGTGTGAGAAAAAGTGATTCTGCCACGGTGGCAATAAATGTGGTATTGCCACTGTGGTAATAACACCTCTGGAACTACTTTATTTTCCCATTTAGGGAATATATCTACTCTTATGTATGTTATATTTCTATATTTAGGCCCAATTCATTTTTAGCTGTAAGGCCAAGTGAGTTTATGGTATGATGGCGTCTTTCCATCCATCAACATTTTGCATGTTACCTCTCAGGAGGCCATGCTTTTTATCTGAATTTTATCAAACTTGGAATCGGTGTTTATATCGTCAGGATCTCTTGACAAGTTTGATACTGATTGAGATTCATGCATATAAATGAGGTGATCCTGAATCTGATTGGCTGAGCTTGTTACCAGTCAAGAGGCCATATTTCTGATTCGATTTTGATCAGATTTGGAATATATGCTTACGTCATTAGGATTTCAGTCAAGTTACTACGGATTTTGATTGCATTGTCTGATTGACACAGTTGCCACTTATTGTTAGGAATTGTGGCCGACAACGCTCTTCCTTGCTAGCTGGTAACTAGCAGTCGTATAGTGTGTGCCAGCAGACAATGCAATCTTCCCATAACCTATTTATAAAATCACTGCTGAGGGTGTTTCTAGCACTTGCTATTGTGAGCACACCTACTAACTTACCAGGTATATTTATGTCTAAAGTGCAAGTCATATAGATCTTGTAAGTATTCAGTACCAACTATTTCAGCTACAGGCGTCATTTTGGAGAATTTGATTACACATACCTTTAAATGGCGATTATGCACTTTATTTCACTCCAAGTAGATCAGTATTGCTTGGAAGATAGTTATATAAATGCTCAGAGAAATACATATGACAAAATCAGTGTTAAAGTATATCAGCATTTTTACATGAAGCCAGCAATGAGATGTAATCCAGTGTAAACCGGATTGAATGTCGCTATGATGTCACAATGAAAGCACCGCATATTAGATAACATGTGAGCTACCCCTTGCACTGGTAATGATTAGACCCAATGTCAGCTTTTCTTGACCCAATTTAGTGACCATCTGTCATTGTATAAGTCGGTAGTGCTTGACAATATTTGTCCAGAAGTTTTTGTTGAAAACTAAGGTGCAGATTTTCAACGAGCAGGAATGAACAGAATTTGATCAAACTACTATAAATTTTAGTATAACATTATAGATTTTATTTAAGATCAGTAAAGGCTCCTACATGATTACGTTGACGTATACTTGTTGAGTGTTGAGAACCTCATTCTGTTTATGTATGAGAGAGAGAATTATGTTCACTGTCTTGAGAAACATTTAAATTTTAAATATGTTACAGACCTTGCATGTGTCAAAAGCTGTATTTAATTTGGTTCCTTTTTATAGAGAGAGGGAGAGAATGCAAATTGAGCGATAGAACATAATTCCCTTTCTCTCTCTCATACACACAAACAGAATGAGGATTTTGACACTCGTAGACATTACCAAATAAGGGAAGTTAGTAGGCATACTCGCAAGATCACATGCTCTTAAAACACCTTTGGCAGTGATATTATAAATAGGTTATGGGAAAATTGCATTGGCTACAAACTCTGCATGACTGCTAGTCATAATTCATACCAATTAGTGGCAACTGTCAAAATCAGACGATGCAATCAAAATCTGTAGTAAATCATGAGCAAGATACATGCATATTAATGAGGTTATTTTGTATCTGATTGGCTGACCTTGTTACCATTCTACAAGTCATATTTCTGATCCAGTTTTAATCAGAAGTAAAATATGGTCTTTTGTTATTAAGCTCTTAAATGAGTTTGATAATGAGTGAGATGCACACATAATAATGAGGTGATTTTGCATCATTTGTTCCTACTTGAAAGGCCATATTTCTGATCATAATTTGATCAAGCATGAAATATAGACTTACATGATCAAGATCTTGCCATAATTGATAAATAGCAAGATCCATGCATATTAATGATGTGTAACTTGCATCTGATTGGCTGAACTTGTTACCACTCTAAAGGTGGTATTTTTTTCCAGTTTTGAGTAAGCTTGATCAATAGACTTAAATCATCAAGATGTGGAATGAGTTTTATTATGAGCCAGATCTGTGTATATTCATGAAATTCAGCACAGTTAGGAATAGTTCTCAAATCATGTGCAATTCAGTACTATTTTTCATTAGAATATCAGTCTTCCCTTTCAAGGAAAGCAAGAAAATAACCCATGATATTGACTACTGAGAATCACAGATTTGGGTTACAGAGTTCTTCCCCTTGCAAAAAATGATGCAACCCAGATATACAATATCAATTTATAATGCAATTATCTTAGATTTCAGTAGAATAATTTATAAAAATTAGCAGCATACTACATCTTCGGCATTGAAATCAATAATTTGTTACTTATAACCAAATAAAAAGTATACAATAAAAATATATTTAGAGTAAATGTAAAATTGCAAACTAGCATAAACTTAGTGCAGTGTTGTAATTTAGAATAAAAATTTCTTTTCACAATTAGATTTTTGTTTGCAAGTAATTGTGTTTTTTCTAATATTGATTTTGCTCCTAGAAGAACATATTTCAGGTTAAAACCAAGTCTTAGTTTATACATTTATATGTCGAGAATTATTATGAAAATTATTGCTACAATTAAAATTCTTAAATATTTGTAAGCAAGTTTGATATGTTTGGTGAAATCGAGTTTGACTGTTGTTAGTATTGGCATGAAAATCTGCCAGAAACATGTGATATTTATTGGTAATCTCTTGTATTGTGCATTATTTTATGACATTTCATATAGTCAGTGTCATTAATAAAAAGAATACTCCAATGTGCTTTTCTCCTGAAACACTTCCAAAGTAAATTGCCAAGAGTTAAGATACCCATGGACTTAACAAACAAAGCAACATGTGAATTATTATTTAAATTTGTGTGAAAGTCATGTGACTGTAGACCACAAATGAAAGCTTTATCTGTAAACTTCACTTTTTAAGATCTTGATTGTAAACAATAGACTTTATATATTAGTTATGCCTTTATCTATGGGAAAATTTTTTATTGGATTATAGTAAAGTAGGTAAAATCAACTGGATTTAAAGTTTGGGATATAGTTTACATAAGTTGTGTTTTACAGTACAACATAATCCTGCTTAGTGAAATGGTCAATTGTTAAATTATGTAAGCCAGATGAGCAATATCAGGGTCACTTGGACCTCTTGTTCTTCTGCTTGTTCTATCCCCCCCCCCCTCTCAGTACATCAGTATGAACAGACCTTAAAATATGCCAACACTGAATATTTATGTAAGCAATGAGGAGGTACCATAAAAACAATGCCTACAAATAAACTCCGTACAACAGTAAGTAGGTTTCAGGTGTTAGCCTAATTAAAATAATGTCCACATGAATCATGCAAATTTTCATTGACTGAACTTTAATGTTTTTATTATATATTTAATGCCACCCATACCTGTTACACTCTACAATAAATGGTACAAGTTTTTAAGCAAAATCTGGATTAAATATAAATATAAAAGTTGTTTTACTAGAAATTTTAAATCATCAAACTCATAATACTGTTTGAAAATGATGTAGAAATCAGGGATAGATGGGTGTTGATTGCAAACCAAAATTTAATGACCATCAAAATTAGGGTGCAGTGTCTGTTACCGATCTAGACTGCCAGTTTGCCATGTCACAGAATTCACAGTTGAATGCAGGAATAAAAATTTTAAAAAAGTCAAATGTAAATATATAAACTTGCAATCATTAAAATTGTTACTTTAAAGATGTTATTCCATGAGATCTTTCGGATCTGACTGCTCAGTGATGGTTCTCCCCCCCCCCCCATTCCAACAATGTTCAGTGTATCAATCCATGCAAGAAATGTGTTAATTAAAATAAAAATCATTCCCTTTTTTGTAAGAAAACAGGCATTAATTTGATAGAATACTCCGTTTGATGCTTAACATGTAGTAGATAGGTGTGTAAAAAAGTCAGTGTTCTAAATTATCGTAAAATTTCAGAACTTCTTTTTATTGATGATTTAGTAATACATCCATTAATAGCATTGGCACAGGATGGAAAGGTCCATGCAAGTTTATGGTTTTTGCTTTTAAAAAATACTCATGAAGTGTAAACATTTTGTAGTATCACTAGTGGCTTCACCAATCATGACAATACGATGTTTCCACTTGTGAAATATTTCTTTGTACCTATCCTCTGTTTCTCGCTTAATTCATGCAAATATTATGCTTTAAATAACGATGTGATTTTCATTATATATACTGTATTGTTGATTGTTCAGTTTTATTGTCCATTTTTCAGCCAATGGAAGAAAATGGCCCTGGGCCAGTGTTTCGTCCACGCTCTGGGAAGCAGCTGAACAGTCCCCTCCTGCCAGAGATCGAGATATACCTTCATTTGTTGGTGCTGATGCACCTGATTGACAGCAAAGACTATGAAAAGGTCAGGCTATGACGATATGAGAAAAGGTCAAGCAGTAGTAACATGGAAAATTATCCAACTATATTAAATAACTAATGATTTCAATAAAGAGGTGTAGGGGAACAAAGTTTTTATGGTCTGTCTCATATGCGGTTGCCATTAAAAACATTTGTACGTACATCCATCCATCCATCTAGTTTTGTGGTTTGGTCAGTTTTTCATGCACTGAAGTAAGGCATTCATGTTCCAGCAACACATTTTTAATTTTGAAAGTTTTAACAAAATGATTAGAGGTTGAAACTATCAAAAATATCCAAACCTCTTATAACTTCTTAGGGGAGAGCACTGCTTTCAGGATACAAAAACATTATTATCTACCCATTCTTGCAAAACAAGATTAATTACATCATGAACCTTTTTAGCTTAATTTGTTAATATAGCACTGTGGACCATTGTTTTGGCAACAAGAATTCTAAACGATCTCAGTATGTCCACATTAGTATGCAGAATCTGTGGTGAAATTTCCTTCTGATCAGGTTATGCTCCTGTAAAAGCTGGAATCAACATGGAGTTACTAATATTGCATTGTGGTGCATTGTTTGTGTAGTAGAAATAAAAAGCTTAAAACATACTGGCAGAAGCAGTTATACAGTTTTATTTTTCAGTAACAAAGTGTATCTCGTATAAACATTTACCAAATTAGAATATGTATAGAACAGTGAGAATTATGTTTGTGTAAGATTTAAGTCTTTCTGACCCTACCAGTAGATCATAAAAAGGCTTGAGCTTATCCTGGTTTCCATAGAGTCATGTTTTTTTAGATTACAGTACATGTCACTCGCGAAGCCTTCTTCCTCCAGCAAAGTAGTAGACCTTTTTTCGTCTATGAAGAATATTATTCTGTTCTTGCCTTCTCCTGAGAGAACTGTTTTCCTCTTGTTTGGTTTGGTGGGGTGAATGAATTGAAGGCAAAAGTACTATATTACACCAGACAACACCATAGGAGGACAGTTCCCAAGCGAGAAGACCGTAATAGATCTAGTACATCACATGATGTCGTGTCACATCATATAACATCAACACATGGTACTGGTAATTTCCGTAGTCAAGTATAGCATCCTGTAGTCGAGGGGAAATACATACTGTCCTAAAATAGATTCCAGTTGTCAGTCATTTGGAACATTAATGTGCATATTTTATTGGTATACTTGTAGCATATTTAAGTATAGGGTATTGTACACGTACTTTTTAATAAATTATTTTAAAAATATTGTTTCAAAAGTTTGTGACTTGCATGGAGTGGAATGAAAAAATTTGAAGTGAGTGAACCAGTGGTAGTATTCTGTGTGCGTGTGCATGCGTATGTAAGCATGAGAAAAACAGAAACAGATAGAGAAGCTTCTGTGCTTTTTTGAAAGAGGCCACATGGATTATGTGTGAGTGTGGTTGTGCTAGTATCAAGAAACAGGCAGACAGTTAAGACCATGCTTCAAAAAGATTAGATTCTGCTGTAGTGAGAATCAAAATTCAGATTTTTTATAAGCGTTTTGTTTCTTTTGTTACTGTTACAGTTTATATAAAATTAGTGTTGAATACAGGACAAAAGCATCATGTAAACTTGACCCTTAGATAAGCGTTATAATCATGATTCTTTTGTTGTTTGTTCTGGCAGTCATCAAAAGGGCTGTTGCTTTGGCAAACATAACATCGATGAGATACATCATGTCGTACACAAACCCTGTCCTGTCAAAATGAAGAAATTTATTGGATGCTCTTGCACTTGGCCCAGCTTAACTTGTAAAAAAGTAAATACCAAAATAACATCTGCTTCAGTTCTTTGGATTCATCTAATATCCTCGGACATAGTTTTTAATGTGGCAGGACATAAGTGAAACATTGTATATTCTGCTAGCTTGGAGTCTTGTCAGGGGTTGTCATTTGGTTGTCAAATCATTTGTCCATGGGAATGTTTAATTGACTTAATTTTTGCTTTTATATTCAAGAACAAGGTGAGTTTGAGAGTGCAGCACCCTGTTCCCATGTCTGCATGTCTCCATTTCCCTCTCCCTCCACGTCTTTCCTTTGATTTCCTGTCTCTCTATTTTATATGTAAGATTAATACTGTCTTTTTATGGTAACTTGCCCCTTCTGGCTCAGATTTTGTCTCTACCATATTACTCGCAGTGCATTGTCTGGAATTGCCTTTCTGTATGTCAATATGGCTTGCTTAGTTTGTGACTTTACACTATTTGTCATTAGTGAACATGCTTGAGAGCTTTTTCTCAATGATAAAACAGTGATGACCTTGTTGGGGCATAAGGGTGGACCAGAGTCCCCCATAGCAAATACCTCTCAATTACTCAGTATGATAATTTATGCAATATCCGAAAATTTCAACCCGATGCGACTAACGGTTAGTAGGAGTTTTAAATTTAAATGTGCATGTCATAAATATTATTCCCTCTAGGCTATGTACAGCTTCGGTAGTTTCTGTGGCGTGAATATGTGTGACATCACTTGGGGAAACCGGCATTGTGTACCACTATTGTTGAGTGTTAAGTTTCTCTGAATTGTTTTCTATATGTACTTGCCGTCACAACATTGCGAAAAAATGAGTATGATGAACTAGTAATTTCATTATCAGCGAAACATCAAATGAAAATGCATTGTATCAAATCATTACATTTTTTTGCAAGAAAGAGTGATTAGTGATATGAGACTGTGCTTGCAACTGCAGAAGACATCTTATTCTATACTCATATTTTCACAACAAAATTTTGTTCCCCCCAAAACTATGGAAACAATATCGTGTATTGGATGAGGAAGTTCTTATGCAGCCGCTATTTAAAATAATGCATAATCAAATTCTTGCGGTTTCTCTTTATAAGTATGTCTTGGTAAAACATGGCTCTCTTCACAAGCATATGTCAGAAGTAGATACATCGATATTAATTAAAGTCCCATTGTTGGCAAAGATTTTCTTATATACACATATAGTCATATACACCGCTCTCTCAATAACTCGCGCCTGGATAACTCGCAAAAACCACTTATAATGCGGTGTCAGGCGTGGATCCCATTTTTTTACTAGAAATACCACACAAATTAGCCCCTATTTGTTGAACATGAAAAAAATCGTGATAAAAATTAGTAAATGTAACCTTGATAGGTCATTCGTTTTATTGTCTAAAACAGTGGTTAGTATCTGGAAATTTGAATCAACATCATGAAATTTTCAACTTTTAATAAGAAGTCATATATTTTGTTCAATTTTCTTTCCAAATAATATTGTCAGTAGACTGTAAATAACAATATTCGACGAAATTTCGATCAATGAAAATGTCACGAATGCATACTGGTGGCAACACTTTAAAAAATAAACACCAATTAAATAAGTTTTGTCAAGTGAAATTTGTGTTTTAGTTCTATCTTTTAATTCAGTTTCAGTGTAATCAACATAAATGCAATATGCCCTCTTGTATTCAAACGTGAAAAATATCATTCAACCGTCATAGCGATGTCCACGAGCGTTTCCGTTGGAACCTAATTAAGTGCCGACCATTTTTTTACTCACTACTTGCGGAAGTATTTGTTGTGTTGTTGCACTCAGTTAAAAGCAGACCTGTTTTGTATTATCACGTTAATTACATCTTTTGTATCAAATCAAATAAATGGGGTGGAATGAAAGAGTTAAAAGGCATGCAAATCCTACCTGCGTAAGAGCTAGTGGTCACGGCCGTGTGTCGGGTCAACTCATTAAAATTGATCAATCGAACACTGTTATAAATATTATTATGTAAGTAATATAATTAAACTACCTTAAATTAGCCTTCTCATTCACAAAGATAGCAAGGCAACCAAACAAAATGAGTACTTGGTGAATATAAAGCGTTGTTTCACAGACACAGTTCATTACGGAGAAGCTAGTCGAACTTCCTGAGTTTGCATTGAACTTATAATTTCTAAATTGCCACTCCAAGATCTCCTCAAGGATGAGAAGTTTCACTATTACTTGCAATGAAATCACGGCATCCATAATTTATTAATAGAACAATAAATAAATCAAGTTTCGGCATTGACGGTTGTTTCACGAAATAAATGTCTCTAGTTTTTTAGAAAAAGGAATCTTGTTTTGTTGTGAATCGACAACAACATAAAGTATCGATGTAATACACAATATTTTCGCGTACACGCATTGTTGAAACCACTTAAACTAATGATGTTAATGATCTTTCAGAGGTTTGGTATCTTGAAAATAAAGGTAATTTAAATAAAAAGGCGAATAACTACATTAGAAAAAAGCTCTTTAATGACAATTATTCCTAATGCAATTATAAAACGAGTATTCAGCCATTAAACAGACTCATTAATGTCCCCCCCACTCTGCGGTTTTCTAGATGCCCAGCGGGGATATCATCCGTTCTTAATTTTATTAGGTCCCTCGGTAATTTGCGCCCTCGCTTATAGTGCGGTCTATGTTTTTGGACCCCGTTTTGCGCGAGTTATTGAGGGAGAGGTGTATTTACACTGAAATTATACCAAAAAATAAACTATGTTCAGTTCACAACATGGAGAGAATGGGAGAGAAAATAGGTTGTGAATGGTCGCTGAAAAAAGTGCAGCAGGATATCAAGTTAGAGCTAAAAGTGAATTTCATTATTTTAAATTAACTGTGGTTGGGAAAAGATGTCAAATTAAACTGCGAGAATAACAGAGAGAAGGAGGAAACAAACAGCAAGAAAGAAAGACTAAAGGCATGGGGTTAAACGAGTGAGTGTGTGCAGTTCCCCCCCCCCCCCCAAGTAATCGCTGACACTTTTTTTCAGATCTTGACTGCTACCCAGACCCAGTACAGAGAGAGAGAGATCCGTGCTGGAATCATGAAAGTTTCCCACATTATTTATTTCAGCAATCAATTTAATTTAGTTTTTGTGGACAAGTATAAAACAATTACCAGACTTCCACTGTTCATTGCTGGGCTACAGCTGGGGCTGTTAAATACGATGCTCGAAGTCAGATGGCTTTGTGTAATATAGATGACACCGTTCCCAAACTGGGATCTAAAGTTATTAATTATCAATTGTCCAGTTATGAAACTCCTGCTGTTAATTGCTGGGCTGCAATTCATATGGCTTCGTGTAATATAAATGACACATTTCCTAAGCCAGGATCTGAAGTTGACATCCTGTCCACTTAGGGAAAGTCCCTATTACAGTACACAGAACTACACATGCATTGGGCCCTGTTGCATCTGAATCTAACTGGCTAAAAGTTGTGTATTACACAACCTTGTGGACACATGCTGTTGTTGACAGTATCTACCGCCATTACTGCTTAAGGACTAAGCACTTGTTTCACATTTCTGTGTAAATTCTGTGTTTTCTGTTCTTTTCTTGATTTTTAATTGAATTTGGTGTCATGTGGAATTTAATTGTCCATATCTCATCAGATTACTTTTCCTTTGTAACAATCATTGTCAATGGGATAAATTTATGTTGTTAAGAAGAAACATTTGCCTTTTGTCAAGTTAGTGCATAAGTACAGATTTCTTTGATAAACTAAAAATGTAAAATTCCAAGAAGTGTCAGTGTCAGTGATATCTGCTTTCCACTTTCATGACGTAAAATTGTTAGGCTACATTGTTTAAACTAAAATATAAATTAATGTACATTTTTAACATTGGCAATAACTGTAAATAGAAGTGTTGCATAGAAGCGGACCAACTTTTTATAAACACATGTATTGAATATACAAGATCCTTTTGAAATGATTTGTTTTATTGTCCAAATATGTAATCAACGTGAAGAAGATTGATTCTTAAATTGTTATCTGACTTACTATTTTACAAAAGGTTTGCATGTCTTTTTGTGAAGATAATGATTAAGAAAGACATTGTCCTTTTTGGGGCGATTGTGGCAAGATTTTGAGATGCAAGTCAGTTCTGAATATAAGTAAAACTTTTTAATGAAAATAGGTGTCAGAGGTAGTCAGCCATACTTAATGGAAATATACACATCATTTAAACAATGTTTCAAAACAAAACATAAGTTTTTATTAAAATATCGTTGACTTTTATGCATATTGAGCACAGTTCCCCCACTGTGTATCGGGCCGTTTACAAGAAGTCACTTGACTGTTTCTGTAGAGGTCACATTTTGATGGTAATTAAGTAGCCATATCTCATGATCCAGTGAATGTTCATCAGGTCTTCATAGTGCATGTTAAATGTCTAACAAATTAAGATTACCGATTTTAGTATATAGCATTCAGGTCTACCTTTAAGTACACCTTTTGAACTACATTGAGAACCACAAAGCATTGCTGCCACTTAGTGAAACATTTGGTTGGTTAGTGAAACATTTGGAGCACTTGAAATTTGTATGATTGTGTTGGGCTTTCACTAGAACACATATCTGCAGGATTTACTGATGTAAAAAGCAATTTTGTCAATAAATTATATTTTGCCTTTGTAACAAATACAAGTTCAGGTTGCAGTGAGAAACTTTAAGGCTATAAATGCAAAAAATCATTGTAAAAGGTCTGTTAAATTTGCAAAAGACTACAGGTTATCTCGTCAAACTATTTATACTCGTGTTCAAGTCGGGTCCAACTGAAAAAAACATAGTACCTTAGTATGGAATGAATTTTAATCTTAAAAACTGATTTATATTGAGTACTACAGTTGCCATTGAAAACAAGGTGACTGCAACCCATTTTTCATGGCCCAATGTTTTTGGTTTACCTTAGTGTTGAGCTCATTTTCTTTTGGGTTGGGTTTGCTATTATTCATAGAGTGACATAAGTTGGTATTCAGAGGTATCATGTAGAGTACTACACCTTTCAATGAAAATTAGGTCACTATGACCTATATTTAAGTGTCCATTGATTTCAGTTACCTTTTGCAGTTAGCTTATTTTCTTGGGCACTATTGCCTATGGAGTCACATGGTTTGTGATTGTATCATGGGGAGTATCTCAGCCATCAGTGAACATGAGATGATTTGTGCAGCATTTAGGTAATTTTCTCGGTCACTATTGCTTCTAGAGTTGCATAAGGTGGTATTTAGATGGTTCAGTCCATGGTTTAGAGTAACCAAAAATCTACATTGATCGGTACACTATGAATAAAAATGAATTTTTAGATTTGCATAATTTACAATCCAGTCATTGGTGATTTGGTTTGGTTGGTTTGGCAGGGGGTGGGGGGTGGGACCAAACTCTCTGCATGGAGTCATAGCAGGAAGTGCATCATATATGTAATGAATTTGGTGTTCTGGTCCCTTGATAACTGTCCAGGGGGTAGTGTGGGGAGAGGGGACTGGGTATTGATGGTGGTAAGAAAGTAGATAGCAAGCCATCAAATTCCCCTACTTCAGATTGCATTTGGTATGAATTGGGCACCATTAATTATTATTATTTCATTATTCTTTGCAGGCTGTAAGATGCTCTGAGATCCTCATGAACAAAATTCAGCTGCATAACAGAAGAACCCTTAACCAATTAGCTGCCAAGTGTTACTTCTACCATGCTAGGGCTTATGAACTTACACAGCAACAGAACAGAATTAGAGTGTAGGTATCATACAATCATCTTCTGTTTCATATTAAGTTCTCTTTCCCTCTACAGCATTAATTTTTTTGTCTGCTATAAAAAAATGTATACAGTTAATTAGAACAAACTTGAAACATACATGTATCTTGCTACAAACCACTGAGTGATGTAGCTGACTGCATGCAAAGTGTACAACACTGCTTTCACTCACTTGTGTAGAGCTGAAATGAATAACCAAATATTCCAAATAGGGTAATTTGTATTTGTGAATATTCGAATAGAAAATTGGTATTTGCTGTTTGTTTGTTTACCTAGCTAGTTTGGCAGGATTTTGTAAAAGAAACAACCAAGGTGAAATGCAAACAATTTGAATTTGAATTAAATTAAAAGGGAATAACTTCAAACCTGCTAAATCAGATGACATTCAGACTCTGATTTGTAAAATAATCATAATGTCAAAATTGTGAATATTCACATTGCTTAAAACATCACCATTTCTATTCATTGTCATTCAGGCTCTCTTGAAAATATAATATGTAACACAGCAAGTTGATGAAGAACACAGTCAAATCAAAGTCAAGAAAATTTTTATGTATCAATCAACCAGAGCTCTGAAAAATTGGTGAACTGTTTTTGGACATTCATTCCATCAGGAGTAGTTGTCAGTCTCACATACCATTACCATCCCCATCCCCCAATTATTTTACCTCAGAAAATTAACTCCTATATATTTCCATATTGGGCCTTTTATTGAAGTGTTGAAGTCATTACACAGCCTTGGAATTACCAATATACTAAAAAACTGACATTATCCTTTTCTTTATTTCCTTTCAAGTCAGTAATGCAGATGTCAGCATCATATCACTAAGATGTACATGCGCCAGTTGAATTGACTTTGGAACAAACCAATTTTAGTTGTAGGGGCCGAGGAATTTGCTGTTACAGTCAAGCTTGCTACTCTGTTTTATCTTTGCATCAGCACAGAGCCATAGTTGTCAGCATATATTTTAATTTGTGCAGGGATTATTTAACTTTTTTTTTTCCTATGCCTTTTTGAAAATGACTTTACAGTTTGTTGGGAATCCCTCTTTACCCATGAAATCGAATGTCTTCTCCCAAAGCTAGATTGTACTGTTTATAATGTACAGAAACCCCAAGGCCATTTCGCATCTATTGAAGTGTACATCTTGTGTATAAGACCAGCTCAATACCTGTGTATGGGTTTCAGTTAAAATGATCATTTATCAAGTTTTAATACAAGTTTCTTTTGTCATTTTATAGTTGGTCAAAAAGTCAGTCCCATCAGAGATGTCCGGCACATATGCCAAATTCCATCAATGTATCTAAATTTCATTAAATTAAATTGGCCACATGTCCATGTGATTTTTATTGTGAACAAATCACGTTCAAGAGATTTTTTATTATAGATAATCTCCACATTTAACTAAATGGGTATCAAGTTTCTGCCCTTGTTTACCTGGACCCCAGGTGGCTGAGTGGTCTAAGGCACTCACCTTTACAGATCACTGACATCTCACCTATGTCCACATGGGTTAGAGTCTCGGCTTGGCCAATGTGGGTATGTGAGAAAGCTTGCCATTAGCTTCCCATGGGTCTGTGGTTCTTCCTGGACTATTCCTGGCTTATTCCTCCACCAAATATACTGGCCGCCATGTATAGCCTCTTGTGCTGAAAAATGGCATTAAACCTACAAATCCACAAATCTCTTCTTTACCGGTACAGAGTTTGAAGATGAATTTACTTAAGACCCCAAAAATGTCATTTATCAGATTTATATGATTGAGTTCACAGTATTTTCAGTGCAGCTTGGCAAGGGATGGGGAGGAGGGGGGGGGGAAGCTGTCAATAAATACCAAAGTAGATGAAGAAAAGAAGATGGATTTGATAGGTTTATTAAAATCGACAAATATTCAAATATAATCCAAATACATTAAATGAATATTTGAATAGGAAAATTTGGTATTCATTTCAGCTCTACTTGAGTGTTTGCAAGGGAAGGTAATTGTGACATAGGCTGATAGGGCTAATATAAAAATTTTGTGTTACATTGATCTTAAATATTTCAGCATGTTTTCAGAAGTGTAGCATTAACAATACTTACTGAATGTATCATTTCTAAATTGTAAATGGTATTTTGTTACTCAATCAAGATAACATAGGGTTTTCAGATGTGAAAACTTTTACACCCTCAGATCACATACTACCATATTGCAAATTCTTAAATGGACCAGGCTGCTGAGCAGGACCTAAATGCCCTCTATCCTACAGCGCTAATTTTTTTTTTCTTCTCACATTCCTACATGTGTATGACCATATTTTACATTGTAGAACACTGCTTGGGACATCTCTATCTTTCATTTCATGACTGACGTCGTACAGAGTTTTGTTTGGTGCATTATTGCTCTGACTTGTTTGTATGTCATGATGTGACATGATGATTGGCTGCTGTTTTTTTATTGCTTTAATAAGCTTTTTAGATAGGAATGGGAAAAAAGTAATTGCCATTATGCACAGGTGATAGATAGGACAGTTCCTCGCACTGGAACAGAAGTTAACATCAGATAAAATTCTGACCTTTGGTTGAAATTTTCCAATCTTTCATTGAAGGTTTTTAATTAGTCTTGCCTACTCTTGCAAAAGGCGAGACATAGGTATTACTTCTCTGGTGGTGTCAACCTTAAAATTCTGTCTTCAAATTTTTGCAGCACAAATCCAGTAGAATATATCATGGCACAATGTACAGGTGAGAGGCCATGATTTGCTGAACCCTTCAAGTTTAATTGAACACAACTTATAATTAATGATTGGAGCAGGGCTTACAGGGTTTAGCTACATAAGACAAATGGATTTAGGCATAACGTATAGTAAACACATATCAAAAGAAGAGTTCCATGGAATGTCTTGTGAATTATTAGGATGATTTTTCTTTGTGCTAATGCAGATGAGACAGGACTATTAGCAGGGTACAAACTTTAGGCATTTACCGTAAAGGGTACAAACTTTAGGCATTTACCGTAAAGGGTACAAACTTTAGGCATTTACCGTAAATACTTGTGTATAAGGTGACCCCAGCTACAGACTGCACAGACCCAGCATATCTGGGTCGATACAGTTTGTAGGGAGTAATCAGTACAACCAACAACATAAACCCTGATCTGATGGCACATTATGCGACTGCAGATCAGAGTCCATGTTGTTTGCAGTTGGATTTGACTTATAAGGGAGTATATACAGTAATAATACTATACTGAAGTTCAGTTAAATTTAGCAACTTATGTAAGAAGTTATGTTACTTTCGAAAACTTAAATACTGTGAAAGAATCTTAATGTTGTTGATACTGTGCACCAGAAAATTATAACTTTGTCTTGTGGTTTTCAGGTGAGATGATAAACAAACATTGCATAGTTGGTCTGTTGATTTTAAATCTTTTCTGAGCCCGTCAAGAAGGACCAACTACTTTAAATCCTTCTCTATCCTTTATATTGACAGCATAATGTTTAGCGCAGGATAAAAATGATACTCCAGTCCAGAGTTTGACAGCATACATCTGTGCTGTACCTGCAGCCGTATGGGTACATGTAACATGTAATTTGATAGATGGAAGGACTGATGGACAAAGTAAATTCTATTATATATCAGTGCAGAATTATAGCTAAAATACTAAAATAGTTGGCCTAGACAAGAGCCTACAGTGTGCAACTCTCAAGATACTAATTTTTCACCATAGCTGGGCACTCACTCCGAGATGCAAATTTCTGGTACAATCAACAATATGTGGAACTATTTTATTAATAGAAAAGTGAAAAGGAGATGTCAGCGCTGTTTCCTATTTCTTTTGCAGATTCTTACACAATCGACTACAGACAGCAGTTTTACGATCAGATTATGAGGGGCAAGCATCTCTATTAAACCTGTTGTTAAGAAATTATCTTCACTATAATCTGATTGAACAGGCTGACAAACTTGTCTCAAAATCCACATTTCCTGATCTAGCTTCCAACAATGAGTGGGCACGATTTTTATTTTACCTTGGTAAGTGGTTTTTTTTTCTTTTCTTTTCTTTTTTACCTAACTTGGTCATAAGGCCAAGTGAACTTATAGTATCATCCTGTGTCCATTATGCATCATCAGTCCATCAACAATTGCTATTTTATTTTCAACTCCTTCTGAAAAAAAACACTGGATGAATTTCAGTCAATTTGGCAGAGAGGATCCTGACATGAAGCTATTTCAGATTTGTATAAATGATGCCGGTCCTGTATAAAATATAATCACTGTTACTAAAAATAGAAATTTTGTTAAACAATTTCTCAAAAACCACTGAACAGAATTTGACAAAGCATTGTGGCATAAAGGCATTTCAGATTTATACAGGTATTGCCAATCTGTTGTCAAGTATGGCCACTGTTACTAAAAATATAAACAAAATAAAGCAAATTCTCAAAACTGCTGAAATGAATTTGGCCACATTTAACTGAAAGCATCGTGTCAAAATGGCCTTTTAGTTAGTACAGATGAATCTTATTCACCATTAAATATGGCAGCCATTATTAAAAATAGTTATATCTTTAAATAACTTCTCAAAATCTGCTCAACAGAATTTGACCAAATTTGGCAGAAAGCTGATCCATCATCAAACATGGGTTGATGTTATTATAAAATAAAATGTTAAGCAACTTCTTTTCAAAAGCAGCTAAACAGAATTTTAAAAAATTTGACAGAAAACATAATGGCATAGAGGGCTTTCAATTATTTACAAATGATGCCTGTATGTCTTTAAATATGGTCACTTACTAAAACTAGAAAAACCTTTCAAACAACTTTTTCTCAGAAAGGGGGCCTCGGGTGGCCGAGTGGTCCAAGCCGCTCGCCTTTACAGATCACTGACATGTCACCTCTGTCCGCGTGGGTTTGAGTCTCGGGCTCAGCCAATGTGAGTATGTGAGAAAACTTGCCAGTAGTTTCCCATGGGTTGGTGGTTCTTCCCGTGGTTTTCTCTGGTTCTTCCTCCACCAAATATACTGTCCGCCATGTATAGCCTATCATGTGCTGAAAAATGGCGTTAAACCCATAACAACCAACCATTTTCTCAGAAAGCATTCTGACATGAAGGCTTTTAAATTTGTGCAAATGGTGCCCATCTGTCTTCATATTCATGAAAGATATGACCCTGGTATCAAGACCTTTATATATATATATATATATATAATTCCAATCCATTAGTAAATATGGAAAATATTTATAATAATATAAAATAAAGTTAAATAATACATTAAAAACCATTTAACAGACTCCTCCAAATTTAACAAAAAGCATTATGTCATGAACGCCTTTAATGCTTATACAAATTACAAAGGTCCATTGTCAGTATGACTCCTAATACCAAGGTTCATGCTGGACTCGAAATTTCAGGTGAAGTGACTTCTTCCTCGTGTCTAAATTGGATGAAGTGATTGGAAAATAGGGAAAAATGAGTACAGATGTAATGGCAAAATAATTCATCAACAACTGGTGTTTTACTAGCTATGCAAGTTTAATAGTATTAAAATAAAAATAATACTCGTTACACTTTTATGAAAATATACAAAACTTTCAGTCTTCGTGTGAAATCATCTCTTTGAATATCAGAATTCTCAAAACTTTTTTTTACAATATACTATTTGTTTTCAGGGTTGGATTTCACTCTCTTCCTAGAGCTTCACATTTTATGACTGGCATTAAAAAAGTTAAAACTCTGCATATTTAAGGGCACTGGAAGTTAACTTAGATTCTTTGTTTGGGGTAGAAGATGAGTTTAATTGGGGTATTGGGGTTGGGGTAGGTGCTGATTTGTTATAAGGCAGAACCAACATCACTTTTCTGGTGTGTTGAAGTGAAATTTCACAGATGAGAATGACTACTTCGCCTGAACCATCCCTTAGTGTGACCCCTGGTTATTGAAGAAAAAAAACCCCCTTTAAATGACTTTATATTTATCAAATATACATGAAGTTACAAAATCTTGACAATCCTGGAAACAGTTGTTTTTATAACATATGCAGTTAATTGAATTATAAGCAATTTTTCTACAGAAAGCATCCTACTAACTCAGATTTGTTGGCCAACTGCTTTTCCATATGACTAGTAGGCAGATGTGAGCCATGTGAATGAACATATGCCCACTGGGGCATCTTTTTCTGTACACCCACAATAAGGCTGAGTATATTATGTTATGATGTCCAGCTGGCCATCCGGTTGTCTGCCTTTCTGTCTGTTACCAAGTTGGCTGCTGCACAATAACTTGAGTTGTTCACCATCAATAGTTGCCAGATTTTGTGGATGGCTTGCACTTGTGGTAAAGAAGAACCATATTGATTTTGTGCTCAAAAGTTCAAAGGTCAAGGCACTGTGACTGAAAGAAGAAAAATGATTTCTGTACAATAACTCGAGTTATCCACCATATACAAATACCACACTTTGTAGATAGCTTGCACTTTGGGTAAGGAAGAACCCAATTGATTTTGAGGTAAAAAGGTTAAAGGTCAAGGTCACTGACTGAAAGCAAAAAGAAAAAAATTCTGAACAATAACTTGAGTTCTCCACTATCTAAAGTTTCCACACTATGGATAGCTTGCACTTGAGGGTAAAGAAGAACCCAAGCAATTTTGGGCTCAAGGTCACTCTGACTAAAAGACTAATAATGGTTTCCACAGAATAACATAATTTCTGCATCACATACCTCAATCAAACTTTGTGAATGTCTTGTACTTTGGGTAAGGAAGAAGCTTACCTATTTGGGAGTCAAAAGGTACAATGTCATGGTCATGGTCACTGGGGGTGAAAAAAGAAAGATGGTTTCTGAGCAGAAAGTTCAGTTTCCTTCGTAGAGGACTATTAACCCTTTTCATACTGAAGCCCATTCAGACAGGCAGTTGTATAGAACTGGAAATTTTTCAGTCAGTGGTTTATGCAGCATGAGAGAATGCAGTGACGTTGGTCAATCTGGCTTTACAGGACAATTTTTTGAAATTATTTTTCAATGTTGTATACCATTTTAAAAAGCATAAAATTTTCCTTAAGGTCATATATTTCTTGACTGAAAATTTTCAGACGTAAAACTTCAGTTGAAAGTAAAGTTATGTAAGCAAAAATAAATGCTTTACATTTTTTTGTAATAACTTACTTTCAATGCAATTTTCCTATCTGCAATATTCATTTTACCTCCTCTATGTAATTGTATGAAATGGGGGGAATTTTATACCATTTAAGAAAGTGACAAAATAGTAAAAATCCATCAAGAATATCTAAAGTTAATACAATTTTATTAAATTTACTCGCATGAGAATTGGAGAACAAAAAACAGAATAATCCTTACTGGTATGTCGACAAAGTTTTTCTTTTTATTCAGTGTTTTTATTCCACAATAAATTTTAATGTAATAATATAAGAGTTATATTGGGTGTATTTTGGTCCATTTCCAGGGATGCAGGAAATTTTCATAATATTATGCACACACTCAACATCGGTATATGTGCGAACTTTATGAGAAGTGAAGTTCTCAAAATGTCCAGTCAGCTTGAAAAGCATCCATGTCTTCATCATCGTCAATATCGCGAGTCAAAAATACCAATTAACTATTTATCATCCGCTCAGTTCATTTGATGCAACCAAGATAACGATCCCCACTGCCTAAAATATAAATTTCCCCCTACAAAATTGTCTAAATTTTCATCAAAATCGGTATCAGCATCACGACCGCTTCAGTACTGTCCGCGATTTTGAATTAAACACGTTAAAATTCAGTTTTGAAATCAAATTTTCTACTAACCAGTTCTCATCATCTCTGTTCATTTCGTCGAAGTGAAGCTCACGATATACACTGCTTAGAACATAAAGTTTCCCCACAAAATTATCTATATTTTCATCAAAATCGGCATCCACATCACTGCCATAAATTGCTGTTTCAGCACTGTCTGCCATGTTGATCTCCACACATTAAAAGTCGTGTTTGAAATCAAATTTTCAAATAACCAGTTATCATCAGCGCCGTTCATTTTGAAGAAGTAAAGATAGCGATCCCCACTGGCTAGAATGTCAATTTTCCACGTGAAATGGTCTTTATTTTCAACTAATTCAGCAAGCACATAACTCTTCAATTCCCTCTTCAGAATATCACCGCCATATTTTATCTCTGCAGGTTAAAACTCGATTTTGAAATCAAATTTTACCAGTTTTGTGGTCTTTTAAACACAATCTGGCAACGCAATGTGTACCTTCTACCTTTATTTCCTTCTTTTCAAAAAAATACACGTAAACTGATGACGTTTTATACAGTTAAACACGTGTCTGCAAATGTTCGTAACGAAATGTAGTGAACATACGACCGGAGTCGTATCCCGCTGGCAAAGGTAAAGTACAACTGGAGTCGTATCCCGCTGTCAAAGGGTTAAACATGGGGTGGGCGTATAATAGTGTGCTGTTCACAGTACTCTTGGGGGTTTTCTTTGCAGTAAAGAATTTCAGTTCCATTACAGGAAGGATGTTCCATACGACTTTTATTTTTGTCTTTGTATCCTTTTTGCAAAGTGGATGTTTATTTCATATTCTGTCTAGAAATATGTGAGAGTATGGTTTGTTAATGCAGGTGATGATATCACATAATGTACCTGTAGCTTTTGTCTCACTTGCAGAAGCATTTTTACACAGAAAAGTGGCACTGTTTTCATCAGCATGTAAAAGTTGTATGTTAAAGTTTTTGAAAGTTTCATATTTTCTACATCAGTTGCTGCATTAAAGTGAAACTTTGTGATAATTTCACTATAGGTGTAAAGCTTATGCCATGATATGCAAGAAGTTCCTACCTTGCCTGTCTCACTTGCTTAAGCAGAAAGCATGTTGCATCATGGCGAACAATGTTAAAATTTTGCATTAAAGTTTTTGTCAATCACGTATCTTCTACATCAGTGGTTGCATTCAACTGAAACAATACAATAATACTATGGATCTGAATTTTATACACTGATATGCATGGAGTTCCTGTATTTTATGTCTTGCCTTGCCTGCTTACACAAAAAGCTTGGTTTATCAGATGTGAACAATGTTAAAGCTATTGCAAGTCACATAGCTTCTACATTTATTGCAGCATTCAACTTATACTTTGGTGTAATATTAACCACAAGTCTAACGTTCATATGCAGATATGCTAGAAGAGCCTGTTTTGCCCATCTATTTTGCTTAAGCAGAAAGCATGTTCCATTGTTATAAAGAATTTTAAAGTTTTGTGTTAAAATGTTTGAAAGTCACATACCTTCAACATCAGTTGCTGTATTGAACTGCAAGTTTGGGATAATAGTACTTTAGGTCTCAAGTTTATCCTATCTATAGTTTATATGCAGATGTGCAAGGAGTTCCTGTCTTACCTGTCATGTCTACTTTAGTAGAAAAACTTGTTATATCATTGTCAATGGTGTGAAAGGAGTTCCTGTCTTACCTGTCATGCCTACTTTAGCAGAAAAACTTGTTATATCATTATCAATGGTGTGAAAGGAGTTCCTGTCTTACCTGTCAAACCAACTTTAGCAGAAAAACTTGTTATATCATTATCAATGGTGTGAAAGGAGTTTCTGTCTTACCTGTCATGCCAACTTTAGTAGAAAAACTTGTTATATCATTATCAATGGTGTGAAAGGAGTTCCTGTCTTACCTGTCATGCCTACTTTAGTAGAAAAACTTGTTATATCATTATCAATGGTGTGAAAGGAGTTCCTGTCTTACCTGTCATGCCAACTTTAGCAGAAAAACTTGTTATATCATTGTCAATGGTGTGAAAGGAGTTCCTGTCTTACCTGTCATGCCTACTTTAGCAGAAAAACTTATTATATCATTGTCAATGGTGTGAAAGGAGTTCCTGTCTTACCTGTCATGCCAACTTTAGCAGAAAAACTTGTTATATCATTGTCAATGGCGTGAAAGGAGTTCCAGTCTTACCTGTCATGCCAACTTTAGCAGAAAAACTTGTTATATCATTGTCAATGGTGTGAAAGGAGTTCCTGTCTTACCTGTCATGTCTACTTTAGTAGAAAAACTTGTTATATCATTGTCAATGGTGTGAAAGGAGTTCCTGTCTTACCTGTCATGCCAACTTTAGCAGAAAAAACTTGTTATATCATTGGCAATGGTGTGAAAGGAGTTCCTGTATTACCTGTCATGCCAACTTTAGCAGAAAAACTTGTTACATCACTGTCAATGGTGTGAAAGGAGTTCCTGTCTTACCTGTCATGCCAACTTTAGCAGAAAAACTTGTTACATCATTGTCAATGGTGTGAAAGGAGTTCCTGTCTTACCTGTCATGCCAACTTTAGCAGAAAAACTTGTTACATCACTGTCAATGGTGTGAAAGGAGTTCCTGTCTTACTGTCATGCCTACTTTAGCAGAAAAACTTGTTATATCATTATCAATGGTGTGAAAGGAGTTCCTGTCTTACCTGTCATGCCTACTTTAGCAGAAAAACTTGTTATATCATTATCAATGGTGTGAAAGGAGTTCCTGTCTTACATGTCATGCCAACTTTAGCAGAAAAACTGGTTATATCTTTATAAAATGGTGTGAAAGGAGTTCCTGTCTTACCTGTCATGCCAACTTTAGCAGAAAAACTTGTTACATCATTGTCAATGGTGTGAAAGGAGTTCCTGTCTTACCTGTCATGCCTACTTTAGCAGAAAAACTTATTACATCATTGTCAATGGTGTGAAAGGAGTTCCTGTCTTACCTGTCATGCCTACTTTAGCAGAAAAACTTATTATATCATTGTCAATGGTGTGAAAGGAGTTCCTGTCTTACCTGTCATGCCAACTTTAGCAGAAAAACTTGTTATATCATTGTCAATGGTCTGAAAGGAGTTCCTGTCTTACCTGTCATGCCAACTTTAGCAGAAAAACTTGTTATATCATTGTCAATGGTGTGAAAGGAGTTCCTGTCTTACCTGTCATGTCTACTTTAGCAGAAAAACTTGTTATATCATTGTCAATGGTCTGAAAGGAGTTCCTGTCTTACCTGTCATGCCAACTTTAGCAGAAAAACTTGTTATATCATTGTCAATGGTCTGAAAGGAGTTCCTGTCTTACCTGTCATGCCAACTTTAGCAGAAAAACTTGTTACATCACTGTCAATGGTGTGAAAGGAGTTCCTGTCTTACCTGTCATGCCAACTTTAGCAGAAAAACTTGTTACATCATTGTCAATGGTGTGAAAGGAGTTCCTGTCTTACCTGTCATGCCTACTTTAGCAGAAAAACTTGTTACATCATTGTCAATGGTGTGAAAGGAGTTCCTGTATTACCTATCATGCCAACTTTAGCAGAAAAACTTGTTACATCATTGTCAATGGTGTGAAAGGAGTTCCTGTCTTACCTGTCATGCCAACTTTAGCAGAAAAACTTGTTATATCATTGTCAATGGTGTGAAAGGAGTTCCTGTCTTACCTGTCATGCCAACTTTAGCAGAAAAACTTGTTATATCATTATCAATGGTGTGAAAGGAGTTCCTGTCTTACCTGTCATGCCTTATTTAGCAGAAAAACTTGTTACATAATTGTCAATGGTGTGAAAGGAGTTCCTGTCTTACCTGTCATGCCAACTTTAGCAGAAAAACTTGTTATATCATTGTCAATGGTGTGAAAGGAGTTCCTGTATTACCTGTCATGCCTTCTTTAGCAGAAAAACTTGTTACATCATTGTCAATGGTGTGAAAGGAGTTCCTGTATTACCTGTCATGCCAACTTTAGCAGAAAAACTTGTTATATCATTGTCAATGGTGTGAAAGGAGTTCCTGTCTTACCTGTCATGCCTACTTTAGCAGAAAAACTTGTTACATCATTGTCAATGGTGTGAAAGGAGTTCCTGTCTTACCTGTCATGCCAACTTTAGCAGAAAAACTTGTTATATCATTGTCAATGGTGTGAAAGGAGTTCCTGTCTTACCTGTCATGCCAACTTTAGCAGAAAAACTTATTACATCATTGTCAGTGGTGTGAAAGGAGTTCCTGTCTTACCTGTCATGCCAACTTTAGCAGAAAAACTTGTTACATCATTGTCAATGGTGTGAAAGGAGTTCCTGTCTTACTGTCATGCCAACTTTAGCAGAAAAACTTGATACATCTTTGTCAATGGTGTGAAAGGAGTTCCTGTCTTACTGTCATGCCTACTTTAGTAGAAAAACTTGTTATATCATTGTCAATGGTGTGAAACGAGTTCCTGTCTTACCTGTCATGCCAACTTTAGCAGAAAAACTTATTACATCATTGTCAATGGTGTGAAATGAGTTCCTGTCTTACCTGTCATGCCAACTTTAGCAGAAAAACTTGTTATATCATTGTCAATGGTGTGGAATGAGTTCCTGTCTTACCTGTCATGCCAACTTTAGCAGAAAAACTTGTTATATCATTGTCAATGGTGTGAAAGGAGTTCCTGTATTACCTGTCATGCCTACTTTAGCAGAAAAATTTATTACATCATTGTCAGTGGTGTGAAAGGAGTTCCTGTCTTACCTGTCATGCCAAGTTTAGCAGAAAAACTTGTTACATCATTGTCAATGGTGTGAAAGGAGTTCCTGTCTTACCTGTCATGCCAACTTTAGCAGAAAAACTTGTTACATCACTGTCAATGGTGTGAAAGGAGTTCCTGTCTTACCTGTCATGCCAACTTTAGCAGAAAAACTTGTTACATCACTGTCAATGGTGTGAAAGGAGTTCCTGTATTACCTGTCATGCCTTATTTAGCAGAAAAACTTGTTACATCATTGTCAATGGTGTGAAAGGAGTTCCTGTATTACCTGTCATGCCAACTTTAGCAGAAAAACTTGTTATATCATTGTCAATGGTGTGAAAGGAGTTCCTGTATTACCTGTCATGCCAACTTTAGCAGAAAAACTTGTTATATCATTATCAATGGTGTGAAAGGAGTTCCTGTCTTACCTGTCATGCCAACTTTAGCAGAAAAACTTGTTACATCATTGTCAATGGTGTGAAAGGAGTTCCTGTCTTACCTGTCATGCCAACTTTAGCAGAAAAACTTGTTACATCATTGTCAATGGTGTGAAAGGAGTTCCTGTCTTACCTGTCATGCCTACTTTAGCAGAAAAACTTGTTACATCATTGTCAATGGTGTGAAAGGAGTTCCTGTCTTACCTGTCATGCCAACTTTAGCAGAAAAACTTGTTATATCATTGTCAATGGTGTGAAAGGAGTTCCTGTCTTACCTGTCATGCCTACTTTAGCAGAAAAACTTATTATATCATTGTCAATGGTGTGAAAGGAGTTCCTGTCTTACCTGTCATGCCAACTTTAGCAGAAAAACTTGTTATATCATTGTCAATGGTGTGAAAGGAGTTCCTGTCTTACCTGCCATGCCAACTTTAGCAGAAAAACTTGTTATATCATTGTCAATGGTGTGAAAGGAGTTCCTGTCTTACCTGTCATGTCTACTTTAGTAGAAAAACTTGTTATATCATTGTCAATGGTCTGAAAGGAGTTCCTGTATTACCTGTCATGCCAACTTTAGCAGAAAAACTTGTTATATCATTGTCAATGGTGTGAAAGGAGTTCCTGTCTTACCTGTCATGCCTACTTTAGCAGAAAAACTTGTTACATCACTGTCAATGGTGTGAAAGGAGTTCCTGTCTTACCTGTCATGCCAACTTTAGCAGAAAAACTTGTTACATCACTGTCAATGGTGTGAAAGGAGTTCCTGTATTACCTGTCATGCCTTATTTAGCAGAAAAACTTGTTACATCATTGTCAATGGTCTGAAAGGAGTTCCTGTCTTACCTGTCATGCCAACTTTAGCAGAAAAACTTGTTATATCATTGTCAATGGTCTGAAAGGAGTTCCTGTCTTACCTGTCATGCCAACTTTAGCAGAAAAACTTGTTATATCATTATCAATGGTGTGAAAGGAGTTCCTGTCTTACCTGTCATGCCAACTTTACCAGAAAAACTTGTTACATCATTGTCAATGGTGTGAAAGGAGTTCCTGTCTTACCTGTCATGCCAACTTTAGCAGAAAAACTTGTTACATCATTGTCAATGGTGTGAAAGGAGTTCCTGTCTTACCTGTCATGCCAACTTTAGCAGAAAAACTTGTTATATCATTGTCAATGGT
This sequence comes from Margaritifera margaritifera, assembly GCA_029931535.1. NCBI lineage: Eukaryota > Metazoa > Mollusca > Bivalvia > Unionida > Margaritiferidae > Margaritifera > Margaritifera margaritifera. The sequence goes on along the minus strand of JAQPZY010001401.1, from coordinate 1,940,485 downwards.
GTGAAAGGAGTTCCTGTCTTACCTGTCATGCCTACTTTAGCAGAAAAACTTATTATATCATTGTCAATGGTGTGAAAGGAGTTCCTGTCTTACCTGTCATGCCAACTTTAGCAGAAAAACTTGTTATATCATTGTCAATGGTGTGAAAGGAGTTCCTGTCTTACCTGTCATGCCAACTTTAGCAGAAAAACTTGTTATATCATTGTCAATGGTGTGAAAGGAGTTCCTGTCTTACCTGTCATGTCTACTTTAGTAGAAAAACTTGTTATATCATTGTCAATGGTCTGAAAGGAGTTCCTGTATTACCTGTCATGCCAACTTTAGCAGAAAAACTTGTTATATCATTGTCAATGGTGTGAAAGGAGTTCCTGTATTGCCTGTCATGCCAACTTTAGCAGAAAAACTTGTTACATCACTGTCAATGGTGTGAAAGGAGTTCCTGTCTTACCTGTCATGCCAACTTTAGCAGAAAAACTTGTTACATCACTGTCAATGGTGTGAAAGGAGTTCCTGTCTTACCTGTCATGCCAACTTTAGCAGAAAAACTTGTTACATCACTGTCAATGGTGTGAAAGGAGTTCCTGTATTACCTGTCATGCCTTATTTAGCAGAAAAACTTGTTATATCATTGTCAATGGTCTGAAAGGAGTTCCTGTCTTACCTGTCATGCCAACTTTAGCAGAAAAACTTGTTATATCATTATCAATGGTGTGAAAGGAGTTCCTGTCTTACCTGTCATGCCAACTTTAGCAGAAAAACTTGTTACATCATTGTCAATGGTGTGAAAGGAGTTCCTGTCTTACCTGTCATGCCAACTTTAGCAGAAAAACTTGTTACATCATTGTCAATGGTGTGAAAGGAGTTCCTGTCTTACCTGTCATGCCAACTTTAGCAGAAAAACTTGTTACATCATTGTCAATGGTGTGAAAGGAGTTCCTGTCTTACCTGTCATGCCAACTTTAGCAGAAAAACTTGTTATATCATTGTCAATGGTGTGAAAGGAGTTCCAGTCTTACCTGTCATGCCAACTTTAGCAGAAAAACTTGTTACATCATTGTCAATGGTGTGAAAGGAGTTCCTGTCTTACCTGTCATGTCTACTTTAGTAGAAAAACTTGTTATATCATTGTCAATGGTCTGAAAGGAGTTCCTGTCTTACCTGTCATGCCAACTTTAGCAGAAAAACTTGTTATATCATTGTCAATGGTGTGAAAGGAGTTCCTGTATTACCTGTCATGCCAACTTTAGCAGAAAAACTTGTTACATCACTGTCAATGGTGTGAAAGGAGTTCCTGTCTTACCTGTCATGCCAACTTTAGCAGAAAAACTTGTTACATCATTGTCAATGGTGTGAAAGGAGTTCCTGTATTACCTGTCATGCCAACTTTAGCAGAAAAACTTGTTACATCATTGTCAATGGTCTGAAAGGAGTTCCTGTATTACCTGTCATGCCAACTTTAGCAGAAAAACTTGTTACATCATTGTCAATGGTCTGAAAGGAGTTCCTGTCTTACCTGTCATGCCTTCTTTAGCAGAAAAACTTGTTATATCATTGTCAATGGTGTGAAAGGAGTTCCTGTCTTACCTGTCATGCCAACTTTAGCAGAAAAACTTGTTACATCATTGTCAATGGTGTGAAAGGAGTTCCTGTCTTACCTGTCATGCCTACTTTAGCAGAAAAACTTGTTACATCATTGTCAATGGTGTGAAAGGAGTTCCTGTCTTACCTGTCATGCCAACTTTAGCAGAAAAACTTGTTACATCATTGTCAATGGTGTGAAAGGAGTTCCTGTCTTACCTGTCATGCCAACTTTAGTAGAAAAACTTGTTACATCATTGTCAATGGTGTGAAAGGAGTTCCTGTCTTACCTGTCATGCCAACTTTAGCAGAAAAACTTGTTACATCTTTGTCAATGGTGTGAAAGGAGTTCCTGTCTTACCTGTCATGCCAACTTTAGCAGAAAAACTTGTTATATCATTGTCAATGGTGTGAAAGGAGTTCCTGTCTTACCTGTCATGCCAACTTTAGCAGAAAAACTTGTTACATCATGGTCAATGATGTTCAAGTTTTGTGAAAATTTATGAAAGTCAGATACGGGGGTTATACTGATAAGCATGAGGATGACGATCCTCGGTTTTTTTGTATGACACAACTGCCTTTAGTTTGACTAAGATAGCAGACTCATAGCTATGTATGTCTTGCAAGTCCTTCAGTAGAGGCATTAGCAGGACTGAAAAAATCCACTCATCACAACAGTTTGTTTGTTTGGTGCTTTATGGCACAGCAACACAAGTAGGTTAGTGAGTGCAGGGGCAATTGGAGTAAAGTGCCTTGCCCAAGGACACACCATGGTAGCTGACCCAGGCTGGTCCGTTGTTAGGATTCGAACCCGCACCCTTTTGCTCGTGAGTCTGGCACGCTAACCACTGAGCCACCGCGGCTCCCCTCATCACAACAGATGGTGTGTAAAGATGAGCAGCTCTTAAATAACCAGGTAACAAAAATTACGTTCAAACTATGGTCTCTTGTCTTGTAGAACAAACAGCTATTTAAAAAAAATTTAAAGACATGGGATGGGGAGGCTACTGATTCATTGAGAGTGCATAACTTAGATAATCTTGTTGATCCATCACATTTCTGTTGATATCCATTTGTATAATATGATGCTGCCTCATCTTGGCTAAGTGATTATTGATTTCTTTCTTTCAGGTAAGATAAAAGCCACACAGCTGGAGTATTCAGAGGCGCATAAACACTTACTTCAGGCCCTAAGAAAAGCACCTCAACACAGTGCCATTGGTTTCAAGCAGAATGTAAGTTAATGGATGTTAATTTTGTTGTATGCAATCTAGTCTTGTTTGCATTTTATGACAATATTTCTTGAATTTGCCACTTCTATCACTGTGACTGAGAGTAGAAAAATGGTTTCCACACAATAACATTATTTCTACATCACAGACCTGGACCAAACTTTGGCCAGCTTGTACTTTGGGTAAGGCAGAAGCCTATCAGTTTTGCGGTCACAGGTCAAGGTCATTGACTTATAGAAGAAAAATGGTTTCTTAGTCCAATGCCTTACCTAATAATAATAGCATTAGAAAAAGCACTCCACTACCTTTCAAATCCAGTCCCCACAGAAAGATGAAAAATTGCATCTATATTATGAAGTGAAGAAACTCTTTCAAATTAATTTCGCTTGCGACTGCTAGGTGGCCACCGATTTACCAGATGTTATTCAGTTTGAGCTTTTGCTGTGGTTCGATCAACATTGCAATACATCACCTCTCGACATTTGTCAAAATCATCATTAATTCTGCCTATTCAACATAAAGTCGGAACAGCATTAGTGACTCAGTTTTTGAGTGATAATTGTACATTTAGCAGTTTGTAGCCTATGTCTCTGATGTTGTAGTTACACATGGTATCGTTGATACTCACTGTTTCATATGTTTCTTTGCAAACTCTACTTGAATTACTCATTTGTTTTAGTAACTAGTGCGGTTATTGATATACTTTGCACTTTCAAGTTGTTCTTTCACATTAGTTTGTCATTTTCATTGTCATTTCAGATATACAATGGGGACCAAAATGTTCAAAGCGCAAAAGTTTAAAGTTTCCAAGAACATTTATAAGGCATGCCTTGCATGTACCAAATATTCATCAGCTTCACCTTGCAGTATTTGTTCTATATGATCAGAAGGGATGTGGTCGACTGTTTTGTGGAAAAGTTTCAAGGGCAGAGAGGGACAGGTGAAGTCTAAGTCTATGGACGGTGCCATCTTGAGCCTTTACCCTAGGACTGTGTCTATAGCCAGTATAGTGGGGGATACCATGATAGTCTCTGCCCCATCTAAGATTCCTAGAATTGTAACTTCAGTGACCATCACATCTGGCCAGCTGGAAGCGGAAGATTGGAGCACAATGGATGCATCCTTTCTGCACCCACCCTGTTTAATGCTAGAGTCTCAGATGAGGTGACTAATATAGACGATGATGACGCAGTTGATGGCTTTGGGGGGAGTATATTTTATCACATCTCTTCATATATGGACTTCGAGATGACAGGAGATTTTCCTCCCACATTTTGGCAACAGAGTGGGTGTAATCTCCCCCCACCTGCCCCAAGCATGGCCAAAGTACCTTTAAATCCAGACAAATGGTGTTCAATGCCAACCTCATATTCTTGTATTACCAGTTGTCATTGCCATCAGCTGCTATCCCATTTGCCAACCAGCCACCAAGCTGGCCATTCATAGCCTTGAGCATCCAGAGTAGTAATGTAACATACCATCCAACTGTACTGTTACAGGGACCCATATTCAGGCTTTCAAGTGGCACTGCATTTTCATACTTTTTTTCACAGGGCACCCTACTTTGCCCTACTTTTCTTTAAATCTGCCTTTTTTTTTACTTTTTTAAAATTTGGGAGTCATTCTTTTATCTGTTTAATATGTACTGACAGTCACAGAGAGCATCTTTGCATCACAGTGCTTTTTTCAGTAATTTATGCAGTTTTAAGGGAACAGCTGGTGCTCTAATGTTATGAATTTGCTTTGGCAGCTAGGTCCATCTGTTTGTTATGCTTCATGAGTGGTAACCTTGTTTGGAACCTATTTATTCCTGGAAAAGGAGACTCCAGGTGGCTGAGTGGTCTAAGGCACTCACCTTTGCAGATCACCTACAAATTGCATCTCTGTTTGGAGGATTTTGAGTCTCGGTTAGACCAAGATGGGTATGTGATAAAGCTTGCCAGTAGAGTCAGTGGTTCTTCCCAGGGTCAGCGACAAAAGTTAAGTCAATCACATGATTCTGCCTGACTTTTCTGTCAGATTTTCCCCCTTTTTCCCTACTTTTTAAAATAAAATAGCCATATTTTATCCCTTTTTTTCCACAAAAGGGTACATGAAAGCCTGCATATAATTGGTTCATGCCACTGGGAATGAATTACATGGACTGGGAAGACATGCCAGATGAGGAGAAACCCCCTCCCCGACCAGTGGGTCCAGTGAAAACCTTGGTCAGTGTGCCCACTTTGATCCCATGATGTAGCGGATGGAGTCCAGTTTTAAGTCTCAGTTGGGGCAGATTTATTGTACTTTTGGCTGAGTGGTCTAAGGCATTCACCTTTACAGATCACCCACAAATCTCACCTCTTTTCGTGTGATTTTGAGTCTCAGGTAGACCAAGATGGGTATGTGATAAAGCTTGCCAGTAGGGTCAGTGGTTCTTCCCAGGGTCAGCTACAAAAGTTAAGTCAATCATATGATTCTGCCCTACTTTTCTGTCAGATTTTCCCCCTTTTTCCCTACTTTTTAAAATAAAATAGCCATATTTTATCCCTACTTTTCCACAAAAGGGTACATGAAAGCCTGCATATAATTGGTTCATGCTGCTGGGAATGAATTACATGGACTTGGAAGACATGCCAGATGAGGAGAAACCCACTCCCCGCCAGTGGGTCCAGGGAAAACTTTGATCAGCTTGCTCACTCCAATCCCATGATGTAGCGGACGGAGTCCAGTTTTTAAGTCGCAGTTGGGGAGATTTTGTGTACTTTGTTGCCGTTTTAGTGCCAATTGCCGTCATCTGCGACCATTCCTATGAGGTCAAGGCCTCTGTAAACACTGATGATGATGATGCACATCCAATATTCCTTCTACTGCTACAGTCAGCAGAGATTAAGGAGATCTCTGACCTTCTGTCAGACAAAATCCAAAGTCCAAGACCCAGAGAACTCAGGGGCCTTTTTTCAGAGAGCCAGTTGCCTGCATCTTTCTCCCGTTAGTACCGCACACACTTCGACACTACAGTGTTGAGGTTCTAGCATCAAAGAGAAGGAAATTGAATCTGGTGGGTCCAGTGGCTGTAGCCCAGGCAACCACCAGACCCTATTAATGACAGCACAACCTCCTCATGGGCATGGATTTATAGCTTTTGTGTGATTCACTAGTGATTTTTCTTGCTGAGAGAATGTCATTTGTTTCTTATTGCCAGTGTGTTGATGTCACATGTCATATGACATTCGGCTGTGCTGCCTTTATGTTATGTTAATCCTTCATATATGGATTCCAACCATTTCCTTCTCCTATTACCTATTCTCCTAATATTAATTCGATTGAGTAATGTATTAGATTGAGAATGGAATTTTATGGTAAATTATGCTTCTCCAAGTATACTAGCATGATCTCTTTAATGTAAAGCCCTCCCACACCTCACAAATATTTTTTGTGCATAGTAACTTTAATTTTAGATCACATATCTCAACTGAAGTTTGTGGATGGTTTGCACTTAAGGTATTAAAGAAACATGTTGATGTTGAAGTCAGAAGTCAAGGTCATTGTGACTAAAAAATTGGGTTTTGCAGAATAATTTTTGTTGTAGAGTTAGTTCCTTGACCAGACTTTGTGAATGGCTTGCATTTAGGGTAATAAAGAAACCTATCGATTTTGGAGTCTTAAGTTCAGAGTTCATGACCATGGTAAGTCTAATAAGAAAATAATAGTTTCTGCACAGTTAATTTAGTACAGACTGCATAACTGGACCAAAGGTCAAAGTCATTGAGACCCCTTGGCCACAATTAACCCTGCCCTATTAGTGCCTAGATAGAGGACTATGAAACACAGTGTGGGCATATAATGTGCTGTTCATGGTACCCATGTTTTCTAATGATAGAAGTGGCAACCCTTTTTAAAGACAACATCAATAATGGGTATAATTTCCTGTAGAAAAGGTATTTACTAAACTCTAGTAATTGATAGGAACACTAACTTTGACCATGATATTTTAGATTTAGACTAGATACGTCAAAGGTTATCTAATGGCTCAGACCATCTATTGTGAAAAATTATTCCTGTGCAGGTTTCAGGTATGGAGTTATGATTAATAAGTTTGAATAGGCACTTGATTCTTTTTTGTTACAGACAGAAAAAAATATTGATTACAATACAGGTCAAACTTATTTTAGTGCTTAAAAATAATAATATTAATAATAATCATAATAAATAAATTGTATTTATTCACAATGGACTGTTGAGTCAAAAGTTCATCTCTCACATGGTCGATGTGTATTACAGTGTACAGTCATGGTTCACACAGGTCTTGAAAAACCTATGATTTAATGTCTGGTCTTGAAAAACCCTTGAATTTGATGTCTGGTCCTGAAAACCCCTTGAATTTAATGTCTGGTCTTGAAAAACCCTTGAATTTGATGTCTGGTCCTTAAAAACCCTTGAATTTAATGTCTGGTCTTGAAAAACCCTTGAATTTGATGTCTGGTCTTTGAAAAACTCTTGAATTTAATGTCTGGTCTTGAAAAACCCTTGAATTTGATGTCTGGTCTTTGAAAAACTCTTGAATTTAATGTCTGGTCTTGAAAAACCCTTCAATTTGATGTCTGGTCTTGAAAAACCATTGAATTTGATGTCTGGTCTTTGAAAAACCCTTGAATTTAATGTCTGGTCTTGAAAAACAATTGAATTTGATGTCTGGTCTTGAAAAACCCTTCAATTTGATGTCTGGTCTTTGAAAAACCCTTGAATTTGATGTCTGGTCTTGAAAAACCCTTGAATTTGATGCCTGGTCTTGAAAAACCCATGAATTTAATGTCTGGTCTTGAAAAACCCTTGAATTTGATGTCTGGTCCTGAAAACCCCTTGAATTTAATGTCTGGTCTTGAAAAACGCTTGAATTTGATGCCTGGTCTTTGAAAAACCCTTGAATTTGATGTCTGGTCTTGAAAAACCCTTGAATTTGATATCTGGTCTTTGAAAAACCCTTGAATTTGATGTCTGGTCTTGAAAAACAATTGAATTTGATGTCTGGTCTTGAAAAACTCTTGAATTTAATGTCTGGTCTTTGAAAAACCCTTGAATTTGATGTCTGGTCTTGAAAAACCCTTGAATTTGATGTCAGGTCCTGAAAAACCCTTGAATTTAATGTCTGGTCTTGAAAAACCCTTGAATTTGATGTCTGGTCTTGAAAAACCCTTGAATTTGATGTCTGGTCTTGAAAAACCCTTGAATTTAATGTCTGGTCTTGAAAAACGCTTGAATTTGATGTCTGGTCTTGAAAACCCCTTGAATCTAATGCCTGGTCTTGAAAAACCCTTGAATTTGATGTCTGGTCTTGAAAAACCCTTGAATTTAATGTCTGGTCTTGAAAAACGCTTGAATTTGATGTCTGGTCTTGAAAACCCATTGAATCTAATGTCTGGTCTTGAAAAACCCTTGAATTTGATGTCTGGTCTTGAAAACCCCTTGAATCTAATGTCTGGTCTTGAAAAACTCTTGAATGTGATGTCTGATCTTGAAAAAATTATTGAAAATTGGAAAAAGTGGAGAAAGCCCTTAAAAAGTCCTTAAATTGGCTTTGACAGCCCTTTAAAAGCCCTTGATGTTGATATGTATTAAAATGTACAGTGTTCACATTATGTACAGTAAAATACATGAACTACATAGGATAAGTATTATCACAGACAAAATGTAATCAAATTCAGGTAATAAGACTATAAAATGGTATTACATTTGTGTTTTAAGCAGCCAGGCTTGTACACGATTTAATATTAGGTAATATATTCCATATTAGAACTCTATTGTATGTACAAATCTGTGTAAACATATCAATCTTGTGTATTGGGATACTTAATTGATTTTTAGTAGAAGAGCATGTGGTTCAACTGTAAATCTCTAAGACTGGAGTAACTGTATTCATATAATCTGGTGCCAGGTTGTTTTGAACTCTGTACATGAGGACTGATTCATTATAATTTACTCTTTCTTTAAAAGGTAAACCTTTGAGTTTTTCAAATGAATGTTTCACTGGGTGTTGAATACTTTTCATCCAAAAGAGTTGTAGGCGCATTGTTTTGCAGGCGTTCAGTGCTTCCTAAAAGTGAAGATAAACAGTGTCCCAAATATTGGAACAATAATTAAAATAAGTTAATCTGCAACAATTGTAAAAAGTAATTTTTGAATTTGGCATAAAAAAATGCTTAATTCTTTTTAAATGAAATTATTTGAAGGAAATTTTGCTGCATAATAAAGTTGACTTATTTATTCCATGATGTGTCATCAACTTTGACTCTCAAAAGTTTTTTGCTAGTAACACATTTGCTGTTAGGGCTGTTACAGTAAAACATACTTGGGGCCCAGGGAAGTTACTTTCAACATGGAGTTGTCACCCATTGATGCAATTTAGAATTTTGTATTGTTTACATAGTTTTCATATGAACTCTTTGAGTAATCGGAGTACTCTGGCATATTTTTTAAAAACTGCCTTCCCTGGATACCATGTATGTTTAAATGGAACAGCCCTTAGTGCTTTACCAAATTTGAAAATTCATGGAATTCTAGATTTTATATAAAGGGGTTCATGTTGTATAAGGGCTGTACCAGTAAAACATACTTTTGACCCAGGGAAGGCACTTTTGACATGGAGTAGTCATCCACAGAAGTAATTTAGATTTTTTTATCATGTTATATGAACTTGTTAAGTAATCAGTGTACACTGGCATATATTTTTCTTCTTTAAACTGTCTTCTCTGGGTACCAAGTTGTTTAAACGGAACAGTCCCAATCAGATTGTTGCAACAAAAATATCTGCATTTCAGATATAGCTGTAAGTTTTATCTTTTAGATGTAGCTCATTTTCTTTGTTCTAAAAATTAAGTGTATAAAACACTTGATTGGACACTTTCTCAGCTATGCATATACTCATTCAAATTATTTACTGGTACAGGTCCAGAGATTAGCTGTAGTTGTGGAGTTGTTGTTAGGAGATATCCCTGACCGTGAGGTTTTCAGACAGCCAATACTCAAGAAAACCCTAGATCCTTACTTCCAGCTTACACAAGGTAAACCAAAAAGTATTTGTAACTAAGTTATACTTAATAATTTTACGATTCCAGACTATTTCTTTATGATTCCAGACTAATTTTTACGATTCCAGACTATTTTTCCAGACTACTCAGCACGTTGGCATCTTAGTGCATGTCTGTCTGTCTGTACCTCCATCCACACCCAAGATTAAGGTCCTTTTTAAAGTTATTTAGAGTTGACTTAATGTTCAAGTTTTTACTTTCTCACTAAAAATAAGCAGGGTGGACAAAATTAGGGTTTCTTGTTTGTTTACAAAATGGTGTTACATTTTAGAACCCAAACCTGGTAGATTCACATTTAAAGTGTGCAAGATTCCCCTTCATCATGTCCTTGAGAGGTAGTACTATTATAGAATGTGTCATTACAAAAAATCTCTACCCATTTCCAAATGGAAGAGTCCATATAATGATTTTAAATATTATTTAAGCCTGTGTTCTGTACACTTGGCAAAATACATGGAATGAAAACTCCACAAACAAGCTTTGGAACATCAAACCCATCGTTGGAGAGTGATGTCACATAGAACAAATCACACAGATGAGGTGGCATTGTGCCAGTCATATATAGGACACACATACCTGATTCATGCATACCTCCTGAAGGATGAACCCGAGTAGATACCCTGCAAGTGTCCAATGATATTGGAACATGTTATTGTCCAATGTATTGACTTTCACCCTTTGAGTTTTTTTTATGTGAACTCAGTTAACCCTTTTCATACTGAAGCCCATTCAGACAGGCAGTTGTGTAGAACTGGAAATTTTTCAGTCAGTGGTTTATGCAGCATGAGAGAATGCAGTGACGTTGGTTAATCTGGCTTTACAGTACAATTTTTTGAAATTATTTTTCAATGTTGTATACCATTTTAAAAAGCATAAAATTTTCCTTAAAGTCATATATTTCTTGACTGAAAATTTTCAGACGTAAAACTTCAGTTGAAAGTAAAGTTATGTAAGCAAAAATAAATGCTTTACATTTTTTTGTAATAACTTACTTTCAATGCAATTTTCCTATCTGCAATATTCATTTTACCTCCTCTATGTAATTGTATGAAATGGGGGGAATTTTATACCATTTAAGAAGGTGACAAAATAGTAAAAATCCATCAAGAATATCTAAAGTTATTACAATTTTATTAAATTTACTCGCATGGGAATTGGAGAACAAAAAACAGAATAATCCTTACTGGTAAGTCGACAAAGCTTTTCATTTTGGTTCAGTGTTTTTATTCCACAATAAATTTTAATGTAATAATATAAGAGTTATATTGGGTGTATTTTGGTCCATTTTCAGGGATGCAGGAAATTTTCATAATATTATGCACACACTCAACATCGGTATATGTGCGACCTTTATGAGAAGTGAAGTTCTCAAAATGTCCAGTTAGCTTGAAAAGCATCCACGTCTTCATCATCGTCAATATCTGAGTCAAAAATACCCATTAACTATTTATCATCAGCTCAGTTCATTTGATGCAACCAAGATAACGATCCCCACTGCCTAAAATATAAATTTCCCCCCACAAAATTGTCTAAATTTTCATCAAAATTGGTATCAGCATCACGACCGCTTCAGTACTGTCCGCCATTTTGAATTAAACACGTTAAAATTCAGTTTTGAAATCAAATTTTCTACTAACCAGTTCTCATCATCTCCGTTCATTTCGTCGAAGTGAAGCTCACAATATGCACTGCTTAAAACATAAAGTTTCCTCACAAAATTGTCTATATTTTAATCAAAATCGGCATCCACATCACTGCCGTAAATTGCTGTTTCAGCGCTGTCTGCCATGTTGATCTCCACACATTAAAAGTCGTGTTTGAAATCAAATTTTCAAATAACCAGTTATCATCAGCGCCGTTCATTTTGAAGAAGTAAAGATAGCAATCCCAACTGGCTAGAATGTCAATTTTCCACGTGAAATGGTCTTTATTTTCAACTAATTCAGCAAGCACATAACTCTCTTCAATTCCCTCTTCAGAATATCACCGCCATATTTTATCTCGGCACGTTAAAACTCGATTTTGAAATCAAATTTTTACCAGTTTTGGGGTCTTTTAAACACAATCATGCAACAACATGTGTACCTTCTACCTTTATTTCCTTCTTTTCAAAAGAGTACACGTAAACTGATGACGTTTTATACAGTTAAACATGTGTCTGCAAATGTTGGTAAGGAAATTTAGTGAACATACGACCGGAGTCGTATCCCGCTGGCAAAGGTAAAGTACAACTGGAGTTGTATCCCGCTGTCAAAGGGTTAAGAAACTTTATGATGATGTACCATCAGAAAAAATCTTCAGGGTGGAATGTGGTTTAAATAACAAATTTTGATTAAATGCCAAAATCAAGCATTTTTTTTAAACATGGACTTCACATAGAATCAATGAGATGTGACACTTACCGTGATTATCAATACCAAAAAGTATTTTACCAACTGCACTTGAAATAAATAATTTGCAGAAATTTTCTGATTAGCACCATGTCATCTGGTGAATCGTGTCATCTGGTGAATCATGGAATTTTTTAGGCCTTCTAATACAAGAAACTTGTAGTGATAATGAAGACTGCGATGAAGATATTGTGGGTCCATTAACATCAAAGTGGTCTAAAACAAGTATATTTCAGGATAAATGGTTAAAATATTGACCATGTCCTTATCTTACTGGTAAGGAATTGGGTATGAAATGTTCCTTGTGTGAGGAAGCAGGTAAAGAGAGCCCTTCATGATTGGCATGACAAAGGTTGCAGATATTTATGTACAGTATGGCCAAGATATTCAAATTCTTTACAACATAGGGAGGCCCAGCAGGCAAGGGCAGTTAGGAGCATTTTTGAAACATCTGGTTCTAATGTAATTACCATGGAAGAAAAGTCAGTAGCAGCTGTATTTCAGTCAGTTTATTGGCTCACTAAAGAACAGATCTCCACAGATAAGTATGCATCCCATTTGGAATTACTCAGTATTCTTGGTTGTGAACAAATTAAGAATTTAAATGTGGTTACAAATGCTATTTATACTGCCATATATCTATTGAGGAAATCCAACAGGATAACATTATTGAAAAAATGAAACAAAGTGATTTTATTAGCATACTTCTGTTTAATGAAAGCTATGATATTAACAGTTTGCTGATCTTGTAAAAACTGTCCCCCTGAAAAATCGAAAATCCCCCACCCACCCCCTTAAAAATTGAAACTTACCTCCCCTCAACATGAAAAAACACTGGGTTATCTTTGTGAAGTTTGTTTGCAGTTATTTCTATTTACATTTTTATGAACTTTTTAATATGCACCACAAAGCCAGTATTGTGCTGATGTGCCATTGAACCCTAATTCATGCATAATACATGCTGGGAAAATGAAGAAGACAAGACATTATACTCTATGAATCACTTGTTAATAGAAAAGACCAGTTGGCAAGTACAGCATTATTTAGTGGTGATCTTTCCTTAAAAGTGGGTTTTGCTAGGAATTTTGCTCACTGGCATCACCTCGATCAGTTTGAACAGCCACTTAATTCTTTTCTTTGAAGAAAGAAAAATATGCAAGGATTACAAGCAGACATGGCAACCATTCCGATTTTGGCAGAATCATTCCTGCTTTTAACCTCATTCAAATTCCGATTTTCAGGTGAGATATAATTTTGTATAGGCAAACTTCATTACGGGTATTTGTTGGTCACAAAATGCTTGTAATGTCTCATTGTTATCTCTTGTGAAAGTATACCTAGGTACTTGTTTCACAAAAAAGAATTTAATATCAACCAATCAGATATATCAGCTTCGTGGCCTGGTTCACCTGAGAAAGTTCAAGAAAGCTGTTGAACTTGATAGTAGCCATGTGGAACACTCAAGACATTAACGTTGGATGAATACCATGCCTTTGCGGTCTTTTTTCAATGGACTTCGTTGTATTATTACATGGTGAAGTGGACATGTAAAGGGAGGCAACTCAAATTTCAGTACATAGCTCTGCCTTATATTAGTTACCTTGCATATCATTCCCCCTAATGGTATTGCTTGAAACAATAATAGAAAATACTTTTTAAAGGAAATCTCAACAATAAATTCCTCAAGTAATGTTTCAGATGTTAATATAAATTCTGTTGTGACATGTAAAGAACAAAAAATGTTGAATATTATAGACATTATTTAGAGCAGCCTGATTAGAGCGGTAAAAAAGACCATGAATACCAATATCATTTGAGTTATGTTCTTCCATCTGATCTCGTGTGGATTAGTCTCACTTTAACCCTCCAAGTCATCAGTGTTTTCAGTACTGTGATTATGTTCACATTCCAATTTTTAGTTATTGGACTCAACTTATAAATGAGGATAGATGGTACACATTCATTATTAATCCTATATCTTCTGCATGTCAGACAGTCCATTTCCATTGAAAGTGCTTCATATTTCTTTGCCTAAATAGTGGAACTCAAATGCTTAATTTTTGTATGATTTTATTTTAAAGCTCATCAGTTTATTTATAGTACCATGTATACTCTCTTATAAGTCGGGTACAACTGCAAACAACACTGGATCAGGATAACAACTGCAAACAACATATACCCTGATCTACCATTGCAAAATGCACTGGCAGATCAGGATCTACGTTGTTTGCTTTGCTGATTATTCTTAACAAACTGCATAGACCCAGATCTGCCAGGGCATTATGTGACGGCAGATCTGGGTCTATGCAGTTTGCAGTTGTTATCGGCCTATACGCTTATAAGTCGGGTACAACTACAAACAACATAGACCCTGATCTACCATTGCATAATGCACTGGCAGATCAGGATCTACGTTGTTTGCTTTGCTGATTATTCTTAACAAACTGCATAGACCCAGATCTGCCGGCGCATTATGCGACGGCAGATTTGGGTTTATGCAGTTTGCAGTTGGACACAACTTACAAGCGGGTATCTTGTTTATGGTGAGAAATAGTTCCAATTTATACTCTGATATGAATCAGTTTAAATTTTCTAGATGTTAATGCAAATTTATATTTCATGGGGGCACTAGCAATAACCCTGAAGGATGAGTAAATTCTAAGTTCAACTTTTCCTCTTGACTGCTACAACAATTATGTTTATTTCAAGCCCAGTGTCCAGATTGTTATGTAGCAGTAGTTTAAACATTTTCTCATTCATAATTTAATTTGATGTGCACTTTTTTACAGCAATATGTATCCTTTATTTCCTTGTGTAAAGTTTAATTTTATGCCACTGGCACACCATCATATACTTTTGAGGGGGTTTACAGTATTATGCCATGGTCATCTGTCTTGTCAGTCCACGTGCCAGGAATTGTGTTTCTACTTGATAACTGAATTGTGGTACGAGGCTTTATATTAAGAAGGCCTATGTACAGATCTATTTTTACCTTTGTTTTTTCTTCATCAAAACCTGAGTTATGATACTGGTCTGACTTAAGAAATTTTAATTTTGGTCATGAATTTAGTTTTGCTCAGTAACTTGTGTTGAACTTCGAACATTTTTATCAGGCTTTAATACCAAGAAAACCTATACAGTGAAACCCCGCTATAGCACGATGGTCAGGGTCCACAAAACGACATCGTGCTATGTACCGAACCATGCTATAACCAACCAAGTCATTTAGCTGAAGAAAATGAAATGCACCAAAACAAAAGGGGGGGGGGGGGGGTATAATAGTTGGCGCAAAACTACAAGCTTCATTGGCACAATTACCATCTTAAATCAATGCATATTAAGCGAGAAATACACATGTAGTGAAAACAGAGAGATTGCACATATAATATTTTACTTTATTCAGAGAACCATGCATTGGTACAGGTATATGTACATGTCTAATGCAGAGCACTAATAGTTAAGTATCAACACGTGTACTCACCAACCGATCTCATGGCATGCGCAAGAGTGAATCCATAATAATTCCATCGAAAATATGCACACAGAAGTATAATATTTTGTCACATTTTGTCATAGATCATTATGTTTCTGAATTTAATGCAAGCCCCGAGGGAGGGGGGGGGGAGGCAATTTTACGGAATTCAGTGCAAGCCCCAAGGGGGAGGGGTGGCGAGGCAATACGGAATTCATTGACGCAGTATAAATTTGTTCCATATTAAACAAGAACTACTTAAAACAGTCATTACACATTTAATATTTATTTTTATATATATGAAATTAGCAACTTAGCGTAAATAGTTAAGAGTGCGTGTACTCACCAGTCGAATCTGGTTGTATTCATAATAGTAATTCCATATAAAAAATGTACACAAAGAAGCATAATTTATATTTTAAAAATTGTTGATAGATCCAGTCGAATCCTTATATTTAATTTCTTGCTATTAATACATTCACACAAAATTGTGAATTTTTTTTTTTTTTTTTTTTTTTGCGTCAACATTTATATTTGCTGGACTTGTCCAAATGGTCTGATTTCTGACTGACAATAAAATGCATGATTCAGATATTAGGAGTTTCTAAAAGGAAACCTGTATTTAGGCTTGAAAAGTACATGTACTAGTGCTGAAAATTCATGCAGGAGGTCAAATGTTGACTTCGTAACCTCATAATGTACTTGTGATGAGAATTCTACAGGTGTGTATGCACCTAAACTGCTTGAAACCAGCTTGGGAGTAAACCATTCGATTGTATGGGTACACTGAGTTCCATCAAAACAGTTGAGCTATTCTCTAATGGAAAGAGGAAAAAATAAATTAAATAAACCCAATATTCGATGAAACTTTTGTTTATAACTATGACTTTGCTTCACTGCAGAGCAAAAGTGGGGACTAGAATGTTTGATTATATTAGCCAATCGCTCCACCCCTACAACTGAAACAGTGTTAACACTGCAAGGACAGTTTCCTGTGTATATGTGAATGATCTAAAGCTAGAAAATAAAAAGGGTTAAGATGAAAGGGGGGGGGGGGTTACATGTGCATGGCAAATGACCAAAACTGCTCCTGATAATTCGGGCCATAAACTTGTTTCATCGGGTGTGTATGATGGTTGATTGAGCAGGCACTGATAGTCAAATGTTTTCCCATAAAAAGATAGGTAAATTAATTGATTTATAAATTCGGGTAAGAAACTTTTTCAGTCCACTACATTGTTTGCTTGACTTGTGAACAGCTAATTGCATTTGTTGAACTCCGGACTTAATCCTGCCCAGGGCTTCAACCTTTTCTTTAACAGTAAAAGCTTTACGTTTCTGTATCTCGTTATCTGTTGTAAATACCCACTAATTAACACTCTGACACCTATTTGTTTGCACGACTACAGCAAGAATAATTGTTAAGGAACAACGGGGTCATTTGTATAGGGAATGCATGATATTATTCACTGGTCAGTTGATTGCGTGATGATTGTCTGATAACACTGCAAAACCACATGCGCGTGTTGGCGTTTTTTTTTGTTTTTTTTTATAAATCATTGCCCCATATTTTGAACAACCTTTAGCAGTGAGATTGACTTTGATGATTCTCTCTTGAGCAACAACTGTACACAGAATGCATTGAAGAAAAACACAAGGAAGACTTACTGGCTTTATTGTTCATGATTCAATAATAATAAGATTAACACTTATCAACTTTTTAATGAGCTGACATCTTTCAAAAATAAGCCAAGATCAAAATGTAGTGGTGACTACTGACACATCTGAAATGAATATTCACAAATAGAAACGTTTAACATCTTTATTCATATAAAGTAAGATGCAATCATAAGATACTTTTTTCTTTAAGAATACAAATTATTGAATCAGACTCATTTATTTGGCACAAAACTTTGCAGTACTTCAAGAAATTTTTGAAATTATTGTAAAATTTTGGGAGCCATGCCATGATCGTGTTATATCCGAATTCATACATGATCTCTACCCTTAACTAATTTTGTACACATTTTTCATATTGTGATTTTTTTTTCTTTTTCATGTACGAAAAAATATATGAAATATCAGGAGCCATGCCACAATCGTGTTACACCTGAATTTGTGCTATAATGAAGCGTGCTATAGCAGGGTTTCACTGTATTAATTTTCACCCTTTTCCATCTAAATTTTACTGTGCTATGGCCGCAGTTGGATTGAGAACTTTGCTCTTGTATATTGTGTCATGGTGTCTTCATTGGCACCATCTTGGCATGTTACTGTGTCCTATGGATACATTCATAGTTTATGACTGCCTTTGCACAGTGCCTATTTTTTTCCTTTTTTTTCAGCTGTGAGAACTGGAGACCTGCCTCACTTTAATCAAGTCTTGACTAAATATGTTGAGAAGTTCCAGGCCGAAGGTACATACACACTTATCATCCGACTGCGTCACAATGTGATTAAGGCAGGAGTTAGAAGAATCAATCTGTCCTACTCCAGGATATCATTGATGGATATAGCACAGAAACTAGCGCTAGATAGTCCAGAAGATGCAGAATACATAGTAGCCAAGGTAATTACAGCATGATGTTGGGGGAAGCCATATTCAGCTTTCATTAAATGAGGTTTATACTACTCTTGGGCTTCAGAATTGATGAATATGTTTTTGTTTGGTATTCCCTACAATATACTGAATGAAAGCTTAAAGGCAATATTGGCTTAGTAAAATCTACACAGTATTTTATTGAAATGATCATAGCAGACAAATGTACAAATCATGAGAGATTTTGCCATTGTTATTTTCACTATTCATTCTGCCTTTGAATGGTTCTCCAACTTGTTAGACTGACTACTGCAGACAGTTTGAAAGTTTCAAGAACCGGTTTAATAAATTTATTACAGTGCTCATCGATTTTTCTTTATTTTCAAGGAATTTTATTGTTAGATTTGAGTATAAGTTATAATGAAGAGGGAGTACACATACATGGACATAATATTTACCTTTTGTGGATCTATGCTGCTGAATGTCTTCTGAATGTAATTTTTTTGACATTAACATTAATTTAACTGTGGTTGAATTCCTACATGTATAGTTGGTGAATGTTCTCTCTCTTTGCAGGCAATTAGAGATGGTGTGATAGAGGCAACAATAGATCATGAGAAGGGATATGTTCAGTCAAAGGAGACAAGTGATATCTATGCCACACAGGAACCCATGGCAGCTTTTCACCAACGAATCACTTTCTGCTTAGATATTCATAATCACTCGGTTAAGGTAATTCCCTTCCCTTGTTCTCGTTCATCGTTGTAAACAGGTTCATTATCTCTTTACTTTTCTTTTCCAATAACTATAGTGTCATGAAATATCTAAAGCTCAGGGATATTTGAATACATTTTATGGTTACATGGTTTATCAAATCTTAGTGCTTGTTTAATAGCAGTAATACATACCTATCATTATTGCATTGCTTACCATTCCGGATTGCTAAATCCCACACCCAAGCAATAGATTGTACATGATCATATATGATTCCTTCCTCCTATTAGTATGGAAGGTTCTAGAACTGAGAAAAGAACCTGGTCCCAGTCTGACGCCTACATCACAGCTCACATCCTCTTCTTCTTTTCTTAAATGTGTGAGTATTTGATCAGACATGTGCTATTTCACTCAACAAAATTGACTTTGATATTGGATTTCTCCATGTGATTTCAGCAATCCACTATATATTTCATTTGAATGAGTGTTAGTCCCCATAGTTCTTGTTACATTGGAGTGTTATTTTTATAAGTACAAACTTTGGCAGTACATATAATAAATTGTTGTATAGGTTAAGTATTGATACCCTGATGTACTTCCAGAATTACAGTATTTTTATAAGTACTTGCTTTGGCAGTACAATTAATATTGTCAAATTACAGTATTTTTATAAGTACTTGCTTTGGCAATACAATTAATATTGTCAAATTACAGTATTTTTATAAGTACTTGCTTTGGCAGTACAATTAATATTGTCAAATTACAGTATTTTTGTAAGTACTTGCTTTGGCAGTACAATTAATATTGTCAAATTACAGTATTTTTATAAGTACTTGCTTTGGCAGTACAATTAATATTGTCAAATTACAGTATTTTTATAAGTACTTGCTTTGGCAGTACAATTAATATTGTCAAATTACAGTATTTTTATAAGTACTTGCTTTGGCAGTACAATTAATATTGTCAAATTACAGTATTTTTATAAGTACTTGCTTTGGCAGTACAATTAATATTGTCAAATTACAGTATTTTTATAAGTACTTGCTTCAGCAGTACATATTTTAATTAGAATATTTATATATTTTTCGTTTCAGGGTGTACTTGCTTTGGCAGTACATGTTTTTCTTTTTAGAGTGAATGTTACAGAGTGTGGGGAAATGGGGCACAAAAGGTCCCCAGGGATAGTCACCCCATCTTTTTAGCATGTACTGTGTGTATGCATGGTTGTACATTTTTGCTGTTTTGGCCTGACAAGTTGTAACCTTGCCGATAATCAGTGTTCTTTAAGGGGAGGAAGAAATGCTCTTCTTCCTCCCTGTCTCCTCGATCCAAAGAGGGTATGGGATCTTGTCTCCTTGATCCCAGGAGGGTGTGGGCTTTTCTCTTTGTTAGAGAAATACTGCCCTAGTGGGGCAGGAATGTTCCGAGTCATGTGGAACTTGGAATAAACTCCTTGATCCCAGGATAGTATGGAATCTTTCACTCCTCAATACCAGGAGGGTATGGGATCTTTTTCTCTGTTAGAGGCAAGTAATGCCCCTTGGGACAGGCATGTTCTGAGCCCTGTGGGACTTGGAATAGACTCGTTGATCCCAGGAGAGTATGGGATTTTTGACTTGATCCCAGGAGTATATGAGATCTTTAATGCCCTGTAGGACAGGAATAAGGCACAAGGATCCATTACGATCATTCCAGTGCAGTCATTGTCTCATAGAAATCCATCCTGGATCCCTCCAAAAGGAGAAAAACAGGAGAAGAGAGTGGGTGCGCCCCCCAGTATAGGACATGAGCAGCACTCTCGCAAGATCAGTGGCCCAGTGAAGGCGAAGAGCAGATTGCGTCTCCCTCAAAAGGGAGAGCATCAGTCTAGCTCTACATCTTCTAATGTGAGCTCCATCAGATCATAGTCGCCTGACTGGTCTTTGACTGGTGACTGGTCACCAGGTGCTGGGTACCGGTCACTGGTCTTCTAACACTGGTCATCAGTCACAGGGATTCTGACACTGCTCACCAGTCAATGGAGTTCCATTATCAGTCTCAGGACAGGGATTGGGCCTTCGCCATCTGCTCAAGTGGAGCTAAACAATGAGGAGGGGAGTCAGACTCTCCATTCTAGATGACCTAGGGAGGATGAGAGGCATTCTTGTCCACCTAAAATGTCTGCTAGTAAGGGCAGAGTCATCACTCTCCATGAGGAGTTGACTCCCAAGATAAAAAAGGAGGATTCTCTCCAGTGGGAGAGACTTTCAAGGGCAGATTTGTGCCTAAACCTTTTGCTGCTCCCGCATTCCTAGAGGGTCAGGGAGTTTTTGCAGAAGTTTTCTAAGAGGGAAAGAGGTCGCCAGGCAGCTGAAAAAGTGGAGTTCCCCCTTCTTTGCTTTGACTGCTGGTTTCAGCTGCCAGCTTCAAAGTCCATTGCAGGTGTGACCCTGCAAACCTCCACCCCTTTGATGCTGGGACATTACAAGTGGGGATTTTCATGCAGGAGGCATTGGTGCTTGGGGTCAGGACACTGGTTACTGTTGTCTGGCATGCGTTGTTGATGTCCATGGCATTCCCTGCAGAGCTTCTTTCCTTCCACAGTGATATTGCCTTGGAGACTTCCAAGGTCATGCTGAACCATAGCATGAAACCTACTATGGTCTGCATCATTGGCAGTGGAGATTCCCCTAATGTGGATGCATTCCATCCATGGCATCTCAAGATTTAGAGGTATAAATAACACTGGTTCCTTGCAGAGACTTTTGGCATGTTGCAACTGTCTAAGAAGTGTGCTCAGCCTGATCTCCCCGTGGGACTATCACCCACGTTTTTTTTCATACAGATGCAGCCTCAACAATACCCAAAGGAGCCTCAATTTAACCTCCTCACCTGTCTTTCAAAATTGAGGTGGCCAGAAGGCATTGGGAGAAAGTTCTTGGACTCCGGCCCTAGGAACTCGCTTCCTCTCCTGACATGCCTGCCTCTTCCCATTGTCCTCGAAGGAACTTGATTAACTCTATTTGCAGGACCTTGGTCGAGCATCATTTATGATATGGACTCCCATCTTCTTTCACCACTCCAGACTGGTACAGTTATTGGAAAGAGGTACACACCCTTCAGTAGTAGGGCGCAGTAGAGAGGGTAATAAATATCCAGGCTCTGGTTTTTTATTCTCAGAATTTTCTGATCTCAAAAAAGGTGCGAAGTCTCGACTACATAATCAATCTTTCTGCCCTAAACAGTTTTCTTCAGGAAGAATGCTTCAAAATGGAGACTTCCACTTCATTCAGGCATGTCATAAGGTTCTCCGACTGGGCAGTCTCCATTGATTTTCAGATGCGTTTATTCACATCCCCATCTCCCTCCACACAGGAAATATCTCTAGTTTTACTATGGGCCAGGAGGTATTCTAAGTTAGAGCTCTTCTGTTTGGACTTCCGTATCAAGAGTTTTTACCATGGTGATGGGGTAGTCAAAGCCCACCAGAGGTCCATAGGGATTGCCATCTTCCAGTCTTCAACAACTGGTTGATGCACAACATCCTTGGAGATTTCCTCTAGAAGGACTTGTCCCCTTGTTGGTCACAGTGACCCATCTCAGACTTGCTTCCAACCTAGTGAAGTAATATCTCATCCTTCTCAAGATTTTGTTATGTGGGGATGAATTTCCTCACAAACCTCGAGAGAGAGTCTGTGTTCACTTGGACAGGTTCAACAAGATCCTGTCTCTCATAATGGCTCTTCTAGACAAGAATCATTGTTAGCCCATCTTTACCTTTCCAAACTAGTGATCCTGTACACTGCGGTGGACATAGTCCCCTTAGGGAGACTTTTCTTGCACTCTCCTGTTTATGTTTCTGGCAAACTGGGAACCACACAAGGACCCTCTTTCGACACAGATTCCCCTCGAATCTGATTTTTGACCCCCATTCCTTGTTGTATGCTGTTGCATAAGATTGGGGCTGGGGTGCTCACCCAGAGCCAGAGAGCATAGTTCTTCAGGGACCTTGGTCCAGGGAAGAGGCATTTTTTTTATATATACAGCTTGGGACTGTGGGCAGTGTTCTAGCCTTTAAGGGGTCACTGCGTGTTGGTCTCATTGGACAACATCTCAGTAGTAACGTACCTCAGGGTTAAGGAGGTATTCATCCCATTTTTGCTTTGTGTCAAAGTTTGGACCTTCCTACAGTAAGAAAAGGGCAGCTGCAAAGGAGATCACGCTTTGAGTCCACCATATTCCTGGCAAGAGGAATATCTTGGCACACAGTCTGTCCCAAAAGGCTCATTGGTCCTTTTGAAATGTTCTCTACACCAGTAGATGGCAGAGTTACTTTTTTGACTGTCCAGACTTTTTTGTGATGAGACAAGACAACAAGCCACCCTTTTACATCTCCCCAGTC
Source organism: Margaritifera margaritifera (assembly GCA_029931535.1). Taxonomy (NCBI): domain Eukaryota; kingdom Metazoa; phylum Mollusca; class Bivalvia; order Unionida; family Margaritiferidae; genus Margaritifera; species Margaritifera margaritifera. The sequence continues at coordinate 1,917,112 of JAQPZY010001401.1, read as the reverse complement.
CTGGTTCAAAGGGCCTGGGCAGTGAATTGTCTTCAATCTAATTGGGAATGTCTATTCGTGTACGCCCTCCCACCTTTCAGACTAATTCCGAAAGTGTTTATTCTGGTAGCACCCCTGTGGTCTCTGGGGTCTTGGTAAAGCAATTTTCTCAACCTTTTGGTATGTGATCGCAGAGGGTTACCACAGTGGAGGGACCTACTGTTGCAGCACAAGGGGTCTCTGCTTGACAGCAGCCCACAGATTTTCCACCTTCACACTTGGCTCATCACTAGTGAATTATCCACCATACCAGTTTTAGAGCAAGATAACGGACCTTTACAAATTCATCCTCACTTAGAAACAGCAAAAATCAGTATTGGAAATATTGCAAAATTTTGTATTCCCAGATCACCACGGTGATCATCAAAAACTCCCAAAATAATATTTGATCTTTGTGAGGAATATCTTGGCACACAGTCTGTCCAAAAACAGCATATATACAGCATTCAAAAAGTCCTCAACAGATCATATCTTTATTCAGAGTAAATTTAATGACATCAGAGCCTATTATCTTTGCCATGTGTCCCTTATGCAGATTGTTTGAAAGATGCAGACAAAGTTGGAGCTGCCATTGCAACACCCCATGGCACCATCTTGAGCTGGTTACCAGATAAAACCTCAATTTTTAATCAGATTCCCCTTCCACATTGAAAGCCTTGTATAATCTTAAATCTGACAACTCATTAATATCCCAGATATTACAGAAACATGATGTTCTCATACAATCTGGGAAAAGTATTCTGTACTGTTGGCTGCCTAGTCATATTGGCATAAAGGGTAAAATATTACTCAGATTTTAAGGATTTTACATGTGTTACCTTTATCTGTTATTTTATACACATTTTACAGAATTTTAACATCTTTATGTTTTATATTGTATCTTCTTGTACTTAATTTTACATTTTTTGAACTTTACCTTTTGTTGGCACTACATAGCCACTTTTGTGCTGAGGTGCTGTAAAACACTGCTACATACATTGCATCATCTTGAATAAGAGACAATCCACTTCCAGGGTTTACAAAGCATTATGTGATTAGGGCAGTAGGAAACGCATCATCCTAGCTGTCTCTCATAAGTGCACTGGCAGACTTTCTTCTCTGTCTTTCAAGGAGAGAGAATGTTAGGTGCCCACTATTAAGGGCTATAGTGCAGCCCCTTCTCAACACACTCAAATTCTCGAAAGGTCCTGTCATTGGCTCGAATTGCCATCTTTCTGATCTTATCAGGTATATTGAACTTCAGAGACCGGTTTCTTGCTCATTAATACCTAGAAAGAATCAATTGGTGTTCTTTGGGCCCCTCAGGAACCAATGATTGAGGCTTCCTTTCAATCCCCCCCTCGAGTCTGTTCTCTTGCTTGCTTTAGCTTTGACGAGGAGGAGGAGCAAGCTTCATACCTTCTCAGTAGCAGAGGGTGGTTTATGGTTCACTGGTGATTATGACTCGGTTTCGCTTCTTTGCCAAGCTGGGTTTCTGGCCATGAATCAGTTCCCTTCAGTAGCTCAACTTTCTACCGAGATCCCATCTCAGTTGTATCTGTCCTGGGGATGATCAAGATGGACTTCTTGCCCAGTTAAGAGTTTTAAGGTATTTCCTCTCTCAAAGGACCTTTTGAGAATTTAGCCCATGAAGTTAGAGCTATCGCTACTTCTTGGGCCTATCTGAATCTTCATTTGGGATGATGTGATGAGAACCAATCTCACGAGGTCTCATACTACCTTCTCATTTTACTTTTGATCTTTGGTGCACCAGAGTAAAGGTATTTTTTATATAGTTTGGCACGATTGTACTGGCACAACTGGTAGCTCAACATTCTACCAGCTTATGGTAGTGAACACTCCTACCATAAGGGTAGTGCATACATTCTAATGCCAGTATTTTCCTAGGCTATCTGCCTCCTGCCTAACTGATAAATTCAGCAATGCAATAGTGGTAGATAATGTATTGCTGCTTATAAAATACAGTTGGGGGGGGGGGGGAACTAATTTTTATAATGTAATACTTACCTACCACTATTGGAAGGTTTCCTTCCTCCCATCCCACTCTGAAGCCCTTTCCTCTGGGTCCAAGCAAAGAGGAAGTTAACAGGATGTGGGCTGTGATGAAGATGTTAGACTGGGAACAGATTCTTTCCTCAGTTTGAGAACCTTGTATTGTAATAGGAGGAAGGAATCACATATGATCATGTATAATCTGTAGCTTGGATGTGGTGCTTAGCATTCCAGAAAAGTAAGCAATGCAATAGTGGTAGCTAAGTATTACATTATTAAAGTTAGTTTTGCCCACCAAAAACAACATATTTCAAAAGAAAGTTGTAAAGATGCAAACACTTCTTAAAAATAAACTTTGTTGTAAATTGCCATTGTATCATTTCTTACTTGTTGATATGACATAATCAAGCACTATATGCAATAATTACTTGTTTTTATATGACACAGTCAAACACTATATGCTTTAATTAATTGTTTATATGACACAGTCAGGCACTATATGCATTAATTAATTGTTTATATGACACCATATGCACACATTTTGTCTCATGGATTCATTAAAATATGAATGAATTTTGTAAATATTGTAATTATTAAAGTTACATGTTCACTCATGATTTCAAAATTAGTCTTATAATTTACTGAATTTTCATGCATTTTTTCAATTTGCAGGCCATGAGATTCCCTCCAAAATCATACAACAAAGATCTAGAATCAGCTGAGGTAAATTTTTGCCATTTTTCTTGCCATCATTTTCTTGTAACAGCTTTTGATCTATGAAACAAGATGATTTTGGGTTTATACACTTTCTTTGTCTTTATGCTAGATCATAACCAGATGCATAAGATATATTTGTTGTATCTAGTTTTAGAATTGTGTTTGCTGTAGGTATAAGATACTGTAGTATCACTAATTTTCATGGGGTACCAATTTTCGTGGATTTCGTTGTTGTCCTGAACCACGAATTTAAAGACCCAACAAAAAATTAGCCACAAATGATAGAGAAGTCCCCCCCCACATTTCTTTTTACTGTTTGATTCCTAGAGATCAACAAAGTTGTTTGATAAATCAGCATCATTTCTGTAATCTGGTAACAAATATTAGCTTTTACACATGTTTTTTTTATTTTAACTCTTTAAAAGAAGAGTCCTAAAGGATTTTATATATTGTTTCAATGCACGCATATCTATACGGTATCCTGTAGCTGTAATTTCCACTCACTACCTTAAATAGATATGTTGTGAGATAAATAAGGATAGAGAAAAACAACAAAAAGCATAAGGTATTCAAACACTGATATTACTGAAAATGAAAGAAAGAATAAGAAATGATACTATAAATGAAAATTAGATTTAATACTTATTCAAATCGATTCTTCATTCAAGTGAAACTGTTGTCAACAAATTTCAATCCTCCTGAAAGCACGTCTCATTTTATCTGTGCATGCTTAATTCCATTGAACAACATGACTGTAAAATACTAAAACTATGGCTCGAAGCACAATTACTGATCAATCAATGTATATACACTAATTACTGCAGATTATTGAAGCTCACACTTCACTGATTTTCGGACAAAACCATTGAATCAACATTGCGTCAACCACATTGGTTGGTACACACAAATGTTTGTCGGGTAAATAATCCTGAAATTGTTGAATTAAACAAGTCCAGTATTTTTAAAGCCACGGATAATTAGATCCAATTGTTCACACATTTTGGCGTGAGCGGCTATTATCCATTCAGCATGAATTGGCTTGATTCACGAGGGTTTAAATAAAGTCTAGTGGTTGAAGTTGTTTCGTATAAGAGGCAGGCTCAAACAAAGGTATGTTTCCATTGTTTTTCAATTTAGATAGCATCTTCGCACTTTGATGGGCTCTGAACACATCAAATGTTGACACTGATTGCAAATTGCATTGAGTAAGGGGCAGCTGGTCACATGTTCGGTTCACATGTTGAATGATGACATTATCCAAACCGACTGGATCTAAGTTGAATTATACCACTCTTCAGCCACTGTGTTAACACCATGGTCTTCAGAAAGTAAGGACAATGTTTTAAGGAAAGAGATCATACACATGTAACCAATTAGCTTAGTGTTGTTGGCTGTGTCGGCTCTCTTTGATGTTGAGTGTATGTGATTTATCTTGACAGGTGTTTGATTTGTGCTCATACAGGTGGTAGTATTGTTTTAACCATTGAAGAGGCCGTCGTCTGTTGTCATGGTTTTGTTCTTTTGTATTCTTTATTTGAGGTATTGTTGAGGTTAATCCACAAAATTAAATACCTACAAATATCCAAACTTTGACAGGCAAAACCACAAATTCAGGTACATACAAAAATGTCTTTTTTTTACAAAACCATGAAAATTGAGACTCATGAAAATAAATGATGCTACAGTAAACCAAAATTTAGTAGAGCTAATGTCAGTGAAAAAGCAGGATATAGCAGTCACTTTTATGCCATCATCAATATTTGCATTAAGTTGTTAGTTAGAAATCTTTTCATGTTAGTGTGGGCTTGACATGCAGGCTCTTGCCTTCTTGTTAGCTCATCTGACCATAGACTTGTTCAAGCTTATAATATGACCTAGTAACCATCATTCATGCATTCATGCATTGATATTTCATGAATTACCTGATTTTTATTTTGTTTCAATCTTTTTTCTTTCTTTCTAAATTCACCAATTTGTCACTAAATCAGTACTCCAAGTTTGTCACTGAATCAGTACTCTAAGTACATATCCAACTTTAGTGAGCATAAGGCAACCTACTTGAAAATTTATGTGACTATTTCAAAATCTTAGGTTACCAAGCCCTAATAATTTGGTCACCTCAGACATTGAGAGAAGAAATCAGTTGAATGGGGAATTCATTGTAGAAGATGACAAAAAGTATAGTTTTTATTTAAGGCAAATTAAAATGGAATTATAAAAAACGTCTGGTTATTTTATATTAGTATACCTACATCTGAGTGACAGAACTCCTAACAGTCATCATCTGCTTTAACCTCTGGCCAGCTATTAAAATTCTCAATTGGAGTTCTATAAACCATCTCTCTACATATTGTCTGGTCTAAAATTTACTGATAAAGGTCCTTAACCTTAATTTTCTTCTGATGATAGTTTGGATTAATGAAGCTTTAGCCATATCTGCATTTATGTTTCTTTCATTAACAGTAATATTATTGCTGACTAAATTCTCCATATTTGTCACCATACCTGCATTTTTCGGGATCCATACCATTAGCAAAGGTTGATCGCACAGGTCACTTGTAGGCTGTAACCGAGACGAATCACATGTAAAAAGGGTGACAGTGTACGAACAGGCGGTGTCACAATTAAAAAGGGATTTTGCTCTGAATTAAATTGTATCTGCCAAAAGTGGTACACTCTTCGAATTAGAAAGTTTAGCTGCCATTTTCACGTCGACACATTATGATTTTAAAGGTCGGCAGAGACGACCAGTGGATAATATTCATTTGCCAATTCTGAATTTTTAGTATCAGGAGCACTGTGAATAAGGTTTGTGTGCAGTTTCAGTGATAATGTTTTCTTATTGATCTTTACAGGAGAGAAGAGAAAGAGAACAGCAGGAATTGGAAAGTGCTAAAGAGATAGCTGATGAGGATTTTGATGGGTTCCCTTAATGACGAATTCCACCAACACTCTGTGCAAACACAAGTCCAAACTTGTCAGGATAAATTTGAGGATTTGACTCCTGATGAACCTAGTTCTGACAGCATTCTGGGGATTGAACATTATATTTGAAATTTATTCCTTCCTTCTGTACATTCTGACTTGTGCAATCTATTTTCAGTAATAAGACTGAAAATGTGTCCATTTCAAGATGTGATTTCTATTGTCCCTTGCTTTTCATAGAAAAGGGTGAACATTAATTTGGGCCTATCCATCATTCCATCCATCCTTTCCACCATTGTTTTGCACAATAACTCCCAGAATTATAATTGGATTTCATCCAAATTTGGTTTGCAACTGGATACTGATGAGACCTAGGCTGAATTCATTAGTTAGCATTCAAAGTCATCATTTAGAAGTTATAGCCCCAGATTGTCGGACCCACCCACTTTAAGGTCCATACAGTAACTCCCTAAATTTATCCTGCTTTTGTAGAAAAAGGGGGACATTAAATTGGGACTGTCCTTTCATCCTTCCTTCCGGCTGTTCATCCTACTTTTGTTTCTGTATGATAACTTAATTATCATTGGGTTTCAACCCAATTTGGTATGCAGCTACATATTAATGAGACCTTGACTGAGTTCGATTATCAGCAGTCTATGTCATCATTAGCTTGGGATGTAGACCTGATTGTCAGACCCACCCACTTTCGTTTCCGCAAAGTAACTCACTTAATTATTACAGATTTCATCCCAATTTGTATGCAACTTGACATTGATGCAACCGTGGTTGAGTTCAGTTATCAGCATTTTACATCTTCATTTAGTAGAGTTATAGCCCCTGATAGTCAGACTTGCCTATGGCTACTGAATGTTGGACCCACATTTTTGTATGCAATTTTATATTGATGGGACTCACCTAGGTTACATTGTAAGTGTTGTATGTCATCAGTAGTGTCTACTGTACTAAATCTGATTTGTCGCCTAGCCCCTTCCTCTACAAAATTACACTCCCCTACTTCCACTGAAACGTTTTTAAAGACGGTTTTTCTGTAAATTGGCTTTCTCTGCAGACTGGCCACATAGTTTGATCCTATTAAAGTTGTGCTAATACTAATAAACAGGCCACCTCTAGAAAATCACAAAAATGTTTGGTCCTAACTGAGTCTGATTTACAGAAATTTCACGAGTAAATATGTCCTACTTATGTTACGTTACATTTATATATAAATGAAAATGAGACAGGACTTGAATGTGCTGGCTTTACAAGATAGACTGTTTAAATGAAGCTGCCATATCTGAATTGAATCAAAGGTTTATAGAAACATACCTCATCAAGAAGATTAAATAACTGTTCATAAAGAGTTTTATGCATGCATAGTTGCCATAAATAATTGAGACTAAAACATAGTATTCCCAAATTGTCAGCTATATATCATTTCAGAGATTAGTAACAAAATAAGTAAGGCAAGGGACAAATAGTGTCCCAGTGTTGCATCTTGAACCAATTTTTTTGTCCTTTCCCCCAAAATTTACCCTTTGTGCCCCCTGGGTGCACTTTTTCATTGGGGAAAAAATAAAAAAATATGTTTACAGCTTTTCTTTAGAGGATGTCCATCCATTTATCTTTTGGCACTAGCAATGGCCAAAGTTGCTAAAGGTGATAAAAACTGTAAGATTGCAATGAATATCCATTTTAAACTAATGTATCTGGCAATGAAAACATTCAAGGTTTGTGGTAGTCAGCTGTGTTGCAATGTCAAGTCTTTGCTGACCACTAGTTTAACGTATTTTCGAGGTTAGAGTCACACCTATGTCAAAGAATATTTCATTTATTTTGAGGTTGAATTAATGATGAAAGAAACTAAATTTATGCAAATACACAATTTATTTGGAAAGAAAAGTAAGAAACGGGGGGGGTATTTATTATAATAAATGCTGGTAGTAATGACTGAACACTCGAGTTAAATGAGAGCAAGATCTGGCATGGAAAGTTCCATGGTGCAGCTCATTTCAGGATAACCAGATATTTAAATGTGTTAATTTTTCATGAGTTACTTGAGCACATGATAAAATGTGTATTACAATAACGTAAGTGTCCAAGGAAATATGACACTACAGAGCAGTTGACAAAGTTAAGGTGGCAAAACTGTTGAAGCAAATAAGATTATCTCATTTATTAGCACTATTGGTGCATTATGTACTGCAATTTTCCTTTGTTCCTTTAAAATGTTTTGTCCCTCAATTTGGAGGGGGTGGGGGTGGAGACACAGTGTCCCCTGCCCTTGGGATCCTAGTTGCAACACTGGTGTCCACTAAAACTAATCAAGTCAGAACAAGTAATATTTGAAATTATTTAACTAATTTTCAAGGCTTAAATGAAAAGTTTATCTGCATTGTATTTGCAGACATTTTATCATTTGCCATTGCTTTGTAATTGTTCTTATATGCATTTATTGCCCATCTATCTATTTGACAGGGCATGGTCAGACCCATTCAGATGATATACAAAGAATGTTTATTGAACATACTTAGTAGGTTGTAAATTTATTTTCGTTTTTGAGGGCTATCTATACCTATAACATGAAATGCAATAGAATATATAATACATATGCAAAGCCAGGAAAATAACATTTAATGCTAGGTTTCAGTTTCTGACATTTATATATATATGCATCTGGATTGACCTGCATCTTGATTTTGTGTAATTTTAAGTTTCAGTTCTCAATACAAATAGATAAATGAACATGAAATTATAAAAAAAATGTTGTTCAACTTTCTTTTGTCAGTTGATTTTGAGAATTGCCTCTCCAATTTATAATTTTCCATCTCTCCTCTAACAATTTCTATCCAAGCATGACATCAATATTTTGAGTTAACATTTGTTCTTAGTAGGGGTGAAAAGATTCACCGACGTATGGATGTGTTGATTATTTTGCCGTTTCAATACACGCACAGATACAAAAGTGGAGATTTGATTCACAACAGTATTTACCTTATAAAAGTTACTTTTAATCTTCATTGGCCATACAAAATTATTAGTTGTTTGCCTCTGTTCTTTATGTGTATCAATATGTATTGTATCGTAGGGTGTGTATCATGATACATGTCAACAAATGGCACAGGTGAATCGTTTCACCCCAAGTTCTTTGGGGCTGAACATATTTTTCTTGATCCCAGGGTCTCTGGACTTTGGAAATGAAATTATGCTGTGTCCAGTCCTATAACACCTTGGTTCCAACGTTTCACTGAAGTCACACCAAGCATGTAATACAGTAGATATTATTCTGTGCAGTGCTTGGTTACAATGGTAACTATATTGATACATTAGATCCTACTTTTTCATTTCTCATTTCGACCTATGTTGTCATCTACATGGTTTAATATGCCTTTTATGACTCAATTGAGACTGAGTGCCCCTGTCTTTTTGGTGGGAAAAACAGCTGGGTCCAAAGGTAAAAAATGTGGGTTCTGGACCTTGGACTTGAGGAACTTTCAGCCCCTGGTTCTTAAATACATTACCCGATCATAATACATTAGGAGAAGCTCCACTAGCTCGTAAATCCAGCCCTCACAAGTGAAGAAAAAGAGACGATAACCTCATCTTTTTGGCTCGTTTTAACAACTAAATTGCTAAACATTGTCTGCTTGCCAGGACAAAAGTCTGACAAGAGTGGTCTCCCCTTGGTTAGAGGGACTAGTGCCAAATCCCGTCTTGTGCCACCTTCTACTTCCACCTGTGCGAGGTCAGCACACTTTCTTAAGAGGCCTCATAATTACCTTCCATTTTGTGCCATTTACAAGTTTGAGTGCTCATCACAAGAAAGTATACTCCCATCTATTTTCATACTGAATTTCACTGTCAGCATTGTAGACATATTTGCACTTCAGTTTACTATTTTATTGTGCGATAAGCTGCTGGCTCCATCTTAATTACCTACTCCTTGGTCAATGGTACATGTACTTACATCACAGTACTCAACCTTTATTGCATTTTATTAAATAGGGCTCATCTTCCCCTCCATCCCACTTGTGTTTATGCACAATAAATCCCTTAATTATTATGGATTTCAACCAAATTGGATATGCAACTTGATATTGACAAGACTGGCTGAGTTCGATTGTAATTGTTGTATGTCATAGTTGAGCAGTTATAGTCCCTGATTATCAGACCCAACCACTTTTGTTTCCACATAATAACTCTCTTTGCCATTCTTAGATTTCAACCAAATTTGGTATGCAACTTGATATTGACAAGTCCTTTGCCGAGTTTGATTGTCAGTGTTCTACAATGTAGTTTAGCAGAATTATAGCCCTTGAGTGTCAAACCCACTCAATTTTTATTATGCAAAATAACTCTCATAATTATTCTTGGATTTCAGCAAAAGTTGGTATGCAATTTGATGCTGAGGAGACCTTGCCTGAGTTTGATTATCAGCCTTCTATCCCATCGTTTATATTCCTTGATTTTCAGAGCCACCTACTTTTATTTCCACATTATAACTCCCTTATTTATTATTGGATTTCAACCAGATTTTAGGAACAACTCGATATTGATGAGGCTTTGCCGAGTTTGATCATCAGCATTATACTTCATTATTTGGCCAAGTTATAGCTCCTAATTGATGAACCCACTCACTTTTATTTCCACATTATAACTCCCTTATTTATTATTGGATTTCAACCAGATTTTAGGAGCAACTCGATATTGATGAGGCTTTGGCAGAGTTTGATCATCAGCATTATACTTCATTATTCGGCTAAGTTATAGCTCCTATGAACCCACCCACTTTCATTTCCACACAACAACTCCTATATTATTAGATTTCATTCAAATTTGGTTGACTGCTTGATATTAATAGGACCTTGGGTGAAGTTGTCATCATTCAGGAGTATGTAACAGAGTTATAGCCCCTGGTTATTGGATCCATTGACTTTAATTTCTGCACAATAACTCAATTAGTTTTAATTGGATTTGATCCAAATTTGGTATGCAGCTTGATATTGAGGAGACCTCAGCTTCAATGTTATTTAGCAGAGTTATGGCCCCTGAATGTCAGACCCACCCACTTTCATTTCAGCACATGCAACTTGATGTTAATGAGACCTCAGCTGAATTTGATTGTCAGTGTTGCTTAGGTACACGTTTACCATGCAATATCATTAATAAGCTGATTGTTAGACTAGTCAACTTTCTGCACTGCACTATAACTCCCTTGCTGACAACACATTGGCTTAGTTTGATTTATCAGTATTTAATCAGCATCATAATTTAGCAGAATTATGGCCCTTGATTGTTGGACAATTCACTTTCGTTTCCACACACAAATTGCCTTAATTATTATTGGATTTCAAGAAAAGGACAATACTGGAAATTTTCTGCCAACATTTTATGAAAAAATATATTTTGATAAATTTCAAAACTGTAAATATGCTGTTCAATATTGAACTGTTTTACACATTTTGTTTATAGATTTCTATTTCATAAAAGAAAATGACATCCAACATAGACTGGTATATTGGAAATTACAGAATATATGCTCATTTCAGCTACTTCAAACTCTAAATTGGAATTTAGTACAGGCTTGCCTCACAATAAATTAGTGTTCCAAAAATGTGCCGGTGTCTAAGAACTAAAATATTTACAAATTATACTTCATAGTGTTGTCATTTTGTTGCAGTTGCATTGTATCTGCCTCAGTTGGAGAACCACTATGTGTAAAGAAATTGAATTGCAGTTGTTTGTAGCATCATTGGTTTTATTCCTAACAATATTATACATTAAAAGTGCCGATAAACAATTACATTCAAATTGTTTGAAATGGCCTTATTCGACTTATTCTTTCCTTATTTTCCCTTGTGCATGTCACTGGAGTTTTTGGAGGGGTGCCAGCGTGGATTTGAAAGGGACTGAGAAGCATATTTTAAAGTCATATTTTGTTGCTCAGCAAACCTGAATATCTTACCACAGAAATGAGACCATAACTACAAGAAAGTTGAGTAGATATTTGATTAGTTTCCAAATATTATATAATAAAAGAATATACTCAAATTGCTTACAAGTCTCTTCCATCAGTATCCATGTGGGATATTCATGACTCCTGAAATAAAGTTACTAAATATCTAATGAGTAATGATAAATTGGAGGTATATTTTAAAAAGATTCAAGTTGATATGTCTTCGTATCATTACAATATTAATTTTAGAAACAGTTACCAGAATATCCTCAACCTCAAGCTGCAAACACTGTACAGCTTTCAATGCAACACAATGTTTAATTAGGAAAATAATTCAGTTGGCAAGGCAACTGCCTGCTAACCAAGAGAATACAGTTCCAATGCCACATTTGGAGCGAATTTATTTATTTTTTTATATATATTTCTGTCTATTTATTTTTAAATGCTGACCGCATTAATTTTGCAATGAAACTTAATCCACTTTGAAGCTGTCTTGTAAGTTGGGGGATATTCATTGTTGACTCTGGAGCAAGTTATATCCTTGTCCTTTCATTGGATTATAATACACTGCTCACTCATTTTAGTGCACCTGAACGCAAAACTGCTTATAATGCAGCAGCAGGTGTGGATCCCATTTTGTTCTTGTCCAGGGCAAGCTGACTGGAAAATTGAACTTGCCCTTAGAAAATGTGAGCTTGCCCCAAATATAATATTCCAACATGAGTAAAAAATAAGATAAAATATGGAATATTTTAAGGAAATCACGTTCTATTTATTTAAACTTTTGTTTTCTTTTTATCATTGTTGGCACCTTAAAATCATATGCTGATAATTATAGTTATGAAAAAATCTATATGTAAATAATACATGTAGATAGATATGTAGATGAGAAAGGGTTAGAGTGCAGATAAAGTCAGAAGAGCAAAAAATCTTTCAATTTTCAAGTCAACTTGCCCTGGGCAAGCTGACTTTTATAAAATGTGTAAATCCCTGCATTTAAGCTAGAAACTTCATTAAGTTTCCTTTTTTTGCCTAGATAAGATAGCAGGCTCATCTCATCAACAATAATGAAAGTTAGCCTGTTTGTAACGATTTTTTTATATTCAAAACTGAAGGATTTGTGAACACTTATTTTATTGAGTTATTTAACAATTATCATATAGTCACCTTGAAATTGGCTACATGCATCAAAATATTTGACAAAACGACTTTTGAGATTGAGAACACTTATTTTTACCTATTTAATTGTTTGCCAAGAAGTAAGTATGTATCGGTCTCGTGTAATTATCACGTAAATAGCAGATCATAAACACAGCTGGTGGGTGCTCCATTTTCGGTACATTGATCACGCTTTGAACGAAATCCTCTTGGTGATTAATCATTAGAGATGAGTGCCTTTTATTTCCAAACACACCTGTCAAAGAAATTTCACAAGTTTTATTATTAACAATTAACACATAATCACCTTAAAATTGGTCATGTGCATCAAACCAATCTTTGACAAGCTGATTGTTTAGAGTCAGCAAGCTCACAGACTGCATAAGGCTATGTTAGGACCTGAAAGTCAGCGAATCATGGGATACATGCAAATATTACTATTAAAATGCAACTGATAAGTTAAAATATAAAGATTCATTCTTTATTTGTCAAACTTGCTTGAAATAGTAAATATTCACATGATCACGTCTGAACAATAAAATGCAAGACTGATCTTGACATTGACTACAAGATGGAAATGACATATGATAGATGAAAGAAACTGTGGCCTGTTATGTAATAGAAGAATGTGGTATATATGAAACTAAATAAAAGTGATGATATATGTACTGCGGCAAGATCACAGGGTATACAATGAATGGAAAATGACCCATTTCTCTCTCCCTCTCTCAATTTTTTGGACTTTCCCATGGGCAAGTACCTTGGAAACTTGAGCTTGCCCAAGACAAATTTGAGCTTGTCCTGGGAGTTGGACAAGTGGATTTGTAAATCCCTGATGACAAAGGAGAATATAATTCTCATGTGTCAATGAAAGCTGCTAGCACTGCTCCCCCTCCCCACCCCCACAAACTCTGCTGTCAATTTGAACCAAAAATTGTTTCCTTTGCATAAGCTGCAGTTATATTTAAGGACCCCATTGCTTGTGAATTACCAAGAGAGAGGTGTATACAGATAGATATGATAAAAATATATTTTACATTTTGTCAATTTATGGATAAGCCCATCAATGAGAAATGTATGGAAATGTTGGAAAATTTTAATGTCTTTTATCTCTTTTCAACATGCTGTTTCTGTGGCAACTGCTGCATGAAAACAAAACTTGTGATGGAAATGAAATAACCCCATCTCATACATGTAATATACATCATATAAAGAAACTTAAAGGGTGGGGAGGGGAGCAGAAAACCATATTCAGTATAGTTCTTTTATATGCAGCTCTGTATTGATAACACATAGCAGAATCTGATTATCAGCTTCTTACATTATCGTTTAGTAGAGTTATGGCTGCTAAATGTTGGACCTACATTTTGTGTGGAGCTCAATACTGAAGAGACCCTGAACTGGATTTCATTGTGAATGTTCTATGTCATCAGTAGTGTCTTCTTTACAAATGTATCTTCACTCATTTACTAGATCACCATTTTCTTCTACAAAACTGCACTCCCCTATTTCAAATGAAAAGTGGGGACATAAATTCCTGGAATTTGTTTTTTTCCAAGTAAATTATCATTTATTCTTAGTCATTAGATCATTTTCATAATTTTCTCTACCATTTCTTATATGCCTTGGTTTTGTTCCCTTTAATTACAGGTAACCCTGGGAAGAATAAATGTGGGGCAGGTAAACAGTTTAAGCTGGCTGAATATAGTCACCCCACCTGTATGACTTATATGGGGTCTAATTTCATACCACACATGCAAAATCTGCACTCAATGGGCAGAGGACAGATGGACGACAGTTTCCACCAAATAACTATTTTAGGCTAACAAGAGAGCCTCAAGCAGTCTTCAAGGGATGTGGATGCAATTAACCTTGCCGCTAATACCACCTCAGTTGAGAACTTATTGTCACAGTCAATTGATGCCAAGAGGCCACCAATCAGAAAAGGCCCAGCAGTTTCTGCCACCAAGGATCCCCCACATGACCATAGTGACATTGTTGCCCTGTTTGCCACCACTACCAGCCCCACCAGTACTAAATATACTACTGGGCCAGTACCAACAAGGTATAGTGGCCCACTTAGACCAGTCTTGGACAACCTATTACAAGATATACACCCCAGTACTGGCTATTGGCTATGGTGATATCCCTTAAGAGCCAGCACCAGACCTTGGATTAAATATCATCTGGCCCCACCAGCACTAAATAGACAACTGGGTCAGCACTAACAAAGTACAGTTGCCCACTTGGACCAGTCCTGGACAACCCATCACCAAATGTATGCCCCAGTACTGGCTATGGAGATATCCCTTGATAGCCATTACCAGATCTTGGACTAGATGTCTCTTCTGGCCCAACAAGCACGAAACAGACTACTGGGCCAATACCAACATGGTACAGTGGCCCACTTGGACAACCCATCACCACATATACACCATGTGATATCCCTCAATAGCCAGTACTGGACCTTGGATTAGATGTCAGCCAGCCTAGTACTTTGTCCAATTCAGCTATAGCACCATCTCGGCTTGTGCCGTGTCACCAGGACTGGCTATGGTATCTTCTTGGCACACCGTATTCTACACCAGGATCCACTGGCTTATTTTTACTCTATCTTGATGGCTTCTATTGGATTCTCAATCACTGGCCAACATACTGGCTTCTGATTTTAATGAAGAATCAAACCCCCATCTAATTCATTCATGTGTGCATCTGCTACCTATCTCAATCTAATCATGCCCCTTCTGGTAGAAGTAGATCCTTAAAAGGAAGAA
This sequence comes from Margaritifera margaritifera, assembly GCA_029931535.1. Lineage (NCBI taxonomy): Eukaryota > Metazoa > Mollusca > Bivalvia > Unionida > Margaritiferidae > Margaritifera > Margaritifera margaritifera. The sequence continues at coordinate 1,901,554 of JAQPZY010001401.1, read as the reverse complement.
ATCCATCGTCATCCAGCAAGACATGCATTTTCAAATTATATGCTATTAGACTCAATCTGCATCAAAACTGTACAAAAGAGGGTCTGGTTTTACTTCCATGTTTAATTTATCAAAGAACAACATATAATGAAACATCTTTGGGGTATTCTCAAGATCATAACTGACATTACATGTTTTTAAATCAACAAAATATGCATACAACAACGATTTTCATTTGATTATAACATTCTTTAAATAATTATTTTCCATCACATATACTATCAACATATACAAAGTATCCTTTCTGATTCTCATAAGCAAATTTGTACAAATGCACTAAATTATATCCACCTATTTCCTTTCTACTACTTTATACACTTGCATACGAGTCTGATCCAACTGCAAACTGCACAGACCAAGATCTGACATCATATAATGCACTGGCAGATCTGATTCTATGCAGTTTGTTAGGACTGATGAGTAAAACAAACAACACAGACACACATTATGTGAGGGCAAATCAGAGTCTATTGTTGTTTGCAGTTGGACACTTCTTGTAAGCGAGTATAGATGGGATTATCATACACCTCCGAATCTCATAATTCATCAAATAAATGCAATCACAATTGAAAGTGTTTGAAATAATTTCATTATCTATATGCCCCTACAAATACAATCTACATTAAAAGTCCTGCATGAAAACGCCTCATCTCTGAATATAAATAACAGTTTATTTTGGAAATGCCAAAGGTAACTTGGAGATAAAATGCAGACCACGCCAATACTTTAGTATTATTATTCTTATATGCTGTGATTTCCCCTATCAAAATCTTATTCAAAACCTTGCAGTAAGGTCTCTATTTATCCAGTTATTTTATGTGACTGATGAAATAAAAAAATGGGTAAACACAATTTCTGCAATATGAATTCTGCATTACATTAATGAACCCTATATATATACATAAATGATATGCCTTTCTCATGTTCTACTTTTTTTAAATAAGAAAGGTGGACCTATCTATATGCGGAGTAATTTCTTGGCAAGAATTAATGATAAAATAAACCTGTAACAGACAAATAGTTTACATAATACATTAGTATCATTCAGAATTTTAGCTATCAGATCAGGTTATGCATATTTATCTCCCCTTGCATACTTGAGCCATGTACAACTGGAATGGATAATATGTTAATAATAACAGAACAAATTCACTGATGTGACAACATACTTGTATTGCACTCTACCTTTTATGAAAAATTACATTTACTAAAAACTACTTTTAAAGTGCTTGACTAAAGTCTGAAATATCATACAACAGTCCAGTGTCACATACAATTATCTTGTGTCATGATGGTGACATTTTAATGAATAAGCATCGCCAGCATTTTCTACTACAGGTCATAACATTGACAAAACCTGGATGCCTAATTCAGTGTTACAGATGATTGCATACAGGTCATAACATTGACAAAACCTGGATGCCTAATTCAGTGTTACAGATGATCGCATACAGGTCATAACATTGACAAAACCTGGATGCCTAATTCAGTGTTACAGATGATCGCATACAGGTCATAACATTGACAAAACCTGGATGCCTAATTCAGTGTTACAGATGATCACATACAGGTCATAACATTGACAAAACCTGGATGCCTAATTCAGTGTTACAGATGATCGCATAAAAATGCAGGGACCTATACATTTACACAGCTGAGTATGACAGATCAGAATGAAAATCACATAATATACATACGGTAAAACCTAAACATTAAGTATATTTTTGTTACTAAGGTTACATGTGCTTATTTTTAATATGCGCTTATCAACAATGAAATGCTTAGCAATACAAATTTTTGTAAACTTCTGATATTTAAGCTCATCCCAAAATTTTCTGCATGTAACATAAAAATGATTTGATCACTAAATTGTTTGGTTGGGTTGGGCATTTCATGGTTCAGTCACACATACAGGTTATTCAGTGCTGAGGCAATTGGAGTTAAGTGCCTTTCCCAGGGAATCAATATGGTAGCCAGCTTGGACTGATCTGATGGTGGGATTCAAACCCACACCCTTCTGGTGGCTAGTCTGGCATGCTAGCCACTGAAACACCACAGCTCCGATCAAAGAATGGAAAAGATAGTAACAAGGAAAGGACTTTAAACAGAAAAAGGTAAATAGAAAGTAGATGGGCCAGTAACCTAAAAAAGGTACAGTAAATAGAAAGTAGATGGGCCAGTAACTTAAAAAAGAAACAGTGTTAGCATCAAAAGATGGTATTTTACTTTTTAGGTTTTCTTATGGGAAGGCCTGTGAATGCTTTTTTGAAGTGCACTTTATTACAAAGATTTACATGTAGTATTATATGTTAAATTGTGTGTCCAATGTCAACTAATATCAAATTAAATGATACTGTACTAAAAAAAAAAAAAAAAACCCACCTCAGAAGCACACTCAAAATTGAAGAAGAATGTTTGCAGTGATAAACTTTTCATTATTAAAATGTACCCATTCTAGTTCAATTCTAGAAATACTTTCATGTAACATGAATGCCTCACTACAGTGCCTGAAAACTGTCCTAAATGCAAAATTTTATCATGTGGACAGACATATATGGGGAACACTATCTGTCCCTACAACATTCGATGTGGGGCTTACAAAAAGTCCCTCAATTCAAAGAGCACAAAGGCTGCAATAAACACAATTTTTATACACCTGCCATAAGGCAGAGTGTATTACATTATAATGTCCATCTGTTTGTATGTGACCAATTTGGTTTCCACACAGTATCTTTACTTCTCTACAATATACAGTTACCAAACTTTGTGGATGGTTTGCACTTTGGGTAAGGAATAACCTATCAATTTTGAGCTCGAAAGCTTAAAGGTTAAGGTCACTGTGACAGAAAGAAGGAAAACAGTTTCTGCATAATAACTCGAATTCTCCACATATACTGTTACCAAACTCTGTGGATGGCCTGCACTAGGGGTGGGTAAGGAAGAACCCTACTGATTTTGGGATCAAAAGGTCAAAGGTCACTTTAACTGAAAGAAGAAAAATGCTTTCTGCATGACAACTTTAGTTCTCCATCATCTATGGTTATCAAACTTTGTGGATGGCTTGCATGTGGTGTAAGAAAGAACCCTATTAATTTTGGAGTCAAAAGGTCGATAGTCACAGTAACTATGAGTAAATATAAAAAAAAGGTCTTCGCAAAATAACATTAGTTCTACTTGATATACCTCAGCCAAACTTTGTGGATGGTGTGCACTTCGGGTATGGAATAAGGCTATTAATTTCTAGGTCAAAAGATCAAAGGTCAAGGTCACTGAATGAAAGAAGAAAATTGGTATCCACACACTAACATTGTTCCACATCACAGACCTGGCCCTAATTTTATGGATGGCTTGCACAATAGTAAGGGAGAAGCCTATTGATTTAAGGGTCAAAGGATCAAAAGTCAAGGTCACTCTGAAAAAAAGAAAAATTATTTCTGTGCAAAAATTTAAATTATCTACATGGAGGACTATTAAAGATGGGACAGGCATATAATGTGCCATTCACAGAACTCTTTTTCTATATTTTTCATACAATAGATTTCATAAAAGTCCTAAATGAAAAGATTCTAACAAAACTGTAAGCACCTCATTTTAAAAACTGTTAAGACCTCACTTGATATCATAAAAGCAAGGTAAAACATTTAAATATCTAACTCACTTATTATAATCATTTTTTCTTTATGTTTCAATTTTTCGGAAATGCTGTCATCCAAGGATTTAACCTCCTGAATTTTTTTATTCTACAATTAAAGTTTCTTTTTTCTTTATTTTAAGTCAAATTATTATAAAAACAGTGCCTCACTGCATACTCTAATCAAGTCTTCAAGGTAATAACTACACACATGAAAATTGAAGCATATGTATGTCCACAGATTTGTCAGGTAAAATATGTAGTGTACTAAACTACAGAAAACTGAATATTTTTGTGTGGTACCATTTTTAAAATGGATTTAGTTGTTGATGCAAACCATAAATTTAAACATACAATGGACAATGATCTTTGTATGGAAACAAAAGGACCTCTTTACCAATCCAAGAATGCACCATCTATACTCGCTTATAAGTCTAGTCCAACTGCAAACTACACAGACCCAGATCTGTCATCGCGTCATGCACCAGCAGATCTGGGTCTATTCAGTTTGTTAGGAGTAATCAGTAGAACAAACAACATAGACCCTGATCTGCCACCGCATTATGCAATGGCAGATCAGGGTCTATGTTGTTTGCAGCTGAACTCGACTTTTACAAGAGTATATATGGTATGTATTGATGAAAATGTCATTTTTCGCAAAAGCATCAAAATAGATATCTTTCTAAAATGTACAGTATATTCTTCACATGGTGACTAAGTCTTTAACATTTACAATTTGTAACATTCTTTCAATGGTATATATAAACCTTGTGTAAAATTCTGCCTGGCAAGGTAACATATAAATCTATTTTCATAAATGCCCATGTGGTTTGATCTCAAAGCTCAAACATGTCACATTTGAATTTTGTAGCATACAAATGAAAACTGAGAGGGTACTTATTTTTACACTACACTGCATTCTGAACCATTTCACACAATCATAAATTCACATAGCAATACCTGTTGTGCAGACACATATAGTTAAATTAAGTATTCCCATTGGACATAAGTTCACTCAAAATATGTCAAAACAAGCAAACATAATTGCCCTTAAAGTAAGCATGTTCGATCTTAAAACAACAGTCGAGCAATATCCAACTTTAATTAAGGACTAATGCTCTATGTCATATTAGGGAGCAAAATGTTTCACTTCTCCATCTTTTTGAGATAACTGTGTATTAGGTAGGCAAACACAAATACAGATATAATACTTCAATTGGAAATGCTTTCAGTGATTCATTTTAAATAAAAATTTTCTTAGCAAAATGTTTCTGATTTTCTAATTAAAATGAGGTCAAGACTCTTGCACTTCCTGTTTAACTGTGTTGCCTATTACATCTGTATCTACACTGTTACTGTCCTGGTCATCATCACTTTTTTCTGCACTTTCACTGTTCTCTTTTACTTCATTGGAATGTGATAAACTTGCTCCATTGGTCTTTCTCAAGCCTTGTCTCCTGCCTCTGGGGCTTGGATTGTTGCCCTGTAGCTGTTGCAGTTCTAAGGCAAAGTCTGACATGCCATATTGTTGAGCAATTCGGAGACCTTCATCAAACAGAGATTCTTGCACGAGTTTCTCTCGGTTTGCTGAGTTTAGCAAAGCTTTTGTGGTGAGTTTGAGTTTGAGTTTGTCATCATCAAGTCCATCCCTGGAATCCACATCATCTGCTGCTGAAGACTCACTTTGGAAATTGGAATCTGTAAACAAATCGTATATTATTTTCATTAATAATTTCATAAAAGAACAAGTCAGTGCTGAAACACTCACTATGGATTTCGAATGATCCAGACTCGCAGCACAATGTTTTGAATTGCCACCAGTGACTTGCACTGTGAGCACTCAAGGCTTGTTTCAGCAGGCTTGCAGAATCTTCAATAGAAAGTCAACTTGGAAATTGAGTGTCCACATGCCAGTTTTAAGTTACAGAAATGCTACAACTAGCACCTTGCCAGACACTCTAGTTATTTTTATAGTGGGAAATAATGTGACTAGATGACCCTGGGAACTAGCTACAACAGCCAATATACAAAATCTTACATAAATTGATAAATTGGAAACATTAATATACTGACAGTCTCATTCTATGTAAGAGTTTGTTTAATAGGATCAAAAATGAGTGAGATTTTTTTTAGTCTACAGAATGATAATAGTGATATTAGTGAGAGTAAAAAAATTGTATCATGCTAAAATACCCCACTGATGCAAAGTATTCAATTTCATGTGAACAACTTACTTTATTTTTAAAACAATAGCTGCAAGAGATTCTTGCACTGCTAACTTTTGTCATCTTTTACCTTTTGTTGCTTCTAAATTAGTTTCTCAACTCCTTCACTCTTTCTCTTCCTCCTTTGCATTCACTCATGTGTGATAATCCATAATATTTGTGAAATTGTTTGAGTAGCACACCAATTAATTTATCAGTAATTATGTTCTTGTATGTTATCTGTGCACACTTATACTATAGTATATAAGCCCATGGTCTCCATGAAGGTGAAACCTAGAACCAGATAAAACTTAGTTTTAAAATAAATAATGTTAAAAAGTATTAGAAAAGAGAAGATACAATTGCAAAAGGTTAGACAAGCATTAAGCAAACTATATTGGCGACATTTAACAAGTCACAGATACTATTGCTGACTCGCTAGTGCATAAGTACAGCACCTAGTCATACTGTTTTAGTAGTTATTTATGGTGCCAGTGGAACATATCTGCTCATCTCATAGGACCTACAAGGACAGTGCTGTTAACTAATGCTGGGGTGAGAGCTGATTTTTAATTTCTTTATTCCTTATGTATCAAATTGTCCTTACATAAAAAATTAGTTGTAAAACTGGGCATGGAGGAATGAGAAAATTAATAGTATAAATTGTCCAGCTCTTCATTCCTACAAAAAATGAACTATTTCCAAATCAAGAGTTTGCTTGTTCTCTTCTATACCCAAATTAGAGATTTTTTTTACAAAAGTTACTTTCAAGTTATTTTGTATTTCTTTCCTTACCTCACTTTATTAAATGGAATAAGTGAGTTTACCAAAAATTCTGTTCCACAGGAGAGCATTTTGCTCCTAAGGTTTATGTGAGCAAATGCTTGTTTTAAATATTAATGTTTACTCCATTACATAAATAGTTGATCCTTTCCTAGGGAAAAGACTGTTAATGAACTCTTTTAATATTCTCTCTCTTTCTCTCTCTCTCTCACACACACACACACACACACACATGAACATCCACAAAGTTAAGACTGACCATATATTCAGATTGTTTCACATTATATGGATTTTTCCTCAGAGTTGCAAATATGTAGAGAGATATTCCAAAACTGTTTTTTTTTTAAATTTACAACATTGAAAGTATTTTATTCAATCTCGAATTTCTTTAGAATTTCTGCGTTTATTGCTTAATTATTTTTAAAAATTTCTTTGATAATTAAATATGAAGCAAAGTGAGGGAATGAATTATGGAAAAATGAAGTAAACAAGATGTCCAAATGGGCCTGATATTGCTCCCTTTGCTCATGTAACTGAACAGTTTACCATTTCATCAAGCAAGCTTATGGGGTATTGTAAAAACACATCCTATGTAAACAATCTCCCAAACTTTCTATCATGTTGATTTTATCAATTTTACTACACCCTGACAAAAAAATCTTTATAAAGATAAAGACATAATTAATATGCACAGCCTCTTGCTCATAATCGAAGTCATCCAGATCTTAAATGATAATAATGAAAATAAACCCAACAGATTAAAAATATGCCTTCAAGAGTGGTAACAAGGTTAATCAATCAGATGCAAGATCACCTCATCATATGTTTGAATTCCACTTACTTTCAAAACCACACAAAGACCTTGATTATATTAGCCCATATTCCAATTCTGATCAAAATCTGATACAAATTATTACTTTTTATGACAGTGGTATTAAACTGAACCAATCACATGCAAGATGGACTGGTAAATATGCATATATCTCACTCATTATTCATACTATTCAAGATCTAATGATATAAGCAAATAAACCATGTCAATTAGATACTAGATCAGCTCATTAATATGAGTGGATCTTGCTCATTATGAACCCCATCCAAGATATTGATGATATAAGCCCATATTTTCAAGTGCGATCAAAATCAGATCATAAATATGGCTTTCAGAGGCATAACAAGCTCAGCCAATCAGATGCAAGATCACCTCATTAGTATGTGTGGATCTCAATCATTAACAAAATAGTCTGAAATCCTAATGATATAAGCATTTGTTACAAGTGTCATCAAAATCGGATGAGAAATGTGGCCTCCAGAGTGGTAACAAGCTCAGCCAATCATATGCAAGATCATCTCAGTAGTATGCATGGATCTCGCTCATTATCAAATTCATTTGATACTTTAATGATATTTGCATATATTCCAAGTTGATCAAAATTGGATCAGAAATATGGCCAAAAAACAGGTAGCAAGGTTAACCAATCTGATGCAAAATCACCTCAATTATGTAACTGATCTTGCTCATAACTGAATTCGTGCAATATTTTGAGGATATAAACCTATGTTCCAAGTTTGACTGAAATCAAATCAGAAATATGGACTCGAGTGGTAACAGGCAATTGTTGATGGAGAGACATATATGATGCATGATTCAAGACACACAATTGATGTTGAATGATGGTCGCGTAGCTATACGATAGACTCCCCAGTGATGTAATTTCACATGGTAAAAATAACCCACTCTTTAGTCTTGCAACATGTCATCTTCAGCATTTCTGTGACTTCAAACTGGACAGTGGAAACTCAGTTTCTAAGCTGGCTTTCTACTGAAGACTATGTGACCTGCTGAAACAAGTGAGGTACTAGCAGCACTTCAAAATAAATCACGCAGTCAGTTTAATAGAATAACAGTGAAACCTTTAAGACTGTAACTGCAGTAAACTTAAATGCCACATCAAAGCTATCAATCGCCAAAAGTCCTGCAAATTATGCCATGGAATGCTGGAAAGTGAACTTGTTCATTTTATCAGTATAAAACCATACCAAATTTGGTTGAAATACAACTATTTCCAGTAAAGTCATCTTGCAGAAACCAGAATTAGGAGATGGGGCAATCAAGGGCCATAACTTTTCTAAATAATGAATAAGAAGGCTCAAAATTGAACTCAATTTAGATCTCATCAGCAAAAAAGATGCAAACCAAATTTTTTTGAAATTCCACAATTCTCAGTAAAAGATATCTTGCAGAAAACAAACTGTTCATAGATGGACAGGCAGCTGAATGGGCAGCCAAATGGACAGAAAATATAATAACTACAGAACTCCACTAACTTCATCAAGCAAGGCACTAATAAGAATTCTTGTATTCCAAATTATTCACGCAAATATAATCTTAACCCCCAAAACAGGTTACAGCAATGTACATTTAATTTTCCTGCAATTGAGTCTAGTCAGTAACAGGTTTAGACTGTCACTGATGTTGCTGATGCATGACATTATATGATGGATCATTTAGTGAACAAATATACAAGCCTAAATGATGGCTCCCCAATTTTTTTTTTTTAAAGTTACTGCCTTACAAGATTTAGCATGCTCTCATTGGGGACTGAAAAGTACAAAATTGCTAAATCTAAACCTATAGGTCAAGAGACAAGAGTCACTCAAAAGGACTGAGGCTCTACTGGCCAAAAAGAATGTCCAGGAATTCAAGATAAGATCATTTCTTCCTTTAAACTGTTCAGTGTTGAAACCATCTCTGATATTCTTCAATGATGACAAGATTTTCAAATTAGCTGCTGTGGTGGGAATTATGGAGGTCAGATTGGCACCATTTTATAGTAGGAACAACAAGACATCATAAGAAGTCTTCTGGTGGAAACCCCATGTTGATATCACTTTCTGTTTTGGAGGAGTAATGATAACAAGATTTTTCAAGATGACTGCCATGGTGGTCATATTGGATCAACTAGACATCATAAGAAGTCTTTTGGTGAAAGCACACTGTCAATATTACCAGCCATCTAGGAAAAATAGTGATAATTAGATTTTCAAGATGACATCTATGGCAACCATATTGGAAGTCAGATCGGCACCATTTTCATTTAGGACCAACTAGACATCATAAGAAGTCTTTCTGTGAAAATACCATGTTGATATGACCATCCATTGAGGAGGAGTAGCAATAACAAGATTTTTAATCTGGCTACTGTGGTGGCCATACTAGATGTCTAAGCAGCACCATTTTCATTTAGGACCAACTAGACCAATGGATTGAAAAGTGAGTGTAAAGTTTCATGGTAATCCTCCAAGAAGTTCAGGAGGAGTAGTGATAACAAACTTGTGCAAACAGACAGATGGATGATGGACAACAGACCATCCCATAAGGTCTCTTGGTCTTCGATCAGTAGAGCTAAAAAGGAATACTCAAAGGAAGATATCTGAAAGCTAGAAACCATCTCCATCCATACCATAACTATCATTCAAGGAATTATCTCCCATGCTAAAGTTCATGCTTGCACTGCAATGAAACAAAAAATGAATTGATTAGCTTCAATGTGAGAAAAAAGTTCGAATTATTCAATATCATCAGAATTAAACATGGTAAACATCAGGCCTATATTGGTTAAAAATGATCCAATTTGGTGTATGCAATCTACTATACATCACAAAGTTGTGTGAGCAGAGAATTCTCTTCAATTTCATTACAAATTTAAATTTGTAAAAAAATTATGAAAGATAAATAGAAATATGATGGATATTTAACTAATGGATAAATCATGAAAATTTTAAGTCACTAATATGCTGAATATACCTAGTCTTGAAAATTTCATGATGCTAAAATTATGATTCAATTGTATTTAACTTACAATCTTCATGAAATATTTAAGAATATATTTTATTCTCATCCTGATGGAGATCTTACTAAAAGTTAATATTTCAAAAAGGCATCAGCTACTTGGACTATGATGATGCAGTTTGCTTTGTGATTATTAAGTCTAATAATGAGATTTTCCATAAGCTAACACTGCCCCTGTAGAGCTAGTTGTGCACTGGTGAGAAAACTAATCCTTCATTATTCATCTGTGTTGGATATGAAAATTCCTCCCTCAGGATCAGCATTCTGTATCAGACACTCAGTAAAGCCTCATGTCTGACACAAAATTCTGACCCTCAGGTGGAATTTTTCTATTCTACACAGACATATATGAAGGATTCTATTGGTCTTGATATCAAATGATGCAGGTGTAACAAAAAAGCCAACCTTTGTTTCCGCAAGATTTCCCGCTGCTCATTAAGCAACTGCAAGTGTTTGCTGGTAATTTCTTCAACAGATGTCTCAAGTTGCTGTACAAGGGCTGAATTTTTGTCTTTCTGTGCCTTTTCAATTTCTTGCTTAATTTCCTCTTGACGAACCAAGATCTCAGAAAGTTCCTTGTTGATGGCAGCCAGCCTATCCTATATGAAATTGATCCATCCATCAAACCATTATATTTAAAATTGTGAAAATAAAGTTGTATACATCTATTTTAAAATAAGAAAATTCTATCAAGCTGAAACTGGATAGTTTTATGCAGACAAATTAAATAGGATAAAATTTAAATACTCCATACTTATTTCTTGTTGTCATTAGTATGCATTGAATTTCTGTATATTTTTTTTTTATCTCTATGGTTCTTTCATTTTCTCAGTTCAAAAACAATTTAGAAATTTGACTTTTTGAATTAAATCCATGATTTTCTTTAAAATTAATCAATAAGATGATTTATGATGTCAAAAGTAATATTCATATACAGTGTACAGAGTGATAAATTTGAACCCATAAGCTTGTCTTCAAGTTTAACATCTTCCCTCAAATTTAGGCAAATGTTTTAATTTTTAGAAACCATGTATAATCCTTCCAATATTGTTTCTCCACTTCATAAATAAACATTTAATTGCAACTTGTCATGCATGCACAACAAAAGACTCTAATGTGACCAGTTTCTTCCTATCTGACTGGAAAAACCCACAACCCTTTAGGAAAATCAAACAAGTGGGTTTTCTTACCCTGAAATAGGACCAAATTTGTATTTTTTTCATGAGTCGGGAAGACTGAAGTTAGTTTTATTTATTTCTTTCTTGCTCATATGTACCATTGTCTGATTTACCTTAAGTCCCTCAGTCAATCCTGAAGCCACTCCTTGACTCTCAGAACCGTTATGGTAAGGGGAAAGATCTAAGCGAGGCCTCTTGGCACTGGGTAGTGTGAGCTGTTCAGACGCTCTGCAATAAATATAAAAATAATTCTAACAAAAATGTGAATGTATAGAGAATCATACACAAAATTTTCATTAGATATAAAACAATATGAGTAATTAAAATGTTAGCAGCTGTTTACAGCAAGTGGCATATTGGTATATTCAACTAGTTTTCTAACATTTCGTGTCTAATGAATGCCTGTTTGAGATTACACACCTGCATGGACTCCAGAGTTCCTCAAAGACATTGCTATGTGACACTGCTAGGTGTAATGTGATTGTCAGATACATAGTATGTGATGTTTTGGCTGCTTGTTTGAGATTGTTTTTATTACACACCTGTATGGACTCCAGAGTTACTTGATGACATTCCTATGCGACACTGCTAGGTGTAATGTCATTGTCAGACACATGGTATGTGATGTTTTGGTTGCCTGTTTTGAGATTGTTTTTATTACACACCTGCATGGACTCCAGAGTTACTCAAAGACATTACTATGTGACACTGTTAGGTGTAATGTCATTGTCAGACACATAGTATGTGATCTTCTGGCTGCCTGTTTGAGATTTATTACACACCTGTATGGACTCCAGAGTTACTTGATGACATTCCTATGCGACACTGCTAGGTGTAATGTCATTGTCAGACACATGGTATGGTTGTGGCCCTCATGAAAGTAAACATTATATGTAATACTCATACAGCTTCCTTAACTCTCTTTCTTACTGGTAATTGATCAATACAAGATTCTACCTCTGACCTTCACTGTTGTATATTTACATGGACAGTACATTTGCTAACAAATCATCAATATAGTAACTCTGTTTCAGCCAGATCTGAATGAATACTTAATTACGCTGTAATAACTCTGCATAGCCATGTGTTGATTTGATAATGGCTCTCATAATTAAACATGAATTAACAAAGGTGTTGCTTGTCAATGGAATATAACCTGCCAATGGAATCTCAGTGGAATAAAACCTGTCAATGGAATATAATGTCAATGGAATATAACCTGCCAATGGAATGTCAATGGAATAAAACCTGTCAATGGAATATAACATGTCAATGGAATATAACCTGCCAATGGAATAAAACCTGTCAATGGAATATAACCTGCCAATGGAATGTCAATGGAATAAACCTGTCAATGGAATATAACATGTCACTGGAATATAACCTGCCAATGGAATGTTAATGGAATAAACCTGTCAATGAAATAGAAATGCCCTTGTACACAAGGATTATTACAATCACCATGCAACTGTACAAGGATGATTACAATCACCATGTAACCTCTCTTTCTTTCTCTTTCTCTCTTGCCCTAGCACACCATTGCCAACATAACACACTCTAATGATCTTACACACTGACACAATGTTATGCTCTCTCTCTCTCTCTCTCTCTCTCTCTCTCTCTCTCTCTCTCTCTCTCTCTCTCTCTCACACACATTCCCTCATAACAATAAAAGTCTTCAAGCCATTCTTTTATTTTTTTATTGTAATTAGATTCATGTGGGTAATGTTGCTGTAGGAATATGGGTTGCATGTAACTTTCACCATCTTAATCACCCATTTGGATATTGGATGACTAGAGGAAGTATCTATCTGCAATGCACAGAGGCTTGTTAGTTATTATTAATTATTCATGATTTGTTGTTTGATACAAAAAAGGGTTATTTACAGGAATAGAGGCATGTATGAGCAAAATGATACAACAAAATGTACCTTTTTTTTTTACATAACTATGGGTAGGCTGGCTGGTTTTGTTTTTTATTTGTGTGGGTTTTTACAGCATTTTTAACACATTATTGGCTATATCATGTCATGGAAAATGGGAGCTAAGTACCTTTCCCAAGGACACACAGAGACAGCCAACCTGGGCTGGTATCAAACCCACGACCCTTTGATTACAAGTCTGACACTCTAACAATTAAAGTACCATGACTTCCAGGCTGGCAGGTATCATCGATCATGTAGATATTTTTCATACACAGTCACTACCCAAAATTAAAATTACTTTTGATATATAATTTTCGTCCTCTGGGGGAGTGTATGAAAAATTACATGAATTATGGTAGTTGCATTCAATTGACTGCCAAACACTGCATTCAGTTGCAAGTCAAAAAAAGTAATAACTCTTATAAAAACTGGGGGGAGTAAAGTGCTTTGTCAATATACACATCTTCAGGTGGCGACCATAAAGTTTACCAAGTTTCATGCCAATCCATCATAAACTGGTAATAGATGCATTAATGACATTGTGTTTTAAAGTGCATTGAGCTACAAGACAAAATGGGCAACAGTGCTAAAACTGTGATTTGTTGACATGTGCATTTTCAGGTGATGACTATAACACTTACTAAGTTTCATGCTGATCCATTAAATAAATGTAAAACAAGTTGCATTCACAAGATTTTGTCATACATTGCATTCAGCTGCAAGTCAAAATGGGCAAGAATTCTTTAAAAAATTATGGGAGCAAAATGATTTGTTGATATGGGTTCTGCTCTACAGTTTCATGCTTTGCTGCAATAGGGTTTGATTTTTAAAGAAAATTTCCCATGTTTTCTCACTGGTTATCCTAGTTATTTCAAAAAGACCTTGTATATCTTAGGTATTGTTAAAATAACTTGTAATTCCCATTATGTCGGTGTATGATTGATGGGTGTAAGTTGGATTAAAAAATATACAGCTTGGCCTTACTTCAGATGTGAACCTCTCAAAAGACTGCTAGCTCCACTTGGTCATTTTCACTTAATGACTTCAAAGGTAAATTGGAAAAAAATGAGTGGATAACTTTTTAAAATATTTTTAAATATATTTTACAATTCATTTATTGCACTTTTAGAAGCTGGTATTATCTACTCTGGCAAAATTCATTTTCCCTTTTTTAATTACTGCTCAAGTTAGTGTACTTTGGACTAGTTCATGCTCATATTTATAGCACATGGGAGCAGTCATACTGATCAGCTGTCTGCTTTAGATAGTGTATAGTTTCCATAATTACACATGTAAAGAAATTTAAGTCACAGAACATTGAAGTAGCATAGAGGTATACCAACATTCTCTCCATTGTGCATGTTGCCAATACAAACAACTTCACCATATATCAGTCCCTCACTCAGAAGTACATAATAACTAGATTGAAACCATGTACATCTCAGGTGATGACCTTTAAATTTACCAAGTTTCATGGCAATCCATAAAAAACTGCAGGACTAATTGTACTAACAAGATTATTTGCTGGACCTTCTGATCGACAGACGAACATGACAATAGCTACAGAGGCAGGGGTATAACAAAGCAAAGCTTAATATTAGTTAACATTCATGAAACTTAAGAGGAGTTTAACTCTGTACCTGGAATGTCCTTTGGAGTAATGATAGCCACTATCACGCACAACTTGTCTTGCTAATGGAAATAAATCCTCCCGCCGTGTCATAAGAGTTGGAATGTGTCTACATAGCTGAGCAGCAGCCTCATTTACTGAGATCTGAAAAGCACAGAGAATTTAATGTCGCACCTCGTACATATAGCAAAGCTTTTGTGATTTTGACATTTTCCACAAAGATTTGCAAAAATAAATCAATCATGCTGTTAAATCAAGCAGGAAAGATTCAACACTTATTGGCTGTAGGGTGATATTAGCATCTGCCAGCTGGTCCAACGCAGATAATTTTCTGGTTGTGTTGACAAAAATTTGAAGTAGCTGGATCCTGTGGGCAGCTCAAAATGTTACAAGCTTATGCAATGCAAATCTGCTGGACCAGTATATGTTCTAGAGTACCAGGAACATTTCAAACTTACTGGTCCTTCAGGGAATGGGGGAGCATTGTTGTAGGGACATTTCTTATTTCTGAATGTAAGCTCTATGACGATGAGGATGATGATGATGATGATTATTATTATTATTATTTGTAGGAACTACAATTCTGTTCCACTTACACATGCAGTGATTTCCCTTGTTATCTGAAATTGAAACTTAACCAATGTAGCACACTCTGGAAAATGTTTCTAAATAATATATAAACTTTGCCCAGTTTGATGTAATACTAAGTCCTCATCCTGATACATTCTGAATAATTTCTCCTGACAGATAAAACCAGGATTGTGTTCATGGAACTTGAATGTCCTGCCACAGTGACTGAAATGTAAAACTTAACCAGGCAGATGGATGGTCATGGGAAAAACACTCTGCCCCTTCAATCACATTCACAAATGGATGGACAAGGGTAACACTTTCCGCCCCTTCAACCACAATGATAGATGGATGGACAAGGGTAACTCTCTGCCACTTCAACCACATTTATAGATGGATGGACAAGGGTAACAGTCTCTCCCCTTCAACCACATTCCTAGACAGATAGATGGACAAGGGTAACACTCTGCACCTTCAACCACATTTAGAGATGAATGAAGAAGGGTAACACTCCCTGTTTCTTCAACTACATTCATAGATGGATGGACAAGGGTAACACTCTGCCTCTTCAACTACATTCATAGATGGATGAACAAGGGTAACACTCTCTGTCCCTTTAATTACATTCATAGATGGATGGACAGGGCTAACACTCTCTGTTCCTTCAACCACATTCATAGATGGATGAACAAGGGTAACACCCTCTTTCCATTCAATTACATTCACAGATGGATGGGCAAGGGTAACAGTCTCTCCCCTTCAACCACATTCATAGATACCACATTCACAGATGGATGGACAAGGGTAACAGTCTCTGCCCCTTCAACCACATTCATAGATACCACATTCACAGATGGATGGACAAGGGTAACAGTCTCTGCCCCTTCAACCACATTCATAGATACCACATTCACAGATGGATGGACAAGGGTAACAGTCTCTGCCCCTTCAACCACATTCATAGATACCACATTCACAGATGGATGGACAAGGGTAACAGTCTCTGCCCCTTCCACTGCATTCATAGTGGGCCATAAAAACATTCTTCTTTGTTATTTTAAACTTGGCACATGTACACTCACCTCATGTAAAGACATTGGCCTTTCATTTTTACGTTTGGAATCAAATCTTCCATAGATAGCAGCATATTTTCTTAATTCTTCCATTCTGTTTGGCTCATCATCTGTCATCTGCATCACCATCTGCAACAAGAATTTCGTTTCTGTATTATCCAAAAATATACCCACTATCATCTTTTATAATTAATTACAACAATTTTGCAATGCTACCAATTTTGTTTTCATGTTTATAATATTCTTCTAATTTTCTGCTGATAAAATTATACCCATAAACACAAATCTCCTTGCAAATATCAGCACATTTGGAGTAACAGAGAAAATACAGACTGGCATGGACAACTGACACCAATGCAATGAGAGTTACAAGTCTTGCAAAGAGATATGCCATGACAGCTGATTCAGGCTGGTCTGGACAGGATTTGAACCCGTTACTTACTGGTTGTGAGTCTAACTTAATGACTAAGCCACCATATGGAGGAAGGAAATATTACTGCAAATTTTTTCCTCTAAGATTCACTGAAACAATTCTCAGAATTAATCAGATTCCTTGTTAAATCTGAATAAAAAGAGTGGTAACCAATGAGTATTAACAAAGTTTCATTTTGCATACTTCCAAAATTCTAAGATTGCAATTTGTTTTCTTCATTTGTTACTTATTTCTCACACAACTTCAAACTGACTTTGATATAAGTAACAGAAACCAGAATGTAATCAATGATTACACAGCATACCTCCATGAAGCTTATAGTAGTCCCCAGCAGCCACTATAAGTATTAATTACCATGCAGAAAATAAATTCAGTCATAAAGTACACTCTTTTCTATAGAATCAAAATTCTTTTCTATAGAATCAAAGTAGAGGTATTATTATGAGTTTATAAAAACCAGACTCATTATTACTTCTTTTATTTTTCAAATCCATGCACATCAAATCTGCTTCTGAAGCTATTATCATTGTCCACCCTAAAATCCAGATATGACTGATGTGGAAGTCACAGGCTTTGAGTAAACTTGGAGTGACAGCTAGTACGACCACAATTACAAATGTAGTTCATGCACCTGTAATACCTTGATTAGTCAGTACAGCTGAAGCCTCATATGCAATGCATGCAGTCACTCTAATTTACTATCTATTCATTCACCATACAATACATACTTAACATGTTGAGGGTAACCCATGATAATATACAATGCATATGGAAAATTTACCACTGAATAATCATATTTATTCCTACTTTCAACTGCACTGGTTAGAAAGGGCCTTCTGAGTAGTTTAGGATATATATATATATAATAACATGGAAAGATCTACATAGTAATGAGGTAACAAAACACACCTGCCAACTCCTTGAGAGGCAAAAGTGTAATCCAAGTGGATAAAAAGAGGAAACCAAGCACAAAAAGTGTAATCTACATATAACATGCTATAAATTCTACAAAATTAGAGAAAACTGAACAGTTTTCTTTTCTGCTAACTTGAATCAACAGCTAGTTTCAGTTCTTTTAAAAAATGGACACAACCTAAGTGGATTAGTACAATTTAAACCAATGATTTTGCCTTTTTCATTATCAAATGATCTAACACAAATGAGGAAAAACTTTTTGTCATTGTAATTACAACTCCCATCAGTAGCAAAACTGTGTGGTCCAATTTTTATGGCCTCTGCTATTTTCTGTTAATCTTTTGATAAACACAAAACAATATTAGATGTTTTTATTCTTGCATATGCATATTTTTCTGCAATTTTGGAATCTGTGAACATTCGTTTAAACAAAGGACCAGCATGGTCTGCTACTGCTAGGGGAAGTCCATGTTCTATTAAGAGCTCTGTAAATAACACCTCTGCATTTCTCACACTGGTGTCCACACTTGAGTTTTGCTGTACCTTAGTCTTTAAATTAGTGAGATAAGCTAATTTGACCTGCTATTTTGTTTTCAAGTCTTTCTACATCAAATTTACCACCATGATCGATCATAAAATCCATTCCACAGAGTCTGTATTGGGCATGATAATGCCATAGACTGGGGCGCTATATTATGTCATTTATGTATTCCCCTTTAAATCTTTGGCGGATTCTATTTTTTTTCTTTTTTTAATGTATATGAAGCTGCTTTAAGTCTCATGTAAGATATGGTCTAGGGTTTGAGTCTCATGTAAGATATGGTCTAGGGTTTGAGTCTCATGTAAGATATGGTCTAGGCTTTGAGTCTCATGTAAGATATGGTCTAGGGTTTGAGTCTCATGTAAGATATGGTCTAGGCTTTGAGTCTCATGTAAGATATGGTCTAGGCTTTGAGTCTCATGTAAGATATGGAAGATATTAGCACAAGATTTAGGCATGAACATGGTTTGTAAAAATATTTTGCTCCTGCAAATCCTGTGAAGTAGAGTAACCTTCATCACTATGAAGCTGCTGAATGACCTGAGAAGGTAGCCTGCTGTGCTTCTTATATGGATCCCACCAGGTTCAACTGAGCCCTTTGGGATGAAACATCTCTGAGATAGAAGATAGAGAATGTTGTTTCTGACCTCCTTTCCACAGCTTGGGTGTCTGGGAGGTTACACTCACTTGTTTTGCTAGTGGTGATTGCCCTAACCTTGTGAGTTGATATGCGTAGAAAATTCATTTGGGTTGGGTTAATTCCTTATAAGCAAAGTGGGTAAACCATCATATCAAGGATGATAAGAGTCCCTTCTTTCTTTTAGTTGTAAGAACAAGCAAGATCTCCCTCTTCAGATTGGCTCTGTTCACTCCAAGTACCACTTCTGAGCTATTACAGGGTTATGCAGATGCCAATGGGGCAAAGGGTCCAAGGAAGATAGGGGTTTCAAGACAAAGGACTGAGTCCTCATGAGCAGGAGTCTGTTCTTGGCAAAGAATACATAGGCCATCATGAATTAAATCAAACCATCATGGCGGAACTGCAGATAGTTCGAACTGACAAACAAACAAATGCATGTATCTCACTGATCCTGCCTGCTGTGGCTAGAATGACTAGGAAGCAGGTTTTGTATGAGACAGGAGACACGGAGACTCTAGACAGTGGTTGGAAAGTTTTATTTTTATCACATCACAACCCATTGAAGATTCCATTTTCAGACAAAGGGCTAAAACCTTTGGACGAGATAAGTCAATGTTCACAAAAAGGTCGAAAAGGTATTTCTTCTGGCATATATGCTCTCTTCCATGATGTCAAAACATGTCTGAATTTGTGGAACTGTAAACCTTGATAGTGATGGGAGCTAACTTACCCTCAAAGAGCCACTGGAGGAAGTTGGCCATCTGTGGCACCAAGGCTTTTAAAGGAAAGATTTGTTTCTGCTCACAACACTGGAAGAAAACTTTCCACTTCACCACTTATACAGTGGGCCTTCTTGCCTGAGCAATTCTGTCCACTACTTGTTCTGAGAACTTTTTTCTTGTCAGGGCTTGCTTAATACGTGACAGGTGTGTAGCATGATTCTAGCATGAACAGTGCCAGAAAAATGAAAGTCAAACACATAATCTGACCTGTATGTGAAGTGTAAAATATGAGCCATAATGACCTACTTTTGCAGTGATAGTGTACTGCTCATCACGCTGCATCCCCTCACCAAGTTTTATTATTCTAGATAGGACAATATGTACATAGCAAGCAAAAAATCTGTGTTCATGAGCTAAATGTAAACACTTATCCTAAGCTGTTAAAATGTGAAATATAGGTCATAGTGCTCTTCTTTTGTTGTAAGAGTGAAGTACAAATAGAGATGCATACAACCATTTAGTTTGATGATTCCAGCATGAACAATGTATGAGAAATAAACTTAAAACAAAATTTATCCAAAGTCAGTAAAGCATGAAATGTTGGTTAAATTCACCTAATTGTGTGATGATGGTGTAGTACTCACCATGAAGCATCCCCTCACCAAATTTCATGATTCAAGGTATAACAGTATGTATACAGAGTGCAAAAAACTTATGTGATCATAAGCTGAATGCAAAACTTAACCAAGAACATACCAATAATGTGCATTTACAAAGTTAGTCTCCTTTGCCCCCTCTCCAAAGGTAAAGTGCTACAAAATCCACTCCAAACTGTTACCTAGGACCATGGAAGAAAGAATGGTTTAGACGCAGTGAAGCTGTACATATGTATATGCTTTGATATGTGCAGATGCCAACACCTACACTTGGGGTAGTACCATAGCTCCCCTATACTTCACAGAGGCTTGCTAAAGAAGTGTATGGACATGAATACTTTCAGCAGTAACTTCACCTACCTGAATCTCTCTACTGATGGGTTTCTTCATGTTCATTTTCTTTGGCTCAAAAGTGGGCAGGGTTTTGGCAAGTTTGACAGCTGCTTCAGCTAATGCCTGGATTTGGGTCTCAAGGAGAACAGGGGATGGTATTGGCGATGACGAGGTTGAGAGTTCTTTCTCAATCTGATTTAGCTGAAGACAAGAAAAAAAACAATGAAAAAAGTTACAGAGCTGAAGAAAAAGGAAAAGCTTTTTTCCTGGAAATGAATTTTTCATAAAACTGTAGGAAAATCCAACATTTTCTTTCATATCTTATGTAAAAGTCTGGACAACATATAACTTTATCACCTAGCAAAGTTTTTAACCTGTCCCAGCTTAACAAACATTCCATATTATCAGCATCCAGACACACATTTTGGAGGGAAACTATTTACTGAATAGTCTTTATATTCTTTTGCAGCAGGGTAATGAAAAGGAAAAATGTCATATCGTTTGATTTTCTTGGCAAAAGATAACTTTAAAAAAATTTAAGTCTTAGGTAATAACAATATACAGAATTCAGGTTTTGTGGTCAAAGGAACTGTAAACTTAAATTTCTACTGACCTACCAAAGATATAAAAATTCCATCAATGAAACATCACTATATTCATGCAGCTACTGTTGAAAATTTTACTGATTTAAATGTGTCAATCTGTCTGTGAGATTTGCATCTGTTATAACTAGAATAACTGACATCTGGCATGATGCTGCTATTGTATTTAAAGTAAGACAGTTCTTCTGAATGCACACATAACTTTATGTGTGTACAGGTGTGTGTATTTGGGGGTGTACACACAATTTTATGTGTGTACAGGTGTGTATATTTTTGGGTGTACCCATGACTTTATGCACGTACAGGTGTGAGTATTTGTGTGTGTACACATGACTTTATTCGTGTATAGGTGTGAGTATTTGTGGGTGTACACATGACTCTATGTGTGTACAGATGTGAGCATTTGTGGGTGTACACATGACTTTATGTGTGTACAGATTTGAGTATTTGTGCACCGTATTTAAACTCTAACAGTATGGTAACTGGACAAATGACCTCAGATATGTATTGTCTCTACTATTTATCACTTTTTTGTGAAAGATACTACTTCTTTGTACTCAATGTGCATGTGTTAGTGTGTGAAAATGTGAGAAACAGAGCCAGAAAAAAAAGTGGGGGTGGGGGTATATGAAAAGAATGGTAGCTTAGCAGAGACAACTAGCCAGCAGTACTTGTACCGTATGTACTCGCTTATAAGTTGGGTCCAACTGCAAACTGCATAGACCCAGATCTAACATTTCATAATGCACCAGCAGATTTGGGTCTATGCAGTTTGTTAGGAGAAATCAGTAGAACACACAACACAGACCCTGATCCGCTGGTGCATTATGCATTGTAAGATTAGGGTCTATGTTGTTTCCAGTTGGACTCAACTTATAAGTGAGCATATACTGTATGTTGTTACTCCTACCATCATTATTTCCAGTTGTGGAGAGGTTTGGTTTGGTTTGGTTTTTATGGGTTTAACACCATTTTTCAGCACATGATATGCTATAGATGGTGGCCAGTATATCTGGTATAGGAAGAACCCAGGAAAATCCCGGGAAGAACCACCGACCCACGTGAAGCTACTGGCAAGCTTTCTCACATAACCACATTGGCCGAGCCCAGGACTCAAACCCACGTGGACAGAGGTGAGATGGCAGTGATCGGTAAAGGCGAGCGCCTTAGACCACTCGGCCACCCGGGTCTTCTTTGTGGAGAGGTTGAACAATGAGGTTTAGTTCGTGAAAGTGGCCACATTAGTAATCTTTGATGCCAACTAATGTGGGATTTAATTCTGCAGCTTTATACTCTTTCTGAGTGTGTGTGAGAGAGAGAGAGAGAGAGAGAGAGAGAGAGAGAGAGAGAGAGAGAGAGAGAGAGAGAGAGAGAAAATGAGAGATTGTTAGCCAAGTACAAAGAACTAACCTGTGGCATGCTGCTAATACTACCACTACTGTTTTCAGCTGTAGAGAGGCTGGAAGGTGAGGTGGAGTTTGTAGTGTGGACCATGCTGGACATCTGTGGTGCCCATGGAGAGTTTGCACGTAGATTTGAGGATACAGAGTGCACTGGAAACACAGGCCCTAAATTACTCTGTTCTTGTATACCTGTTTCCATTTTAATGGCAGGTGGCACTGGGTTAATGCTGGGGACCAAAGCAGATGAGGGACCCTGGAATGCTGCTGATAAAGAAATGACAACCTAAGTAAATATGCATTGTAACATTTAACACCCATTTCTTTGCATAACCTGAGAATGAAGATTATGACATAACCTGAGAATGAAAATTATGACATAACCTGAGAATGAAAATTATGACATAACCTAAGAATGAAAATTATGACAGAAATATGGCCTAAACAAACCAAGTAGTAGATCAATTATGTAACTTAGCAAAATGTTAAAACAAAAATTTAAAAAACTGGTTTGTAAAACACATGTCCCAGCTGCAGACAAAAATGTCAAAGTTCCCAAAATTAAAAACTAACAATCTGAAAAACTACTATAATGGTATGAAAATCTAATCAGGTTTTTCAAATATACATACAAGCATACATACCAGATTTCAAATCATCAACCTCAAGTAGTCTTTGCTTGATTGTGCTTAACAATATTTTCATAAAAAAAAGTCAAAGAAAAAAAAAAGTTCAAGGACATGTAAATAAATTTAAAATTGCTGTAATGGCCTCAAAATCTAAATTGGATATCAATTTATGACCATAATGAAAGAATGTTCAAAATTTCATGCCTCTAAGTTTTATAGTTTTTGTGGGTGAGAAAATACTGAATAGCAACAGATCGTACAAGTTCAGTCACTAATATTTTGCAAGATTCATGTGGAAAACTAATTAAAAAAAGTTAATATACTTCAATATCTCATTATGAAATATATAACAAGATTCCCTTGAAGGGACTGATGCTCTACTGGCTGAAAACAATTTCCAGGAATTCATGATAAGACTATTTCTTCTTGTTAACTGCGGAGTGTTGAAACCATCCTTGATATTCTTGAATGAAAACAAGATTTTCAAATTAGCTGCATTATTTTCATTTAGGACCAACAAGATGTCATAAAATCTCTTCTGGTGGAAAACCCATGTTGATATGACTTTCTGTTTGGAGGAGCAACTATAACAAGATTTTCAAGATGGATGCTATGGCAGTTATATTCACTATTCCTATTTAGTGATAACTAGACACCATAAGAAGTCTTTTGGTGAAAGCACAATGTCAATATGACCAGCCATGTAGGAGAAGTGGTAATAACAAGATTTTCAAGATGGCCATTATGGCAGTCATATCAGAAGTTGGATTGGCACCATTTTCATTTATGACCAACCAGACATCACACGAAGTCTTTCAGTGAAAACCCCATGCAGATATGACCATTCATTCAGGAGAAAGTGATAACAAGATTTTCAAGACGGTCACTGTAGCAGGCATAATGAATGTCTGTATAGTACCATTAGGATCAACTAGACATAAGTTGTTCAGTAAAAACTCCATCTTGATATGACCATCCATTCAGGATGAGTAGTGATAACAATATTTTCAAGATGACTGCTGTCGTGGCCATATTGAACATCAGATCAATGCCATTTTCATTTTGGACCAACTATACATCATAAGAAGTCTTCAGGTGAAAACATGGCAATATTACTTTTCATTCGGAAGGATTAGCAATAACAAGATTTTCAAGACTGCCATATCGGACATCAGTTTGGCACCATTTTCATTTAGGACCAACTAGACATCATAAGAAGTATTCTTGTGAAAACCCCATGGCAATATTACTTTTCATTCAGGAGGATCAGGAAAAACAAGATTTTCAAGATGGCCACTGTGGCAGCCACACTGGACATCAGATTGGCACCAATTTCATTTAGGACCTACTAGACATCCTAAGAAGTCTTTCAGTGAAAACCCCATGTTGATATGACTATCCATTCAGGAGGAGTAGCGAAAAGAAGATTTTCAAAATGGCCACTCTGGTAGCCATATTGGCCACCAGATCAGCACCATTTTGATTTAGGACCAACTAGACAACATAAGAATTCTTCTGGTGCAATATAACTTTCACTTCAGGAGAAGTAGCGATAAAAAGATTTCCAAGATGGCCACTATGGCAGCCATAGTGGACATCAGATCAGCATCATTTTCATTTAGAACCAACTAGATATCATAAGAAGTCTTTTGATAAAAACCCCATGTTGATATGACCATCCATTCTGGAGGAGTAGTGATAAGAAGATTCTCATGATGGCCACTGTGGCAGTCATATTGGATGTCCGAGTGGCACCATTTTCATTTAGGACCAACTAGACCAAGGGATGAATGTGTTTGTAAAGTTTCATTGCCATCCTCCAAGTAGTTTAGGAGGAGTAGTGATAACAAACTTGTGCAAGATGCCGGACAACAGACCATTCCATTAGCCCTTCTGGTTTATGACCAGTAGAGCTAATAAAAAATACTTACTCTGTATAAAAGCAAAGATTTATCCAAGTTTCTTGTTTTAAACATTTTTGCTTATATTTCTAACAACTCACAGTTAGTACTCTTGAAAAAACCACTAGGATCATGGAGTGGTATTTTTGGAAGCAACTTGAACCGTTATAAAACTAATCCACTACAAATCTATAACTGAAACTATTCTGACCAATTGAAAGGTTGTGTTTGCACACTTTGAATATGGTTTCCATGGTGATAGTAACATTAGTTACTTAAAATGGAGTGAAGTTGTTACAATGGAGCACTCAGGGCATCTGCAGAACACCAATGAATGTGGAAGGGCAACCACATTTCCATTGAAGTTCCAACTCTGGGGATCACACAGACTGTAGAAGTAAAAAGTTAGTGCCTTAAACAATGCATTATCCAAATCCATTGTTCACAAATTTTTACCCAAATCCATTGTTCACAAATTTTGAATACTGTTATACCTTGTTGCTTGTGCAGTTTTTTTTAGGATATTAGCACTGGATCTTGTCAAGAATCCTAAAATTATTTATACAGCAGTTTTCAAAAACGAGGGAGTTCCTGGCAGGTTTTCATACATTTATGAGAATCAAGGACTCTGACTTTCCCCCTACTGAGTAAATTTAATTTAACTAAATTCCACTGTAACAATATCATGCTCCTTGTGAGGTACATCCAGAAGCATATTCTGTATAAAATGTAGCAAATTCTGTACAAAATGTAGCAAATTCTGTATAAAATGTAGCAAATTCTGTAAATATAGCAAATTCTGTAATAAATGTAGCAAATTCTGTATAAAATGTCTTAAAATGTGTTAGAATAGGAATTATACCTTCAACTGCATAGACCCAGATTTGCTGTCACATAATGCACAGCAGATTTGGGTCTACCATATATACTCACATATAAGCTGGGTCCAAATGCAAACAACATAGACCCTGATTTGCCGTCGCATAATGCACCGACAAATCAGAGTCTATGTTGTTTGTTTTACTGATTAGTCCTTACAAACTGCATAGACCCAGACCTGCCAGCGCATTATGTGATGGAAGATCTGGGTCTATGCAGTTTGCAGTTGGTATTGGATTATATGTGAGTGCAAATGGTACGTAGTTTGTTAGGAGTAATCAGCAGAAGAGATATAATAAACCCTGATCTGCCAGCAAATGTTCAGGGATGAATTAGCCTGATAAGCACTCCTGCACATCTAATAGGCAACTAAAAGAGGCAACCTGTTTGCTGTGAGATGCATCCTGTGATGGTGTACCAACTGAGAAGGTCTTGGATTTTTTAAAAGATGGCAGTTTATACTTAAAAATTTTGACCTTGTATTTTTGTACAGATCTTACCCATTTTTTTGCCTTTATCTGTTTTGTATGCCTTTTTTGAAGGCTTTTGCAACATATTTACTTTATATTTTTTGTCTCATAATGAATATTTACTTTTGGTTTGCTATCTAGCTTTAACTCAGCACCATATGGCGAGCTGATGTACAATCAAACTCTATGCATACATACAATACACAGTTAATCTATTCAGAGTAAAATATCACAATATACTATGAAAAGTCATTAATATGGAAAGTTTACCATTGAATAAACATTAATTATCATGCAATGGTCACATAGAGTCTTCTGTGAAGGTTGGTATGTATAAAATATACAAAAATCTATGTGATCATGAGCTAAACACAAATACTTAAACAATGTTAGTAAAGCATCAAATGTACGTTACAGTGTCATTCTTTGGTTGTAAGGTGTAGTACTAACTGAGATGCATTGTGTCATTTTTTGGTTGTAAGGTGTAGTACGAACAGAGATGCATCCAATTCTCATGTTTCATGACTCTAACATGAACAGTACCCAAGAAATTAAATTTAAACAGAACAATACAACAAATTCACTGAAGCATGAAAAGTAGGTCACAAGGACCTTTCTGCAGTAGGGGTGTAGTACTTATTAAAATGCACCTGATCACCAAGTTTCAGAATTCTAGAAAGGATAGTCACATATAGGTCACACTGACATTTTGTTGTAAGGGTGTGTTACTTACAGACATGCATATCATCATCAAGTTTCATGGTTCAAGCATTACAGGTGCCTAAGAAATTAACTTAAAATACAAAATTTGACCAAAGTAAAGCTTAAAATAATGACTGTAGTGACCTACTTTTGCAATGAGGGTATAGTACTCAAGATGCATACCCTTACCAAGTGTTATAAATCTAGGTAGGATACTATGCATAGAACTTGTACAGTTATGAGCTAAGCACAAAAATTAACATCAGCCAGTAAAATGTGAAATGAAGGTCACAGTGACCTTTGTACTGCAGGGTGTGGTACTAACAGAGATGCAGATCATCATCAAGTTTCATCATTATAGCATGAACAGTGTATAAGAAATCAACTTCACACAAGAAATGCAACCAAAGTAAATGAAGCATAAAATGTGAGTCACAGTGACCTACTTTTGAGATGAGGGTGTAATATTCATCAAGATGCATCCCCTCATCAAATTTCACGATTCCAGGTATAAAAGTATTATACAGTATGCAAAAAATCCTATGTGGTTATTTGCTAAATGCAAAAACTTAACCAAGAAGGTACAAATAATGTACATGTATGTACAAAGTAACCCCCCCCGGTTCCCTCTCGCCAGGGGTGGGTGGGTAGGGTAGGTGGCATGAAACCCACTTCAAATTGTTGCCTAGGAAGAAAGAATGAGATGAGGTGAAATGTTACATATGTATGTACTTTATATGTGCAGATACTGGCACCAATGTCAACACATCCACCAGGGATAGTACAACAGGACACCTCTACTTCAAAGAGGCAAGCTAAAAGAAAGAAGAAAAAAATCCACATTTTTAGCAAAGATTGTTACCTGGGTTTGCAACCCACTCCTGCAGAGACTTCTGTAGCCGCCTGACATGTAGTGGTTTACTTGCCATGCCAACAAGGGCCATAATCTCCAGGAACTCTTCTTCTCCTGCCTCGCACAACTGCTGTACGTCATCACCACCTGTACAACAGACACACACAGAATGACCAGGCTCTGTATTCTTTTAAAGTGAAACCAGTCCACAAAGGACACTAAAGAAACCACAAACAATGTCCTGTTAAGACAGGTGTGCTTTATATACAAGTTAATTATGAAAGCAGTGTTTTCTCCAGGGCATGTGGTTGCATAAACCCTTGCTAAATTTAATGAATTATGCACCCTTACAAATGAGCAAGATCAACTTCCATAATCAAGTGACTAAGTGACATTTTTTCAATTGAGCAAACAAGATGTTTTCATTGCTTATCAAGTTATTTAACATGCTTTATAACTGTTCTTGGCAAGGTTGTACAATGGTGGACATGTAGATTTTGGTATTCCGTGGTAATGCTTTTGTTGTTACGTGCAGTTATAACATGTACAACGTTATGCCACAGTCATAACACACGATCATTGTTGCTGTGTTCATAATAAAGATACACAACTGTTAGTTTTATCTTTATTCATTTAAAGTTATCACACATACTGTTCCCATATAAAAACTGCTCTCCCCTCCCCTTATCAAAATGCTTGAGTGGAATTCCCCCTCTGTGTGAACATCCTGGAGAAATCCTTGTGTAAGTGAAACTGAGAAAAGGAATTCACACATTTTCCTCAATAAGCAAGTGTCTTTCACATTGAGGTGTTCACCAATGCAGGTTTCACTGTAAATGAAACTCAAAAGTCATCAAATCAGAAATAAAATATGTATTTGTAATGCAGTCATGAAATTTTGATTCAGCAAGCAAGAGGACTACCAATAAAATAATATCTGTATTCCGATTTGAAATACAGTATGTTGACAATTTTGGAACTTAATGCATTGAACTTTAGTAATTTGCTCAAAATGTGCTGAGAATACAGGCTCAATTAAAAAAAACTGATTTAAATATCTAAGTGAAGCACATGAAAAATGGAACAGAATACTACTGGGATTCATTAAAACTGGGAAATGGGAATATGGTGCAGGCCCAGAATTTAACATTACTGAGACTCATTAAAACTGGGAAATGGGGATATGGTGCAGGCCTAGAATTTAACATTATTGAGACTCATTAAAAGTTGGGCAATGGGAATATGGTGCAGGCCTAGAATTAAACATTACTGAGACTCATTAAAAATGGGAAATGGGGATATGGTGCAGGACAATATTTAACATAAATTTCTTTGTTGGCAAAGGGACCAGTAGATTAAGAAATTTACTACTCCTGATGAATCTTCACTAATACTTCCCACAAAACAGTGTCAGATATGTTTCAAGATTTAATAGCCATCGGACTATTGAAATTATGAAAACTACTAGTCCAACAGGAAATTTACTAGCCTTGATCTAGCAGACTGCTGCTAATTTTGACCCCTGTGGTGAGATGTGGCATTGATCATTGTAATACCGTAGCTGCTGTGGTGAAAGCCAGTTAATGGAAGCAATAGTAGTAGTGGTGGTGGTGGTGATGATTATAATCATAATCTTCTTCTTCAAAAGCACTATTATCATACTAATAACACTTTTATTAGAATGACCACAGCAATCATCATTACAATCGGCATTATCATCACTGTAGAACCTCATTATTATAAATCTCACCATCCTACATCAAGAACAGTTGGATCACTTCAGTCTTTTATGTATTAGCTTTCAATTTCATCCCCTCTCAGCCAATTGAAAAATTTGGTCTAAGAGTTTGAAAAAATCAGATCTGCTCTGATAAGAAAGCCAGCAGAGGTGAGTAGCTGCCACTTTAGTGCAATACATCATTTTTAAAAAAAAACAATGCTTGTAACTGCAAAATTGGAGGCAAAATCTTGCTTATAACTGAGTTTATCTTTTCAAGATGGTGGTCT
This sequence comes from Margaritifera margaritifera, assembly GCA_029931535.1. Lineage (NCBI taxonomy): Eukaryota > Metazoa > Mollusca > Bivalvia > Unionida > Margaritiferidae > Margaritifera > Margaritifera margaritifera. The sequence continues at coordinate 1,870,985 of JAQPZY010001401.1, read as the reverse complement.
CCAATTCTAAGCAAGTTTATGGCCAATACCTTTAATATAAGCAATGTTTGCAAAAATGATGTAGTGCACCAAAGACATGGATGTAGTAGTTACTTATTTCAGCTGGTTTTCTTGTCTGAACAGTTCCAATTTCTTCAAACATTTCAAACAACTGTTGTGTTTGGCTGGGACATAAACCACTGCCAAAAAGCCAGATGCATTCTGCATGGTTGTGACCTTGGATGGTGAGATTGTTTATGAATTATTGAATATGACAAACACTGAAAACAAACAAAATGAAAGAAAACATATGCCGAGATATACAAAAATTTGTTCTAACAAGAAGGCTAGAACTTGATCAAAGCATTGCTGACAAACATTAACCAAAACTTTAACAAACTGTTTGATGCCACCAGAAAATGTACTGTTATGTCTCACTTTCCACTAACATGGGCTCGACAAAAAAAACAAAAAAACAAAGTTGCTCACAGATGCAAGGGACTAATAAGAAACTAGAAGGAATCTAATTCCTATTAGGCATGACAGATGACTTTTCTTGATACCATAATACTTCTTAAGTCAGGTGCAACTGCAAACTGCAAAGACCCAGATCTGCTGGCACATTTTGCAGTGGCAGATTACGGTCTATGCTGTTTGCAGTTGGACTCGACTTATAAGCAAGTATATATGGTACTTGTAGTTTCCAATTAATCATATTCTACTTATCTTGCTCCCTAATTGCTAATTGTATTAGATGCTTCAACATTCCCAATCTTAGTCTGATAAATATTTTTACTGCATGTACTAAAATGTATTTATTCACTCAACAAATTACCAAATTTATATCTGAGATCATAATAAAATTTCTCTACAAACAATCCCAAAATCTCCAAGAGATAAAAAAAGGACATACCCTGAGCAATAAAAGTTTCAAAGTACTGGAGGAGGTTGGCACGCTGTAAAACATGAAATAACTGCCACTCCGATGCATTCTGTGGCTGTGGAGGCTGTTGTGTTCCCATGGTAACCAGGGAAAGCTCTGAAATGTGAGAAACAGGAAAAATCAATGGCAATATGGGAAAGGCTACTGGCAAGTAGACTCGAGTTTTGTAAGAAAAAAGTGTTCATGGTTTCTTTTTTTGGTCTTCTAGGTAGCATTATTGTGTTTTTGTACAACAAGATAACATGGAACTGTATTCCTTCTTTCACCATTCATACACAACACATAAAATTAACCCATGACAAATGCAATGATCAAATGAGTCAATGATCATTTCCCTGTTTATATCATCCGTCTAGAACAATGTTAAACAAGTCTGCAAAGACAAATATTCTAATTGGTTGATTGAAGAGATCTATTAACATTGTATTTTTTGAAGTACAGAAAAAGTGCTTTTTGATTTCACATTATGAGATCTGGGAAAGAAATGCTTCCAGTTTAGCCGCATTCATTTTCTTGAATACTGACCACTACATCCGAGACCTAAACTGTTTGTAAAGTGTAGTCTACAGAACATTTTCCTCATCTTTATTAGCAATTTAAAAAAAAAATTAAAGTACAATGAAACCTATCTTTACACCCAAGAGATAACAGACTTTTGTCCTTTTGAAACATGTGTCCAAAAAGAGGCTACCATATATACTCACGTATAAGCCGATACCAACTGCAAACTGCATAGTCCAAGATCTGCCATCGCATAATAGATCTGGGTTATTGCAGTTTGTAAGGACTAATCAGTAGAACAAACAACATAGACCCTGATCTGATGGCGCATTATGCCATGGCAGATCAGGGTCTTTATTGTTTGCCTTTGGACCGGGCTTATAAATGAGTATATATAGTAAATATAAATATTATGACCTTTATCAGCACATACCATATATACTTACTTATAAGTCAAGTCCAACTACAAACAACACAGACCATGATCTGCCATCGCATAATGCATTGGCACATCAGAGTCTATGTTGTCTGTTCCACTGATTACTCCTAATAAGCTGCACAGACCCAGATCTTCCTGCATATTATGTGATGGCAGATCCGAGTCTGGGCTGTCTGCAGTTGGACTCTACTTATACACGAGTATATATGGTATCCCTTATATGGACCTGTTCACTTCAACAGGTGTTACTGTATCTTTCAGGTTCAGAAAAATAGGAATTTGGAGGACATAAGCTGCTTAAGCAGGTGAGAAATAATTTTCTACGATCAACTGGTACAACACTGCCTCTGATCAGATGCCACAACAACAAGCACTAGAGAGGGAGCCAATACAAATATCTGCACTGTTTACATTTGTAACCCCTACAGGTCATTCTATCCTCCCTCTAATGGTAAGATGAGTGAAATGCATGCATATTAATGTAATCTTGCATTTGATTGGCTGAGCTTGTCATCACTCCAGCAGCTATATTTCTTAATTGATTCTGATCAAACTTGGTAAATATTCTTATAACACCAAGATGTTGGATGAGTTTGATTATGAACTGGATTTACACATATTTATGAGGTAATCTTGTAAATGACTAGCTGAGCTTATTACAACTCTGAAGCTAAATTTCAATCTGATTTTGCTCCAACTTGATCTTGGAAAAGTTCAATTATGAGGAACAGACTATGCATATTAATTATGCCTTTGGAAAGAATTTTCATCTGACTATATTAAAATAGGTAAAAGTGACATGATATAAAGTTTGGGATATAGTTTACATAGGTTGTGTTCTTACAATACTACTCAAAACTGCCAAGTGAAATGGTCAACTATAAAGTTATGCAATATCAGGCCCACTTGGGCCTATTGTTTTTAACACGTCAGACTCCTTAATTTATCATGAATGTGTAAACAGGTAGTTACTACATAGGTATAATGTATCACTTGATGATGGATAAGTCTGGATAATTGTTAAGATTTTGCTGGTGTTTCTTGTCAGTCATATATAATACCATATATCAAAATACAGTAGTGTTTTGTATGCAGGTGAGAAAATTTTATGTGAAACCATTGTTCTAGACTTCACTCTCTCTCTCATACACATACACCTCCCACCCCCTCCAGTTTCAAAGCATAGAAAGGAGCTCTATATTGATATACTATTGGATGCCTGTGTGTGACTGAGACTAATTACAGTCCCTTATCTCAGTTGGTTCAAGGCTATTTATTGATCCACAGTACTGCCAATCCCAACTCCAACAAAGTGTAGTTTCTGCCCTGGGGATTGCCCTAGCCTGTCTGTACTCTATGAGGGTTACATAGAGTTCATTTGTTTGCCAGATCAAGTAATCTACATGTACCATGTATCTGACCCAAACATTGGCTTAATGTAGTTAACAGCATAGAATCCAACTGGCTATCACCTAATCATAACAGACTGGTATGTTAGAGTTAATGTACTGTAGTTAACAGCATAGAACTCAACTGGCTATCACCTAATCATAACAGACTGGTATGTTAGAGTTAATGTACTGTAGTTAACAGCATAGAATCCAACTGGCTATCACCTAATCATAACAGACTGGTATGTTAGAGTTAATGTACTGTAGTTAACAGCATAGAACTCAACTGGCTATCACCTAATCATAACAGACTGGTATGTTAGAGTTAATGTACTGTAGTTAACAGCATAGAACTCAATGAGCTATCATCTAATCATAACAGACTGGTATGTTAGAGTTAATGTACTGTAGTTAACAGCATAGAACTCAATGAGCTATCATCTAATCACAGACTGGTATGTTAGAGTTAATGTACTGTAGTTAACAGCATAGAACTCAATGAGCTATCATCTAATCACAGACTGGTATGTTAGAGTTAATGTACTGTAGTTAACAGCATAGAACTCAACTGGCTATCACCTAATCATAACAGACTGGTATGTTAGAGTTAATGTACTGTAGTTAACAGCATAGAACTCAATGAGCTATCATCTAATCACAGACTGGTATGTTAGGGTTAATTACTGTAGTTAACAGCACAGAACCAAAACAACTATAATGTAATGGACTGGAATATTAGAGTCTCTTGCTGGAAGAGAAATTATTGTAATTTCAAGTCCTCCAATTCAACCATTCAATCAGTTCTGTACTGAATCATGCAACACATACTCTCTCTCTCTCTCTCTCTCTCATCTGACAAAAAAACACACATACATGCATGTTTTTATGTACCTTTAGTGACTGATTAAATACTATTCTTTTCTATACAATTGATTTTGTAAAGCAGTCAACCCTGGCATCACTGTATGAATATTGGGAATAATAGAGTCCATTAATCCCTTACCATCACATTCTGTTTTCACTACAGCAATTGACATGTAAATGTACAGGAAAATCCGACTTGAAAGAGCAGTTTTGGAAATCCGCCTGTCATGAAACAGGGTCTATTCTAGAACTGGAATTTTTTTTTTTTTGGGGGGGGGGGATATTCCCCCTTCATTTGTAAAAAAGGGGAGAATTTTCTGAATATAGAAAGTCTTCAATGAAGAGATAAAGGTAGGGCTTGAAAATATTATGCATAATTTTCATGCTTTCAGTTGATTTTAGGGGTGCAATTTTTTCAGAAATAAGCATGAATCCCACAATCACATGTCCAAGAATAGACCCTGATGAAAGACCATATTTTTCATACATGGATCTACTTAGTTACGTTATGTCATGCCTTCCATTGGGAAACAACTTGCCTACAAACAGGGTGGTCTCTCAGGGCAGTTTTTACTGTGTCATATATCAGCTAAAATCACAAGGTTCATGTTGCTTGGAATACAGAGCCTGACCTACTCAGCTCAGCTGGCAGAACATCAGATTCATAATCCAAGGGTCATGGGATCGATACCCATCCATGCCAGCCTATATGTACTTGTGTATAAGTCGATACCAACTGCAAACTCCCAGATCTGCCGTCGCATAATGCACCGGCAGATCTGGATCTATGTAGTTTGTAAGGACTAATCAGTAGAACAAACAACACAGACCCTGATCTGCCGGCGCATTATGCGACGGCAGATCAGGGTCTATGTTGTTTGCATTTGGACCAAGTTTATACACGAGTATATACAGTACCTGTGTTAATGACCAACTCTTCTTACAGACCGCTTGTTTAACCACAAAACTGGGTTCCATCTTCTAATACTGTAATGCTTTTACAAAAAACTTGTATTAAAGGACCAGCTTTGACAGAAGACGTGTATTAAAAATTACCAGCTATTTTTAACAACCACCCTTTTTGGTTCCAACTGGTGGTCTTTAAATTTAGATCATTCAACTATACTAGCATAAACCCTGATCTGCTATCCTTGAAAGTTTGAAACAGTAGCATTTAAGATCGACCGCTACCACCTACCCAACTTTGACCCAGGGGTAGTAACAACTAACAACCTGTCACATATATACTGTGTTCCTTATTTTCATAACTGCATAAGATTTTGTTGAAAAATATTTAAATATCACCATAATCAAAATTTTAGTGCACATGACCTTCTGACCCAATCTAAAGAACCCAGACAGGGAAATAAGGATTATATACTTCTTGCACATGGTAACAATATGGACATTATGACAATATCCCCGCCTCCCGCACTTTTACAATGTTTTTAAAAAAATACATGGGGAGAAAAACCCAGTAGGACTCTTCACGGTTTCATAAGTATTATATGAATATGTTAGTAATGAGGCTCTTGCTGGGGCACTTAAGTGCTAAAACATAAGAAAAAACCCTGTCATTAACAAAATCCCCTTAATATCACCTCCAAAAATCCTTAGCTACATGACATAGTATGGATATCATAACATTATTTCTCCTATAATAAACACAGGAAGGCCAAACTTATTTTTGTAAAATCCGGAATCACCTTATCATCATAAAAACCCTTTCTTAAATAAACATGGAAATATATTACAAAAGTGGTGAATAGTCTTATTAATAAAAATGGGTTTATCATTGGAAAATTACTGTACATTCCAATTAAAAAATAAAAAGGTAGCTGTAAATGACGACATTATTAGTCATACTTAAGAAAAAATGTATCTGACACTCAGACACAAGAGTATGGTTTTATAATCAACTCTCCAAACCAGCTATATATCAAGTTGTTACTACAGTACTATGTTCTATGTAATTATGTACAGTATGTACAGAATGTCAAAGTTCACCTTCCATTGTTCATCTACATGGCCTTTAGAAATCTTATGGAAACATTTCACAAGTGACATTTAGAAAGCAAAATGGGCAGAGTGGCAGCTTAGTTTAATGTAGGATCAAGAAATCCATCTACAAAAGGAGCAGTGCATTAGAAGTGAAAGGTCTTCACAAATTTACAAGAATGAGTATGTATGGAGCAACTGATGACACTGCCAAGGGTACATGGAGAGCACGATGGAGGAAACCTCCATTATCCAGCAGCCTGGGACAAGTTGAACATTTTTCTGGGCAAGTAGGGTCTATTGTAGAATGCGGATTCAATGTAATTTCTAAAACATTGCACTGAAAAAACAACTGGATGTGCAAAAATTGTGCATTATATTTTCAAGTCCTACCGTTATATCGTCATTGAATCCCTCCTACATTCAGAAAATTCCCCCACCCCACCTTTTTTTCAAATTAAAGCGTGAATTTTCCCCCATAAATTTTCAGTTCTAGAATATACTCAGTGCAAGTAAAAATTTAAGTAACTTGCCCAGAATTTTATATAAAATATACAGATAAATATATTTTTTTGTGACAATTCATGAAAATCTTGGTTTCTGGGGAAGTTGGTCATTTTAGGATTTTTCAAGCCCTGAGAGCAGGAGCAAGCATTACCCTCAGTCTTCGGCCACTGTTTTTATGATACTCTGTGGAAATATGAAAATGAAGAAGTGGGACATACACAACTGATAACAATTTTACTTCACTATCTTTTCCTTTTAACGAGATTAAAGAATTTATTGAACTTGAGGACACAAACTTTTTATCAAAAAGAAAGCCAAATATTTCTACACAAGTCTTTCATTACATTCCCTGATTAAAGCAATTTCATATGCAAAAAAAGAAACTGTTTGTAAAATTTTCTTTTAACGATGTCCATAAACATCTCACAACCATGTCCTTAAAAAATCTCACAACCTTTTCAATATTATATCTTAAGAAACTGACTGGTAAGAAACAATACAGAATATAATTCTATGCAATGTTAGTTTGCTAATGAAACTGGTCTTAAATTTTTGGGATAACACAGTTTTGCAATTTTTAGTTTTCAATATCAGTCGATATGAATTTCATATAAACTTGAGTATTCTGTACAGCTACAAGGAGTATTTCAACAACTGATGTAGCAGGCATTTTCTCCAATGGAATTTAGGAAAAGTTAAACCAAATTTACTTAATTTTTTTAACCATTTCCTGACTGTTCAATCATATTTTGGTAAATGATTACCGATGTAAAATCTACACTTTCTGATTCATATAAACTGTAGTACAGGGAACCACCATAGCTCAGTTGGTAGAGCACTGGACTCCTTATCCATGGTTTGCAGGTTTGATAGCTGCCCAGTCCTGCTTCACTGGTGTGTCCTTAGGAAAGGCACTTAGCTCCATTTCCTTGGCATGATATAGCCAATAATGTGCTCAAAGTGCCGTGAAACACCAACCAAAAACAACAAAAATACATTGTAGGATATGTATGTTGATTGATTTACTTCACACATGGGAATCCATGTTACATGATTCACTTCATGCAAGGGGGTCCATGCTTCTGCTCTTAGCTTGCCACTTTCTATCCATAATTTTACTATGACATCATCATCGGTGTTCAACCAAATCCAACACTTGCTATCTGACTCAATCGAGTAGGTGACTGACAGTCTTTTTCCATTTAGGCCTAAGTTGACTTTGATACTGAAGAAAGTCTGTCTTAGCCTACCATTTTTGTATTAAAAATATATGTTGGTAATAACATGCTCAAATTTATTACCAAGATTTTAAAATAGTAATTTTCAGAAATTCTAATTTAAAACTGAGTTTGAAAATTGTAAGGCAAAATAAAAGGTAAGACCCAGGCAAACCAAATGTTTTCACATACAGAAAAATGGGATTTAGCCCAGTTTAGCATGTATATTCAAATTACGTATTAAAGTCTATCACCATATGCGTGAAATGTGATTAACAAAGTTACCTTAATCAATTAACAGATTTATAAATATCAAAATGTGCATCCATTTGAAGTCATGCTAATTCCTGTGACATTTTTCATGTTCTTGTTGCAAATTATTTCCATGAAAATCTGAGTTAGAAATGCAACTTGACCATACATATGAATAATATATTTAATCTGCAAGTATAGCATAGTGTGTCCCAGATTTGATTAACAGCTTTATATAAGTTCATGCTATTCTAATTCTATTAAATCCAGACTATAATAATAATTAGTAGTAGTATTTCTCGGCTATAATGATGAAAATATAAAAAAATAAATAACTAAATAGGACACTATGATATATTTTCTACTTTGTAATGAAGTCGTCTAAACTGTACTGCAATTTGCCAACGACCCCCATAAATACCGAAATAACTGCACGCTAATGCCCACCTGTACCAGACACTCTCTTACCACGCTCTCCAGCGCCGTCTAGCGCCTAAAAGAGACATGTATATGTACATGTACATGAAGAGAATATTCAAGAACCGGCGCAATATTGAAACTAATTAAGTTACACTTCTAACATAAACATATAACAATAATGTATCATCACTAATTTGATATTGTTTCAAGAAGATACGGTATGAATGTAAAACCGGCTGAAAACGTGGCATGACAATGTGGACAGATACACCAACCCATCCCCCTCCCTCGCCATGTTCACACGATACCAAGATCCTGTGTCAATCAATTTCACATCGAAATGAAAAATTTACATTTAAAAAAAATATTTCTACGTGAGTCTGAAACAGAATCTGTTAAAAACAACTCTACATCACATCAACATCGTTCTGGCCATGTCGCGTGTTACAATCTGCCATGTTGAACTTCTCGCCCCCCGGGGAAGGAAACTATTTTAGTGGTCAGTCGTTACTGTTATACATATTCTGTATTCTCATATAATCAATAACTGTGAATTGACACAACAACAACAACAACAACACTTACCTCAAAACTTAAATGAAGATATGGATAAAATCTTCTGTCTCAATCTAGCTTTTTGCATGGGGATACAAGCAGGAAATCCCGTCCCTGGCAAAAGTCCGATGGGTGGGGACAGGATTTCCATATATGGAATGTCGATTATGTGCGTCACTTGTTCCTGGTGTGTTTCCCCGGCCATGATTGGGCCGCCGGACCCACGTGAATTATACATGTGGTGGGTAGGTACCGTCTGGCTATGACGTAGTTTCCCCTGGAGGGCGTGGGTATTTGTACGTGCCTGCATATGCAGACGATAGAAATCCCTCACTTGGATACTACCGCAGGGGGGAGTGTTCAACCGTGACCAAGCAATCACGTTTTATAATAAAAGAACCTAATCGTGCCAGGGGCAAGGGACAGTCACAAACCGTATTATATTCATTTTGTTTTCGATATTGGGGAACTAGGACATTTCCGTCTGAAATAGACTTTGCTATCTGAAGCGGACTTCCTCCCCCGTCACATACATAATAGACTGGCTTAACTTGATAGCTCGAGTGGTTGGATTATGGCCAGATCCGAGGGGCACGGGAGGTTCAGATTAGCCTACATGTTAGAGGCAAAAACTGGGGCAAGCAACTCAACAGTCGTTTCTGCTTAGAAAAGAAGCATTATATAGTGCATAGCAGCAAGTGGTTAAAGATTAAATAATATTTAATCTTTAGTAAATACACATGACCATCACCACGATCTTCATCACCATCATCGTTGTCATCTTCGTCATTTATTATAGTAATAATAATAATTATTATTATTATTATTACTGGTGTGAGAGAGGATCACAGTAATTATTTTAAAGGAAAAACGAAAAGTTAGGTGTCAGCTTTTGTTTTGTTTGTCTGTCTGTTTCAAATGTAAGGCCACGCTCATATACTTCTTCTTTTTAGCATTAGACTCCACGAAGTCTCAATGTAATTGATCAATCAGTGCGTACTTCATGAAATATTAATTCATCAAGTAGATATTGTTTGACTCATGTGCAAATTTTGATTTATTTGCCATAATTTATTTATTTATTTATTTTTAAAATGAAAGTGGCAGACTCGTCCTTCGAATGAACAGAGAGGTTTGATTGAACATGCGTCCGAATTTAGTTAAAGTCCGCTATGTGCACGATCTTTTCTTATTTTTTGATTTTAATTTTATTTATTTATTTATTTTGAGGATTTAGAGTTCACAGGATGAATTTTAAATTTAGTTCTTTATTTTCCATTTTATTTTCTTCTCATAGGCACAAACTGTGATTAATTGCGACTTTCAATATTAAGTTTTATTTCATTTGTTGCTGCATGTCTCGTAGTATCTATCTATCTATCTATCTATCTATCTATCGAGAGAGAGAGAGAGAGAGAGAGAGAGAGAGAGAGAGAGAGAGAGAGAGAGAGAGAGAGAGAGAGATGAACCCCAACGTTATGCAAATTATAGAATCAGAAGCAGATGACAAATTGACTGTCACGGAGGGGTATAACTCTAAATAAAAAGGAATTACCTAAGGGTATGAAGAGTTGTCTATCCTTGCCCGAATACTATGTACTCCAACGCCGGAAGAGATTTGTAAAAGGAGATAATGGCTATAATCGTTCTGTCGACTAAACTTGACTTGGCATCTGAAATTACTGGAATCTGCGTCCACATAACATTATGGGAATCTGCACCAAACTGACATCATCGTGTTTATCACCGGACTCGTCTCACCTGGAATCTTACACAACGTGTCACAGCTGACTATATACAGCTAGGCGGGCATTTTGCAAAAAATTATGACAAATGTTAAATAAACAATTAGTAGTAAAAGTATATATTACAATTTTAATAAATAAAAATTATGGAGTATCTCTGAAAGAGAATGAAGACGACTTCGACACTTGATGCGCCAAAGGGGCAAAAAAGCTCATATTTGCAGGGACTTTAGCGTAGCATCTACATATTGAAAAGATCGGTTGCACAAAGCAGTGTATATCATCTGCACAAAATTGGACAAAGTTGCAATTGTCTCATCTGGTATCATACAATCCCCTCTAAAAATGTAAATAGAAAAGCTGAATGGTTTCATTGGTACAATGCAACATGAATTAAAAGACATGACGGATTTTGTGCATGACATTAAACGTTGTACTAATTCTGAACAAGATTTCAGAAACAAAAAGGCATCGAGAAAGTACGACCTTGAGGTTAAGACTTATGAAAGTCACAACAAGTCAAGATGTGAAAGTGTGCAAAGTTCGATAATAGAACTTTGAACGGCTTTAGAGTTACGGCCAAGACATTACAAGTAAGTAACATTGAGATGACTGTGACATTAACTTTGCCGATAGAATCTTCACAGAATTTTGAACTACAGCCAGCCATGAAAAATGTCATTGACCTTGAAAATAGGACTATAGAAGAGTTATGAGACATGACCTTGGGTCTTGATGCATGAATATACAACATTTTATTTCACAATTACAATCCTTGAAAAATTTGTGAGTTTGAGACCTGACACAAAAATAAATAATGTTGATCTATGACCTTAACATGATGAATATACCATGAAAAATAAATGGCACATTCAGAAGTTATAATTTTAACATACGTTTCATTACACTACCTTCATTGACTTTAAATTTAAAATTCCATTACAAAAAGTGACTTTAAGTGAGTAACCTTCACATTTGACTTTCATCGTGCTGATAGAACCATGCTATTGATACTCATGATAGCTACAAGATACACATGATAGGTACAAGATACACCCTCAAACCATGATTTTACACGGTACAACATTTTATTCCATTATCTGTAACAATATTAACAGCTTCTAGGCGACATTTTGGACATAAAAGATGACATAGACCTGGTCTTAAATAATGAAAGCTCTAAGAGACAACATCAGGTCATGATGTATCTCTATCCAAGTTTCATGTCTATTACTATGTTTAAGAGTTTCCGAGTTACAGCTTCAAACAAAAATAGCGATGTTCACCATAGATTACATATTATCATACTAGATTAGATTAAATTTGACACCCGTGTTGTACAGGTAAGTAAAAGTTGACCAGTTTTAATACCACTATATATATATATATCAGTTTCAGAGTCACAGACCAACACTAAAACCTACATGTAAAACCTTGACCTGTGACCTTGACCTTCTAGAAAGGACTGCAACACACCCCTTGTTCCAATGTGTAAATGCACAAAGTATCATCCAGCAAATAGGCTGGTTTCAGTAAGCCATGCAGGCAGAAGTATTTTGGAAGATTTTTTTTACAAAATTACACAAGTTGATATGCACACTGATTCCAAATTTTCTTCAAGAAGCATGTTGGCAGTGTCATTTGAGTAGTTTTCACACTGGATGATTGTTAGGCTAAATATCAAATTCAGTGTAATCCAAAGCATGATAATGCATATTGTTTCAAAGTGAGATTCAGAATAAATTAGAATTAGATTAGAATTAGGTAAATGGCATGTCACTGCATATCCTCATGCTTACAAGCTATACCACTAAGGGCTTTGTCTGACACAGGGGCCAATGTTGCAACACTGTAATTGTGTATTTTTCTTTTCATGGTTATACGGTGGATATCTTGATAGTTTCCAAGTATTGAGCTGACGGCAACTCCCCTACTCCAAGTGCATGACGCACGGTCTGTGTTGGATGCACCAGTGCACTGAGATGCCTCATGCCCATTAAATGCAGAGAGAGTTATAGGCTCTGTATTGATATATGTCTCCTACTGAACCTCAAACTTATATAAATATATGTGTACCAAACAGAGATATAAGCACTCATCCATGAATCCTACATTATACGTTCGGATACCTGATCATATAAATATATACCAGGAGGATGTCCACAGGGACCATACTGGATATATGTCTGCTTTTGCATCCTCCTGCCCTTTAGACCATATATGGTCAGAGGGTCGGGATCTCAACTGCTTTCAAATTATGACCCAAGCACAATTGCCCTAACCCATGGTGTAACTCAGTGTCTGTATTCAGTATATGTCTAATTGCGTCTTGTCATGTCCTTCAAACCTATATATGGTTATAGGTCGGTGATCTCAACAGTTTACAAGTAATGACCCAGGGGCAGCATCTCTCCGCCCTTGAGGCAAGACCTAAGGGTGTAATAAAAAAAAAGCGTTACATATATAATAGCCCTGGCCTTGACAATGACACATACTGTCTGATGATGTTGAGCTGATATTCTGAAAACCTGAAGGTATCTTAACAATTCAGAAGCTTGAAGCAAATTCTTCAAAAATTGAGACTGGAGGGGAGAAACTATTGTTTCAATTAATAAGTCACAATGGGGACTAACTTTGCTAATGGAAATATCTTAGTTTAAAACAAAGATATCTATACCTAAATTCGAGAGATATCTATTTAAAACTGATACACCAAAATTGTAATAAAAACTATTTCCTGGGTAACCAGCCAACCTATCTCCCAAATGTTTTTGGTAAACAAACTATGGGCCATCCACCCTATCTCCTTTATTTTTCAAACTCTAGTCCACCATGTTACTATCTACAGTTGTTTTTGCTAAGTCACAATGACTCTACTATCCACCAGATTATTTTTGTCGAAAAACACCACCCTTCAAACGATAAAGATTTTGTCTTAAATCCTAGGCCACCCCCACCAACTCTTTTTGGGAAAAATCATAGACTATCATACCAATTTATTTATTTTATTTTATTTTTGTTTTTGTTTTTTTTTTTTTTTTTTTGGGGGGGGGAGGGATTCTGGACCACCCAACCACCTATCATTTAAAAAAAAAACACAACACCCTACCCCCACACGATAAAAAGATTTTTTTTCAAACCCTAGGCCAACCTACAAATTTTTGTTTTTGAGAAATACTAAGCAGCCCCACCACAAATTTTATTTGGAAAACCAACCCTCGCCATCATAATTTATTATCCAAAATCAAACTTAATATGTAGTTATTTGAGGATATCTACTCTATTCGAAGAACTTTTCTCGAGCACAACAGATATCCTCCATGTGTCCCAGTAATTTAATCCAGATGGATCATGTCATTACAAATGAAAACAATTACATTTTTAAAGGGTACTTCATAAACTAAATAATAATTGTAAAGAAGTGACTAGTAAAATTATGAAAATGTAAGGAAATTGTCCTACCCTAACCGCTGTTCGAGCAAAGGAAAAATAGAGGGGCCACGATTCTCACTTTTCACATTATATTATTATAACTTTATATAAATTTGATATAACCAATAATATTATTATTCAGTGCATATAACTGTGATAAAAATTTAGGTAAATAAAGCCTGGACAATAGAGGTTATAAAGATAGATAATTCACAGGTAAATATGGTAATAATTGTTTGTGGTTACTATAGGCTTCTATGAAGGTCGTACATATATCATATGACCTTTAACGTAATTTTTTTTAAAGTACAGTGTAATTAAATTCTATTAATTTATTATAGAATTCTTTGGTGGATAGTTTTAGTTAAATAGTTTTCAATAAATATATCGTCACAAATACGACTCCTCCCCTCCCTCAAGGCAATATATAAGCAGTATTTACTACCCGTGTATGCAGTATTTACTACCTGTGTATAAACGGCCATCCATTTTCTTTGCTTAGTGCATGGTGTATTGACAAGTTATAGTAGACATGCAAAGGGTTCATATTCTGTTTAAATGCGGAATTGAAATAATAAAATTAAATGAAACTGATGGTGATATTATTAAGAATATGACAAATAATCCATACGAACTTACTATCTACAACTCTACAACACATACACGGACACACACACACACACACACACACACATATATATATATATATATATATATATATATATATATATATATATATATATATATATATATATACGAATAAATAATATTATCGTGGTTAGAGAATTTTAATTTGTACTCTACGGAGATTCGAACCCGGATCCGCGGGTTACGGCACCCATCGCCATGCCTGCACGCACCAACCCCTATATCCGGAGTGATAGTGTACTTAGATGAGAATTAATTATTGGGTCGATATATGGGTGTGTCTGTTATGTACGAATGCCTATACCAGCGACTTTGTAGCATCATTTTTTGGTGATGTGTGCATGGTCGAGATGGTATAGTGGTGGATGCGTGCAGGCAAGGCGATGGGTGCCGTAACCCGCGGATCCGGGTTCAAATCTCCGTAGAGTACGAATTAAAAATGATCTAACCTGTATAATAATATTATTTATTCGTATTTAAAAAATATGTTAATGTTATCAAGCTTTCCCCTGTAGGATCCAGGGATAACACGTTACCACTTTATGCTCTGTTTGGTGTGTGTCTCTCTCGATAGATAGATAGATAGATAGATAGATAGATAGATAGATAGATAGATGGATAGATAGATAGTACTTCCCATTGCTTAGAGAGTACCTTGACAAGTTATAGTAGGCATGGTAAGAATTCGTATTCTACTTACATGTTTCATTGAAATAATCAAATTATACAGAATTTATGGTGATATTATCTATTATTAATGAAAGACAACTTAAATTTAATTACTTGGTTTATACAAATCAAATGACAGGTTAAAATTTATTTCTTAAGAAAGGCTTTTAAGTGTCTCAATGGAGAGTATACATTTTCTGGACACAAAGCCACTCCAGTGGGAGTAATACCAAATACGTAATAAAATCAAGCGAATCAATATCCAGGCCAATTTGTAGTGCACCTGTCCTTACCTGAGGATGGCTAGGTATACTACAAACCGTAGTGTTGACCTTCCTCGAGAACTGACAGAGAAGAGTGAGCAGGTGGGCTTTTGAATTTTTATTTTTTATTTTTATGAACGGTTATACATTATAATGAATTAAATGGTATACATGCATGAATTGAATGTTTTTCACTACATCTTGAAGTGATAACACTGGTCCAGGATAATAACTGAGTATTACTGCAACATTCAACATTTTATATCATTTGTTTAGTCCACGGACTGTTGGTAAGATATAATATTTCATATCACATGTAGATATATATCAGCGAATGAGAGAAGAATCATAATTAGAATTACCACAATGTGTGAAAGACAAAAATGTCAGTGCTAACGATCAAAATAAGGATTTTAAATGATTTCTTCTACGTCTTGGAATATGTGCTAAAACCCAAGAAATAAACCATCCGCACAGACCATCAAAATATAACCTTGACATGTATAAACATTGGTTGCATACATACTTGATTATTTTACTTAACATTGATAAATTGGAACGTATCTGTGAATGTTTACGAAATCGTACACAGACTCATATATCCAGTTAGTGTGACAGAAAGTTAACGCAGCAGTCATGTGGAATTATCATTATTGTGGAATAAAGGATTTATCAAGATTTGTGTCATCTCAGATAAACAAGCATGCCAATACAAAGTACTTATGCAAGAAGTACTTGAATCATTTTTACGCCGTATTAAAATTGCATGAACATCAAAGATTACGTAGTCTGGTAGATAACACAATAGACATAATGCCAGAAGTGGGTTCTGTTGTGAAATTCAAAAACTGTCACCACCAACTAAACGTTCCGTAAGGTCTATGTTGTGGTTTCGAAAGTAATATTAAACTAATCGACACACGCAAGCATGACTCAATTAGTCAGGATTTTGTCTTCACATTAAATCCATGCACGAAGACTATTATAAGCCTGTAGTATCATTTGCAAAACTGTGCAGAAACTGTGTAGGAAGTTAGACTAATAAACGCCCCTAAAATTATATTTACTACAGAAGATAAGAAGCATTATGATTCCACCAACATGTCATATTTGTGAAAAAGGTAATCACCAAAAACAATGTAAAAGATCATTGCCATTTAACTGGTCAGTACAGAGGTCGTGATCATAATGAGTGAAATTCGAATTGCAGAGGGCAAAAATATACACCTCTCTTTATTCACAATTTAGCAGGCTGTGATTCTCATTTGTTTATCAGGATGTTTGAGGGAAACGACCTGCATCAAGAAGCGACCATAATACCAATAATGACGAAAAATGCATTTCGTTTAGTAAGGATTTCATTGTGGATAGATTTGAAAAGAATGGTGAAGAATTGTTATGAAGAGGACAATCGGATTCCTAAATAGTTCCAGGTTCATGGGACAATCGTTGGAACAACTTGCAAAGAATCTCAATGTTGGTAAATTCAATGAAACCATGAAATATTTTAAGAACATGGAACACACATATTTGAGTAAAGATATTTACCTGTACGAGTATATGAATGATTTTTAAGGAAACCAAATTACTACAAATTGAGAACTTTTATTCCAGTTTCCGAGAATCCGGGATAGAAGACGATGATTCCCAGTATGTAAAAGATGTCATAAAACATTCCAAATTGAAATCTCTTAGTGCCTTAAATGAGTACTTCGTCCAAAAAGATACACTGTGTAACATTTTTGAAGGTTTATGAATGTCTGTATGAAAAATTACAAACTAGATCCAGCACATTATTACAGTACACCGGGAATAGCTCATGACGCGAGCTTCAAAATAAGCAATGTAGACTTAGAATTACTTACAGACTACAACATGCTCTTGAAGACAGAATCAGGGATTAGAGGGGGAATCAGAATGATACTACATAGATACGCTGTAACAATTCATGAATGCTATGCTGATGATGAAGGTAAAATGAGAGATGTTGGAGAACACGATAGATCAAGGTCGAGGTCAGTCATTATGTTCCTAGGCACCAAAAATCTTTACCATTAGGGAATACGTCAATTCATGGACAACCAAGCAACGTCAATTCATGCCCGTAAAGAACATTAGATGGACAACCAAGCAACGTCAATTCATGCCCGTAAAGAACATTAGATGGACAACCAAGCAACGTCAATTCATGACCGTAAAGAATATTAGATGGACAACCAAGCAACGTCAATTCATGCCCGTAAAGTACATTAGATGGACAACCAAGCAACAAATCAAAGTCATAAAAGACAATTTAATGTCTTGGAAAGATTATGAAAGTTTTGGTGGTATTTTAGAAGTTTATTTAGAGATATCAACACATCTACTCGACTATTTTAAAGACCACCCATTAGTAGCTGATAAACAAAAATGTGATTTATCACCATTTCAGAAGAAATTGATAGAGAAGAAAAAGGGTATAAAACCATGAATACCTAAGTTACCGTGACCGTTGAAAAAACAAAAAGAAATATGCTGTCCACTATCGTAATTTAAAGTTTGAAACAAACTGACCAAGATGCACAGAGTGGTGTTATTTTCCCCAGAACCATGGTTAAAATCTTACATGGAATTAAACATCACCCTGGAGCAAAAAGCCATCAATGAATTTGAAAACGATTTCTTCAAAGTCATGAATAATTCTGTGATCGGTAAACAGATAGAGAATCTACGGAAGAGAACAAGTGTAAAAATATGTGCTGACGAAAAGAAATTTCACAGACACAAGAAGGATATATCATTTGCAAGGAGAAAGACTTTGCTTTAAGCACTTTAAAGTACAAGAAAATTAAAGTATCCAAACCCATTTATGGAACATTTACAGGTTGAGGACTAGATTATGCATGGATTTTGCTGCAACAAGCTAAGCGACTAATGTGGGCATAAAATTAGGTTGCTAATAACAAATGCAGATTCGTAAATTATTCCTGTAGAGAATGATAACTTTTAAAATGACTTAAAGGATAACATCCAGTTTACGACGCACGTGATTGCAAGAAAGATAATATATTCGGTGTTTCTCAAATGAATAAGAAGGTAAGAGGACTTCTCAAAGATGAATAAAGTGGTGTGCTTATATAATAGCTTTATGGTCTTGGAAGTAAACGCTATTCATTAAGACAGACAGAGAAGAAACAAATGTCTGTAAAGGGATATATAAATGCGTGATCAAAAAGAATATTACATTTATCATGTACAAGGATTGTCTTTTAATATAAGCTGTAGATCACGAAGAAATGAATTTAATTAGATCATAAGATATAAAACATTACGCTAAATAAGGTTGCATTAGGTTGTTATGATGGCAACCGTTATTTAGATAACACCATAAACATACTTCAATATGGTTATTCTTATATTTGGAACAAAAGACCAGGTCTAAAAATTTTAAAATACGGAAAGATATACAAGAACACAAAAAAGTAAAGGCTTTTAAAGCGTCAACTTTATCAGTGAGGAGATTTTGGTTAGCATAATTTAGTATGTTCTATCTCTTCTTTTGTTTGTGTGATAAGATTTAGTAGAGACACTTCAGAAATAACAACAGTTGTTAGAACCGTGGTCAAAGGGAAAATGCATCGATTGCAAAGCATTCAGTAAACATTTATTTAGCATTATTTTCCCAGATTTTTTTTTTGTCCTCTGTTGACGTTTTAAAATTGATGTTTTTAAATGTTATCAAGCCAGCACGCATTACGAATGGAGGTAATCCCAACTTAAATGATAGAAACCCAGTAAAGAATCTAATAACATTTCCGTGTCATGCAATCTTGATTTAAGTCTATCTGTAGTTCATTCAAGTCATTAATAGGATAGAAATTTACTCACTAAATATGTTACTGCTGAGATGATCGCATCTGACAATGGCTGTGATATTTTAGCTGATCTTGTATTAACAACTATCTTATATGTTTTCTTTATTTGCTTTTCGTCTTTTTTTTTCAACTCCTTGTCAGTTAAAGTTTTACTAGTTATCTCTTTAATATACCATTTGGTATACTTATTTTAAAATCTTGTTTGTATTCTGCAGTTTCAGCGGAAATAATGCTTCTTCTTTTTATCTTCTGTGAATACCGATTTTTTTTTCCAACTTGTTTTTTGATCTATTTAAATAGCGCGAAAATGACAAAAGGTGGAGCAGATACTTTCCATCATGCATCTGATAATCCTGTTTACGACGAAGATATTTACAAGGAGCAAATTACGTATGCAATAACTTAAGATGATATCAATGATAAATTATTTAATAAGGAATTTGAAACTCCTCAACAAATACCTGTATCGGCAGCTTTAGTTGATTAATACAAAGAATTTGTTAATAAAGATTTTAACATAGACGATGCACACTATCAATTAATTAAGCCTCGTTTAAAAAATGAGGGAAAACAGTGCATTACCAAGAAGCAGGCCAAAAACAAATACAGATTTCTAAAAAGGGTAGTCCAAATAAGATATTGGCACCTACCTCTATAGACGCTAAAGGTGGAACTGACATCCTGACAATTTGGGCTCTAGAAAACAAGGAAATAGATGGATGCCTCTAAATGGTAAATTTATAGGAATACCTTTACAACAAGCATTTGAACCTACTGTCGTACAAAAGTAGCCAATATGAAATTCTTGGAAGGAGAGATGCAAACAAATAACACAAATAAATCATTTGACCAGCAAAGAAAAATACAGCAAAGACTATACTAGATTATTACCACAAAAGAATCTGTAGTAGAGAAATTCAACCTGCAGAGCAAGATTACTCTGCAAGAAGAAAGAGAATTAAGAGATTATGTTGATGCCGTAACAGCATATAAAATTAGACGTTAAAACGTGTGACAAACAGATAGAGAACACGAAGAAAGATGTCAGCAAAGAAACAGATGCAATCAAAGAAGTTAAATTGAAAGAACTGTGTTGAAAGTGAAAGAACACAGGTAGCCGACAGGGACATTTAACATACATCGGGTTTAACTTTAGAGACAAAACTAAAAAAATAAATTCAAGAGTTATAGAAAGGCTACCATTGTTGAAGGACTAAAACAACCTTTTGAAGAGAATGGTATGACAAATGCCACGATTATTACAGCTATAAGTATAATAGTAGCAACTTTTACTCTGTCTAATTTTATGTAAGGTTTCACAGGATGTGGTGGAGGTAGAAGTGCTGGTGGTAGTGCTAGCGGAAAGGGTAGCACATATTCATTCGTAGACAAAGTCAAACAAAGCATGAAAAATATTGCCAACTGTTTGTTTGAGCTGTTCAAAATGGCAGTAGCAGCATTGCCTGGTATCAATGACAGTGTAATAGGATGGTATTTTAAAACAGCTGGACAGGTTGTTTCTTTCTTAGCTGATCATGTCATTTGCTTATTAAGGCATTTTTGATCCGATGTATAAATACGGCATCAAAAAGGATAAACATTCAATAACCTATTTAAAAAAGATAAATGTAACCGCTGCTGCAACCATCGTCGTGATTATAAATAATTGTTTATTTGTTTCATGATCTGTGTCTTTTAATCGTATGCAGTTGCGATTAGAAGACTGATACCAATTTGGTCCTTTTTGCCTACATAGTTAATACCCACGTTATCTTCTTCATTTCCGTTGTCTATCATTTGAGGAATTGTTATACACTTCTTATCAGCTGCTGTAATTATATTGTCTACCACGTCGGTATTTATAGAAGAGTTTAGTCCTCGTTTAAGGCTATTGTGTTGTAGCATACAATTCTACCTGTTTTCATCACCATATCGCTCAGTAATAAAAATATACCAACACCAGATTCGATTCTGACTTTTATAATCTGAAATATATTACTGAAAACTTATCGGGATATTTTCATCTGAGTTCACTAAAAGGTAATAACTTTTTCTTATGGCGTCTTGAACTGTGGAAACACACTGTGTAATGCTCCATCTGTTTTAAACTTGAGCACATACAATACATATCACATAAGGTCTTATACTTTGATGAGTCGCTCTATTCTCTCTTTTGTCAGACCGTTGCTATCTCACGGAAATAGGTTAATCCTATTTTTTGTCATCACTCGTTACCACTGAGTTAATTTCATGAGACAGCAATTTCCTCTAGTATTCAACGGTATCTGCTCCGTAGTTGTAATGACGTTTGTAAGCTTTTAATACACCAGCAAGGGTAGGCTCTCCAAAATCCTGATGTACATTTTCAAGTTCTTTAGGTCCATTATCAATTAGGTATTTATTTTTTGCTCCATTAATGTATCTCCAATCACGATTTGGTGGAATGTTAAAGTTATTGCAGATTATGTTAAATTATTTCAGATTATGTTATTGTTCTTGAATTAAACGCTGGTTCATAAGGTAATGGTACTGAACACTTAGACAACAGTTTTCGTTTTGAAAGTAGACATGAAAAACCCGCATACTGATTGTATTAACTCTGGTACACATGAATAGGTTAAATGCCAATAACATATTCAGCATCGATCAGCTGCCACCCATACTGCCCAGTGAAGTTGATTTTGACGAAATTATTCCATATCACAACGAGCCCTATATCTATTAATAGAGCTATCACAGTCAAATCTTAAAGTGACGTCATCCATTATATTTAGTGGTTTGTATGTAGAATAGTTTGTTTCTGTGTAGTACATATTTGTCTCTTTATCTAATGTCTAGGTTAATTGGAGCGTTAAACTGTGTTGCAGGACAAAGATAAGGTGCACTGGTTTTTTTCTTTCTTCTCCCGTATAAATCTGAAGTCCATTATATAATTGTCACAAAATTTCATACTTCAAGTAAATCATATACTCTAACACCTTTACTTGTGTTTCGTTCGCTTGCGTGTTTGCTTGTTTATTTTCCTCCTTAAATCGTTTGTGTAGCTTCTTTTTAAGTTCTTTGTTTCTCCTTTTTATATATTCATTTTTGTGATTTTTTGGGTTTCCTTTTATATCTTCAGACTTCCACATACCTATGGTGTACTTTTGTTTTCAAATGTGAATAAATTGTAAATGACAAAGTAGGATAAGGGCTGATTTCAGCCCCGAATCAGATTCAGATGAAGCTCATACAAACAAAAGAAGTCCCTCTCTCTTACTTAACGACATGTATGGATATAATTTTTTTTATCCAGGACCGTTTTTAATGTAGGAAAGCGACCATTAAAAAGACAATGGGTTTCTCTCTAGTTTCGGGAATTATAGAAACGATGGCTAATAAACCCATATCAAGCTAACTGCCGAAAAAGATACAGCTTAAATTGTGCATTTTCACACATTCTGCATAATGGTCAATAATAGTGTCATTAAAACTTAAGTTTTGATTTGCAACATTTTTTAAATGACATTTATATTTCCATTATGTACGGCTAACTGTATCTAATACCTATTTTCGTTTTTATTTAAATAGTTTCGCTTATGTTTATGTTTAGCACCGACCAAAACTGTGTATACATCGGGGGATAAAGCTTACTTTATTTTATTAACAATTCGATAAAGTTATTTCTTATTATGTTGAGAACTGATCCCAAATTCTGAGGATTTTATACGAATTTTATATGAGAGAGAGAGAGAGAGAGAGAGAGAGAGAGAGAGAGAGAGAGAGAGAGAGAGAGAGAGAGAGAGATAAAGCATGCGATATGTGAGGCACTTGTCCAACATGTATAGCCCTGTTTTGTAACTGCACAAACTGAGGATAAGAGTTGAGGTATATATTTGTAGTCAAGATCAAAGGCGCTCAGATCATGGCATTAACACCAGAAAACTTGATATAGCTTGAACGGTACAGCTCCGCTCTTTATTTTAGGAAGATTATTGTACAGGGAGATCGAATGGAAACTTAGCTATTCATCTTACAAATTTAATTAGAATATATTTTTTTGGGCAATATTTTGTTCAAGTAGAGTTGCTTTTGAATAGTTATAGGAATTATTATTTCACAATAATAATTTTAAAAAAATACCACTATCGTAACTGAACAATTTATCTTCGTTTTTTGTTGTTGTTTTGTTTCGTGGATGTCTACCATAAATTCCAGTTAGTTTAGTTTTTAGGCACCGTTTGACAACATTAATCATGCGAGCAACAAGCTGAAATTGCAATATTTTAACACAGAATGATTTTAGATTTAATTTTAAGCTCCTAAATCAAGCCTAGGATATATAACGGTTTATGTTGTTCATAACAAATATGTAGCATGACACAGAAAGAAATATAAAAAGAAACAGTGCAACAGGAATAGTCGCGAATCACAGAAGTGAAAAATAAAATGCAACGTATTTTATGCAATAAAAAAAGCAAAATACCCTACCCCCCCCCCCCCAATTTTTTTTAAAATGCTCCATGGGCAGGAAACTTAACAACCTTTTTACCTATTCACCGTTGCATGCAACTTCTCTTTTTATCTCTTTTAAAAAAAAAAAGATTGTGTACATGTCGTTATATAGAGATTTTATTTGTCCGTGTGATACTGTAGGCCTAAAGTTCTAATAGATCTATTGTCGTCAACAAACGATACTTTGACGTTATATATTAAAATAATTCATCAAATAAATTATGATGCAAACAAACATTGATATTGAGTGGGTTAAATGCTGGTTTTAGAGCTTACATGGTCTATATGGGCTGATTAATATTATTATTTCATATTCTGTTAATATCATTATCTCATATTCTGTTAATATCATTATCTCATATTCTGTTAATATCATAATCTCATATTCTGATCATCGCTTGTTAGAGTTCTTGTGAATTCATAGAAGCTAGAATATAGTCTAAGAAATCACTAAAATAATAAATGCAACTTGAAATGATCAAGGGACTGACAGAATTCATGGGAATTTATTTCTTACTATCATTTTTTTTCTTTCTCAGACCTTTGTAGTAAAAAATTACATAATTGACTGCTTGTTGCTTTTGTTTTTTCTGGATTGCCGCCCTTCATGCACCTGTTATATATTTAACTACTCTCATCCAAATATTCGGATTGATTACGATTTGGACTTAAGAATGCCTCAAAACATCGGAAACTGAAGGTATTCCGATTGATTATGATTTATGATTTAGGAATGTCCCTTAACATCGGAAACAGAAAAATATGGGGGCGGGGAGGGTAAGGGGGGGGGGGTGCGTAAACAAGTACGGGTGGAATCTGTGGGACGGAACCCAAGTTGAGGACCGGGGCGCATTCAACTGCAGGGCATAATTCTAAGCATCTAACTGTAAAGAAAACTTACTCGTGGAAACGTTCCGGTTGTTTTGCGTTATTTCGGAGGGTGAGAGTGGATTCCGGTTCCCCCCTCCCTCCCCCTGCCCGATCCCCCCCCCCCCGGTGAAAACGAGGACATGTATGAAATTTGCATATGTGTTAGAGGGTTACAAAAATAGTCTTCTATCCAAAAATCGATTGAAAAGGTAATAGGAACATTATTTATTCCATGTAAAACTTTAAAATTTCTTTTCTTTTATAATAAGATCTAAAGTGGATATAATGTGTTCTAATTGCAAGGGATAAACTAATGTTCACTCTAAAAAGACATTTCGCCTTGAACTGGCATCATATGTTGCTGTATCAGCATTGTGAGATGGCCTCTGCACCAGAGCTGACGTTGTCTTAATTACTTCCTGTCTGTAGTTTTCAGTTTAAGTATATTTTTTTTTCATACATTTGTAGCCGGAAATTGCAAGATGTACAATATACAAGGTAATGGATTAAAACGAAATCCAATTCTTATAATGTTCTTCTCCTTTGACCATACAAAAATTGTAAATATGTATGAATATATAGCGGATGATATTCAATGACAAAAAGTTTAAATAGTCAAATAGTTCAAGTGAGGAGTCTCTTAGTTAAACATTTACATTTAGCCGAGGTGCATGAACACAAAGATGAACAACGAAGTAGTTGGTAAGAGATGAGGATAAAGAAAAGAAAGAAGATAAAAGAAGAAATTTTTAATTGAAATGTTTAGGACATTATGATTAGAGTTGAGAAAATAAAGAGGAAGAAAGAAGAAGAAAAAATTAAAGGAAGAAAAGGCGAGATTAAAAGTGATAAGTACTTCCTTGTAGAGCGAGTCGTTGCAGAAACGATAGCGAAACATTTGGAAAAAAAAGTGAATTGCTGTTTACAGCAGTTCATGACCTATATAAGTGCATGCGTGTTAGTAACAGGTGTGCTTAAGTAAATCTTTTTGACTTTTCAATATATTTATGAACGGCATTGAACATATTAATGTCTACATAATATGGAAGCGTGGTATCACCATACAAGAAGGTATTTAAAGTTTAATTACCATATGGTGTGAGGGACTGAAACAGTTTAATGCGTTGTTCTTGGTAATAAACGCAAAAAAAAAAAACAACAACAAAAAAGTGTACTTTATGCAAGTCCACATCTACAAAGACGTGATCCATATATAATCTTTGTAAATAAATGTTGATTAGTTGAAACTGCAATTTGTTCTGAGTCGAGTATGAAATTTCTTTTTATACCCCCCCCCCCCAAAAAAAAAAAAAAAAAAAAAAATCAGGGAACATGAGTGTCGCCATTATTTAATGCGCTTTTGAAGTTGTTCATAGAGTCGCTTCGACGAGTCTCTATAAATAATGTATTCCATTCTCGAATGGCCAAATGAAGAAACGAACTGAAATAAAGTCTTTTTCTAGCTTGTAATGAATGGAAATTATTTACATTATGTACGTAATAGCGAGTAATATCACAAACAGCTGGTGGAATAAGAGATGTGAGACAGTGAAGGATTGAACCAGTTGTCATTTTATATAAAAGTGTAAGTTTGTGTTCTTCTCGACTGGATTCAAGACTTTTCCACCCCATTTCTCGACGTAAAGCTTTAGTTGATACTAATTTGGTTGCACCAGTCACGATGATGGCTGTCTCATTTTGTTATTTTTCCAGTTCACTTTTTTCAAGTAAACGATATAAGCCAATTATTTACCCATTGAGATATTTTTTTTTTCCAAGTCAGAGATGAGGTTATGCGCGTTTACGATGGGATTATCTACGATCAGAAAGGGACTTCTATCATCTGCAAATAAACTTTTATTGGAGTGTATATCATGTACAATATCACTTATGTATATCAATAAAAGTAAGGGGCCCAAAACGGATCCTTTGGGGCATACCAGCTCCAATACACCTTCACTCTGAAAACTCTCCCGGAAGAATCACTTGTTGTCTTCTGCTTTTAAAAGAGCAAGAAAACCATTTTCAAAGTCTACTGTGATGCCAGTAGCTTTCAAATTATGAACCAGTCCTTTATGCCATACGAGATCAAAAGCTTTGCTTATGTCGCAAAACACAACTCTGACTTCCTTACCGGAATCTACTGCTTTGCAATACGTATGACAGAGGGATATTAATTGATTAATTCTAGAATCACCCGGAATAAAGTCAGACTCGAAAAGTGTTAAAATGTTATTTTCTTAATTATTTCCTGTCTTTACACCACACGATGTGATTTCCTCACGCAATTGTTTTCCAATTACCAATATGTTTAGGTTTGCCCTGGACGAAACGGCGCCCCGGGCGAGAGTCACCTTCGGCGCCCCCCCCCCCCGGGAAAAAAAATCCATAAAACTCCGCGAAATAGCGCCACCCTCCACCCCCATTCTGGGCTTGGTGCCCTGGGAGGTCACCCGCATCGCCCGCCCCTTCGACAGCCATGGACACATTATCCCTGAACTGAGTGTCTATACTTAATGCAAGGGTCCATGGTCATCAAGAACCAAACAAAATGTTATTGATGCATATGACAATCATACTCACGAGATTGCCCAAGAAAGCTAAAGCCTTTTTTTTCTCCCCATTTTTGGATGAAGAATGGATATAATAACTTTTATGAATTTTCTTTTTATTTTGCTTCATAATAAGGGGACATATTTTTCCAGTAATAGGAACCATGAAGGAAAGTAATTTAGAACGCACATGTGGTGTTCCTTTGTAGGCCGGTACATTGACGATAGTAACAAAAAAACTTAAACATTTTGGAGAATATTTGTCAAAAGTGCAATTCGTTTAGTTTTAAACCAGGTACGTTAGGTTTGAGCTAACTCTACTGTACATGAATTTTTTCCCGTTCAATAATATTATTTTTTATTTTATTTTTTACAGAAATAGTATGCATTAATTTGCAGTTTTATTTTGGTTACAATGCTAATATAAATAATTTTCTTTCTCTAAGTATACAAATATCGTATTTTATTTTATACTTTAGTATTCAAAAACAAAATGAATAAAAACATCAGGAATTATGCTTGTATTACTCTTATTACCAGTATGTAGGTATTGTCTTTCTTAACTTCGATTACTGTAAAATCGGTTGTAATTCTAAGAAAGAATTAAGGCCGATACTTGTGCAAACAATTTTAAATATTTCACGTTGTTACGACTCTAGGTCTTACACTAATGTAACAAAAAGAAAGTGAAACCAACAATGGAACTAAAATCAAGAAGAAATTTATTTCTAGACAAGTAAAATGAAAATTAAAAGACACTTACAATAACGTGAATTGAAGTTCAAATAATCCAATAATCCTAAGTGTCCTACTCACAAGTCTTAAATATAGAATGTTCCGAATGAATTCCAGTAGCCTTGAATGTCCTAATGTGCTAGAAGTCTTAAATGTTATGATGTATCATTAGTCTTGAATGTCCTGATATGCCTTAATGATGTAATCCAAAATATCTTGGAATGAATTCACAAAAATACCAAAGTCAAGTATTAATCCAAAATGAGAATGAGCACTTTTAGTAATTCAAATAAATATTTAAAATAAATAATTCCTCTCTCTGAATATTTTTACTTGGTTACGGAAAATGATTTGGAGCTCAAATAAATAACATCCGTAGAACTGTACACGTGTTCAATTGTCAGTAATATGAAGAAGAAGAAAAAGAAGATTAAGAAATGCTTTTCTGACCTAATAAATAGCATACGTAGATGTGTACATGTGATGATTGAAACAATTTACAAATTGAAATTGAACCACTACTACTGCTACTAATATTAATATTAATAATATCCTAATTAAACGTTCTGATGTGATGCCATGTATTAGTATCCGCGTTGATATGTGCTGGAAGCAAAGCTTTGGCGCACTTCACTTGGTGCTAAAGAAACACGTGATTTATGTCCACGCATCTCTGAAGAATGTGTTATATTAATTTGTACATTTTGTGCTTATAATTAATCGCTTAAATATGCATTTGTATGCTTTTGGAAAGGACCCAGATGGGTCAGTAAAGTTGTGTCCAATCCCATATTGGTTAACTAAAAGACAATGAAATATGTGTAAAACAAACATCATTATAAACGATATCGAATGAGTATTCTTAAAACAAACATATTTATTATAAACGGTATCGAATGACTATTCTTAAAGCAAATATATAATTATAAACAGTATCGACTGAGTATATTTAAAACAAACATATCATTATAAACGGTATTGATTGAGTATACTTAAAACAAACACATCATTATAAACGGGGTAGACTATTCATTGCACTAACAACTATGATACATCAACACTAGCTTTTCGGTGAAAAATGTTGGAATGAACGCTTTCGTAAGGCCAGATTATAAATTCAAAAAAGGAACGGTAGTATTTCATTTTCTTCTACTATTCCCATAGATCTCTTTGTTTACCAGTTAAATAAAATGGCAGATACATTTTGTAATCTGCCGCTTTGAGCGTTATTTAACATGTGCAGGAACATTCAGCATTTACTGAGAAGCAATTGCAAATGTATACAATTGACTGAGTATGACATGCTTTTCTTTAAATAACGTTAATTTTTTCTTTGATTTATTGGAAAAATCTAAATGAAGAACATTTGTTTTCCCAAAATAAGTGAGAAAATATAATTGAGAAACTACAGATACCAATTTGAAAATAAATAAATAAATAAATAAATAAATAAGAAAATAAATAAATATTTTTTGTATGGGGGAGGGGGTGAAGAGTCAGTAATACACATAGCATATGTTCACATATAACTATCTGATGAAGGCATGTATAACTCATAATGTATTTATTTTTCATTGATACAAAAAACTCCATAAAATCATAGTTTTCAGATTTGTTCTTATTACTAAGGTCTCCAGTCAGGATATTAAAATAGCAAACAAAGAATATTGTAATTTTGTTTTCCTTAAAAAAAAGATAACAATAAGTATCTAACACAAATCACTTAATTAGATATCACAATGTCATGCCATTCACTCATCAAAGCGGCTCTTTAATTAGCTTTCACTTTCCGTTACGGTATTGCGCTCTCCTTCGAGAAGTTCACTGTTAAACATTGCAACTTTCATTAGAATTGTAACACGCATGTTGGGCGGCAAACAAACGTCGTGGACTCGCTACCCAAAAATTTTAAAAATTTCAACATTTTCACGCGTCTAATGTTATATATTTATATCGTGTGAGGCATAAATTATACATGTACACCGATGAAAATCTATAAAGAAGTTTCTGATAAAGTTTTACTTTAAAACACGCCCAAAACCTCACAATGCAACTTCTCGTAAAAGAGCGCCCCAACACGCATATTGCATGTTCCGACTGGTTAAATATCCAGTCGGAACATTTTCGATCTATTGCTTCAAGTCGCGAAAGAAACATCGTATGTAATTCTCCTCCATTGAGAACTATATTCGTAACTACTCTTGTTCATATGTCACATTATGGCGGCGATAGGAGACAAAGTCACAATCGGAACTATATCAACCTTTTCTGTCGCAACTTATATGGTGCACTCCGCCAGAAGCGAATCACCAAACCTGTCAAATTGATATGTATTCTTACAACAACTTCCAAGGTTATTTCTCCGGCTTGACGGTTAAGTACCATATACAAATGTTATCGAACTACACACATGCTTTCGTCCTGTGATAACTTTAGTGATCCGGTGAACAATTATAAACGAAACTAACACACATATATCAAGAAGGGCAGAAATTTCATACAGTATATCCCATTTTAAAACATTCTGTCATTATCTCGTATAAAACAATTCGAAAGTATTTGTCGATCCACGGTATTATTATTTCATTATCTCCCTTTACATAAAAGTTGTTTTTGGTCTAAGAAGCCGTGCTTATTTTCAGTGTTTCGAGAACAAATTTACGGGTCGTATATGAACTAAATATTTTAATCGCGTTACGAAGCTCATTTTGGTGATGTACATAAGGTTGAGAAACTCCTTTATCAGTTTCTGAGTATGTTTCATCTGTGATTTTTATGCGTGTTTTTATTTGGGTCTGGGAGGGCAGAGGGGTTACGATTTTTTGTAATATTTTGAAAATGCGATGGTGATGATCAGAACATACATACAACTTTTTTTTGCTGGACGTGATGTTTTAAAACTGAATAGATGAGTGTTCCAGAAAAAGAAGTTGCGAACTTTTTGTTCTTAGAACATTGAAAAAATCGTAACTTTATAGTGCTTCGAAGCTAACCGGTCAGACAAAAATATGGCTGGTGAAGCTGTTAAAATTTATGTTGATTTTGTATTATGCTATGTTCTTCAAGATATTTCCTCTATACTACTTATATATTGTGTGTATTGATAACACGAGATAATTATGGATAGAACTGTGCGTAGGAGCTGGATCTTCGGCCATACAAAAAGGTCATGCAAGTTTTGCAGCATAACCCAGCAACACTAGTCAGTGGGAGTCTTTGTGTTTGGGTCTTAGGCAGGTCTCTGGCGGTCATGGTAGCAAGACGTGGGTGGAAGAGGGTCACCAACGTACCAAATAGAGAGTTGATAACCTTATGGGATACCGATCTCTATGCTTTCTCCTTTAGCGTATGTACAAGCGGCTAAGGAGGCAGACAACAAAGGCCTACGCGAGTCTGACTGTCGTTCCAAAAGGTAGACAATTTATACAAAACAAACACAGATGAGGTAAGACGATTGCGGGGCATTCCATGTCGGCTAAGAACAACCAACAGAGATTTGATCACCCTATTAGATTGGCCCATACGATGGACAGCCACACCACCATCCCGACTGGAAGCCAGCAAGACTCAAGACGTTTTAACCTTTAAAGGGACTGGAGTTGCCCCAGAGATCTGCCAAAGACGGAATTGTTGAGCAGCTTAATGTAGTCCTTTTTCAAAACTATTCGTGGACTTAGCCCGCAGGTCTGTGTTTTTCTGGATATAGGGTGCCATCCACGGGGTCTGGTCAAACTCTAGCGCCCTGTGAATCTTGGTGATGCACATGCCAAGCCTAGTGTAGAGTTGTAGGTTTCTGTAGTAAATGACATATCGCCCCTTCTTCAACAAATTGGGTACATGCTTTATGCACCGGGTGTACCGACCTCCCAGCTTGTCTACCATTCCGTTCTGGTAAGACTTTGGGACAATCATGCACTAGTGGGCTAGTGGAAAGTCACTATGAACCTCGCGCAGCTCTTCCGGATAGTCCAAGTTCACCTCTAGTAGGTAGCCCTTTGGGGCATCTGGGGATTTTTTTTATTTATATCGATATTTTCTAGATTTACCCAGCAAAAACCGCCCGTGGGTAGGCTCTGAATCATGGCCCATTCATAAAGGTTATTGGAATAAAAATAAATGATCAATGTGTTAGGCTTGGATGGGTTGTAATCAGGGCACTTAGGATTGTTAGCTTTTGCGTATCGCTTACTGACCATATGGGTGCCACATCGGGTCCCCCCCCCCCCCTAAGCAAAGAGGTGCATATTGATGTCTGACAGTAGCTCGAGCTCTGTGCCTGTAGTTTTGAGAAGGGTGTCCTAGCTCAAATCGGGATGCTAAAGTAATGGGGAGGGTCTATGCTATACATCTTCATTGAGGTAACCTGGAATACCTAAAAGATATCGGCCAGAAGTAGCACGTCCGTTTTAAGGTAAAGGTCGTGATAGTCTGCCATCGTCTTACAGCCAGAGGTGTTCCATACTTTCTGGGACTGCTGATAGTCCTCCAAAGATATACCCGCACGGCTGATGGTGCTGCGAAAGTCCTCGATGGGGGAAATCTGCGTGTCATCCCACCCATCCATATACTCGTACGGATAGACACACTTGGCTGTCAAATGGGGGATATCGTGTGCAGTATATCGACGGGTGATGTGGAAGTCTTTCTGAGGAAGATCGGTAGCAAATTTGGCCAGGCTGAAATGCAAAAACTGGTAGCTGTATATTAACTGGAGCTGACCCAGGAAAAAAGGCCATATATTTTTCCATGTTGTTTGGAATGGCATTGATGTCTGTCGTTGAGGTCGTTCCGAGAGCTGTCCCCAGCAGACAGCCGTCTTAGTTCCTCAGGTTGTGGAAGATAACGGTGACTTTTGTTTTTTTCCTGGCTTTGTCGTAGATGGAGGTTACAGCTGTTATGGGCGGCTCCGTGGTATCGGCCGGTGATGTGGCAGTGGTCTCTTACCCTAGCATCACCCAGTCACTTTGGGCAGATGTGACAGACTTTAGCCGCTTCAAACGCGGCGGTGTTATCAGGAGTCAACACCAAGACTTGTGGTTATTTGGACTACGGCGTCTTTTCCTGCATGTGACTGCGAGTATAGTTTTACCGTCGCATCGCTTAATGACGAAGTAGAAACCGCATGGAGGCTGGCTAGAAGTTTTATAAATATAGCTGTAAGTTACCTCTTCCCTTTTTACAGATACGTTAAGGGCCTTGAGGTCAGCGTATATAAAGTATGGTACTGCCATCTGATTAAAGAGGTGCTTAAAATAAAGCTTATTCTTTCCTGGCTCTGAACGGAATGTCCTCTGTGGTTTCGAGCCTATGCCTTGGCAATCTTTGACATGACTCTCAAGGAGGTCAAGTCTTGAGAAGGCGTGTAGGCAATGGCAGCAGACGTGCTTTCGCTCCTTATGTTTGCTATTCATATAGGCCATTCTGGAAATATGTTTTATCCATACGTAGTGCTGTTTATTATCTTCTGACAGCAATATCATGTTGGCTGTTTTATCCATAGCTTTATCTGATATATGTATGGTGTAGAGGGTGTGTTTCCAGCCAAAGACGTTGACTGAGATGGCAGGGTTCAGGTTATCAAACTTGGAGATATCAGATACCTTTATCGGAAACTTAAGTTTGTCAAATCGTAGCGTCCCCAAATACTTACTGAACTTGCTGGTTCGTTCGGGGTGCTCAACAGGGTAGAGGGTGGAAAGGATGACCCATTCAAATCATCAGGTGTGGTGGTTTTCTACGTTGATGACTGCCCCTTTAGGTGCCCACTTAGACGTTGGTATATACCCTTTACCTCAAAACGGGCGGTACTGTAAAATGTAAAGCGTTATCTCCTCACATCTGACAACAGCCAGCCCTGAGCCTTCGTTCGTAAACTTTTCCAGCCTCTCCTCAGTCTTTGCTATAACCGCAAGGATCAGCTTATTGAGGTTATTGGCCAATAGCGCCACTTCTGTCTGGGTGACTCATAAGTAGACAGGCATGGAGAAAGCTTCCCCTTCTGATGTGTCCTTTTCTATCTGTACCTTAACGATAATGTTAAAGTTGATCCCCTTCTTTCCGATCTCCTGTGTCAGAATGTTGATTAATCCTTGAGTCATGGCTCTGAATAGTTTGAAATGGTCTTGATCCAGAGGGTGGCCTCGTGGTATCACGGCCTGGTAGTCAACGACAATTTTATCCTTTCCGGTACGACCCACTTTTGGTATGAGAGTTGGTAGAGTGACTGGAGTAGGTGGGACTTTTGCTTCCTTGGTAGCCCTCTGCCTGGCCCTTCGTTTAACTGCTTTAGATGGTCTCAGGGCCGGTGAGGGTGGCTGCGTTGGAGCTGGTATAGGTTTTGGCTGCCTAGGGGCAGGCGTTGGACGGTGTTTGCTATGATTGGCTTTTGCCGTTCTCGAGCGGCTAGTGCTGCCTCCAGCATATCATCGTATTCGCTGCCTGTGATCCTCGCCTCCCTTAGCAGGTTGTTCATTCGCTATATTCTAGGCATGATTAGCGATCGGTATCCCATAAGCCGATCAACTCTCTAATTGGTATGTTGGTGACCCTCCTCCACCACACACATTGTTACCATGACCGCCAGAGGCGTGCCAAGACCCACCCACAAAAGACTCCCACCGACTAGTGTTGCTATGTAGTAGCAAAATGTGATGCAAGATGGAGCCAAAGTTCCCTTTTACCACTACTTTACTTTATTCTTAACGAACAATTATTTTTTATATAATGTATGCTGATCTCAAGGTTATTTTGTCAGACAGTGCTGAGAATATTTACAAGAAATGCTGAATACCCTCTCAATTGATTGTGATAAATTGAATTTAAAAGTTTATACTTAGAAAACAAAGATTGCAGTATTTATAAATGGTGGAAAAATAAAGTTTGTACTACAATGATAAGTTGAATGTAGCCCAAAGCATATCGCACTGCAAGGAATAAGTCATACTTATTAAACATGTAACGAGTATTGTTTCAGTACTGAAACCAAATGTCGTTATTACTTACGTTAACATATATCCAGTGGCGTCACTAGGGGGGTGCGGGCCGCACCGGGTGACACCATCACAGGGGGGGGGGTGACACCAAAATGGAATCTGTATGGTCTGGAACAGGAGGACTCGGAGGAGGTCCATGAGGGAAGTCTGGAGGGGGTGACACCATGAGTTTACCGCACTGGGTGACGCCAACCCTAGTGACGCCACTGCATATATCGTAGTATGAATGATCACAAATACTTACATTATTTACTTCCTAGAAAACAGTATGAAGGGTTCATGTTATTTTAGCAATAATGTACAGAATATCAGCTAAATTCATAGTTTTAATGTTCTGTGCTTAACAAAGGAGTTTCACAATAGCCAATAATCAAGGCAACGACGGCTATCGCATTATCTCGCTGATCAAAAGCGAAACTTAGAATGTATGCCTCGTGTGTGTACTAAAGTCACTGGTGATCTATTATAACCTAACAATCTACTTAGTTATTGGATATCAGTCATCATAGTTTGAGAGAAAGATTTTAAAATCGAATTTAAAAAAAGTCCTGATGAAAAGGGTCTGAGGATAAACACATTCTAATAGGAAGATATTATGCTCTTGATCCCATTCCTGAGGCCAACAACTCGAGAGAGCGTGCCATGCAAAACAAACACACAAGCCAGTTGGATTTTACAAAATTAAATTACCAGTAGTGACTTTTCAAGGTTCATAAATTACATTAAATGATCACCGTTATTTATTTCCTCAATTTAACTTTCATCAGCTGTTTGGCTTATTAGTAATGATGCCACGAAAATACTGTTTAAAAAAAATCAATTGTGTTTGCTGCGAGAAACTGAGATTTTCCATACATTATATATATATATATATATATATATATATATATATATATATATATATATATATATATATATATATATTTTAAGAAAGAATCAACTAGTCTGGAATAAAGAAGGGATAAGGAAATATAATTGTTTGAAAGGAAAAGCGATTGCCTCAAGAAAACGAGGAATACAAAAACGATCATCGTCTTTGTGAAAAGCAATATTTTGTATGGACCCAGGTGTGTGCGCACCCTCCCCTTGATTGACTGTCGTACAAGGTAATCATAGCAATATTGATAAAAGAAGTAAAACATATGGTGAATACACTAACTGCATATCATTAGTTTCAATAAAATCTCAGTCGGAAAAATAAATAATATTGTATATTATACAATGACTGCAAGGACGGGAGGGGGAAAAGATCTTGGTATATATAGAACAAGTTCGTCGACAAACAGATTATAAAATGGACAAACAAGTTCACCCAATTAACAAAGTAGATGATCATTTCAAGTTGAATACATTCAAATATATGAGAGCGACCTGTCATAATTTCACCGTGTTTTTTTGCGTCGCACTGCCGTTAGTCAGTAGCTTAACATTGTTAGCATTCGCAAGTTCGAGGCAAATCCTGTGGATCATACCTCGAATGTATGCCGATAGCTGTCATTAGCTGTCGTTCGGACCACCTCGGTTATTTACGCAACAAGGACTAACAGAGAAGTTGAGAATTCATCGAACCGTATTTTTATTTGCAGCTTCTCAGTCAATCCTAGAAATAGTCGATGTGGTCCGAATAGATTGCGGTTTCTTTTTTGCGATATTTCAGGGAACAAAATGTATGATTTTTCCGGAAATTACTGCGCCGGCATACATCCGAGGCTTATTTTTGTCTCGTAGAAAAGCCGAAGTGGTCCCTATGACATTATTAGCCTCTTTCTCGATATGCTATTAGCACGGGAGACAACTCTTTTACAAAGTTGTATATTGCTACACTGTTTATTGGATTGAAAGTAATAGATGACAATGACTCATGTTACTTTAATTCTTACAGAAAGACTACACATCAAGCAGTAAAATAACTAATACCATTAAAAATACCAATTGCGAATTAATATATTTTGCATTTTTGTTTTTTTTTTTAGTTGGTATATGCTAAGGATTCCTTCAGTAAATATTTGGAGAAAGAATAAACAATTAGTATTTAATTGAAAACTTATAATATGTCAATAATACGCTGACACTCTTGTGATCGTTACAGCAGTCAAGATTTACATGTAACATTTATAGAAAATTAGATGACGCAAGTCTTCTCCAAACTTCACCTTATACATACACACTTTTATTCTGATGAAGTTTATAATTTGAAACAATACACGAACACTTGTACAATGTAACGAGTAGTAAAAATATACATATAGAACATACACATAATTAGTACATGTCGGCATTCTTCTGAACATTTCATTCACGTGTACACGTGATCTACTTATTAAAATATCAATCATATCCATTTAAAGCAGACGATCACTTTATCAATGTCCCCTTCATTATACATGTATTTCAAAGTCAGCATTAGTTTCATTTAGTCAAGAGACCTACCTGACTAAGGTCACTGTGCCCTACATATTTCTTTAAAGTTATCACGTGAAATACTAGACTAAACCGCGGTGTCAAAATTTAGCATAGATAATGCTACAAGACGTATTAAATTAAGGTCACTGTGTACTTCAGATTATTTTGATGCAACGAAGAGAGTAATGACACTGTGTCTTACATATTTTTTTCAATATTAACAAGAAATATACTAGACTAAGGCCTCTGTGTGCAAATTATGACGTGTACTTACAAGACATACATACTTTATAAATATAATTAAAAGACACACCATATTAAGAACACTGAGTCCTACTTCGTACTTCCAAGGAAAATGGCCACTGTGCTCTAAGAATATCTTAGATATAACCAAAAAGCACATCGGACTAAGGCCATTTTATTGTACATGATTTTTTTTAAAAAATGCAACGTAAAAAAAAATAAGAAACATCCCAGACTAATTCCACTGTGTGATAATTTGTTAGAAACATACCAGACTAATTCCACTGTGTGATAATTTGTTAGAAACATACCAGACTAATTCCACTGTGTGATAATTTGTTTAGAAACATACCAGACTAATTCCACTGTGTGATAATTTGTTAGAAACATACCAGACCAATTCCACTGTGTGATAATTTGTTTAGAGACATACCAGACTAATTCCACTGTGTGATAATTTGTTAGAAACATACCAGACTAATTCCACTGTGTGATAATTTGTTAGAAACATACCAGACTAATTCTACTGTGTGATAATTTGTTAGAAACATACCAGACTAATTCCACTGTGTGATAATTTGTTAGAAACATACCAGACCAATTCCACTGTGTGATAATTTGTTTAGAAACATACCAGACTAATTCCACTGTGTGATAATTTGTTAGAAACATACCAGACTAATTCCACTGTGTGATAATTTGTTAGAAACATACCAGACTAATTCTACTGTGTGATAATTTGTTAGAAACATACCAGACTAATTCCACTGTGTGATAATTTGTTAGAAACATACCAGACTAATTCCAATGTGTGTTAATTTGTTTAGAGACAATTGAGAGACACTCAGACTAAGGTTGCTTTGTGCTAAAACCAATTTATATAATATTCAATATAATGAAAAGACACACCATGCCGCTTTATCCTAAAAACTATCTTATATATTTTATATAAACAATAGACAAACCAAAATGAGGCCGCTATATCCTTCATAATATTAAAAAGTAATCAAGAGACAAACCATACTAAAAGCGCTCTGTACTACATACTATTTCTATATAATCAAGAAACATACTAGGTAAAGTATGCCGTGTCCTATATAATTAAATGTTATACCAGAGAAAGCTCGCTGTCATAAATTTATTTATAGAAAATTTAGAGACATACAAGACTAAGCCAGTTGTGTCCAATTTATTTTTTGAAAACGAAACAACAAAAAAAAAAAAAAAAAAGAAACTGAGAGACACACAAAGACCGCTTCGTTATGAAACTAATGTATATCATGTTCAATGTAAAATCAAAAGAAATACTATGCTAAGTCCACTGTATGCCACATTATTTTTCAATATATTCAAGAGACAGACCATACTTATTCCACTGTGCCCTACACGAAATTTCAATATAATAGACCAAGACCGCTGTGTCCTACATTCATATTTCAATATAATAAACCAAGGCCGCTGTGTCCTACATTCAAATTTCAATATAACAGACCAAGGACGCTGTGTCCTACAAACATATTTCAATATAATAAACCAAGGCCACTGTGTCCTACCCGAAATTTCAATATAACAGACCAGGGCGGCTATGTCCTACATTTTATTTCTAATGTCAACAAGAGACCAACATGACCGCTCGGTTTAGAGAATATTAAATATAATCAAAGGGCATACAATATACTAAGTCTTTTGTTGCATAAGTCATACTTTGGTATATCAGTGAGCCATACTGGAACAATGCCACTAAGTCCAACATATTATTTTAATATAATCATAAACAGACCAAATTAAGTCGACTATGTCCTAATCATAACTTATTCAAAGTGAAGACAAATACAAGACAAAGGCCGTTCTGTCCTGATTATTAGTTTCATATAGTCAAGATACATACCGGAATAAGGTCATTGTGTCCTGTATAGAATTTAGATAAAATCCATACATATACAAAAGTAAGTCCGCATTGTCCCATATGTTATACAAATGCATTGACAAAACACATCAAACTAAGGCAAATGTGTACAAATATAACTGAGATAAAATCAAGAGATAAAGACAACCCTGTCATAAGATAAGGATTATGTAATTAGATATAATTATATTACATATAGACCACCGTAATGTCAATTATAATAAATGCGATAAAAAGACTAAGCCCGCTGTGTCAAACGTAATAATGAGATGGAATAAACAATTCCAGACAAAAGCCATTTTTTATATTGACTTTTCTAACATTAGATATAATTAGGAGACATGCAGACTATGGTTGCTGTATTCTACATAATATTTAAACATAATCAAACGACATACTAGACAAACACCGAGATGTCCTTAAATTTGCCTAGATATCGCGAAGAGAGATACAGATCTGGGTCGCTGTGTCCTACATAATATTTAGAGTTATGCAATAGCGTTTTACAGCACCTCAGCACAACAGCGGTTATATAGTGCCAAGAAAAGATAAAGTTCGAAAAATGTAAAATGAATTGCACAAAAATTTAGGAAGATAAACCCTTCCAAATAAATGTAAACGCATGATATTTAAACATAATCAAAAGACATACAAGACTAACACCGTGACGTCCTTAAATTGGCCTAGATATTGTGAAGAGAAATACATATTTTGGTCGCTGTGACCTACATAATTGTTAAATGTATTCAAGAAACATATAAAACAAAGGGCGTAGTCTCATAAAGATTACTTACATGTATACAAGAGACATATTCAGCTAAAGTCAATGTGTTCTACGCTATTTTGGATATACTAATACTAATACTAATACTAATACTAATAATAATTAAAAAAACACCAGACTGAACCATTGTGTAATCAATAAATATTTTCTACATAAAATTAAGGCACACACCCAACTAAAGTCGTTTTGTCCTTTGACTAGTTTATATATAATTGGGCATAATATCGAGCCATACCAGACTAAGACCGATGTGTAATATTTAATATGTTTAAAAAAGATCAAAAGATATACTTGATGTGTCCAAACTATCACTTAGATATAGTGAAAAGACTAACAAAACTAAGACCCCTTTGTTCAAAATGTTTACTAAATGTTATCAGGAGAATACCATACAAAGGCCGCTGTGTCTTACATAATAATATAATACCTCACACAACCAAGTCCTAGCTGTCGTGATTATTACTCAGACTAGATGAACAATACAAAACTAAATTCGCTGTCTTCATTTTTTTAAATTATATAATTTGTTCTGATTATATATCCTACTGATTATATAAAGATCTCCAAAGACATAGTTAACAAATGCCTATGAGTCCAACATTTAAATTATTTAAATTAGTGATGATCAGTGACAAGACTTAGATCGCTTTTTTCTAGGACTAACGTATATATATATATATATATATATATATATATATATATATATATATATATATATATATATATATATATATATATATATGGATAGATAGACACAAATGTAATCAAAAAGGTTAGATAGTTATAATTCGTTCCAAGCAGGTTTCAAACCTGGGTCCTATCGCTTATGCGGCTGAATTATATCATTCTTGTACGACCATAATTTCTGAAGATTAAGGAAATAAGGAAAAAAAAAAAAAAAAAAAAAAAAATTGTTAAAATGCAGATCTATAATAGCAATCGTAACTATGATCAGAAAAGGTAGCTGAAATTGAAAGAGTTACCTTTCTTTTGAAATTTCCAATACACAAAGATCGGCGTCATACTCGCAACTAAAGTACATTGATTTGTGTTCGACTTAAGATAAATTCACACTATCTCAAAGTTATCTTATTTTCGGCATTTTTGCGCAAGACAAAGTACAAGGAGACGCCATGAATGTGTTAGTAAAAGCACCAGTATTTGTAGTATAACTATCAAGACAATTCTGTGGTAACGCAACTCTATAAATGCAAAATCATCTTGATAATTCTGGTGAGTAATACTTTTTATACCAACCAACTCGTATAGAGATGCGATGTTCCCTTCGGAACACCCATCCATAGGAGACAACAACACTAAAATAAAAAGTCCAAAATTACTAGCGGATTAACACAGCGAACACAAAATAAAATGTAAAAGTTGTACACGACATAAATAATGGCACAAAAGTACATTGTATTGAATTCAACCGTTTTCAGAGAGGTGATAAAACTACTTCAATAGTTTACAATGAAAGCAAGGATGTCGTTATCTAGAGATTGTGCCTATTTGTGTACAGGTTTTAACGAGATAAAAGTGTGGTCAAAGCTAGTTTTATTACAAAATAATATACTAGAGAATAAATATTTTGTTGATTTCAAACATCAAAAAGATATCTTGCAATGCTCTGGAGACAATTTATAGATCATAAAGTATTCACCGGATACTGACATTTAATACACAAAAATGTACCCGAATATGTTAGATCATTACACAAATTTCATGTTTATTTCCAGATGCAAATATGCACTCTGAATACAAAATACATTTACCTGATAGTGTTGCATTCAAATCAGACAACAATACCATAGATATGAAATAATTGAATTTGATCTGCAACAAATTTTAAATTCCACCACAACATTACTGGAGATACCTCAAGGAAAGAAACAAATGCTTAACTGATAATAGTTCAGAAGAAAATAAACCTGTACGCCAATGTTTTGGGAAGCTTTCACCTACTGTTATGTTATCTGCTTACACACGTAAATATAACTATGGTGCAGGTACTGATGAATATTGGAGAACATTGTCAGCTGATGAAATGATTTTTATGGCAGACAACGATGAAGCTTCCAGTTGGACTTTCTTCTGCAATATAGCGATGGATTAACAGACGAGGGAATAACAAGGCTGAATAACTGTATAAGATCTTATGTAACCTGCATATTAGGTGCATAGATACAAAAGAAAACGTCTATTACACAGTCTGTTTCGACGGTATCAGACGCTGTTAAAAAGTTAATGAAACTATTCATTTTATGACACAGATGAAAATTTGATGGTAGCATTTCAAGAATACATAACATATTTAGAAGTGTATGTTTCTACTGCCAAGTGATATGGTAATGAAAATGGGTAGTATCATGTGATAGAACAACATTTTACAGAAATCCAGCCACGCGGTTAAAGTGGGTTTAAACCCAACCAATATTACCGATGAAGCCAAGAACGGTATTCCAAAGGCTTAGAAACAATTTCTGACAGTACGAAAAGAAATTGATAAAACAAACAAGAAGATAAAGTGAGTGAAAGTTTTGTGGAGAAGGAGTATGATAATGATCGTTCCACTATCGCATCTGCTAATGAGATCCGATACTCAAACGCTGAAATGATACATGACAATTTAGAAACGCCAAGAAAACATTATTTGTCATGAAATAAACAACAAGCATTTTTATTGATAATAGCGGTTGTCGGAGTTGTTATAATTTTCTTTTTTAAATTGGTTATGAATTTCCCATCTTGTTGTCAGATACTATGATTTATACTGTAATATCACTGACCAGCAAATCTATTCAAACCACATCTCCAAATTATTAGGATCCAACAGCCAAAATCAACACAGACATCTAGTGAATCTAATAAAGTTTGTGGCTTTTCTGAAACACCAAAATCTATAAATTTATTTCATTAAGAGTTACTCTTATCATTAATATGTTCAATATGTTTTTCACGGCGACATTGTTTCATGGAATAAAACTGATCATTACAAGCAACTACAAAGAGGTACCATAAGCAGATTGAATATCAGCATAAAATGAAGATGGAAAACAGATGGACTTTCACGGCATGCATTTACACATATGTTTTTCATGTTGGATTATTATTGAAACGATGACGTGCACCGGAGCTGCGAGACTTATCGCTAGATAAATAGCGTACCATCTGCAGAGCAGAATAGCAGAAATTAGTGATATCTTTAAGATGTTCTAGCGATTTTTCTTTGGAGATACTACACAACTTAGGTGAACCTTTAAACACAGAGACAAAAACATGAGAAAGATGTCTTATTTCGTCAAACAATTAACAGTGTATTAAATGCCGTATAAACATCGCAAACAGTAAGATAATTAGTAGACGTACACTGATCAGTGCCTAATATCCGAACCTGTATTAAATGCAGTATAAGCATTGCAAACAGTAAGATAATTAGCAGATGTACACTGATAAGTGCCTAATGTCCGAACTTGTATTAAATGCCGTATAAACATTGCAAACAGTAAGATAATTAGTAGACGTACACTGATCAGTGCCTAATATCCGAACCTGTATTAAATGACGTATAAACATTGGAAACAGTAAGATAATTAGTAGACGTACACTGATCAGTGCCTAATATCCGAACCTGTATTAAATGACGTATAAACATTGGAAACAGTAAGATAATTAGTAGACGTACACTGATCAGTGCCTAATATTTAAAAATATAAACATCTAATTGAGCAGACGATGAATAGTGAGACAGAGGCTGTGGAGAGTAAAACGGAGAAGACAAAGACATCTCTGGAAGAATATAACATTTTGCATTTACAGTTTGAACCCGTAAATAATGAAATCAAACAAAACGATAAAAAAATTTAAAATATAATAGATTGTTTTAGTACAAACATTACTTACTTGATAAACAAGATAAACAGCTAACACTAATACCATATCAAAAAGTTGCAGAAGATAAATGCCTTAAGTGAGACAACTAAAGGAAAGAGAACAACAAAAACAACAAGTTGCATGATACAAAAGCACGTACAAAAGAATATCGACGTTTTCTTTAAACTGATCCGTCAAGGTAGTCGAAGAAAGGAAAGTATTGGTACACTGCTGCAAGAGAGCTTCGATGCGTTTCGTTTTGGTGGGAGTCAGTGGAGGTTCTGAACGGTCTAACAAGTCTTTATACCATTCTATCAAGATGTATCTTCTTCATTGGGAGTC
Source organism: Margaritifera margaritifera (assembly GCA_029931535.1). Classification (NCBI taxonomy): domain Eukaryota; kingdom Metazoa; phylum Mollusca; class Bivalvia; order Unionida; family Margaritiferidae; genus Margaritifera; species Margaritifera margaritifera. The sequence goes on along the minus strand of JAQPZY010001401.1, from coordinate 1,826,117 downwards.
CATGCTTCTTCCAGTTAATACTCTAACGTTTCTGCTTGACTCATCATCCAACATTGGTCATTTTGCACTTGACAATCATTACAATCATTGACAATCATTACAATGATTGACAATCATTACAATGTTCTCTGGTCAGGAGCGTGATTCTCGTAACCAGGTGCTGAGCAAAACAGGACATCATGTGTTTTTCTTGTACGGGCCATCGTTCCGATACTGCTTAAACTTTTCTCCTCTTTTTTCATTCTTTCCTTCTTCTTCACCACTTTGCCTTGGTGGTGATTGTTGTGGCTGCTGTGATTCCTATTCTTGACCGTTTATGTTCATGATTACTTGTTCCATTAATGAGTTTTTTAAATTATTAGTATAGGATCACTGCACTGAGATTGTTGTTTTAAAGGGTATTGTCAAATCTGCAAATAAGATCACATTAAGTATGTTGTCCAGAAGTTGAACAAACTAAATTTCCTCAAGGAGTGGTCCTGATTTTATAGCATGAAAATGTCCGCCCTTAATGCCTTGTTCTGAAGTTAAATTAACTCCCCACAAACAATAACCTTCTGCATAATCATCGTGCCCAATTATCCTGTGTCTTCGGAGTCAATTAAGTTCACAAGTAATTCTTCTGGGCAAAATTAGGTTCAAAAGGTCTGGTACACAATGACTGGCCATCTCGGGCGACTTCTATCTTAGACATATTGTAATGATGGCAGTGGAAGGGAGTTTGATCAACAGCTCCGTTGAGAGCTGCGGTGTTTAAAATACCATTGAACAAACTTGTAGATAACTGACCATGGAGCACATGCTCTTCTATCTTGGATTTGAGTTCAGCGGCAATGGTGAACGTTTAGATTCCACTCGTCGTATGGGATACTTTGAGGTGTTTCTGGTCAGAGTCTGATTCATCTTATTTCCTACTCTAAGTAAGACTTCCACAAGTCGCAAGTTGAGTCTGGCTTCTTTGATACTGGTATTAAAATCGTTAGTATCAGTCATCAAATGGAAAACGGTAGTACTTTGATTCAGTTGCACTTTGATTTCAATCAAAAAATATTTATTTTGCCACCACATGTCAATGTACAAACGATCCATCACTTCCAAACTACGATCTTATTGGATTTTATTTTGTCAGTCGTTAAATCCTACACTGATTGTCGTCATCCTTTGTTAACTCTGTGTCGTTGAACTTGCCAAACGTGTCTGATTTCCAGACGGCAGAAGCATCTAAGTGTGTGTTTATGGCTTCGTTTGTTACGTCAGTAGATTCTCTACTTAGGCTCGGTAAAGGTAAGTGTTCATGCTGCTGCTGACTAATCCACAAATCCACTTCACTGACTAATTTGTTATCAGGTACAAATCCACTTCACTGACTAATTTGTTATCAGGTACAAATCCACTTCACTGACTAATTTGTTATCAGGTACAAATCCACTTCACTGACTAATTTGTTATCAGGTACAAATCCACTTCACTGACTAATTTGTTATCAGGTACAAATCCACTTCACTGACCAAACAATGCATGAAATTGTTGACAGAACCCACTCTGGCATTTGCTTCGTATTGTCGTTTTTGGCCATTTTACTTACAAGTAACTGTTATTCCGATCAATGTAGTCTTCGGTTTTTCCCTTCGATTCAAACACGATGGGATCTGGCGTAGTAATAGGCGATACAGGATGATATTCTACCTAATGAGATTCTTGCATCGTCATCATCTTGGGTGGCATGGCACACACATCCAGTTCTGACTTAAAACATTAGCAAGAATCTTGATGCATCATTTTTTTCGATAGACGTGTGCTGTCGTTTATAGACGGTCCAAAGAGCTCTTTTCCTGTCTGGATCAGTACATATTTTCCAGCGGCCAGTAATGCTTGCTTGGGATTCTCTTTGTCGACCATGACGTTTTGGACGTTATCCTTGCGGTAGGGCATTACGTTTTAAAGTATACAATTCTTGGTAAACAAAAGGTTGATTGGTGTGACAATAAGAAAGAGAGATTTGAACATACTCCCCAAACACGGCTTCGTTGTCGAGCTGCTCTTCAGTATATATGATACATGCGTTAAAACTCACTCAAGAATCATTTTTAAGATTGTAATTTCACTGTGACTTTTCCTGTTGAGATCTTCTTTTATACAAAAATATTCATACTGTAAAACTACGATTTACTAACAAGAAGATAGTGGGGATGAACAAATGCTCGGTGCACGTGGTGCACGTGGTATGTGTTTCCTCTTTTTTGGTTATAAACAATGAAAGTGTCAAATTCCACTTTAAAAGGACTGATTCTCAGCAAAGAAGCAGAGGGGTTTCCCATCACATTGTATTCGACGACATCGGAGTACACAACTATCAAATTGAGTCCTTCATTCAGTTTCGATAGGGAATCAAATTCACTTGAAGAATTTATTGTTGCTGATGTTTTCGATTGCGGAGCTATGTTCGTGTCTGCACCCAGAATAGCAAATAAACTTGGAGCAAATTTGATGGACAGCGTTATCCTGTCGACAAAATACTTTTTAACACGACGAGAAGGTGAATGGTAGTCGATCAACACGCGTCTGTTGGCACTGGTGAGTGCGTCTTGAAACTGATCGCTGAAGACATTCCATATCAAATCATATCGACGAGATGTCGACCATTCAATAATATTCAGACATGTTCATTTAATACATATTTAATCGGGCATTGGCTCTACTTGATATTCCTTCGGGAACACTTTCTTCCACTTGTCTTTGTAAGGCATTGACTTTCAAAGAAGAGTCTGCTGAGACTGCCACGACTGTGATTGTGGGTGTCACCATGGGTATGGCTGGTGTCGTCAACTCTGCCGCATCTGCTGTTTTTTCTTTGATCTTCATAAAATGTCTAGGGCACTTCAAGTAGATGTGGCTGTTTCGTCTACCGCTTTCCAGACGCTGCAATAATTGTCCGTACTGTCGTGATTATTCCGCTTCCGACAACGGTTTTAACTCTTATTTGAAGTTTGCAATTTCCATGAGATTGTGATCTGAAGGGGTGGGGGTGAGGGGTGAATAGGACATCACTGTTCTTATCAACGGTGGAGTTCCATCTACCGTTTTTAAGGGACTATTGTTAATTTTTGTCCTTCCATAAGGTTGTTTAGTACAATATTGATGCCCTTCCAGAAGGCAGTGTCTTTTGCATTTCACATCGACACTCCTCCTAAAAGAGAACCGGCTATCGCTTCTAACATGGAAACAGTGACTTTAGCTAACAATGGAGCTATCAACATTGAAAAAAATTCTCTGCGTGGAACAAGCACGTTTTTCTTTTTACTGACTGGAATTTCTTTTCAGCATGTGTCGAAGGTGATACTGTCATTCGTCAAGAGATCTGTTCCAATTAACACGTTCAAAGAATATTCACACACTGTATCAATTTTTTTAGGAGTCTTTTGAATGGTCGGTTTGTGCACTAGAGCATTTGCTTTGGTGAGCACAGACAACACATCCCACTGTTTGGCTAAAAAAGAGGAATGACATTTCCCCCTTTTTTTGAGGTGTCTTTTGACAACGAGAATGAGGATGATGACGACGACAATGCCATGAAATCCTGAAGGAGGACATCTCGTATAGAAGACTGAGGGCAATCGACTTCAAACCTCTTCCTTTATATATGGACTCTTATTCACTGTTTATCAGGACGCCATACAAGTTTCACTTTGGACACTGGACGACGAGACAACGACTAAATTATGCAAGTTCTTGTTGGGCAGGTTCAGTAAACTTTGTAACATACCTGTTAGGTCTTGCGTCTTGCACTTTGTTCTTAGTCTGTACTACTTTTTTTGGCAGCAGCAGCCACAACAGCAGAAGAAGACGACGAAAAAGGAGAAAGAGTAACTTTAGAAACGACTGTCCATGTGGGAGATGTCTTCAACAGATTAAGAAACACTTGTCTTAAATCAGGTTTAACCGAGGATTGTAAAAAGAGACTGCGGATGCCGTCGTGACATCAAGTCGAGGTTTACGTGAGTACGTGAGCGTTTTAGCAGCAGTGTCTTTCTCCCTTAGAGTAGTATTGGTGGTTTTATTTTCTTTTTTCTTTGGAGATAAATTTAGATGTTGTCTTGCCACAACTCTCTTCTTCGTCGTTCTTTTTTTTTTTGGTGGTGTGTGTGTTTTTTGGTGGGGTTTTTATTTGGGGGGGGGGTGTCCTTGGCTACTTTATTGGGATTGCATCATAGTAGCGAACGAATAACCACTTCTCATAGAAATACACTTCCATAGGGTTTCAAGATTATATATGTCTTGGTCTGGGTATCGATTCTTGGATCTGCAAGTTGTGTCAAGGCTCTTCTGCGTTTTTTGAAGAAAAAAAACTACCTTTGCGTTTGCTGATGGATGTGGATGATTCATTGCAGTAATAGACGTGCCGTCAAAGTAAACGATTGCAACACTTCTTTGCGACTTGTTTCCAGCAAACGGGAACACACTTGCTCATCTTTTTCCCGACTGATGGCATACAGTTCACGAATCAGTTTGGAGGGAGGATGAAATTCAAATGAGGTCATATAAAATATTGTCATGGATGAAGAGAGTGAATTTTTTTATAATTTTTAAGACTTAAGATTTATCTCTAGGGATTCTAAACAAGACCACATAATGGGCATGAAGACTGATCGTGTCATGGGCTTTGCTTTGTTTAAATACATTTTCGGTAATGTAAATAATCCTAGCGTTGTGGTAATGTCCTTTTCGAGTAAATGAAAGTTTAATTTCTTCTTCATTTTCCCCTAACATATCATCGAAGATGACTAGATGTGTTTGACAGGAGTCAAACACGATCCCATCATCTTCGTGAGTAATGCCGTCTACAAACGAAATTAATTCTTTTTTTACTTTCTATCAATTACGAGTAAGCGGATTGACACTCTTTGTAACACCAACCTATACGTTGTGCGAAGACGATCAAACAAAAGATGTTTGTATTCTATCAAAAGTTTCACAAATTCTGTTTTGCCTAAACCGCTTGGTCCAGCAATGAACGTGTTAAAAGGATGGCAAAGATACGGTGCTTCCCAGCTTTGAAGATCTGACATTTGATCTGTCACTTGAAAGGAGGATGCAGTCAAGTCTCTTGGAATAAACAGATCGCACAAGACATTTTACACAGAACAAATTTGTAACGTTTTCTCGGTGTGTGAGTGACGATCCAATCACAGTCCATCCCCTTCCTCCATTTTATTTAAAATTTTATATATATATATATATATATATATATATATATATATATATATATATATATATATATATATATATATATATATATATATATATATATATATATATATTTGTTTTGTTTTTGTAAGGGTGGGTGTTGGATAATGTTGAGTAATGGATTGTCATTAGGTTTTAGTCTCCCACTTTATATCCACCCTTAAACATCCGTTTGTTGGTGTGGGTGTTGGTCAGCAAGGGGTTCAGTCTTGGTTAGTAAGGTTGGGTATTGGTCAATAAGGATGTGTGTTGATCAGTAAGACTGTGTGTTAGACCATACATTTTAAAGTAGCCCTAACCCAATGTTCAATTTCCGTAACCGCTATACGGATCCAGTGTTAAATTCGCACAACCGCCATATCACACCATAATGTTACATTCAAATAACCCGCCATACCATATCATAATGTCAAATTCCCATAACGGCCGTAGTGAACTTTTACAGATATACGGCCTCCTCCCCCTCCCTCTCCCATAAATACTTAGTCATTTGAAAATCGTGGTAGGTTTCCGGTTTCCGGTCAAAACTTTTCAGTATTGCCTAAAGTCTCACGAACTGGGAAGAAAAGCTGTCATAGTTGAAGTGTAGAAGAAGGACGTTATGCTTTTTCAAATCTATGCATCTCTACCCTTCCAATGACCATCTGACAAGGTCAAGATCTTTTAAATTATGTATGGTCCTTAGCCAAAAACTCTGAGAAGGATAGATTTCCATCACACTTTGAGTGCAGAATCAGGAAGCTCTGCCCGTCATATCCGTGCACCCATCCCCTCGTTCTGATCCTAAACCAATATCAAGGTAATTTGAAAATGAAAACAAATGTATCAGACAGTAGAGCACGTGAGACATATAATTCCTTTGAATGTCTTGTTTGTACAGTAGCTACAGGCTGGTTCTCTAACCAGAGATCAGAAATGAATACAAATATTTTAAAAAATGAGAGACAAATATGAGTGAAAGCTAGAGATACAAAAACCTTTCGATGTTCATATGTTTCACTTATAAAATTTTCTTTTTTCTTTCTCTTTTCTTTTAGGCAACGATATACATTTGCAATAACAATAACAATCGTATTCCCATACTTTCATTGAATACACTACCTATACTATTTTGTCCCCTGTGCGACACTTGGTTTTGAACCCCAATTGTACACGTGGCAATTTGCCAAAAGAATACAAAGATGACATTGAGAGGTTTAGAAAGAGTTTACATGCCGTTGAATCAATTTTGTTGTGATATAATCTTTCCAAACAGCACACCAGCCTGTGTCACCAGTACTTACTAATTACCTTCAATCAGTTTTATTTTTGCATCCGGGTTTTCTGACCGCACGTCTTGTAAAATTTTCGAGAAGCGAACACCCGCAGAAGAATGAATCGAATGGAGGAAAATCAATGTGTACAGTGACAAAGACGTAGCTGTAATCTTTGGTAAGTAAATTAAACTTACTTCCACCCTTCATTTTTAGGATTGTGTATGTTTCCTTTATTTAATATTGTACATTATATATACCATTTAAGAATGTTAAGATCTTTGCTTTTTATCTTTTATCGTGTAGGACTACATGTTTGCGTTTATCTGGAAGGGTTGATCTTGATAAGTTTATTTTTGGGGCAACTATATTGTCAATATTGTCCCGACGAGCCATTAGACTCTTTACATATATACTCACTTAGTAATGCACATTCATATACCTACCTACACAAAAGTATGCCTACCTACTTTTGTATTACCTACACAAAAGTATGCCTACCTACTTTTGTATTACCCACACAAAAGTATGCCTACCTACATTTGTACGTGTTTGCTCTCTCTCTCTCTCTCTCTCTCTCTCTCTCTCTCTCTCTCTCTCTCTCTCTCTCTCTCTCTCTCTCTCTCTCTCTCTCTCTCTCTCTCTCTCTGCTTGGAATTCTTTACATATACATGATAAGGTATTGGTAGAGAAATTGAAGCCTCGTTAGCGCCCAAGTTTCTCTCCCAAAACCCTTTGAATTCCCCACTCTGCAATATCACTGGTATCACACGAGATAATATTGTACAACTGATTTAACGTATAACCGCGGCGTTCTAGAAGGTTCCTCTATTTCTTGATCCTGCTTAAGAGAGCTTTGTTAATCATTGCGAACAATGTTAAAGTTTGGTGTTTGTTTGTTTGGTTGGTTGGTTCTTTACGGCACAGCAACACAAGTAGGTTATTTAGTGCCGAGGCAATTGGAGTAAAGTGCCTTGCCCAAGGACACACCACGGTAGCTGACCCAGGCTGGTCCGATGGTAGGATTCAAACCAGCACCCTTTCGGTCTTGAGTCCGGCACGCTAACCACTGAGCCACCTCGGCTCCCTTAAAGTTTGGTGTTAAAGTTGTTGAAAATCACAGTCTTCTTCATTTGTTACTGCATTCAAATGAAACTTGGACGTAATGTTGCTTGGGTCTAAAGTATATACGCTGATATGCTACGAGTTCCTGTCATGCCTGTCTCGCCTGCTTAAGCAGAAAGCACAATTCATCGCTGTAAACAATGTTAAAGTGTGTGTTAAAATTTTTGAAAGTCACGTATCTTCGACATTTGTTGCTGTATTCAGCTAAAACTTTATGATAATCTTACAATAGGTATAAAATGTACAGGCTGATATGGGATAAACTCCAGTCTTGTTTGTCTCGCCAACTTAAGTACTATGGTCAACAATGTTAAAGTCAGTGTGAAAGTTTATGAAAGTCAGGTACAAGTATTATATTGACAAGCACTGAATCCATAAGATCCTCCATTTGTAAAATTGAAGTGTTATGATATTCCATGTTTTGAAGGAAAAATCGGGGACTGTTAGGATCAATTTAAATGTTTCGTGACAGGGGAAGGGGTGGTTCTTCGGGGGATGGGGTGGGGCTTCTTTTTCAACGAGCTTTTTATAACTTACAATCCAATAAACCAGACAGACAGCACTTGTTATTACCTGTGCATTATAATTATGCCAGTGTGTACATGATTATCGGGAAGTTAGCTGCCGCTTGTAAAGGTTAGGAGAACTGAATATCCCATGTGCATATATCTCGATTTTGCTTCAGAGTCCATATGGGGTATATGACCTATAACACACCAGATCGTATCTCTCTTGTCAGGAAGAAATAAATCTACACTTTATATATTTCATTTGACCCACACAATCTTACTGGCAATTAACCTATTAACAATGCACCTATGACTCATAACAACACATAGAAACCGTGACAAGTTTGGCAAACAAGCCAGCAAGGAGACCAATGTTAAATCGGAAAAAGGACGAGTGGCGAAGTCGAACAAACTTTTGGATTTCATACCTTAAGGGACACACCATCACTTTGAGATCTAAGCAATTAGGGTATAAATATGTAAATAAACGAGCGGATCCAGAAATATATTTTGCAGGGAGGGGGGCGTAAACAACTAGGCGATGGATCTGTAGCTTCAACTCCCGATCCCCTCAGGGTGATGGATATCCATGACGTGCGGATGTTTTTTGGTGCACAAAATACTGTAAATGTTACAGCGAAATGTCACCAGTCTCATCAGGAGATCAGATAAAATTGTCTTGTCTTACTTCTCTTGCAAGTTGTCACCTGTCTGTAGAGTACACCGTGTAACTAGCAATACCCACCTTTCACCTTCACTACATGTCACCTGTACAAAGATGACGTGCTAGGTCAGGCTTATCCACACAGACAGACAGACGTATATATAACGTGTTTAATACGTATCTTTCTTATATTTAACAATTTGTTTTGACCACATGCATTCATGACCACATATAAGGTTCAAAAGAGCGGTTTCTATGATTGTTAATGTTGTTAATATTGAGAATTTACCAAAATACACATATGCAAAAGAAACACATTACAGGTTAAGTTTTCTCACAGGTCCGTTGCAGTTGTCAATTCATGCGCATATTGAAAAAGATGGTATAGATATAGTTACCTAGTTTGGTATGGTTCATTAGATAAATAACATGACTACATATTGTCCAACAGGATGCTGCTAATTGCAAAGAAGGTAATTAAAAATAGGAAGGCCATAACTGGGCAATTTGTGGAAAAAAACCCTATTAATTAATGGACTTTTTAAAAAATGCCAGCAATAGACCTAGCTTTCGATTTAAATATAAAAATTCTACTTGTTTTGATTTGATTTTGGGGTTTTAGGCCATTTTTTCTACATATGATAGGCTTTACCTATTGGGTGGAGGAAGAATTCGGGAAGACCCAGGGAAGAACCACCGATCTACGGGAAGCTGCTGGCAAGCTTTCTCACATACACAGATTGGTCGAGCCGAGACTCGAACTCAAGCGGTGTGAGCGATCTTCTAAAGGCGAGCGCCTTTAAACCCTCTGCCACCCGGGACCCTATACAAATTCGAAGACCAGGGGTCTGCGCACGCGTGATCGGTTTCATTGGTTGTCTAGTGTTTGTAAGCGGAGTTATCGATAGAACAATTACATGATCAATATCTCAACATTCCAGCTATCTCCTGAATAAAATCGTTATTGTCCGCCGCTTTTCGTAGCAAAGAGGGGGCATTAAATTGGGCATATATGTCCTTCCGTCTTTCCTTCTGTCCGTCCCACTTTGATTTATGCAAGATAACTCCCTTAATTATTATTGGATTTCAACCAAATTTGCTATGCTGTTAGATATTGACAACATCTTGGCTGAATTTGATTTTCAGATTTCTACGTCATGGTTTAGCAGAGTTACATCCTCTGATTGTCAGACCCGACCACTTTCTTGTCAGCAGAACAGAGCCCTTTCATGTTACTGGAGTTCAACCAAATTTGATATTCTGCATAATATTGATAAGACCCTGGTTGAGTTCGATTGTCAGCTTGCTGCATCATCGTTTATTAGAGTTAAAGTCCATGCTTGTCAAAATCACACTTTCTTCTCAATAACTCCCTTAATTATTATTAAAGTTCAACCAAATTTTGTATGCAGCTAGATTTTCACACGATCATATCTGAGTTCGATTATCGGCATTCTGCACAGTTTAGATGAATTATGGTCCTTGATAGTTATACCCACCCACTTTCGTTTCCGCACAATAACGTCCATAATAATTATTGGATTTGCAACCAGATTTTACAGGCAGCTTGATATTGATGAGGTTAACGAAATGCAAGGAACATCAGTTTCTGGAATTTGCTTATTTTCCACAGTCACACACGATGTAAAGTAAACTAGTTATGTACAATATGTCTTTATTATTGTTATTATTGTTATTATTATTATTATTATTATTGTGTGTTTTCTTTGCTCTAAGTCCTTATTCTTCGATATCGAATGTCTCACAACTTGCACAGTCTATTCTACTCATTTGTACCCCACCACCACCCCCACCCCCGTCGGATATTGGGATAATATTATATATTGGATCCCCGTATGTGGGCGGGGGGGGGGGGGCGGAATTTTGATGGAATTCAATTAATCTTGGTAAAAATTATTGAGCGTTATGCGAGATGCAAAAATATAAGTGCTTACATTTTAGAGTTTCTAGGTCATCAACGACAGCTGGAATATTACCATGATGAATAATTATAATAAGTATGCAATTGTTAGGACGATCGAGTTGCCTTCCCTAAGTCGATCAGTACCGCATATTACCATTCTCAGCGAGTGAGGAAGTGCAGTTTTGAGTACGTACTAGTTTTAAAAAATTACATCCTCCTATGAATGAAAATAAAAAATTATGTCAAGATGAGTTGTTTTTTTTAAGTTATCAAATAAGGAACAGCTTTAGTACAGGCAATTTTCATGTCATTAATGTATTAAATATTGTTCTTATAAGATTCTTGGATCATTGCCATATGTCAGTCTCATAAAATGTTACATTTCAGACAAAGTCATGTTGCATATACTAGTATTTCAGTCATGATCACGACAAATTTATTTGATTTCAGAGAGGATAATATTACGGAGAACAAATGGCGGCCTCGAAATCATCACCACGTCTACATGACCGTCTGAAATGTCCGCTTTGCCTGATGGTATTCAAGATGCCGCGGATTCTGCCGTGCTTCCACTCTTTTTGTCAGGGTTGTCTTCAATCCCACATTTCTAAGAAAGTCAAGAATAACGAGAAATCCATGTCCTTTCCATGTCCAATCTGTGAGAAAGAAACATGTGGTCCAAGTGGAAGGAAAACATCTGACCTTGCAATTGCCTTTCCTCTCAACACCGTAGCCAGTTTTCTACTCTCTGTGAAAAATGAGAAAGTGGAGTTCACTTGTGACCCTTGCAAACTGGCAGGCAAGGCGATTACCGGAGAAGGATATTGCTTAACATGCGATGAGACTTTGTGCAAACAGTGTATAACGTACCACAGAGCAAATAAAACACTGAACAGTCATGAAATTATTAACATAGATGAACTCACCAGCAAGCCGGAATATATTATTAAGCTATCTAGAACAGCAGATTGTCCGAAACACAGTCATCAGGAGGTTGAATATTACTGCAAGGATCACAAAATTTTATTTTGTGCCAAATGTCAAAATGACCACACCGGATGCTTCAACAAGCGTGATTTAGTGCAACACGCGCGAGAAGAGATCCAGAATGGGAAAGTTGAGGACGTTATGAAGCAATTTCGGAATCTTCTTGAACATCTAGAAAATATCATCAGGACGAACAAGGAAAATATAAAGTCGTTGGATACCCAAGTGGAACAATTGACAAAGGAACTTCAAAGAATTCGCAATAAGCTGAACGAAACTTTGGATGAGTTAGAAACAAAAATAAGACAGGAAGGCGAGAGAATATCCAAGGAAGAAGGGAACAGAATGTCCCAAGAAAATGAAAGATGTAAACCTATCATAGCTTCGATACGAACTTCCTACAAACTGATGGAGACAATGACTACCTTTGGCTTGAAGACGGATTTTAATATCTACCTGACACTGAATAAAATGGAGGACCATCTGGAGGACTACAACAAATCTGTAAAGAAATACTTTTCGAAAAAGAATTATGTGACATTAGAACTTAATGAACAGTTGAAAAAGCTCTATGATCTTGAGATTGAAGAGGGAAGCCTTATTTCTGTCCAAGAACACCACAAAGATTCACAATACCAGCAGTTGAAAGAATCCAGCGAGGACTACACAATTACCAGAATCAAAGTAATTGATATCCGAGAGCCAGACGACAGAAACACAAACTACACTGGAGTTGCTTTTTCAAGTACCGGTGAGACTTACGTGCTTGTGGATAGAGAAAACAACAGGTGCCTTCTTTTTACATCTTCCAATAACTACATAAGCCAAATGGAACTTCCGGCAAAACCATGGGATGTGTGTCTTCTTGGCGAAAACGAAGTGGCTGTATCCTGTCCAGAAGCAAAGTTTGTCCAGATTGCAACCGTAAAGGATGGTTTATTCGACTCAGCGCGAATGGTGTCTGTAGATATGGAGGTATCTGGTCTTGCAGCTCTTGACAAAGACAAGCTGGTACTTTCTGGAAAGCACCATGGAAAGTACTGCTGGAGCGTCATACAGACTAGCGATGGGAAAAAGAAGTCTCATTTTGACATAAATAAGGCAGAAGACGTCACAGACGAATTCTTTCACACCTACTTGGCTGTCAACTCTACCAAGGATAGAGTATACATTTCTTGTTCAGGAACAAACACCGTCTACTGCTACGGTCTGGATGGGACGGTCTACTTCAAGTACCAACATAAGGATTTAAATATTCCTCTTGGTATTCAACTCGACCCACAAAATAATGTGTACGTTGTAGGATACAAGTCACTCAGTATCCACCAGCTCTCTCCAAACGGACGGCTCATCCAAATCATACAGTCCGGAGTTCCCCTGGATCCAGTTGCCTTGACCTTCCAACCGAACGGGGAGAATTTCATTGTGACGGGCCAAAGGCAGAATAGGAAGTTATGTGTTTTTCGTGTAAAATATAATGGAGAACTGTAGATCAGAAGCGAGTGCAAATCATGCATGTAATTAGTTTATTTATTTGCATAACACTAACAGAGGAGTGTTAAAAAACTTTATGACATTATTCTCCCCCCCCCCCTTCCCCCCCCCCCCTGCCAAACCACTATCGCGATAAAAAGCAAAATATATCATTATGTCATTGGGTCCTGACAAAATTAATAACATGCAATATTCTATGTAATTGAAATGTCCAAACTTCAAAGTCGGTGTCAAACTTCGCTTATATTCTGTTACTTTATTTCTCGCATTCGGAACGAAATTACTGAATCTTATTTGATGGCAAATATTCGACGTAAATGGCCGAATGGCCGAACACGTCGTTAATCCAACGAACGAACGAATGATGGCAAATACGCTAACATTACTAACGGTTCGGACTGTCAAACAGGAAATGTAACAACTAAAGGCGACACTCGCAAGTCACCGATTGAGTCTAGCGCATTTCAGAGAGAGCGCAATACTCAAGAATGATAAAAATATAAGTATGTCAAAGAAACTGTTGGAAGGAGATGTTTTCGGTCGGCACAGCAGAGGCAAACACTATGTAACTTAAACTAGTACGATATCAAAGGGAGGGGAGGGGTAGTCCAGTAGGCTAGGCCTGACAATCATGGGATGTTTGAGGCACATGATTCGCTCCCCGACTTAAAACTCAGATTTCAGAAATCATACTTACACCGAAGTTAAGCTTCACAAATTGGAAAAAGGTTTTTAATGACCAAGTTTTTAACACGTTGAAAATTTATTGCAATTACTCTTCGTAACTTTTAACATGTATGTGCACACTTTTAATATATTCTCAAATTCCATAGCTTGTAAGCGGAGTTATCGATGTAAATTTGACGTCAGATATTTTAGAGGTCATATACGGTTTGCTAAGTTCAAATTTTGTCGGAGTAAGATGGAAGAGAAAAAGAGAAAATTGCTTGATTTCTTTCTTGCCGCGGTAGCTCAGTTGGTAGAGCGTATATACCCGCCCAGGCCAGCCCGGGTCGGCTGCCTCAATGTGTCCTTGGGAGAGACTTAACTCCCATTTCCTAGCCATGATATAACTAATAATGTGTTAAAAGTGTAATGAAGAAAAAAAAATAGTATTTTTCTTTCTTTCTTCTTCTACATTTTTTTTACAACTTTCCTTACGATGTTAGAATTGCTATTTTGGCAAGAGGTGTCTGCTACTTGTATGCCTGTTCCTATTGACGTATGTTTTATAATTTTGTATTGAAATGAAAATAATTTGTTTGAATTGTGATATAATCCGTACTAAAATATATAATTTGCTATCCAATATGACGCCATCCGAAAGGGTCTATAAGTAAATAGCAAGAAACATGTAAAGCTTTTGTAACCTCAGCTAGTACGGTGCTAACATGTTGTATGTAATTCAATCACTGGGACAAATAGTCTGGGTCGAATTGCAAAGCATTTTCCTTCGTAACCGTAGAAAAGCACATCAAACAATAAAACTTTTATATCACATAATGAAGCTTGCACAGCATATGAAGTTTTTATTTTACTATATCATATGGTAACAAATGCACATAAAATATTAATGAATGTACAGCGGGTAATTAAAAATACAGAGAGCCTTGGCTGAATACCAATGATAGAAGATTCCTGCAATGGACAGATACCGCCGTGCTCATGAATAAGTCTCCACAACAACGTTGCAGAATGTCCCAATTGGACCGATATTACTTCAGCATCTCTCCTTGAAAATCTATAGGGTCTGAAGAATGGTCTTGGTACCATGCGTAGAACGCTTCCCTCTGTTCCGTTCTTATACCGTGTGGGTCGTACTAATGTGTACCGTGCTAATGGGAGAGTGCGATGTGTTAATTTGCTTCTGCATCGGAAAGGTGATAAAAACATCTTTTAACAATTTCAGTCATTCCAAACGCTTTAGGCATTTTACTCAAAGGTATAGCCAAGTAACCCATGGAATCCTTAAACTGGACTGTTCCCATTTTCATGTAGATTTTGGCTCTATTCATGATTACTTGTGTCTATTCGCTTCTTTTTTGAAACATGCTTCCAAAGAAACTGACACTTTTATCCCGAGAAATTGAATTTATCAATGTAGCGTATTGATGACAGTTACCGTAACGACCTCTTCTTTTCCCTGGGGTCCAAGACCCACTGAGCAAATCGGAAAGAGTATCAGGTCCACGAAATGTCTTTTCTCGTCAGCCCGTGAGTACGCTACAATTCCGACAGTGAGAAAATAAAGGTTACTGATTACATGTACGATAAGCTCGATTGGCGACACAAAGGTTAGGGATATACCTGTGTCTTGGAAACAAATGGAAAATAAATTATAAAGTCTACTGGATAGTAGCCTTTCCTTTTCTAGTTGTCGTTGTAGATATCCAGTCTTTCGTCTGATTCGTTGACATATCGCTGAATGCAACACTAATGATCCAAGCCGATTACGTGATGACAAATAGAGCATCCTTTATTTCCTGTACATGCATGTAATTCTTTTGAATTAGTATGAACATTCTGTTCACATTTTTACACACTTTCATTAATTCACAAGTACTTTTCTTTTGTTCGAATTGTTTCATTTGATGTCGGCAGTAACACGCAGGACTGACAAATTGGCCTCCGCTGGTGGAACACAGAATCATTTATTGCACCTCAGAAACACAAGACTCTAAAAAGCCACCACATCTTTCTCGACAATGGACCTGTTGCCCCCGATTGCAAAAACATTTGACACATTTATCACAATAGTAGCTGTTCCGAGAAATCATTTGATATTGGTAATGGCTTCGAAATGATTTTGGTAATGATAGACGTGAATGTATTTTCCATCTGGAAAATTAGGTCCTAGAAACAGGAGATCCTCACATATGACTTTGGGTAAACTTTCAGAGTGTAGTGACAGGAAAACACTTGTTTAATTTCCTGCATTTCATGGGGTCCACACACGGTCCCTTTAGAAATCCCTGCTTGTTCCAAAAGAGTATCTGCTTGTCTCGTCTGTTTGATGTTACGCGAGTCTCTTCATCCCATAATCGCTTCCATTCCGGTGTATCGGTTTTCTCTGCATAAGCTCTAGACACCACTTTAGCGCGTGCTAAACACACGAGGTCTCGGTCATCGTAAATCTTGATGATACTTTGCTTGGTTGTGGAGAGGTCATCTGCAAATAAGACTTTGCAACATCGTCGTCCAATGTCCGGTGGATGTGAAACTTAAGTAATATGGACAGTAGCGTTTCCAGCATTATTGTTTAATTCGTAACTAGATTGTTGCACGTGTTGAATTTTGTGAATAATTTTGGTACGTGCTAGTTCATCAGGGGTGCTAAATTTAATCAAGACAGGCAAGTTCACACTGTCAGGAGTAATTGAAAATCGCAAACGATCTTTCTTGATCTTCAGTTCGACACTGTCATTCTAATTGATCCAACATTGACTCCACGAAGTCCGTAATAAACGCGTCCCCTTTCTCTGCGGGGACTTGGAATTTAAACTGTAAATGTGAGGGTGTAAGTGTAGAAATAGGCGCATGACAGAAACATATGTGGCCTGGGTGATTAAAAGAGAGATGATCATATAAAGTCAGAAAGTACGCCGCTGTCATATAGTAGATTAGTTAGACAATATTCTCTCGTGTGGTACCAGTGATATCGCATGGTGGGGAATTCGAACGGTATTGGGAAAGAAAACTGGGGCGCTAAAATACTTCGATTTCTCTACTAATACCCTTTTCCAAGCTCTACTCTGTGATATTTCTATGTAGGTTGTTGCTCGCGGTTTTCTGGAAGTCACCTCGCTGGTCGATTGAATATGGAAATAATCCTCATGGACTACCAAGCAACTTTCACTCTTGGATAATCTTGACTCTCTCTCTCTCTCTCTCTCTCTCTCTCTCTCTCTCTCTCTCTCTCTCTCTCTCTCTCTCTCTCTCTCTCTTGGTCGTGGGGATGGTGTTAGTGGTGATCTATAAGGATCAATCATCTCATCCTCAAAATCGCGAGGTGCACTTTGCGAAAACTTCTCTGATCGTGTTGGGTGACAAAGCATGTCACCGTCGTCGCTTTGTTTGTAGTTCCTTTTTGGAGTGATGTAATTATTTCATGGACTAACCAACTTTGAGTTGATGGTAATCCCTCTCTCTTTCAATATTTCATCTGTCTTAGTGTGCGTAAGTAGGAGTTTTCCTTCCCCTCCCTTGGCACGTGTGTATGATGGTATGGTTGTGAGATTGTCTGCATGATAATCCTTAGGTGTGTGAGTGATGATCCCATGACTGCTTCCACCGGTGTGTGTTGGATAGTCAAGTTGAGGAATGGATTGTCATTAGGTGTTAGTCCTCATCATTTTACCCCCTACTTAACACCCACCCTTAAACATCCGTTTGTAGGTGTGGGTGTTGGTCAGTAAGGGTCAGTCATGGTTGGTAAGGATGGGCGTTGCACAATAAGTATTCTTGTTGGTTATTAAGACTGTGTGGTAGTCCATAAGTTCGATAGTAGCCCAAATCCCATGTTCAGTTCCCATAACCGCCATACCGGCGCAGTGTTAAATTCCCATAACGGCAATACCACCCATGATGTTAAATTCTCATCACCGCCATACCGTCCCATAATGTTAAATTCCCATTACCACCTTACCAAAATTTGAACCTAATATTAAGTTCCCATAATAGCCATACCACCCCATATTGTTAAATTCCCATAACCGTCATAGTGCACTTTTACTGCTATACCACCCTATCCCCCACACCACCCCCATCCCCCAACTACTAAGTCATTTGCAAAGCGTGGTTAGGTTTTCAGTTAAATGTTTTCTGTATTGTCAAAAGTCTTACACCTTGAGAAGAACGGCTGTATAGTTAAAGTGTAGAAACAGGGCGATATTAATTTTTTTAAAATTTATCCATGGATCTTTACCCTTCCACTGACCATCTAGCAAGGTAAAGATCATTTTAAATTATATGTGGTCCTTAGCCCAATACTTTAAAAAAGATAGATAACTTTCGTACTTTTAGTGCAGAATCAGGAAGCGCTGCCTCCTTCTGACCCAAAACCATTATCTAGGTAATTTGAAAATGAAAACAAATTTATCGGACAGTAGAGCACGTGAAACATATAATTCCTTGGAATGTCTTGTTTGTACAGTAGCTACGGACTGGTCCTCTAACCAGTGATTAAAAATGAAGAATAAAAATATCTATTAAAAAAATAAAAAATAAAAAATTTAGAAAAATATGAGTGAAATCTAGCGGTACAAAAACGTTGTGTAATGGTAACATTTAATTCCTTTAGATATTCATATCATTTCTTTTTTATTTCTTTCTCTTTCCCTCAGTCATTGATATATAGTATAAATCTTTTCCCGCTACTTTTATTGAATACACTAACTATACTAGGATTTTGTTCCATGTGCAATATTTGGTCTGGAACCTCCGACAAGTGGCAATTTGCCATCGAAATACAAAGGTGTTATAGAGTGGTTTACATTAGATATCGTTGAATCAATTTGGTTGCGATATAATCTTTCCAAACAGCACGCCGGTCTTTCACAGAGGTACTTACTAATCACCTAGGATTGGTTTTATATTTACATCCGAATTTTCTGACTGCTCGAGTTCTACAATTTTCGAGAAGCGAACAACCGCAGAAGAATGAATCGAATGGAGGAAAATCAATGTGTACAGTGACAAAGACGTAGTTGTAATTTATGGTAAGTGAATTAGAGCTTTCTTCCACACTTCATTTTTAGGGATTGTATATGTTTTCTTTATCTAATATTGTACGTTGTATATGCTATTTAAGAATGTGAAGATCTTTGCTTTTTATTTTTTATTGTGTAGAACTACATGTTTGCCTTAATCTGGAAGGGTTTATTTTGATAAGGTTTATTGTTGGCAAATTTTTGTCGTTACAGATTTTAACTTTTAATCCCAACTATATAGTCAATATTGTGTCAACGAGCTCTCATACCCTCTACATATATACTCAAGTAGAAATGCATATTCACATACCTACTTTCTGACTTTTACATAATCATCTCTCTTTTAATCACCCATGCCACATATGTTTCCTTTATGCACCTATTTATGGGCACCCCGGTTTCTTCTTTCTCTTTAAAAAAAGAAATATTGCACCGTCTATCAATATTATTGTAACCAACCATTTTCGAATGCTCGCGTGATGATACTCGTGTGTCTTCCAAATCAATGGAATAATCAACATGGTCATTTTGTACATGTACATTGGAGAATGCTCTGATATTATTTCAACAAGATTATTATACGTAATTTTGTCACACGTTTTTAGACCCTTTTGAAGCCAGAGCTGGAAGTGAGGACATTATCAGTAGCTAAGAATCTTAACTGGAAATGTGCACGCCGTATCTAAGGAGGATTTTTACATTCTGACGTGTAAGTTTGACTGCTTCTTGATAATTTTATGAAGCTGAAGGAAACTGCAATTATTTCATCTGCTGAAGGAAAACTGACTTGAAAATGCACAACTTGCTAACTGCCCATTCTAAATTTACCTGGAAATGTAACATTGCATTATTTCTGGGACATATACATATTGTCTTAGAATGGGTTAGTTTTTCGGAATTTTATACCTGCAAACTGCCAAAATAGGTCAAACTGACTACGGACGTATATACTGTACTTTACCTCTTGTATATTTATGATTTCATCTGTGGAGCAATGGTTAAGAAGGTTTGTGGATGGGGTGGGGCGGATTGTTTTTTTGTTTGTTTGTTTGTTTGTTTTTTTATGCCTTGATTCTGTTATTTTACAATTCGATGCTGCCTTTTATTGTTCATTTACATCGGCTGAGCAAATAAAATGAAACGATGGCCGACAGACATTACAAAATATGTTAAACAATCTCAGTGTCAATTATTTTATTTTATTTGCTGAATCGATTTCGAAAATCTATTCTCTCTCTACCCCTCTTTCTCACTGTAATCTATATTTTTCATTGTGTTGATTCATTTTTGCCATTCCGGAGTTTTATGTTTGTTTCATTGTTGATATCCAGGATGGTATAATAATATATGAGCAATTTTTAATGTCTGTCTTCTCATTTTATTCGCTAAGTTATTCAGTTGCGAAAATTAGCTCTCTAAATTAACTCTCTCTCACTTAATCGATCGATCGATCTAGATCTATTGGACCGGACACTGTCGACAGCGTCTGACCTCATTAATCAACATCGCACGTGCAAACACTTATCCGTGGAATACCAGTTACACTTAAACAAAGCCTAGCCGCAGGTTTCCACAATTTAAAATACGGGAAAAATCTGACTCGAAAGTCGCCGTCATACAATAAATAATGTTAAATATTTGCATTACACCTGTTGAAAATCACATATCTGCTACATCAATTACTGCATTCAAGCGAATATATTTGATAATATCACCATATATATAACGTTTGTGCCATGATATGCTTGAAGCTCCTGTCTTGCCTGTCATACCTGCTTAGGCATCATGGTGAACAATGTTAAAGTTCTGCCATAAAGGCTTTGAAAATCACTTATCTTCTACATCAGTATTAAACTTTAATATAATATTATCATGAGTCTTAAGTATATACACTGATATCCTAGAAAGTTCCTGTCTTTTTTGTCTCGCCTTCTTAAGCAGAGACCTGTGTTAATCATTGTGAACCATGCTAAAATTTGGTGTTAAAGTTGTTGAAAATCACATCTTCTACATTTGTTACTGCATTCAACTGAAACTTGGACGTAATGTTGCCTTGGGTCTGAAGTATATACGCTGATATGCTACGAGTTCCTGTCTTTCCTGTTTCGCCTGCTTAGGCACAAATCATATTTCATCGCTGAAAACAATGTTAAAGTTGGTGTTAAAATTTAATAAAGTCACATATCTTCAGCATCACTTGCTGTATTTAACTAAAACTGTAGGATAATATTATTATAGGTCTATATTTATACGTTGATATACTATAAGCTCTAGTCGTGTTTATCTCGCCAACTTAAGTATTATGGTAAACAATGTTAAAGTCAGTTGTGAAAGTTTATGAAAGTAAGGTAAAGGGCTTATATAGACAAGCATACGGACGGAAATGAGACACCGGGTTCCGTGGAACAGTTGGTCAGTTTTTAAGCTAAATGTTTCATCATCGTCGCCATTATCATCATTATCAATATTATCAATATAATTATCAATGCTCTTCTTGAGCAAATGAAAGCATAAGATCCTCCATTTGTAAAAGTAAAGTGTTATGATGTTCCATTTTTGGAAGGAATAATCAGGAACTGTGAGGACCAATTTAAGTGTTTCGTGACGGGGAGTTGAGGAGGGAGGGGGCTGAGGCTTATTCTTTCAGTCAGCTTTTTATAATTTACAATCCAATTAACCCGACAGACAGCACTTGTTATTACCTTACCTGTGTATTATAGTTATGCCAGTGTGTACATGATAATAGGGAAGTTAGGCTCCGCTTGTTAAGATTACGAGAACTGGATATCTCATGTACATATATCTCGCGTTTGTTTTGGAGTTCATATGGGGTATTTGGCCTATAACACACCAGATCGTATCTCGCTGGTCCGGAACAATGAAATTTACACTTATAGACCATACACTCGTACTGGCAATTAACCGATTAACTATACTCCGCTGACTCATAGAAACGCATAGAAATAGTGACAAGTTTAGTAAACAAGCCAGCAAGGTGGCCGACGATACTGAGGACAAAGGACGTGTTGCTGGTTTGGTGGATTTAACGCCATTTGTCAGCACATGATAGACTATACATGGCGGACAGTATATTTGGTGGAGGAAGAACCCGGGAAAACCCCGGGAAGAACCACCGACCCACGGGAACCTGCTGGCAAGCTGTCTCACATACCCACGTTGGCCGAGCCGAGACTCGATCCCACGCGGACAGAGATGAGATGTCAGTGATCTGTAAAGGCGAGCACCTTAGACCACTCGGCCACCCGGGACCTCTGGACGTGGCAAACTTGCGTTAATTTTCCGTGGAAGTTTTGGATTTAATTCCTTAAGGGACACACCATCACTCTGAGATCTAAGCAATTTGTGTATACACGTGCAAGTGAACAAGGGCGAATCCAAAAATATAGTTGGGGGATGGGGTGGGGGTGGGGGAGGTGCCTAAATAATTAGGCGACGGATCTTGTGGGACAGATCTCCCTGTGAGGGCCACCAGCCCCCGGAAGCTCTGCATTTTAAGCGTTTCCAGGGCATAATTTAACCATCAAGCTTTAAAGAAAACTTACTCTAGGAAAGATTCCGGTTGTTTTCGCACTCATTGAGGAGAGGGGGTGCGTGAAGGACATGCATGCCTTGCATATGTTTCTCGGTGCAGGAAAGACTATATATGTTGCAGCGAAATATCACCTGTATCAGCAGGGGGACTTAAGAACTTAAGAAAAAAAAATTGTCTTTTCTCATTGCTCCTGTAAGTTGTCACTTGTCTGTAGAGTACACGGTGTATCTAGCAGTATCCACCTATCACTTTCACTACATGTCACCTGTTATATCAAGCTTACACACACACACACACACACACAAACACACATATATATTAACGTTTTAAACAAATATATATATTCACATCCTTAACATTTGTTTTGACCACATACGTTCAAACCTGGGCAACTTGTAAAAAAAATATTAATAAATCGGCTTTAAAAAATAAATGATGTAGATTTAAATATAAAAATTCGAAGAACAGAGGTAAAAATGCGGATATAAATATTCCGTCTATAGTATTATAATGTCACATGCTACATCTTATTTAACTTGGAAGAAATATATGTAGTCTTTGTAATCTTGTTGATATACAGTTGTTCATGTGGTGGACCAGTCTTTGACCCACTTCATACATTATTTTGACTGATTTCATTGGAAATGGAATTTTAAAAAAAAACAAAAACGCCCCAGCGTAATCTGTCTGCATATCGACTGTCATTGTTACACAGATGATAGTAACAAATGTGTTGGCATGATACATTGTGCGAACAAACGATCAGTAGAGTTTTCCTTTGATAATAGGTCATTTTGCACTCTTATCACTTAAGAATGATGCCAGTAGTTCACACTCTACGATGTGCGACGTCAGGAATGTACACTTTATTAAACGAGGTAAAGATGCAAGGTTATATTTTGCGTGTGAGACACGGCTGGTCGCAACAGACAGATTGTGCACGCATGATCAGTTTAATTGGTTGTTTATTGTTGTATCGATATACTGAATAATCAATATATCAACATTCCAGCTATCTCCGTAACAGAATGGATATTGTCCGCCGCTTTTCGTAGAAAAGAGAGAGCATCAAATTGCGCATATCTGTCCTTGCGTCCCACTTTCCGCCCGTCCCACTTTCGTTTCTGCACGATAACCCCTTAATTGCAGTTGGATTTCAACCAAATTTGCTATGCTATTAGATATTGAGAAGATCTTGGTGGAATGCAATTGTCAGCATTCGACGTTTTCGTTTAACAGAGTTATAGCCCTTGATTGTCAGACCCGACCACTTCCTTTCCAGCAAAATAGAGTCCTTTCTTGTTATTGGATCTCTGTCTAATTTGGTATGCTGCATTATATTGATGAGGCCCAGGCTGAGTTCTATCATCAGAGTCCTGCATCATTGTTTAGTAGAGTTAATGCCCATGATTATTCAATTTCAATCAAATTTTGTACGCAGCTTGATTTTCATAAGATCGTATCTGGATTTGATTATCAGCATTCTGCATCGTTTAGACGAGTCAACTGAATGATCAATATTTCAACTTGCCGGCTATCTCCTTAATAAAATGGATATTGTCCACCGCTTTTCGTAGGAAAGAGGGGACACTAAATTGGGCATATATGTCCTTTCGTCCTTAGACGAGATCTGGTCCTTGATTGTTATACCCACCCACTTTCGTTTCCGCACAATCATTCCCATAATAATTATTGGATTTTCAACCAAATTTTATAGGCAGCTTGATATGATGTGTGAGCATAAGTTCCTGGAATTTGCTTGTTTTCTACAGTGACACAGCATGTAAAATAAACTAGTAATGTAAAATATGTCTTTATTATTATTATCATTATTATTAATATTCTTATTATTATGTATGTTTTTCTTGATTTAACACCTCAGTAAACGTGATCCTTCGATGTCGAATTTTATAAAATTACAGTCTATTTTACTCAGTTTTACCGGCCTGCTATAGCGGAGTAGGGATATTTAAATCGCGCTCTCTCTCTCTCTCTCTCTCTCTCTCTCTCTCTCTCTCTCTCTCTCTCTCTCTCTCGGGGGGGGGGGGGGATACCGTTTGCTGGAATTCAATAAATCTTGGTAAAGATTATTGAGGATGATAAAAAAATTTGTTTAAAATAATAATAATAATAACTGCTTTTGTTTTAGAGTTTCTAGGTCATCAACGACAGCTAGAATATCACCATGATGAATAATTATAATAAGTATGCAATTGTTAGGACGATAGAGTTACCTTCCCTAAAACCGATCAGTACCGCATATTACCATTCTCAGCTCGTGAGGAACCGCAAGCGATCGGCGTGGTTCGTATCTATAGACCGCTTTTCTTATTGAGTATGTACTAGTTCGAAAAATTTACATCCTCCTGTGAATGAAAATTAACAGAGGCTTGTATTGGGATCCTAGACTGTAAACATGTTTTAATGAATATTCGCCTGTAAATGTTTACGAGGATTTCAATTTTTTCTTAAAGTCAGCAAATAAGGAACAGTTTAGTACAGGCGATTTTCATTTTCTGATTGTGTTACAGATTTTTCTAATGCGATTCATGTCTCATTGACATATTTTAGTCTAAAAAATGTTATATTTCAGACGTACATATGACAAAGCCATGTTGCATATACTAGTATTTCAATCATGATCACGACAAATTTATTTTGATTTCAGAGAGGATAATATCACGGAGAACAAATGGCGGCCTCGAAATCATCACCACGTCTACATGACCGTCTGAAATGTCCGCTTTGCCTGATGGTATTCAAAATGCCGCGGATTCTGCCGTGCTTCCACTCTTTTTGTCAGGGTTGTCTTCAATCCCACATTTCTAAGAAAGTCAAGAATAACGAGAATTCCAGGTATTTTCCATGTCCAATCTGTGAGAAAGTCACATGTGGTCCAAATGGAAGGAAAACATCTGACCTTGCAATTGCCTTTCCTCTCAACACCGTAGCCAGTTTTCTACTCTCTGTGAAAAATGAGAAAGTGGAGTTCACTTGTGACCCTTGCAAACTGGCAGGCAATGAGATTACCGCAGAAAGATACTGCATATCATGCGACGAGACTTTGTGCAAACAGTGTATAACGTACCACAGAACAAATAAAACACTGAACAGTCATGAAATTATTAACATAGATGAACTCACCAGCAAGCCGGAATATATTATTAAGCTATCTAGAACAGCAGATTGTCCGAAACACAGTCATCAGGAGGTTGAATATTACTGCAAGGATCACAAAATTCTTTTTTGTGCCAAATGTCAAAATGACCACAAGAGATGCTTCAACAAGCGTGATTTAGTGCAACACGCGCGTGAAGAGATCCAGAATGGGAAAGTAGCAGATGTTATGAAGCAATTTTGGAACCTTCTTGAACATCTAGAGAATTTCATCAGAACGAACAAGGAAAATGTAAAATCGTTGGAAACGCAGGTGGAACAATTGACAAAGGAACTACAAGGAATTCGCAATAAGCTGAACGAAACTTTGGATGAGTTACAGATAAAAATAAGACAGGAAGGCGAGAGAATATGCAAGAAAGAAGCCAACAGAATGTCACAAGAAAATGAAAGATGTAAACCTATCATAGCTTCGATACGAACTTCCTACAAACTGATGGAGACAATGACTACCTATGGCTTGAAGACGGATTTTAATATCTACCTGACTCTGAACAAAATGGAGGACCATCTGGAGGACTACAACAAATCTGTAAAGAAATACTTTTCTAAAAAGAATTATTTGACATTAGAACTTAATGAACAGTTGAAAAAGCTCTACAATCTTCAGATTGAAGAGGGAAGCCTTATTTCTGTCCACGATCGCCACAAAGATTCACAATACCAGCAGTTGACAATATCTAGCGAGGATTACACAATTACCAGAATCAAAGTGATTGATATCCGAGATCCAGACGACAGAAACACAAACTACACTGGAGTTGCTTTTTCAGCTACCGGTGAGACGTACGTGCTTGTGGATAGAGAAAACAACAGGTGCCTTCTTTTTACATCTTCCAATAACTACATAAGCCAAATGGAACTTCCGGCAAAACCATGGGACGTGTGTCTTCTTGGCGAAAACGAAGTGGCTGTATCCTATACAGAAGCAAAGTTTGTCCAGATTGCAACCGTAAAGGATGGCTTATTCGACTCAGTGCGAATGGTGTCTGTAGATACTGAAGTATCTGGTCTTGCAGCTCTTGACAAAGACAAGCTGGTACTTTCTGGAAAGCTCCATGGAAAGTACTGCTGGAGCGTCATACAGACTAGCGATGGGAAAAAGATGTCTCATTTTGACATAAATGAGCCAGAAGACGTCACAGACGAATTCTTCCACACCTACTTGGCTGTCAACTCTACCAAGGATAGAGTATACATTTCTTGTTCAGGAACAAACACCGTCTACTGCTACGGTCTGGATGGGACGGTCTACTTCAAGTACCAACATAAGGATTTAAATATTCCTCTCGGAATTGACCTCGACTCAGCAAATAATGTGTACGTTGTAGGATACAAGTCACTCAGTATCCACCAGCTTTCTCCAGACGGACGGCTGATTCAAATCGTACAGTCCGGAGTTCCCCTGGATCCAGTTGCCTTGACCTTCCAACCGAACGGGGAGAATTTCATTGTGACGGGCCAAAGACAAAATAGGAAGTTATGTGTTTTTCGTATAAAATACAAAGGTGAACTGTAGACCAGAAGCGAGTGTAAATTATAACTTTTACCTATTTATTTATTAATTTGTATTTATTTATTTGCAAACCACTAACAGGCAAGTGTAAAAAAAAAAATTTAAAAAAAATGCCTTGATGGCATTATGAGCCCCCCCCCCCCCCCCCCCCCCCCCCCCCCCCCCCGCCTCACAACCGCGTTAAAAAGATAGAAGTAAAATATGGCATTATGGCATTGGGTCCTTGCAAAATAAATAAAATGCAATATTCTATGTAATTGACATGTTCAAATTCAAAATTCAAAGTCGGGGTGTCAAACTTCGTTTATATTCTCGTACTTTCTTCGGAAAAAAAAAAGCCAAAAAAAAAACAAAAAAAAAACAAAAAAAAAAAAAACATTACTAAAGGTTCGGACTGTCAAACAGGAAATTTAACAACTAAAGGCGACACTGGCAAGGCACCGATTGAGTCTAGTGCATTTCAGAGAGAGCGCAATACTCAAGAATGATAAAAATACAAGTATGTCAAAGAAACTGTTGGAAGGAGATGTTTTCGGTCGGCACAGCAGAGGCAAACACTACGGTCAATTTGACTCAGTAGTATGTAACTTAAACTAGTACGATGTCAAAGGGAGGGGAGGGGTAGTCCAGTAGACTAGGCCTGACAGTCATGGGATGTTTGAGGCACATGATTCGTTCTCAGACTTAAAACTCAATTTTCATAAATCATACTTACACCGAGGTTAAACTTTAAAACTTGGAAGAAGCTTTTAATGACCAAGTTTTTAACATGTTGAAAATATCATGCAGTTATCTTTCGTAACTTTTAACATGTATGTAAACAATTTTAATATATTCTCAATCTCCATATCCATGTGAATTTGATGTCAGATAATTTAGAGGTCATATACGGTTGCTAAGTTCAAACTTTGCTGGAGTGATATGGAAGAGTTTGAATCCAAGGGCGAGCTGCAAACGTTTGCACTTAGTAAACCGTGTATTTTTATAATTCTACAAAAATAAGTTTTATAAGGAAACAAACTGTACTCAATTGGCACGTGTACTATCGATGTTTCAGTGATACGCATCAGAGCTACTGAAACCGGCCTGAACATGTACGAATATTAGAAGAAAAGCCCCAATCATGAATGGATGAAAGCTAATCTTCAATTATGACAGCTGTAGATATCGAAACCGAAACTGCGACGGCAGAAAGCGAATGCTTGAATGCCACAATATGCGGGCTCATGCAAAATTGCCATAGAAAAAAAAATACGGCTTGATTTCTTTCTAGCCGTGGTAGCGCAGTTGGTAGAGCGTCGGACTCGTAATTCAAAGGTCGCGGTTTCTATACCCGCCCAGGCCAGCTCGGGTCGGCTGTCTGGCTGTGTCCTTCGGAAAAACACGTGTTCTATCTATGGTATAGCCAATAATATGTTAAAAGTGTCTAAAAAGAAACAAATAAATCTGTGACTTTTTTAAAAACTTTATTTTACGACTTTAGAATTGCTTTTTTTTTTTTGACAAAAGGTGTGTGCTTGTTCTATGCCTGTTCTATTGATGTATGTTTTATATTTTTGTATTGAAATGAAAAGAATTTGTTTGAAGTGTCATATAATCCTTACTAATATCTATCATTTACTTTCCAATATGACTGCCATTGACGTCATCCGAAAAGGTCTATAAGTAAATAGCAAGGAACATGTAAAGCATAGGTAACCTCAGCTAGTACAGTGCTACTATATGTAATTCAAGCATGGTCCTTCGTAATCATAAAAACGCATGTAAAAAAAATCCAAATTCATAAGTTTACTATACACTGTATAGTTTTAACGTGTCACATACTTATCGCTAATAGTTCTAACAAATGTACTTCAATCCGATATTTTAAGAAGTTTTTAATTTTTATTTTTATCTTTTATTTTATATACTCTTTACATCCTTTTAATATGTATCATATAACCAGTATTGCGCTGACGTGCCTTTAAATCCTATGCATACATACAGCCGATTTTATATTACTTTTTCACATAATTGAAGTTGTTTATACAGGCGACTGACACAACAATAATTAGGCTTCTTAAAGGATTAACATTCTTTTAGAACTTCTTTTATCTCATATAAGCTTTCTTATTCCAAATCAGACTCCAAATTAAGTTTACATCTACTCTGCCCATCCCCAAAACCACCACCATCCCAATACCCCTTAAACACCACCATCTCGATGCCCCTTAATGGACGCTAAAGCGTGTAAATGCACGCGAAACACTTTCATATGCATGTATTGTATTCAACACCTGATCTGGATTTGCAGATCCTGAAATTTTAGTGAGACCTTTAAAGTATTATTAATAATTTCTAAGTTTACTGTGTTCTAATTGGTTAAGTCACCATCTGCTGTCTGTGAACGTCACAGCAATCTCACGTGCGCACGTCGAGTGTGCATCATGCATTACTATTTTCTGCGTTTGTTCGTCTGTCTGTCTGCCTATTTCCCTACTTTCGTCAGTTGTAAATGCGCTTTTATATAAGAACTCAATGACTGCAATTTACTGGAAAAAGCAAAAATAATATTTTCCCAACGTTTAATGTTAACTTTTATTTTTTTAGGATATTTTGATCAATCGAATTTCTATCAATATTTCACCTAATAAAACGAAAAGCACATCTTTTGTTAAACTATCTGTAATCAAACATTTACCAAATTATGTCTTATTAACGCAAAAGGCCATCAGAAAAGTAAAGGTCATATAAGAAAACAATTATTGATTTTTTATTTATTTATTTATTTTTTATTTCGGTTGTTACAAGGATTTATCAGCTACTAGAAAAATGATATTTACCTAGACCTGTGGCCTCGGGGAATATTGATTTTCTAGCTTTGATAAATCCTTGAAACAACCTCAACAATATTCTATAATTATATAATATGCGTAATATCCTAAAACGGAATTACACACGACCTTTTATGTTTTTAATTATATTTCCTGAGGGGACAGCAATTAATAATAATAATAATAATAATAATAATAATAATAATAATAATAATAATAACAACAACAACAACAACAAAGCTTTTATTTAAAATGGGTGACTGAATTAGTTTAATAAAACTGTCTTACCTTGTGACATTCTATTATTTACATATTTACATGAATACTCATAGACTCTTTAAACACCTCTCTCGCTCTCTTTCTCAGTCTCTGTCTCTCTGTCTGTCTGTCTGTCTCTCTCTCTCTCTCTCTCTCTCTCTCTCTCTCTCTCTCTCTCACACACACACGAAAATTTTACAGATTGTGTAACTATAGTAGATGTACAGATGGTTTCATGTCCCATTTGTAAAAGAACAGTTATGATTGTTCTAAAAGATTTTTGATAGGTATGTTTCGATTAGAGAATAGGTTGGATGCTGATGTTAACCATCATTGAATTCGGTGATCGGTCACACACACACACACACACAATGTGATGTCTTTTCCAGGATTTTGAACATTACTTAAAGGTGTTGTCTGTGTTCTAATTTCAAGGTCATTAAACGTACATTGTAAATGTATCTGATGATTAAGCTGCGTCACACAACAAACCTGAGTTGATGTGACCTTGTTTCTATAGTAGTGAAGAATTTGCAGATTTAGAAGGGTACCAGTGACAACGTTGCATTTGTTAGTTTTGATTTGTATTGTGTACAATAGGCACAACTAAAATCAACATCTTTTGAAAAAAGTAAGTGGACATAAAGAGGATTGACAATTTATTCATGAATATTAACGACCTATTAACAAGTCTAGTCAATGCCATAATTGAAGGTACGTATTGCTGAATTAAAAACGCCTCATATACAACTTAAAAGGAATCAAGTACTTGCATATAATGTAATTGCCTGATAAAAAAACGATGAGCACCTGTGAGACTGTATAATTCAGAAGGGAATCATCCTGTTCAATAAGGGGTAATTTTGTCTTCACAGTAACAATGGTGCACACAAATTTCACATTTGAACAGATAGATAATTCAAATCTCCCTTTATGAACATGTTTGTAAAACCAACATATATTGCCACCGAGCCTGTCCTCAAATTTAAATTCAACCACTACGGAAGAGGCCTGAGAGAGTTATAGATGTCTCACTTGGCGAATATTTATGCTACGAGTGATTGAAAGGCCACCAACATGAAAGTTTTTTGGTGGAGCTGCTTATAGACAAAATCCCTTTGTGGAAACTTAAACGCAGGGCTCGAAATTAACGCCAGTGCAATAATCCCTAAACAGTGATTTAGACTGGTGATTAGCAAAGTCTGCGTTGTCACTGATCCTATCTATCAGTCAAATTGTTCGCATGAGACATGTTTCAAAAATATAAAATAGCCATTGGCATGCAAAACCTCATTTGTAATAAATCATCTTATAGGTTTTATATTCGATCTGTTGCAGGAGTGGTGATCCATTAGCGGCTAAAATGAGCATGTTTGTAAATTACTAGACATGAAATGCACCGTTTTATAGGTCCGTCTTAAGTCGTGAGTATTATGTTATGGCGTTGTCCGTCAGTCCGTCCGTCCGTCCATCCGTTAACATTTGCTTGTCCGTCCGTAACTTTGCTACGGAAGATGAGATATTTTCATGAAACTTTTCCCACGTACATGTCATGACTAGGCAGTATATCGCGTACCATAGCTACGCACCCGGACTCAAGGTCAAAGGTCACGGCAAGGGAAAATATAATTCTGTGACTTGTATCCTTGTCCAGAGTATAACTTATGAACCACTGAAGATATTTTAATGAAAGGTAGGCCATTATCACGTATAGATTGTGTATCCTGTTACATATATGGACTTGACAGTGTCTCGCATAGTCACAGTCATACCTCTTGCCTTAAGGTCAAGGTCACAACAAGGGATATTGTAAGTCAGTGGACTGTTTCATTATCCAGGCTGTCACTTTTCAACCCCTACCGATAATTTACTGAAACTTTAGCTTGTCATACAATAGTCAAGTCCCAAACTCAAAGGTCAAGGTCATTAGTAGGGAAGAGATCACGGTACTCGAACAAGAGTGCATAACGTCTGTCCGCGTCGTGCGAACTTTTTTTCTTTCCATTAGTCATAGCAGCCATATTGTACAGCAATTCAGCATAGTCTATACAATATTGAAAGATCATAGTCTATACAATATTAAAAGATCATTAGTCTATACAATATTAAAAGATCATAGTCTATATAATATTGAAAGATCATAGTCTATACAATATTAAAAGATCATAGTCTATACAATATTAAAAGATCATAGTCTATACAATATTGAAAGATCATAGTCTATACAATATTAAAAGATCATAGTCTATACAATATTGAAAGATCATAGTCTATACAATATTAAAAGATCATAGTCTATACAATATTAAAAGATCATAGTCTATACAATATTAAAAGATCATAGTCTATACAATATTGAAAGATCATAGTCTATACAATATTGAAAGATCATAGTCTATACAATATTGAAAGATCATAGTCTATACAATATTAAAAGATCATAGTCTATACAATATTGAAAGATCATAGTCTATACAATATTGAAAGATCATGGTCTATACAATATTAAAAGATCATTAGTCAATACAATATTAAAAGATCATTAGTCTATACAATATTAAAAGATCATAGTCTATACAATATTGAAAGATCATAGTCTATACAATATTGAAAGATCATAGTCTATACAATATTAAAAGATCATAGTCTATACAATATTAAAAGATCATTAGTCTATACAATATTAAAAGATCATAGTCTATACAATATTAAAAGATCATAGTCTATACAATATTAAAAGATCATAGTCTATACAATATTAAAAGATCATAGTCTATACAATATTAAAAGATCATAGTCTATACAATATTAAAAGATCATAGTCTATACAATATTAAAAGATCATTAGTCTATACAATATTAAAATATCATAGTCTATACAATATTAAATGATCATTAGTCTATACAATATTGAAAGATCATTAGTCTATACAATATTAAAAGATCATAGTCTATACAATATTAAAAGATCATAGTCTATACAATATTAAAAGATCATAGTCTATACAATATTAAAAGATCATTAGTCTATACAATATTAAAAGATCATTAGTCCAGAATGTTTCCTGACATGTTTGGTCATTTTTTTGTTAAAGAGAAGAAACAGCGGACATATGTGACCACGGATCAGCATAATTTGTTTCAATTTGAAAGAAATTGTTAAAAGAAATTAGTTTACGAAACATTCCTAACAAGTGTGGTTAAAATATACCCAGCTGATCATGAGAAGTCGAAAATAGGTTTTACACCTGGTTGCATACCACGTATGTTTGAAATTGGCAGAGCCATTCAGTGGAAAAGATCGAAATTAGTTTTTTTTTACCTGATTGCAATAAAAAGGACTTTGTTACTAGGGACACTAACATGAACACAAGTTTGGCCGAGCATTTCCTAGGAAACGTCCTGCAGGCCTGTCAAAATCAATCATCCCTTCTAGAGAATTAGTTATGAAAGACACATCATATTACAGCATCTGCTATGGAACATGTTTACCAGTTTTTGTTAAAACTAACTCAGTCGTTTTGGGCAAGAAAGAAAAATAAGTTTATACATTGTTGATATGGAAGCCACATCTTGCTAGGGAGACAAAACGCTTGGGCCCAACTTTGGTACAGAACAGTGGCGTCACTGGGGGGGGGGGGGGGTGCGGTCCGCAGCGGGTGACACCATCACAGGGGGGTGACACCAAAATGGAAAAATGCAAATTCGACAGATGCAAAATGCAAATTCCCATGGGGGAAGTCTGGAGGGGGTGACACCATGAGTTTACCGCACTGGGTGACGCCAACCCTAGTGACGCCACTGGTACAGAATAGTCTAAGGGACACCAAGAAACATTAGGATACACTAAGGAACGCAAAAGAACACCAAATTTAATTAAAGCTGACTCATTTATTCTGGAGGATAAAACATCAAATGTAGTTCTTTCACAATTGGTCGCTATGGAAGTCACTCCCTTGTTATGGAGCTCAGCCTAGACGTAATTTGAATACCATAGTTAAAAAACAGCCTTTGATAAAAACGGAAAACTACCCCCTCAAATAAACACACACACACACACACACACACACACACACACACACACACACACACACACACACACGTCTGGTTGCTTTGGAAGCCATACTGTTGATAGGGAAACTACCCTGGACCCAACTGTTGTAAAAACTGACATATAGAGCATGGCTTTACGTTTGATCCAAACTGATCTTTCGTTCATTTACCAAAATAATTGAAGATAGAAAATTTAAACCGACAGTCAAGTGAGCTAAAAACTGCAAAAATATATGTCCTGAAAATGTATTGCTGGTTATGTCAGTATGAATAACGATTATTTAATCAGTTCAAACTTTATATTTTCTCAGCCTTTATTTTTCTAACATTGTCACTGAGTTTTGTTTGGGCCCATCTTTGTTATTTTCTTCGGATACATGATTTCTATTCTTGGGAAATTCTAGGCCAGAAATAGAAAACTGTCATCCACCCCTTTCCTCTGGAATAACTGGTATGATTTGTGAAACTTTATTGTGTAATGGGAACAAGCTAAAACAATTAATTTAATATATTGATTTAGCAGCAACAAAAGGTAAAGGGAGAGTGTGATGATCAACTGTGAAAGTGTCAGTGCGGTAATGAAATAACATCCCACACTGACAAATTGATGCACCGGCAGACCGCGACGGTAGTCTTTATCCATCGCGTGGTGCGGCTGTTTAACAGAAAAGAACAGAACAAACTTTTTTGAAAACAAATAATACTCAGTTCATACATATACAATATATATATAACTGCGTTAACTTTAGTCTTAGAAATAACATTCTGTCTTGTTTTTATTTCGAAAAAGCGAAGATTAATACAGATGTTATGCAATTATGCGTAATAAGAATGTTATGCAATTATGCGTAATACAGATGTTATACAGTTAATACCATAGGCTTTTTAAAAAAAAAAATGACACATATACAATGCATAGCAAAATTATTTATTTCTTTTTTTAATGGAAAATACAAAATGCAAAGGTGGGATTTTTTTCCTTATTTCCGATTTTATTTATACAGACTTCGGTCAATAAAGACACACTTTGTTGCTTATATTTTACTCAGTTTTAATGTCTTTCAAATGTTAATAAAATTATCAGATCTGGATTAATAAAATATGTTTATTTGTCCCAAAATAGCAAACATACCAATTATTGTCTTCAGTTGATGGTAAAGGTACATTGTGTCCACACGTAGAGCACGCTAGTGATATATAGAATATTGGTGGTGAATTGTTATATAATTTTCTGAGAAAAGAAATTCACCATCAGTGACAATACCATTTGAAAATAACTATAGTGGCTACTTCATTATAAGGACCTATTTATACTCCTAGACGAAGAGAAGATGTACAAAAGCTATAGATCAATCTCTAACCAGCTGCCGTAGTCAAGACAAAATTTATATTGTAAATTAAGATCGTAATTGTTTGTAAATGTAACATTATCCGTCTGAGTGGACTCGAGTTTGTCAAGAAGCGATCTCATTTATGTGATGTAACAACATATTGATCGATGGCTCTGTCCAGACAATATTGTTATATGTAATCAAAGTTCTCAACATGGCTGCAAACTTCCTCATTTATTTTGCTAAGAAAGTTCACCGCTCCTAGTTTGACATCTTTCTGTGACTGATGTCTGCGTCAGTCGTTACTTACGTGCAGTCAGTTTCATGGCGTCTGTTTTCAACGATTTATTGTGGCTATCCACAGACCCTACACCGCTTGGACCTCAAAAAGCCAATGTAAATGAAAACATATTTTAATGCTCAAACCAAGACACTAAGCCATGCAATACGGAGAACTCAATGGACACAAGTAGAAATACTGATATACTACACGAAAAGGTTCATCTTATTTTCAATGTCTGTGATTATGGGTCGCAGTTAAAAGATTTCCTTGTTTTGGGTGGGAATTTATTATTTGTAGTATGTTCTGGAGATAGAAGCCAATGCAAAAATCCTCACTTTTATTTCCTATGAAGATGTGACCCCGTTCTCCTCATTTCCCTCTCAGGGTCTATATTAAAGATTTAGAAAACCTCGTTTTCATCTACAAGATCCTCGTAAACCATCGTACCATATATGATCTCTCTCTCTCGCTCTCTCTCTCTCTCTCTCTCTCTCTCTCTCTCTCAAATGGTGCAGACAGAAATTCAAGTTACAAGAAATACTTCCTAACCGATATACTTGTTATAATTTATCCGCTAAAGTAGGATATACTTAAAAATTTTAATTTGACAATTTATACGATTATATATGGGAGTTACCATGCTTCATGCATCAAAGCAACCAGCGTCAGTTAAAACAGATTTTCTTTGAAACGTATGCGTCAATATATTAGTAGATAAGCACTTTATGTTCTAAGTATATTACTTTCGGTAAGTATTTCAGCCATTTTGATGTACACTAACTCCATATGAGAAATTACACATAATTGTCCGAAATGGCAAAATGACACACAGGTACAATACTAAATTACTGTCTCATATCATGCAGGCAGGTTAGTTATATACCATTTTTGAGCTGGTTAAAAATGTGTAAATCGCAGACCGGTGCAAAATTAACTTGCTACATGTATATTCTTTATATACACTAATAGAGGTTCTATGCAGGCTTGGATATTTACGAGTCCATGTGATGTCAATTTAAGTTCCATTCAGAAATTTTAAAAAGTCTCATATAACATGATTTTTAGTGGGATTCAATTTATAGGATATGCATCGATGAATGTCGGCTAATAACTTTATCTGCGAGGCATTAGGCATGAAAGATTAACTTCAGTAGGAAATACATAAATGGATATGTTCAACATGCTAAATAGGGAACTTGCAATTGTACTAACCTGTCCCGCTTCATCGTCGCAAGCCACGGGCGATAATCCGAAGCACACTTATATCACCCAAGTCTCCCTGTGCTGAGATTTTCTCGTTTCTCATGAATATGCATAAACCTGCTCAGCTAATCATTGCGAGCGCGATCAAATTTTTCTCGCCATTATGACCCCAGCATGACCTTTGACACTGTTTGAATGAGCCAATCAAAGTCAAATCTTTCGTACTATACCAAATCGCCTGTGCCAGATATAGTGTTAAGATGGCTATAACTGTTTTAAAAGATCAGCATGGGACGTTAGTCAAATTGAACAAAAGTTAGACTCTCTCTCTCTCTCTCTCTCTCTCTCTCTCTCTCTCTCTCTCTCTCTCTCTCTCTCAATGGAACTCAAATGCCGGATTACTATCAGTAACACGACCGTAGCTGAAGAGCGTATAAATCATAACTGTGCATCTTACGCAATAGAGTGATGTATCATGTTGTCTTTTTTGGAAATGAAATATTATCGATTTGCAAAGTCTTATTGATCTTCATCCATGTCATTTCAGTTGCTTCAGCTGCAGAGAAAAATCGTTGCATAAGTCCGATGTTTGAAAAAAGGACTCACGTCGAAGAGATCATGCATGCATGCTGACGTTCATCAACATATAACCGATGGACTGACAAACCTTCCCTCGCCCGTTCGACATGAGTTTTGGGGACAGTGTATTTTTTCTTCAGAATGTCATTATGTCAGCTTGAGGAATTTATATGTTTGCCACCTGTATCGACTAGCTTTTGACTGGTACAAGGTCTGATATATTAGAAGAAATCATCCATATTACCAGTATAAAAATAGGGGAAGTTTTACCCATTCCAAGCCATGAGGAAAATCATGAATTCTATCTAATGGTAAAGTAAATAAAAAAAGGAATCTGTTGCATTACTGGATGTATATAATTACATAACAGTGACGTTGTTATTACGTCAAGATGACCCTAAACATCTAGTTATGAATAGATAGCGGAATACCATTCAACTTGGTCAATTGGAACATCCCCAGCCTATTTCATCGCATGCTAGAAAAAGACCTCGGATTTAAATAATGAATATTTTGAACTGCCCTCAAACCAGTGGTTGTTATTACGTCATAATAACTTTATAACGTCACAATGAATAGATGACTCGTCATCACGAAAAGCAACGCAAGCAATTGTTGCAGAAAATTTAAATCGAATGATTCAATTTATTTAATTCCAAAGTTGCAGGAATAACATTAAAATTAAATGTGCAGGTATTTCATTGATTGTTGAAACGTCGTTGAGTGTTATTTTCAAGACTTATGTTATAGGACTCTGTTCTTAACACATCTAACCGGATATTTAAGATGTATTTCGCTGACAACTGTGTCACACTTCAGGTGCACGTGAGAGCCTGTAAAACTGGCTTGCCAATTTAGCGTGTACTTGGCTGGTAGTGACCTAAATTAGCAAGCCTATATCAACGGCCGGTAACTAGTAATATCTCTGTCTCCCAACTGATCAGTCCGTGACGTCATTTCCACACAAATGACATAATTCCCACAATGGCTAGTTTAGAAAGTATCCCCTGAACTGCAGTTATTGGGTGATAGCTTCACATGGGCGCGGTGCTTAATGGGTAAAAAGTACAAATTTTCTGTACCATTTTCAAATATGGAGACTGATAGTTACCTGCGGTCTCACGAGTACCGGAAGTGTGACGCATTCGTCAGCGAAAGCTGGGTACAAGCGAAAAGATGTATCTCTGTGTTGAACAAATGTGACGTCAAGATAAAGTCATGCGCCTAAAATGATCAGAAAAGAAATTATTGTCGATATTTGTTAGAAAACTCTAATAAGGTTTAACATTGGATTGCTAAATTGCATGTTTGGCATTTAGAGCTGAAGATGCATCTCTGCGTTTAAAGGACATATACATGATTTGGAAATAGAATACAGTGCAATACAGTCTTATAATTGTCTAATGTCTTAGTCCTCCGCATCCTTAATTTGTTCATCATGCTAAAACGTTTCTTAAAATAGATCTCCAGACTGAAAATTTTCATATTCATTGATGTCATTATCCTCTGAAATGTCATGGATTTTAGTCCTGCCAGAACATGAGACAAAAATGTATACAAGTCTTGGAGTATGATGTCAAACTCGACCCAATCCATTTAGAGAACTCTATTCTCATCTAACGTCCAACCATGAATCACAAGGCTAGAAATAACTGGGTTCGAAAGTAAGCATTTTTTTTATAGAATGAAAGCCTAATAGCTTGAACTAAGCCCATGCAATTTTAGTATTGCTTTGTATGGAGGAAAGATGCTTCAATGACGTTAATAACTGCTCCGGGGAGGGGGAGGGGGTCAACTTCCAGTATGATGGTATTTGGTGACGATCAGCCTATTTGGATGCATTTTTAAGCCTCACGGTTCATAAATAAGTGTCATTATTCTTCAGTTACAAGCACATTGGGCCATTACCTCAGATGTATAGGTCCATAATTGATCGTCTCAGGTTTATCATCACTGATCTGTGATATAATTAAACCTCGATGGCTATAGAGGGGAATCACCGCCATAATTATATGTGTATATTTTCTATTACCATAAGATGAATATTTTAATTAGCATTATTCTATATTTGCATTTTTTATTTATGTTGGATATATCTATCTATCTATCTATCTATCTATCTATCTATCTATCTATCTATCTATATATATATATATATATATATATATATATATATATATATATATATATATATATATATATATTCTTTGTTGCATACTTACCTCAGCAGATTTTTTTTTCTTTTCTTCTGAATTTGGTTTATTCTTGAATGAATGTTTCTTTATGGTGAAGAAACGATCTTCACAGCGTTTCAATATACATGTATGCATTACTTACATGCAATCAAGAACCTCTATCAGTAAGATAGGTCTCTGATGCAATAAATGGTCAGCACGACAACTGTGCTGATTAACTTCAAAAGATACAGTATTACGTGATAGTTAAAAAAACAACAACTTGGGAAACATTATGACACAAGAAAGGTTAATTATCTTTTGTTTCAGAATTAATCAACATTTTCCATTATTCATATATTTTTATTCGTTGTTTATAGTGATGTCAAAATAGATAAATAAAAGTACAAATAAAATATTGCCTCGTATTCAGTAATACGACGATCACACGGAATTAGGACTTTCTTAGGTTTTAAGGTTTTAAAACTTTTAGATTTAGCAAGACATTTTTTAAAAAATTAAGTTTAAGAATCATAGCTTTTAAAGAAGTTTTCGTGTGACAAATTCAGCCTATCCCAAACCAGATAACATAAGCAAGTTTTCATCTGACAAATTCAGCCTATCCCAAACCAGATAACATAAGCAAGTTTTCATCTGACAAATTCAGCCTATCCCAAACCAGATAACATAAGCAAGTTTTCGTGTGACAAATTCAGCCTATCCCAAACCAGATAACATAAGCAAGTTTTCGTGTAACAAATTCAGCCTATCCCAAACCAGATAACATAAGCAGAATACTAAAGAAACTGTCTCCTTGGCTCAAGCAAGGCATGTGTCGGTCCTAAATATTTCACGTTGGGGTGATCCATACAAATACAATATATTTTGAACTAAGGGCTGAGAGAGAGAGAGAGAGAGAGAGAGAGAGAGAGAGAGAGAGAGAGAGAGAGAGAGAGAGAGAGTGTACATCATTATGCAGTTGTCATGTTGCAGATGGTATACTAACTTGTCAAAAAGATCGAGTAACAACAACAGTATATTTCTCTTATAATCGCATATTTATGAAAGGTCCCGAAAATGGTTTTAAAAATCGAGCGAATAAAAAATATTCAAATTAAAAAAATAAAATATAATATACAATTTGATTTAAGGAGTCTGGATGAATGCGTAGGTAGAGAATTAGCAACTAGAAAAACTTCGATAGCTTAATATTCCTATGCATTTTCATTAAATATCGCCTAATTTGAAATGGTAACATTTAAGACTTTCTCCTCCTCCCCCCCCCCACCCCATTACCTCTGGACATTGACCTCATTTGTCATAACACATGTGATCCTGGACCACTTCCGGGAACAAACTGATTTCTGCACATTTATCGCAGAAAGTCTACTGTTCTTTTTTACCACCCACCCACCACCTTTTCTGAGACATTTGCAAAAGATAAAGGAATATACAAAAATATTAAGGCTTGAGCCAGCAGATCTAGCATTGTTCTTGTTAACTTTTCTTTTATTTCGTAAAATCTAAAAGCACAAAAAAGGACTTAAATGACAACTTAAAACAAGGCTGGCCACGGGATCAAACGGTCTGTGCAAGCAATGGGGTTGTTGACAACGTCGTCTGGGGAGCAGTTTGAAGTGATCCTCGACAGAATTGGAAACCAGTCATCGATAAGCCTTAATGCATCACGTCATGAGAATTGCCCTATATAACCTGGTACCCTTGCTCTGTGTTTTTACCCTAAGTAGCCTAATTACGATAGCAGGGGGGGGGGGGGGGGGCGCAAGGTACCAGACTGTGTCATGTATATGTAGAGTGGTCCGCTGTTCCTGTATGCCAATGACTTTCAAATAAATACGTTGAATGACGAGAGAGCTTTTGTGAAAAACTACTTCTTGTGAAAGACATTGCATCTTCTGAATGATTGCTGACATGATGTAGACAATTTATAGGGCCCCGCTGTATGGAATGCATTATTTTTTGTGGAGTCGCGTTCTCAAATGACTCCCGCGAATAGATTAATAAGAGAGGTTTTTTTGGATTGGGGTTGGTCTGCACGCTGCTTACAAACAAATCTCGCATTAGTTGTATCAATGGCCTGGTCGTATAGTAATTATAAATTGTATGGGCAGATAAACCAAGTATCACTGTATAGATTTCTCACTCAAGAGAAACTTGTTTGTGCGTAGTGAATTGGAAAAGCATTTTACTGACGTGCCTACTTATGTAATGGTCTTGCTATTCAAGACAAGTGACTTTTCACAACAATCATTTCATTCTGTCTCAAAGTACAAACGGCTTAATCTCAGTTCTTTCATTCCAGTTTCTGCAGATTGTCTCTATCTCAGTTCTTTCATTCCAGTTTCTGCAGTTTGTTTCTATCTCAGTTCTTTCATTCCAGTTCCTGCAGTTTGTTTCTATCTCAGTTCTTTCATTCCAGTTCCTGAAGTTAGTCTCTATCTCAGTTCTTTCATTGCAGTTTCTGCAGTTTGCCTCTATCTCAGTTCTTTCATTCTTGGTTCTGCAGTTTGTCTCTATCTCAGTTCTTTCATTCCAATTTCTGCAGTTTGTCTCTATCTCAGTTTTTTAATTCCAGTTTCTGCAGTTTGTTTTTCAGTTCTTTCATTCCAGTTTCTGCAGTTTGTTTCTACATATCTTACTGCGTCCTTCTTTTTGTTCTTTCAAGATGCTGAGTGACCCATTTCTAAGGAATTATCGCTGTTTTATTCATGATGCATATCTGACTCTCGCCTGGGACGAGGTAGAAGATATACCCTTTAATTATGGCTGCCTCCCTAGTTCTACGCTTTCATCATGGTAGCCTCTCTTAACACCCGAATCATATTAATGTTTAAGATTTTAGCTTTGCATCGCGAATTCTTCAAGCAGTATTGGTTTCTTAATTCTGGTTTAGCCGATTTTTAAACTAAGGTAGATACCAGTCAACACAAACAATAGTTTGTCTATATGTACAATACGAAAGCAACTGTTTTGCTCCCCTTATAGTGAAAGGAAAATATATTTCTGACAGCCTTTCTAGGTTTAATTTCATCTACAAGTCTGAAAGTGTATGTCTGTGCTTTCGACATTTGATTGGTTGAACTTAATTCAGACTTAAATTTCATCTTACCAGATTGGTGGATTCCAGGCCTTACTTTAAGTCATTACTTAAGTTCTGTTGTTGAAATTCAGGCCAGTAACTAGATGAAAGTCAACATATGTGCTATGAATCGCTTTCAAAATTTGCTCTAACTGGACAGATGTGTTCTGTTATTTTGGGGGATGCCGGGTGCGGGTGGGGGGTGTTATTGTTTTGGCAAAATCGTCTGAAACTTTCGAATTTCATTTTAGATTGTTGTGTGGCTTCTATTGAAATTGTTTTGTTTGGTTTTGGCCTTTGGGTTTTGTTTGGTCTTGATTGAGATATTTAGAGAAATTTGACATCTACATTAGCCTAACGGTTTTCATCTGGAAAATCATAGTTACGTTTTGCAGCAGACAGTCCTTAAGTGCAAATACCTAAATGACTTCGCAATGATATAATAATCGTATATTCTGGGTTTTCTAGACAATATGGATTTTATTTGTATAAAAAAAATGGCGGCTGTTCTTTTTTCTCTTTTACTGTAATGTAGCATTTTAGTCAAATTACTTCAGCATATCTAGCGATGGAGTTATGGAATGATATCATTTTTGAAGGTCGGATGCACACATTTTACTTTGTTATAATTGACATCGTCTGCCATATTCGAGAGTCTGTGATTTTTACATAGGCATGC
Organism: Margaritifera margaritifera; assembly: GCA_029931535.1. Lineage (NCBI taxonomy): Eukaryota > Metazoa > Mollusca > Bivalvia > Unionida > Margaritiferidae > Margaritifera > Margaritifera margaritifera. The sequence goes on along the minus strand of JAQPZY010001401.1, from coordinate 1,782,490 downwards.
AAAGAGCGCATTTAAAGAGTAATGTTTGGATGATCAGAAGCAAATAATTGCCATAACTTGTGATGATTATCGCAAGCATCCATCGTAAAATTTACATATTTTTCGTATAATTATATGATACACGAAATAAACCTAGCTATTTATCTCAATGAATATGTAAACACTTGTAGGTTTATTTGATAATATTGACATTTGACAAAAAGATAGAATTACATTATGGAAGAAAAACAGAGTGTTAGACTAATATTTGGAATCGATACAGGTTTCCATTTGTATTGATACTTCGAGAGGAATTCAAAAATAAAGCGAAACTCTTATCTGCTAGAAAGTGAACCTTCCAAACATATATATTGTAGGCATAGTGTATATTGGTAAAAAAAATCATAATATATTATTCGGATGATCAATAAGTTGGATCCAGTTTTGTAACCAAATAGACTGTATACAGCGAAGTGGTTGCTGTCTCTAATTGTATTTGCAAACAGGGCGAGCTGCAACTTTCCTTTAATAGCATAGATTGATAATAATGATCAGAATTGATTTATTAGAAAAGTTTTACACATAGCAGGTGATTTGTCATTAAACCTGGTTAAGCCAAGTTCACTTTTATCAGTTTTAATATCTGTGTTGTATCAGATGTGCTTGATCAAATCAGTGAAATTGCTTTCTAGTATTTCATTAAATAAGCGAAATTTTGCCTAATTTATGAAATGGGCCAATGCTTAGCTTATTATTGTCGATTTCATAAAACCTACCTGTTTCTTTCCAGAATTGGGCAAACTGGGGAGTGACAATACAACATTGCTAATTTGATGAAATAGGGAAAATATTGTACTGATTTGTATAGATAGTCATCAGTATTTGGTATTTGTATGGTTAATATGAAATTTCCACAGATACTGATCTTGATTCTGACAAACAAGACGACAAACAATCACTATTGTAAACCTTGGCTTTCAGGTAACTAACAACTTCGACTAACACCTTCTTGTACTGAATTGTGTATATATATATATATATATATATATATATATATATATATATATATATATATATATATATATATATATATATATATAAAGGTCTTACTAATACAAAATAAAATTTAACAAAAATACAACTTTATATTATCCGAATATTGTATTAATCATGGTTGTCACGTGATAATTTCTAGGATGTCAAGGACCTGTATAGTTTATTTCAAGTTCAAAAACTTACATTTTATTAAGGCTTTGTAGCCATATAGTTTGACTCTTTCACATTGCTAACTTTATTCTACACCTAATAAGCTTATCACCTTCAACATTGATATATAGAGGCTATCTACGTTGTACCAGATGTGCTCGTGAAGTGTAATCATTTTTTATTGTCACTCGTGGTTTCGTCACTTGTGACAATACAATGTTTCCACTTCACAAGTGAAATATTTTCTTATATCTACTCCTAAAACGTAGATTTTCTTTTTTATTATTTATTTTTAATGCAAAAACCTCCGAATTGGATGGATTTGTTTCTCCGTTCTGAATCCATGCAATTAACGGCTGCACATTACTACATCAATAAAAAGAAGTTCCAAATTTTAACAATAATTTTAGGAGAGCGAATTTGTACAAATTTAGATTGTACATATAATGCTTTAAATTGTGTATTTTGTCAAATTAATGAATGTTTTCATGTGAAAATGAAGAGAACACTGCAAACAACATTGCTTGAGTGGGGGTTCTATAGCAACATGACAGAATGCTCCAACAGGCTTCAGTGCGTAACATCATTAAACAACAGATTTCAATGATTGTGAGTTTACTTGTAACGATTTTTGATGCTATTTTTGTTTATTTCTGCATTCAGACGTGAATATTCTGTGTTGGCAGGCTTGCAGTCTATTTCGGTAAGAGACTCTGCACCCTAATTTCATTAGTCACTTAATTTCGGTTTGCAATCGACACTAATCAATGCCTGATTTCTCCATCGTTTTCAGACATGATTATGATTGTGATGACAGTTAAAATCGCTACTTAAACAGTTTTATTACTATATGTAATCAAGAGTTTTTCTTAAAAATGTGCACAATTTGTTGTTGAGTCTAACAGGCATACGATACTGTATGGGTGACACAGAATATCGAATAGCAACAGGTCATGTAAGTTCAGTCACTGACAATTTGCATGATTCACGTGGAAAACTAATTATAAAAAGTTCATACTTGAAGCCTGCTTTTTGTTGTTTGGGTTAATTTTAATGCATTCTTGACGGCGCCTTTTCATTGATTACATAACTGTATACTAGAGGATCAGATCAATGACGTCATTCTGTCACCGCTAAGGATTTTATGTGTTTTTACCTTTTACGTAGTTTTAGCATCTTTACCTTTTACGTAGTTTTAGCATCTTTACCTTTTACGTAGTTTTAGCATCTTTACCTTTTATATTTCATCTTGATGTACTACATCTTTACCTTTTACATTTCATCTTGTTGTACTACATGTTTACCTTTTATATTTGATCTTGTTGTACTACATGTTTACCTTTTATATTTCATCTTGTTGTACTACATCTTTACCTTTATATTTCATCTTGTTGTACTAGATGTTTACCTTTTATATTTCATCTTGTTGTACTAGATGTTTACCTTTATATTTCATCTTGTTGTACTACATCTTTACCTTTATATTTCATCTTGTTGTACTACATGTTTACCTTTATATTTCATTTTGTTGTACTACATGTTTACCTTTATATTTCATCTTGTTGTACTACATCTTTACCTTTATATTTCATCTTGTTGTACTACATAGTTTTAGCATCTTTACCTTTTATATTTCATCTTGTTGTACTACATGTTTACCCTTTATATTTCATCTTGTTTTACTACATGTTTACCTTTTATATTTCATCTTGTTGTACTACATGTTTACCTTTTATATTTCATCTTGTTGTACTGCATGTTTACCTTTTATATTTCATCTTGTTGTACTACATCTTTACCTTTATATTTCATCTTGTTGTACTACATCTTTACCTTTATATTTCATCTTGTTGTACTACATCTTTACCTTTATATTTCATCTTGTTGTACTACATCTTTACCTTTTATATTTCATTTTGTTGTACTACATGTTTACCTTTTATATTTCATCTTGTTGTACTGCATGTTTACCTTTTATATTTCATCTTGTTGTACTACATGTTTACCTTTATTTGGGAGGGATTGTCTTCCAAAAATGCTTTTTTATTGCAATTCGATATCTTTACATATTTTGAACTTTCCTTTTAATGGGCACCATATTGTCAGTATTGTGCTGACGTGCCGTTAACCTCAATACACACATACATTTCGAAGGTCGCATAAACAGCCGAAGAATGAATAAAGGATGAACCCGTTTCAAGTTACATCCATGAAACTACTCCCCCCCCCCCGACCTAAATCTAAAGGAAACAAAAAATAATTCGTCCAATTGAAGACATCCATAATAGCTAGCTCTTGTGCTCCTTGCCCGTACCTGATTGTATCTGTCACCTTATACTTGATTTTGATTTCTTCAGTTGATGACAGTGATATATATACATAGGTTTTACATATAGCATGTAAATGGATGAAATGACGTCATCAATCGCGCATGAATACTACACGTATGATAAAAGTTGATATATAGGATGAAAGCTGAAATACATTACCTTCATTTTCGTATGTGCCTTGAATAAATATACTTAGTGAATGGAAATATACATGAAATATTGTATTCAAATCCACTGAGCAGTTTTGAAGGTGTGGCCAATAAGTTTCAAAATCTCCACAATGGATATAGTTGTGACGTTACTAAGTCTCATCCAGAATATAGCTGATACACTTTTCTACCAATTCCTTGCTACCCTAAAGTTCATTTTGGAACTGCTAAAAAGATCAATCAGAAGAACTATGTTAAACTATGCATTAAATAATGAAGATGAATTCATATTATGGATATACAAGTGGAACAAGTTTATAAGGCTGTCAGATTTGCGCAGCCTACTCAGAGAACCTGCAAGGTAACTACAAATAATTCATTACGTAAACTCAAACTTTTTACAAGATACTCAATCATGCTGCCAAGTCGTGGACTTTTTTGTATGAAATCACGTTCTCTACAAATTAAATCCACACTTTCTAACAACTATCAAAACAACGAATCACTTTCAACCGACTGTCATCTTGTCGTATAACGAAATAGTGTCACAGGTACTGACAATTACTGCTTTCACCGGTGAAGAGCTTACAAAGTTGGCAACATCATGTGCATAGGAAAAGTCGTCGATAGCGGAAACGAATTCGAGAAAATTATCTCTTACAAAAGTTCTGAAAAGCAAAACTTTGATAAATATCTGGTTTTCTACACTTTCCACATTTAAAAAGAAATTGATTTGTAGTAAGCAGTTCGATCACATTTAACTATTGCCCATGAATACTTCGAAATGGAAACAACGCTAACATCTATCAATCGCTAGATGACGTTTTTATCGATACATCGGGGTAATGGTGACATTGATAAATGTTTTTTTTCTATGTCCAATTCTCATTACTTTTTATTGGTTTATCGTAATTGGAAATTTATGATCTTTTAGAGACCAGCCTCTTAGGTAGTAAAAACGACCCAGTGTAAATATATTACAAGAATTAATAAAGGAAATGTATCAAAACCTGAAGATTTGTAGCAATTTAAAACCTGAACCGAGACGGATGACTTCAAATTTTTAAGTTTTATTCCGCTGCCTACAAGTTTTGGGTTATTCCTGTCTTGATCTGTTAACTTTGTGGCGCCAGACATTGTGAGTGAATATGAAAAGCACAGATATTAAATACCTGCTGCGAGATCTTTAGAGTTCAAGGATCCCTATCTCCAGGATCAGATAATTTGTCCCAAAAAATAAAAAAAATGTAAGGAGCCTTAAATAATTTTGCGATTTCAATTATTGTTTATATTTATAAACAATTGAGTATATGGATTATGTTTTTGACATATTGAGACACTGGGACAAAATTATATTTGGAACGTTTGTCTATGTATATGTGGGGTATCGCGGACGGACCTTCTTACAAGGTGTCCGCTTTATTTGGTTATCGTTATCTAGAGGATGTTATTGCCCGGATCGAGTAAATAATAATATAAATTATGAAATTTATAGATGGAATAAATAGAGATCTGAGCAGATATATAGAACAGAATAACACGAGCCCCAGTACATGAAATATAACAATTTAATCAATTAAATAAACAAACTGGGATAATACATTACATTAGGAAGATACACTTCTTTTTGAAATAAATCATTTACTGAATTTTAAAAAAACAAACAAATATACTGATGCAAATAGCCAATCTATTTAAAAGGATAGAATTAGTTCATCATAGAATCGAGTGAACAATCGAAGTCATTGCCCTGTACAACTTCATAACCTGGTTAACGCTGGTCCCTCCAAATTCACCGTTGCTGTTCTATTTGTTCTTTCGCTTTTTCCCCTCCTCACTCTCTCTATCTCGCCTCTGTCGGCCCTCAAACTTTGTGTGGGTAGGTGGATAGGTTGATACGTAGGTAGGTGGATACGTAGGTGGATGGAGCTATTTCCCCTTTCAAAATAAACAGAGAAGCAACCTAAATCTTCTGTCAAATATCGAACTGGGAATTTAACCTTACTCCACTCTCGTTACGTCAGATATCGTCCTATCGGAATTCAAACAGATACTAAAGGCTATCTGGTCAAGCCAAACCTGGCAGACCATAAACAAAACTAGTTTCAGAAGATTAATGTATTTCTAACGGCTATTTCAGCACTAATTCACATTAACATCACACGAGACATAACAGTTTCAGTTCCCGTCTCAATTATACAAATGAATGAATGAAATTCACTTCATGGCTTAACTACATCAATTTTAGTGAATACGCACTCAAGTCTTTATCATACATGAAATCATCTAAGATCGGTGAATTCACACGGATTCTCGCAACTCATATCAACTAAAGTAATGCATGAAATTCTTAGAATACATGATTCCTATAACAATCAAGACGACAAATTCAAACAATTCGTCAAACTAATATAAAGAAGATTATTGTACGAATTCAGTAAATAAACTCAAACAAATAGTTATACTCATATCAAGAAAATTGATCTACGAATTTAAACAAATAAATTCATGCAAATAAAAACAAATAAATTCAAGCAAATAATTATATTGTTATCAACGAATTACATGAGATTGATGCAAATACGTTGTGCTTTCAAGCCTTGCTCGCTTCTTCCGCCAGAATTGTCCGTCAACTTCCAGACCTCCGGTCCCTTGAATAATTGTTTTACGAGAGAATTTCGCCTAAATTCTACCTCGGAGTCAACCTCTATTTTCTCTTGCAGAATAAACGTAGACTGACTAAATTTTGCGATGTGGCATATTAAAAACATGAAATTTCGTGTGGGAAACACGCCCCTTATTTAGCGTGGCCAATCAGGATTAAATATATCTACCGCCTTTTATAAATATGCGACAAACGTGGTCACCGTAACCTTCTAGATTTTCAAATAACTGATTCTGGAGAGGTTCAAAAAGATAATGCAACTACAACTAGCTAACCAATGGTTTGAGTACCCTCTCAACTCTGACATTTTCCATACCAAGATCGAAGTTAACCTTTTCCTTCCAATCTGTCTGACCGTTAATAAACGAATGCTTAATTAAGAATCAATTTCTCCCACAACTGGGACATTAAAACCATCGCAGTATAGCGATTTAATACGGTATCTTTCCTTATTAATCTAATTAATTGTTCTCTGCCAAAAGTAAATTGCTCTGTATTCTCCGCTGTGCTTTACCGAATACATCAACAGAAATTTGAACCCTTACAGTATACATCTTTGAATGATGTCTGAAATATTTTTTACATTTCAAAATGAATGGAAATTAAGAAGTTATAATTAAATATCCAGGAAGATACATGGCCGTCTCGGATGAATATTTCCTGGCAGTGCCATTGTAGTACTAAATTTAAGGCAAATAAATATTTTCTTTTATTGTTTAAATAACACTCTCTGGGAAACTTATAGTTAATAAATGCTTACTTGATTTTATTTATACGAAAACATTTACAGTACAAAATTTAGAGTGATCATGGCTCTATAACACTACCATTGGAGAGGACCTTGCGAAATTTTCGTAGCTAAACAATATCATCTTTCAACTTATTCTGCCCATAAGTACATGTTTGCAAATCTATAAAAGTAACATTTTTCGTTCTTTTCAGCAAGAGTGCAAAAGATACAAAATGTCTTTACCTGTTTTACGATTTTTGAAATAATATTGAAAACGTGTTATTCCTGTCTTACATATTATTTATTTATTTGCTGAGTAGTTTCTCACGCTTACCTACTTGTTGATCTGAATTGATTGCACACCCAAGTCACCAGCAAGTCCTTGGTTGCACAATTTTCATCTATGACGCATGATTGTAAAAGTAGATTTCTCAACTGTTATAGCCTTTTTGGAACAAATATAAAGATAGATTTGGCATTATTTCAAAAAGACTGGAAACCTCTTTTGACAAAACGCATGGGACTAATCTCTCCAGCAGAGAGAGAGAGAGAGAGAGAGAGAGAGAGAGAGAGAGAGAGAGAGAGAGAGAGAGAGAGAGAGAGAGAGAGAGAGTTTTAATTAATTAACTAGTTCAACTAGAACACATTCAGTATGCTTAATTGATTAATTATATGCAACTAACGCCAGATCTACTGGATTTTTAAAAAAATAGTTTTGGGGGTGTTTAAGAAGGACTTTTGGATTCACGTTGTTTTCGCGAAATGTCGAAAACAGCAATAACAGTGTAACCCCGATTTTTCGGAATATCTGGTTCGAGTCAGCACTTATTATATTGGTCTTTTGTTCGGAGCTGCGGTAACTCAGTTGATAGAGCGTCGGTAATTAAAAAGTTGCGATTTCGATACCCGCCCAGCCCAGCCCGTATAGGCTACTTCGGCGTGTCCTAAGAAAAGGCACTTAGCTCCCATTTCCTTGGCATGATCTAACCAATAATGTGTTAAAAGTGCCGTTAGAAACCAACAAGCAATCTTGATTTATTTTTTTCTAAGAGACGAGTACATAAGGCATTGTAGATAACGTGTGATTAATGGCCATATTAAGTATATGTGTGTAATTCAGTCGTGGTGTCGATCAGATCGGAGTAAAGTGTCAGTTAATTACAGAAGAATTTCTTTGTTGCTAAGACATCAAGCAATGCCCAGTCTACTTAATCTACTGATCATTGATTAATAACAGAACTAATCTACTGTGTAAAGTGTGTATTGGCAAACGTAACAATTTGTAAAGGAGTGCTATTTCAGCTCAAACATTAATACCGCACGTATTGCATCATTGAATTATGTTTAAGACAACACTTTCAATCGCATTTATCATGAATGAGTTTAAGTTCGTTTAATCTCTTTGTATATAAGTTTTCAGTCAGGGTTGATCTCTAAAATAACGGCCATTTTAGACTGTTTAATACTTCGACGCCTTGTAAATTTTGTATTATTATTATTATTATTATTATTATTATTATTATCCACAACTTCTTAATGGTACAGTATTTTGGCACGTCTTTATGGTTCAATTGCTTTCTATTGCCTTGTATCTCTAGGTCCCCTCTAGCCGAGTTTCCTCTTGTTGCATTTGCTTTTTATTATTTTTTTTATAATTACTGACCAATACCAAGACAAATGGATATGAAACTATGTCTTTGGTGGAGTTTTTCGGAATTAGCCAGCGTTGTTTTATGGCAGGAGTATTCAAAGATTACCTTCATTTAAGATGCAAACAATTACATACATGGTTTAATTAGACTTCCAGACTGGTGTCGTCTAATCCAGAGTGAAGTTGTCTCCATATCGCCTTTGTAGTTAGCCATCCATACTATCTTCTGATTGTCTACATTAGGAGTCACCAACCTTTTTGTGCCTACGGGCACATTTGTGAGTTTATGAGAGAGTGGCGGGCACCAACCAATTAACTTAACCAATTTTTTTTTTATAGATTTTTTTTTTCAGGACAAATAAAGATATGGACACTAAATACTATATAAAACAACACATTCAATGATACAAGAAACCATACAATAAAAAATACGTCGTTTTATTAGTAAAATTATTATTACTCAAGTGGAAAGTTAGTGTGATCTTTGGCTGCATTTCATCAGCCAATTGTTCAAAGTTGGGAGTGTAGGATGATATTCCTGCTCACAAACAATCGTCAAGATAGGCGTCAGTAAGTCGATATCTGTTCTTCGATTTTATAATGTTCATGGTTGAAAACAGTGATTTGCAATCTTAATGTACGTTCCCTACTCATATTACGGCCTTCATTATTCATTATAACCTCTTTCCATATAGCCTCTTCCGCGAACACAAAAAAAAAAAAAAAAAAAAAAAAACCTTGGCTAGCGCTATAGCGCCCGCAGGCACCACTTTGGGGTCCACTGGTCTACATGTTTAAATCTCGCGCCTACGCTCCTCCATCTAAATCAAAGTCTAATTTTATAAACTTAATTGCAGTTGCTCAGTCACTGTATGGCACTGTTAAGCTGTTTACATAGGTAGGTAGTGACTTTCATGGATTGAATGACTGTGACTTAATAAGGTAGGCAGTGACTTACATGGACTGAATGACTGAGACTTAACAAGTTAGGCAGTGACTTTCATGGATTGAATGACTGTGACTTAATAAGGTAGGCAGTGACTTACATGGACTGAATGACTGAGACTTAACAAGTTAGGCAGTGACTTACATGGACTGAATGACTGAGACTTAACAAGTTAGGCAGTGACTTACATGGACTGAATGACTGAGACTTAGCAAGGATAACGGGAGGAGTACAGGAGTTGCTAGCTTTAAAATGCCTACAAACACGTACAGATTCTTGAATCGTAACAATAATTTTAAAAAAGTATCCACGATTTGTATTCAAATGCAAATGCAAAGTATTTGACTTTTAATAGCAAGACACAATTACTATTTTATGTAGCAAAATAAATTATACAGTAGTTTTGTTTTACTTTTTATTTAAATGATTTATCCTGTAACAAAAAATATATGATCAGAAATAAGAATGCATTTTCTCGTAACGGTTTGTTGTTGTTTCGCTTTTATTGTGTAACAGATAAGCCATGAAGCATAAACGCGATGCTTACTTGGAATTACTTGTAAATGGGCATCAGCTGTCTTCGTATTGAATTTTCAAAAACATCTTTCCATTTTCGATACATGTAATTTACAGTATCATTTTTAAAAAGATGATAATTTTTTTTTTATTAAGCTCAAATAGCTTAAAATTGCATTTTTTTTCTCGATACAAGTACCAATGGATTAGCAGGCATGACGTAGTCTACTAATGGAATTTTTCACTTTGAAAGAAATAACAGCTTTGATCCGGGATAGATTCTGTGAGAACATCAATTACAGTGAAGGAAGAAATCGAGAGACAGTCTGATGTAATTGATAGGAACTCAATTACAGTGAAATCGAGAGACAGTCTGATGTAATTGATAGGAACTCAATTACAGTGAAATCGAAAGACAGTCTGATGTAATTGATAGGAACTCAATTACAGTGAAATCGAGAGACAGTCTGATGTAATTGATAGGAACTCAATTACAGTGAAATCGAGAGAGTGTCTGATGTAATTGATAGGAACTCAATTACAGTGAAATCGAGAGACAGTCTGATGTAATTGATAGGAACTCAATTACAGTGAAATCGAGAGACAGTCTGATGTAATTGATAGGAACTCAATTACAGTGAAATCGAGAGACAGTCTGATGTAATTGATAGGAACTAGGTTTTAATGGCCAATTATATCTTGGCAAGCATTTATTATCCTTGTTACAACGAATCACAAGCAACATCAGACTGAGTCAGGATTGCCACCATACTACATACATGTAAAATAAAATCTACACCGTTGAGTTTAAACATTTAACACAACAGAAAACATATACACTGCAATATGACCACGATACTTAAGTGCGAAAATCGGGGTCTGTATTATCAAGAAATTGTTTTTCTTCTATGATCATTGAATACAACACGTATTAGCATCAAGGCATTTGCGAGGAGGAAGTAATACTTTTCAAAAGACCAAAATAAATGTTTAGATAATTACAAAAGCCATTGACAATATTTTGCTGTTGAATCCCATGTAAGTCTACTCATTTTGATGTTAATTGACTGTCAACTCATTTTGATGTTAATTGACTGTCAACTCATTTTGATGTTAATTGACTGTCAACATCCAATTGTCTGTCTGTAAAGCGATGGATTGATCGTCGAACATGTGTATTGCCTAGTTCTATAACTTCGAGAGAGATGTTTTACCCAGACGTTACTTAATGACGTCTATATTAAATCATGCACTACGACCAGTCCCGTAACGACTATTATATCAGAGGATTTAATATGATTTTAATACTATCAAATCTTGCAGCGATGAATATTGAACAATATTTCGTGAAATTGGAAATAGTCTGCAGGGCTTATTTCTGGCTTACATCGGAAAACTCCCCTACGGTATCAGTTCTTTAGTTCATGAGGTCTAAGTAAGATAAAATGGCTCGCCATCCTTGGCGTTATCAACTGCTGCATGATCACTATGAAATAACATGCATCTACATTCATACATCGTTAGACTGCATAATTTCACTTCTCGCGGTAAATATCAACACTGATGAAAAATAAATTCGATGAAAAAATTTAATATTGAAAGAAATTCCACCGCAACTGACGCGGACTTAGTTCCCGAATTGCGACTATCTTTTCCATTTTACAACCAGGCTTGAGTCGAAAACTACCGGTACATTTTACAACCAGGCTTGAGTTGAAAACTACCGGTACATTTTACAACCAGGCTTGAGTCGAAAACTACCGGTACATTTTACAAAATAACAAAGTTATCTACACCATTTGGTTTAAATGCTGAATACAACAGATAATTTGACACCGATATTTTCGGGCAAAATTTGGGGGTATATGTTATCGCATACTTGGATTTATTTCATGATTATCGCACGCGGCACTACATGTGTTGGGCATTTGCCAGAACGCAGTGATACTTTAAACCAGAATCAAGAATCAACTGATTACATAATGAATGAGCTGAGTCTAAAGTACCGTATATACACTTGTATAAGGCAAGTCTAACTGCAAAAAAACATAGACCCTGATCTGCCCTCCTACAATGTGCCGGTAGATTAGGGTCTATGTGTTTGTTCTACGATTACTCCCAACAAACTGTATAGACCCAGATCTGCAGGCTCATATTATGCGACGGCAGACCTGGGTCTGCGCAGTTTGCAATTGGACTCGACTTATAAGCGAGTATAACGGTATATCTGTCTATATATGGATATTCATTGACTAATAACATCAACTTATCTGTTATGCACCACGATAGCATTGTCAATGCACGTCAAATAAATGGGTAAGACTAGGTCTATTGTCTTCCACTCAAAGGTTTTACACAGAGTTTCTTTAATAATATCGAAGTTAAATTATTTACTACAATCAATTCGCTAATGGCTATTACATCAAAGATTCCAACGTTCTTGAAAGGCCTAAATCTTGAAGCGATGAATCGTGAACAATACTACCTGAAATTGGAGACGTCGCAAGTGCTTATAGCTCAAGATTTTGTAACTCGTAAAGTAAAGCGCCTACCAGATTTTAAACGGTGGATGTTGAGTATCACACGACTATGTACCGTACGATAAAATAGCTCCTTGCCCTACCACCCCGTGGGCAGCATCGGGCCAGCGACATGGTTTATCCGGTTACATTTACATCATACGGGTACATTTAAAAATCGCTATCTGGCTTGCGCCCTGGAGGAAGTTGCACATGCCTGTTCTAACCCGTCACCCTTTCTTTTATACTATTAATTATCCATTTTACATTCGGGCTTGAATAAGAACTGCCACCATATTGTATAAATAACAATGTTATCTAAGCCATTTGGTTTAAATATTGAATGCAGGGGATACTAAACGAGCGATAGTTTAGGAAAAATTATATTATCGCATATACACAGGCCCTCCGAGAAGGATGGGGGGGGGGGGATTGCCCAGGGGTCCGGGGATTTCTAGGGGCCCGCCGTAAACTCAGTTATAAAAAATAAATTATTAATCTTTGCAGTAAATATTACGGTTTGTTCCTTGCAAGGGTCTATGTTATGATAGATTACTACAGGTTTTATATGCAAAACTGTACACAGGTTTTTATATACCAAAAAATTAAACTAGTTTTGGGGCCCATGACTACTCTGTCCAGGGGCCCCGAATTTCTGTCGGCGGGCCTGCATATACAGATTTCTTTGATGATTATTGTACGCGGCCCTGCTGTATATATAGATACGTTCTGAAACGAAGTGAGACTGTTCAATAGACCATAATCAGGAATTAATTTATTGCATAAAGCAACTTGCAATTCTTCATAGCTGGTTCTTAAGCATGTCTGTCTATTTGGACGTCCGGGGACTAATATGATCAAACTGTCTGCTATTAACAGTCATGGTATGATCGTTGAACTCCACATGCCGAGTTATAAACTAGATTTATGGCTCAGGAGGTACACATTTTTTACACGGATTTCAATGACATAAAACTTTATATTCACATCAACAAACGCAATATATATATATATATATATATATATATATATATATATATATATATATATATATAAAATATTAACTAATAGTCCATAAAATCAGAGACAATCTAAAGTATATAAAGAACTAGCGTCCTATGTTGTAAGAAGCTACTAATGGGGGGAACCTTTTTTGCCCTGGGGTGCGTCCCGTGATAATATTCCAGATGAGGAGGTTTCGGAGCTTTTTAAAGTGTGCGGTTTATTTATTTTTTTAAATCGACTTTGTATATCAAATATTTTACCCGTTTTGTCTTTTTTTCGCGTTGTCTTTAATTTCGCTTTGTATTTCTTTATTATTATTATTGTTGTTATTATTATTATTATTATTATTATTCTTATTATTATTATTATTATTATTATTATTATTATTATTATTATTTTATTATTATTATTATTATTATTATTATTATTATTATTATTATTACTTGTTATTACTATTATTATTATAATTTTTTTTTTTTTTGGGGGGGGAGAGATACTTAAACCAAGCACTATATAGTTGGGAATGTTCTGACGTCCCGTTCCTAAAGGGCTAATAGACTTATGTATTTGTGGTACATAACGGAAAATACGCTGCAGTTATTGAATCTTGTAGTTCATGATGATCTACGTAAGACAAAATGGCTCGCCCTTCTGGACCCCATCAACTTCTGTCCGAACATTACAGTCCGTCTAGGGCTTATAGACTAGTGTTTCTTAAGTAGTATAGACGCTGCTAACTCTGGACCGATTGGTAAATTATTTAATGATCAGTGTTAATTACAACTATAATAGCAGCTTCGCCCCACTTTGCATTGAATAAATGTACATTTAATGACTCACTACAAAACCACCAACAGCCATAGTTACCTACTCTAAGTTCCAAGACGAATCAGACTTGAGGGTATTATTTCGCAAATTATTTAACTTTCAGTACATTTGTTTTACAGAGGATGTGACTGATTAAATATGGCTGAAAGACTTATTTGAAAATAGATGATTTGCCAATTACACGAATCGCGGTTCTAATTAATATTTTTACCAAGAGTTAAAGAGTTATGTTCCTGTAGGAAAAAAAAAAAAAAAAAACAAAAAAAAAAAAACAAACACCAATGATTCTTTTAAGTCATATATACTAAATTCTTTTTCAGGGACTCAGCACCAGATGTGTATGGCAAAATTCAAAGACAATTTACAATTACTGTCTAAATAAAATTTGGTTACCTCTTAATGCAAAAGACTAATTGCTTTTGAACATATTAAGCACGAAATTTGCTTAAATAGAGAGAAAATTGTTTGTTTTTTATTGTTTGTTTTTAAAATTTGGATCCAACTGGGTATTGACAAATGGTACGCGTATATTAGAGGAGATTGAATGGCCTTTTACTAAGAGAAAGACGGAAGGAGTTAATAAGAACTATCTTCCATGCTGCCTCGTAACAAGAGAACATCTAATTTCTAAGAATAATTTATCCTGGACGGAACTTTATTTAGAGGTATATTATATATCCTCATAACCGGATTAAAAAGACCCTTAAGCATATAAATATCACAGGAGGGTAGACAATATAATGGTAGGGCGTTTGAATATTAAAAACAAATATTTCATTTATTGATAAAGTAAAATCATGTTACACGTCTTCATCATTTTAAGTCTTCATATTCGGTAACGTTACCCGTAATGTTATAAAAATGGGTGTATTCAATGTATTATGCCTAAAAGGGTGTATTCAATGTATTATACCTAAAAGGGTGTATTCAATGTATTATGCCTAAAGGGATGTATTCAATGCATTATGCCTAAAGGGATGTATTCAATGCATTACGCCTAAAGGGGTGTATTCAATGTATTATGCCTAAAGGGATGTATTCCATGCATTATGCCTATTTGGATGTATTCAATTCATTATGCCTATTTGGATGTATTCAATGCATTATGCCTATTTGGATGTATTCAATGCATTATGCCTAAAGGGGTGTATTCAATGCATTATGCCTAAAGGGATGTATTCAATTCATTATGCCTATTTGGATGTATTCAATGCATTATGCCTAAAGGGGTGTATTCAATGCATTATGCCTAAAGGGATGTATTCAATTTATTATGCCTATTTGGATGTATTCAATGCATTATGCCTGAAGGGGTGTATTCAATGCATTATGCCTAAAGGGGTGTATTCAATGCATTATGCCTAAAGGGGTGTATTCAATGCATTATGCCTAAAGGGGTGTATTCAATGCATTATGCCTAAAGGGGTGTATTCAATGCATTATGCCTAAAGGGGTGTATTAAATACATTATGCCTAAAGGGTTGTATTCAATGCATTCTGCCTAAAGGAGGAACGCTGAAATATAGTCAAACAAGTTCTTTTAAATCGAGGGATATGTTGATTTAGGCAAAGAAGTATGAACTATCACGGAGATTTAATTTATAGGATCAAGAAAGCGACCTTAAAGTAATATGAGTACATTTCCACACCACAGAACAAAGGTGGTCATATTCCCGTGCGGAATCCTTCCCAAGGCGCATTTGTAGCATGGTCGTTAAACGTTACACACTGAAGAAATGTTAAAATCCTTTTACATTGTACATTGTGTGGATTACATTTATGACACCAATTAAAGTTTAAAAAATGTGCATAAAAGAGGGAGATAATAAAATATGTGTTAAATGATATTTTCACTAAATATGATCAGCAAATGATGTTTTAGGTTTTAAGGCAAAAGTCTAGTATAGCAAACAAATTATTAAAATAAAGAAAAAAAAAATATGTTAGAGAATATTTTAAAAGAAAGAAGGTTTGAAAGACCGTTTGAAGATCAGCGTATGACACAGATCTATTGTTCTTCTGTATGTATATATTACTCCATGTTTGACAACAAAATGAGTTTTCTATTTAGCATTCTATCAAACATTCCAATATTTTTGAGAGAACTGCTACTTGGAGCAATGGATTAAAGAAAATGCCATGAAATTCCAGACTTATAAAACTTATAAACCAATGTTTTTCAGCAGTATAAATATTACTCACTCTGAACCAATTAGTAAATTATTGAATTCACAGAGTTAATTACAACCAAAACAGGATACTCCCCCCATTTTGTGTTGAATAAATGTAAACTTAACGACTCATTACAAAACCACCTTCAGCCATATTTACGAACTCTAACTTAGTAGACCAGTCAGATTTGGAAGTATTTTTATTTAAATTTAAAAATAGCTAGACCAGTCAGACTTAAATGTATTACTTCACAAATTAAACAATTATTAGACCAGTCAGGCCCAAAAGGTATTTAGCGCAGCGAAACGGTGAAAGCTGCGGAGCAAACACAAAATAATAGTTTTAATTGTTTTTATGTGTCATAATTAATGGGACAAAAATAACTTTTATTGAATTCGACAGTTGTTTGAGAGGTGACATAAATGTTTCATCAGTTTAACAAGAAAACAACGATGTCGTTATCTAGAGATAAGTAATATTTGGTGACAACTTTGGACGGGAAAAGGTGTGGTCAAAGCTAGATGTGCTGAAGAATAACATTCAAGAGGATACAAGAGTTAACTTGTTGATTTCAAACATCAAAACTGATATACTCCAATCTTTGAGAAAAGATCCTGACGTAAAGATTACATTCTATGATGATAACATCGAAATAAGTAGCATAAACCCTGATAGCAATGTGTCTAAAATTGTACACAAAAAAGAAGGAATACATTACGTATTTGATGTGGGTAAATACACAAATTTATGTTCGACTAAATTAACAGTACACTTTGGAGGTCCCGTAAATTTATAAACCTCAATTTAGAAAAGATTTAAAGCAGAGAAAAAATTCATGGAGAAGAACGCTTGATTTAAAACAGCAAATGGTGACTCAGTATATGAAGCAGGTGTAGCTGAATAAACCGTAGGAATGCCAAAACTTGACATGAATCGTAAATAATTTATACTTTTGAAAGAATTGAAGAAAGGTTGCTATTTGTTGAGAATAAAAGTAACTGCTTTAGACGGTAGTTGGGTTGGCTTGCTCGTAACACCTAAAGACAATTTATGAGGCGCAAAGTTTTATATGGGCGGTTATATTTCGTTTTAAATGACCGACGAGGAACAGTACGTTAGACATCTTTACTATGATCCTGAAAGTCATGTTGTTCCACAAATGGCTACAAATTTTGGCGACATGTCAATTTAGACAGAAATAAAATTAAATAGCCTGAATTTTAAAAAATGGTCAACTATTCAATATACTTATAGGTTACAAAAAAAAGCGAAAAAAGACTCCCTCTACCAAAGTGTTTATGTGCGTCACATAGATGATTGGTGGCAGACAGACATGGTTAACATGCAAGCATATGAGAAAGACTACAAAGAATACAAATACATTTTGACAATGAGATATGTCTTCTCAAACTAAACTTGGGTTAAATAAGCGAAAACAGAAAAGAAAGAGATGACATACACAATGCTTGTGGAGAGATCTTTAAAGAGTAAAAACCAGCAAAGATAAAGTTTGACGAAGGTTAAGAACTTACAATACAAAACCTAAGAGTTTTTTGAAAAGGAAAACAGTAAATACTTTTCAAATTACTCAAATAAACATCTGTAGTGGAAAGGTTTGACAGAAATATATAGACTAACATATGGAAGTATTTTACTCAAAGCGAAAAGAGAACTTGGTTTGATGAGATAATTGAGAGATACAATAGCACTCACCATAGATCAATAGATATGATCCTGGTCGAAGCAAGCAAAGAGGAAACCAGATCAAAAGTATAGATCAAATTATTCGGTTACCTCCCCATCGGAGACATTTGAAGAAGAGTACATAAATAGCAGTATTGAGATTTTCAGGATAACAAGTTTCTAGGAAGTAACAGATTTATAATAAAATGTGCATTGGGATATAAAAGAATTATCACACGCACGGTATGCGAATTTGTGCTGGTCACAAAAGCAGAGGGGTCAAGGGAAAATACATCCCAAAACTTCATTAGTAAAAATAATAAAATGGTACACATGAAAAACGTGATAATGCAACTACAATCTATACAGTGTAAAGTGCCACAGCAGGACAATAAATGACATCAAAAAATATATTTAAAGAGACCCCCCAAATCCCCCAAAAAACAAAACCCCCCAAAAAACCAAACAAAACAAAACAAAAAAAAAAAAAAAAAACACAAAAAAAAGAAGAAAAAAAAGAAGAAACAAACAAAACAAAACAAACAAACAAACAAAACAAAAACAACAACAACAACAAAAATTACCCCAACCCCCCCCCCCCCCCCCCCCGCATACACACACACACAAAGACTAGAAGCTGATCCATGAGATTTTGAACAAGATAAAAGGCAATGAAAATGACATAAATATCAATGCAATGAGACATTTAAATTGATCTCGGATTTTATACAAAGAAGGTCTAGCAAAAAAAATCATGCTAACGGCACTTACGATTCGGGCTATTCCATAATCAACTATGCACTTTTACATATCTATAAAACCTTCTTTTTTTTACAAAGAATTACTACACACTTGACCAAACTCAATAGAATGGGGAGAGTTTCCTTTATATAGCCAATGGAAAATCCAGTGCACCTTTCACAGAGTATAGATATAAAAATTTTGAAAATGCAATTGTTGCAGAAATTTCATTTGACATCTAGTAGTATTTGGAAATAAACCACACAAATAAATGATATAATTGTGCCGAATATAGCGTGTATCGGATACAGAATCAGTTATATAATGTGATGAGTACAACATAGAAAAATGATAGAGGAGGTGGAAAAACGAAATTCAAAATACCATAAATGTAAAGAGTGTGTAAAATCAACTAGTTTAAAATGGTATTACAGTGGACAAAATGAAAAGAATATAAACGTAAATCAACAAAGAATTACATGCAAATAAAAGAGGTTTAAAGTGTTTGCATAAAAAAAGCCAATTTGGATATTAGGCAAATAAATGCCTACACTGTTTCATCTGTAGACCCTAGACAATCGTTCGACGACTCGGTTCTAAAGTAAGAGTCTCTAGTTCTATAGAAAAAGACTTTACTTCTAATATGATTGAGTTCAGATTTAAAAAAAACAACATAATAAGTACAGCACCTTATATATGCCCAGCTACCATATTTTATGCACCAGTTGACACTAAAAGTGATAAAGTATTCGATACAAACCATAAAACATTTTTGATACTTACATATTCAAGGTCATAACAATGGACGAGTAGACAGACACAGAGCACAATGTAGCATGGAATTTTGTGAAAAATCATTTAAGCTGAACAGTATGGATGACTAGAGATTGTTTCGAACTGACATATGAATTATTTGAACATGCTTTAGTTTCTAAAATCAGTTTACATCTTTCATATTTATTTTTAAATAAGAAAACTATAGAGTTAATGTAAAATACTTTTACTTCGCGACGATAAAATAATTGCAACCAACACTAGCATAGACCCAAAGCAATTTAATTTCATCTGCAATAATTTTAACGTTTCACCAGATCATAACCGGAGATACCTCAAGGGTAAACTTTAAACAATTGTATATGCTAGCATATATTCATAAGCCTTTTGCGAAAAAGATTTCAGAATTGCTGACAATGGCTTTGATTACCGACTGAGTTACCATGGCTTTGATTACCGACTGAGTTACCATGGCTTTAATTACCGACTGAGTTCAAGGGTTCTAACCGACTATGACTTTTGGCATTTAACAGCTGAAATGGGAATACAACGTTTTGGATTGCGGTGGGATTGGAATAAATTACCATGCATTTATTAAGGTAAGAAAACATGTTGAACTTGCGTCTTTCTGCAAGATAGCAATGGATTAACATGTGAAGGAATAGAAAGATTGAACATAAAATAAGTTCTTACGTAATATGCGTCTTAGGTGAGCAAGTTTTACTAGAACAAGCAGTATACAGTCTGTTTCCCCTGTTCAAGTCACAGCTTAAAAGTTAATGGGGCTATTAAGTTTCGGATAGTAAGGTTACGACTCCGATGAAAACATTATGACCAGTATAAAAGCTATATAAAATCAAAAGCGAAATTGGACTATGTAGTTGTTCGTGATAGTTTCCTTCAATTATAAAGTGACATCTGAAAATGACTAATACCGTTGGACAGAACAACAATTTAAAGAAAATCAGTGACTCGTTTAAACTGGGGTTAAACCATACCAATAATTTGACGTAGAAAAGGACAATATTCGAAAGTCCGATAAATAATCTGTGGCAGTAAGACAAGATACAAATGATGTAGAGAAGAAAGATGATGATGATGTTCCTCTGACGAAGAGAGCCATACGATCAGATTTGCTGATGCGATCGTTCCTCGGGCACGCGTTGTCATTGACACGGTGAAACAGGGCAATTTAAAAATATTGATAAACAATATTTATCTTGAAATGAACAATCATTTATATTAATACTAAAAGTTGCAGAAGATGCTTTTGTTTACCTTTTGAAATAGTTATCCTGTTAGATGCTTTGTTTATATCTCCGATCAAAGCTTCAAATAACAAACCCAGTTATGCCAAAACAAGTAAAATGCCATGTTAATCCAGGAAAGAAACAATTTGACAGTCACTATTAATGAACCAGCTTATAACACTACCAATAACACCAGGTAATGCAGATGCTGCTTTTGTGACTATCTAAAAGAAATAATTAACAATAGTTATTTATCCCTGTTTAATTTTGACAATGAACGAATCAACTTAATGTTCTAATGGAGCGGCATTTCCTCCACCCCCAGCCACAGCAACTCTAATAGTGTTAGAATAATTGTTCTCTAATTTTTTCATTGAATCTTTCAATGTTTTCTCTGAAACTTCTTTCCTAGTGTATTAGATATCCAACTAAGTGTGCTTTTATGCTTTCAACATTTTCCAACTGTTCTCGCGATACATCTGTTTGTTATTTGGGTCTGTTTCTTTTCTAATCTCGCTTAAAAAACAACTCCTGTATCATATTGTCATAAATTTTAACATCATATATCATAGATTCTATTTTTGATTTTACAGCTTCCACCTCTGGTTTAGTGAATACTCACTTTTACTGCATGTAGAAGTTTTTCACTTTGAGTTCTATAAATTATAATGAAGATTAAAATTTTCTGCTTCTCTTGCCTCTGGATTAAACGACTCAATCGTGTTTAATATTTGCATTGGATTATCCTTAAAATTGTAACTTTTGTACAACATTAGGTTCAAAGGTTTAGGTTGTGTCGTTGTGATTTCCACAAGCTGTACCATTTGACTTCGTCCAGTCTCTGATCCTCTGTTTTGCAATGAGTCTGCCGTTTCTCCCTTAAGTCCAAAGTTTATTGAATCTATCCTGAAATTCATCTGTTTCTGTAGATATAGGCTCTACATGTTGGTTTGCAAATTCCTCCACCTTTAAGTTCCTAATAAAACTGGATCCTAAGCTTGTTTCTTTAGTGAACCATATGCTAAAGTATTTTTTTTAACCACCAATTTTGGCGGTGTTTGTATCATTCTGTTTAAAAAAGGAATCAAAAGAAAAATGTTAAAATTGTTTGAGAGACAACGCGTACCAAAGACACAATCAAAAATATAGCATTACAGCCTAAAGCACATATGGCACACGTGGAATACCAAAGGAATACCTTGCTGAAATCAACGCAGAGCGTAGCTACAAATTGAATAGAAAAACTTAAACTCTTAGCTGCTGGAATTGTTTATTCACAAATGGAAAGTGATATTACAATCGACGGAGTCCATGATAAAGAAGTCGATTCCAGCAATCCAATTGACCACACAAACGGTATTCTATTGGCATCGATGCAGAAATAGAATTTGTTGTTGGTTACCAAAATACTACCAATGAACTGAAAAACAATATATTTTACTACATAAATGACAATTGTAGAAAGAACTGTTTTAACTCATGATAGATTTAACACCCTTAAGATGTACAGAAGGAAGGAGGGAATGACTGCATATGTGACAACAAAGAAAGTGTTGATATTTAATGTTTGAAACACAACTCAAAGGTTAAAGTCACTCAGTGTAACAATTACACAGGGTATATCACAAACTACAATGCAAAATTGTTAGGATTCAACAATCATGTATCTAAACAGGCATTTGCTGAATCTAATACAGTTTGTGGGGTTTTCAAACCCAACTTGTATACATTTATGTCACACACACATTTCATTTGTAACTATGCAAAATTGTTAGAATCTTTGCCTGTTAAAATGTTTTTCTCCGAGACTTTGTTTCATAGCTGTTAGTGGTAAATATAAGCAATTACTAAAGGGTACAATAAACATGCTAAATAACAGAATAAAGGATGAAGATGATAAAGTCATTTTCACGGTTTGCATGTAACGTATGTTTTCCCCGTACATTAAATAGCGTAAGCCGATATATATATATATATATATATATATATATATATATATATATATATATATATATATATATATATATCTGAGAGGAGATATTAAGTTTAGTTAACTTTTAGAGAGAGAGAGAGAGAGAGAGAGAGCAAATGGAGAATGATATAATACTAGGTCACACGATTAACAGTGACTTATTACCTCAAAAAGAACCTTTACAAATTTACGTGATCCTGTTCAATCAACTGATGGAGCTACTAGTCGATTTGTACCACAACATACTGATATTTAAATGCATACGATTTAGCAGGATATAATTTGAAATATATTAAAACATTCGGAAAACAATTTCACAATAAATTAACAGTTATTGAACAGCCTGATAATGAAAGCGCTAACACTAAACTACGAAAATAGATTGAGGTGATCAGGAAAAAGATTTGAGATACTCTAGAGTTGTTTAAGCAAGGGTTCAACATATTCTCTAATGTTATACAAGCCTTGCAATTAGTATGAGAAAGAGAATCGTGTCAGAGGAAACGGGTACGATACCTGCCATTAAACAACATTTGCTTCCAACTGAACAGAGGATAAACAACGAGACGGTTTTTTTGGAAATCGCGATTTATGAGATAGAAATCTCTCGAAGACTATTACAACTTTACAATCTCAACTAGAACAATTAAAAATATATCTGAGATTGGAAAGCTAAGGAACTGTTTTATAAAATGCTGACTTGAACAACAAGATGACATCTAACCCTAATATTGTAGAAAAAGAATGACAACACAGAGATAACAAAAAAGTTTAGACAAAATCAACAACAAGATAAATGCATACTGAAGCATGATCAAAGCTATGAAAACAACAACTGGAAATTTGTCTGCTAATGATTGGACTGAAAGATTCACACGAAAAAGATGCTACATTTACTGAAATTTACAAAATGTTAACAGACAGACACAGATACAGAAGAATATACAGATACAGTGTAAAGAATCACATACATACTATCTTGAAGAGAAAAATGTTTTAATAATTGGATTTAAATGCAAAGAAGGACATATTAATTCAGTATCTAAAATGAAAACTGTCAGAATTATCAAAATATGATACTCTTAACGAAATGGCTGAAGCTGTACTGATGATTAGAGAAACAATAGCTAATTGTTTTGCAAGCCACTGTCTGTTTAAATTAATTGATCCAGATGGATCTGAAAAGACAGAACACGAAAATATGAAAAATTGAAGAGGATTTGTTTTCGTTGGCACCGATGTATCTACATACTCAGAAAATAAACTAAAACTTAAAGTAAACAAAGCAACCTAAACCTAATGACCTCTACCAAACGTCTGATAAACAGATGAAATCTGAGTACCTACTCATTGCAACTGTGATGGGTGTTAGCATGTTTTTGTTTTACTTACAAGTTTCTTTGAACGTCTCCAACGTTGATTTATCACAACAAATAGTAAAGATGTCTTCTGATGGTAAATTTATAAGTCCTCACCAACAGGAAAGGATACCACGAGGACTTAAATACTTCAATCCTACACATAATTGTATTACATACACCCAGATCAACATCAATCCAGATGATACTTTACAGGTAGCACTTACCAAAGTTAAGACAAACATATTTATCATGCCAGGCAGTTTCGTTGTTTCGCTTGATATGAAGGAAAAGGGAGATACTAATTATGAACAAATATGATTGAGCAAGGCATTACGAATGGTAAGGTACGAAATTTTAGACCAGGAACAGGTAATGCACAAACACTGGTATTGAAGCTATGCAGTTTACAGTCTGTTTAAAAACGTTTAGAAAACTTTTAAACTGTCATATACCAAAAGACCATTCATTACTGTATCCTCGTGTTTTTCCATAGAATTTCATATTTAACATACTGCTTGCAAATTACTCTGAAGTGAAAGAAGGAGAAAGTCAAGACTACACACTTGAAAATATTTTCTTCCAGAAAGATTTAACTCCTTCAGAATCATTTGTCCAATCAATTAATGATAAATATTGAAATAAAGTTCATTTCTTTTATCACTACATCACTAGGAAAAGAAGCTTCAACATAAGAGCCAATATAAAAGCCAGTGCAACATTAACGAGCCAGTACTTGATTGTCGCAGAGTTTAAAGAAACGTGCTGATACTATGTAAAAATTGGGAGAAGTTGGCCCTAAACAATTTGTAAACTGAACAACTATAGGTCTGTCAAATATGATTTATTCCAGGAAATTCCATTCGGGGCAACGCTTTATACAAGCAGCCACAAATTATTTCTTTCATGACCGACAAAATCACAGAGTAGTTATTAATGCAAATACTGAGAGTTTTTACACTGATATCCACTGTATCTGGCTTGATTCAAGGAGCATACATTATATCAGATTGCATGGTAGCCGCCATAATTTAGCTGAAGTTCAACAAGGTATTAAACTGCAAATCAACAGACCAGAAAATGTTGATGATCACAATAGGTATATTAATTTTTTTCAGATGCTCAGGTAAATATTAAAATATAACCTTCTAAACTCAATCATGGTTAAATTGTTTCACATGCTCAGATAAATCGGTCGTCGTTTAGTCATGAATACGTACACCTAAAGGATCGGCACAGCCCATATTTACTTGAGCCACATAACATAATGATTTGTGAAGTGATTAACTGTGGAAAAACAGTGTCTGTCCCAAATTCGATAGAGCCTGATTACAAAAGCTTTTGATGATTACGTTTCTGTCATCTATCAAACTTTTTTGTTCAGCAAGACTTACAATAGAAAGCAGTGATTCAGCGATGAATAAGTGATGTTGGTAGCTAATTGAGATGTACTAGATAAGTGGTTACATAGTTTACCGGTTGATGTTCATCTAGGTACAAATACTTAAAATATTTTGTTATATATATATATATATATATATATATATATATATATATATATATATATAAGAATGTTAGATTCTTAGCAGTCTGCTACAGCAAGGAATCGAAACAATGGAACCTATCTTCAATTTAAAACAATCTTCTGATCTCAGATTATGTGCAAGAGATTTTATAGATGCTTTGAAGAAGAACAAACGAAACAACCTATTAATGCGTGCAGATTTTCCTGAGCAGTACGTAACAGTACAAGGTTCTTACATATTCATAGGGTAATATACTTATGTTGTCAACCAAAAAGCGTTTGATAACATACATAGACAATGCTACTTTGTTTATCGTTATGCTATAAATCTCATGATTGTATGATCTGAGGAAATTGATGTCATAGTGATTATCTTTGTAGCTTAATAAGCAATCATTGTACATTTTCAGTTTTCAAAATTCTTTTTGGATTACACAGTTTTATTACTTTCGGACTTTTTTCATCTATGAACGCCTTGAATAAATAAAGTTCTGACTTTAACCCACATAACTCTTTAATGTGAATACCGTTCAACTTATTGTAAATCAAAGTTCATGGAGTTTCGTATCTATTTGTGGGTCCACTGATATGTTGTTTAATAGTGTCGTAAAAATCGATGTTCTCCTTAATGTTATTGTGGAAGTTTTAGGTCTTAACATGAACACGCAGCGAATCTGTATCAGCCACGAGTAGTCTCATTCTATCACCATATTTGTTTTTCAACCTTTTTTTGCAAAGTTCTTTTTTTTCCCCTGAGATTTTTCATCTGTTTACCAAATACAGTATTTTTTTTTATCCATTTGAAGAAATACTTCTCGAAATCATGTATTGCTTTTTCAATCAAATTTATACTCAGTTCTGTATAGTATTTTATCCATGGTTGTTGATAAAACAAAGCAACACCGTGTATGTTTTTCAGTTTTAAACCTAACTTTATGTAAAGCTTCTAATTTCTTTAGTACATGGTACATTCCTGTTTGTTTTTCAAATATATACCAGTTTTGGAACACATGACTTTGTACTTATATAATCATTTATCAACTTTTTTTTTTTGCAAGGAGGATATATCATTTTCATTTGTGATTAGTTTCTTTTCAGCTGCTCTATATTAGTTGAAATAGTCATGCAAGTGTATTGGAATTTCGAAATCCAGTTCTAAAATGCAACCAGTACCATAGTCGTCTGGTATCTCGAACAGATTTTCTTCTATCGTGCCTTGCACTGTCTCTGCCATCCATCAAATTGGTTCATCAGTTTCCCATCTTTAGTTTTTGCCAGCATTCATTGGCTTATAGGCCCCCATAGCGATTGTTGGCATCTAGGCACATAATGAATGACCTTTACCTTTTTCTTTTGTACTCACCATCACGTTTTATCTTGCCATCTTTGTTCAAGTAGTATTCTTTCTTTGCTTTGATCTATCGATGCCATACCGTGCTAAATGGACATCTCATTCCACTGTCAAACATCAAGAATATGTCATAGGCTTTCAACAATTTAAGTTTTTCACCCGAAATCTTTAATGACGCATGATCTCTGACAGTGAGCAGGGTCTTATTTGCAATTTGTCACATAGACATTAAGAAATATCTCAAAAAGTGTCACATAACATTACTGTCATTTTCAACATACTATTTATGAAGATCACTAAGTGATTTCAAGTTAAATGTTCCATGAAATCCTGGGATGAGTAAAGCTTATTTATTGGTGGTATAGCTGTTTCGTTAAACCTGTCATGTATTTGTATAGGTATATATCCTTCCTCATATATTTAGACTGCACATTTGTAAACTGTCCTGTGTTTTCGTGAAGTTTGTGCCACTTTAGTTTTAGCCAGCTGTTTTAGAGGCTGTCTTATTAATATAATAAAGCTATCTACAAAACTGATTGTCTTTTCAACTGTTATGTTTTTACTTTCTTTCATGAACCTATAAACTATGAAATATTTACTGAATAAAACATATTTTTATTGCTGTTCGGTATATTATTTCCTCTTCATTTGGACCATTTTTAACCAATGTTTAAGTGAACAGATGTCTTGTAGAACCGGTCTGGTTAGGAATGAACAATGATATTTATTTTGGAGCTTTAAAATTCAAATTACATTTGTTATGTGCTGGACGTCAATATTTACGTTTAATAAGTGATCGCAATCTTTGTTTTATCTTTAAAAAATTCCCTCTAGCAGGTAATGAATATATTTTGTAGAGTTTAATGCTGTTTATCATTATCTGTGAACACCATAGGTTTTGCATATTTATGTACTAATTCTTCATCCACTATATGTTCCTTTCTAAACTTTTGGTTTGTATCTCTTTTTGCTTGATTTTGGGTAAACTTAAGACCCTAATGATATGTTTTTGACTATTTTGATTGTCCGTGATTTTCACTTTATCGATTATACATTCGCCACACATTGCTTCAGCACGATGCTACCTCTGATGCACATTGCCTCTGGAACGATTAGAAGTTTGTGTCTGTGGTACAATGTTACTTTCAAGATCACATTATTTAACAAATGGAACTTTTTCTTGACATTGACAGTTTTTGACTTTTTTTTAACTTAGCTTTCTAAAGGAATTGTATCAATGTTGAGCTCTTTTATCTAATTACAGATTTATCACCCCTGCTGAGTTTTAGCTAAAGACCTTTATTCCTATGCTTTATGCCTACGTCCAGATGTCTTGCTAACTAAAACATGGACGTCATGCAACAGTCTCGTGATCTGTCAAGTTATCAAATAATGCTATCAAGTCTGACTGGTCTAGTATTTTGTTTATTTTAATTTGTGAAAGAACGCCCCAACTCTGACTAGTTTAGTAATTTAGAGTAGGTAAGTTTGGCTGGTGGTGGTTTTGTAGTGAATCATTCATTACTACAAAATGGGTCGAGGATCAACTTATGTGTGTTATTAATTCTGCTAATTCAATAACGTACTAATAGGTCCACAAATAGCAATATCTATACTATTTTGTTTCTCTCATAAGAATATATATATATATATATATATATATATATATATATATATATATATATATATATATATATATATATATATATAAGGGAATGTTTCCTTTAGTTGGCAATGACCTTGTAACAAAGAATAGCTCGCAGGTCTACACCTCATCGACTTGTCTATAAACACCAGATAATGACAAACGTCTGCATTATCAAATGCTATATTGTGCTTCTATTGATATCTCCTTGCGAAGTAGACAGTGACAAATAAATGTCCACACCGAAAACTCATATTGTAACGTCGGTTAATCATAAATTGAATCTTCTGTTGGGAATTCCTTTCCTAACATCAGCCCACACAGCAGTAACATACACCGCGGTAAATTTACAGAAGAATAAGGAACTATGTATATGTATCCATATCCATGTCCACTAGAAGGTCTAGATCAACTGGTTACAGCATTGTTTATATGAATGTTACATGTTCAATGTATTGTGCATATTTATACCCATTCTCGTCTGGATTTGCTTCTTTTCTACAAAATTAACTACAGAGATCTACAAAGCTTTCAAATGTTTCATGGAAGAAACATCTATGTGTATCAGATATTTTCAGACCATTTCTTGTCATTTTTACAAGTGAACTTCCTGAAGATTAGCACCTACAATTTTTTATGTTATTTTCCCCCGATTCTAATTGCTTGTAACCAGTAGCATCATTTGTGGACTGCATGAATATTGCTTTCGAAATGCTAAAAAATAATACTTCTGCAAAAATGATGTATGAATGTCTTAAGTTTTTATCGAAGAACAATATTAATATAAATTTCAGTTAATTTACATATTAAAATCCAATTTTCCGACGTATGACCTACTCGATTACGTTTTTATTTGTCTCACTCTGCAGCTAAGTCGAAAGTCTTTTAAAAGGTCTCTTCAATTATTTAAAAACAAAGAAAATGTGACAGAGAGTTTGGAAACTGCGAGACTTTATTTTTTTCATTCATTATTTCACTCATTCTTTCTTTAAATGTTTGCTTATTCGTTGTATATTGCTTTGTCTGCTAGCAATCTTAATATGTATATTAGTTGATTCTGACTAATATTTGCAAGTTATACTTTCCTATTCTGCAGGATAGTCTGAAGAATCTGCTTTTAGTAAAAAAATGTTGTGTAACCTAGCAACAGTGAGATATTGTTGCAGGAAGAACTGAGCAGTACCAATACAAAGACAATATTTGGTTAATTAACAACCTTGTCGAGCTAAAGTATTCTCCTGAACTAAATGAAATCCTTGTCAATTTTGCCAGACTCTATAGCTGTTTCGTATAATATTCTAGGCAGTTGTTTTGTATTATTAGTACAAAAAGTGTTTGATCCTGACATTTCAGTGTAATAGAGCAAAATAGGTGTTATTTTAAAGTGTTTTCTCTTTTTGTGTCATTGCACACGACATCCTTTAATTCCTAAGCACATCTAAATATTTGCGGGGAAGCAGTACAGTGTTCTCTCGACCAGCGTTCAGTAAGACTGAATTACCACACTACCACCACTGAAAGCATTTTGCATCAATGTAATCTCTAAAATATGGATTGCTTTTCACATCTTGACATAAAGTCTTACAGAGCCAATAAATGACTTCAATTTAGACCCAACAATGAAATCTTGTGTTATTTCCCACTTATCAACATTCAGAAAGTCCTTTTTATGTTCTGTGCAATTTGAGAGCGTGCTTAAATAATAAAAGGCAACACTATTTGATAGCCAATCTCAGCAAATCCCTATGTATTCCATTTAACGCATGTTCAAGGATTTGGTCCTCTAAGATGATGAAATGCCCAAATATGAGTGATGATGATATCAAGGTTAGGTTAGGAGGTTGCATCCCAACCACAGATAGTTGGTAATTGCCCCACCCCCACCCACCCACCCAAAAAAAAGAAGAAGAAAAAGGATATGTAATAGGTATTAGTTACTGACAGAGGGCTACGTAGAGCAGATTAAACGTTATAATCTAAGCATGTACGGGTAAAAATTGTTAATTTAAATCTAAGCATGTACAGGTAAAAATTGCTAATTTAAATCTAAGCATGTACAGGTAAAAATTGCTAATTTGAATCTAATTCCTTCAAAATAAATGTAAACATATACTCCTAAAAATAAAAGATAAGAGGTAAAGATGTTCAAATTCTATTAAAGGTATATCAAGCAAAAGATAAAGGTTAAAAAGTAAACTCTTTAAAATATAAAGCCAAGATTTTTTTTATAAACCGCACTTCTTCGCAAAAAGTCTAAGATTGTATCTGGTGGTACATTATCTAAGAGCTTCACATTAACAAACTTCTGTTTCACAGGGTGGAAGTCGATACACTTGACACAAATGTATTCTACTATTAGTGGACACTAGCAAGGTATGCACACTGGTCGAGGTTGACTCTTCAGGAGGTATACACTCTGGTGGAGGTTCACCCTTCAGGAGGTGTGCACACTGGTCGAGGTTGACCCTTTTGGAGGTATGCACTCTGGTCGAGGAACCATACACGTCAAGTGCACGTATATCTTATATTATGGAAGACAAAGGTTGCGCAAGAAAATGTTTATTCAAAAATATTCGGTGACGAAAAGGTTCAAAAAGAAATATACAGAGTCCCTTATCCCCCAATGCCCTTACAAAAGGAGGGGGAGGGGACTAAATGGACATGGAGGTATTTATGAATTTCTGGTTGATAACATGTGAACTGACATTAGTCTGGAATATGAAACGAAAGCATTCAATAATTTAATTTAAAAAAAAATAAAGCGGTTCGGTCATTGACTCCCACTCAAGCTATTTACAACTTTGTGTGCTTGCGAAGTACTAAAATAGCAGACTTCATGACATGGTATAATCTCACGAGATTTTTTGTGGGGTTAAATTGCCAATAGCTCCTCGTATTGTCATAACAATAAACATTCGTCTGTCGCCGATTGCTTCTTCTCTCTGAGATGTCTTGATATTAAACGTTCGTTATTAATGGTCCCTTCGCATTTGGCAACATAGTATCGTGCAATAGTAATTAACGTCCAAGGTTAGGTTCTGATAATGTAATTTGGCAAATAAAATGAGTTCTTGTTTTTCTTATATTACAAACGTAACGATTGCAGATCTCGAGGATAAAAGGTTGAGTTTCCAACGCACAGTAATCTAACACCTCTAATCCACGTGCTACGTAATCTTAAAATCTTTCCTGAGATTTAATCCGGTTACCTACTTGAGATTTAATCCGGTTACCTACTTGAGATTTAATCCGGTTACCTACTTGAAGGAAATCAGAAGCAAAAGAAAAATAAAACATGTTGATCACTGGTGATGTCATACAGTAGAGCAAGCGAATTTATTGTTTTGATTTTGGCATGTTTAAAAAAAAAAAAACAATAAAAAATGAGTCTACTATCTAATGATTTCGTTTGAATAAAATTGACTTACAATTTTTAAATCCGATCAGCTGAATACCTTGAGCCCTAATTCAAACAGAATGCAATATAAATGACCCATAAGCTAATAATTTCGTTTTCTCGGCAACTCTTTCTTATCATATTGCAGCTGTTGGCACAGTTTTAACCCTAAACTGTCATTAAGCTGAGTATAGGTTACGGGTTCACCTTCATTAGCTTGGAAAAAAAATGACATTTTGTGAAATTTTCGCCCCTTTAACTGTAATTGCCGCATCTATGTACGAAACGTAATACCATATTGCCACATAATCAATGAGTTTAATACAATCGCGTGTATAAATACCTTGTCATGCCGCATTTCATCGGAAATTGTCTCATTTTTCAGAAAGTTCTGTAGTGGTATAAAATAATTCTTTGGCTTTTTTAAATGAAATTTTCGGGAATTTTTCCCCCCAAATGTCTGCAATAAATGCAAAATAGGACGATAAATATACACAATTTGCAGGAAAATTAGTAGCTTTACCATGAGATGATGATGATGATGACGATATGCATTATTCCGATTAGCGCACCAATCCACATGTGAATGCACCGCTAAAGTTAGCACATGCCTCTAAAGTATGTAACATATATGTTAAACATAATGATTTCACACATGTACAACATATAAAAGTTCCCACATATGTTAAACACATGATCATCGAACGTCACATAGATCACCCATATCTGACATATATTCAAATCATATGCATATACAAAACATGTCATTCATATATGCCAGATCTCCCTGGACAAATTTGATATTGCATTTGTTACACATAGTTTACAAATGTTTATCTTAAGTGAAGTCACACACACACACACACACACACAGTGTATGTGTGTGTATAATTATATATAAAATATAAATTGTTACATATTGGTTACATATGGTTTTAGTATGAAGATTCATTTAATTTTTTTCTAAATATGTTTGCAATATATATATATATATATATATATATATATATATATATATATATATATATGTGTGTGTGTGTGTGTGTGTGTGTGTGTGTGTGTGTGTGTGTGTGTGTATGTGTGTGTGTGTTTGTGTGTAGTGTATAACCCCTTGATCCTAGCTCACCCGATTGCATTTTTACCCTACAATCCAGATACCCGGGCCAGCTCTCTAAGAAAGTACAAACAGAAAGTAGAGATGACAAAAAAGTGAGATGCAATAGAATGAATTATAAACCTGTCTTGAGATAATCTATATGGACCACAAAAAGAAAACTTTGATTATATACAACACTAGTTTAATAAGTGCCCAATAAATATACAGGATATGAAGCGTAATAAATGAATTTAACATATCTTTTAATGTATGTGAACCAGTAGAAAAACTGATAAGACCAGTAAAAATAATAGAAAAAGAGAGGCACACATGTAGATATGTTAATAACATCTAACGGAGGCAACAGTGATAATTGCGTTCATAATCATTCTCGTGGAATAAAGGATTTATCGAAATTAGCATCATCCCAGACTAACAAAGACAAAAGACAAAACATCTTTGTAAGGCGTGTTTGATATTTTTTATAAATTAAAATTACACAAAAGAGTATGCAATTAAACATCTAATACAATAGATATAATACCGGAAGCGAATTCAGTCGTTAAATTTAAAAACTTCCAAAATCAACACATGTTTTTTTTTTTTTGTCATATATTGTGATTTTGAAAGCATTATTGAAACAATAAGTACTATTAATCAAGACCGCGAAGCAGTCTTGACGACAGTCCAATACGTCATGGACAACAAAAACAGCCAAGCACATACCAGCAGGCAGTCCCGTCCAATACGTATTGGAAAACAAACACAGCCAAGCACATACCATCAGGAGTTTGCCTTTATCTTAAATCAGCGAAGAAGGAGTATGAACCGATATTTGTCAGAGGAGAAGACTGCATAATTCAGTTTATTTAAAATTAATATCAGAAACCGATTTATCAAGAACTAATAACACTGATAAAATGACGCTCGGTAGTAAAGATAAGAAGAATTAGAATTCCACCGATATGTGCCATATATCTGAAAAAGGCATTGCCGTTGGGTCCAACGATACCAACTACAAAGTAAGATATCACTATCACTTAACTGGAAAATGTAGAGGTCTAGGACATTTACAGTGTAATTTAGATTATAAATATCCAAAATACATTCCCCTATGTATTCAAAATTTGTCTTGATAACGATTCTCAACTCATTATCAAAGCCTTGGTAAAATACGATCCAGATTAGGTAGTATCAATGATACCAAATAAAATATATCTCTTTTAGTAAAGATTTTATAGTCTATAGATTGAAAAAAAAGAGGAAAAAGAGGTTTTTATAAAAAGAACAATACTATTTATCAATAATTATCAGTTTATCGGCCAATCACTAGAGCAACTCGCTTAAAGTCTGAACGATGATAAATTTAGAGAAAAATAAAGCATCTCGGGAAAATGGAAACCAGATTTTTGAGAAAACATATTCGTCCAAACGAATACATGGATTCATTTGAAAGATTTAATAAAATTAAGCTACTACCAATCGAGAAATTGTATTCACAACTAATTGGATCAGGAATCAGCGCACGGTATCACGTGTATGTAAAAGACGTTATGAAACACTTCAAACTAAATTCTCTTGGCGATCTTCACGACTACTACCTAAAGAAAGATAGTTTAATCTTATGTGATATTTTTGAAGAATATAGATCTGTGTGTATGAATAATTACAAACTTGATCCAGCACACTATTTTAGTATGCCAGGGCTAAATTACGATGCTAGTTTGAAAATAAGCAAAGTAGAATTACTGACACATTATGATATGTTTGGAATGGTTGAATTTGGAATCAGGAGAGGAATGTTTTGATCAGTTTGGTATACCTAGTAGATATGCTAAAGAAAATTATGAGTATTATAACGTGAGCGAAGAGAACAAGTCTAAAGTTTTGCATACGGGAGAATTCGATGCACCATGGTCAATGTTATATATTACTCAAACAATTTGCATGACTAGGTTATGTGCCAACCAGTGCCTGTTACAAATTTTAAATGGGCAGACGAAGAAGATATAAAAGAAATTGGAAGAAAAATTGATGTTTCGGATTGACTGTTATGCATTTGCAGAATTCTAGCAGTAGATTTAGAAGTAGATTCACACGACTATTTTTGAAGATTATCCTTTGGCACCAGAAAAACTAATTCCTAGAGACGATTTATGTCTATTAGAAAAGAATTGGTAGAAAAAAAGGGACCGATACCTTGAGTACCTTAATTATCATGTAGATTACAAAAACGATAACAAGTGTAGCATGCCATTAGCTAACAAGAAAGTTGTTGAATTATTCAAAGACGAAATTAATGACATATCAAAGCAATAAACCCTATGAATAAAACATGATAGGTAATCCTTTCACAGTAATCGTTATATTTTTGCTATTGCAGGATTGAAATACTTCTCAGGATCAGCATTTCTGTCCTTTTTGCAGAGTAGGAATACTCCTTTTAGACTATTTCTTGGTGGATCAAGTATTTCATTTGATAAGATAATATTAGCAGCTATACCCATAATCCCTCCTTCTCTCGATATAGTCATAAAATAAAGACATTCCGTCTCTGAACCAATCGATTACATAATAAGCCAATAGCTCCAAATAGAATATTTTATTTGCTGAGCTCCTCTAGGTAAATGTTTTATTACAATTTCTTTATTTTTATTTTCTACATAATAATTATTTGCATTATTCACAATTAATGCAATATACAATTTTTAAATCATATGGAGATTGGAGATTTAAGTTTATACAAACTGAATATGAACCTGACTTTTTTATTCACTAACATAATACTGTTCGGGGATATCTATAACGTGTAACACGTATTCAGCAAAAGTATTAGTTAATATTTGTGGTGTCGTGAAACCAGAGAATAAATCCATAAAACCGTTTAATATTGATATTTTGCATTCTTCAAATCTAGAACAATCATATGGTTATTTAACTTGCATTAACCAGAACGCGTAGTGTGTATAACCAAAACACACACGCACACGCACACACACACACACACACACACACACACACACAGAGAAATAGTCAGGTAGTTCATCATCAAATTGTTCTCACATTCCTATTATGTGTATGATTGTTTTTTCAGTGTTGAACACCGGTGCATGATAAATCTATCCTACCTCACACGTGACCTTGATCATGACTTGTGTACCATTTGACCTCCTACAGCGAGCATAGTGTACACGAAGTAGCATAGTAGCAAAATCTTTCATGTTTCCATCATGACTTAAACATTATTTTCCAAATAATCAAGATAAACATTAATTGCAACACATTTACGTACTAAAACGAGCTGTGGTTGAAAGTAAGTGTCCCGCAAACAGGCCGTTTCGCAATGATCGATCTAGCTACATGTACGACTTCTTTAGTCCAATTTTTAGTTGAAAAAACCGTTGTTGTAATTGTTATTTTTATAAAAATTCACTTCCTCATTATTATTTCTGAAGGGTAAATCAATTCTAGGTCATAGTTGAATCAAGGCCTGTTTTATTAATTTTTTTCTGTTTCAAGTAATGTTACGGATCAGAGTGGACTTTTTTTTGTGACCTGTTCACATTTGTATTATTGCGCAAGCTATCTGCAGTACATAATTTGGACGCTGTGTATTGCCATTACCATTGATGTTTTAATCACTGTGCTTCGAAAGCTAACATGTGCTTAAAAGTCATTTAAAGTTTACACTGAATTTATTCAGTGTAAACCTAATTTTTTACGCTCTATCTTTAAATAAGGAAATTTTCAATGAGTGATTTGCTGTTTGAAAGTTATATCAGTATTCAGACTACGCCATTTTGACTTCGACCCTAATGTTTTGTTCAGAAATGTGAGAAAAATAATCCTTCATTATTCTTCAGTGTAGAGTAGGAAAATTCCACTCTCGGGATAAAAAAAAATTGCATTAGACACCAGGCAAGGCAAAGCCTCAAGTCTCACGCACAATTCTGACCATCGGGTGGAACTTGCCTATTCTACACCGATACATATGGAGGATTCTGTTAATCTAATCCTGTATTTTGATCATTCAGCCTTGTATTATGATCATTGAACATTTTATTAATATCATCAACTGCAATACTATTTACTCTCATATATATGTTTAATTTACTTAATGGTTTCTCTATTTTTGATTGAGCTGTATCAATTCTTTCACTTAATGTTAAAATATATTTTTACCTACGTCGTTATTGATTTCTTTTAATTTCGTCTGTTTCGTTTTTAGTTTGGTCTGTTTTCGTTGCTATCTTTTATTCTATGTCATTCAAATCTCTTCTTAATCGTTTCACCTTTTTATCTAATTCGTCAAAATATTCTTGTACCACACCAATATTATTGAGAATTATCTATATATACTTTATTATCAGTTAAAACCTTTCTATTCCAACAAATTATTCATTTTTGAGAGTCACTAAGTCCTGTTCTTTTAAATCTTATTTTTGTTGTTGTTTAAATCTGAAATAATTAAATCGTTTGTTGTTTTCATAGATCTACTTGTACCTTCACTTGCATTAACCTTATTCTTTAAATAATTCATCTTTCTATTGACTTCTTCAGAGTCATTCTTCCTCTATAATTGTGAAAGACAATTGTTGACAGCCGTCATTTTTCCAACTTTTCGCACTAGCTTTAAAGTCAATCAACTAACTTGTTAAATTCTTCACCTTTCTGTCTTTGTCTCATCGTTTTATTATCTCTGCAACTGTTGAAGTTGTGATTGTAATGTATTATAAGTTTCTAGACACGTTTGTATTTGCTATAAGTCACTCTCCAAACACGATATTACAGCATTTATCATTTGTGCAATTGCTTGCAAGTAGTGCTGTACGTTTTCTACAGGTTTTATGTTTGATTCGGCTCTACCATGTTTGTAAAGTTAGTAAAGCAGTTGAAAAGTAATTAATATCAAGTTACATAAATCTCAAACATCTGAAACATTTCTCTTGTTATTATCTATTCTTTTTTTGCAGTTCTGAGCGTTTAGTAGATTGTTACTGATACTCTGATCCACAGCTGTTAATTTATTATTAACTTCTTGTCTTCATGATTTTTATATCTTTCAAATTCTTATCGCCAAAAGTCTTATGTATTTGTGCGTCAGCACATTTTTGTACAAAAATTAGTTTTCTCTCGGATCCGCTAAATTTGAAATACGGTTCTTGTTCAAGTTTAAGGAATTGCTTAGTGATTGATTTAGTGCTTCATATTTTTCATCTGTCTATAAATTTTAAGCTAAAACCACTAGGGCCTATTAAAGATATTTCTGTCCTTTAATTATGTAACGAAATAAACGATGAATCGATCAAATCCATTTGCTTGAGATCTTCTAAAGATAAATGTAACTGGCACACCGTTAAAATATATTACTTTAGATTCTTCATCTTTGTAATTGTTTATATGGATTATTAACATCGTACCAAATGAAATCACTGTTAAATACATTTTGAATATTTAGACACTCTAACAGAGTAAAGTAGGAGCCATTACAATAATTCTTGGTATTGTTTAGCTGAGGAAGAATATATATATATATATATATATATATATATATATATATATATATATATATATATATATATATATATATGTTTTTCGAGGCTTCAAATATTCAGAAAATGTATCTGATTTGATAGATGTATTTATAAATCTTGCACTATTAAATCCTAGTAATTCAGAGTTTTAGTATGTTATATACACTGTACAATTATTACTTCAAGTTATTTAAATGTTAAAGTCATACTTCTACCATTCAGTATCTATGCTTTCTTCATTATCGCCATTAGCTGTCATTCTTTCTTTGAGTTTGTTTCATGTACAGTTGAAGATTATAGAAAGCATCGGGTATTGATGTGGTTTTGGTTTCGTTCTTGTCTTGTTATATAGTAGAATATACTTTTGTTGCTGTAGTTGTTATTGTTTTTATTTTTTGGGGTAATGTTTTACTTTTGTATCATTTGAAATACTGTAATAACTAACTACACATATATTCTCTGTAACTAAATGTATAATTTACCATATCCATTATCAATGGGATTTTAAAAATATATTTCTTTTTCAGATTGTCCTTCCACAGTAATGTGACTCGACTTTGTCATTTATGTAACGAGAATCCTTGCTGTTACGTTCTGGCATCCTTGCAACCATCTGTTGTATTCACTAAGTATCATATTAAATAAATTGTGACTTATTTAATTATAGCTTATTGCTTTACTCATCATTTCATCAATAATATTCAACTTAGTCATGGCAGAGGTTACAGTCTTATTGTGTTTTAAAACAGTATTATATTTTAGCTTGTCTTGTGTTACTTTTGCAACAAGCGGTAGTAAAGTTGCACTAAACCCTGTAAAAGCTAGAGGAATAATAAGTTAAACTGTACTGACCGCAGCAAGTCCTTAAATAGGAGCTGCAACACCCATTCCGCCGTAAACACTTGCCATACCAACCTGTACAAAGTTTAAAATCGTATATGCTTTTTTATACTTTTATCATACGTCTCTGTAGTGTTCCATCTATAGGTAAGTCATTCTTAATTTCATTAATTTTCATCAGCCTAAATTTAATTCCATGGTCGTTAGGTAATTTCATTTAACTACTTTATTATTTTGTCATGTAGTATATTACTTGGTTGAAGAACCTCCTGTAATGTTTACTCATCGTCCAGTTGGAAAACCTAAACTCCTATATTATAAAGTTCAACAAATATTTCTTGATCAGTACAAAGACGGTATCATGCACACTTTTTACTTAGATGAAGAGAAGTATATGATAAATAAAATTAATTTTAATATTATATATATATAAAACATTGTCTTATAAAGAATAAATTGGTAAGCCTGATGTTCAACTTTCTCATATTAGTACCCCCGCCCCGCCCCCAAACCAAACCAAAAACCCCCCATTTATTTATACAATTTAACAGTATATTTAGTAAACCAGGTGGAAGTAAGCTTTTCAAGATATAGGTTGGAAAAGAAAAGGAAACTTACGGAATAAGCCAGATATCATTCAAAATAGAAATGGCTACATTTGAAGATAGCGCTGCTGAAACAAGCTTGTTAGACTCTTTACATGATATAGCAGAAATACATGAGAATTTAAATAAGGAAAATACTGCTTCAACGAATCAAATTAAAAAACTACAAAATATTCTAGATAAATACATGACTAGAGAAGGAATTGTTTGTTGATTGCATACTGATTAAGAAGAAAAAGAATGAAGACGATATGTGACTCATGTTGACGTTGTAAATAAAAAAAAATATTATCATTGAAAACAGAGTTTAATTTGAATGACAGAGAGATAGTGAATATAAAAAAGACTTTGCTAAATAAATAAATGCAAATAAAAGAACCTAAACTAAATGCTTTATTGCAAAGTTATGAAAATAAAATGGCACATATAGTTGACCATTTAACAGAAATATAAATATAACTTTAGAGAAAATTATAATAACATTGGGTCAAAACTTAAAGGAAAGTTACTATTAGCTGAAGAGTTAAAACAACTGTTCAAAGAAAAGGTAAAAAAATGTCTACTAGTTTTCAGCTATAGGTATTATAGAAAAAAACTCTTGGCCTAACCATAGCAATGGCCTAACCATAGCAATGGCCTAACCATAGCAAAAATTTGTAAAAGGATCAACAAGCTGTAGCATCGGTGGTAGCAGCAGTGACTACAGCGGTAGCACAGGCAGTCCTGGTTCATTCATTTTAGAATTGAAAAAAGGCATGAAAAGATATTGCCGGGTATTTGTGTAACTTAGTTAAAAAAGCAACATTATTGCCTGGTATCAACAGCAGTGTAAGAAGGTGGGTCTTAACATCGGCCTGAAAAGTTATTCTTTAATATCTGATGAAGCCATTTTGTTGTTTCTTGCATTAATTAGCTTGTTCTCGGCAATGGTTCTAAAAGATTTATTTTGTAGTAACAAAATGTATTAGAGATTAACTAAGCTTTTAACTACCTATATTTCTATATTTTGAAAAAGCAAATTGCAACAGCTCCTGCAAGCACAGACATATGTTTCATGATCTATATATTCAGACATATTATTTGAAGGTTTGTTCACATAATTAATTTTAGTATTATCATCTGTTTTGTCTGTCTGTTGTCATGTTATTATTGTTGTTTTGTCGTTACCTCCTTAGTATCTAGTTCAGGATTTACTCCTATTTTAAAGAATCTTATGACTTTAGTATATATAGTATAATCCTGTTTATCACCATATCACTGGGCATTAAAGATGCGCCTTCACCACGAACTGCATAGTCTAGACTAAGGAATGAATCTGAAATTGTTTAAATCTTATTGTAATGTTTTCATTTGAATCCTAACCTTCTTCAACTAAATTCAAATACTGATATTTTTTTGTTGGAATGTGTCATGGACATTATATTGAAACTCCGTAATAGATTTTATATTTTATATCTAGCCACCTAAAATATAAATCACATATGATCTAATACTCTGATTTGGATGCCATATTCATTCATTTGTTACGCATTTGCTATCTTGAAAAAATAAATCAGTTGTCTGTATCGTATCCACCATCATCTATTCCACCATTTGTCTAGTTCATATGTTTCCTGTCTATTTGTCTCATCTTCAGTCATGTCCCTCACTATTTTGTAATAGGTTCTAGGCCAATAACCAACATGAACATATTCTCTCTTAAATATCTCCAATCATGATGTGATGGGATATTGAAATTATTACAAACTAATTCAAATTTCGTTAGATCTATATTG
Source organism: Margaritifera margaritifera (assembly GCA_029931535.1). NCBI lineage: Eukaryota > Metazoa > Mollusca > Bivalvia > Unionida > Margaritiferidae > Margaritifera > Margaritifera margaritifera. The sequence goes on along the minus strand of JAQPZY010001401.1, from coordinate 1,740,248 downwards.
TTGTCGGTTGAATTAATTGCTGGATCATATGGTAACGGTACTCAGCATTCAGACACCAGTTGTTGTATTTGAAAATCTATATGAAACCTATATATTGATTTTACTAATTCTGGTATACTTGTATCTAATAAATGCCAATATGACATTCCACACGCTAAAGGTGCGATCCATACTGCCCAATTAAGCTGATTTTGCCATAATTTCATATCACACTGCACCTTATATATGTTCACTGTTCATATCACACTGTACCTTATATCTGTTCAATGAATCATTCCTATCAAATTTTAAAGTGTAGCTGTTCAAATTTTTTAGAGGCTTGTAGAAGGTTTCACGGCACATCAGCACAACCATGGCTATATAGTGCCGAACAAATGCAAGTGTTATCATAAATGGCAGATCCCCAGGAAGGCAAACTCCTCCAACTCAAAGTAAACATGCACCACGATGCTTTAGATAAACCTTATAAATCCCCCCCCCCCCCCCGCAGCATTCAAAACATCGAATGGCAAAAATAAAAGGTACAATCGTTAAAATAAAAGGTCAAAATCTTTATATATAAACCGCAATCTTTAAAAAAACAAACACCTTGCCAAAGTTTTGATTTTTGCGCTGAGACAGTCGGTGAATTATATAATTACCACTGTATCTAAATTGTGGTGCACCTCTACCCCTACGACATGTAGAGTTCATCAGGTCTGTTCTACTTCCCTAAACCCGCAAGGAGGATCGGTGGTGGCAGAGATTACATATAGAAAGTATGCGATATAGTTAACGACGTGTTACATGAAAGATACAGATACATACTCGTATAAAACATGAAAACCCAAATGAATTGGAACAAACGGGATACTGACTTGTAGGATATTACTTCGGCCCTGTTAGTGGACAGAAACTCCACCTGTAATTCAAAACAAAGTTTCTTTATTTTAATGTTTCCACATATTTGCTGAGAGAAAATTGAAACTTTGATGCTACATTGAACTCTGTGCTGTATGCGAAATTTAAACGGTTGTCATGGAGTAATAGTGAAGTATCAATTACTGAACTGATTGCTTTGCTAATGCGTTTTTGCTATCATCTATTCCTTCCATCACATTGGCGTCAAACGCTTACGCCTAATATCTTACAAGACATACTACAATGATGAAAAAAGTGGCTATTTGCTAACTGAAAACACGCTCGAAATTGGGAAAGGAAGCTCGCCAAACTTTTTTTTCTTGAGAAAGCAAAGAAACATGGCATCTTGAAGTATGGCCGGAAACCATGACTTGTGATTTGATCAATCTCTTTACTGAAGATTTAGCTAACTAAATGAAGAAGTCAATCGTTTCCTCCTACAATAATGACTTCTTGGAACTAAAGAGCTCCATCCATGAGATAATGGTTGTGCCCCTCATCTATCTTCGTACAAAATCAATGGCTACACCCCCATTTAGATAACAAGACTGCTGTAGGCGATCGAAGACAAGACGAAATAAAGTGCACATAATTCAATTTCTTGCGAAATATTCCCCGTAAATATCATACTAATAAAATACAGTAAGACGGCCACACGCACAAAGATCACGCTACACGATAGCGTTCATTACAGATGGCAATCTCGTTACGTACCACGCAGGACAGAAAACCACGTTTTTTTTAACAGAGCCTAATCTGTATTGGTCACTGCGCGGAAAGTTCCCATAAAGTCTGATACATTTTGTGGTGCGGTAGTGTCTTCAATTTGAGAGGCGCACAATGAGTTACGCCGTGGAACGATTGCTTTTCGCATGTCTGTGTGCGTGCTTTGCTGTGGCCTGGTATGAGAATGACGTATATGGAGGGAAACCTGCAAGAAGAAGTCGTTGGGTGAGTAGCTACCTTGCATTAATTCTGCCTTTTTTATATAAAAATATGATATCATTCTTTGTGCAAGGAGTTTAGAGTTGTTATGTGTAGGGTGTTTGGTTTCAACCACATAAGAGCTGTAGACTCTGCTTCTTGTACATATTTGGTTTTACAAGAAACAGCGAAACAAGTTATAAGAAGATTGTTCTTGAAAAGATTTGAAGAAACTTTCAGGGATGCAGGTTAATCAAGTTATTGATATTTTAAGAGTTCATGGTTATTGATTCTCATCATGATATTATTTGTCTTGCGACTAGATGCGCTCTTTATAATGTAATTCAATCCGTGAATTGGAGGAATTGATATTTGTATATATTCCATTTGAACATGAATCAAATACTTCATCAACACTGAACAATTTATCAGAGCTTATGAGTTAGCATGGCTTTCTCTGTTAAAATTTTCGAATAGAAAAAAAACTATCTTTGATAAAAACGTAACTTTTGATGCAATCTTTAATGACACATATTTCGAATACCAGTATTTGCTGACGCGTAAAACTCTGAGGGTGAAATTAAAAATCTCTAAAAGCAAATATCGCAAATGATATAGAGACGTGCTATCGACGTAGGATTTTATTACAATATACAGAGTCACATGTATCCTACAAAACATATTCGCTTTTATTAGGAACATTAAATAGGATAGTTTTTTAAGCTATTGGCGGATACATATGCATTATCTAGATGATTTTAATTAATTTCTTTGGAGACATGACCAAAGTCTCTTCCGTTCACTGTTTACCTGATTATAATTTAGTATTAGATATCGAAACATATGGGCGAACAATATTCCAAAATTGTTTAAATTAACTGGCTTATCAAATATACTGTGAAAGTTATATAATTAGTGGAGGAAAAACTCGTAATATAGAAATTGAGGAAGAAAAACATCTGGTGCAAATAATTTATGAGACGAAATAAAATTTGAACAAAAGCGCAAACTATCTAAGGCAATCTTATCAGTAAGAATTATATCTTTCCCTGCCTATCAATTTAAATTTAAAGCTAGTAATTAAGTCGAATGTTCCCTAGAGACTGAGTCTTCAATTCAGTAGTTTTCATGTTACAATATCCTGTAGAACGCATATATATATATATATATATATCTATATATATATATATATATATATATATATATATATATATATACATAAAATACTCTGTGTTTCTCGTACAGTTCATGACCACATTCAACACAAATTAAACTGAAAAGATACATGTTTGTTCACTTTAAGATTTCCTCGTGATAATCGCGAAACATGGGAACTTCTTAATCGACCAATTAGACAAGAAAAAAGCCTTTTGAGATAAAAATTTACAAAGTGATAGACTCATTGTGCAGAAAATAACTGAATACTGTTTATTTTAGGATAACTCCACCAAATTTTAACCCCGGTGAATATAATACAATAGCATGGTGCAGCGGGCGACAGCTTGTTTTATACAAATTTCACTTTCAGTCTAGCTTGTTGAGCAATTAATAGCGTTGCTAAAATGATCTTCAGTTATAGCAAAGAATATTTAATTTTATTGCGTAAGCAATGTCAGTTTCAACGCGTGTGTTGTAAAAACAAAATTTTCTCTGATAGTTAGAGAACTAATATCGAGTCATTGATAACTCTGCGGGCGTTAATCCGAGAGTCCTTGAACTCTTCTTTTACATTTTCTTATAAAAGCGATTCTAATGTTGTTTAAACTAAAGATAAATACACCCAAGATTAAAAATGGGATGGAAACAATTTATATTCTCCCATTTTAAATTGTATTCAAACCTGTTAAGTATTCAGGAGAAGAGTAAATATCATGATAACTACCTCGCCGTTAATGTATTGAAAATAAAATTAATTGGCAGTGACTCTCATCGCATGAGATAATGAATTATATGTTTCCTATAAAAACTACATATATGCTATTAGACGAACAATTTCATGCAAAACATCTAAATAAATATACGTTTGTCTCTGATCACAAAACAATATCATAATACTTACATTTACGACTATTTTCTTTCTTTTAATGTTCATGAGTCATACTTTGGTTTCGTTAAATACTGCACGCATTCTTCTATAATCAAAATGTTAATCAACTGTTGCGTATCAATTGAGGACTTGCATACCAATTAGCGACTTGCGTAACAATTGAGGACCTGCGTACGGTCACTCAACACTGTTGTAAAATGAACATTGTCTCTCCTCTTCGTTATTTTGCTTTTGACCAGATTTTGTTTCTGTTACAAGGGTATTAGTTCACTCAAACTATGAAAGTTAGTAATCTAAAATAAATGTTCCATGCAAAGATATACGTTTTGTTCTCAAATATAATGATTTGATGCTTATTCACTTGCTTGAGAATGACCACTATGTCAAGAAAATAGGAAAAAGTGAAGAAAATCGAAAAGGATCTTATTTTCATAAAAATAATGTATTTAACAAAATATTTGACATAAAAAACTGAATTAGCCTGAGCAGGACTGATCAACGGTTGTACTGCATACGCCATTTGCAAACTTAATTTATCGTTGTGTTATCATGGACTCATAACGCTTTTCAAAACATCACTATTTAAAACTGTTGATGTACCATTCATTTATTGTCTAATTTAGGATACAGTCATAACATAATATACATAATATCAACCAGAACTTAGCTTTGTTAGCGTAGAACATGAACTTGTATTGTGGCCATGCTCATATACCGTTAGAAATATAAAGGGTACAAAATATATAGTGTTGCTCCTTTTTTCGTGTCTATGTGAGTGCGTGCTTGTGTTTGTGTGTTTATTATCGCTGTGTTTCCTTTTTCGTAGAGTTATAACATAATGCTTTTAATTATAAGAGAGTGAAACTCATTCCAGCTATGTACTCAAAAAGTAGACATAATCTTTTAGGTAGGATAGTTAAATTACTCAAGTTTGTTTTAATGGACATGCGTAAGGTATATTAAGATGTAACTAGTATGAGAACTAACTTTTACCATAGTGGCGGAAGTGACTCGCATGCTCGGAAACTTTGCTTAGTGAATCTTTTGATAAATCTCTTTTGGAGAACTAATCGTATGCTTTCTACCATAGTCACAAACCCAAGAATATTTCTGGAACTCATGGTGCTAGATTTGTGATCAAAAAGACACTGACTTTCATTGACCGTGTTCTTCTTGATCATACAAAATTTAATGAGCTCCTATGTTGAAATTAAAGAAAAAAATGCATATATATATATATATATATATATATATATATATATATATATATATATATATATATATATATATATATACATTCCTCAACAAGGTTAGACTGATATTCATTTTAAGAAAACAATCTTATCTCATTAGATCGCAGTAAAGTTGATTACATTGTCTCTGGCTCTATTAATATAAATGTCTTTAATAGAACATGCATGATGCCTGATAATTGTTTAATCAAGTCATTGAAAATCTAAAAGAACAACAGAAAACTTCTATACCTGCATTGATATCATTTTTTGTAGCTTCGATACTATAAAAACCGAATCAGCTGTGATACTTGTTTGTATTATTTTAGATGTTAACATCACAAACATTTCAATATACTTATTACTACTAGAAACCTTATTTTTAAAAAAAATCACAAATCAAAAGAACAAAGATGATATTGAATCTTTCTATGCATGGGATTAAATGAAATGTAAAGATGATATTGAATCTTTCTATGCACGGGGAAAATATTTTTAGTAATATCCTAGATCAACATTGTCCTGCTAAAAGGATTAGGATATCTGGTAAGAAAGAAACAAAATGGTATCACGATGAACTTGATATGCTTATCGAAGAACACTAAAACTGAATACACTTGAACACCGGCATATTTTTAAGAAAATCAGAAACAGAACCAACAACTTGATGAAACAAACAGAAAGCATTTATATTGTTCTACAATTAATGGTTCTAAAGATAACAGCAAACAAATGTGGTGTATTATAAAAAAAGCTTGTGTCAAACAGAAAAGACGCTGGTATCACTTCTTTTGAAGTTAATGGACATAAAGTTATTTCTGACTTCTATTGTTGATGTCCTCAGTACATTTTTTATTTAAATTGTGTGAAATCTTGCTTCAAAAATTCCAAAATTTCATCCAATTCCGATTGCGTTATTTACAGAAATTCTTTCCAAGCTGGAGTAAGAAATTCACTTTCCAGGGAGGGTGTATCTGTTGAAGATGTTGATAACAGACTGAAAATTATTTTTGATAAACAGCCACTGGCTACCAATACAACTCCAGAAAATATGCCCCAATGTTTTTTTCCGAGAGTCTTGCACACATAATTAATCTCTCATTGGGAACAGGAACAGGAAAAAATCCAAAAACATATGGAAAATGCTCATTTTTTGCTAATTTTGTATGAAAAGTAGCAAATCTGATCCAGGTAACTATCGCCCAAAATCTGTTCTGCCACTATGTTCCAAAGTTTTATGGCGAATTGTTCCTTTTCTGGGCATTTTATCATTTTAAAGATCTTGATCTCTTCCCTTCCTATCCAATCTGGTTTCAGGAAGTGACGTTCAATTGAATCTGAACTTTATATATTAACTGAATATGTTTTAAATACATTCAAGAATGTCATAATGGTGGGCATTTAAGCCCTTAATCTAACACAAGCCTTTGACACTGTTTATCACTCCATTCTTTTGCAAGGATTTAAACATTATGGCATTAAGGATATTGAATTAGTGTGATTTTGCGAATATCTATCAAAACAGAAATCAATTTACTGTAATTGATGTTAATCTTTCTGACTCCAAGATCATCAATACGGGTGTTCCCGAACGATCCACCCTAAGACTTCTTTTGTTTTTTATTTATGTAAATAAGCTCCCTATTTCTCTTAAAGAAGCTGATATAAACACGTAAGCAGATGATACTTGCTTTGTATTTTGCTGACAAAAATGCTGATAAAATAAAATCAGCTCTGCAGTCTGAGTTTACTAACGTATATGATTGGTTGAATGCCTCCAAACTAGTGTCAACTCTATACTATGTTCTTTAGAAAAGAAGCAAAACTTGTTGACACTAACCTATCTCTTAAACTCAGCAATGAGACAGTTTCAATAGTCGAGAACTGTGACTATCCAGGTAATATTGTAGATAAGAACTTAACTTACTTTCAAACAACAATTAAAGAAAGCAATTTTCAAATGAAATAGACCTCTTGGGATTCTGAAAAAGTTTAATGTCTTCATTCCGATGTGTATGAGGACAATCGTCTATAACGCTCTCATTCTTCTCCATATCAATTATTCTCTAATATTTGGTTTAGTGTGCCAAAGGTTCATTTTCACAGACTTTAAAAAATACAAAATCGAAGCATGCGCATAATTTTAAACTGTCATTACTGTACTAACACTGCTGATATCCTCAACCGACTTAATTTTCACAGTATTTCAGAAAAGAACATCTACAATAGATGCTGCTTAACGTGGAATGTTGTGCATAGATTCGCTCCCAAACACTTAATAGACCGATACACAATAAAGTCTCTTGCGATTTCCCACCGCTTTAGATTAGTTTAAAAACTGGATGTGTATACCGGTAGAGATGACAACAATTCTTTTAAGTGTTTGGGGTCCAGGACACTGGATGACCTCCCTCCTACTAAAATCCGCTAATACGTTTCAAGATTTTAAGAAAATGGGTGTTCAGTACCTAAGATGTCTAAAAGAGTTTGCTGTTAATGTCCTATGATAAAAGGTTTATCATGTTTGTAATCGTTCTTACTCTATATGTTGTTTATGTATAATCGTTCTTACTCTATATGTTGTTTATGTATAATTGTTCTTACTCTATATGTTGTTTATGTATAATTGTTCTTACTCTATATGTTGTGTATGTATAATTGTTCTTACTCTATATGTTGTGTATGTATAATCGTTCTTACTCTATATGTTGTTTATGAATAATTGTTCTTACTCTATAGGTTGTTTATGTATAATTGTTTTGTGTGATATATTTGATATGTAATAACGTCCTTATATCTTCTTATCTGTGTGTTTGTATCTTCTATCACAAATAAGCTGTTTTACCAACCTTTAACCCATAAATTGTAGTAATTATCTCCTTATTTTAAGTCCAATATGTTTTCATGTATGTACTGTTGTCTTGCGTTGTGCACTTTTATATGTACTTGTTACAATGGAATCTTTGAAAAACATTTGTTTCACAATCGACAAGTCATCCAATAAAAAAAAATAATCACAAAATCTCTTCATGGCGATTAACTAAAAAATTGGAGATGTAACTTTTAAAAAAAATGTATTTGCTTATGGATACTTTATTTTATATTTATGAGACTTGGTATATAATACTTTGCTAAAGCCAGCGTGTATTAAGTCACTTGTTATAACTTGACGGCGAAACTAAGGAGAGTTAGATTTACACAAAATGAATCGCGTAAAATATTCCTAAATATATTTCAATATAAAATTAGACAAGTTTGCTCGGGAGAGGACTAAACAAAATACTTTTGGAGAAATGTTTTCAACTTTTGTCATGATAAAACCGTTCCGTGGCTGTCGATGCAATGTCATATAAAGGCGGTATTTCCCAAGATAAATATCCATATTTTTAACACAATTTTAAAGAAAAAGAGGACCTGAAGTGGATGCTGTTCTCGACTATCTCTGAGCAACAAACATCTGAATTAATGGTTCCTAAATAAAATATAAAGTCAATTTTCTGCGTTCTTCTATCACGATTCTCACGCTATTCCACATACTAGATCATGGAAAATGTCAAAGTCAACAGGTATAGCTTTTGTTAATTCCACGCAGCCCAAGCGCGCTTCTCGCGGATTGGTCAATAACCTTGTTAACCGCTTGCTTGCAGGAGGGTCAATTGAGCCCAGTATAATTTATAAAAGTTAGTGATATGTTTCAAGCGTGATTTTCTACATTGTGAATCGTGAAGTTCTTTTATTTTAAATATGAAATAATGGTATTGGTTAAAATGCAAACTAAACCAACCAGTACATTAATTTAAAAACTTTAAACTTTGACAAAATGTAGTATTCTAGTTAAGTAAAAATATGTCACTCAGCTCTCTTTAGCGATTAGATATCCAGCGGTAGTAACTGAAGCTATTATACTAGAGGCTTTGCATCACTCCTGTAATGCCCCCAGGCTAAACTGCGGGAGGATCTTAGAGAAGCTTGGCCCCCAGAGACGCGATGTTCAGGCTCACCAGCGTGTGGCCACGACCTGGGATCCGTCAACCAAGCCCCTACTATGGGTCAAATAGTACCCACTGCATTGTGCTTTAGGCTGGGGAGAACCAAAGGCTAAGGGAGGTAACTCTGACAGAACAATTAAGTCTCATTAGGCGGCTGGTGAACACTTTATACACCTTTCAGTAACTCCTGCAACTAAGGCGGCTCCAGACGTATCGGCACCTGCCTTTCCACTGGACTCAGCCTGCGAGGTCGAGAGGGGGGCTCAGTTGCTGGTCATGTTTGAGCCTCCATACTTTTGCCCAGGCTATGCAGTAAACCATGGAGATGACACTTCATCCTTGCTCTCACCAGCAAGGGCAGAAAACGGGAGGGAGCAGTTTCTGGGTTATCATGCCAGTTAAACGTCGTAGAGCACGGGCGCCACGGACTGCCTCCGACGGTGGGAAGGATCATTGCATCCTACTGGTAAGTTACCTCCCGCCACAAATATGGGCAGCCCCCAGAGAGTAAGATACTGAGCCGCCTCGATCTGCTTGCCTCATCGGGTGCATGGGACTTAGAGTCTTTCTCTCGACAAGCAGATGGCAAGAGTATACCCAGCAAAAAAAAAAAAAAAAAAAAAAAACCTCTTTCGGCTTGCAAGCTGGATCGTCAGGACTATGTGTCCATGAATAACTGATGTCCTGCAAGCAACAGAGGATGTCCGCAAGATAACACTGATTGGCCGTGATCTGCACACGCTCAACATTGATATCGCAGCTCTCCATAGAACAAGACTCGAACTGTGTCCGCAGAAGCAGCTTTGTATCACAAACACATTCTTTTAAGGGCGAACATCCGCAGATGTCATGGTGCCACCCAAGACCTGGGTATTGACATGAACTCGACCTGATTATTACCAGGAGACGCTACCAAGACAGTGTACTTCACACTCGCACCTATCACAGTGCAGACTGTGATACCGACTACTCACATTTCAGCAGAAGTGTAAGATCGCAGCCCCAAAAGCTACATGGATCCAGACATGAAGACTTGTCACGCATCAACATACGTAGCATGAAAGACAACGCAAAATGCCTGCAGTTCTCAGAGACCATTGAGCGAGGTGATCACTGACAGGAGCAAGCAGATGTCTTGCTGGGTGGAACACTACCTCGAGGTGTAATTCCGGGAAACGGACATATACCAGCTAGTGCTTGACGCATTGCCAGAGTTACCTGTCATGGAGAAGCTCGACGAGGTGCCAACAGTGCCCGAGCTCAACCGAGCCATACAGCAAGCGGAAAGGCGCCCTGAAAGGACAGAATTCCAGCCGAAGTGCTCAAGTGTAGAAAGTCCAGCCTGCTACAACACCTCTATGACCTCCCTCTATTCTGTTGAAGGAAAAAGCGGTTCAACAGCACATGCCCACTGCCAACATCATCACGCTATACAAGAATAAAGGTGAACGCCGGGACGGCAACAACTACAGGGCCATCTCACTTCTCAGCATTACAGGGAAGACCTTTGCAAGGATCATCTTGAGGAGACTCCAGTAATTCAGAGACCGATTTCTTCCGGAGGTGCAGTGTGGCTTCATAGCAGGCAGATCAACAGTGGGTATGATCGTCTCTCCTACGCCGAATGCAAGAAAAATGCAGAGAGCAGCAGAAACCACTCCACATTGCCATTGTTATCCATACCAAGGCATTCTACACGGTCAGCCGGGCAGTGCAATATAAGATTCAAGGGAAGATCATCTGCTGCCCCCCTCCCCCTCCAGCCCGAAACCCCTCAGCCTGATCCGCTCATTTTACGATAACATGCGCAGCACGGTACAGTATGACGGATCCCCTTCCGATAGCTTCGAGATCAAGTGTGGAGTGAAACATTGTTGCGTTCTGGCACCAACACTAATTGGCATATTCTTCTCTGTTCTCCTTGACTACGACTTCGATGCGGAAATGGAAGGCGTCTAATGGCACACGAGGTCCGATGGAAAATTGTACAGTCTCGCCAGGCAAAATACGGCAGATCCTGATCAGAGAACTTCTATTCGCAGATGATGCAGCTGTGGTTGCCCACACAGAAAGCTGGCTCTAGAACCTTATGGACTGTCTTTATGATGCATGCTCCATGTTCACCATCAGCATTAAGAAAACGGTAGTCACGGGACAATGTGTTGCTCGGCAGCCAGAAATCACCATCGATAGTATTCCCCTGAAGGTATACAGCAAGTTCTGCTACATTGGATTAACAGTGACCGACAACCTGTCACTTGACGAGGAGATTAACACTCGCATCAGAAAGGCGGCCACCAAGCTTCAGCAGACTCACAAAACGCGCCTGGGATACAACAAACAAACCATCAAGACTAAGGTGCGGATCTCTCAGGCCTGCATCCTCCGTATCTTGCTGTATGGTACCGAAAATGAATTACCTACAGTCACCAAGAGAGAAAATTCAACAGCGTCCGTCTCCGTTTCATACGCAGCATCTTAGGTACCACATGGATAGACATGGTCACCAACGCTGACGTCTTTGCTAAACTACCAATCAGACTGGCAGTCTTTAAACAGAGGCGGCTGCGAAAACTCAGGAAATAGAGCGCCAGACAGGGTCAACCTATCACAGAACACAGTTTTGTCACTTGAGACAGGCTCTGTTGTTCCAGGATAGGACTTTTAAGCCACCAGAGTAAATGCAGCAAAAACTAAAATGTAATCACCAAAGGCTACTGCATATCTATCGTCTTACGCAGACGGACGGATGCTACCCAACTTGAGTTTACTGTCAAATGTTTCCAAATAATTGTCAATTTTTAAAAAAATGTTACTTAATTGTTTTTGATAATCTAGTTTAAAACCTTTTTCTCATCACTAAAGGGCAATTTTGCAATCATAAATTTGACACAATTAGATTCAATATACACTGCGCATAGCGGCAGTTAAATTTAACATATACTCATTCTTGTTACTCACATATTTTGGTAGTCTTATGAAATGGGGAATAAAGTGTATACCAAAAAATACAGATATATTCTGTTACGTTAAGATCTAAAAAACAACTGCAGTTTCCCTAGCAAACCAAGCTGGCCATATTATCTGATTCTGACAAATGTCTTGTTTAATTCACACACAGTGATCAACAAATAACAATCATTAACGTATAAACTTCACGATAAGGAATTTTCATGGGAGCATAACCAAGCTGGATCTTGTTTTCAAGATATTGACTACTTCAAAGTTTTCAGGATGTCCAATTTTAGACAAATAGATTGGATATCGATATAGCCGAAGGATGATCTATTAAAGTAGTCTCTCCAACTTTCTGCTTTATTTCACACCAGAATAATTTCGGTCGAAGAATTTGATCAAGGGATTTGTCATGCGTTAGCAAAAGTTTCGAGGAAACTACTGGCAGTTATTTCCATTTCAATGAACCAGCCATCCATTCGAAAGTGATTCTGTTAAACCTATGATATGCACTTTCTGAGTGATCAATAGATCATGGAAACATGTTAACAAAGATCTCAAAAGCTGATGAAATGTAATCTTTACAAACTCATCTTCCATTAATTTCTGAGCTGATTAATTACAATTGTGCCGGAAAAGAAATGCTTATGAATACATCAGATATTACCTTTCTATCATGACCTAAGACAAAATACGGCCATACTGACATGTATACATTGTTCATACACTGCACACACTGTACCATATTGGCATGCCCATATTATGTATAACGTATGAATATTAGTAGATTATATTGCACCTAAGAGAAAAGGAAGTAATTTCTGTTCATTGATTACAATAATTACTCGCTTCACAGCACACTTCTATAAAACTTCATGAACTGTTTTGAAAATTACGCCATACTTTTGTATTAGGATACATCATTACTTATTATATGCAATGTATACAGCGATGCTTAGGCAGTTTCATTGCCTTACTGAACACGCAAATATCTCAGAAGAACGGAATCTCTCTGACACGTTTCGATAAGTGTCAAGAAGTTTCGATATTTGATATCTGGCAAGCGATGCATTCCTTATCAACTTAACTGAGGTATTGTAAAATAAAAATGTTACAGTGCGATTTTAACATCTATTTATATTTAAAATACTTAGTTCATATTTTTTCGTGTAATATTAAAATATGTTCAATATTTAAATAAAATGCGGTGATTTAGCTGCTTCCATACGGTAAACTATATCCTGGTTGTTTTACTCCATTTTCAAGTTCTATTAGTTCAATATAATGAGCATTCGTATTGTGAAAGCCATATTGAAGCTAGTGACATATAAAAATGGAATAGTTAAATAGAGTATTCAATTTTGAACGGAATTAATAAAACTGCAAAGAAGCGAATAACTTTATGTTTCCTTCTGTTGTTACGTAACTTAACTGGGGCAAAATATCCGGCAAATCCGGACCTTGATCTTGGATATTTGGCAATGTTCTTGGATTGTTTCGACTGAAATATTATACATTTTCGTGAACAAAGGGAATGTTTGTTTAAAATCCAGCCATTTACTAATATCGGTGACTGATCTTTGTTTTTACCTGCTGCGATGCAGTTATATCAGAATATAAAGTTACTCTTTGTCGTATTTTTTTGTGGATCACGAGACTCGCCGCCAGGCTTTTTAGGAGAACGTAAACTTGTTCTTCTTCGTCACGACACCAGACTTTTTCATTTGTAAAAGTCGGTTAAATTCATTACTGTACTCAATATTTCCTATACCGTAAGACGCAAGAGCTTGGGTCTGTGACCAAGACATCCAGAGCACACGTATATCCTGGTTGAGCCAAATTTGTGTACCCCTACTTGTACGCAGGTGCTGCACACAGTATTTGACATTCACACCCGTTTTTTTAAATAACTTACGTTATGTGTCATGGGAGTGTCTTTTCTCAGTTTAAACTGTTGATGAAAAAAGCAAATTACAAAGAAACGTAAGTATAAACAATTAAATTTACGAAAGCACAACGACTAATATATATTTGGAATGGCTTCTCTGATAAAAACCTTTCTCATAGGCACTTTCTACAGATACATGGCTTCCCTGTGTTGATATCTCCAAAACATTACGCTGACTTTGAAAGTAAGCCGTCTAAGTCCAACAATGATTTGCTCACCAAAATTGCCAGTTTGCAAAAAAGGTCATAGTATATGTTTGATTTCTATTTTATAAGCATGCATGATGTGCTTATGGACAAGGCGTAGATCGTTCAAAACAATATGCAAAATCTTATATTGAAACAAGGAACCAGATTCTATAAAATTCTTATACCAATAAGATTTCTTCGCCACATCAGAAACCATGTTTCGAGCAAGCATCCACAGATAGTTTTATTCGAAAATAAGTCTATTCCGAAAGATAGCGACTAATTTTCAAATATTTTGAGTATTTCGGGGAGATTCACTGAATCCAGCTCCAAGTTTGATGTTACCTTAAGATCTGGTGACATTCAAAGACGTATCAGTAGGGTACGGATGTAACACTTAAAGTTTGTCTCGGCGTCCTGTTCATGTTTCTTTGAAGCGAGATTCCAAACGTTTTACCTACGAAAGCTGATATACTTATTAAGATGTGATAATGTTACGTGACACAATGAATGTGACAGTTTGTTCGGTTTGAAATATATTCAAAAACTTGCGTAATATCATACATTTGATTGGAATGCAACGGTCTTGGATTTCTGATATCAGAAAACAGTACCTAAATCTTCCTTCTTTATAATTATTAAATCGGTTGTAAATAAGGTAACATAAATTTATTGCATTTTATTGCAGTGTTTACAGTCTTAGCGTGACAGATGTCTTACTTTTGCATATATCATTACTATGTTCTGATTTTGGTCTGATTGTGTCATGGTGTTTTGATAGATACTTTTAAACGCGACTTGGCACAGCCTGCTTTCGAACAAACAATTTCTAAAGAAATTAACAGACGCTGTTTTAGGAATTGTTTTCACTTCGTGATTTTAAACTTGTATGATTTTAACACACTGAAATTGCAATGAATTATTTTTTATATATATCTTTTTATCGTCCTGAATCATAATTTGTTGATCCAAAAGAGCCGGGAAGTAAACATTTTAATCAGCTGATTTGCGTCATAGTCACGAAAAGGTTTCTTCTCAGCCAGCATATATTCAACCACTCAAAAGGGTGATTGCAATATTAATAAGACAAACACGTCTTGCATTCTGTTGGAAAAAACCCCGAGGCTGTTCGAAAGATGAACATTAGCAAAAATCTGATGCGAATATCGAAATAAAAAATTACAAGAGCTCTATTAAAACCTCATTATTCAACCCTATCCTTTCGTGCATCTTTCCAATAAAAAAGACACAAAAAAACTCCAGCACAAAAACATGATCTCATTGGTATTTCCTGTGATGGCCAACGTAAATTTATATACAAGCATAACGTTTAGGTTATAACTGATATAATAAATCATTTCGCCATTCAAATCCAATCTAAATTAAATTTATTTCAGATAGCCATCCTAATTTTCTCTCCTATCCTCTTTGATATTAATATTCTTTATCGCTATAAACTTCAGTTGCTTCAGATGTCCTTTTTTTCGGAAATGAATACCGCTAAAGCGGAAAGATTACACCATTAAATGCTACGTTTAATTAATTAATTCCAGTTCAATCGACATCAAATGACAGAGTATATTAAATTAAAGTCCGTAAGTGACAAATTTGAACTCTTCGTCTCAGCGACTGCATTAATTGCTACTTGTGTTATATTTTGCTAGAAAAAGAAAGACTTTATCTGATTTAACTGTTTGTGACAACAATCAATGTTTCCGTGACATCGTGACTATTTCACACTTTGATTGAATTGTGTGTATTTAATTAAGGCCGATTTTTTCTCAGTCTGACAGTAGATCATAATTGGAAAATTTCACTGTATTTACAATTCATTTAGCTAGAAGTTTTCTCTCAAAGTCAACCCCATTTCTGTATATTTTAAGCTCTAAAAGTCAACCCCATTTCTGTATATTTTAAGCACTCAAAGTCAACCCCATTTCTGTTTCATGCTAAAAAATAAAAAAAAAGAAAAAAGATGTTTGTTGTTGTGTCATACAAACCGAGTAATTCATTCTCCCATATAATAAAATATGTTCGGCCTATGTACGACTGGTGATACAAGTTACGAAAACAGATGCTCAGGGACACCATCAAAAGTCTCGTTTACAAAGAAAAGCCTTTTAATAAATTTTCTCCTGCCCATTTTTTCTAGTTAAAAACAAGTAGTATAAAACAATGCTTGATTGAAGGTTATGTCTGACTTCATCTAATGTGAGGATTTCTGTGAAGTTATCCAACATTGGTTCCGTACTAATCTCATTCAGTGAACAATAAACAAATAGCATTGCTTCCATAGTGTCTGGTACAAAAGCAATAAACAAATAACATGGCTTCCATAGTGTCTGGTACAAGAACAATAAAATACTTCAATTGTTTTTTAAAATAGTTTTTTAAATGTATTTTTTATCAAACGTTTGACCTAGGCTACCCAATTTATTTGACGTGCAATTTTGGGACGCAAATAAATTTGCTTTTATATGTGCGAGTTCCATTGTAATATAGACCATTTTAGTAAGTCTTGTTACATAACGCTGAAAATTACTTCCCTTCTCAAACTCTTCAGTGCAAAGAAATTAGATAAGGTGTCAAGAGCCAACTTCTGAGAAGCAACGATAAGTGGAGATGTAAAGAAGAACGTAAGGGAAAATTCTAAATGACCATTATGATACTGGGGATAAATTAATTGACGACTATATCATGACAAAGTAAATAATAATAATAATAATAATAATAATAATAATAATAATAATAATATCATGATTATGACAATGATTATCTTCATCATTATATATTTGTTTTAAAAAGTAATAATAAAAGTATCACAAAGATTACAATAATGATAATCATCTATTATTATTATTATTATTATTAATCAGTAAAATAATTTAATAATAATAAATTATAATGAGAATGTCACTATTATTAAAATAGTAAGAATCAAGATCATCAGATAATATATAAATAGTTTCTAATACTATTATTATTATTATTATTATTATTAACATGAATTATGCTGTTGATTGAGGATCACTGAGGATCATGATAACTATCATATTAATAATGATGTGATATTGATTGATGATCATTATAATTACATTAATTATCATCATTAATATTAGTATTATTCCTAATGATTTTGATTTCACACAGTTAGTATTATATTTTAAAAACATTAAAGATAAGCAAAAAATTAATTAAATAATTTAAATAATCCAATAAAAAATTAATAATTATTTATTATTTTTACTTAACATTATTCCGAATAAATGAATGAGTAAATGACTGAATAATTTAGTAAATATTTACAAGCATTGGCCATATATTAATGCTGGATAGTTCGTAAGGTAACTTACCTATTAAAAATGAATTTTCAAAATTCGCCAAGATTTTAATATTTTAAAAATAAACAGCGGGATAATACGAAATTGTTGTAAATGCAGCATTATTAGTTTTAATGTTTATATACATGGTTGTGTCAATGCTGATATCTTTGATGTTTATTTAAACTAGTATTGTGTGTGTGTGTGTGTGTGTTTGTGTGTGTGCGTGCGTTTGTGTGTGTGTGTGTGTGTGTGTGTGTGTGTGTGTGTGTGTGTGGTAATTGAATGCACACATTGGAGAATTTGCTACCTGGAAATGAAATACATTGTGGATAAATCAAGGGAGGTAAATCCCAAAGGGAGGTAACAACACATTGTAATGAACTATAAGAGATGACATTTGGAGAGTAAACATTACAAATTCATGATAAAACCTGTACGCCATCCATCTTATATATATTGAAACTCTTCAAAGCGTTTACTATTTCGTTACCTATCTATCTATCTTGTCTGTCTGTCTATCTATTTATCTATATATCGATCTATCTATCTGTCTGTCTATCTATCTTGTCCCATTCCATTGTTTAACAAACTTTTACTTCACTCGAAGGAGTTTAAAGCCAGTCTATCTTGAAAAGGACGAGGCTGCTTTATGTATGCCTTTGTCTCTAAAATGGCCAGTTATCACTCCTCAAAATTTCTTAAATTTCGAGAGGACAAAATATTTTCATATATTTTGTAAAAATTAATTCTGCATTTCTCGAACATCCTCAAAAAGTGATAATGCTGACATTAATTCAACTTATAAAAAGAATTGTAAAAGACTCTTTTGCACTATATTATAATGTCATAGGTGGTTTTCCCAACAGTAAAACAGTATTTACCCTATAGCGCAAGGGAGTTCCTCCCTAAGGTTTACTCCAAAGAATCGTCTAACAAAATGCTATCATTTTAAAGATAAATCACGAAGTTACTCGACTGCACTTTACACTAAAATATACCGTTTAAACATATTTCACTATGTGATTTTCATACTTATAATGTCATATGGTCATCTTAAATTGTCACCTTGGTATAACTCGTTTTCGGTCGGCGGTGATCGAAAAGTTTGATATAGGTCTCGAGATCGAAACCTAAGAAAGATATTATTGTTCTTTTTTGATTACCTTATTAGCCTGTCAGAATCAAATCTTTTCATTTTACTTTTTGTAGACAAAAAAGTCACATGCGGTTTTCAGTAAGTTGATTTACTTTTACTTTTTACAGCTAAATAACATACAGAAAAAAAAAGATTTGATACAGCAACGTTATTTTTCCGTTTGATAATACAATATGAGTATCCTCATAACAGGTTCATTGGTGATCCCATGATTGGGTAGCAGAGCTATAGATAGATAAAGCAAGCCCGCTTATGGGAGCATTCAGGCAAAGAAATCTATCGAGGACGTTTTCTCATCAAAGTGTACCTTATCCTTTGAACACGATGTGCTATTTTCCTGAGTTACTTACATTTCACTTAGAATTCAGAGCTTACTATTCAGGGTAACAAGTTACTACTATAACCTCGCGAAGTATGACTTGGCGACAGTTCCTGGGCTTCCTTCCTCGAGACAACAGCCAAGGATAATGTATCAATTCTTTCCTGTGTGCATCATTCAAACGCTGGTAATGTCTGACTGACAATTTAGAATGAATCTAATTCACTTTGCAATTTAGAGACGAATTTAAATTAAGATCAAGAAATACATTTGACGGAGGTCAAATTAACAATTTAATTGCTACTCTCACGTTTAAGAAGTTTTGGAAATTAACTGACAGGCTAAATTTGTAAATATAATAAATTATCCTTGAGTAGAGTTCTGACAAACAAAAAATATCAGGATACAACGAGTAGCACAGTTTGATGATGAATCGTACACATTTTCTGTAGTGGAGGTCAATGGCGATGTAAGCGCTTGACATTTCAAGTTCCACATATTCGAGTAATTTCTACATAATGTCTTTTTAATATTAAAAAAAGTTCATTTTTTAAAAAACAATAAGACCAAATGGACGTCAATATTACTTTTAAATTCTTGAAAAGAACATTTTATTAAACTCAGTTACTAAAGTTGTCAGCGGTCTATTGTGAAAGTGGGAACTCATTTATGGCCACAATATTTTGTGTTAGAAAAGCAAATCATTCAAAAAAGCACTTCCCTAAATGGCGCCAGGATGCATACCGAAAATCGCCCAAGCAACGCTAAACCTAAAATTGCTTGAAATTTTCCTGGCGAAAATGTATACAAACACTTTGCTCCAATTTCACTGATATAGTTCACAAAATATTAAGTCTACACTTATGACATTTGATTGGTCAATTTTAAGTAAGACTTCAGTTTTAGCCAACCATATTGCTGTATTCTAGGCTTAAGACATTTGATTGGTCAGTTTTAAGTAGGACTTAAATTTCAGACAACTAAATTGCTGTATTCTAGACTTAGGTTTAAGTCCAGACTTAAATGTTGTTGATGAAATCCAGACCATTTGCTTACTGGAATTGGGATTCATAGAAATTAAACTGCGTACCGCGACAAGTTGAATGGCTTCGTTTGTCTTAAACTGCATCGCTCGCCATATAAGATCAACTATAAAGCAAACCTAAAAGAAATACAAGAAATCACAGCACATATAGACGTTTGGAGCGGTCTTTTATGAGCTTCAGTTAATGTCTATACTCTTCGTGGTGCTACAGGACATTGGTTAAATCGTAACAGTTTCATTGGTTCTATTTTTAAATATTTAGTCCACAAAGGGAATTAAACAGAGACAGAGCAAACTTAAAGCCGAAACATAGATATTTCATCCCATTATTGTGTTCCATGCGTTAATGTTACTGTGAGATTCTCAAACTCAAAGTTTTATATTGCTACCAATATAATTACACTCTGTAACATGTAACACGTCTTTTTATTTTATTTATGTTACTCATTCTGTGATTGTCAATGCTCTATCTTCACAAGCGGAGAAATCAGTGCACATAACTGATGTGAATATTGGAATAGTGATTGACAGGGAGACTATCTAGACCTTATTATTTCAGTCCATTGGTAAGCGAAACTTTTCACGACTCTATGATGCCAGATCAGAAGTGTATTTCCTAGCTGGGCTTAAATCGCGTTGTATGTGTAATATAAAGTCTATATGTAGAATGGCCAAATGGCTATGTGGGTTCTCTTATAGGCAATAGGATAGACTCTGGTCCAGGTCTGGCTCCACTAAATAGTGGAATTGGATGTACAACTAGCTCGAACAGCAAACAACAAGAAGAAAGTTCGAAGTCTGTTTTAAGACATGTATTGAACAATCAAGCGTAACGATGACGTTGCTGTGTTGTTCTTTACGTTATTAAATTGTACATTAATTGTATCACGAGAGAGAGAGAGAGAGAGAGAGAGAGAGAGAGAGAGAGAGAGGGAAAGAGCGAGAGCACATCCCAGTCACGTGATTCTCTGGGGTCACTAATATGAAAACAAATTCTGGCATATTGTCACAACCTTTATGCAAATGCTACCAGTCGTACCGATCCACTACTTGTATTACTTTGACCACAAAGTTACCGGTGAGTTCTACGCCACTGCTACTAATCGGGCTCTGCAACTACCTGGAGCACTACAGTTACAACCGTACAAGTACACAGCACCACGATTAATGCACTGGTCACATAATAGTACCAGGCGTATTTCTGCTACGCCACTATGTTACCAACCCTCTAACCACAGTAGATTACCTGCATTATTGTACATCACTACCAGTGGCGATTTCTGGCCATCGTCTCCAAGTAAACTTACCTGCATTAGTGTAGATAGAAACTTAAAGCACAATCATAGATTACTCCATTTCCAGAATAATCTGTGTACCTATTATGTTCTTGCTTGATGCCTGATCTGCAATCACTCTTTATAACTGACCCGGTATAACCGCTCGCAATGATTTAAATATGGTCGTACAAACGTGACTGGTCAGTGCTCTTACCGGGACATAATACATGCATCAAGCTTCAGTGACAACTGATTTGAGGATTGCCTGCAGGCAACTAAAGGCGAGAATCATTTACATTTCAATTTACCCATGCCTCCGGTTTTTTTTGTCCTCGACAAGTAAAATAATTACTTTAAGAGTTAAAGAAACAAAATCTCCATATAAAACGATAAAAAGTGATTTATAACATATTAATTTACAACATTATGATACCTTTACATCTTTTAAAGAAATTAATCTCTTACCAACACATAACAAACCGGTACAAATGTATCCTTATCCGCGAAAATACTTGGCGTACTACTTCTTTGAGCCCAGCTGTTGGTCGTCGAGTGTTAACCCTGCCCAGTCTTCATTCATCTCCTGTTTCTTACTATTTTGTCGCCCCATAGATATACTACTCACTTCATGAGCACGTGTATGTGCTTCCTGTATCGACTGCTGCAGTTCATGGATCCAATATATGAACTGGTTAAACCACAATAAAATCAATAGTTTAAGAATAAGATGTAGTCAGAAAAAAGAACAGGGAACCGACATATCCTCTCAGATCTTCTAATCCCTCCCACTCCAGTGTCTTCATCCATTCTATTGACTGGCTCCTATTCTTGATTCTACACGGTTTTTTTCTGCGTTTTCTGCATCCGATCAGACGGATTCCTCTTCAGGATCCCACGGTACAACCGACCTCACTCTATTTACACGAATCACCTTCTCGCGCCCATGGTCAAACCTGATAAAGTTCAGATCACCGAACTCCTGTTTTAGTAGGTATTGGCAGTGTCAAAATGTCATAAACTTAGGGGATCTCCCAAATCGACGCTGGAGGTTAAATATTTAAACTTTCTCTCCTTCACAGAACTTCTCTCATGACAATTTCATGTCAAGTTTCCTTTTCTGTCGCCGCATAGAAGCGTATCTACCTCCTGTACAGACTGGTGCAGTTCTTGGATCCATCTTGAAACTGGTTTGTATCATCTTGACCTGGTCAACCAAACATGATGTCTATTGGAGTGGCAACTTTGCGGCTGAGTATTAACATATTAGGCATGAAACCCGTCATTTCATTAAGTAAGGATCTGTAAACCATCGTCGCATATCGTAGATGAATGTTCCAGTCTGAATGATGGTCAATCAAGAAAGCGTTCAGCACTGATTCAAGTATACGGTTGAGCCGTACAATTATACCGTGTCCATCGGGGTGACAGCGTGAAGTCTACGGGTGGGGTTGATGGTAAAACGTTTGTACATTTCCTTAAATACCAAACTTTAAAACTGCCTTCCCTGACCAGATAAATTGAAAAGCCGTATATGGTAACTAATTCTTGCACAAATGACTCGGCCACTGTCAATGTGTCTTGACTTGTAATACCTACAGCTTCTGTTGTAGTCCTAGTTTCTGAAACCGAGGAGGCACAACTGCATGCCTGTTCTTCTGCGTGGTTTTCCTTAATAACAACAAATCTTTGTAATGTTCCAGGCAATTGAACTGTGGCTATAGAGATTTCAAGGTATGACTCATGTTTCGCATCTCACATGAAAGACGATTCCGATTGTCAGCCATGATTTTACGATGGCAATGTCAGGATCGTGATCTTGGGCATCCTTGAAAGTCTTCTGCGTAATTCCTGCATCCCATTTAGCACACAAAACTGTCATCAAGCTTTACTCGACTCTAAATTTTATTCAAAAATATTCTGATCAATCAAAAGGCTGCATTTGTACAATTCGAGTAAATTTTCTCAGTCTGGAGTAACATGTTGTACTCGAAATGTTTATGTAACGTTTTTTTGACGGAGGTGTCTGGTATAATCGCCCTCGATGCTGTATATGCGGTCGTAAACAGGTGACTAGTCAGAACTCTTACCTGTTCGCTGACAATTGTGTCACACTTTTGGTACTGTTGAGACCGCAGAAAATTAGCATCATCCATCTTGGTTAAAGTACGGAATCTCCTTATTTTTTTCCTATAACGCACCGTGCCCATTAGTCTGGTTCCCTGCTTTGTATGCTCCTTGCTTGGCACTCAGCTATACTACTTCACTAATCGGGAGATACATATATTTTACTAGTTACAGTGATATTGTCTTGCCAATTTAGACCAGAATGCAGAGAATTCTTACCTGAACAGGGCGCCTGCATCACGATTCAGTTAGTACTGATAACAGCATTTATTGCAGGCAACTAAGGGTGAGAACTATTTACGTGTCATCACAGCAAATCTAACATACTCTTCCTTCAATACACTTCGCGCAAACATATGGGCGCACAAAGTAGAACTATGTGTACAAAGTTTTAAATTATGAAGACTTCTAGTAATATCTGTTCATTGCATCATTCTAATTAACTTTCAAGATTAAATTTCCGGTACAAACTCTCATTCACTTTTTCTTTAAATCAATGTTTTATAATGCTACCAACAACAGTTCCAGAAATTGCTTTCCCCGGAATTGACTGTCGCTACTGCTGAAAGAGACCACAATCAAAAGGTACTTGTATCTTCATAATTCAAGCAAAAACGACATTAAATGACAAAGGTATCAAATTATCGTCTGTGAATGGCGCCTTTTGATTGCTTCTGGAACACTAATAGCCACTAATGTTATATCTTGGTAAAATAAAAAGACTCTATGATGGAACTATCTGACACAGCAAAAGACATTGATATGACATCAAGATGAATCTCGTGTGGGTATTTTGCCTGTAATTTTACATACAATTGTCTTTCGTATTATTACGTTTGCGTGACAGTTTAGTCATCACCGAATAAATGAAGCGGATGTTAAATTTGGAAACTTTTCTGTTTCTAGGAAGCCGATGGAAGGTTACCCAATTAGAGTCATGATGACGGTAATGATGATTATTATTATTGATGACGATGACGATGATTATCATTATCATTATCATGAAGATGATCGTTAAACTGATTCTTAGAATTAAAAATTAATTGTCGACTTTCGCTAATATCTTTAATACTACGCCACCTTTTAAATTTATTCCATATAAAAATTGTGAAAGACAATTGCGTTTTCATACTGCTTGCAACAAGCACCCCATATTAAAGTCAGGAAAATAAATGTGAACATGACCAGCAACACGGAATTCAGATAAGTACGAAATATTTCAACTGCATGAACGTTACATTTCTCTAGAACCAACTCGTGTCTGTCTGCATTAAAACAGCTAACTGACTGACATTTTAGCCATTTTTTTTCTACCTGAGCAGCGGAACACTTGTGAATCTGTTATGAGGATACACGTATTGCATTGTCGGACGAAAAGATAAATGCTGCTATATTGCAATCTTTTCCTGGATACGATTTTAACTATAAACAAACAATATACTAAAAACAAAATTTGACTTATGTGACTAGAAAAAAGATAAAACTACTCAACTTGATTCTGACAGGCTGATAAGGCAATGATAAAGAAACACAACATCTTTCTTAAGTTTCGATCTCGAGACTTCTATCAAACTTTTCGATCACTCTACCGACTGAGCTAATCTGAATACGAGGTTCATTCGTTCATTGTCATGAAATTTTAAGCTGACAATATATCATTATAGATATGAAAATCGCTTTTACAAATATGTTTAAAAAATATAATTTTCGTAAAAAGCACATTCGAGTACCACCTTTATTTGTCTCTAAAATCGAAGCATTTTGTTTAACGATAGTTTGGAGCAAAATTTAAGGAGGTATTCCCTTACGCTCTACGGTAAATACTAAATATTGCTTTAAATTACCCCCTCCCCCACCCGCGATAAAATTACAACATTGTGTAAAGTCTTTTAAATTCTTTTTGCAAGTTGAAATTATGTCAGGAATTTCAGTTTTAGAGGATTTTAACGAAATTCTGAATCAATTTCTGACATTAAATTTTGTGGTTGGAAAACCGAGTATTTAGAGACAAAGCGCATAAAAGGCGATCATGTCTTTGAATAGTTCAAGAAGAAGATGTGAGTGGCTGCCACCCGAAGGGAACCTGTCATAACGTGCAAGGGATGATAGTACTTGTTCTTACCTTTGCAACGATTCACGTGCAGTAAGTTCTTTGCGGCTATTATTAGTGCTCGTTAATCCGTGTTACTGGTGTTCCGTCCGTATTCACAACCATCTGAGTTAGTTAGATGCATATAAAATTAATGATACAATAATTAAAAAATTAATCTTTAAATCTAAGAATTGCAAAACGCACGTGCCTGACGTCGTACTTATAATTTTAGATTTGTCATGTAGTTTTCAAAGTATTCCAATTTTAATAGCCGTGCATATTCAGTAAGCAGACTAGATGATTATAAGTATACATAAACACGATATACAGCAACATAAACCACGTGCAATTTATTTATGTTCTGATATCTAACGACGTTCTCATCTCCCTATCGATCTTCCAACCTATCAAACTGAAACAAAATGTATGTATTCGCAAAATGTATATAGTATGTATACATATTTAATCTTTAAGAAAATTTTAATGATAGTAGAAAAAGTACTGAAACACCTTCAAAAAGGTGATAAAACTTAGCGGGGTTGGAGGGATAAGGCACTGTTGTTAGTAACAACGTCAATGATACTCCGAATGCATTCGATTTCAACCTACGCATGATTTAATACTAAACAATTGCCTAATATCACACGCTGATATTCACGTCATGGAAAGGCATACATTCAAGTATCATTGTTTATATACGTATCATTGTTTATATACGTATCATTGCAAATACGTACTATCTGACAGTGTTTCACATGGAATATGCACGAAACAATCTTGGTAAAGCCTGTAAGTGAAGAATACGTGAAGACTCAAAATAAAACTGTACGTCATAGCAAGAAAAAAAAATGTTAGTGTTCTGTGTCTGATACAGTGCCCAAATTTAAGAAAGTCACAAATTAAAATTGGACAAAAAAAAATTTCTTAATATTTACAGCGAATTAATCAATTTGACTTCATCTGGGATTCAGATAGACTTAGGCTTAAGTTTACATTTATTGCACCCATATTAAAATTTAACGCAGTTTACTGTAAACAGTGTGTGTGTGTGTGTGTAAATATATATATATATATATATATATATATATATATATATATATATATATATATATATATATATATATATATATATATATATATATATATATCCAACCTGCCCAGACTGTATCTGCATAGTGAATTTGCAGATATCACTCTGGGAAAATTACAGTCAAAGCTAGGACACCCCCTCCTCCCCCCATCAAGCGGATACATTTTGATCCCATCCCTGAGATTATGACATCATAATGTGCAAAAATGACATTACACTGACATACAAATAACTTAATCTTGCAAAGTTCTTCCCGACTGATATACATTTTATTTTTGTTGACATTAGATATGTGAATCGCATGCTTTGTTACTCATTATTATTTTAATCTACCGTTTTAAAAGCTAAGAGAGCTGTCTATCGTCATAAAATTTGAGAAGCCTCGTTTTCGTTTCTCTTACATTTTATTTTTTCTGCACCACCTAGATTGTGTTTTCATTGCATAAAGATGAAAGGCGAAGCGGCCGGGTGACCTAGGCTAGTAAAAAAAAAAAAGACGAGTTTTCCTGTTAACGCCAAAACGAGTCTTTTCCAAAATTTGAAGAAAAATAAAACGATTTGATTGGCTAATGAGATGAGGTGACGTTATACGTCAGTGTGATGGTGAAATGACGTCACGTTTAGCTTAAACATTGACAGTTTCATTGTCTGATTAAGACAAGCCTCCTCCATCGGTGTCTGTTTAATGTTATCTATAGGCTTACAATAGAAGTTTGGTTTTAATGACCGCAGTAAGTATGTCTAGATAAATTCGTGATTGCGCGAAATGTCTTTGTTGGTTAGCTTGTGCAACATTTGACCAAGCCCCCTAAGATCGGTAATAAAGAATGATAACACAGTTTACCAGACACTCGTATGGCGGATATTTCATGGAGCGACGCGAGAGTGTAGTTGAAAGAGACTAGTATCAAACACAGGGGCTTGAAGTTAATGTCTTTGTATGATTATGCAAGGAAGGACGCTATTTCCAGGTGGGTAGGTGGCTAATTCTAAAATTGGGTTTTTGTTTGCATTTTTATCGAATAAATACCATCAGAATATTTTATGGTGCACTAACATCTCCATTCAATAGCGGTTTTTATCGCGTTCTTACATTTTATGGGTAAAAAAATGAATTTTATACGTCAGAATCAATGCAAGACATGCTTGTTTCACTCGTACTTCCGGTCACAATCGAGCTGAATACGAGCGTTCAAAACATGAAATGGCATTTTCAGTGAAATACAAAGACTTGTCGATCGACAAGGGAATCAAACTCTATGTTTTAAAATGGACACAATGTTATAAGTACGGTCCAGGCTGGTAATGGTAAACTGTTTTTAGTCAATTAAGAACGGGCAGAGATATTCAGCTCGATTGTGACCGGAAGTAGGAGTGAAATAATCCTGTCTTGTATCGATTCCGACGTTTCCAAGCATGTTTACCTATAAAACGGATCGACGTAGGAAACGCCGCCACTGAATGGATTTGTAAGTGCACCATAAAACATTCTGATGGCATTTGTTCAATAAAATGTAAGTAGATAAACCTATTTTAGAACTAATCAATCACCCACCCTGCGAATAGTGTCCTACCGTGTGTGTGTGTGTGTGTGTGTGTGTGTGTGTGTGTGTGGATTTTCCGTCCGGGTACAGAATGTTAGCCCATACAATTAAATCTAGAAAAGCCTATCACTTCGAATGGAAACAAAAACGACATCGTTAGCATTGAAATATTAAAAGTAGGTTTGAAAATCTCAAATATTTAAAAGAAGTGAATCATTTTCTTCCAATTTTTAGCAATAGTGTACCTTATTTAGTCAGATAGAGATATAAGTCATGTAGAAAATTGTAGTAATTGCGGTCCTACCACGTTGGGGTTAGTATCGTTGCTTACAATTTACTTATAAATAATATATGTACAATATATATATATATATATATATATATATATATATATATATATATATATATATATATATATATATATATATATATATATATATATGTATATATATATATATATATAACAACACAAGTGACGACCTGTTTAAAAATCGACAGGGATATATCTAGATACACCTCGCTTAGCGTAATAAATATAGCACCAATGTTTAGCTCAGATACTCGACTTTTTCATGCCAACACCAAATTCGATTAACTATCGCATCTTTATGGAATGCCAGTCTGTTGTCATAGGTTACCGTATATACTCGCGAAATACCTAGGTCCAAATGCAAATAACATAGACCCAGATCTGCCAGCGCATTATGCGACGGCAGATCTGGGTCTATGCAGTTGGTATTAGATTATACGCGAGTATATACGGTACCTGTCGACATGACCATGATCGGGGCAGCTTGACATGATGGTGCAATGCGCTAAATGGAACACTACATTCTCATTCGTCGACCGAAAATATCGCACTGCGCCTATTGATACCCTTTTTTTTTTTTTTTTTTTCTTTTGACGGTACAATTTGTATAGCCTGATACATTAGTGCTGATGTTAAATTAGGTTGCGGGGAAGTTTCTTCCCGTGTATTGTATTTGTATTATTACATGTATATTTATAGGCAAATGAGCAAAGATATAAGCCCCTGTGTCCTACCCAAAAACCGAAATTTCTACGTGTCAGAGAGTCGAACCGCTACTGGCAGCTGTATGGTTTCTGACGGCGACGTTCAACAATGTCTGAAAATAAGTGACGGAGAGCAAACGTTTTGTTTTTAATGGCACCCATTGCTTCATTAATATACATAAAATGCACTTAAAATAACATTCGTAAATAGCATCTGCGTCGTATCGGCAAACTTGTCGGGTTTTATTTAGATACATTACGTCACGCAAGTGGCTATTTTTAGATTCGAATCAATTGAATCCAGATGCTTTTATCGCCTGCGCATAAATAACGATAAACATTATTAATGTGTATTGTTTGTGACGAGTATTTTCTGAAAATGGGGATAAAATAGTCACATGGTGTTTTAGTAGAGAGGATGGGAATATTCCAACCTGTCTGATTCAAAAACATCATGTAACTAATAATCTCGCATTCCCTTATGTATACGACAGTGTTTTCCTGTGTGAAACACTCAAGCAAAATTTGTATGTCCTATCTCACGCGATTGTTATCCTACATCACATGACGTCAAACGAGCATTTTTGCCCATCGCTACTCTGACTCGTTTGTAAGATATCATCGCGTCCATCACGTCACGAGCGTCTCATTTTTTTATTCATGTCAGTTCAGTTTTAGAATTTAAATTATATTTTTGTATTTAAATGACATTTGAGAGTTTACACCAAATTTTTCTGTGTATCAACTTTAATATCCAACACTATTCAAGTGGAATTTTGTTCTTTTAATGTTTCTATGTGTACTAAATGAGCACCATTTTATTTGTAATCCATGTTTGTTTTGTTTTTTGTTGTTGTTCTTTATTTGTACAGGCATGTGAGAAAAACAACTCTTCATTAAGCATCGGTGTCGGATAGGAAAATTCCACCCTTGGAATTAATATTTTACGTCAGACGCTCGTTTTAACGCAAAGTTCTGGTGCTTGTGTGGAATTTTCCTGCACTACATCGATGAATATAGCGGATTCTATCTCTCTATCTATCTATCTGGTTAATCTGGGAATATTAGTGTGAAGAATTAAAAGAAAAAGCCGACCATTTAAACAACAAATTGCTGTTTGTCCTATCATTTAAAAGTTCCTGTTTAAAGAATGAAGTTTCATAATAAAGAATACGTTATTTATTCTAGAGTAGGTCCCATGACAAGCGATTATTCTTTGGCAAAACTGTCTACATATTATTTGCTTGAACTACGACATATAAAACGGCCATTTGCAGATATGGCAGTCCCAGAAAAAAAAGAAAAAAGAATGTGTAAAATTTGGGGACCTTTCCGTGTCCTAAAATTGTGTCTATTTTGCGAGAACTTAAGACTTAAAATTGCACAAAAACAGTAAGAGGAAATAATGTTCCAAATGACTATTCCAGATTTGCTTATTCGTATCGTATAGAGGGATCCAGTTGACTTTTCGCTTTTAATCAAAATATTCATCTTGAGTAGCACCGATGATCCATACAGATATATTTGCAAAAGTCTTGCTTACGAAGAAAATCCATTTAATTAACTTTTCTTCGGCTTCTTTTCGGTGCAAAGATTACAATGAATAAAGAAATGTTTCAATGGAATGAGAAGTTGGGGCCATAGTGTCTGACTCATCAGATGTGAGAGTTTATTGGCAAGTTATCCAATATTGATGTTGCAAAACCAGTTCTTTGAATTACAGACAATGACATTGGTTTCATTGTGCGAATATGAGAAGGAACATGATTATAAATAGGATATGGGATATTATAACTTTCCTGGACCAAATAGTTACATTTGTTTTTCCTGTCTAATATGAATGCTTGACTACCTAATTAATTTGCCTCACAATCAATGGAAGACAAATAAGTGTTGCCTTAAAAAAAGGTCTATACATAGCCCACATACGATTGCGTGTATCTTTATCTTTCAAACTTATTTATATTTGTAAAGTATGTATGTATGTATGTATGTATGTGTGTATGTATGTATGTATGTATGTATGTATGTATGTATGTATGTATGTATGTATGTATGTATGTATGTATGTATGTGCATGCATGTATGTATGTATGTATGTATGTATGTATGTATGTATGTATGTATGTATGTATGTATGTATGTATGTATGTATGTTTGTGTATGTATGTATGTATGTATGTACGTATGTATGTGTGTGTATGTATGTGTGTTTGTGTATGTATGTATGTATGTATGTATATATGTATGTATCTTTTAATGTAAAATATTTAGTTTTCTAAAATAAAGAATTAAAAAAATATTTAAATTCTTGGTTTGATATTTACGACTTTCTCTCAAATCAGAGTAATAAAATCTTGAAAGTAGTGATTATATTTTTGCCCGAGAAAATTAATAAATTAAAACACATGTAAAGTTTGAAAATACTGGCCTCTGGTTTAATTTAAACTAATTGCATTTATATCAAATCTAAAGAAATGCTTCTCAGATTTTCTGATTTTTCCCAGTATTTGACGCTGATCATGAACTCACTTACCTGTTTCACAGTGACGTAGCAACCGCCCAAACAACCCCCGCAACTGCGGGATTGGGAAGGGGAATTGGGGAAACACTTTTTATCCTATTGTCACTAAATATCTCGACAACAAAACAAGGACAATGAATGAATGTTCTAGTTCACGTTTCTTCTGACCCCTCCCACCCCATGTTAGCTATTCGAACAATCATGCTAAGATGGAATGCAAAAGCGCATCGCCAATCGAAAACATAGAATTCGCACAAAACCAAGATATCGCGGGATAGGGATGTCGCTTTACATAGTTGCTAGCAAAATTAAGAGACTTTATATCGAACTCTAAATGCCTGAAAGTCATAAGTAGCATATTTATCTTCCTGGATTTAACAATTAAACCATAATTTAGTATTACGAACATTTTCTTCGCGGCAAGGCAGTATTGCTTAGTCACGTGATCGCCAAATCTCACGGCCTACTTCTTCGAGCGCAATCGAATTATCGTCGGCATTCTTCCTGCATGGGTTATTTGTATCACGTACTTCTTTGACACGGGGCAAAAAGAAAACTATAGGCCGCGAGATTTTGGATCACACGACCAAGTAGTGTGAGAAATGGATAGGTAAAATTTGGCTCATGAGTCGACTTATTAATTAAAAGATGAAATACAAAATTGACACCACATAATGTTTATAAGACAAATGCATTCTACCCAAACCCTAACTGATGGAAGTAAAATGACCTCAGTGTAGCCTTTGTCAGGACCCAAATGGAATTTGTCAGGACCCAAATGGACTGTGTTGACTGCGAACTGAAACAGTATCCTTGCTCGTCAGTGTCAACCCGGTGTTCTAAGCTGATACGCAAGCCCCTCCTGGCATACATACAGAGATAAGGCAAGATCCAAGGGACCCAATCTGAGATACCCCAACTAGCCTGTCCCTTCGGCTTCTCTCATATATGGGGGGGGGGGGGGGCTAGACGCTCGCCATCATTAACGACGTTAACGTAGGTCGAGTTGGTCCCTTCGGCGTACACTTGAGTGGATCATCCATTTACCTATACATGCCCCCTGTTGCAAAGTAGGTCGGATCTAACACCTGGGACTGATGGTACTTGGATCCATAACACTCCCCAAGGGTCCCGCCATAGGATCGGTCTATAACCGCTTCTCCAACTAGCAAGAAAATGACATTCATATAGTATGGGTAGGTGCAACTAGTCATCATTATCCATGTGTTAAATAGTAACATGTATGCTGACAGCACAATATCTGAAGAGCTGATTGAATATCTGTCAGGTGTAGATAGATGCAAGCATGTCATATACATTAGTTTCTTTGCCACATAGTAACTATTGTAGAAAGGTTGTCTATCTCCCGTACCCTTTCTATTAGAAAGCGGTATCTTGTGGCACATTTAATCACTGTAGCAGAAACGCTCATTTTCTTATAATTTCTTTCATTATTATGATAGACAATACACGCTGTTAAAATTGAATCCCTCCAGCCTCCAATTGTTGACTTTGACCAGTTTTTATAGGGTCAATCATTGGACACTGCTA
Source organism: Margaritifera margaritifera (assembly GCA_029931535.1). Lineage (NCBI taxonomy): Eukaryota > Metazoa > Mollusca > Bivalvia > Unionida > Margaritiferidae > Margaritifera > Margaritifera margaritifera. Next base: position 1,707,006 of record JAQPZY010001401.1, on the reverse strand, counting down.
AAAAAAAGTTGCTCGACAATCAAATACCCTTCTTCATAGTTAATACTCTTGTTAACAGGTACGGCAAACAGTTGTACTATGTGCTTTGGGGAAGTGCAGTTCCAATTCCATCCTTAATTTTGCTGATGATATGTAATTGATAAGTCCTTCTATCGCAGGTTTAAGAAAAGTATTAAAGATATGTGAATATTAAGCATTTGTGAACGATGTAATATATACTGCACGAAAATGGGTATGCATGGATTTTCAGTCAACTTCTTTCAAACTACCATATCCTTATGTACTTCATAACGGCCATGCTCTTGTATATGTCAACAGTTATACTTATTTGGGTCATATTTTAAAATCCAATCTGTCAGATGAAGATATGATGAGACATTAATGATTTTGTGTACTCTCACAAGCATGCTTTTATGTGAATTTAGAAATTGTTCTTTGAATATCAAAATAAAATTATTCAAATCTTATTGCTGCACAATGTGTTGCCCACCTCTTTGGACAAACTTTAGTGAATGCATGAAAAGAAAATTATTTACTGATTATAACAATAGTCTTTGTTTACTATTAAGCATTCCAAGATGGAACAATGCCTCTATTGGAATTTCAGAAGAAAAAAAAAGATACACATACACATACACAAAACCAAAAAAAACAAGTTCAAAAACCAGGCAGTAAAATACAAAATGTATTCAAATCCTACCTAAAGTTCTGATATAAAACCAACGTACCTTAACAACGAATGCAATAGTGTCGTGAAAGATTCGAACTTACCTACCGCCATTATCAGGCCATCAATCATAATATGACTAAAAATCCTTCAAGCTTGAAAATATAGTATTTAAATGTCCTGAAGTTTGGTCTGTGGTATATACTCTCTCAAAGTTTCCCTGATGTAAGTGTCAACTGGCTGCATATCTGTGGAAATGATTAAATCCAAATGCAAACCAAAACTAAGTAGGTACAACAAATTTTTTAGTATCGCATGGCCACTCATATGTAAGTTATAGGTTGCTCTATTTCTGCAGCTGTGTTACACTTCAGTGTGCTTTACAGACAAGATAAGATAATTTATTGTATTTTATCCAGCAAAAAGATATGACAATGACGACACAGTTACTAATTATCTAATATAAAATGTCAACACTGGAAATTTGCATGCTCTCTCCCACTCTCTCCTTTCATACATCCACCCTTTACAATGCCCACATGTATGTGCTAAATTAACTCTAATTATTAGAACATATAAAAGTAACTAAACTAGAACATTTAAAAGTAACTAGATTAGTTTATTATAGCTGCCAAAAATCTCCCAGAGAGTTGCTTGCAAGTTTACTGATTAATTGATTGTCAACACATATTTACTTCGCCCCTATTAAATATATTCTTTTTACAGAAATTTCATATACATAGTGAATAATTAATGGTGTCATATCATAATCACACATGCTTAATAATTGGCAAAATAACTTATCTATGTCAATATGGATGTTATATCCAATTTGCTCTACATTATTATATAAGATTTTTCTCCTGTTTTCATACTTTGAACATTAGCAGAAAAAATGTTTTTCATCATCTACTTTGTTTGCACAAAAGGGGCAATACCAAGCATCCATTGGGATGACAAGTGTTAGGTATCACCCAGTTTCAATTTGTAGAGAATGAGCACTGATTCTATACTGGGTAAATTTTTGTAGCCGTTTTTTTTCTAAGACTACTAGAAGGTATCTCTCAAATGCAAAATTATTCTTGATTTTACTATAGACAGATAATTTAGGAATATGTTTATACTGTTTTTCCACCATACATCATATCTTTGTAAAAGTTGTTGCTTGATGGCATGCATCAGTTTATCTTTTGAGAATGTACTAAGGTTTTCCCAAAACGTGTTCAAATCCTTAATATCTGAATATATTTTTGAGAGCCTTGAATCATAAAGAAGTGTCGATGTTTGTGTTTCCTTGTAAGAATTTGTATGCAATGGAGTCCTGGGAGAGTTCTAATAAATGTAGCCAGTACTTTATTGTTTGAACAATGACGCATATGTAAATTCCCCCAACGTCCCTCTTGTTGCCAAGTTGCTGCTAAATTGATTGATGCCTGAGTAATATTTGAAACTTCTGATAAATAGTTTTGATTTGCATATTTCTATCAGAGAAATTCTCTAGACAGTGGTCAGAGTCTAGTCTGTGGAGTTTACAAGATGCAAGGCCCCAAATTTCACACCCATAAGTTGTAATCGGTCGAATAATAGAGTTTATAAGTTAAACCCCTACCTTAGCATTTACGTCTACAGTGGCAAGTTTCGGCTTCATCATAAATATTTCTTTCCTGTCTTTTGATGATAGTGAAACATGATTGAGTTTACTAGAGCTTTTAATGATTATACCAAGATATATTCTCTACTAAATTGAATACAATTATTTTTTATTTTAAATTGCCATTTATTGATAAGTTTGTCACCTTAGAATATGACTATTTTAGATTTATCAGTATTAAGAGTTAAACCCCATCTATCTAGATATGAATCAAGTTTATGTAGGACGATTTGTAAGCCATTACTACTAGTTGCTAATAATACAATGAAATCTGCATACATTAAGCAATTTCTATTAGTATCGTGTAAGTACAACAGGATCACACGAGGAATCGAAAATGTCGGCGAGATCATTTATGTGCAAATTAAAAAATTTTGAATGAGGTTGCAGCCCTGTTTCACTCCAACATTACTACAAATGGGATCAGTTAATCTATAGTTTAGTTTTACAGAAAAATTTATCTCCTTTTACATGTCTATGATAATTTTAAAGAACTTTCCATTAATGTTGTAGTAGTTTGTAAAAGATTCCTTCTCTTCACTCAGTATCCAAAGCTTTTCGTATATTACAGATGTAAATATTATAACTTTTAATGCGAAGAATTAGAAAGCAAAGTGAGATATAGCTGGTTTTGGCCCCTAATCAACAGGACATAGCTGGTTTTGGCCCCTTCTCAACAGGACATAGCTGGTTTTGGCCTTTTCTCAACAGGACATAAGTGATTTTGGCCCCTTCTCAACAGGACATAAGTGATTGTGGCCCCTTCTCAACAGGACATAGCTGATTGTGGCTCCTTCTCAACAGGATATAGCTGATTTTGGCCCCTTCTCAACAGAAGATAACTGATTTTGGCCCCTTCTCAACAGGACATAGCTGCTTTTGGGCCCCTTCTCAACAGGACATAACTTATTTTGGCCCCTTCTCAACAGGACATAACTGATTTTGGCCCCTTCTCAACAGAACATACATGATTTTGGCCCCTTCTCAACAGGACATAGCTGATTTTGGCCCATTCTCAACAGGACATAGCTGATTTTGGCCCCTTCTCAACAGGACATAACTTATTTTGGCCTCTTCTCAACAGGACATAACTTATTTTGGCCCCTTCTCAACAGGTCATAACTGATTTTGGCCCCTTCTCAACAAGACATGCATGCTTTTGGCCCCTTCTCAACAGGAAATAGCTGATTTTGGCCCTTTCTCAACAGGACATAACTGATTTTGGCTCCTTCTCAACAGGACATAAGTGATTTTGGCAAATTCTCAACAGGACATACATGATTTTGGCCCCTTCTCAACAGGACATAGCTGATTTTGGTCCCTTCTCAACAGGACATAGCTGATTTTGGCCCCTTCTCAACAGGACATAACTTATTTTGGCCCCTTCTCAACAGGACATACATGATTTTGGCCCCTTCTCAACAGGACATACATGATTTTGGCCCCTTCTCAACAGGACATAACTGAGTGTGGCCCCTTTTACCTATTTCATCATCATTATCATCAACAACATCATCTTAGTTAGTCAACACTAACACCACCACCACAACGATCATTATTTTCATAACCATTATCTGACCTATGGCTTGAAAGGATAGGTGATATTTGTTTTATAATGAACAGTCTTTATTTTTTGTTCTTTTGGAGGGTGGCGGGGGGGGGGGGTAGGGGAGGTCCTACGGTTTGTAAAGGGACTGAGCTATAGAACAAATAAATCTCAAACCCTTGAAAACATTGGAGTCCTTTTAGCGACGGGTCTCCGTTGTATAAAATTACTTGAATATTTCATTCCAGGCTAATTACTACCTACAATACATGCAATATATTAGCACAATGTTTCTCAGACTTGATGTAGCACAGGCAGTACGGTATAGTCCGAAGGTATTATAAACGTATAGATAGAAGATGGCGGGGGCATGTCCTGGGTATAGGGCAGTGATTTGTCTGCTATAGCCTCTATCCCATTCAGTGTTAGGAAAATTGGATCTGATTCACAATAAAATAAGACGCAATAACTCCTGTGACAGTTTGAATTTGTAATCAACCTCGTGTTATCATAATTATATATTATTTTTGATAAATGAATAAAAAAAAAGAAATACTTTAATTATTTAAGGAGCATTATGGTACGCACTGTTCCAGTTTTGACAATTGTTTTTTTCATTAGATGCTAAAAAATGTAGCTATTTACCGGCATAATTACATGTCCCCCGCAGTGAAAATCAAAACGGTTGCTTGCTGAAAAAATTGGGCAAGTTCTGGTGGCTTGCGGACGTGAGAATATTATCTTATAATATGTAGTAGTATCAGAAAAGGGGGCAATCTAAAAGTGGTCTTAATGAACAGGTGGTCTCTATATACAGGTAAAGCTGCACTGATTTATGTATGGTTGAGAGAAAATTTTGTTTTCTTTTGTTTTGCAAAATTTTCCACTCAGATAACAGAACTTGAGTTACAAATTCAAAACTGAGTCTTAATTTTACCCCGAAACCCGTATTTAAGTCATGCCGTTATGAATGAGTTACTTTCCTATCTTTTGCAATAGCCACCTGTCAGAACAGCAGCTATCTGAGTCTACGTTTGCGTACACTATATTCCATTTGGATCCATTTATGTCTCAGCTCGGGTCCGTTGAATTCTATTTGAATCTGTATTATTCCGTTTTGGTTTGTTAATTTCCATTTGTGTCTCCCTTTGTGTCCAAGTCTCCTTTTGGGTCCGCTATCTGTCATCACAAACAAGCAACCTTGTACCACATGAATACAGGAGGAGGAAGATAACAGCAAATCCTGTCTTGCATACATCGCACTGCCCGTCTTGCCTACATCGCCTACATCGCACTGCCCGTCTTGCCTACATCGTACTGCCCGTCTTCGCATCAATAAACATTCACTCACATTACCGGTATTTATTCTGAAAAGGTTTTGATCCATTTCCAAAACAGAGTCCACTGAATAGTTGGAAGACACAGAGTCCATTGAATAGTTGGAAGACAGAGTCCATTGAATAGTTGGAAGACAGAGTCCATTAAATAGTTGGAAGACGATATTCTGTCAGAAACCATAACTTTGAGTGATTTCGAAGTTTAACAAGTGTGTTGAAGGAATCTGAAACCACGTGTTACCTCTGACCTTTCCCTCTCTGAGTTAAATATTTGGAAAGTTATGTTGGGGTGGAAGGTCAGAGCGCATTCCCTATTGAAACTGGACTTTCGCCGAAATGGCACGGTAGCGGTATAGGGTAACCATTTTCTACCGAGCCTGGCAAAGTTAAGGAATCTTCCATTGAGGCTTACCTGTATAAAATCGATAGGAAGACGATTTTTTTTCAGACATATGAAAACATTTTTCGTCTTTTCAAAAGTTGACACTCGAGCCAAAATACAGTGTTTGCAAACTGGTTCCTATACTTGGCCATTTTTCACGTTGCTTGCTCACGCTATCCAGAAATCTCTCGACCTACATTTTCGTTCATATCAGAGGTCAACCGATCACGTGATACAAACAACCTATAAAAGGAAACAGCGTTGTTTTCGTAAGAAAGAAGCTATAGCAAATAAAACACATAGCCGCGTGAATACACTCTTCCCAGCAAAATAAGTGCTAAAACGAGGCAACTAAATGTTTTCTATCATAAACCTATTTAGCATCGTTATATACCAAAATCAAAAGGTCACTCTTAGCCGAAAAGATATATGATTCTAATTTACATTCTTAATCGACTTCCTTCGACATCTTTTCTGACGTTTTTCCCCCATAGAGTTGGATGCTCTACCGTATGTACTCGTATATAAGTTGAGTCCAACTGCAAACAACATCAGAAGATCAGTGTCAATGTTGTTTGGTCAACTGATACTCCTATCAAACTGCATAGACCCAGATCTGCTGGCGCATTATGCGACAGCAGATCTAGGTCGTGCAGTTTGTAGTTGGACTCGACTTATAAGCAGTTGGACTTAACTTATAAGCAGTTGGACTCGACTTATAAGCAGTTGGACTTAACTTACAAACGAATATTTTACGGTAAATCCCTATTACGTTCAGTTGCAGACATCTTTTTATCCAGAATTAACTATTGCTACAATGGAATGAAATAACATCAAATGGTTACTTGTATCTATTGAATTTTAGTTTAACAGATATTAAAGGACTGCCCGAATCTAATAATCCTCCGAAAATTGCATCTTTGTCGCATCTGGCTCAAAGAAGACTTAATCCAATGTAAATGTCTGTCACAACAAACAATAATGACATGACACCAAGGTTGATCTCGTATTAAATGATTACACTGAATTGAAGTATGCGCGGAATTATTTTGCTTTACTGCAAAATAATGTTGCAAGCTAGTTTAGTTATTACGAAAACAATTGGCAAGAAGACATTAAGCAAATTTCTTTTTTATTCTTTTGTAAACAGTAAGGTTCGTTTTGGTTTGGTGCAATACGGCACAGCAACACAAGTAGGTTATTTAGTGCCGAGGCAATTGGAGTAAAGTCTCTTGCCCAAGGACAGACCACGGTAGCTGACCCAGGTTGGTCCTATGGTAGGATTCGAACCGGCACGCGAACCACTGAGCCACCGCGGCTCCACGCATTAAAAATCCTACTGGAAGTCTACCAGATATATTTGAAGAAAACTTAAATATTTACAAATACACAACAACAACAACAACAACAACAACAACAACAACAACAACAACAATAATAATAATAATAATAATGATAATAATATAAATAATAACAATAATTATAAAAACAACAACATCTACGTATACAGCTACTAACAATGTATTTTTTATAGCCATTATTTATGTTTACCACATGAATACGAGAACAATATGTACATGCAAATCCTGTCCAGTTCGAATCGCTTGCCATAAATTCTTGTGTGGAACTTCCGCTTGCTTTAAACAATGCATACGGTTTACTCGACTCATTCGAACGCAGCATAATTAACTATGCATTACTCTACGGACAGAAATTTTGGCCATCGTATATAGATGACAGTACCGAAGGCTTCAATGCCTATTGGTCATCCCACATAGACGATACAAGACGGAAGATTTTAATGCAATCGGAACGTCGCTCGGTCATTTCTGTTAAGTTGAGAAATAACCTCTGATTTAGTTGTAGGAATACACATAAATTTGATGGGTTTGATGATTCGCCTTCGGCGGATTGCATCACATATGTTGCGACAGAAAAGGCCGACAATGTTCAAATTGTCATTTTGTCACCTTCCGCCACCATATTGTGCTATGTGAACAAACGTAGTTCTGAATATAGTTATTAATGGCTGCGAATTACATCCGAGGGTTCTTTCTCCACTTGATGGAAAAAGTCGAAGATGTTCCGATTGGGCTTTAATGCCTGTTGGTCATCGTACTTAGACGACACAGTACTGAAGGATTCAGTGCCAATTGGTCATCATACATAGAAGACTCAGCACTGAAGGCTTCGATGCCCATTCAATTGCTATGATACGTATTGCCAGCTAGGTTCATTATTTTCCACGAGAAAAGGATACCATAAAATGTTAAATGCGCCGCATCCAATACTGTACCAATATCTTAAAATAACTCTGGTAAAAATGATCGCACAGACCCTTCAAAATCGTTGTATCCTTAATTCGTCATTCATGAAACCATAGCGGCGAATAATTTAAGAAATGAATAATTCAATTAATCCAGATCCAGATTTTCACCCTCCATTTTCACTGCATAGTATTCCAGAGGAAGCACACTTTGCTGTTTCCTTATCAATCAATCAATCAATCAATCAATCAATCAATCAATCAATCAATCAATCAATCTACTTTTGTATTTTTCTATATATCTATATACCGTCTATCCTTGCGTATAAGTCTGGTCCAACTGCAACCAAGATAGACCCTGATCTGCCATCGCATAATACGCAGTCAGATCAGGGTCTATGTTGTTTGTTCTACTGATTACTTCTAGCAAACTGCATAGACCCAGATGTGCCAGCGCATTATGCGATGGCTGCTCCAGGTCTGTGTAGTTCGCGAGTATACACGGTATGTGAAAAGATAAATACATACCCTACAAAATTGTTTCTTGTTCCGTCTAGTACAAATTCCCTTTATACAGGATACAGATAAATCATTATGTTTTTATGGCATTACATTGACTGTTATTATTAATTTTTATCAAAACAATCTTTAAATATATTACATTATTTTTTGCTTCGAGTTACATCATTTTATTTTTTTCCATTTGCTTCTTGATTTGGCAGGTCCAGAGAAGTCATGTTAAGTTTATTGGCCTATCGGTGTTTTAAAATTTGTGTCTAGTTTGCAAGAACCTATGACCTTAAGATGTGCAGAGTTACTATTTTGTTCCATACGACCATTTGCAGTCCTATTACTTTGTATATCAATTGAACTACGCCATCAATTGCAAAATGCTTTCATACCTTATTGACTTCTCACATTCAATCAAAATGCGTCAGGCAAATGATAAAGGCGAGGAAAATAAATACTGAGGGGGTATGATAAAAAATCTCGTTTACAGAAAAAAATCGATTTAATCAACTTTTTCAGAATTGAGCAACACCAAAAGAAGATCAGTTTCAGATTCCACATTCCCATCAGAGACCAAATTAATTAGGCCAGAATGTGTTGTGAAAATGAGTATTTTATAAAAATCTAACTTTATGGACCATGATATAGGATATCACAAATATAGGACACCACAAATAGATACAAAATGTGAAAATGAAAGTAGACAGCATAACTGTATCGAGCGTACATTATTAGCTCTGTCAGATTGTGTTTGTATCTAATGGACAAAAATTATCCCAAGCAAGCCATCTGTGTTTATCGCATTACAGACAAACCATTCTTCGTTAATAATAGTTTCTCTTCCTCTCTGATGACGCAAGACGGTCTACAATCATCCAAAGGAAAAAAAAAAAAAAAGAAAAGAGATTGTGCCTAAGATTTTCCTATCCTTGACTTAGAGATTAATGTGAATATGAAAGGTCTATATTACATATAGAAGCCGTTAGAAGAATCATTGTTGACTAGTGATAGGCTACGGAGATTGAATCGAAAGTTGCATTTGAATAGAGAAGCCATATAAAGTCTTAGATCATTGTATTTGATAAGGTTTCACAGGCTTTTAAACGCAAAATAAAATAGTAAAACACTGGAATTTATGTTCGGTTGTTGTCCGTTGTACTGGAAAAGATAAATTCTTGCCGCGCACAAGCGCGCACGAAAGTAGAAGAAAGGGGATGTGTATATTTTATTCTTTTGCTGTGTAATGTTCGTAATTTCAAGCGTGTAAGATTATAAAAGCTTCAAGTTTAATTTTCATTTGAATATTCCTTCCTGTCTCAGTTGAAAACATGAAACCAGCAAATAACGGTATCGTAAGGTTTGGAAACATCACCGGAGCCAATTTTTTTAATCATTTAAGATTTAATTGAGAACCATTTATTTTTCACACCTTAAATGATGTAAGTATTTTTATTTTTAAACGACACGAGCTATACACCTACCAAAAGCAGAAGAAAAAAAAATTCCATTCACAAAAATGCACTTGGCCACTTTTGGAAAGGACAAATTATGATAAATAATGTTTGGTTATGGAATGACACCGTAGCACAGTGACTTTTTTATAACCAGATTAGGCAGCATTATTCTAGCGCTAAGATAACATTTTTATTTTACGGTCTGCCACATTGTCGTAAACCACGGGCGATAATCCGTTGCGCTCCTTTATCACCGGTGGCCGTCTGTGCGGAGATTTCTCGTTTCTCATCAATATGCATAAACCTGATTAAAAATCACTGCGATCGCGAACACATTTTTCTTGCTATTGTGACCAAACATGACCTTTCACACTGTTTGAATGAGTCAAAGTTTCTCTTCCAAGCACAGTCACTTATCGAGCGATAGAACTGGTACCTTCATTGATGTTCAGGAGATTGTTACATTATGTTGTCGATGACGTATTTTAGTGTATACGTACTCATGAAATGCGAGGAAAGCTCAGAACAGGCAGCCACGGCTGATAAAGGTGCGTAGCGGATTATCGGCCATGGCTTGCGACGATGGGGCTGCCAGTGAATGGCGCAATGTGACTAAAGATAACAGTCGAGAGAGGCAGATTTTTTTGTCACTAACAGAAGGGTTTGCCAACTTTTAATCAGGACTGCGCTCAATAATGGAAGCTTTAGATGGCGTTAGTCTAGTAACAAACAATTTTCTAAGAAAAAAGTCAAAATAGTTTTATAAGCTGTACATGAAATGCCTGAATGATCCACTATTTTTCAAATCCCTAGATCTCTATGCCGTACAGTAATACTGGCAAAATCATATCATCAAAAAGCTGCAAGTGAAGATCTATTGATAAACTAAATTTTCTGGATAGCTCGCGGCGATCACTGCAGGCGAAAATTCTGTTTAACGCACAGAAGAGCTAACCAGCTGAGACTTGTAAATATCGGTGAGCAGAACCTAGATACATGCTTAATTTAGATTCAAGAACAACAATGACAACACTTGACAACTTTAAAGTCAATGATGCATTGGAAAGCATTGAATAAATGCTGCAATTTGTTGAAAATAAAACTACCTGTTGTACACGGTCGTCTTTCTAAGTTGTGCTAACTTGTAGTCCGACCCCATTTGTCAACATATATGGCAATAAGATATGTTTAAACAAGCTTAAAGACAATTAATTAGTCATAAAGTAGTCGATGGATACTTTCTTTATTTCTTTTTAAATGATGACGTCAGAGTTTGCAGAGCAAGATAAAAAAAAACTGTATTTTAGACATGTTTACTACGATCCTGATCTAGTTGTTTATGGGAATATCAATCAATTGTGGAAGCATGTTAAACGAGAAAAATAAGCAAATAAATAACAACGCCGAATTGAAAGAATAAATAACTGAACGCTCTGCCTACACATTACTCAGGCAAGCAAGAAAATATTTCCATACAGAAGGGTCTATTTTAGTCACGTGAGTGACTATTGGTTGGCAGGCATTATTGACATGCAGGCATATGCAATAGCAACGATGGATGCAAGTACATTTTGACAGTGATAGATGTCTGCATAACATATGACATACACGATGTTTTCAGATAGAAAATTACAGAGCGAAAACCTGAAAAGATACAGTATGATGAAGGAAAAGAGGTTTCCGAGAAACAAGTGGAGGATTAACATTGAATACTCTTCACCTTATTCTTCAGCCAACCCCCTTCCCCCCCCCCCCCCCACACACACACACATGTATTGCATGTATTGGAAAGGTTTTACAAACTTGTAAGGACTAGAATGTGGAAGTATTTCACTCACAATTATATCACAGAATGCGTTGACTAATTGAGGGAGATATTTCCACTCACAATGATACCACAGAATGCGTTGACTAATTGAGGGAGATATTTCACTCACAATGATACCATATAATGCGTTGACTAATTGAGGGAGATATTTCACTCACAATGATACCACATAATGCGTTGACTAATTGAGGGAGATATTTCACTCACAATGATATCATATAATGCGTTGACTAATTGAGGGAGATATTTCACTCACAATGATACCACATAATGCGTTGACTAATTGAGGGAGATATTTCACTCACAATGATACCACAGAATGCGTTGACTAATTGAGGGAGACATTAATACCCATCATATATTAATAGACATGACCCTAGATGACGTAAGCAAGGAAGAAAAACAGATGAAAAAGTATTTATCAAATTATTTGGTTACTTGACAACATATGTATTTGGAACGGCAACATTTAGAATAGGTGAAACAGAATTATAAAAGACAAGATAATTTTTTGTAAAAGGACTACCTTTATATTTGACTGTGAAAATATTTCAAATCATGCAAGTAATTTTAGGTCATCCAGTTGTTTATAAACTGGAAGATTTGAAGGGAGAGGATATAGAGGGCCTGTTTTACTAATTAAGAGTTATGTCTATATGACAGACAACATAACATATCCAAAGGTGAACAAATTTTGAAGACCAAAAGACTGAATAATAAAATGCGTGTACTCGTTGAATGGAAGCGATGTGATGGATCGTTTATCCAGCTAAAATTCTGATGCCATTAAAAAATGATGTGTCAAAGACACACCTCACGTCCGGAGACAATGTATCAAAACTACACATCTCCACCGGAGACAATGTACCAAAACTATACGTCTCGTCCGGAGACAATGTATCAAACCAACAACTCTTCACCGGAGACACGATCATCCAAGGCTGAGGAAATACAGTACATAAATGAAGACTAAGGAAAATGAAATTTTGAGATTTTGAAAATATGATAGATGTGGAGAAAACGGTGCATTAATAAACAAAGAAGTTAAACGGGCATTCTATTTGAAATACCAGAGAGAAAAAAAAAAGTACATAACAAAACGTTACAGGTAAATTGCAAACTAGTTCCCTTGAAAAACGCAATAAGGAGACTACAGTGTAGTATACATGTTTAGGGTTTAACAACGCGTCAGCACAATGATAGCCATATAATGTGCTGATTAAAAGTTAAGTTATTAAAATGTAAAGATAAGAAATTGCAAATAAAAATATTTTAAAAAGATATAAGATGACGAAACCTTCCAAACAAACGTAAACATGTTGTCTTACAAAATAAAAGATAAATATGTTAACATTCTTTAAATAGTATAATAAAATTAAAGATGACGACCAAAAATATATAAAGACCTTCAAATATAAGATCATTTTTAAAATATAAACCGTAAACTCTCCAATGATGGGTTTGATGTTCCGAAGCTAGTTGGGAGTTTAAATTCCACATACCGTGGTTTCACTATTTTTCTTGGGATACCAATTTTCGTGGATTTCGTGTTTGCTGCGAACCAAACATTTAAAGACCTTGCAAGAAATTAGCCGCATGTGATGCAGACCTCCACTTCCCCTTGTTCATTTTCTTACTGATATATTCCTCGCGATGAACAATGCTCAGCTATTTGATACCTCAACTCCATTACTGTAATACAATATCATCTTCGCTTGTGTTTGTTTTATTTTAACCCATTTATTATTAAAAAAGGAATTATAAAGTTTGTTATATTGTTTCAATGCACATGTACTGGTATTTTGCACACAGCATTCGGTATCGAGCTTATCCACGCATTGCCTTAACTCGATATGACAAGACTTTATTACACTCAGGTTGTAAAGTTTACAACATATGAACTATATAAGAAAAAGAACCTGAATATAGTGTGTGATATCATAACATAATGCTTAACAGTGATTACAAAATTCGAAAAACATTATCTAAGAACCTGGTCTTCGAGAGCCGCGGAGTCGTGTGTTACCTGTATTCATTAATTGATTGTATTTATAATGGTTAGTCCTGGAAATGTAATAATGATACATTTTTGTACATATTTCTAACGACTGTCAGAGTGTACTATATATTCTGTTATAGGAAACATTAGCCCATCTACCAGTTTCAAGAGGAAACGTATGATTTGAAGAACTAAACTTAATTAAGTTGTTAGATATATTTTTTGGAAATGCAAAATAGATCTTATATATCCTGAAATTAAGACCTTTAGATGACGTATTGAAGTTGGCTGCCCAAACTTGTCTGTATAGATCTTTTAGTCGTAGTTCTACAGACTTGTTAACCATTTAACTGACAAAAAACTTTGATTTCTCCATACTTAGCTAAACCCAACATCATCCAATGTAGATTTTACTTCCAGTATCCATTTATTACCATAGGAATGATCACAACAATGTTGTATAAGAGCGAATACACATGATAAGACATTTTTTCTTCATAACCACCAACTAATGTTACCCACTAGTTTATCATGCGAGTCTTAACGTTAATAATCAAGGTGAACCGACCAAGTTCACCGCATACCATATATAGAGAGCTACATATTTTGACATTCATTATACTTCTAAGGAAAGAAAGATAAAGATAAAGTGATGGTTCATTTTCCTGAAAATAGAGGCTTTCAGAAGGGAAAGTTCGAGGTATCACATCACTATATCAATTCAGCCAATTAGATTTGATTGCATCCTATCGTAGTCACGAAGAATATCATTAATATATTTGTCTGTCTTGTTCTGGAGATTAGCTAACCAGTGAGGAATGTTTCTTGCATTCAAAAGAAAGACGCATTAAAGCCTAAATAAACAATACAATGTTTATTGAGTTCAGGTGCTTGGCTTTTGCGTCGGATGGCAAAAAAAAAAAAAAAAAAAATTAAAATAAAATAAACAAATTAAAAAAATAAAAAAATAAATAAATATAGGTATAATTTGACCTGTTTAGGAAACATCATGTGCACTAACAAATTCGAGTCTTTCCATTCAAATGCAAATATTTCCAGAAAATGCAACATAACTTATGCTGATTTTTGGACACATTGTGTCCAATTCAGTGCCTAACATAAGTAAGATAGTCTTGATGTATCTGATCTTATAAGTAATGCACTAGATTTCATAACAAAATATAATTCAAGTAAATATATACCGAACTTAATTTGTGTAGTAGTACCTTTTAATGCTCCCAGAAAAAAATCGAAGTCCCTGATTGTGTATCGGATCAAGCAAGTATGATATGTAACCTGATCCGTTCAAAATCTAGTCAAGGTTAGGTCTTACTAAAATCCTATGTAAACGGAGTAAGACACTTAGGTCTGCTGCCCGATATGTGCTTGCCGTGACTCATATTAAATTTTTTTACATTTGTCCCTGGTATATCTAATATGCGGGAGGAAAGCTAGTTTACCGTTTTAAAGAATCCTGAAACTTGGTCTCCTCCACAGCAGGGATAAGAGATCTTTGAAAATTTTGATGTTGAAAAGGGTTACTGACAGTATGCTGCCCTGAGATATACCCATATCCTAAGGATATTTTTAAGAAAAGGTGCTACCTGCCTTAACTCTGAAATTTCTATCTTTGAAAAAGTTGGATATAAAGATAGGTAGGACGCCCCTTTGACCTAGATTGAATAGGTCATTCATAATGTCGTAGTTCCAAGTAATGCCATAAGATCTCTCCAAGTAAAAGAAAATGGCTACTATATGCTCTTTTTATGCAAGCTTCTCTAACAAATGTTTTAAGTCTAAGTAGATGGTCATGGTGTGGCGTTCTGTGGCGTCTGAATCCACACTGAAAGTCTGAGTAGATGGTCATGGTGCTTCTGTGGCGTCTGAATCCACACTGAAAGTCTGATTAGTAGCTTGTTGGATTCAATAACCAGAGGAGTCTGTCATTTATCATCCGTTCTATGGGTTTTGCAAATACAGCATGTTATAGCTGTGGGACAACAGTTGGAAGAGTTAGTATGGTCCTTTCCAGGTTTGGAAACTGGTATCACTGTTGCTTCCCCAATGACGGCGGGTTGTATTACAAATGTTCAGTAGTGTATTGAGAACTGTATCAGGTAAGTGTTTCAGAAGTTGAATGTAGATATCATGTGGTCCTGCTGGAATGTCATTGGATCGAGCAAGAGAGTCTTACAATTCTCTGAGAGTGATAGGTTCATTGCAACCTTTAGAGCTAGCAAGTTTAAAATTTAAAGGAACCTTTTCTGTCAGATTGTCGACACAGTTAAAGTTTCCAGAATAGTCCTGTAAAGAATGTTTTGAGAATGTGTCGGGCAATGCGTGTGATGCTGCTGGTTAGGTAGTGACCAATATATCAGATTTCTTTAAGTGTTAAATGCAACGTTTTATTTTTCCGATTTTCATACTGATTTAAGAGAGAGAGAGAGAGTTAAACCTAGATAGATGGGATGTCCACGTTTCCATTTTCCTCTCTCCAATGGTACGATAAGCTTTAGCTCGGTATATATATATAGTATTTATTCACAGTTTTAGCTTCTTGGATTGACATTGAAGTCTCTAAAGACCTTTTTCCCTTCCATGATGGTGTCCTTGCAAGAATCATTAAATCATGGTTTGTTGATACGTTTAGAAATCACGGAAGTTTTTAGTATTGTATCCCCAGAAACATCATGGAATATGCTAGTAAATAAGAGCATCGGATCCGCTATATTTTCAAAACAATCAGCTTTCTAATTTGATTTGCATAGGGGCTGAAACATTTCCCAATATGCTTTATTCAACATCCCTCTGACCTAGCCCTTGAGGGTTAGGTTTATTACTTCTTAAGCATATTGGAAAGTTGTCATCATCACAGGGGTCATCACCAACTTCCCAAGTCAAGTACAAGAGATGGATTTCATGTTGTCAGATCTAAACACGATTAGGATTCCGTAGCAATATGTATATAGGTGTACAACTTATCATTAGAAAGGCAACGGTTGTGTTTTCAACCAAAGTAATCTAGTTTATTTTTTCTCCATATCTTTGCGGCCTCAAAGTGCATGGTGGTCTTTAAAGTCGCCAAGTTGAAGAAAAGTAACTGTTCAGTAAGATGAACGTGGTCTGAGTGACTGTTTGGAGTGCTTGTGGGAAGATATAGTGGAAGAGTTCCGTTTGCATCGAATGCTTGCGTCTTCTGCTTCACAATCGATTTCAGTTGCTGCTTTTGGTCTTGTCTTGTGGTCAGTTAATGTTTGTATGGGTGCATACAAAAGTCTTTTTACTTCATTCCTGCGGCCATTGCGTAGGATTTGCCGATAGTGTTAAGTAGAGCTCTAGATTCCACAAACTTTCTGGCTTCAATGAAGCTCAGGCCCTTCTAATATTTTGTCGTTGCATTTCCTTTTCGTACTTCCACTTAGGGCAGTCTCTGTAGTAAGAGAAACGGTCCCCTGGCAATTCACATACGAGATTTGCTCCTCCCATGACGATTCACTGTGGTCCTCCTGCCCACATCTCAGGCAGATTGATTTCCTAGTGCCCACTGCAATGTAGACAATGTCCTAGCAGGGTATTAAGTGACATCACAGACGACACTAAAAGAGATAACATTAAAAAATATGATGTTCATTCAAGCTACTTTTCCAAAAAGCTAAAAGCAAATCTAGTGTAAACGATTACAAGCCTGACTATAAGGTTTTCAAGAAAAAAAAAAACGTAAAGAAAGAAATCACATAAATGTTGATGCAATCATGACATTTAAAATTCTTTCCAATTTAATTCGAAGAAGCTATAGCATCGAAACCATAAACTATACATTTTTTTCTGGAATGAAGTGTTACCATGTACAATTTTAACACGTCCATAAAATCTTCAATGACAAACAATTACCACAAAATTAATCGAAATCAGTTTTATATCTGAGGAGTTTATACGCCTCATGGATGACGTAAACTCCAATACACCAATAACAGTGTATAGATATTCAGGATTTGAAGATGCAATTTTCTCAGAACATCCATTTGACTTCCAGTAGTAATTGAAATTTAAATGCAAAAATAAATAGTACAATGAATATTTAAGATATCCTTTTTTGTAAAATATTATAAAAGCAACAGGGAAAAACTGATAAAGGAAATGGAAAAAGAAAATCCAAAACACCAGAAATGCAAAAAATTTTTGAAAGAAATGTGATTAAACTGTTATTACCATGGAGGAAATGAAAAGATTAGAGAGAGAGAAATCATTAAAGAATTAAACGTGAATGAGGAAAAACAGTAAATGGAAGTTTAATCTATTTGCACAAGAAAATCTAATTTCATGGTAATTTTTAAAATGTTCAAAATATTGACTTAACCATGTTCACTGATATACACATACACTACATTTCTTTTGTAGACGTCATAGATTCACATTTGGCGGGCCCTAAAGATATGGCAGAGTCTGGCTGCCTATCACTGCGACAAAATTGGCGTCTATGTCCTAAAGTAATATACCGTACTTCTAATGTGATTTTGTCTCGGGCGATGTACTTGAGATTTTAAAAGAAAGAAATTATCGTAGCACGTTACCATTACCCTGCTATAGAATTTAATAAAATACTTTGGTTAACTCACCTTAACCAAGTTAACGTAGCAATGCATTTAGCAAGATACAAAAAGTACTAAACTGAAACTCAATTTTTCATAAACAAGTCATTAAATATTGTTTAAAATTTGGCAATGATGACTCTGTGAAAAGATAAAGAGCACACTGTGACATGAGATTTTAGCAGAATAAACTAAAGTGGGCAGTGTGGATGGTAACATATGGTTGAGGGATTTCCTACTGGCATTTGATAAAACAAAAAAAATGTATCAGAATTAGTCAAATCAGTATACAAATTTCATTGTTATTTCCAGACGCAAAACAGCTGCCGATGTTGCATTAAAATCAAATAGACTATGAAACAATTTAATTTGATCTAAAACAAATCAAAAATTCCACCACAACATAACTGGATATAATATTCTTTATTCGTATTTAAAAAATTCTGTTAATGTTATCAAGGATTCTCCTGTAGAACCCAGAGATAGCACTTTCCTCTCTGTTTTGTATATATTTGTAATTCTTTCTCTCTCTCTCGCTCGACATATATATATATATATATATATATATATATATATATATATATATATATATATATATATATATATACATATATATATATATATATATATATATATATATATATATATATATATACACACACACAAGGTTGGAAGTGAACAAAAAACGTCCTACTTGTACAATAAAGGTTTAAAAAGGACCTGAATCATATATTTTCAGTGCAAAACAAGCACGTACTATTTAGAAAATAAAACAATATTTAAAAGTTTTGGGACAATATTAAAAGATCCTGAAACTCATTCTAAAGGGTTTAACCCCCCCCCCCCCCCGCAGTATCAAACATTGTTACTTATAGATACAACAATGGCAGTAGCAAGAGTAATCATTGTACGAGCATCAGTTACTGTTATATTATTTACAGGAAGGAATTATATTGTTGAAATTATTTCATCCCAATGGATCTGATGAAGAGAAAATTAGACAGAGTTCATCGATAAACAGGACTAAGACACTAGACTACTTGAATGAAAGATTGGAAGGACAAGGGTGATGACTCAGACTTTAAGGAACCTGGGTGATGCTTTTGATCTGTAGGTGTCTACTCACCGTGCCACATCTGTTCATTCAGAAAATAAGGCAAAAATTGAAAAACCAAGACAACCTACACCTAATGATATCTACCAATGTGATAACAGCCTTACACTAATATTCATTGCATCTGGCTTGATTTGAGAAGTACACATGCTGATATATTGCATGGTTGAAATCTTAAATTAATTGATATTCAACGAGGCATTCACTTTCAAATCAACAGAGAAGAAAATATAGATTCTCACTATATGTTTTTCGTTTCAGATGCTGAGCTAAACATTCAAAACAATACATATGTTTGAATATGTTTTAGGCATCAAGAAACTATCGTGTCTGTGCTAGGCACTCGTTTGAAATACGGCCTTTACCTACGGATAAATGCAGTTGAAATAGCCTTAGAACATGATAATCTGTGGAGTGATTAACGGTGGAAAGGCTATATTTCCTCTGAAACTGATGGACACTGGACACAAACACTTTTTGTTACATTACATTTATCATTTGCCCAGTTTTTCTGTGCAACAAGACTGACGATAGAAAGTAGTTATAAGATGAAAATATAATACCAACAGATCCCGAGGATAAATTAGATAAGTGGTCTATCAAGGAACCAATTTTTGTTTCTAATTGATCTCTGTGGCAATCTTGATCATGTAGAAAAACAAAGGAACTAGCCTTACCAAACTAGATTTTAGTGGTAGACATTGTGAAATATTGGTCTGGATGATCGTGCAAAAGTATCACTCTGTAATCAAAGAGTTCAGAGGGGATAGACGCATTTTGGTTGTCTTCTACAACAAGGACGGAAAAAAAGCAATGGAAACTGTGGTGGAATAAAACCATGTTATTCTTGATGAAATTAAAATATAAATTGTAGATACTTTGTAAACAAAAGCAAAACACTTTTAATGGGACTTGAGTATCCCTTTGGTTATAAAGTGTTTGTAATAACGCACACATTTCTGTACCTTAGGCACATGTGCTTCCGCACACCTCTGGCATGTTCCAACATCCTGCACGCTTTCGTGCAAGTAAGGTAATATGCGCACATTGTCAACCCAATCATTCTTGTCGTCATACACAGAAAATGGTATTTTTTATTTTGATTGTATATATCTCATAATTTATATATATATATATATATATATATATATATATATATATATATATATATATATATATATATATATATATATATATATATATATATATATATAGTACATTTCCTTGCAATTGTCCTCGTGATTGAATACACAATTCGAATTTTCAATTCTTCCTTAGCATGCAGTTTTGATTCCTTTGCAAACTTTTTTGTTTGTCAGACTGGTTGCTATATAGGCAAATTATAGTTCACTTTGGCATTTGAACAAATTATTTTCATCTGTACATATTGTTATCGTTTTTCTTTTCCTAGTTCTTTCCATCAGTTTACCAAGCGCACTGCTATTCTTTGGTATGAAAATTCTCTTTCAAAATCATTTGTTTATTTTTTTTTCTCACATTTGTATTCAGTTCAATACAGGAGTGTACTGGGTAAGCAACTCGGCCCTGGACTTATCTGCCGGGACAGGCCCGGGGTTTTGCTCACACCAGTAAAACACCGGTTAAAACAGATTTTTTTTTGCAGCGGCCCACCGGGATTTGTCCCGGTATGCCCAATGGTCAGTACACCACTGGTTCAATGTAGGTTTTAAACATCCACTATTGTTCAAAAAAGACAAATCTGTGTTATCTTATTCAATTTTAAAATTAAATATATGTAAAGCTTTAGATTTCTAGTGAATGATACATTTCTCTTTATTTTGCAATGTACATAATATCTTTGGTAAAGCTGGCTTTGTACTTTTGCAATAATCGATCAACATCTTTTGTAAGGGAGATAAGTCATTTTCATCTGGAGTTAATTTATCTGGAACTAACGGGTGGTCCTTTTAAATAGTCATGTATTATGCAGCCAGTATCATGATTGTGTTGTATTTTGAACAGATTTTCTTCTACCCATCTAATTTAATAATCAGTTGCCCATCTAATTTTTTTCGGTATGTATTCCCTCGTGGTCTACACCTGGAGGTTATTAATTTCAAGGTGCATAAAATATGACCTTGACCTTCATCTTTCGTCCTCAGCTTCGCTGCGTTCTGCGACCTGGATATCATTATCAGTTTGCTTATTCTGACCATCATTGTCCAGGTAGTATTAATGATTTGCTTGATCATATTTATGTAGCATCATGCCATTTCCACCTCTTTTTCTACTCTCAATCATCAGGAACATGTCATAGTCTGTTAAAAGTTCAAGTTCTACACCCGATATATTTTTAACTTACGCCATTTGTTAGTCTTTTTGCATCATATAAGTAAGCAGCGTTTAGATATTAGGTTGGTTTTTTTCTTCTGAGCTTTTCTGTATATATTATTACGCTGACATGCCTAAATTCCTAAAAATTGTCAGCTAGTTTCGATGTATTTTTTTTGCATAAAAGTCATGTATATCTCCAAGTGTTTTCAGGATGAAATTTTCCGTGACATATTTAACGTATTCGTAATCGCCATTTGACATGTTTGAATCATTCAGTGATGTGTAACCCGTTTCTATTTATGGTATACGTATTTATTAAATCTTTTCAAAGCTAATGATATACTCGTATGACTAAGTGCCTAAGTGCCTCTGTAAATGTTTCATGACTGAAAATTTTGTCCAGATGTTTTATAATCTCCCATGAATCTAAAGTTATCCACAAACATAACTGCCTTTTTAACTTGTATTTCTTTTCATACTTTCATGAGCCCATCAACTAAAAAATCCTTGCTAAATGATAGGTATTTCTTTTTGTAGTTTGATATGATGTTTATCTCTTCATGGACGATATTTTTTTTAATTGTCTTGACGAACAGATGGCTATCATAACCGAAACGTTATGAATGAAGAATGGTATTTCTTTGGATAGTTAAAATTAAAATTGCATTCCTTACATGATTGACCTCTATAATCGTCTATTAAGTGATAGTAAATGTGTGATAGTAAATTGAACACGGTAAAGATTAATAACAGGCTGAGTAATGGCGGACAATTCAAATAATGTTTATCTTTTCAATCATTCATTGAAAGTCAATGTGTACTGACCATGGATTTTCAAAAGAAAAAACAAATACCTAAAGAGATTCTTCAATTTTGTCATTTTTGCTACAATCATCAGGTAGTGATAGACACATGATAACAACTAAATGTATTCTCTAATCAAGGAATTCGATAGAAGGTTGGTCCAATTTAATTCAATAATGCAAGTTGTTTTTAGATTCTAGGGAGTACACAGCAAATTAAAAGTCCAATTATCCAATTCTAGTCCATCAAGACTGTAACTTTAATCTTCTGTACAAATTTACACCACAATAAGTTTGATCGAAGATTTTAACCAATTAATATTTCATGTCTGAACAATATTTTTGAAAAACTGCAAATTAACTGCTAATTGTTTCCACTTCAATAATCTGTAATCAGTCACTCGGAAGTGAATCTGCTTCACCCGGGCTCAACATCTCTCACCAATCAGTTGGAGTAAAGAAAACTGGCAAAAGGCATTAATAATTTAATTTGCCAGTTGTGTATGAATTAAATTTATAGCGAATTCCTATTTATTGCTTTTATGGTTTAACATCAAAACGTTCCTTGCAGACTTTTGATCAATGGCTCATTGAAAACGTTAGTGAACAGAAACGTAGACGCTTACTAGAGCATGACAGATGAACAGAATCACAAGTGCCTAAAATTAGTTTTCTTGGTAATACCATTTTTATGAAAAATTTGTTTCTGCTTGCAATGTCTAAATACATCGAGCGTTTAAAAACAAGAAAATTAATTCCAAATTTGTGAAGAGCAAATTTAAGACTTAAACGTATATTAATTGACTATGTGTGGCAATAAGCTCCTTAAAATTTATTTGGTCAACAGCTGAATACGCATTATATTCCAAAATTTGAATTCTCTCTGGGGCTCTAGTTGTTGTTTTTTTGTTTGTTTTATTTTGTTAGTTTTTTTATGTTTGTCATTGAAATTCCAAACATGACCAAGATAAAAAAAAAACGCAACAAACTGACAATCTTGTAATAATGTATTTTCGATTATGTTTATGCAAACATCATTACTACATTGACTTGCCTAGGGCAGATTAATTAACTCCATTAATGAGTTTGAATATTGTTTGTTTCTTGTATAAAACCAATTTGCGAAAGGATAACTACTATAATTATTGGTGATTTTACTGCTTAAAGTATGGAAAATAATCATAAGTCAATCCTAGGTTATAAGAATTATTTGATAATTCTTTTTTGTGATATTTTATTTCAAAAGAGGGTTAGGCACATTTACAGCAATCATCAGCTTTGAGAGGCCCTTGAGACATAGATCTACAAATTCACCCTGAAAGCTGTTTTGAAACTGTCCTTTATATGTGAATAATTATTATAACTATATTAGGTCTAAGTATTAGACGGTTTAGATCTATATATGGTTTATTTAAACACATGTAATAATTTAACCACGGCAACCAGGGGGGTCCCCCATGACTAGGGGAGCCCAGGGCACGTGTCCCTTGCACCCCCACTGTTTGTGCCAATAACAATACCTCATTGGATACTGTCATATTGCGTGTGCTTTGATGTTGCATCCCTTCGTATTTGGTTTGGTTTAGTGTTTTACAGCACAGCACCATTCGCAACTCGATGGTTCGCTTATAAATGCACCACACTGTTTATACAACATATTAACTTCTTCTCAAAACTTTGCTCCACGTTTTTCTTTCTCTTTGACTTATAAACTAAGACGTGCAATATATTCTTCATCTATGAATATATATATATATATATATATATATATATATATATCTATCTATATATATATATATATATATATATATATATATATATATATCTATATATATATATATATATATATATATATATATATATATATATATATATATCTGGTGCTACATCTTTTATTTCCTAATCTTCGGCACTCTACAAGAAAAATTTATAATTGTTATGCAAGCATGTACTATCCGGGCTACTAACTAATTTCACTGACCGGAAAGTTTCAGTAAATGTCAGATCGTTCGATATTAATTAATGGAAAACAGAAAACATGTCAACAGTCTCACATGTTAAAACTGTTGACGATATGATATGTATTGCGTCATATATATAGTAGCTTGCTGAAATCTGTTAGCACGTTCTTCTTACGAGAAGACTATAAGAAGAGACCAAATACAAGAAATTATATCAGATATTGAATATTGGTGATTAACATTGCAGAGGGAAGGATATTAAGTTTATCATATACTTTAGTGTGAAATATAAAAACTTATTGGCGAAATAATTGTCATATTTTTTCATTTCTATATTTTCACATGTGAAAAATATATCCTTATATTTTCACATGTGAAAATATAAGATTTCCCATCATGCCATGCGACGCTGGATTGTGTGTGCCTACAGAAGTTTTACATGCAGCAATAAAAACGAGCACTTGATGAGCTAGAACAAATAAACAGAAACTGCATTACATTTCAGACATGGAAATTAATTTTTGCTGACGAAATCTGAGTCGACGCTGTTCGCGTCTCTATGAAGTTATTTCCCCTTACTTCGTTGAAAACAATGATAAACCCGCTGTGATGCATTGATGAATCGGACTTGCTTTGTGGTCAAATATGATAAAATAGTTTCCAAAATAACAAAATATAATTTACTGCAACAGAGTAGGTTAACCCAATCATACCGATATCTTAAGTCACTGATATTTATATGACCAGCGTATGAAAGTGAGGTGAATATACAAAAAAGAGGTGGGTGGGCGGTGGAGTGTGGTGCTGAATAGTGAGTTTAATCTTCTAAGCTTCGATTCTGGAGAAACTTTGGTATATAATAAAAAGAAAATTTTCTTTTCCTGTGTTAATACCGGATATATTTCATCTTGTGGTACCAAAAACGGTATATTTTAACTCGTGGATTCGCCACTCGTTAAAATATCACGTTTTTTGTACCACACGATGAAATATATCCGGTATTAACGTAGGAAAAGAAAATATCCTCTATATATTACTTAGTGTTTGATCGATATAGTGAATTGAGTAATATATTACTTAGTGTTCGATCGATAGAGGAAAGTGTGGAATCACATTACAGTTCTCAACTTGCTGCATACATTGGTCGAAGCATTCGATTCTTTTTTGCATTTGTCATCCCAGTGACAGCATTTTGAAACATAGAATTTTAGGACAAAGTGAAAGTAGAAAGTTCTTCATGAAACAGACATTATAATCGCTGTACTCTAAGGTATTAGCTTTACTATATGGTATTGGAGTCAAGAGGATATGATGCAAATGGCAAGATACAATCGCTGGAGTCTATACAGTCTCAGCAGGGAAGCCACGTTTCTTTCTAAAAGGAAAGATGAATTCTTTCTCATATACGTATAGTTACATACCCATTTGTTTTTAAGTCAAGAATGCTAGAAATATGTTCCGAAATGTGTACTTTGAATATCATTTGTGAGAAACTAAAACGATTTAATTCTGTTTGTGTCTCTGTAGCAATGATAAACCAAATGTCTGGAGGGAGAGAGTATTTAATAAAAGGTTCACTGTTACCGCGTCGGTAAATTGTTATATTTAATCGTCATTCTTAAAGACTTCCTTGATTGTCTTAGGAAGTAATCACCCTTAAGCCAAACGAGGTATTGTAAATGGCTGGTTTCCAAGTGACACTTTAAGATTGTTCAATCGTGGACTTAAAGCATCTGGACACTAACGCGAAAGTAACTTCTCATAACATCATGACATTTATATGAAAATTTTCAAATAAATAAACAACAAAAAAAAAGAAATTTTTTTTTAAATAATTAAAAAAAAAATAACCAAAACAAAACAAACAAACAAATTTTTACAAATCCATAAATAACCCCAAAACAAAACAACAACAAACAAACAAATAAACAAACAAACAAAACAATGAAACAAAGAAAACAAAACAAATAGAAAGAAAAATACAGACTGAAACAAAAAAGGAATAAAAATATAATTGAGTTTAGAGAGTGGTCATGTACAATATCTTCTTTAATAAACTTTATTTTTGTATCTAGACAATAACCGAATAGACGTATGCAGAGGTAAAAAGGGACATATTATATTTGATCAATATCAAGTGGTATAAAAAAGTTCAATCGTATTTTCCGTAGAGGTGGGCATCATCTAATTGGTATATAGTATCTAAATGATGTCTTTATGCGGATGCCAGAAGAATAAATTGATTTATGAATTCCTTTAATCCGGAGTACAGTCTTTTAAATGCCCAAGATTAATATCCTTCAGGGCGAAGTAACTTAAATCTAGCTTGAAAATTACACAATCTTTGCTTGAAAATGATATTTACTTCAGGAAGAGATATCAATACTTGCTAAATGTTGCTAGTTTATCAAGCAACTATTTATCCTACCAGGCGCACAAATAAATTTAAATGGCGGTCTGTAGCTTTTTCTTTTCTTATCTTAAAATAAAGCAGTTACATAAAGTCCGACCTTAACTGCAACAATCTTATTCGCTTTTTAATGACTACCGTTTATTTGTTTTACCCATAAAATTGCTGCATCGGCATTCTATCAGTACACTGGTGCATGGAAAAGCATGGTTCCCATACTTCTAATGTATGCCAATAGCTGCCATTCGGATCACCACGGCTATTTACGAAACAAAGATTGAATGAGAAAGTGTTAATGCGTCTTACTGTTTTTTCATTCGCAAATTCTTGGTCAATCGAATCGTAGAAATAACCGAGATGGTCCGAGTAGATTGCAGTTTCTTTTTGCGAAGAAATTTCCGGCGAACATAATGTATGATTTTTCTGTAAATTGCTGCGTTGACATACATCCAAAGTATAATTTTTTTCTCGCAGAAATAGCTGAGGTGGTCCGAATGTGGAAAAGTGACACAAAAATACATTACCTGACTTAAGGTACAGAAGCACATTTATATAGCTTTGTTTTGAAACCTCTTCATAAATAGATCTGTATATTTTTTCCGCCTAATTTGCCTCGAGAAATTTTCATTTTGCGTCTATATTTTATAGAATTCATAGAGGTGTATAAGAGATGATCGTTTCGGCGATTGTTTATGACATTGTAAAATAAAATACCCCATTAAGTAAAAATTACGTATACGAATGACAGAGGTCACCCATTTGTTCACTATCGATACCCTATGCAGAACAAAATGATGCAAGCCTCAAAGAAAGGTGATGAAGTGTGGTATCATACGTCTTATTTGCAAGGGAAATTGATTAATCCAATCTTTCTCTAGCGCTGTGCCAACTTCATTTGAAGATGTTAAGAGAAATATACGATGGCAATGAAAGCGGTCGGTGTCATCATGCATAAATTCATATGCATGATACAATATTTGCCGAACATCTAACATTGGTGCTGTCAAAATCTCATTTCGTGAACCATACACAAATAAAAAGGTATTTTTAAAATAAACTTTTCTGGAAGAAAGTTCTAACACATTTTGGTCAACCTGGCTACTAAGTGTACTTTAAATCGTCCGCATGTTAGTTTTCTTACTCTTCAAGTGCAAATATCAAAAAATGTACTTGGCATAAAAACACCGTGTTTTAGAAAATGTCTCTTATCTCATTTTATTGCATCTGTTAGATATCTGGCCTCAGTTTACCTGGAATAAAGGCATGCCAATGTCGGCCATGATTATTTTTACCCCGTGGTGAAAAAGTGACCCCAATTCAGAATTTTGGTTGAAAAAATACAAGCCATTTCAGACAGTCCTTCAGATGATTTACCTTAACCAAACTGCACTCACTCTCATTGTTGACATCAACTCGTCAAATGCTTGTTCAAGTTGGGCAAGATCAATACTATAATGGCGGAATGTCACGTGCTACTAATATGGCCTAGTCCATGAAAGCCGAAATGGATGGGTCTTTGGAGTCAGAAATATCATTACTTATATGACAGGCGGTATGATTAACATAAGCACAAAAAATGGTTCTCTTGTCTCAAATGTGCTATCTAATTTATATTTAGAGTATTGTATGGTCTTGTCTCATATGTGTTTCTAATTGATGTTTTGAGTAATGTATTATGGCTGAAGTAAATACTGACATGTATTTCATTTTTAATTGTTAACATCGTCATCCACAATTTAATTTATATGATAATAGAATTGACCAGCAAACTACTGTTGATTTAAACTTTCTGCGTGGGAGTATTTACGATTAATGCAGGCAATGAAAAACAAAAAGAACCTCGTGGGGAATTCATAACGTATTCGAGTCTCCCTACATCTTGGGAGTTTTGACAGAATTGACATAAATAAATAAATTTGGTTTCAAGTTGTACATTGAGAATGAAATTAAATTCTACAACGTGCTGAAAATGAATCAATAACAACTTTCTCCACATCATAATTTCCCCAAGCCAGATAATTTGCGTCGATTTTCAGATTTGTGCATTACCCTGATAATATTTTGAATGGAACCTGGCTATTTTAGGACGAAAGGTGACGAAAATAAATATTTCAATTGCAAGAGATAAAAATATTATCTTCGTCATGTAGATCAGTAGGTATACATGGAGGTATTGTATTTAAGTGGATACGTTACAAGAAGAAATATATTATTTATAATTCTAGTGCCTACAAAACTCTGCAAAAATAATCTCACAGGAATTGATCAATATTTTGAAATAAATCATTCGATCAGACATTACTATAAGAACAACTTGTATGTTTCCAAGACAAATCAGTTAAATTAGTGAATCATTTTATTTACTAGCGATGACTAAAAAATCAGGGTTTTATGACAATTATACATTTCTCGTTGTTTTATTTTCAGAAAATAACATTTTAATGGAAATGTCGTGAAAGATAGAATGACTACTATTCACATTTATTTCCACTCTGGTGATAAATTAAAAGACGGAAGCACAAATAGAGATGGAGAATATCAAGGTTTCTCCACTGTCTGGTCAAGACACTTTGCTTATAATTCATTTTCAAAATGAAATTTCTGTCCCCTGAATTATCTTTATGATTTTAGGTATCCTAAAGCAAACTAATTGTGATCTAGTCACACTTTGTAATATAGTTTAACCTTTGACCTAGAGATTCTGCGCAGTATATTTTAACAATTTCAGTCACACGTGATAGAACGGATAATTATGCAAATTTTGTCTATTTTAACTTTCCTAATAGAGACTGAAAAAAAATCAAGACAGCATTTACCGAGCTCTTGCTCAGTTGGTAAATTATATTTCATGCGAAATCAAAGCCGAGGAGGTTTTTGTTTTATGCATTTTGAGTTTCATCACCTATCAGTCTTATATCCTGAAAAGGAGACTAATAAAGATAGAAAATCTCATCAGACAATTGGTACGGTACTATCTTAAAGAATCGATGCATTTTCTTAAATCTAGCAACAACCATCTAAGGATAAGTTAACTTGAAGTAAGTAATAAAACTGACTTATGCTATCTTTCAACTATTTTGGATAAAAAATGCATTACTTTAAGGACAGTTTGAAGCTTTCAGTGCACATGATAAGAGCGATTGCCGCCAACTCTATTGACTAAATAGATTGTCTTATCCGCGGCGTTACCATCACCATGTTCTTTTTACAAAACAATGCTAAATTTTGATAGCAAACATGAAAGTTTTCTTCATTTATTATTTTCGTTCGAAATAAATAATAACACAATAGAAACGTTGTGCAGGTAAAAAAGGATATATATATATATATATATATATATATATATATATATATATATATATATATATATATATATTCTACATGGTATTGAATAGAATTCACACTTACAGGCAATTTCTTTCAGTTGTCTTGGTAATTATCATTTTTCCTTTGTCGTAATTAATGGTACACCAGAACCTGACTTTCATTTAAAACACAGAGCGAGCTCTTGATAAGGTAGCTTTTTTACACACACACACACACACACACACACACACACACACACACACACACACACACACACACAGAGATTGACAAGAACTTCTCAGTCTATTTCAAAGTTTCTACACAAGTCATTAAAATTTGCATGTTAAAAATATATGGCATTCTGGGGTTGAATCAGAGGTTTCCTGTCTTTAGTGAAACTCAGTCTAACATGGTGGTAAAATATATTGTAAAATTCCAACAATAAAATCAGACCTTAATCACAGCCTACTGGTTTCCTTGACTGGAAACGAACATATCTAGCAAGTAGAGAATAAAAACATGTTTGATCCAATACTAGCTTAGTTTTAATTCTATTAGAAGGATAACTGTGAAAACGTTGTGTTTTAATATTGCCTCCTATCACTAGGTACTTTTATTTATCACATATCGTAACATTTCACTGAAATTATGCAGACAAGGAGCATTTTGTTGTTGGTGGTGCTTGATTAGGTACAGCATTTAAAAAAAACACTATTAACTATATCTTGCTAAGATAATGGGAGCTAAGTGCTTCCCTAAGGACAAACCGAACAAGTCCGGGTCTGCTGTCAGGGCGGGTATCGAAATCATGACCCTTGGATTACAAGTCCGACGCTCTACCAACTGAGCTACAACGGCTCTCTCAGCATTTGTAGAAAGTAAATCGCTTATTTTAGTTCGGGCCAAACGATTTTTATAATAACGCTGTTTTTGCATCTTAAAGGAACACGAAATACTGGAACATCTTAGAATTGTAATTTTTGTGTAGAAGTCAAGAATAGTAAAGACATTGGATATTATTATTATTATTGCATAAATATTTAGTTTCTGAGACATATTTATTTCTTTAAATATTACAATGAGTGGCGCATGTGCGAGTATACAAGAGTATGCCTGTAAGCTTTCTCATTGAAACTAGATTGAGGGGCTTGACTACATGTTTTGCTGATATTTTGTACTTGGTTTTAAAGTTTAAAAAATGAATTTTGCAAAAGAATGGTTCTTTGGAATAATAATAAGATATTTGAATGACCCGTTTAACACAATAATACCTTTGGGAGAACATTTTTATTTTGTTGCAATGGCATGAAACCGGGAAATCACGTCATCTGGAAAAAAAAAAACAACTTAATAAAAGCTAGAAATCCCCTGTAAAGAAAGGATAAGGATTTGAAATAGGGAGACCTTTTTTGCCACTGATATGAGTGACTTGTTGCCAGAAACAAAACGTCTTCCCATATTTAGTTACTATTCACATAGATAAAGGGATTCAGTATTGTATTGCAATGTACGACGGATATCGTTTGACTTGCACAGTGTATGATTTACATACATATATCGTTTGACTTTCAAAATGATAGATAGATATCGTTTGACTTGCAAAATGATGGACACACACACATCGTTTGACTTGCACAAAATGATAGATAGACATCGTTTGACTTGCAAAATGGTATACGCACATACATCGTTTCACTTGCACAAAATGATAAATAGATAGACATCGTTTGACTTGCAAACGATAAAGAGACAGACAAAACTGTATTTACTTTCTTTACCCCAACTGGACAGTACGGATAGAAACTCGGTCCATAAGTAGAAGATAGTACAATACATGAATATGGTTACGGTGATATATATTCAAAGTATAACAAATCTTGGAAAAATAAAACCCATAACTGTATCAAAAGAGTGAAAATCATGCAAAAGCAATTCTTTTATTCACACAGACACATACACAAACACAATTTACCCACCCCGAGTACACGCACACATTGTTCTATCGAAGAGTATTTGGGAGAAAAATTCATCTGAGAACCACAAATTCAGATATATTCATTTTGTAATAATAATAATAATAATAATAACAATAACAATGACAGAAATATTAATGTTAATAACAATCATCATCTTCATTGTTGTCGTCATCGTCATCTTAATCAAATATGACTTGTTTAAATATAGAATATTATTTCTCAGTTCATAAGCATTAAACTTGTGTATAATTGTAATAATATAATATTTTTTGAATTTACAAGTTCAATAAATGTAAACATGTTTGGTCTTTTTCAACAATACCTATCTATATATTTAATCCTTAAATCTTTGTATAAGTGACACTCTAAAGCCAAATGATACTCATCTTCCAGTGTATTTGTAGAGTCTTTCTTCTGTTGGTTTGTACGGTCTTATCCACCTACCACCCTTAATTTCCAGTCTATGAGATGATACCCATAATAGTCCTATAGTAATTATACATTTTGGAAGGTGTACATTGTCAAGATACCATGTAGGCTAAAATAAAGCATTATTTAGGTAAAAAGAAACTTTCAATGACCGTACCATGCCGCAGTTTCAGTCTTAAGAGCAAGGAATGATACTACGATCTCATTCTAAGTACGTACTAAGGACACAGTTGAATTTTTTATTTTCTCCAGTCTTATGACGTAAAATTTGACATTTATTATAGTAGTATAATATATTGAAAAAATACTAAAGATGTAAATCATTTATATTTCTTCTCTTCTCCTATACCCTTTATTTTTAATTCGTATTGTATCTTGTGACCTTGCTTATTATATGAATATGAATGTAAATTGTGCGCATGAGGGTATTTATATGCATTTCCTGTTGGCCGATCCCGTAACAAATAAATAAATGTAGCTTTGATGAGGTCGATATCATGATCGGGATATGTTCATAAATTTTGATAACTCCAAGTAGAATCCCGAGTAAAATCCCTTAAACGCACACTATTAGTATTCTTTGGGGGAAAATAACTGTAATTTAGATTGAAATCGAGATTATCATAGGTTTGATCTTGAATTTAATCAACTATGAGCAATCAATAGAACTGCCTTGCTGCATAACCATTTCTTTACCAGAATTAATGGACTCCACCTCCTAAAACGAAGTATGAAGTCGCCGTTGAATCGATATAAATGTATGAGATAGATAAAATATAAATAATGGCATTACTGGATATAGTTTCTTTGCTTTAGGTTCAGAAGTCAGCATATTGTTTCATGGTAACTAATTGACAACACAAGCAGAAATGTGGTCAATATGTACATGAAAAAACATACAAATGCACACAATGCACACACTTAGAGAGAGAAAGAGAGAGAGAGAGAACGAATACTACTAGGCAGCGAGAGAAATATGATATAAGCCGCAATGCATTATATGCATACTTTCTCAATTTCTAATAGTTGACGAATCATCAAATTTCAACAGTTGTAAGAGTTTATACAATACTGGGTTTCTGCCAGTAGTTGGGATCAAAAATACATTTTTGTACGACTAGCACGTAATGGAAAGATTTCGAAAAAATGTATTCATCTTCAAAGTAATTTTTTTCACACTTTCTATTTTTATGCCTATCATTTCTAACATATCTTCCAGTTTTCATGTATATATGGGATGAGATTTTTCATGTCGTACGAATTATTACTGGTCTTCATGCTTATAAATTGTGCATGCAAGACCAAAGTTTAATAACAACTAATCACATTTAAGACCAAGGTTTAATAACAACTATTCACATTTAAGACCAAGGTTTAATAACAACTATTCACATTTAAGACCAAGGCTTAATAACAACTAATCACATTTAAGACCAAGGTTTAATAACAACTATTCACATTTAAGACCAAGGTTTAGCAACAACTATTAACATTAAGACCCAGGTTTGATAACAACTATTCAGATTTAAGACCAAGGTTTAATAACAACTATTCACAGTTAAGACCAAGATTTAATAAGAACTATCCACATTTCAGACCAAGGTTTAAAAACAACTATTCAAAGAGCGTGAGTTACCAAAAACCAGTAATTTGAATGCCCATTTGTGTTTTACAAATCAGCTTTGTGTCCATTATTCTAGAAATGATAACCCATAGGCGTGAAAGCGGTAAATATTTCGCAAGTAGATAGTTTGCAGGATTATTTTGTTCTCGATTAAAACAACGTTAAGCTAAATTGCTTAATGAGTGACTGCGTGTTTTTAATTTGCTCAAAATAATAAATGGAGGATGATTGGAGATATTAGATACACGAATAGATGATGAGTAATAGAATCAAAGGCATATTGTTATGAAATATAATCGATTACAACAGTTTTTATACATCTCCTCTACTGTGTAAAGATATCACTGTTTTAAGAAATCTATTTAAAATAGAAACTAGGAAGGTTGGAGGCCGTCATATCTGACTTCGGAAGATGATAGGATTTCTCTGAAATAAAAACATCGGTTTGATCAATGTTCTCTGAACCACAAATAATGAAAACGGAATAATATTTCATTAAGGCAGAATCACAAAAAATGATGGATTGGATTTTTTATATGGCAAATTTCCAAAGCCAAAAAAAAGTGAAATTAATTTTCATGTTAAAAAAAGACTAATCCACCTGAGTCCTTTGTATCGCTTTATGTGGAGACTAGAATAAATATCGCTTCTTTGAACTTCGCATTCAATTTAAAATATTTACAGAGTTAATGGAGTATCATAATTCACCATAACGGCTTTAGGCTATCAAATTCAATAAAGGAATAAAGAGTACAATTTTCCAACAGAAGATGCCCATAACCTGATGATATAACTTAAATACACACACACACACACACACAAACTTTTAAATGTAAATTTATGGGTAAGTTTATTTATACAAGATGAAAAATTTGAAACAAACAGACAAAAAAAAAAAAAACCGGTATTCGTATCATAATTTCTTTCAGTAATATGAGAAACAGAATACAAATCATTGTGTTTGATGACGTATACTCTAATGAAGACCTGTTATCTAATGATAATAGACTGCCCATACTGCGAGATGTCACACAGATCACGCAAAAAAAAAACATGAATTCGATAATTTATTTAGTCTTGGATTAGCAAACACATGAATTCGATAATTTCTTTAGTCTTAGATTAGCAATCTTGTGCAGATCACCTGGTTTTACTTAGTAAAAATACGTTAAGCATCTTGTTATAAAACAGTTTTTTTTTTAAGATAGTAAAAATCAGGCAAACAACATA
This sequence comes from Margaritifera margaritifera, assembly GCA_029931535.1. Taxonomy (NCBI): domain Eukaryota; kingdom Metazoa; phylum Mollusca; class Bivalvia; order Unionida; family Margaritiferidae; genus Margaritifera; species Margaritifera margaritifera. The sequence goes on along the minus strand of JAQPZY010001401.1, from coordinate 1,671,629 downwards.
GACCCTGATCTGCCATCGCATAATGCGCCGGCCGATCATGATCTATGTTGCTTGTTCTCCTGATTAGTCCTTACAAACTGCATAGACCCAGATCTGTCGGCGCAGTTTGCATTTGGTATCGACTTATACGCAAGTACATACGGTACATGTATTTGTTTGAAAGGCAGGGCAATATGTTTTACGAAGGGTTTGATAGGCAGGGCAATTTTTTTTTTTTTTTAGAAAGGTTTGATAGGCAGGGCAATATGTTTTTTTTTTTAAAACGGTTTGATAGGCAGTGCAATATGTTTTTTTTTTAGAAAGGTTTGATAGGCAGGGCAATATGTTTTTTTTTTAGAAAGGTTTGATAGGCAGGGCAATATGTTTTTTTTTAGAAAGGTTTGATAGGCAGGGCAATATGTTTTTTTTTTAGAAAGGTTTGATAGGCAGGGCAATATGTTTTTTTTTTAGAAAGGTTTGATAGGCAGGGCAATATGTTTTTTTTTTAGAAAGGTTTGATAGGCAGGGCAATATGTTTTTTTTTAGAAAGGTTTGATAGGCAGGGCAATATGTTTTTCTTTTTTAGAAAGGTTTGATAGGCAGGGCAATAAGTTTTTTTATAGAAAGGTTTGATAGGCAGGACAATATGTTTTTTTTTAGAAAGGTTTGATAGGCAGGGCAATATGTTTTTTTTTTTAGAAAGGTTTGATAGGCAGGGCAATATGTTTTTTTTTAGAAAGGTTTGATAGGCAGGGCAATAAGTTTTTTTTTATAGAAAGGTTTGATAGGCAGGGCAATTTTTTTTTTTAGAAAGGTTTGATAGGCAGGGCAATATGTTTTTTTTTTTAAAAAGGTTTGATAGGCAGGGCAATATGTTTTTTTTAAAAAAAGGTTTGATAGGCAGGGCAATATGTTTTTTTTTTTTTAGAAAGGTTTTATAGGCATTGCAATTTGTTTCACCAAAGGTTTGATAGGCATGGCAATAAGTTTTACCAAAGGTTTGATAGGCAGGGCAATAAGTTTTACCAAAGGTTTGATAAGCAGGGCAATATGTTTCACCAAAGGTTTGATAGGCAGGGCAATATGTTTTACCAAAGGTTTGATAGGCCGGCAATAAGTTTTACCAAAGGTTTGATAGGCAGGGCAATAAGTTTTACCAAAGGTTTGATAGGCAGGGCAATATGTTTCACCAAAGGTTTGATAGGCAGGGCAATAAGTTTTACCAAAGGTTTGATAGGCCGGCAATATGTTTTACCAAAGGTTTGATAGGCAGGGCAATAAGTTTTACCAAAGGTTTGATAGGCCGGCAATAAGTTTTACCAAAGGTTTGATAGGCCGGCAATATGTTTCACCAAAGGTTTGATAGGCAGGGCAATAAGTTTTACCAAAGGTTTGATAGGCCGGCAATAAGTTTTACCAAAGGTTTGATAGGCCGGCAATATGTTTCACCAAAGGTTTGATAGGCAGGGCAATATGTTTTACCAAAGGTTTGATAGGCCGGCAATATGTTTTACCAAAGGTTTGATAGGCCGGCAATATGTTTCACCAAAGGTTTAATAGGCAGGGCAATAAGTTTTACCAAAGGTTTGATAGGCCGGCAATATGTTTTACCAAAGGTTTGATAGGCAGGGCAATAAGTTTTATCAAAGGTTTGATAGGCCGGCAATAAGTTTTACCAAAGGTTTGATAGGCCGGCAATATGTTTCACCAAAGGTTTGATAGGCAGGGCAATAAGTTTTACCAAAGGTTTGATAGGCCGGCAATATGTTTCACCAAAGGTTTGATAGGCAGGGCAATATGTTTCACCAAAGGTTTGATAGGCAGGGCAATATGTTTTACCAAAGGTTTGATAGGCCGGCAATAAGTTTTACCAAAGGTTTGATAGGCAGGGCAATATGTTTCACCAAAGGTTTGATAGGCAGGGCAATATGTTTCACCAAAGGTTTGATAGGCAGGGCAATATGTTTCACCAAAGGTTTGATAGGCAGGGCAATATGTTTCACCAAAGGTTTGATAGGCAGGGCAATATGTTTCACCAAAGGTTTGATAGGCAGGGCAATAAGTTTTACCAAAGGTTTGATAGGCCGGCAATAAGTTTTACCAAAGGTTTGATAGGCCGGCAATAAGTTTTGCCAAAGGTTTGATAGGCCGGCAATAAGTTTTACCAAAGGTTTTTATAGGAATTATAGTAGGGATAACAAGTGTAAATTTTACACTGATGAACAAAATAATTTCTTGGAAAAAAGCTTATTCAAGAATATTTGCAGTACTTAGATACTGTTACACGGTGTAGCCTCGTCTTCTGGTCTCTCATTTGTGTAGTAAAGGTATCTGGAAAACGTATTGCATGACAAAACTGTCATCTGACATAAATTTAGATTTAAATCAGATACATTTTGTAATTAGAAATTTTGTTTTGAGTGTAACTCGGTCTTATGGTATACCTTTTATCTTTTGAAATTCCCTGCGTGAAATAAGACCGGAAGTAAAATAGAGCATTATGTATTTGATCAATATTAAGAAAGATAATAGATTCAACCCGATTATTATAAGATACATCCATCAATTAGGCTTTCATCACAGATGTTAATTTTTCGTAAACAAAATGAATATAAATTTCCAGGTAAATGATTCTGGATAAAATTGAGTAAAATCTCTTCAATATACAAGATCAGTATTTTATCACAAATTTTATTAAGACTTAGCTAAAGATTTACATTAACTTCAGCAAAATCAATAAATACTGGTTTGAACATCTAGTTAAGCATACAACGATTACTTATTCTAACCCATGCGACAGAGAAATCTAGCTGATTTTTTGCTAACCTTGCTTTTCCTTACTTTTCTTATTTCGGTCAGGTAGTCTCAGCCCGGTTGTCTGGGTCATGGTGTCCACGCGCTAATAACAGCACTTGTAGGAACTACTGTTTCAAAAGTTGCAAGTTATCCTTATAGACCACTTTTTCCAAAGTTTGAAGTTTGCCTTATCAACAAAACTAATTATTTGTTGTTATTTTCATATGACATCCATTGATTAATTGTGATAATACTGCAATACTATCAAATGCTTTGTGTTGTTATTTTTTCTCGCGTAGAACTTGTGTACTACGGCCTGACCGGACTCCAATCGGAGCATCCTCGGTCTTTTCTGTCAGACGAGAATTCTCCGACTTAACAGAAATGGCCGAGCGCTGTTCCGATCGACCGGTCATTCCACTGAGTTCATCAACATATTCGTATTAATGTGCTGTATTTACAAAATGATAGCACGTGACTCACGACGCTCGTGTTGCAATACAAACAACATGTACAGATTATAAAAAAAAACTGTTTGGGTAAGAGTGGCAGATATAGTATGATTTTACTGATATAATTATTTAGATTTTGATAAAATATTTTAAGACCAAATGACCTACAGATGAAGTCGAGGAAATAATAGAACTTCATGAATACTGTATGCTAAACTATGCTGCAAACTGAAGGACTATTTTAATTTGAAAGGAAGAAATTGGGTGAGAAAAATAATCTATACTGGGTTTTGCACCGAGACAAGGAAATTCCAGCTGAGGGGTTACATTATTTGTATCCCAGTTCTGCAGAACCTCGCGGGATACAAAATATTGTAACCCATTGACTAGGGTTTTCTTGTCTAAGTGCAAACCCCAACAAAGATTCTATGAGTCATCTTCACTACTTAAAAGGATATCATTCAACATCGCTTTGTAAATTGACGCTGATGTTGGAGGCGTGTCTCAATCAGCCAATGAAATTGTCCATGTACACGTGAAACATGATGTCATATTGTCATATTGTCATCATAATGACGTAATTCAATACCTCATCTTCTTCATCAATCAAATCACTTTTCCAAATTTTGGGGGTAGCCTAGATCTGGCGTTGCAAGGAAAAACTGAGTTTTTAAATCAGATCCTTGTTTGTTGATTTCACGGAGCCACGTGAGAGGTCGGGCTGAATATAATGCGTCGTCTTGCAGATTGAGCACGTCATTGACATCTTGACATCATCGATTTTATAACGACCTAACTAACACAACGTCAACGGACTAAATAAAAACTAAAATTATCTAACAATAACCCTTTAGTACATTTGGTTTTTCTCTGTTGTTGATAAAGGTGTGAATTTACATGCTTGTTGTTATAACCTTTTACACTGTATCATCGTCAACGCACACAACGCTGTCCAGTGCCCGAAATTTTATAGCGCCTGGTTATCTTCACCTCCTTTTTTCCACAGGTCCGGGTTTGAGTCTCATTAATTATTGTTAAGCTTTGACACGGGCAATTTGATCAAGGCTATCAACCTACCTGAGTTACTAAAATAAAAGTTAGTTCGAAGATTTCGAGGGCTCATATATATCCTACTTGTTTATTAAGAATTTGTTTGGTCTCAATCTTCTAATACATTTAAGACATGCAGGAGGCGAGTAATTTTCTCAACAAAAAATATTTATTCCTGTGTAAATCGTATGTATTTTTTGAAATAAACATTTGTTAAGATTAATTTGTCCCAGTGGAACAAAAAGCTAATTTTTTGTAAGACGGATTATATAATGTAGTATTATGAAATATCTCTTTTACGACGAAAATCAATTTAAATACTGTAGTTAGATAACAATGTTTAGTGAAATGTATAATGGAAATACAAAGGTTATGATCTTAATGTTCAACTACATCTGATGATAGGATTTTGTTTTGAAAGTTATTCAATATTAACGCAGCACTATCTGATCTTGTAAACCCATCGTGACTATCCATTGGGTGTTGGAATGAAATTAGATTTCGCATTAAAATAATAGGCTGCGGTCCATTTCCCTTTTTACTTGTTTGGATATAATAGGGCAAAAAGAATGACTATCGCGTCTTTCAAATATACCATTTTCCTTTGAAACAGGGTGTCGATATTTACAGGGTAAGCTGAACAATCTCATACTTTGAACTACAAAGAGAATGTTTCTAGCTGGAACAATGATAAAAAAGGCCAGAGCAACATTTTCTCTTTATAAATAAAGTTCACGATGATTAATATAACAAAGGCCTGAAGAGAAGTTTTGAATAGTTAGCACTAAATTAAATGTCGGAACATTTATAAAAACAAAAAAGAACCTTTGTGACAAAATTCACTGCAACGCAGGGGACTAGTTTCTTTCTGTGTCTCGGTTGCCACTCACTCTGCGCCATATCCGTTAAGTAAATGCCTCTGCTATCTGGCGATTTACTACCAAAGCTTGGATATTATCCCTACACCGACCAGCTCTGCAGACACTTACTTATGTTAAGAGTCTAACAAAATAATTCCAAACACTTGGTCCCTTTACGTTTTTTGTTGTGATGACTTACTAAAGTCAATCTAATATATGTCTTTACTGTATTTTGATATAAGCAAAATTCTTCGTAAAAATGTAATAGCATTTGTTTTTGCAAAAAGTAAAATTACCCATGCTCATTGGAGCACTGCCGTTGTCAAATTTTAATGTTTCGGATGTGCGTAGTTTTTGCACGTTGTCAAGCTATTAAATTTCGGAGATCAGTAAATGTTGCATGTAGTCCACAACCCCTGAATGCCCAAATCGATGTGATCAGTTTTAAAAAAAAAAAACAACACCGGAACTTATGAAGTTTGGATTGCCACAATGAGAGATGCGACGTAATAAATTTTAATTGTCAATCCTGGTGCACTGCGTTCAAATAAAAATTAAATGCATGAAGGTCCTAAAAATAGATTATTATTATTATTATTATTATTATTATTATTATTAAAGTCTGACAACACGTGATAAACTTAAAGGAATCTAAGTTCTTTTTCAAAGATGTCTCTGGTCAAATAGCACTAATTTTAACTACATCTAGACATACTCGTATAAAATATTTATATATACATGAAATCAAATGGTAATATCAAACAAGTTTTCCTTTTTATTTAAATCTATATTATTCCTATTGTTACCTGTAAATAATGAGACTGATAAATTCATTTAATAAAAACCTGACATATATTAAAAATTTGACTGAATGTGAAAAATGCCTATGTCTAAATATTACACTTAAATGCCTCTAACTAAAGACCTACCCTTCCCTTCGACGTTTATCTCAGTATAATATAAACCGTCATTTTACATGAATTCTTCATTTGTTTTTCGAAAATCATGATCAGATGGTTGGTGAGAGTTAAAAGTTCTTCATTACTGCGACTTCAATTTATTAATATTTTCATTTTATTTTTGATGGTTGAATGAATAAAGAGTTTAAAAATAAAAAATAATTTAGATTCATATACTCGCGTTAGGGAGATGAAAAATACACGGCCGTTTTAACGAGAGACAAACAAATGGCTCGCACCAGGGGTCTAAATTAAACATAAAAAGTATCGACATCAAAATAGGATTCATTAATAAATATAAACGGTCCAATCGTAAAACCCTAAACTCATTAAATCGCATCTCTTCTTGGCATATTAGCTTTCATTTAGCTTGGAATTGACATTTACTTCAGCCGGAACAATCAATAATGGCTTCAAACGGCTTGTACGGCTAGTTAGTCATACAACGATCGCTCATTAATACCGAGTTATTCTCCCAGACACTATTTTGCTGATGAGATGAAATATGCGTATTGACGAGGTGATGAGGTGATGCATAACCAAAGTGACGAAAGAAAGCGAGGCAAATTCACTAACTCTTGTACATTGTTTGCATCAGAAACCGTTTGGCATTGGTAAGAAGAAAGAGGCCTGTTTGCGCTGGTCTTAAGCTCTATGAACCTTTGAAGTAGTTACTTTTTTGTTCAGTTTTTCTTAATCCTACGCAAACCATATGCACTGTTTGATTGGTGTCAGCAGCCACCAAGATGCAATGAAATGTTCGTTATTTGACTTAATACATGAAGTTTGCCCCAGGTTTGAAATTTGGTCAAAATTGCACAAATAGTGCTTCTGGAGTAGTCTATTGAATTTTTCATAATCACAGATATGGTTCTTATATTTGATAAAAATAAACATCTTGTTTGCAGATTGGAAAAGTATCTATGTCTGAATGTTCCTTGTGAAACTAGCTTCGGTAGTTGTTGAGATGTCATTGAAATTTTCTGATTTAGTTTAGTGATAGCGGATCATCATAATTCATGCGCCATTTAAAGAATTAAATATCAGGATTTACTTTATGAAATATAGTCAAAATGTCCCTAAAACATATAGAAAGAGTCTTAGAAAGTTTTCTTGCATAGAAGCTGCTGCCCTGTAAGAAGGTGGCTCGGTATATTTCATGCCAGCTAAACAGTCTTGAACGCCAAGATGATATACGTTAAATATGCTGGAAACAATCTCAGGTTGTTTATGAGAGAAAAAATTTATCCATATTTTGAACAAATGATTAAAACTATTCTCTATACATTTTGACCAAATCAGGTCCAGCGGTTGATCTAAAAGAGGTCGTGAAACGTTCCTCCCTCGTTTCAACAACGACGAACTTATCTTTTTTTGTCAGCTTAAAAAGGTTTGATGCAAAGACTTCCAATTTAATATTTGAACTATTTTTAATATGGCTGTTTGATGATATTGATTCTTTCAAACTTTATTTTGAGAAATTAATGAACTTTTACTATTAAACGGCAACCTTTGCTAAAACAAAAATGGATTTGATATGAGAAAGCTTTCTGCAAAATTTGGCCGATATTGATAGCATGTTTTCTAAAAGTCGTTAGAGTGGCAAGACGGACATATACATATGTCGGATTAGGGTCATGTTTTTCTAAAAGTCGTTAGAGTGGCAAGACGGACATATACATAAGTCGGATTAGGGGCATGTTTTTTAAAAGTATTCCAGCGACAAGACGGACATATACATATGCCGAAATACGTCTATGTTTTTGTATAAGTCGTTACAGCATCAAGACGGACAGATACATATGCTGGATTACGTGTATGGTTTTCTAAAAGTCGTTACAGCGACAAGACGAACATATACATATGCCGAAATTCGTGTACGTTTTTCTATAAGTCTTTACAACAATAAGACGGACAGATACATATGCCGAAATTCGTGTACGTTTTTCTATAAGTCTTTACAACAATAAGACGGACAGATACCTATCCCGGATTACGTGTACGTTTTTCTATAAGTCTTTACAACAGTAAGACGGACAGATACATATGCTGGATTACGTGTACGTTTTTCTATAAGTCTTTACAACAATAAGACGGACAGATACATATGCCGAAATTCGTGTACGTCTTTCTATAAGTCTTTACAACAATAAGTCGGACAGATATATATGCCGGATTACGTGTAGGTTTTTCTATAAGTCTTTACAACAATAAGTCGGACAGATACATATGCCGGATTACGTGTATGTTTTTCTACAAGTCTTTACAACAATAAGACCGACAGATACATATGCCGGATTACGTGTATGTTTTTCTACAAGTCTTTTCTTTACAACAATAAGTCGGACAGATACATATGCCGGATTACGTGTATGTTTTTCTATAAGTCTTTTCTTTACAACAATAAGACGGACAGATACATATGCCGGATTAGGTGTATGTTTTTCTATAAGTCGTTACAGCAACAAGACGGACAGATACATGTTTAGAACAATTTATGCTATCTAAGTTATGTAATTCTGTAACTATTCTACAAAACCGCGTGCTTTAGGTAAGGGACCAAAGAATTTCTCAAGGAAAACCTAACACTTCTCCATACATCAGTCTTTTTACTCCAATATATTTGTAAGCTACGCAAACATTCTAGTGTAATTACTATTCTGTTTACGAGTACATTTTTTTCTAAAGCTGGGTAGCGGGAGGGGCAGTAATATTATAATACCTTATTTTTTTGTTCTTGTATTTTCGCTTCTTCTTTTCTTGCCCCATTGGTTTGCTTTCAAACTACGTCACATTAGATATTTTCACACACACACACACACACACACACACACACACACACTTCATGCATAATCAACTTCCTTAGATAGGCGAAACAAAAGCACACTAAAAAAATGTCTACTCAGTGGAACATATTCGGAGTCATCCCGAACATAGCATAGTCAAATCCTTTCAATTGTGTTCTGGATTTTCAATTTTTATAAATATATGGTAAACTCTATACTTCTAATGAAGTTCTAAAAGTGATTCATTTATTTGGATATTTACAATCATGTTTCATGATGCCTAGATACAATGCCTTCAGATTGTCACTTTGTCAGAAGAACTAAAGAAACAACATCTCGAGCATATCTCATTAAATACATAAAACCATTTATGTCATATAACTGCAGATTGATACGAGTCGCTTTGTTTAGGAAACAATGTAATCATAGCTGTGACAGCCAAAAAGAGCTCAAAACAGTACATATTTTTATGATGGTTTAGTAATGGCCAAGCCATACTGATCATCTTGTATTTTCTTGTACTGAATATCATACTGAGAATGAGGAACACATTCCCCTCAAAACTGTGTGCCACTGGCAAGAAATGTCTGAACATGACAGAGCTCTTGGAACTAAATCCAATATTTAAGCTTTTGAAGAATCTGCTGTCTGAAAATATGAAATATTCATTTTGTTGCTAATTTTCTCCTTTCCCACTCGTTTATCAGTTTCAGATATGCAGATTACTGCCAATTATATGTTGTATTACAGCATTCAAAGCTATTAGACTATCCTTGATGAATTGAAAGGCACGCACCTATCTTGCATGAGTTATCATTAACCGATCATTCCATTTGAATAATATCTGATCTCTTAACATGATTAATGAACATTTTAAGGCAGGTTATTTTTGCTGTTAGTGATGCTTTGAAATTTCCAACATTTGTGGGTAGATTATTCATCTTATGTGCTCATGAATCATTAATTTCAAAGGAAGACATATATTGGTATAGCAATCATGGAATAAAAACACTATATTTCACTTTTAAACATTAATAAAATATCAGCTGGCTCTTTGATCATTGGCAAAAATAGAGAAACTGGAGTATTATATCCATTAGATGTTGTCTAGTGTCACATAGATTTAAAGGATGAATATCAAATCTACTGAAAACAGAGAGGCAGCGAAATAATACCAAAAAGATATTCTGATCAGTTTATATTGGACAAAGTAAGTCATATTTTTTTAAATGTGGTTGATTCTCGTTTTATAAAACAATATGGGACTGAACTCGAGTTAAGTAACTCATCCGGGTCCTTTCACAAATCATACAAAATAATTTAAAGATGACATTCATCTTATCGCACAAAAATTGATAATATCTGAAAACTTGGTCAAAATTACATATCTGAAAAACGTTATCTTTCAAAGCAAAACACCTACTCCCCCCCCCCCACCACAAAAAACTCAGCCAGCAATACAACAACAATAATAAGGTTAATCCAGAATTAATAAATGCGTGTGTGTGTATGTGTGTGTGTGTGTGTGTGTGAGAGAGAGAGAGAGAGAGAGATAGGAAAGAAGATTCACTGGTTACAGCTGCTGTTGGTCAATTTAGTTTATTTGATAATTTTGTAATTAGAATACAATTGTAAGTACTAAACACATGAAGTTTTGTGGATATATTTCTAAACATTTAGAACTATTGCAGAGTTTGTTTTGTTCCTTAGTGTTGACGTCGCCTTTCAAAAATGAATCTAATGTTACATAAGCAATGAACTAAACACTTAATGAATGAGCTTCGATCTTTGAGTTTTAAAAAAGGGGCAATAGAAAACAATAGTGTACAATATCTACTTTATCATAACCACAGAAAGTGAACTAAGTGCACTCTGTAAAGGTCGTATTTGAGAGGGCTACATGCATATCTAAGTTTAGTGTGTAGGACATTAAAGTAGCTGGATTAAAAAAGACTTGTTTTATTGTGGGTGTTTCTAAAGAGAGATTGGAAGCATTTTGAGTATCAGCAAAGAGAGAGAGAGAGAGAGAGAGAGAGAGAGAGAGAGAGAGAGAGAGAGAGAGAGAGATCGTTGATGAGGAAGAAAAAAACGTATATAAACTCTGAAGCCTGGTTGGGATTGGTGTAAAGCTTTGCCAGATATATCTGATGCCATTGCATTCAATGATTTGAGATTACCTCTAATGACTCATCTTTCACGCCAGAAACATATTTTCTACGCAAGGACAATCTCTTTCCCGCCAGGAACATAATATCGGATTAAATATATTGAAGATAAAGACATTGATATTCCCTTCAAGGTTGTACATATGGGTACAGCGATGCTGAAGAATGGCATATCTTTTGAATCGGTTTTTTGAACAAAGCGTCATCATTCAACTATTTTAAAATAAAAATAAAAACGAGAATTAAATGATTTTTTCGGACATTTGAGTCTTCAATAATACCAAGCGTGTTAATTTCTTACCCCCATCTTGCATATTACAAGACATCCTTATTTGTTTTAATTTTGAAGTTGAATATCAAAACTAGCCAATCTAGAGAATGCCAATACGTTTGTACTTTCTACATGTCGATTAACTTTATTCCTCGCTCATCCTTTTGTTATGTTTTCAGTGCGTGGCTGACGGCTACATGTGCCTCAAGACGGACCAATGCTGCGGTAAGAAGAGCATATGTGTCGTCAAGAAAGAACAGAATCAGGAGACTGCAGTCAGTAAGTAAAGTTTCCACCATATACTAATTATACACGCAATTCAATCAATTAAATTGTAACTGTATCGCAAGTTAAAAACCATAAATAAAGAAGGCAATAACAACAAAACAAGAACAACAACCACTTCCATTATCTTCAAAATAATAATAATAATAATAATAATAATAATGTTATTATTATAATTAGTAGTAGTAGTTTTATCACAATAGCAGCGAGGGATTGAAAACGTTGAATATAGAAGTATGTCACAAATATTTCTCAATCGTATAATATAGAGCACATTCAGATGAAAAGTCGATCAAAAAGCACATATATTACAGGTACAAAAAAGAAATAAGAGATGTAATTAAAATGAAAGTCATGCTGAATCAAAGTGACGTTTCTCTCTTCATTCGCAATCATCAGATAGGTTTAAACATGGACAGAGACGAAATATCTGATTAAACCTAAGAACTATGACTATATCGTTTTGGAGCTTTCCAGCAGGCAATATTGACATTCTTAACAAAGCAATGAATAGTTTGGAAGAAGAAGAGATAGAGAGACAAGGCTGAAACCTGAGTTTGTCGGTAGTAGGTCATTCGCCAAAAGGGCTGGAAAGGGGATAAAAGATCATCCACCCAAAGGGGTTGGTAAAGGGATTCAATTATATAAAAGGAAAGATTATGTGGTGTGTAAATAAAACCGAAGAGATCGTATTGAGATGAAAGGAGAGTTGGTGAGGAGCAATGACAGCGAGTTAAGTAGACACTTTGTGATGTACATCGAGGCAAGAAAATCCTACTGGAAGGGACACATTTTTCCTCTTTTGCAGTTCTACATCACAGAAGACAGATAATATAACCCCAACACTGGGCTTCCTTTGTCTCAATATCAATCCCAATATTTATTGGTTTTCATCTATTCGGTCTTCAATGATGACTTATAAAGATTATATATATATATGTAGATATATATATATATATATATATATATATATATATATATATATATATATATATATATATATATATATATATACCATTACATTCATGATTCGCCTTAACTGCGAACATGGAGGTCGTCTTTAAGATTTTAAAAGTAAAACAATGCGTTCTGCAATATTTGAATATTATTCAACTGACACAGTAGACAAAGGTAACAACTGAAACAATTAGACCAATTCAAGAAAAGTAAGGATTGCAAATCTGTGAGATTTCTGTATTATATGGGTGAGAATATCACTTGACAGAAGGCGGGAAAAACAAAAGTAAAATATTGAGGTAATAGGTCAATGACGCGATTGAAGATTCTGGGACAATTTGAATATCAGAAGAAGATGAAATACTGATGACTAGATAACATCTAGCTCCTTGCAAAAGATGAAAAGACGATTGAGAAGGTAAAGCGACATATTCTGATTTATAAAGAGAGAGAGAGAGAGATAAACATAGAAATAGCTGTGCTTGATAAAACGGAGAAAGAAATCTAAAAGAGGAAAAAGTGAAGAAGAATTATATGCCTCGAACCCCGTAGGTGTCTGTTGATGGCGTAGCAAGGCAAGTTGAAAAGAGAAGGAGGAAAGGAAGTGATGAAGCTCTGACGGAAGAAGATAGATACAGGAGGTTGGCCGTGACTAATGAGAGAGAAGGGGGAACTATGGAAGTGCACTTTGCCTACCATATTGAAAAAGGTAAAAGGAACGAGGTATCGCGAGAAGAAACCAATATAAGATAGCCCTCCTCCAACCCACCCACCCACCCACACATAGACACAAAACAAAAAGAATAGAAAGAGGCATGAAGTGGAGTCATTTAGAGTCTTTGAAGGCAATTTTTAAATAGCGGCCTCTAGTTGGTAGGATAAAGACGAGACAGATGTTAAACAATATATAGATTCAAGAAGTACCTTTATGGTTGTCTGTGGAGGCTATAAGAAAGGAAACTATTCAAGGTGTATTTTAGAAAGAACTTTAGAACGGAAGAACAACTACACTCGGAAGTAAGGACAAGCGGAAAAAAAAACAAAACAGAGAACATAAAAAGAACAATAGATCATTGCGTTGAACACAGTATCAGTGAAAAAAGGGGAATCCTTTTATCTTCTATGGCAAAATATTGACACGAAATCTACATAATTTATGTTAATTCTCTGACCCAATTATCTCTTTATATGATTTACATCGAAACTTTCTCGGCATCGCATTAAATTAATCGATGAGTAATGATCAACAAATGGATAAATTTGTCTATCTATCTATCCGTCAAGCTGATCGACTGTCTGCCAATATATATATACATCTTGTATTTAAGGATAGACATATAGACAATCAGATAAATAGATATATTGAAATCTGACTTACCTTATATAAGTATAGATATATTGAAATCAGACTTATCTTATAGAAGTATAGATATATTGAAATCAGACTTACCTTATAGAAGTATAGATATATTGAAATCAGACTTACCTTATAGAAGTATAGATATATTGAAATCAGACTTATCTTATAGAAGTATAGATACATTGAAATCAGACTTACCTTATAGATATATTGAAATCAGACTTACCTTATAGAAGTATAGATATATTGAAATCAGACTTACCTTTATAGAAGTATAGATATATTGAAATCGGACTTATCTTATAGAAGTATAGATATATTGAAATCAGACTTACCTTATAGAAGTATAGACATACTGAAATCAGACTTACCTTATAGAAGTATAGATATATTGAAATCAGACTTACCTTTATAGAAGTATAGATATATTGAAATCAGACTTATCTTATAGAAGTATAGATATATTGAAATCAGACTTACCTTATAGATATATTGAAATCAGACTTACCTTATAGAAGTATAGATATATTGAAATCAGACTTACCTTTATAGAAGTATAGATATATTGAAATCAGACTTACCTTATAGAAGTATAGATATATTGAAATCAGACTTACCTTATAGAAGTATAGATATACTGAAATCGGACTTATCTTATAGAAGTATAGATATATTGAAATCAGACTTATCTTATAGAAGTATAGATATATTGAAATCAGACTTACCTTATAGAAGTATAGATATACTGAAATCGGACTTATCTTATAGAAGTATAGATATATTGAAATCAGACTTATCTTATAGAAGTATAGATATATTGAAATCAGACTTACCTTATAGAAGTATAGATATACTGAAATCGGACTTATCTTATAGAAGTATAGATATATTGAAATCAGACTTATCTTATACAAGTATAGATATATTGAAATCAGACTTACCTTATAGAAGTATAGATATACTGAAATCGGACATATCTTATAGAAGTATAGATATACTGAAATCGGACTTATCTTATAGAAGTATAGATATATTGAAATCAGACTTACCTTATAGAAGTATAGATATATTGAAATCAGACTTACCTTTATAGAAGTATAGATATATTGAAATCAGACTTACCTTTATAGAAGTATAGATATATTGAAATCAGACTTACCTTTATAGAAGTATAGATATACTGAAATCGGACTTACCTTATAGAAGTATAGATATATTGAAATCGGACTTATCTTATAGAAGTATAGATATATTGAAATCAGACTTACCTTTATAGAAGTAAAGATATACTGAAATCAGACTTACCTTATAGAAGTATAGATATATTGAAATCAGACTTACCTATATAGAAGTATAGATATACTGAAATCAGACTTACCTTTATAGAAGTATAGATATATTGAAATCGGACTTATCTTATAGAAGTATAGATATATTAAAATCGGACTTACCTTATAGAAGTATAGATATATTGAAATCGGACTTATCTTATAGAAGTATAGATATATTGAAATCAGACTTACCTTTATAGAAGTATAGATATATTGAAATCAGACTTATCTTTATAGAAGTATAGATATATTGAAATCAGACTTACCTTTATAGAAGTATAGATATACTGAAATCAGACTTACCTTATAGAAGTATAGATATACTGAAATCGGACTTATCTTATAGAAGTATAGATATACTGAAATCAGACTTACCTTATAGAAGTATAGATATACTGAAATCGGACTTATCTTATAGAAGTATAGATATATTGAAATCAGACTTACCTTATAGAAGTATAGATATATTGAAATCAGACTTACCTTTATAGAAGTATAGATATATTGAAATCAGACTTACCTTTATAGAAGTATAGATATATTGAAATCAGACTTACCTTTATAGAAGTATAGATATATTGAAATCAGACTTACCTTTATAGAAGTATAGATATATTGAAATCAGACTTACCTTACAGATATATTGAAATCAGACTTACCTTATAGAAGTATAGATATATTGAAATCTTACTTACCTTTATAGAAGTATAGATATATTGAAATCAGACTTACCTTTATAGAAGTATAGATATATTGAAATCAGACTTACCTTTATGGAAGTATAGATATATTGAAATCAGACCTACCTTTATAGAAGTATAGATATATTGAAATCAGACTTACCTTTATGGAAGTATAGATATATTGAAATCAGACTTACCTTATAGAAGTATAGATATATTGAAATCAGACTTACCTATTAGGAGTATAGATATTTCTATTTCAGGTAATTCGCTAGGAATCTGCATGAATATTTACAAGTACCCAAAAGGAGTTGTTGGTCAAAAAGAGGAAGGTAAGGGCAAGTTATGCAAATGTTTGCCGCACGTCATGGCTATACAAATATAGTGACGAATTAATCAAGAACACATCAGCAGCGGAAATGGACTAGAAAAGTATATTGATTTTCATCAATGACATATGGTCAAGTCATCACATTTCGCAAAGATTTACTAAAATGTATGTTATAAAATAACATGAGATGCAATTCCTAATATTAGGCATGATTGCTGACTATACACTGACGCCTATATTTTCAAATCCTCTGATATATCTAGAGTATACAAACCACAAAGAATCTATTTGTAGTTGGCGTATTATTCTTTGGTTTATGTAAGTTCGTTTTGTTTAGGAACTCTTGCATTTTTGTCATTCCTGTATTCCTCTTTATATTGTCATATATCTTAATCCTACATTTTCTTTGTGTTTCTGGCCGTATTGTAACGAAAACCAAACTACTTCGAAATACATGCAGATAATATTAGAATTTGAACACCTAATGTCAAAGGGCTCGGATATACAAAAGAAACGTATGATGCTTTTTGCAAGAAACAAAAAAAAAAAAAAGGAAATAGGCACTTTCTGAAGCTTATTTTAGTGGTGCCAGTAAAAACAGCTTAGAGGGTAGGGGTATTATTTTATTCAAACTTTCGATTAATATTTTAAAGTGAGGTTGAAATTAGAATAGTCAGAATACTAAACACGGTAGTAACATTTATAAATGTCCATGGTCCGAATAATTTATTCTGTAAGATCGAAGAACATGTACAATACAAATATGTCAGATAAATTATTGATCGCCGGTGATTTTAATATAATTCTTAATCCAGTAATTTATAAGCAAAGGGAACAACTGAATTCAAAGTCAAATAGTATACCTCCAGTTTTCTGAAGCTTTGACTATATGTTTATTCACTGACTGGTTCGTGACAATATGTTTCCACTTCACCCGTGACATATTTCGTTATATCTACTAAAAAAGGTAGATATACGCTATATCTTATTATATATTGAAATTGTTGGCGAGTAGTAAGTTCTTATTAACACCGTTATTTTGAGTATTAAACGATACTAAACTATATGTGTAAATATTCTAATACTATTCCTTTTTTATCTACTGTTCAAGTAATCCTGAAGCAAAGAAAAGATATGGAAACAAATTATAGGTCTAAATAAAACTTAAGTGGGAACAATTAAAAAGAAATGCTGCAACCTCTATGATTTATAATCTAGCTCAGAGATTTTATTTCTGATTTCATTTTTTTCTAAATATGTGCTTGATGTATGAATCACTGCCATTTGTCTTCAAGCACTGACATGAAATCCTTTTGCACACACACACACACACACACACACACACACACACACATATATATATATATATATATATATATATATATATATATATATATATATATATATATATATATATAATACTGTCTCCTCTATGTTCTTTTCTTCTCGTTTCTCTTCTTTCATGCGTAATGTATGACATGCCATCTGTTATTTTTCTCTATGTAATTAAATCTTTCTATTTAAACATCTGTGAAGAAAAGTAAAGTAAGATTGTCATGTTAAAAATGTGATGTAAATATTGTGTTATTCTTTTTATATACTTTTGCATTCTCTTTCTATTTATGTGCACATTGTTAATTTTTTTTTAAATTAAAAAATAACAAATATTGGTTTTTATCAATTAGACATGTTCCACTTGTTAATTATTTAGCTTTTGACCGGTGGTAAATTCACGTAAGAGAGTGCATATTTGTTAATTTTAAGGATTGATACGAAGTACCAAAGTGCAAAAATAAAGACGTGACTACATTTATGTGTTCAGATTACGTTAAATGAAGAATATTTTTTTCTTCTATTTTTTTATACCTGACATTG
Organism: Margaritifera margaritifera; assembly: GCA_029931535.1. Classification (NCBI taxonomy): domain Eukaryota; kingdom Metazoa; phylum Mollusca; class Bivalvia; order Unionida; family Margaritiferidae; genus Margaritifera; species Margaritifera margaritifera. The sequence continues at coordinate 1,653,489 of JAQPZY010001401.1, read as the reverse complement.
CAGAATATTCATGCCATTTACATTGAAACCTGAAACCAGGAAAATTGCAAATGCAAGAAAAGTACCCCAAAACACGACACTTCAACTGAGTTAATTTTAAAACTCAATATCTTCAAAATCTGATTTAATCTAAGTTTCAATTTAATTTACATGAAAGCCTTCGGTGATTGAATAGAATCATGTCAGGTCTTCGTATTTTCTGATGTTTTGTGAATTGCATGAGATTAGAGTGGCATCGACATCTCATTAGAGAATTCGCAAGGGGAACATGTGTCTAATCAACTTTCTTTGTTGAATGGCTTGTGCCCCTTAAAATTTCAATCAAGTTTTTCCTGTGTTTATCGGCTACTCTTTTTTACTATTAGTGATATGAGCTGGAATTTTATCAGAAAGATTTATAAAACAGTATATATTGATACCACTCCCAATCCCAACCCCAACAAGGCACAACTGTGGCTAAATGACTCAATTTAAAATCAAGACGGGTCTCTTCCACTTTATGTCCGCTAATGGAAGAAATGCATCAGCTTAACAAATATTTGGAAGACAAGTCTATTTAAAATTAAGACATACGATACAAAAAGTCAAACGTTGCTCTCGCTATAACCTCGTCCCTTGAATAATTGAATAGGTGTGTCATCGATCGGACTTATTGTAGGAACTAATTCCACATAGTTAAACTCGAGGCTCACGCATGAAACTTTTCCATAAATTCATACCTCCTCTCGCTTTTGTCTAGTCAATTAATATACGTCAAGCAACTATATAATAACAACTGAATGGGTTGTTGTTAAGTTCAGCAATTATTTTTATTAATGGTGCATCTAACTTCAAAACAGATACTGAAAAAGCACCCACCGGTACCAATTACAATCAAGATTAGTTGACGAGGACCTCAGCTTATAAGTTAAACTACTCATCGTAAAAGTCATTAGCTGGACTCTATGTTTGTTAACACTGCATTTACTCCGAAAACCAATATTACTCAGGGATGATGCTCAAGATAGTTTCTAACTATCATAGATGTTAATCTTAGCTCCCAAAACAACCCAGATTATACAATAGCACCAGAAGTTCTATTAAGGTGAAGTTTTCTAGTAATTAGATACAGTTCTTCTAATACATAGGTTGTGGCTTCATGAATATGACACTAACAATACTTTGCATTCCTTTGCATCGAAGCAGTTAAATGTCTTTCTCGTAAAATATGAACGCATACTAAATTAAAATATGAACGAGATTTTTACTCACCTATGCTACAGTACAAATAGTAAAGTTAGTGTGTGCGTCGGTGGGTGGGGCGTCGCTATGACCAGAAAAGTGTTTCACCTTTAATTGTTCTTATGGTGTTTTGGCGAACGTGGTTATGATGAAAATAACGTCATGTACAGAATTAAGCTGAACAACAGTCACCAAAATATTTGAGTAATAATTTAGGCCAGACCATATTTCTGGTCAGAAGTGCACCCCCACCCCCATCCAAACCCCCCCCCCCAAAAAAAAAAGCCAACAACAACAAACCCCGCTTCTATGGATCATATTAAGAACATCATACGACGTAGAAACCTTTCTGAAGAACATTTTTACAAAGTTATGTTTACGAACATATTTTAAATAAGCAGAAGTACGTCAATATTTTAAGCCGTTTTCAAAAGTGTAGCAAATACATGTATTAAGCAATTTGCTAGGAATACAGCTCTGCACAGAACGAGATGCTACATATTTAATAAAAATAGTGTTTCCTGTGATCAATTCATGAATTTTAGATTTCCGTTCCAGGAGAACGTTGTGACACCAGCTATGAGTGTGCCAGCGGATGTTGTCGTCACATCCAGCGTCATAGATATGGCAGCATGCAGCTCTGCGGCGAAGCAGGCCACTACACGTGCATTTTCAAGGAGTACAGCACCAATGACATTGATAATAATTACTAACATGTATGATCTGATCATCTCACGTCATATCAAAGCTTCAAGGTTAAAAATAAAATTTGGTCTATGTTTGAAGGTTTTCTTTAAGACTTTGTGAGGCACGTGTAGTTGACATTTTAGTGAATATTTAACGTTCATATTAATGGATATTGGACATTTTAATACAGTTTCAACATTGTAATAAAATAGATTAAGAATTCTACTTTTCAGTGCTCTTTGACTTTCAGTACCGATACTTCTATGTGAACTGTTGGAATTGCTTCATTTCTTAACGTTCTTCTTTGATGTAACACATCTCTTAAACGCTAATATTCAGTATGAGGTATGCTCGTATTAGTTTGTTTTCGACTGCTTACATTTCAATTTTATTAGATTAGTAGTGTATTCCTTCCTATATTATTTCAAAAATATGTATAGTATGATTGCACCATGCAAGAGATCATGATGACAAATATCTCCACCGATTTGAAAAGTATTTTTCTGTTGTTGTTTTTTCAACCTAGAATACTTATCTAGAACCATAAAATACCGAAGTTTCATTATCAAGTAGGAGATCAACTACAGTTTGTTTCTTGACAATTTTCGCAATTGAAATCGCTATAAACCAACTGATCTCCTTAGTCTGATCACACCAAACATTAATATAAGTCAATGTACATGTTCAGAACAAAAAGGAAAAACGCAAAACACGATCACATACACGCGCGCGCACACACATGCAAAACAAAACAAAAGAAATAAACATTGATTTCAATTGTTGATACAACACCGTGTGAAAAGTGTAACAGGAAAGCATTTAAGAATGAGACATAGGAAAAATGTGTAGTCCTCCTATTACATTATATTAACGCACATTCGTCATTCTAGCGTGGAAAGAAGTATCATGCATATATATATATATATATATATATATATATATATATATATATATATATATATATATATATATATATATATATATATATATGCTATTATGAGCAATTGAAATATCACATGCCACAGATTCATATATGCAATATTTACTAGTACACGAGCGAAAAATAAAAAATAGATTTTATACTTTGCAGCTAAAAGATATGTACCAAATCTGATTATAAAATCTTCCCAGTTGCCTACGATATACAATTATATATCTAAGATGGTGATGGAGATGTCTTTTTGATGATATATTGTAGGATTTATGAAGAATGCGACACAATGTGCTACCATAATATTTTCCAACCTATTTTCTATGCTTTCATCTATGTCTGGATGTATCTTCATATCAAATAACTGGAAAACTGTCGTTTTATGACAAATAAAGCAGAACTTATACACAGGTGGTTTATTGTTATGTGTCCAGCCGCAAAGACAGATCAAACGTTAGTCTAATCGCTTGCATTCATTCTGCTGTCATATTAGAGAAGAAGAAGAAGATGACGATTATGATAACGATGATGATGATTATTACAACGGCGACGATGTTGATTATAATGAGTTACGAATAGTTTCACATGTCAAAGGATGTACAAGTTATGGCCTTGAATGGTACGGTTGAGAAGCAACAAAATTTATGTCGTTCCAAATTGGCATATCAATGGAAGAATTATTACCATTCAACTTTCACTTAATACAAAATAATTACGAAAATGGCTAATATTACATATCTTCAATACTAGAACTGGTTTAAATCAAAGGATCTGTAGGAAGAATTGTTCTATTACGAACAACAAATAGTGGCAATACAGTGGTCCTCCTCTTACAAGGCCACCCCTTCTGCAGCAGGGAAACGGCCTACAAGATGGGAGACCTTTCTTGAGGGGGATACGTAACTAATTTAAAATATTTTAGATTTTCATTTAAAAGCCACAAGAATGTTATGAAATCAATGTTATAAAACGTATATCAATATTATTTAAAATAATTATGAATAATCATCAATCATGGTGAAAAACCATCTTGTCAATGCAATTGGGGTACAAACATCTGGATGTGACTATCGATTCAGTTTTCCCTCTGCAGTAGAATGTATATTGATGGTGTTTAATTGAATCTTTCTGACATTAAATTTCTCAGTAGGGATCAAAGGACTCCCCCTCTTTTCGTTTGGTTGAATTGCTTTCACTTTTCCTTTTAAACTGAGAATATCTGACAACATGTTGCACCTTTTGCAACAACTTATTCCTTCGTTGGCAATTTGTAGTTATTACATGAGATGCTCTGTGTTTACAAAGGAAGTGAGTTTGTCACGTGATCCACTGGTTTAAGTCTGGTACCCTTTCAAGTACATTTCTTAGTCTATTAGAGGAGAATCCAAAACGGCTAACACAACATTTTTACTTTCTGGCGACCAGATGTCACGTTGAGCTGAACAATACTGAGCTACTCAGCAGTAATTATCAAAGTGACAAAACCTAACATCTAATAACACAGCAGTAAGGATAATCGGACTTCTTACTTCTCTGTATGGATTAAAGTTACTTTATCGGCATGTTGGAACAAATGTCAATGTGTTGAATTTAGAAATCAACAAAATATTTCTGAGATTTCAATGTAAACACCATTATGTGGCCGTTCGCGAGGTCTAAATTTGACAGTTATTGCACTAATATGGCGGACGCTGGTCGTGTTAGAGGGTTGCCAATCCTTGAGGGGTACTTTTGTACACAAACTCGTCCATGCCATTGAATACTGGCCGTGTAAAGCGGGTGGCTGCTGGTCGGGGGGGGGGGGTAGTTCAAGAGGGGGACCACTGTAGCCTAGTTCTATATCTCTGCTCTTGCCACATTCCGTTGGAGGCTTTCAATAAATCAAAAGTTTGAATTTGAATTTTACTTTTTTGTCACATGCTAATCGTAGATACCTCATGAACTTTGGAATGATCATTACAAAACTATAGGCAAAACTCATTCAGATATAAGCTTTGTAGATTATACAAGGACCATGTTTTTCCAGACTGATAATAAGTTACCTTTATGATTTTTCTTTTAACTCATAGTATAATGAATTTTGAAATTTGTTGAATCGGTTTCAGTAAAAGGGATGAAAAGAATTTCATAATAATATTATATGAGCTTATGGCTTATTAATGTAGCAATATTACGGAAGAGATGTAGGGTGGGTTGGGTGGTAGGTTAAGCTCTCAATACATTCTGTACTACTATATGCGGAGAGTGACAGCGTATAGAAAAATACACTAGTGTATGACCTAAATACCCCATGACACCATGACATACTTCGTGTGTATGTATGTATGTATGTATGTATGTATGTATGTATGTATGTATGTATGTATGTATGTATGTATGTATGTATGTATGTATGTATGTATGTATGTATTGATATTGCTGAGTATAGTAATTTTCGATTTCATGCTTTTGCGACCAGATATTTGATTTGGAAAAATTACTATTAACACTCTGGCGACCGTCTTTTCAATAGGTAACCCGATGGATACTAGGAAAAATAATATTATATAAGCTTATGGCTAATTAATTTAGCAATATTACGGAAGAGATGTCGGGTGGGTTGGGTGGTAGGTTAAACTCTCAATACATTCTGTACTACTATATGCGGAGAGTGACAGTGTATAGAAAAATACACTAGTGTATGACCTAAATACCCCATGACACCATGACATACTTCATGTGTATGTATGTATGTATGTATGTATGTATGTATGTATGTATGTATGTATGTATGTATGTATGTATGTATGTATGTATGTATGTATGTATTGATATTGCTGAGTATAGTAATTTTCGATTTCATGCTTTTGCGACCAGATATTTGCATTATTTGATTTGGAAAAATTACTATTAACACTCTGGCGACCGTCTTTTCAATAGGTAACGGTTACGTATTTCGGAATATGGCCAATTTACCATTCGTAGAATTCTCCAAATGCCAAACTAAAACAAGAACATAAGTACATTGCTGCTACCAAGAGGTATAGATCTTGCACCCAACCCCAAGAAGAAGCATAGTTTAAAGGACAACCTGTAAGCATAAACAAACTCACTTCTCTTATAAAATATAATGTCGACAAATGCTGGTCTTCCAACTGATAGAAAGTTATCAATTTTTGCTTTACGAGCAGAGTCTTGTCCGTGATTGCTTCCAAATAAGTGATTGTTTCTGTTTTGCAATTAGCTGGGGAATACACTAAACCAACGTTACAACGACGTACAAATCCCAAATCAGTCTATCCATTGTATGAAATAACTGGTGTTGTACTTAATTTTTCATCTTAAAATTAAAAAATATCCATTGAATGCATTCTTACGACGACTTTCTTGATGACTTATCTATATATATGTATATATATATATATATATATATATATATATATATATATATATATATATATGTATATATATATATATATAGAGAGAGAGAGAGAGATAGAGATAGAGATAGATTACTGCTCTTCTTGACATACATAAATACATCCATGCATCCATCCATCTATCCATACGAACATACATACATACATACATACATACATACATACATACATACATACATACATACATACGTACATATCAGATGGTAACGGCATTTTGACCAAGTACAAAATACTCAAAGTCGGATATTTCTTGTTATGAACGTAAATCTTATTCTTTTTCTTACAATTGTAAAATTGAATAGTTTCAAACGGCTTATCTGACAAAACACGCACGGGATGGAAACTCTTTGTATGACAGGTCTCAGACTGTCTTGAGTGTCGATCATAATTGCTAGTTAATCATTAAACCTTGCACATTCAGACATAGATACATACCATGGCTCTCGAAACCCATGTATATGCTGGACATGTCCAATACTTACGATATTTCGACCGATTGCAAAATACTCAGGAGTACACATTCTTAGTCATGAATGTAAATCTTGCTCCTTTTTTATTTTTAACTTCACAATTGTAAAATGAATCATTTCAAACCCCTTATATGACAAAACCGGATGGTACATCTTTGTATGACAGGTGCCTGACTGCTTCGACCATCAGTCATAATTGCTCCCTAATCATGGTGTCACACTTCCAGGACCCACGGTACTAATTCAGCTTCCAAGGTAAACCCATGGAAACACCATCATATTAAAAGTGCAATAACTTTAAATTTGTAAATACTCATGATCAAATATATATCTCTCAGTATAAATCCTCCCTTGATACAAGCTTCTACGTAGAGAAAAGCATATGAGCCGCGGATTTTTATTATTTTTTTTTACACCTACATGAATCACGTGCTAATTTTAGTACTGTTCCTAAGTCAAGTCTTTAAAAGGACTGACAATTATATAAATAGAACTTTGTCTCTATTTCTTTTTTCAGTTATAAATAGGATAAGCTCTCAAAGATTCTTTAAACTGAAATTTGGCTTTTCACTATCAATCAATCATGGTTCTCCAAACCAGTATTTACTCTATATAATGTTCACCCATTGTTCCCATTTATCCATTTAATTGGTATCATGAGTCCTACAAGAAGCTGTGTATTGACGGAGGAAGTTTGTGTATTGACGGAGGAAGTTGACTCTACACATCCCTGCTGTGTGTGTCCGCTACAAAATATTGCAGTACATTCTTGCTGTGTGTGTCCGCTACAAAATATTGCAGTACATTCTTGCTGTGTGTGTCCGCTACAAAATATTGCAGTACATTCTTGCTGTGTGTGTCCGCTACAAAATATTGCAGTACATTCTTGCTGGAAATTGTTACGTTGCTTCTTGTCTAGAGCTTCTATTTTCATTCATATTAATTAAGTAAAAATAAGAGTCGAGTAGGTTATAATTAATTAAGTAAAAATAAGAGTCGAGTAGGTTATAATTAATTAAGTAAAAATAAGAGTCGAGTAGGTTATAATTAATTAAGTAAAAAAAAGAGTCGAGTAGGTTATAATTTGTTTAAATAAAGAAAGTAGAACTCTACAGAATGACTGATCATCCAACAGAGAGAGAGAGAGAGAGAGAGAGAGAGAGAGATAGAGAGAGAGAGGTCTTGGGTCATTGAAGTATTTAAAAATGATCTGTTTTATGAACCAAGCATTTAATTGAGGGTGGTGGGATTTTTTTTAACAAAAACAAAAATATGTCTTGCCGTCATATAGGCTAAAAAATTATCTTTTGTATCATTGGTATCGCATAACACTGTAGAAAAATCCCCTGGAACGTGTACACATACCATTATAAGGACTCGGGATATTTTGTAGGGTACTTGAGGCAACTTCAAGTTCAAGGTTTTCGTCTAGATCAATTTCTTCTTTTTCTCTCTCACTCAACAGATTTCCCGTATATGTGTTCTTCATGGCACAGAGAGAGAGAGAGAGAGAGAGAGAGAGAGAGAGAGAGAGAGAGAGAGAGAGAGAGAGAGAGAGAGAGAGAGAACAGTAAGAAATTAGATGACATTTTGTATAACGTTTAAAAAAAAAAGGAGATTAAAAGGGAAATATGAAAGTTGTTCTCGTTGTTTTCTTATTTTATTAATGACCAATAGTTGGAAATTCATCACTTTCTAGAGAGTATAGAAACAATACCATACTGTTTAAAACCATACTTTTATGCATATTCATATTCCACGGGCGGATCAAACTCTGATATACCAAAAGTATTGGTATATCAAATTGCTTTACACCAACATGTTATGTTTAATATATGTGGTGTATATAATTCAGAGGTAGGAAACATTTTTGATAGACATTCTGTACATCTGATTCTTTAATTTTGGCGGAGGGGAGGGGGGGGGGGGTAAAATTAAAATTTTCTTTCGAGCCAGGATATTTTTTTTTCTTTCACCTGAAGATCATGGACATAATAGTTTCTTTTCTTTACTTTTTTCTTTTGATAGCGGTGGTAGTGGTGGTTGGGTTGCTATAAATCAGAGCAAGACTATTTTTATCAAGCTATTTGAGAGCCGGAAATTTTTTCCAAAAAGTATCAGGCCACGTCCCATTCTCAGCCCCCTCCCCGAAGATTAAATGGTCGGTCCCTTAAAGGTTCAGAGAGAGAGAGAGAGAGAGAGAGAGAGAGAGAGAGAGAGAGAGAGAGAGAGAGAGAGAAGAGAGAGGGACAGAGAGACAAAGAGAAACGTTCGGTCATTTAAATATTTGAAAATGATATGTTTTTGGGACTGACCATTTAATTAACGTGGGGGGGGGGGGGGGCTGTGATTTTTTAAAAACTTTTTTAATGTCTGGCTCTCATGTACCTTCACACATTATACTTGCTCTGATTTATAGAAAAAAGAACCTATTATATCCATTATATTGCCTAAAAAATTATCTCGAGGAGAAAGAAAAACTGAAGAAAAAAAAAGAATAATTAAAAATAAAGGCAAACTTGAAATAGATATTAGCAAGTGTGGGTCACATAGTCAAGAAATTTACAGTACGACCCTCGACAGGCATTGTTGCAACTTTGTATCACTGGTATCGTGCAGCACTTTGGAAAAATCCATTGGAACGTGTACACATACCATTAAGCGGACTCGGATTATTGTAGGGTACCTGATGCAAGTTCAAGTCCAAGGTTTTTATCCAGATCAATTTCTTCTTTGTTTCTCTCTTAATCCACATATTTCCTCGTGTATGTGTACCTCATGAGAGAGAGAGAGAGAGAGAGAGAGAGAGAGAGAGAGGAATGCAGTAGGAATTTCGTTAAAATTGTGTAGCATGTTTTCTTCCTTTAAAAAATGTAGATTAAAAACGTTGCTGTGAGAAATTATGAAACCAGTTGTACTTACACTTGCATCAAGATTGAGGGCTAATATAATATTTCGCACTAAATTTTCTCTTTATTTTCATAAACCGGCACTGAAAAAGTGAGTTTTTATTTCGTGAAATGTCATGTATGGTGTAAGGGAGATAACTGAATGAAATACATAAAGTGTGGTATTTTTATTTCCTCCAATATATTATTCGTGTAATATAAATTAGTTCATGAAAACATGTATTAACATGCATGCTATTAAATTATCCAAAATAAATTATTGTTAAAGTGAGAACCTAAATTTCAGGCTTCTATATGTAGCAGAGACATTGAGAGTGATTTAATTTTGTTCTCAAAGCTGAGAAGGATGCCACATATCGGATAGTTCATATTCTCTAGAATGCTGGTATGTGGAGTGCAGCCTTCCATTAACATGCAAATATGATCCCATGCTATTCTGGATTCTTGCGATGGGACCCAAAGTTGGAAGACCAGTGTGGACTTGAATGGAAGGAATGGGCAATATGTGACTAATGTGGTTACCAAAAAGAAATGTTCGACCTTATATGAAGAAATTCCAAAAGAAACAGTTGGACAGAAATAAAAAGGTATTAATTGAAAGTCAATAGAGGATTATACATGGGCATATATAAATGTCAATGGGAAATGCTGACTTTAAGAAATCGCTCTTGTTTGATTTTGTTTGCTGTTTGTCCTGCTAATTCTAGAAAGAGAATGCAAAATAACTTGTCTTTATAAACTGCATGAAGAATTTCAAGACAAGAAAGTGTACAAAAAGTGACAATTATTGCATGACAATAAAAAGAAAGTGTGAAGGAAGAACATATCTATAATAAGTCACCTAAAATTACTCATACCAGCATATCCTATATGATACAAAATGATCTACCATTGAAGCACATTCTGTGAGCCCTATAGTGTTCTCTATCTGATTTACGCCATGCTTTTCAAGAAACAAACAGATACTGTTTATACATGATTTATCATGATATGCAGTTGAAATAGTTAATATTTGGGCAAAATGATCCACATTGGCGTTTACATAACTTATTTTGTTGCATGTATGACAATCTCTGAGCTGAATTTACTGATATAAAGCCATCAGGCCATACATCTCACTGTCCGCCGTAGCTATATTTATTAAAAGTCTCCTCCAAAGCCAACATGTCTTTTTTTCTGAAGATTTCATACATTTCATTGTTAATAGCCTGTCAATATTTGACCAAAATGTTCAGCGTCCATTTTGTTTTACTACATCAAACTAGTACACTTTATAAATGGCGCTCATCTGTTTGCTTTTCTATGAATACACTGCGAGGCTGTTGTTCCCTATAGGTATCACGGTACCAATTGTTTTTCCATAGACCTCAATGATAACGTTTGGTGAGATAAATATAATTTATATCATACTTCAGTATGCGTGTCACACACTGTCAAAGAGAGCAATGTTAGATTGTCAATTTGACAAGGACAGAACCAGGTACTCCGTTGCATTTAAGAGAGATAACTCTGCTGGAACTAAATAGAGGTAAGAGTTATCCAGTCACAACTGAGGCATTTTCAATGATGTGTATCACATTTTAAAAAAAGCATAAAAATGCAAACTATGATGTAGATATGAATTAACATAATCTTTAATGTTGCCAAGAGACTCAACTTTGTTAAGCCTGATAGAAACTACAACTCTTACATTAATGCAGCAATCACAGCTAGTTTTGTTGTTTATATCTGAATACAATGTTCCCCACACATTATACTCCGCCCCCTGGGCTTGTGCAATTGGTACCGTTATACCAGCAACTTACATCCACCGACAAGCCCCACATCCACTAGCAGACCCGTCCTTCATCATATCGGAATTAGGCAATGGCTAATGTAGAAACGCAGCGTATTTTTCAGTAGTTAAAGGGCAGATACAAATGATACATCAGTATTTTGTATTTTAATTAAGATGAATATATAAAATGTGCTTTTCTGAACTTAAGACATACATTTAAGGTTATTTGTGGAAATATATAGTATTCTAATATATTCTCATAACAACTCTAAACAGTATAGATTTAGAGAAGCAGCGATGAATACATACATCCATGTGTGTTTGTGTAGACGGTATTTTTTCAGCCAAATATTAGCAGAAGAAAAACTGGTCAAATCGATTTAGTGTATTTTTAAATTAGCAATCATATACATTGATCGTGTTGCTACACACACACACACACACACACACACACACACACACACACACACACACACAAATAATAAAAATAGTGTCTGGTATATCTTAGCCCAAGCAGGAACATGTGATGGGTTAAGCTGATCTGAATCCATGCCTGAATATTAGCTAGGCAAAAAAGTCTACAAAGACCCCTGTCTCTGTCTCTCTCTTTCAAAAGACATTATATGCAAGACAGCACTGCGCACAATCGAACGTGGCTGGTCTGTTGGAGACATATAATGATAGATACACAGATAGATAAACAAACATAGCACTACTGACAGATAAAATGTATAGCCTGTCAGAACTAGATATGTGTTTGTAAAACACGTATGCCCCCACTGCAGACTTTTGACCATAAAAGGGTCAAAGCTGTACAAGTCAAACAAGTCAACAGAATTAGCACTTGTCCTAAAAGATTGAACATTTAACCAGGTCATCTACATGTGTATACAAACATTGCATTAAATTTGATTTTACTAACTAATTTGACCAAATAAGTTTTCATAAGAAAAAATTTAAGTCTAGAATCTTGGAAAATTCATTAAAAAGGTGAAATATCTCTAGAATGGTCTAAAAGTATAATCATCTAAAGTACATATGGATGCAAATATTTCAAAAAACATTAATGTGTTCATTTTGAATAAGAAGAAAGTTTTCCTGAGAAAAAGTTTCAATATTGAAACATTCCTAGATTGTATGGAACTTTAATCAGGCCAATTACGTATGCACACGAAAATGCCTTCCAAATTTCGTTTGTCTGCAATCAGCTGTTTTGCGCAATCGTGCTAAAGAGCTTCACTGGACTCCCGTCACAACGTACAGACCAACAGACGGATTGACATGACCAAATCAAGATGCTCTAGCTATACTAGCAATTGGGGCCTGACTACAGTCACACACACACACACATGCACACACGCACACACACACACACACACACAATAAATACATAGAGCCATATATGAATAGTGATAGACAAAATCAACCGTTATCTAATATGGTTATTGGTTATAATCAAGGAAGTTTTCTTTTTCTGCTTATAAGCATACTAAATGACCCATCAAAATGAGACAACGCTCCAATCTATCTCACATGCGTATGCATTTTTTCACTTTTATTTATTTCACCATGAAATTGTACATTCTTTTAGCTTCAAGTAATTGTGGTTCAATACCAAAATTTCACAAAGTCTAGATCAATATAGTCTTGGAGATATTAGAATGTAAAGTTACTACATATTTTATACCTAAAACCAATGAAACGCACGTTCCTACCTTAGGAAGGGTAATTAGGTAGTATAGGTAATTAATGCTGACGTTTGATACATAAATATCTTACTCTTGTGTGGAGAGCAGACATGTCAAATGTATTTTACAAAGCCAGGAAAGGGAATGAAACAGTTGAAATATCAAGTAAAGGAATGATGGTTGAGAAGAAACATGAAATGAAGCTGACGAATACATTCATGAATACGTTCTTTATTTAGAAGAAATGATGAGGAAACTTAAATATTACAAACTCTTAAAGAAAGGTAAATAGTATCAACAAATATGTCAAATGCTGCTCACAACACACCGGGTATATATATATATATATATATATATATATATATATATATATATATATATATATATATAAAATTTTCTCATTGGTATATGCAAACACTGAAGCAAATACGTATAAACAACACCCAACAGTAGGCCTATCCTATTTAATATATGCATCTGTTCGATGCAAACACATACACCACACAATTCAATGTATAGCCAACATCCATCACTAGGCCCGTCCTATATTATAAAAGTACCTGCCTGATCCACACACGTAGTCTAAGAGGACGTAAAGATAATATTCATTAGTAGGCCCGTCCTACATTAAAACTTTTCTGACCCATATCCGCACTTGCACAGTCCATGTAAGACGTGAAGATAAAGTCAAACAGTAGCCCCTTCACATATTATTTATATATTTCATCATTACACACACACATGTAAGAACTTTGATAAATACGTGCAGACAACATCAAATAGTAGCACCGTCACATATACACAAGTAAAGAGACACTTGCACATCCTAAGTAAAGACAAATACAAAATTCATGAGTAGGCACGTCCAGTGTAAGTTATGTATATGTCTAATGCACACTTTCACAATCTAAAGTAACACGTATGCACAGCATCCATCATTAGGTTCTCCAATATACTATATGTATCTCACAGATACACACACTTACAGAACATTTAGAAAGAAGTAAATACAACATCCAGAAGTAGCCCCGTCCCATATGTAGAAACAAAGAACTTTGGATAAACACATTATGATACATTTATGTAACTGATACTTATACACAAACTCATTAAAGCATGATGTACTGTATCCATCAGTAAGCCCCCAGTGCCGTCATAAGGAGCAGGCGACACGGGGCGCCATTTCGCGGAGTTTGCGGAATTTATTCTGAGTGGGGGCGCCTAAGGCGACGCTCGTCCGGCGCGCCGTTTCGTCCAGCGGAAACTTGCGATGGCCCTGCAGTAAGGCTGTTCTATATAATATACCTATGTGACCGATACCCACACTTCTGAAGACTAAATAAGATATATAAACAATATTCATAAGTAAGCCCGTCCATATGAATACTACTTGTACATGACTGCTACAGGCCAAAACACCACAAATAAAGGATGCAGGCAGCATCAATCCATCAATATTTCAGACATTAATTATATATTATTTCTGACTGATACACATATGCACACATGCGACGTGTAGGCAACATCCATTAGTAGGCCCGTCTCATATTTAGAATATGTCTCATTTATAGGCTCACTTACGCAGTCTAAATAAAAAAAACATACGGACAACATTAATCGGTATGCCCGTAGTATAAAAGGGACAGACCACCGGGGTGGGGGCTTGGATAATTTTTCTTTCACCTCAAGATATATTTTTCAGCTAAGATAATGGATATACTTATTTCTTTTCTTCTACAAATCAGAGCAAAAGTATTTTCCCAAGCTAGTTGAGAGCCGGAAATTTAAACAAACAAACAAAAATAAGAGGACTCCACCCTACCCCCATGAAAATTAAATGGTCGACCCATAATACATATATATGACTGATACACACACGCCCTAAATAGAAACTTACAGCATTCATTAGTACGCCCTTATATATAATGTATGTATCTGAATAAAATACACAGTTACAAAGCCTAAATATATAAGCAAACTTTGGTTTGTTGATCGATGGAAACTGTATTAATTTGTATTCACATTTTCAGAAACTGTCCAGGAAGGGGTGCATGGGTGTGGGATTAAGCATGTTCTCTGACCGTCGGCGATAGCAATGTCAAGTACGCAAGGTTGAGTCGAGTCTGCCACTTCGAATACTCAAGTCGCAAATTTGGTACCCGTTGCAACCCTAGAAAACATTTACTCAACATCCATCAGAATGCTTTTCCTTTATGATGTATTAGCTGAGCATATTCACATTTACACACTCCAAAAGAGACGCACAGACATCAGACATAAGGCCTGCACTGTATAATACATATACAAGACTGCCACACGCACACGCCCCATTAGACATACAGACAGCATCCACCAGTAGTCCAGTTCTATTTGATTTTTTATCTGAGTTATACACCGACACACAGCCTAAATAAAAGGTATATACAACATCCATCAATAGGCCCGTTCCATATTATGTATGTATTTATGTAAAGAGCCTGCATCAAAAGATCGAGACAACATCCATCACTGGGCCCGACTTATATAATACATATATATGACTGTTACACGCACATACACACCCTAAATAAAAAATTATAGATAGCATCTATCAGTTGGCCCGTCCTATATGATGTATACGTGTATCTAACTGAAACACACACTTGCACAGACAGATAAATAACATTCATCTGTAGGTCGAACCTATGATGCATATTTCTTATAGAGACATATACAAACCATTTGAATATATGCAGGCTTCAGTAGGCTCGTCCTTTATAATTTATGTATTCGACTGGCACATATGCACAGGTCCTAAATAAAGATGGATAAATAATACACGTCAATAGGTCCATCCTTTATAATACATGTTTATAACTGACACACACGTATACATGTGATCATCTATCACTTAGAATTTCACCTGATTGTTTCTGTATGTAAACATGCTGATTGTTTATGTATATAAACATGCTTAATGGGTCATAGCTTCACGTGTTTGGATCATAAGTTATGGGCACCTGGCGATTTCAAATTCACATCTTTCTTTCCTGATTTATCCTTGATTGGAGACAAATCGAATTTGCCTGTTCATATGATACATCATGCAAAGTCATCAACAGGAAGACGACGTCCACTTTGTATTGGACATACTGGGCATAATACATAGCACAGCAACCACAAGAAACAAAAACATAATTAGTGGACAAATTAATGGATTCCAAATTAATATAAAGATAACCCTAATATATCCATTATATTTTCATTTTAAAATCTGTTAATTGTTTCTACGTAATGAATGAACTGAAAGATACAACTTACAAAGCTCTCATCTTTGTGTCATATACCTAAGAAAATATACGGTGGCATGAATCTACGTTGTAATAGGTTTTATATATTGAAAATCTTTTGAATATATCTCTCTTCTATAATTGTGAGTATTGATTTAAGAAGAACAAATGTCTGGTTGGCTTGAGTGACTAACTAAAACTATCATCGCCTTCTCCTTTGGGAAATGTTTTGCAATACTTGTGTCTGTCCTTAGCGTGATGCGTCTCATTTTCATAAATGATAACACTTGCAGGAAAACTAAATTAGACTAGAATACTATAGAAAGAGTGAGTGATAGTGTCATAATTTTACTTTATTTTCAAATATTTCTTTTTTAGTGCAAAAACATCAAATGGACATGTCCTCACAGTACGTCCGGTTTCATTATCTATTCTTGTTTCATCATATACACGTATATAGCAGTAGGAAACAATACAACTACTATTCTAGGGATGTTTCACCTAAATTGTCAGATACAATCAACAAAAACATATCTAACATAATGAATCCTGTTATGACAAGCGGCAAAAGACGTACAGCAAATGAGACAATCACTAGTTGAGCGATGTATGGCATAACACATTATACTAGCAGTCAGCAGTTTAATAAGCCTAATGGGTAGAAAGGGAGAACGGCTGAGTTTCTAATGGGTAGAAAGGGAGAACGGCTGAGTTTCTAATGGGTAGAAAGGGAGAACGGCTGAGTTTCTAATCGCATCGATTAAACGGCATCATTTCGGTTAATGTAAAACGTGTACACGTTTAGAAATTTTGATAAACGTTGCAACCTTAACTGCAAGAAATATATAATCATTGAACCGCACGCAAAGAACTTCCCAGCATCACACTGACTGCACCTGGTGACAGTAGTCACATTACCTACGGAGATCGTACTAGGCATACATGGAAATCTAATTGCTGCAAATTAACACAACTAATTTTAATGCTGAACTCTCGGGCAGACAGATTCGGAAATCCCCTAATTCTAACAGTTGTTTTCTTGGATCCTATGTACACACTTGGAAATCATCTTAAGTATATTGCATTACTGGGGTCACTACATCATTTTGTGCTATTATCTCAGTATGTCATTCTTAAAAGACGGAATGCAGACTTAAGCCAGCTTTTACGCATTTAGACATCGCCATTTGAATCAGATTGTCCATTGCGAAGCAACACTCACCTCTTCATCTTGTAGTCTATCATGCCCGAATATTGCTAGGATTGCAGGAATTATGATGGTGGTAAGGGAATGGTAGTTTTGTTTAGAAAGAGGATGTTAGGGACATTATAGAGAGGAAAGGGTTTTTTTACTTTTGATTGTAAGGTATTTTATATTATATTTTATACCCCTTCTTCTACTTTCTACACTCTGTGGTCAGTAAATGAGTGGGTGTTCGCCATTCCAAAATGGTGGCCAATTACAGATAAACTATCTATCTAAAAATAGAATAGCATTAGAACATGCACTGACTTGTTTTGGCAGCGATTTATCTAGAAACGATATCAAAATAGACATGTGGTTTTGTGGACATTATGGTTATCTATTTTATTTAGCACAGAAACGTAACGTGCATCAATGGCAAAATAACACTGTACTATATCATTGGCAGCTGAGTCTTACTCCACAACGTTGTCAAACTTGTAAATACATTCGTGTTTAATATTTGGTATTTGTATATAAAGAAGAAGGAACTAGACCGAATTCTGTCTCTTCATTTAGTGATGTTTGAGTGAGCAGGGCTTATTTTAAAACAATGTTGATTTGGAAAAAAACAGTGTTAACTGATTTTGTGAAAAAAATCTTAAATAATTTGTTGTGCTTTCTATCTCTCATTTGTACAAAAAGAGGAAGGGACTAGCCCTGATCATATCTCTTCATTATTTCATGTTTGAGTCATCTGGGCTTATTTAAAAAAAATGTTGATTTAGAAAAATGATGTTAACTGGTTTTCTGCAAAACTTTTTTTTTACTCTCTCTCTCTCTCTCTCGTTAAAAAAATATACAGTCGTTCGAATAGCCCTTTTCAGGGCTACCCAAAATCTTAAAAACAGAGATACTTCTCAATTATTACATATCTGTGTGTATTATGTTTGTACATGTCATAATGACTTGACGTAGGCAAAATTTTTCGAAGTCAAAATGTATATGTGAGCAAATGTACAACTGTTGTGTATTTCATAAGGTACATTTCACTCATCATATTAAATGAAGAATTAAGTTTTGCCTTTTTTAAAAACTGAAATATACAATGTTGCAATTTAAAAAATAAATAACTTCATACAGGTCAAATTCGTTAGTTTGAAAAATGTAGCATATAAAAACGATGGTCTCAAAAACAGTTCATAGATAACATTTCCACTCCTCGTCTTAAATCCAGGACAACAAAATGTAACGTAAGATAAGTTCAAGTAGGCTGGCAGTATTGTAACAAATATAAAAACCAAGTCTGGCTCCTACCAAATTCTGTGTGCATTCGACGACAATTTAGCAAAATAACATTGGTCTTCCCAGACCGATGATTGAGAATTTGCCTGACTTGATACTCAATATGTTTGAAATACAACTTGCTGCCAGTAACATAGGTAAATTCAGAATAGCCAAAGTTCTAAACCCTCCTATCTTGGGCTACAATACAGGCAGTCAGTGCTAAAGTTGGCAAATTTGTGACATTTGTCACCGACACTGATGAGGATTTATAAAAGATAAAACTATGAACATTTCTAACAGAGGATTTCCCCTTGTCGCTATAAACCCATAACAAGGGTAATCTAATGTTAATTTCCCTTGTCCCTACAATGACGAAAAAAAAAAAAAAAAGATGTCCTAATGTTCAATTCCCCTTGTTGCCAGAATCTGCAGACCCTTTTTAACATAGGATTCCCCATTGTCGCTTGGGTGGCCCATTATACTACTATTATGCGATATTAACATTTTTCCATAATGATGAATGGAATTTTTTCCCATTTTGGTTGTATCTGTACTTAAATATAAACCTAACAGATGGAGCAGAATAAATATTAAAAAACATAACCTATAAAATTTCTGTACATTGTCAAAGAGATAATTTTGCAGATTTCAGAGAAGTGTTGAACTATTTGGAGTTTATTTGTTTTGAAGGTTTTGCGATATCAACATGTGTCCATGATGGAGAATGGAACTGGTCCAATTTTGGTTGTATCTGAGTTTAAATATAAATCTAAAGGATGGAGTATAGTAAATATTGTATAAACTTAACTTAATAAATTTTTGTACATAGATATTAAGATACAAGTCAATTTCAAACAATTATATGAAAGATATTATAATTTTCATAAACATTACGCAGTATTTATTATGCCAATTTTAAATAAAAGTTAGTGTTATTAGTGGACTGAGAATAACATTTTGAATCCAGAAAGTTAAAATTATTTAAATTCTGTCACGGAACGCTAGATGTTTATACCTCTTTTGAAACAAGTGGATATATTCCTTTCTTTCAAAGTCACTAGTAACATAAATAATCGCATTATGTATTAGAACAGGTTGGGAAAAATAAGCTTTTTTTCAAAATCTTGTATACCAACTCAACTTGTTACTATTAGACTCAATTATAAACTGTACATGGATTCTACTCTACGGCGTTATATCAAGATTCGTGATAGACTCAGAAAAAAAAAAAAATTGATACCTTATCAGGTACAGAAAAAGAAACAAGGTAAATAATTGGTTAACGTAACTTGAACTAAACCTTCCTGTGTGCTGCCATAGTGGTGAAATTTTATCAAAAAAATCAAAGATAATTACTGCGTATGTGGAAAAAAACGCAGTTTAGTTGTATTTTCTTTTGCAATCATTTCATTTGCATAGTACACAATGTCATACTGTAACACTCACAGGGGTTCCTCTACCGAGCGAATCAAACACCTGCGGGAGGTCGGGCTAGAAGTCCCTTTTTTTCCCCTATTTCCAAGGACTTCCCGACAACATTCGTTGTCAACTGGAAGTTCTCGTAACGCGCCCAGGCTATGATAGCTACAATTTTTCTCTAATCAATCAATAAATGACAACTACAACTTCACATTTGCATGGCTTTTCCTTGTTAACATGCCGTGGCACCCAATCAGGGAACTATAAAGAAAAAAACTAAAACTGCATCAATAGAATCTTGTCTCTATTTATTTTAGGTACAGATAGGATAAGCTCTCAAAATAATTGTTCTACTAAAGTTTTTCTTTTCATTATTAACCAATTATGGACCATCAAACACGTATATACTCTATTGTATCTGAACCCATTTCTAGACTGGTTCACAGTTGTTCTTATGCTAGTCTGACCGCAGCTCAAAGTACGAAACCAATCCACGCCACTGCAAAGTCTCTTAAAAACCGTAAGTATGACGTCTGTTCCTATAAATTGGCTAATTACTCGGTCTGGGAAATATTTTCCCAACACCGACTTCCCATAATCAAATAACTAATCACAAAAATCTGACGAACCTATAAATGGATACGTAAATACAAATAGAACATACCCAAATTTATTACAGTACAAACTGAACAAAGTATTCCAGATCGGAACTATTTATGATGGCGAGTGGCCCAATTGCTTAATCAGTTCAAATTCTATCAGAGGAAACTTCCCATTTTCGGTTTCTTGGATGTTTAGAACAGTCCATAGTGTAAGCAATTCGTGGCTACGTAACTATATAACTATATAACTATATATAATAATAATAATAATAATAATAAGAAGAAGAAGAAGAAGAAGAAGATTTATATTGGATTTACTCCACCCTGGAAATACCTAAGGTCCCCAATGTATGTTAGTTTTGATAACGTAGTAAGATACTTGCCGTATCTCCATATTCAGGTAAGGTCGAAGTGGGGACCACTAGGGGACAATTGTGTCAAATCAAGGTGAGAGTGGCCACCATTTATCTATTCTGAGGAGATACATGAATGTAGTAAATACATTTGGAACGGTTACGTAGTCATTTTTTTAAAATCACCTCGTATACGCGACACGAGAACATTAAATATCAAATGTAAATTTTACTAGCGCAGCGTAACATATTCACATTCAAGCACTCCTATAGAGATAAAAGAACACTAAAATTCACAATTCATATTGGACCTTCTGGCACAGCGATATTTATGTGCATCACCATTTCAGGGATACGAGAACAGTAAAATCAAGAAAATTATATCGGGAGTTCTGGAGTAGTCATATTTCTGTGAATCACCACATCGTATAGAGATACGAGAGCAATAAACATCAAATTTAACAAATTACTAGCGCAGTATATGTTATATCAATGCAATCTTTTAAAGTATGAGAACACTAACAATTAAAATCCATATTAAGAGTTCTGGCAAAATCATATTTGTATGTGTCATCACTTCGTATAGGGAAACGAGAACAATTAAAAATTACTCGCACAGTATAATATTCACACTAGCGGACTCGTATAAGGAAACTCATACACTTACAATCAATTTTAAAAATTACCAGCGCATTATTATATTTTTCCATGAACTAACTCATATAGGGTATACAACAACACTAAGTATCAAAATGAGAAAATTACTAGCTCAGCCACACAACAGGTTATTTCGAAGATATACAGCGTGGCATTTTACAGATCATAGTAACGCAGCTGTAGACATAAAATTATCACGTAGTTGTATAATAAAATAGTGACGCAAACTAATTAAAAATATATTAAATATGTTTCTCTATATCTAATATAGTTGTTAAATAAATAAAAATACTACTGGACCAGTGACACTCGAGCTTCGACAATTTAGTTTTATAATGGTAAGAATGGCTAATTTAGTTGCCTTAACTGGCTTTACTGGATAGGTTGCACAGGGCAATATACCAATTTTGGACACAATTTTAATTGTTTCAGTTGGCATCACAGCAACATCGAACAGAATACAAACTGTAAACGAACCGAACTCTTTCATCGATAGAATTTACCATGAATTACAAAACTTTACAGACTCTTTACAGGACATTAAACGTTGCATAAATTGTGAGAAAGGTTACAGAAACGAAAGGATATTGACAAAGAAAGTGGCTAGATGTATGTTACCTAAGACTTAATATTATCCAGCAGCAATTCTTTAGTATTTATATAGTTCTAGGTAAACTCTTATATCGTCAAAGGCAGCGACAGTTTAAACAACTCATCGGAAGATAATTTACACTGGGTCTTTATCTTGTAACAGACTAGATTTTGCATGAATATACTGAATGAAATTGCTAAAACTGTGTCTAGCGATGAGTGGTAATTCATATTTACCATATTCTTTGTCTCATACATTCCTTGTAAACAAAATCTGCAACATTTTGAAGAATGTAATAGTTGTTGCTAGGTTGTACAGCATTTGCTGTTGGACTTTGACGTACCATAGACTCTTGAGCTTCGCTCAGTCCATGCTTTGCCACAGGACTTCCTCGAGCTTTGCCGTTTGGTATATATATTGTATAGCGGGTTTTGGTTTTGTCGATGATTCAAATTTGCAAATGATATAGCAGAAACTAAAAAGCAACAGAGAGTTTGATATATAAAGTGTTCCAAGAATACCATTCCACCATTTTTCATTTTTCATGTTTTAAAGCTCATCGTCTTTTATTTGCTCTTCTTTTTCATACCAACCTCGATATGTTCGAGATCCTCATATTTGTGTTTCAACTCTGTTGAATCAGGCTGTTGTAAAATGAAACATCTGTTTAAAATTCTCTATATGTCACGTAATTCATTGAACAAACTGTCTAATATTTGTATCTGCAATATTTGTATTATTACATATCAGATTAAGTATAATGTTTCCCATCATTACTGTTGCTCTGAACATACTTTATGACTCAGGGTATCAACTTTATCATGTTTATACACTATGGTAATGCAGAAGGTGTTCTTACTCTGATGTAGAATGATGTGCAAAGTTAAAATCTATTTGATTTTGTATATATATATATATATATATATATATATATATATATATATATATATATATATGTGTGTGTGTGTGTGTGTGTGTGTGTGTGTGTGTGTGTGTGTACACTCCACTCCGATTTACTGCCTTCTGGACACCGTTCCAAAGTTTAAACCTTCCGTATGGTCAGATTTTACATTGTGGACAAACAAAAATTAGGATCCACAGGATACACAGCAGCAACTTATCGTTTTGGTTAACTTAGATGATGGTAATAGCAAAAGAGCAAACCGACATTGTGAACCATTTTCCGCCATGTGTGTGCATATAACAATGTTCCCGCTCAGCAACCAGTTTGTGTGAACCATCCTACACACACATACTGCATTTTGCGCATGTCAGCTCCATTGGATACCGTGATTGCTTTCATACTATTGGACATTTTCTCCTGCGCATGACCATGATGGCAGACAACATACCGGAAGCTGCAGCAGTAGAGCAACGATCTACAGACTCTGAAGGTAAGTAACAGTTGTTATTAGTATGGATAGACTTAGCTGCAAGAGCTTCGTTTCTTATTTGAGTTTGTAAGGGTGCAATGTAAATTGAACGCTAAATAAGAAGATATAACTTACGATTCTGTCCAATTTCTTTTGCTATTCACATAAAGATAAAGCTGAACGAAAAAAGTTGAGACTATGTTCTTTCATTTCAGGACGATGGCTACTATCTTCATTTTAATCAAGGTGTCATGCTGAATATAATTTTAAATTACTTGCAGACTCAGTTGTTGCGTCTAAACATGATGTATTCTGTTTAAAATATATACAATTATTCTGTAAATTTGAAGCTTTGAAATATTATACAATGATTGACGTCTATTTTAAGGGAACTTTCCACATTTTCTCACTTTCTTACTTATGATCAAGTCTTGCATCACAATAATGTACGCTTACGTCACGCTATGCAGAATTAGCAAAATATCAATGTTCATTACATTTGTTTCTTTTCTGATGATATTACTCTGGTAATGGTCTAGGTGTTAAGTATTGCCCGTACAGTGGTGTTACTCAGAAGCTATTCAGGCTCAACATTCTTACAAATAGTATGTATCATGAAAAATATATACTTGCAAATGCTTTTGTGGTGAAATATGGGAACAACAATAAACGTCAGAACAAATGATACATACTTTAACTGTGCTGTCGAGTTCATGCAGTGACCAGATGTAAAAAAAAAAAAGGAGCTGAACCAAGCAACGTTGTTTCATAGCTTCGGCAACATTGTTTTATTACTTTGTGGCAACATGATTTGGTGAATTTCTTGGAATGTTGCTACAACGTTATTATTTAATGTCATGATATAATATTCATACAACCTCCTGAAAATGTTAAAAACCAATGAAAAGAATAAAGAAAGAAATTCTATCGGACTTCGTGTACAGGTAGACGCCTTCCATTTCCGCGTCGAAAGTGGAGTTAAGGAGTGCAGAGAATAAGATGCCAAAGACGTGGGGCTATCAAAATATACCGTGAAATGAACGGATCAGGCTGAGGAGATTCGGGGGAAGGGGAGGGGGCAGCCGATCTTTCCGAGTATATTAAGTCCTGCTCTTCTGACCGCATAAAATGCTTTCGTGATATCGACATAGACAATGCATAGTCGTTTCTGCTGCTCTCTGCATTTCTCTTGCAGTTGGCGTAGGGAGAAGAGCATATCCACTGTTGATCTGCTTGTTCTGAAGCCACACTGCGCCCCCGGAAGCACTCGGCCTGCGAGTTGATAGAGTCTCCTCAAAACGACCCTTGCAAAGACCTTCCCTGTAATGCTGATGAGTGAGATGCCGCGGTAGTTGTTGCAGTCCCGACGCTCGCCTTTATTATTGTATAGATTGATGATGCTCCATCCCTCCAACAGAGGAGAAGGAGGTCATAGAGATGTGGTAACAGGCTGAACTTTCCCCAATTGAGCACTTCGGTTGGAATTCTGTCCTTTCCGGGAGCTTTTCCTTTTGCCAAGGAATCTTTCCGCTTGTCAAGGAATCTCTGGCACGGTTGAGCTCGAGCACTGTTTTGCACATCATCGAGCTTCTCCATGAGAGCTAACTCTGGCAGTGCGTCAAGCGCTAGATGGGATATGTCCGTTTTGCCGGAGTACAGCTCGAGGTAGTGTTCCACCAGCGAGACATCGGATTGCCCCTATCGGTGATCACCTCGCAAACCAGTGCCTTCAAGGGGACAACTTTGATGATAATGGTGTCAAAGGCCTTCTTGATCCCATGATACATGGCGCGGGTGTTTCCTGCCTCTGATTCGATCTGTATTTCCTGGCATAGATCGGCCCAGTACTGATTTGCGCAGTGCCTAACTGTCTTCTGCATCGCTCTCTTCACCGACTTGAAAGCCGAAGTGTTGGCTTTAGGTTGTGTTCTATGTAGGCAGCATTCTTTGCATCTGTCACTAGCACCATTTTGTCTGCGTGGGTCTCAAACCAGTCTTTGTTTTGAGTCCTGTTTTAATCAAATGTGGTGATATCTGCCGTAGATAACTGGGCTCAGGGCGCTCTAGGTTTCTGCAGCATTCCCGTTTCGGCCTTCTTCGATATAGACTGCTCAATGGTAGGCATTTCACGTTGTCGTTCATGCTGCGTGTGTTGATGCGTGAAAAGCCTTCATGTTTGGATCCAGGCAGCTTTCGGGACTGCACTCTCACTCTGCTGCTCACAAGTGAGTGGTCGCTGTTACAGTCTGCACTGTGATAGCTCATGAACACATTAATTACATTTGTCTACTTTAGTTGGTTTTGTTCAGAAACACTTAATGAACCTCAAGAGGTGGAAGGCCATACAGCATGATGGACAAGATGACATTTAGACAAGCAGTAGGGGTACAATAATGAAATTCACTAAATTGCATACAATTTTTAGATCATATATTTGTGAAGGGCGACATGATTTCAGAACTTGTTTTGCAGAGATCATGCAGTTTATGTGCAGGTGCTTTCTCGTCGTTTGCCCGCAAACATTGTTTGTTGTTGATGACAGGAACACCAATTCAGGCACCCTACATAAGCAACGAAAATTACTTGTAAAATATAATTTTGTCCATACATAGTGGATATTTGCTTGTATCGAGTGAATAACGGATATATTTCATCGAGTGGGTGAAAATCTCGCCACTCTTGAAATTACTGAGTTGTTTAGCGACTCGATAAAATATATCCGTTATTCACTCGGAAGAAGCAAATTTTCTTTTTATTTTATACTCAAACGTATTGGTTAATAAAATGTACAACAGAATGAAGTAGCAGATTTCTTCCGGCATCCCGCACAATAATGTTAGCTGTTTACCGTGTACGTTTTGTGGAGTTTTGCGTATATTCGCACATAAAATATCAGTAGTAATATCAATGTCCTTCCTAATTCAAGGTAAAAAGGCACATAAACAGAACAATTTAAGAGAAAAAAAATAAGCACACCGTGTGATTTGAACCTAGTTCTCCTGCATGAGAGATGGCTGTACCATTAAACCAAACAAATGTCAATATGGCCGATCAAAGTTTTAAGACATAATGTTATCGATGTCTATCGACCGCAAAGAAAAAACATTTTTGGTAATTCACTCAAGTGAATTATCAAATTTATTTCTCTTAGAAAATCCAGTAAGTCACGGCCTAGCATAGAATACAATATTTTATCATGCTGTTTTGCTAACAGATTGTGCAGGCTTTACAGCCTAAAAGTATAAACATTTGTATTTAAGACGAGATAAGGAGGTTAAAAAAATAATAAACAGCATATCTTCGACTATAACATTGTTCTTTTTTTCTGTTCATTTTCTGGAATTTAATAAGATTATGTGTCATACTCTACTTCTTGGACAGCAAGTTCAATCTGAATCTTGTTTTGTCCTGCCTGGAGGTCCTGTAAATTGAAAACTATTTTTAATGCTTGAACGAAGTCATATATCTCAGCACAACTTACATACGAGGGACACTTGAAAATGTCTAAATATTTGGTTATAATTTGCTTGTTTCTTTGAACCTGTCAATACATTTAACACCGATCGATAGACAAAATAACGTTCTATAAAATGGCTTGTAGCTGCGCGTCCACGAGGGGCACACCGGATAGCTGCATATATATATATATATATATATATATATATATATATATATATATATATATATATATATATATATATATATATATATATGTGTGTGTGTGTGTGTGTGTGTGTGTGTGTGTGTGTGTGTGTGTAGTATCACGATAAATATATATGATTGCTAATTTAAAAATACACTAAATCGATTTGACCAGTTGTTCTTCTGATACTAGTTTTTTCAAGAAATACCGTCTACACAAACTCACATGGATGTATGTATTCATCACTACTTCTCTAAATCTATACCTTTTAGAGCTGTTATGTGAATATACGAGAATACTATATATTTCCATCAATAACCTTAAATGTATGTCTTAAGTTCAGAAAAGCACATTTTATATATTCATCTTAATTAAAATACTAAATACTGAAGTACCATTTGTGTCTGCCTTTAACTACTGAGAAACACGCTGCGTTTCTACACTAGCCATGAGCCAATTTCCGTCAGATGATAGACGGGTCTGCTGATATAACGGTACCAATTGCGCAAGCCCAGGGGAGCGGAGCTTAAGTTGTAGGGAACATTGTATTCAGAAATATACAACAAAGCGTGCTGTGATTGGTGCATTATGTAAGAGTTGTAGCTTCTGTTATGCTTTAAAAAAGTTGAGTCTCTTGACAACATGTGAGATTATGTTAATTCATATCTAGATCATATTTTGTCTTTGTTACAACTTTTTAAAAATGTGATACACATCACTGAAAATGCCTCTGTTGTGACTGGATAAATCTTACTCCTGTTTAGTAATCTCTCTTAAATCCAATGGAGTTCCTGGTTCTGTCCTTGTCAAATCGACAATCTAACATTGCTCTCTACGACAGTGTGTGACACGCCTGCCAAAGTAGCCGAGAAGGTGTATTTATTTCATCAAATGTTTACATTAAGGTCTATGGAAAAACAGTTGGTACCGTGATACCTATAGGGAATACCAGCCTCGCAGTGTATCCACAGTAACGTGTACATGTAGGCACCATTTATCAACTATCATAGAGTCATTTGGTAAAAACAATGGATATTGAGAAGTTTTGGTCAAATATTGACTTTTAGCTTGAACATGTATGAAATCTTCAGAAAATAACACGTTGGCTTTGGAGGGGTCTTTTGATAAATGTAGCTATGGCAGGCAGAGAGTTGTATGGCCTGGTGGTTTTATATCAGTGGAGACAGCTCAGAGATTGTTATACATGCAACAAAATAAGTTATGTAAACACAACGTGGATGATATGGGCCAAATATTAACTATTTCACCTGCATATCATAATAAACCATTTATAAACATTAACTATATGCTTCTTGAAAAGCATGCCATCAACCAGGATATAGAACACTATAATGCTCAAGGAAGGTGGTTCAATTGTTGTAGATCACTTTGTATCATACAGGATCAGCTGGTATGAGTAATTTTAGGTGACTTATTATAGACATGGTCTTCCTTCCCTTTTTCTTTTTATTGTCATGCAATAATTGTCACTTTTTGTACACTTTCTTGTCTTGAAATTCTTCATGCAATTTATAAAGATAAGTTCTGTTGCATTCCCTTTTGTAGAAGTAGCAGGAATATCATCAGACAAAGAGCAATTTCTTACGTAAGCATTTCCCCATTGACACTTGCATATGCCCATATATAATCCTCTATTGACTTTCAATTAATCCTAATTATTTCTGTCCATCTGTTCCTTTTGGAATTTCCTCATATAAGGCCAAACATTTCTGATTGGTAACCACATTAGTCACATATTGCCCATTCCTTCCATTCAAGTCCACACTGTTCTTCAAACTTTGGGTCCCATCGCAAGAATTCAGAATAGCATGGGATCTTATTGGCATGTTTACGGGATGTTGTACTCGACATACCAGCATTCTAGAAAACATAAACTATTCGATATGAGGCAACCTTCTCATCTCTGAGAACAAAATTAAATCACTCTCAAGGTCTCCACTACATATAGAAGCCTGTATTTTAAGTTCTCACTTTATCAATCATTTATATTTGGATAATTTAATTGCATGCAAGTTAATACATCTTTTCATGAGCTAATTTATATTACATGGATATATATTGGAGGAAAAAAAATACTACACTTTATGTATTTCAGTGAGTTATCTTCCTTACACCATACATGACATTTCAGAAAAAAAAAAATCACATTTTCAGTGCATTTTGTTTATGAAAATAAAGAGAAGATTTAGTGTGAAATATTATAATAGCCATCAATCTTGATGCAATTTAAGTACAACTGATTTAATAATTTCTCACAGCAAAGATTTTAAGGTTTAACAATTGATACTGTTACGACTAGGGGTAATGTAACAAAAGAAAAGATTAAAACAAGCTTTCAGGATTTAAAATACAAATATTTTATTTCCTAAAATATTAAAATATTTCAACAAACAATCAAAGTGAAAGAATTAAAATAACTTACAGTATAGATTATCCTTAAAAGTCCTAAATTGTTCTAAAGTTCACTGATCCGGAAGTTAATCCTAATATTCAGAATGAAGTAGGTTCCGAATGAAACCTTCACTGTACTGATATGTTAATAAGAATCAGTTATATCCAAGTGTTATAAATTCCAAATAGTCCTCTTGAATATGGAATATCACAAGTTCTAGAAATGTTTCCGATAATTGCACGGAGCTGAGCAATTATCAAAGTTTAAGAAACAGTACTAATTCCTAAATGTACTCTATTAATATATATCACTGAAGTAGAATATCCACACACAAAATGAACCAAATTCGTTTATGACCTCTCAGGCTGTCAAACTATGCTAGGAATGCCTAAACACAAGATTATTTCCTATTATATAGTCTCTTACTACGCAGAATCGAAATAAAACCCATACTACGTCTTATAAACAACTGGGTATTTCGAAATAATTTCCTTCTAAATTACAATCCTCTCCGAACCAATCAGAAACTCAGTTTTCTCTGTGTTGCTGTTGTATGTTGTTATTACTTTATTATAAGCTACATGTCTCTTTTAGATGTACATTTTACTGCTGTTTTGAACTCCATTGACTTGTTATACTTATTGCTTTTCCTTGGCATTTTTCTATATTTTATTCCCCAAATTTCACCCAGAATCCAAAATAAGTGTTTAGAAAGCTGTGATCTACTAAATGTGGTGACAGATTGGCTTATTGCATGAATTTTATTCACTACACAAATGAGGGAAGCTTTCTATTTGTGTTACAGAGAGGATGGGTATGCTGACATTTGTGCAAGGAATAGGGGTAGTGACCTCATGTAGCTGGAGTGAGTGTAAAGTGTTGAAAGGTTAGATAATAAGATTATTTATTTATAATAAAACTGGGTCATGTCCACCTGTCTCTGATGTTAAGTTCTTTGTCTACTAAACAAATATAAAGTCTTTCATTTCAGATGAATTCTCCATTTGAAGTAGGAGAGGTACATACTAATTAGTTCTTTGACCTTTGACCTGGTTATTACATAATATGACATAATTTGATTTATCCCATATCACCCATGTGCAGTTCAATACGTGCTGATATGAATAAAACACAATTCATTTCATTCCCCCAAAAATAGTTTGGTAGTAAAGCACAATTATGAAAACAGCAGTTGAAACAGTTCAATGACATTTCCATACACATAAATATAAGACATAGCTTGGTACCTCATAAAATTGTTTTTGACAAGCAAGACTTGGTACACTGGTTACTTGTACAGTCCCGAGCTATATCACATATTATTTGAAAAAATTAAGCTAGGCTATATGTATAACGATACCAATTGAGAAAGCCCACGGGGGCGGAACTTAGGCGTAAGGAACATTGCAGTCAGAAATAAACAACAAAACTAGCTGTGATTGGTACATTATCTAAGAGTTTTAGTTTCTGTCAGGCTTAAAAGAAGTTGAGTCTCTTGGCAACATGTGGGATTATGTTAATTCATATCTAGATCATAATTTGTATTTGTTATGATTTTTTAAAAATGTGATACACATCACTGAAAATGTCTCTGTTGTGACCAGATAACTCTTACCCTAATTTAGTTCCAGCAGAGTTATCTCTCTTAAATACAATGGAGTACTTGTTTTTTGTCCTTGTCAATTGACAATTTAATATTGCTCTCTATGACAATGTGTGACACGCCTGCCAAAGTAGCCGAGAAGGTGTATTTATTTCACCAAATGTTAACATTAAGGTCTATGGAAAACCAATTGGTACCTTGATACCTGCTAGTGGATGTGGAACTTGTCGGTGGATGCAAGCTGCTAGGTACCGTTGATCAGACCAAAAGCAGGTCATGGCTATTATACAAAGGCGGTGTGTTTGTCAGTAGTTAAAGGACAGATACAAACATTGCCTCAGTAATTAGCATTTTAATTTACATGAATATATTAAATGCACTTTTGTGAACTTAAGACATTCATTGAAGATTTTTTGGGGAAATATATAATAGTCTCATACATTCTCAGAACAACTCTAAACAGCACAGATTTAGAGAAGTAACGATGAATACATACATGGTTATATATATATATATATATATATATATATATATATATATATATATATATATATATATATATATGTGTGTGTGTGTGTGCGTGAAACCCTTAAAAACCGAAAACCCTTGGGACCAAATTTAATTTCCAGTTCTGAGAGGTTTTGAGTTTACTGAGGGTATCGCCGACGTCAAAAATGTCTTTTTATATATAAGTAGATGTGCAAGCACATCGTCATCGACACCAGCCTTCAATTTTGCGACAAAAAAGAACGAAAATATTTAACACCAAAGAACGTGAGTGTTTTTCCACGTGATTTGAGACAGGCATGTACAGAATTTAGTGTGTGTGTGTGTGTGAAATTCGGAAAGCACTTATGTGAGTAAAGAGAGAAGATGTAATTATGAGAGAACATGTGTCTGTGTGCATGTAAGAGAGTGTAAACAATTAAGATATCTGTTTGGTTTTTTAACATTAATGAAAAATTAGCTGAACAACGTACTTTCCTTCTGAATACTGTTTTGTAGGTCTCCGTCGGCAAAGTATCAAAAGCGAAGCCAAAGGCGTGGATATTCAGTGGCGGCGCGAGAGTTCGAAGCGCCCGGGGGCAATGTTCTTTAGTGGCGCCCCTACTTTGCTACATACAACAGTTTTTATGTTTTTTATGTTAGTTGCCACGCCACACCCCCTACCCGCCTCCTAAATATATATTTTGTGAAGAATTTCCAGCGATACGTTAAGGTGAAGGTTAAATACTATGAAAATGTCGGCTGCAACAAAAAAATTTAAAAAAAAAAAAAAAAAAAAAGAGCCCCTACCCACAACGACCCAACCCCCTCGCGCCGCCACTGTGGCAGTTAAACCCCGGTTACTTTTCTTGTTCTCTTTTTAAAAAAAGTTGTTATCATCATTTATGCAAAGGAATAACACGAGACACGATTAGATAAACATATTCTTTTTTAATTGGCCTATCTACAAGTGTTTCGTTATTAACAATTTACCTTAAAAGCTTGCCCTTCTTTAAAGTGCAAATACTCCAGATTAGCCTATTTCCAGCCTAATCTGTATCAGCGCGTGTCGAGGATTCTTTTTACCTTGCGTAACCTTGGTACATTTTCGCTTGATTTACTCAGCAAAAAGCTTACTACAGTAATTGTTAACCGCAAATAATCTGACCCAGCTGCCAGGAGTGTGTTTTATTTAACGTATGACCACAGGCTATTTGTGGGCCATAAATAGCAACGTTTCATAGAATTTAACATGTAAAATACATTTCCAAATTTGAAGTGAGTTTCGGTAGCGGAGGGTGTTAAGTTAAAACTCGACATGTGCCTTTACGTTGACGATGGAATCTTCACAGAGGTAGGCAAGAAATCTTTTATTGAGCATATATATGTCCATCAAGTTTCATAATTTATTTCAAAACAGCTTGTAAGTTACAGAGCAGGATAGAAACTAAAAAAATATTGACCTGGAAACTTAACCTTAAAGTTAGGACACTCCAATATAATACACGACCTTAGAGTGATGATACATACATAAGTATACCAGGTTTCATCCAGTCAAGTCGAATGGCTGTAAAGTTACTGAGCGGCAATGAAAGTATGATAGTAATTGTAAGGTACTAATCTATAATCTTGACCTTGAAGATTGGACTCTCAATGTGGTACACGATACATCTTCTAGTGATGATGATGATGCCGATGAGAATCGAACCTTATCTAGAAACTATTAAGGTTCAGCTGTGTATCATAATCATATTGTATATCATAATGTATATTATCCATAAAAAAATCGTGATTGGGAGAGAAATGTCAGCCTTATAGACTGAACAGGAGGCCATAACACGTCGATTTAAAATTAACGCGATGTAGATATTACCAGAATCAACTTCCATTTATTTAGTTTCATGAGAAGAAATTATTTGATTGGAAGCAAGATATACGAAAGACGGATGGACAGTAGGATACAGGTAATGCTGTGTACCCTATCCAAACACAATAGGTAATGCTAAACACAACAATCGTGACATTTTCCCGGTAAGATTTCAATTTGAAGTCACGTTGTGGCGCCTCCTATGACATACTTACATTCATGCACAAAAAACTAGAGATAGAGTCCATGACAAATATCCACAATTTTGTATCCCCACCCAACTCCACCCATGCCGCCACCCCAACACCAACCGCCATGTCCATTCGGGATCCGATACCTTTTTTTTTTATCATCTACCGATCTTCGTAAAACATCACCCTCAGTCAATCAGTGTCAATGGAATTCAGGTTACTTGGGCAAGTCCTCATCCCCGCCTCCCAGTGGGAGGATATCCAGGAGTAAAAACCTTCGCTATCATCTACGCATCCTCCTCAAACATCATATCAAATATTACCACTCGCCCTCAATCGATGTAGATGAAAATTGGCTTACAAGGAAAACAGTGACGGACGGACGGTCATGACCTATCACAATATATCCACGAAAGAACTGATATAAAAGCACCTAATAATTTTGAATATAAATTGTTTTTTCTTGCATTTGATATAATTATTTCCTATATCACATTTCATTTCTAATCAAACTCGTACAGGGAATGAATAAAGATCACCAAAGATGAAGCTCAATTTACAGGTATGTCTAAGTATATATACATGAATGTAGATAAGTAGGTAAGCGTGAAGCAAAGGATTATTCGTACCTCGTTTCCTATTTTGACAGCCATTAAAGATAATACACCAAATATGTTGAAAGTGTTGACCATATATGCAATAGCATTAGTAGTAGAGTGGGGGTAAATAGCCTCAAACTTTTTTGGGGGCACTATAGCCTCAAGATGGCGGGTGGGTCTCTACAGACCCAAGATGGCGGGTGGGGCCTCTACAGACTCAAAATGGTGGGTAGGTCTCTACGGGGGAGGGGTGTGGGAAATAGAATTAATCTTTCTTGATAAAGGGTGGTCCTGGTAAGGACCGTTGGATTCTTTTTTTTGCTAGAGTTTATTTAGAGGTGGGAGCACCTCCCTAGCTTTGCCCTGCATGCAGGGCAGCTCCCCCTCCATGTTTCTTCATTTTGTTTACATGGAGCTGTTAAGGCCGACGGAGGATGAGTCGCTTCTGGCTCCCAATTTTCTTCCATCATGGGGTGGGGTCTAATTGGAATTTTGTTTTCCTTCTCCTCCTCCTCCCTTTTCTCCACTTCATTAAGGAGGTGCCAGGCCACCTCTAAATGAACTCTAATCTGTCTCACAATTTCTATTGTGTTCATCTTGATAGATAAAACGGGGTAGCTTAACCGGTGAAGACGTGGTTTTTATATACTAAAAGTGCGGACGTGAAGGAAAACATCCTTTTTACCTAAAAAACAAAAAAACATTACCCACTACCCTGCGTCTTACGTCATTCGTTCTACGTCATTCTTAGCTTCGCGGAGTTTACACTCTATGAACCCTGACTCTAAAAAAGCGCGGACCTAAAAGAAACTATTTTTAATAAAAATCAAAAAACTTTCACATACCATATTATTTCTATGGTAATCGCGTACGTGAAGGAAAACATCCCTATTTTTTCCCCAAAAAACCACACACTATCTAAAATTTTTTTTTAAATAAATTTTTTATATATATATTAATCACACACCATACAAATCATATAAGGGAGAATGGGGATTTTTTGTTTGAGAGGTGGTAGACTATTATAAATAATATATATATCACACACACACTTATTATAGATATTATTATGTTTGGCAATATTGGAGAGAAGTAATCTTTTTCTAGAGATTGGGTGGCCCTAAAAAGGACCGTTGGGTTTTAAAGAAGTTTATATTTTTTAAAAAACTTCTTTTAGGTAGATGTAGCCGTGGCAGTTCCAGCAGGTCGGCCACGTTTAGCGATAGTGGGTGGTCTTACCGCTTTCAGACAGGCAGGTCTCTTTCTACTGAAAGTGAAAGCAAAATCATCGCAGTCAATCTTACATAAGACTTCACCGTCAAATTGCTTGCTGGATTGCTGCTGAAGAAGTTGTTGCTGCTGCTGTTGCTGTTGCTGCTGCTGCTGTCTTTGTTGCTGCTGCTGTTGCTGATGTAGACGTTGTTCTGCTTCCCATTCTGTTCTTTCTCTAAGTATTTCTTCTCTCAGTACTTCTTCTACTAGATCATGAGCCATTTGAATGAACGTCATGGTCTTTCTCTCTGGGTTGGTCTCCATCAAATGATTCTTCACCCTCATTATGTTCACCATAGCTTCATTCAACTTTGTAATCTTGGTGGCAGCCATCTTCTTTTTCTTTCTTCTTGGAACACTGTTGAGATCTTGACGAGTCAACGAGAATGACTACACTGGCTAGTGAACCGCCTTATATGCTTAACGCGCGGACGCGATGGAAAACATGGTAAGATTTTTTTTCAGATGATCGACAGGGAGATCATAGATAGATAGAGAGGTTTTTTAGATCGATAGAAAGAGAGAGAAAAGAACATATTCATTATTTTTTTTTTTCAAATTTCAATAAAAAACCACACAACACCTTTTTTTTCAAACAATTCACAAAAAATGATATTTATTCAACAAGAACTATGTTAACAATTAACAAGTAACTATGAAAATTTTTTTCAAACAGGAACATATTTACAAGGTTGACAACGTTGAGAAGGTAAAGTAAATGTGAAACTTTCTACATCGACATCATTTTGATGTACATTACGATGGTGAGCTAAAGACAAGAGATAACCATAACGTTCACAAAACCATCGTTGTACTTTAGCATCATTTCTAACATAGTCACTATCAAAATAAGTGAGTAAATGTTCTAAAGAATATCCAAGACTGCGTTGATGAAGATAATGAACACAATATTGTCCACACACCATTGAATCGGATCCTTGTAGTCTCACATTATTGAATCGAGTCGAGACGGCGTTTCTTCTCATAAACTCGATAATGTCTTTTTCCAAAGGAGGTAATCCATATGAATCAAAATATTCCACACAGTGTTCATTGGGAAAGTACACGGTAATCCAATGGCTTCCTGGTAGATGACTGTCGTCAGTATTGATGACATAAGCATGAACGTTTTTTGGTTTACGATGAGGTAGTTCATCTTTAGCACATACCACAGGATTCCAAGAAGAAGTATAGGAACTACGATTCAATAAGTAATGAAGTTCCCTTGTATCCATTTTTTTCTCCTTCTTCAACAACAGAAATATTGAGTCAGCAATGCACACCTGACTTTGAACTTGAATTGATCTGTCTTGTAATTCCAGGAAAATTTATCTCGGATAGGTTTTTCACTCTGTTCAATGAGTCCTTCGATCCGTTTGATCTCCTTAGGAATGAGTGGAGGAGAAGAATATTTCTGCAAGATTTTATACCACTTTGTCAACACGTCTGTTTCTGAGATGTTTGACCAGGCATCTTCCAAAAATTCATCCAATTGTTCTTCGCCTGTCAACATCAAACATTTGTCGTGTTGTATCTGACTGGGATGATCGGTTTGACATCCATAACATTGTTCTTTAATCAGTTTGTTAATGATGAATTTCAATTCCTCAGCATAACAATCCACTAACTGTTTTTCGTGTTCTGGCCATCGAGAAGGATAAAATCCAACAAACTCGGTAACCACAGTATTAGTCTCTTCTTTTTTAGGTTCTGAACGAATGACTTCGTCATCATTATCATCCTCCTTGGTGATAGTAGTTGGTGACTGGTGAATCCCTTCACAAAATCCCTCATCTATTTCCATAGTCTCTTCTCTGTTTTGCATCTTTTCTTTGTT
This sequence comes from Margaritifera margaritifera, assembly GCA_029931535.1. Classification (NCBI taxonomy): domain Eukaryota; kingdom Metazoa; phylum Mollusca; class Bivalvia; order Unionida; family Margaritiferidae; genus Margaritifera; species Margaritifera margaritifera. The sequence goes on along the minus strand of JAQPZY010001401.1, from coordinate 1,615,741 downwards.
TCTTCTTCTTCTTCTTTCTAATAGTCTACAATGACTTCTCTCAAACTGTTGATCTCTAGAGTGTTATCAAACTCTGCAAACAAGACGACGTTCACTGTCTGGGCTAGAGGTTGACCAAACTGAAGTTCCACACGAAGTGGTCCTGATTTTATAGGGTGGAAATGTCCTTCATCGCTACCTTGGTCCGGAGTGAAATCAAAGCCCCACAAGGCATACCCTCCTGCAAAATTCTCGTATGTAATACCGTGGCTACAGTCGCGGCTTAACTGTCCTGTGGCTTCAAACAGGCTCAAGTAAGATCGCAAGTAAGTTTTTGCGTTGGCGTCAAAGTCAGGTTCAAAAGGTCTGGTACACAAGGTCTTGCCATCTCGACTGACATCTAACTTGGTGACGTTAAAGTGCTGAAACTGGAACGGATTTTCATTGTAGACTCCATTGAAGGCTGCATTAGAAACCATACCAATGAATAAACGTTTAGGGAGCTGTCCTTGGAAGATGTGATCTTCGACTATGGATCGGAGTCCAGCGGCTGCAGTAAAGGTTTTCACTTCCACACGTCTAAGAGGATACTTAGCAGTGGTTCTGCTCAAGGATTGACTGATGTCGTTAGCTACTTTGGGTAAGATTTCTACACGTCGTACGTAAAGTTTGGCTTCTTGGATGATGGTTTTCCACTCGTTAGCATTAGCCATCAAATGGAAAGCGGCACTACTGCGATTCAGTCTCAGGCGTACATCAATTCCATTGAGTAAATACTTGTCTTGCAACCACATGTCCAAATGTAAACGATCCATCAATTCTAAACTTCGCCCTCTGATTTTCTTTCGACGGTCGTTAAATCCCACATTGTGGGAGTCTGCTGGAGTTATATCTCTAACAAGATGACCCTGACCATCAGCAACAGCAGCAACCCTGGCCGGTACTGACAGTTCTGTGTCGTTGAACTTTTCCGAGGTGTCAGGTTTCCAGATCACTGAAGCATCCAGATGACTGTTCTTAGCTTCTTTTCCATACGACAAGAGATTTTCCAAGTAAGCACGGTAAGGGTAAGTATCCAAACTGCTGCTGATCAGTTTGTTATTCAAGTACAAATCTACTCCACTGAACAAAGAATGAAAAAAATTATTGACGGGAGCGACTCTGGAATCATCCGCAGGAAAGGTGTTGTCCGCCGTTTTCTTTACTTGAAGTTTCAGGTACAAGTAGGTGTTATTCAGATCGATGTAATCTTCGGTTTGTCCTTTGATTTCAAATTCGATAGGAGCTGAATCCGACAATGACGATACAGGATGAAATTCTACCCATTGGGATTCTTGCATCGTCATCATGGTGGGACGCATAGAAAACAGTTCTAGTTCGGACTTGGTACATTCGCAAGAATCTCGGTGCATCATTTTCAATGGTTTAATAATCAAACACGTCTAATTCTCTACCAGTTCTTCTTCTTTTTCTATTCTTTCTGGAAGTACTACTACCGTGTGTTCTTTTATGAACTTTGAAAGGATTTCGAGCTTTTCGTCGTCGTCTCTTTCTACCTTGTCCTTGCTGCTGTGAAGTAATGCCAGAGCCTGAAGCGTGAAGCGTATTTATAGGATTTTCTCGGAGACCTAAAAGATCTTTACCAGTAGTCATCAACACATTTTTGCCTGCTCTCAAAAAGGCTTCTTTTGGATTTTGTTTGTCAATGAGGACATTTTGCAAAAATTCTTTTCCTTGTGTCAAAGCAGCATCTTTTAAGGCATGAAATCCTCGAGTGACCATCGGTTTCAAAATAGGAGCTACCGTCCGAAAAGCTGATTTTAACATATCTCCTAAACCATGTCCTCGTTGTCGAGGCACTCCTTGGTACACTGGATACATTTCTTTATTTTTTTGAGAGAGGAAAGTTATTAGAGAACTTGTTTTTTTCGAAAATGTAGTTTCACCGTGACTTTTCCTTGGTCAATGAATGGTACATCTTGTCCCAAATCTCCTTTTATACTAATCTGGACAGTGTCAAAATACGATTTACTCACTGAATAATAATGAGGGTGTACAAATTCACGGTGAATGTGAAATGTGTTTCCACCTTCTTCGTACGCACCATCATTAGTATCCACTTTGAAAGGAATGACTCTTAGTAAGGGAGCTGAGGTGTGTCCCACCACGCTGTACTCTACCACATCGGAGTACACATACATTAAATTTAATCCAATGTTCATTTCCACGGGATCGCGAAAAGCTTCTGAAGATTCGATGTTGGTGCTGACAGGTGATAGATAACTTTTATCTTCGTTATTACCACCCAAAATTTCATACAATCCAGCAGAAAATTCAATAGTCATAAATCTTCTCTCCTGATCGGGGATGCCTTTTTCTTTAGCTTCTTTGTCTGACATCATGTCACCCGATTTTTCATCTTTCAGAGAAAATTCCATGTAGAAACGGCGTGCCACATCATTGTAATTGATGTTTACTATTTTTTTGTTCTCCATTAGGGCTTTACCAAATTGACGGTTAAAGGTAGCCTCAATAGTGTCCACCAAATGTCGAGCATTAAAATAATACCCCGTAGGAATTCTCAGGGCATACACTGCATAAGCCCCTTTGGCTCCTACCCCTCCATCCCATTTTTTGAAATGTCCCCGCATGTCATTTTTATTTGTTGGGTCTATTGCCCAGATTTTAGGATCATCTTTTTCCAAGGAATCTTGTAGTTTTTTGTTCCTAACTGTCACGATGATCTGATTTGATCTTTTGTTGATGTTTGTGATTTTCGTAGGATGAATGATTTCTACCAAACCTACTTCCCAATGAGCATCGTGATCCAGTTGGAGGGCTTGAGGTAATTTGGTGGTAAAACAACATAAGCTGTTGTTGGGAAACACATCCATGGAACTGTCACTAGGTAACGTTAAATAAAATTGGTCATTCATAGTTCCAAAGTAGTGGATCTGGTGGTGTCCGAGGTATCACTCAAGTGGTGGACAGAAGAAGAAGGATGTTCAAAAGGTTCCAAAAGAGGACTGGTAGTATTTTGGTGGTGGTAACTGGACGAAGAAGAAGAAGAAGAACGCCTGGCGTTATTGTGGTGACTGTTGTCGGTCGTGGTCGTAAATTTCAAAGAGGGACTAGGTAAAAGATAACCGATGCAACTGCTCAGTAAAATAGTCCACAATTGTTTGTCTCCTTGTTGTAAACTCAAATTAGCAATGGCTGCTCCGATGACACAATACACTACAAAGATTTGGCAGAAAAAGACGATTTGATTTTTAGGCACACGTTCTCCACACCACACCCAAAGCGGTTGTTTTTGTAAATCTTGAAGAGAAGAACTTTCCGAAGGAGGAGGAGGAGTTGTCTGAGTAGCTACTGTGTTGAATGGCATGTTATGAGTTTTTTTTTACTACTTCTTTTTCTTTTTATAGTCGACGACTTGAGAAGCTGCAATCCAAGAATCAAAACTAGGAGGATATCCTTTCCAACGAACTTTGACTTCTTCTACTCGTCGTTTACCTACTTTGCGTGTTCTTTGTTCGAGAATGCTTTCGATGTCGTACAAGGTATCTTCTTTTTTAGTCACTCGTTGTAACTCAGGCAAGTAAAATGTTCCTTTGAGTACTTCACCGTTCATGTCTTCCAATTTATAGACGGGAGGATCACGTCCACGGACGGGGGTAGTGACACGAAACAATTCGGTAGTCCAGTTAGGTAAATAACCTTTGTCAAAAGTACGTTTGGTTTTTCCGATGCGAACCCAATCTCCCGTCTTTAACAACTTCAACAAAGGTGTTTTCTTTTTCTTCTTTTTTTTGATCTGCTGGGGTGAACCAAATAATTTATCAAACACAGACACTTCGTTTTCAGGGCTGACCTCTTCGGGGGTACATCCAATACTACGATGGTACGATTGATTGTACGCTTTAACCAAACGAGGTAATACGTCGATGTACTTGAGAGTATGTTGATGTGTAAAATATTTCCACATGCGTTCTTTCAAAGTTCTTTGAAAACGTTCCACGATACTGGCTTTGGTTTCAGGATTTTCGGTCGTAAAAAAATGAATGTGTCTTTGTTTCAATTCTTTTTGAAAAGCTTGGTTTAGAAATTCGGTACCTTTGTCCGTTTGCCATCGTAAAGGTTGACGTCCACTTTGTTTCAAGACCAATTTTAAGGCTCGTACCAATTCGGTACTGCTTTTAGAAGTCAAAGGCACGACCCAAGCAAATTTGGAAAACACATCAATGACACAAAACAAATATTTGTAACCACGATTGTAAGTAGCTAAATGAGAGACGTCCGCTAAATCGGCTTGCCATTGATGATCGATCCCTTCCACTTGAGTGGTACTTCTAGAAAATTTACGTCGAATGGGTTTGTGTAACGTGTACGTTGATTGTTCTTGTAACCATCGTCGTACTTCGGGTAAACGTACACTTTTCAATTGACTTTTAGCAGCTCGATATAATTTTTGAACTCCTCCGTAACCAGCAGCATGACCAGGATTGTAATAAATGTTAGCTAACAGTTTCTCCATGATTGATCAATATTTGAACCAAGTTGTTCCAATACTCTTTTCTTCGTGAGGAAACTTTTTGGATTGACGTGTCCGACGTGCTACTGGGGTAAATGAAGAGGGAGTTCGATCATCAGGGGTCATCGGTTCTGTTTTGACTTCTTTCTTCACTTCTTTCTTTTTCTTTTCTGAGGATAAAGGGGTAGACCTTTTCTTTTTTATCCAATCCGGGGTGGCTAACTTTTTTATTTTTTTAAGAGGTGGAGTTAGTAAAAACTCTTCTTCTTCTTCTTCTTCTTCTTTTTCTTCTTTTTCTTCTTTTTCTTTTTTGATAGTCACTTTAGGTTCGCTTTTCATGAGAGCCTTAAAATCTCTCAAAGTGGGTGGAGCTGTTTCGTCGACTGCTTTTTGACGAAAGAGTTGTAGACGTTGTAAAAGTTGACCGTACCGTTGGGTTTTTTCTGTTTCGGACAAATCGTTACGTTCCATCAGGGATTGTATTTCTTGTTGTAACTGAGACATTTCGTTGAGATTAGGATTGACTGGTAAATGAGGTATCCGTTGTTCGTTCCAACGATGAAATTCCATCCATCGTTTGTAAGGTACTAAAGTCAGTTTTCGTCCTTCCATTTCATTCAAAGGTACCAAAAAGGTGTGGTCATTTCAGAGTAGGGTGGTCCTTTTTATCCTTCTTTTTTTTTTTTTATCGCATGACTCCTCCTAAAAGTGGTCCAGCAATCGTTCCTAACAAAGGAGCGGCTATTTTTAACAATGGTCCTATCAACATAGGTAGAAATCCACCTCGTTGTACCAACATTTTTTTCTTTTGTTGAAGAGGTATTTTCTTTTTCACCATTTGACGAAGAACATTCCGATGTTTCCCTAATTTTTGTTTCTGTATCTTAGACAAAGGTACCGTTCCTTTTAACACGTTCAAACAACATTCACACACGGTATCGATGATTTCTTTAGGAGCTGTTTGAATGAGTTGTTTTCGCATGGGAGGTTTGGATTTGTTCAGGACAGACAAGACATCCCAATGTTTCGCCAGACGAGGGGGAAGAAGTCGTCCTTTTTTGGTGGTTTTCTTCTTTTTTTGGTGGTGGTGGTGGTGGTGGTGTGCACGTTTGGGAGCCATCTTTTTTAGTCGGTAGAAAACAAGTCTGAAGTCTTTTAGCAGGGTACCCTTCTATTTTATACTGGAACACGTCTCCACTGATTGTCTGCACGACGTACCAACTTCACGACAGGTCTCACTTGACGTTGAGGTGTTTTCAAAGGACTAAATCGACTCAATTCTTGTTTGGATAAATCTACTAAACTTTGTAAGATACCAGTTCTTTCTTGGACTTTGGTTTTAGGGGATGGTACTTTATTGCTAGCTGCTGCCATGGCTAAATCAGCTGAAGTTGACGGTCCCGACGGGGTCACTTTCGAAATAGGTTTCCATTTTTGCATTAAATTAGGAAACACGGATCTTAAGTTTGGTTTGACAGGCATCATGGTGAAAGGTGAAGAAGATGTGGACGCAAAAGGTGACCTTGTTACTAATGGGGTCTGTTGTTGTGGTAGTGTTTTTTTCTTCCTGGTTGCAGCAGTACCTCTTTTCTTCTTCTTCTTGGCACGACTTTTCTTTGGGGATTTCTTCTTTTGGGGGCTTTTCTTTTTTTTTTGGCTGACTTTCTTCTTCTTCTTCTTCTTTTTAGGTGATTTGGGTTTTTTGACTTTGGCATCATTAGGATCCCATTTCAAAAGGGAACGAATCATGACTCCTCCTAAAGAACCACTTCCACCAGGAGTTAAAATGATTTGTTTTTTAGTCCGTGAATCGATTCTAGGATCAGCCAGTTGTGACAATGCCGATTTATGTCTTTGAAAAAAACGTTGAGTTTGATGAGGGATGTGAATGATACCTTGTAGTAATTGACGTGCTGTCAAAGTAAACCATCGTAACACTTCTTTCAGACTCGCTTCTAACAAATGAGCACGGACTTGTGCATTTTTTTCACGACTGATGCCATACAAGGCACGAATCAATTTAGCCGAAGGATGCGATTGAAAGGAAGTCATCTTCTTCTCTCAAAAAGAGTGTGAGACAAAAATGACGCTGTAGGTTGTTTTTATAGTTTTTTTAAAAAATGGACTGAAGGGGACGTGTAAATGACAGGACCACCTTCTTGACCCCAAGAGTGAAAGATACTGGCACGAAATCTCAAATAGTCAGGAGTGGTCGGTTTTAAGTCAATGAGTAAATACTCGTGAGGGGTTTGAGTGGCATCGTCGTACGCATAATTCAGCCAAGGAGCTCCTAACTGTTTGGCTAACACTTGTACTTGAGATTTGTCTCTGGGACTTTTAAACAAGACCACATAATGAGCATTCAAACTAATAGTTCGATGGGCTTTACTCTGTTGAAATAAATTTTGTGTTATGTACACAATACTAGCATTACGATGGTGACCTTTTCGTGTAAACCAAAGTTTAATTTCTTCTTCGTCTTCTCCTAACATGTCATCAAAAATAACTAAATGAGTTTGACTCACGTCAGACACAATTCCATCGTCTTCGTGAGGAATACCATCCACAAACGAAATAGTTTCTCCTTGACTTTCTTTCAATAACGTGTAAGACGGTTGCCACTCTTTGTAACACCACACGATACGTTGAGGTGGACGATCAAACAAATCAGTTTTGTGTTCGATCAATCGTTTGACAAATTCGGTTTTCCCTGAACCACTCGGTCCAGCAATCAACATGTTAAATGGATGGCGCAGATACAAAGCATTCCAACTTTGACGATCTAATTTTTCGTCAATTACTTTCACCACAGAAGAGGAGGAAGAGGTAGACGAGGTAGAAGAGGAGGAGAATGATGTAGCCATGATTGAGGTAAGAAGATTTTTGAGAAGAAGACAAAAAACCCAAGGCATTTTATACGTTTTCATACACGTTTATTTTTTTGTAAAAACAAACCAACCCACAAAACAATAACATATTTTACAAATTTGCATGAAGAAGTGAATTTGTGAGAAAATATACAATTAAACCGAACACGTACACAATTAAGACTATCACTAAAACAGCTAAAGTTCTCTCTAAACAAGAAAAGGAACAACAATTGTTTTGTGTCCAAGTCATGAAAGACACCACTGTTTGTGGTAACATTCTTCTTCTACTCGTCTTTTTTGAATTCACTGACGGTAGCGGTGGTAAAGAAGGGTGGTGTTCCTCCTCAAGAGGTATTGGAACCACAGCAGTAGTGGTAGTGGTGTCAGGTACTTCTTCTTCTTCTTTTAGAGTTTCCCATGGAGGTTCCCATTTTTTTTTTTCACTTTTAGAATGTTATCAATAAGTGGTTGCCAAATCTTGGCTGAACTGGGCCACTTCTTGTAACCAATATTGGAAACCAAGGTTTCTCCAGGGTCGTACATCTTTCCAATGGAAAAGTTGTTGGTGTAACTCACTAGCAGTACACACTTCTTGAAATGTTTTATGCACATATAAAGTGTGACGAATGTCTTCTTCACATGGAAGTACGTCACTAATTTTCATCACCACTCTCAACGCTATACGTACAATTTGTCTTTCGTGGACTGATAAAATCAAGTTTTTATAGTCTTCTTCTTCTACTAAGTCCGAAGAAGAACACACGGTCATATTGTTTTTTGGTACTCAACAACAATTGAGTCCAAAACAACCACGGATCCTTCAAAAGAATCCAAGGCAAACACTTGTCCTCAAAAATAGTCCACAACGAATGTCCTGGAAAACGAAATCCAAGATAAGTAGTCACTAAGACACATACCACATAACGTCCAAAATTCAATGGATACAGTTCTTGTATCACTTGTTTATAATCCTCTAAGGTATGAACACAATCTGTGATTTCCTTCCACGGAATCCGTTTCAGAAGTGGCGTGTAGAGTTCAGGCATACCCACTCTTTTATAGTCAGGCAGTAACTGTGTCACAGAATCCGTTTCACGAGTAGTAAAGTGATTTGAGACGTGCCGCCTCCTCTTTATAGGGATCGATGGCTAAGGTTGGTATCTTGGGTGGCATGTTTTTATAGCCAGGCTCCCAAGGTTGGTACCTTTTGAGACAGTCTCCTTCAGGATAGAAGTTGTGATAGACGTTTCCCATGACCATTCTTCTATGCCCTTGAAAGAGGGTATAGCGTAAAAATCGAGAAATGACTTTGAGTTTACGTTTCACTTGTAATTTCAGAAACTCACGGTAAATCTGTTCTCGCACATTCAAAGGCATGACACTAATGTACTTGGGTAAAGTTTCCGATTTGGAAAGAAATACTTCTCTTTTGTATTCTTCACGATACTGGTGATAGTCGTTGTTCAGAATCAAATTTCTGATGCGACGAAAGTAGCCATAGCCTTGAAATCGAGGAATCACTTGAAGTTTACGTTTCACTTGTATCTGAACCAACTCATCGTAAATCCGTTTTTGCAACTTTGAAGGCAAGTCACGAATGCGATCTTGTAGAGTAGGTTTCTTGGTGACAAAATACTCACACACAAACCAAACGGAATCGGTAGGTAAAGGATATCTATAGGATCCAACACCAGTTTCAGTGATTATCCTATCTAATTTCAAAACACAAAAAGGTGATTTGTCTTCAGGAGACAGTTCTTCTAACAGTTTTTGGTATTCGTCTATGTTAGTCACATTTTTTTCCTTCACTTCCTCCCATGGAATTCTATATTCCACTGCTACATTGTAGGTAGCCCCCACCAATTTCTTAAATTGGGGATGTAGATTTTCATCAATGTCTGACCATTTGAATATCTTCTTAGCTATCATTTGTCTTATTGTATTCAAATACCATTGGTTACAACAAGTCTGTCGAAAAGGATGTAACTCTTTTTTACGTTTCAGTTGAATGTGAACAAATTCTTGGTAAATCCGTTCTCGTAACTCCAAAGGTAATCCACGAATACGATCTTCTAAAGTAGGAATATACTGAAAAATACGATCTTGTAACTCTAAAGGTAAACCACAAATAAGTTCATCTAAAGAATAAGTATTCTCCTCCATGGAATTTTTTTTACTTCTTCAACTTTGTAGGCATAACATCTGGCTCATCGTACCCGTACTCTTCTAAGGCTACTAAAGGTAAGAAGTGACAGTGCGGAGACCATCTGGCATGTTCAATGTAAGCTGAGTCGGTAGGCTCCCAATGGCGAAGTTCCACACCGCAACTAAAACATTGAACTTTATCTCCTTCTCCCGTGTATTTAAATCCAGATCTAGCTAAACTTTCCGGTTTAGGTCCTTCTAGATATTTTGGCCACTTGTCTTTGAATGACTCCAGTCGACTTTCATACTTGGAATAACCAAATAAAGTCACAGGTATTCTGATATGCCATTTAGGCTCCACATCATTCCTCTTGTTGTCATTAACGTCAATTCCTTTAGTATTTTTTCCACTGAAACATAAAGGACGATCTGCCTCTTTAGAGTTGGATCGATGGGGAGTGACTGAATCAAAGATGTCACAACGTACGGCATCGCACTCAAATTCCTCAAAACTGGAAAAAATACTCATCTATTTTTTTTTTTCTTCTTGCTCGGTTCACGTGAAAAGTCAGAATGAAGGTTAGGCTTGGAAGGGGTTCCTTTTTTATACCTGTCGACTGTACCATCCGAAAAGTATTGTAAGGTAATCGGTGGAAACGCCAAAGAAAGGTAAACACAGTTTGGTGACCATCTGGTATGTTCCACGATAGCTGAATCTTTAGGACTCATGCGAATGCTTGCACCACAACTAAAACATTTCACTAAACTTCCCTGTTCAAAGTAAACAAAACCTGCTCTGGCTAAAGAGATGGCTGTGGGTAATCGATCCCTTTTAGGCCATTTTTTAAACGTCTTCAATCGGCTGGTACAATTAGCATAGTCAGGCAAGGCCCATGTTGAAGTCATCTTTTCTGTTTTGTTTTTTTTTCAAGAGGAGGGTTTCGTTTTTTTATACTTCTCCAAATCGGCGTGTCCGTAAGGTAAAGTGGTGTGATCTGGAAGTCTCACTCTTTTTTGGTACACGATACGATACACTTTTTGAACAGGTCGAGTCACGATTTTATGATTTGGTAGGCGAACAATCTTGTGAGGTTCTAACGTGGCTACTTGAAAATCTTTCACTTGTCCAGACAGTAAAGCATTTTTTAAAACCTCAAAGTTCACGACTTGGTTAGTTCGATAGTTCAGAGTCAATCCTTTGACTTTACAGGAGGTGTGAAGTTGACCTTGAGGGTCTCGGTATCGGTACCCATAATTTTTAGGGCCACCGCTAGCAAAACTCAGGATGGTATCTTGAGGGTGCTCGTCTGTCCAGGCTCCTAAACGATCTCCTTGAATGGTAGGGTGGGGGCAACCGGGTCGATGAATGTAAATGCAACTGTCAGTATCGAAATACAGAACACGATCTCCCAAGACTTCTAATGCTTCGTCATACAATTTCAAACGAGCATGAGCAGTCACGTAGGCGGCAATGACTACGTTACTAAACTTGTCAGGTTTCACAAACTTGGGTTCATCTTCAAAATTAACAATGATCAAATCCTCACGGACGATTTCGACGTGCTTGACTAGAATACTTTTGTCGTCCACCAGTTTAAAGTAACGATAAGGATCGTCCACGTATTCCGTTTTGGGTAAGATCGTACGTTGAGCCATTTTTCCCCACAAACAATTTAACATCACTTTAGCAAACGATCTTTTTCCTTCATTTTTTTCTACCTCTTCTAAAGTGATGCCTTCGATGTCACGGTATTCTTCTTTGAATCGGACTTTGTCTTCGGGAGTTTGACACCACGAAGGATAACCACTAGCTTCTTGTTTCAGTTTGAGAAATTGGTTCACGTACCCCGAAAAAATGCCTGGATGATGAGTGGCGTCGTCCTTTTGGTATTGGGCTGTCGTTGGAAAGTGCCAAATTTCATACACGTTCAATAAACGGTATCCACGATCCAATGCCCGAAACAATTCGGCACTGACCCACGTTCCTATCATCGACCGTTCTTCCTCCGTGTGGTGACAGGAATGATCTTGGTTACACATTTCGGCACACGTCCGACATAAAGGAAACATCAATTTTCCTTGACAATGGCAAGGTAAGATGGGATGAAACAAGTTTGTGGGAGGTAAAACTTTACATTTGATCAATCCTTCGTATTGACGAATTTGTTCCACGTCGATGTGCTCTGTTAAAATTTCAGGGTGTCCGGTAGGAAAACGAGCATATTTACACACCCAAGGATACAAAGAACACACGTCGATGTATTTGATTTCTTCTCCTTGGGATTCGTTCACATCGTACAATAATCGAGTAGCATTGGTTCGTCCTCCAAATAAACTGTGACGTGGATCTAAAGGTTCAATGTCGGCTGCGTCGTAACTTTGAGTGATGGTTTTAAATTCAGGATCGATTTTCAAACGTCGATCGTATTCGTGTTCCCACATTTCTATCACTTCGTAACCTTGACTTTCTAACTGAAGTCGTCGTTGACAAGTCTGTTCATATAACTGATCCATGGTAGAATCTGAATAAGGACTTTTCATGTCTCGGACAGGATAACAAATAGGGCATCCGTGAAACAAACATCCCTGAAACTCATACACAATGTGTGGGTTTTCTAAATCCCAACCATCCACAGAATAACCTCCAATCTTTTTTTCTCCTCCTCCGTTTCTAGCATGTTGTATCCATTTGTCTTCTTTTTGACATAAGTAATGAAGCCAACGTAAACCTTTGACCGAATATTGACGACTAGCAAAAATTCCCGTGTTGGAGTCAATGATGGCGAGTTGGTTTTCGGGCATGAAATGTTGTCTGTAGACCAAGGAACAGGCTTTAGGTAAGGTGGATGCCTCTTTCAAAGGATCGACCTCTGCACTATCGAGAAATAACTCTCGAAATTTCCCACAACAACGTCTTAAAATATCTACATCCGATCGACAATATTTGAGCATCTCTTCTTGAAAGTCAAAGGGATCGTTCTGGTGAACACGGTACCAAGCGTGAAAAGCTTCTCGCTGTTCGGGGCGCATTCCATCGGGGTCATAATCATGAAGGTCAGGTAAATGAGGTAGGACGGCCTGTTGATTAGCTTCCGTGTTAAAGAAGTGAGGAAAGTAACCTTTGGCCATTTCTGTCATGCCGAACGTTTTTGGCATACGACTCAAAGGCATGGTCAAATAACTCATCGAATCTTTGAATTGAACTTGTCCTACTTTCATGTAGATGAGCTTTTTTCCATTCATGGTGACTTCAGGACGTTCGGTTCCATGGTTCAAATAATAATTAAGTAAAAACTGTCCATCGTATCCCGAAAAATTGTGAGCTATGACGGTCGCATACCGATGACAATCTCCGTAACGATGAATGTCTTCTTCGCTCCAACTGTCGTGGGTGGTAGGGTCTAAAGCCCATTCAGCAAACTCCGACAAAGTATTCACTCCACGAAAGATTTTTTCACGTCCTCCTGGAATCCGACTACAATGTGGACAGTGAAAATGAATCGATTCTTGAATGCACTGATCACAAGCCCGATGGGCTACACAAAAATTAGGAATGTGAGTGCCTGTTTCTTGCATACATTCAAAATCAAAAAAGATGAAATCTACTTGTTTCTTGTTTTTCTTTATTTCTTTCTTCTCTATCTTGTCAAACTTTTGAATAAAACATCGATGATCAAAATCGACAATCTGATGACAAATAGAACATTTTTTCTTGCCAGCACAAACGTGTCTCTTGGAGTTGTTGGTACGAATCAGCTGTCCACACGTAGAACACAATTGTAATAACTCACAAGCACATTTTTGTTGGTGACCTTGGGTCTTGCGATGTTGTTGATAGCAAGAAGGACTGACAAAACGGCGTCGACAGGTTTTACAATAAATGTGATGTTGTTGTGGCTCAGGAAGGCATGGTGGGTCGGCTAAACAACCCCGACATCTTTCTCCACAAGTAATGTGTCGCTCCCGACTATTACACCCTTTGTTACATTTCTCACAGAAGTAAGAGTATCCCAAAAATCCAGTAATACTGGTAATGGTATCAAAATGTTCTTGATGGTGATAAAGATGAATGTATTTTCCTTCAGGAAAATCAGGGCCACGAAACAGTAGAGCTCCGCGAACTTCTTGAGGGTGAACTTTTAACGTATAATGAGGAGCCAAAACATCTTGAAGTTGCTGTAATTGAGAAATGCTACACACAGTCTCTTTAGGGATCCCTGCTTGTTTTAACAAGAGTTCTGCTTCTTTTCGTTGTTTGGCTCTGTCCGATTGTCGAATGCTCTTCCAGGCTTTTTTCCATTCTTTGCTCTCGTTCTTGTTAGCATAGGTACGACCCACCACAATAGCTCGAGCTAAGCACATTGAATCTTCAGTATTGTTAATTTGGACGACACTGTGTTTGGTAGTACGAAGATCGTCCACCAATAACGGTTTTCTGCTTCGTCCACTTCCTCGAGGTGGAGAAACATGGGTCATGTAAACGGTGGCCTTTCCATCGGTGATGGTAAACTTGTCATTGGATTGTTGTACATGTTCTATTTTGGACATGACTTTGTCTGGCGTTAATTCTGCCGGGGTACTAAATTCAATCCAAACAGGACTCTTCAATTGGTCATGATGAATGGCTAGTCTCAACCGATCGTCTTCTTTGGCTCCACATTGCCGTTTTAAGTTCTGTAAGACAGATTCCCACAAATTGGTAATGAACCGCGCCGCTTTCTCAGGAGGTACTTGAGACTTGAAGTCTTTGAAGTGTACTGTGTGAGTATACGCCGTGGTCCTAAATTTTCGAGAAGTGATTTTTTGTGTCTCTCGAATCCGATAGTAATTTTCAGGAGCCACGGTAGCGGTAGCGGTAGTAGTAGTAGGACTTTCTTGGTCAGGGGTTCTGGTGTTGGTAGTAGTAGTGACTTTGGTTTTGGAAGTTTGGGTTTCAGGTTGTTGTTCACTCATTTCGTCTTCAAAGTCACTGGCATGGACTTGAGCCAGTAATTCCTCTAAGGGTGTTTCAGGAGGCACGGAATACCTTCGTCGCCGTGGCTTCTTGGTTTGTTCTTGTTCTGGTTCTGATTTATCATGGCTTGGGCGTGATCTTTTCATCTTGAACTCTGATTTGAAACTGATTGAGTTTTTTTTCACCCAGGTACCTTTATATAGAGACAGAAGAGTATATAAAGAGAGAGCTTCTTACCTTCAGAATCAGTCTTTTGGTGATTGAACTTTCAAACTGTCAAGATGGAAGAGTCAAAAAGACAGATTGCTTTTTTGGTGAGAGATTTACAAACAGTGATTCGAAAGTATACTACGTACAGTAAGTGTAAAGACTACTCCTCCTCCTCTGTCACTAGAGATAAAAGTGACGATACTTGTTACATCTGTCAAGAGAAAGGACATTGGGCTCCAGATTGTCCCAAACGTGAACAGAAAAAGAGAGATAAAGGGAAAGATATCTGCTATCATTGTCAAGAAAAAGGACATTGGTCTTCGGAATGCCCACAGAAAGAACAAGAAGAAGAAGAGAAGAGGGAGGACGTGGATTCAAAATTAACAAACCTAGAAGAAGAAGAAGAACATATCATCAAGAAAAGTAAGAAGAGAGTAAGAAGAATGGAAGACAGTGAGAATGAAGAAGAAGAAGAAGAAGAAGAAGAAAAGGAAAACAGGATTCCTATGAAGAAGAAACACAAGAGAGACAGTGAGAAGGAAATTCCAGTGTTTCAATTCAAACCACACAAGCATTACAGAAAGTGAACTTTGTTTTTTCTTGTGTGATTTTGTTTTGGTGTTATATGTTATATTGCTGAATTTATTTTGTAAAAAAAATTGGATGAATACACAAGACTGGAGAGAAAAAAAGTAAGTGGTTTTGTGTTATTTTGTTTTAGAGTAGAAATGCATGCACGCACGCACGCACTCACTCACACTTTTACTATGGTGGTGGGATTTTTTTAAAGTTTTAACTTGATTTTTTTTTTTTTTTGGCAATTTGATTTCTTTTCTAGAAATCTGGGGGCCCTTAAAAGGACCGTTGGGTTGTTTTGTTTTTTGGTTTTCAAAAACAAAACTTTTTTCAAATTAACTTCAAATGCCGTAGTCCTTTACCACGGCCCAATCCATATCCTGTTAATGCTGCTGCTACTGATGGTGTTTTCATTATGGTGGCAGTCACTGGTGGTGGTGATATTGGTGACATGGGTGGTGGCATCTCACTAGCACTGGAAGGTTTAGAAGAATGTTGTTTAGCCCGTGATGGTCTTTTCCGTTTAGGTGGTTGATGAGTTAAAGAATACTTATAGAAATTGGTCATCCATTTCAACTCATATAATACCTCTTCTAACAGACTTACAGTTCTTTCTTGAAGACTGATGCTTTCCTTTCCTGTTTCCTTCTTCTCCTCCTCTTGTAACTGCTGCTGCTGCTGCTGCTGCTGTCTGATTTCTTCTTCTTCTTCACTTTGTTTTCTTCTCTCTTCTTCTTTCTGTTGTTGTTGAAGAAGAAGAAACATTTCTTCCTCTTCCCGTTGCTTTTTGACAAAATTTTCCATCTCTTCCATTTGTCTTCTTTTAAAATCATTTACCACCATTGTCGGAACAGTAGTAGTAGTAGCAGTATTGTCAAACTCTTGATTTAGTAAATCTAAATCAAAGTCTTCCGGCCGAAAGTTCAATATTGCCGCAGCATTCATTATCGTTGCAGGATCACTCCAATACATTGATGTAGTACTTGTCTTTCCAGTCTCCATGAAGGCTGTCGAAAAAAGTAATAAACCTCCCTACGAACGCTACGATACCTTTATACCCGAGATGACGTCACACCTCCGCTCTCTTCCCATTGGAAGAAAACCGAACCGACTTGTAACGCGTGTTTGGATTGGTAGTTAATTTGGATCCATTTCAATCCGATCGTAAGGTATATATACAACCGCTCGTTTCATAAATGCTTCACCGGTTTTTTCTCCAAGACGACCACTTCTAAAACAAAAACATGTGGGTTAGTGTGGAATCCTCCAACATTGTTTCAGGAATGCTGTTTAATCCAGCATTCCTTATGTATGTAAAAGCATCATGGGCTAAAACCAAAATTACAGACACAGCTACATGGTATAGACAAACTTATGTGGAGAGACAAGGTTGTCTAAAGAGGGTTTTACTGTATGGGCCCGAAGTTAGAAGAAGTTCAAGAAGAAAAAGAAAACCCTCTAGGAGATGCTCATGTTGTTAAAAAAAAACAACAACAATAACAAAAAAAGGTCCTTTTTAGGGCCACCCATTTTTCAAGAAAAGATTAATTATTTTTGAAATATTGCCTATATAAGTGTGTTTTTTATATGTTGTGTGTGTGTGTGTGTGTGTGTGTGTGTGTGTGTGTGTGTGTGTGTGTGTGTGTGTGTATTTTTTTTTCTTTTTTTGTCATAGTCTCCCTATGTATGTTATGTGTGGTGTGTGGTTTTTTTTGGAAAAAAAAGGGAGATGTTTTCCATCACGTCCGCGCTTCTCGCATATAAAGCGGTGTCTACCACAGTTGCGCCATTCACACTTCATTGCTGAAGAATGCTTGACATTATTGACAATCTACAGGAAGCCTGGGACTGGATGGTGGAAGTGAAGTATTATATGGAAAAAAGGATGTGGTGGTATCCAGTCAGTTGGAAGTGGGTAATAGATCACTTCACCTACATTAATTTGATTTTGAATTTAATTCAAGAAGTGAAGAAGGAGGAGGAAGTTAAGAAGAGTAACAAGTCCTCTTCTTCACCTTGTCGAGTAGGACTTCTTAAAGAAGTTTTGGATAACATCCATAAATTGGATGATCATTTAAAATGTATCATCCTTACTCGACAAGAAGCGGCCCTGCTCCGAGTAGAAACTATTATTAAACAAATATTGGAACAGGAGGTTGCCAAAATCAAATTAATGTGGGTGAAGGAGAAAAGAGAAAAACAATTCAATCGTCTGAACTTGAACTGGATGAAAATTCAGGACAAGTTCAGACGATTGAATCATCCCGACTGGATACCTGAGAAGAAGGAGGAGGAGAAGAAGAAGAAGAAAAACAAGTTCTTCCACCTCCCAGGCTTTCTCACTCAATGTTGGGGGAAATAAAAAATCTTATTTCCTCCTCCAACGGTCCTTACCAGGACCACCCTTTATCAAGAAAGATTAATTCTATTTCCCACACCCCTCCCCCGTAGAGACCTACCCACCATTTTGAGTCTGTAGAGGCCCCACCCGCCATCTTGGGTCTGTAGAGACCCACCCGCCATCTTGAGGCTATAGTGCCCCCAAAAAAGTTTGAGGCTATTTACCCCCACTCTACTACTAGCATTGTAAGATTAACCTGGTGGTTAACATATTTCCAAATCAAACCAATCCTAATACAAGTACCAAAGCAGATGATACTAATGATAGTGTATGCATGTCTTAATGATAACTTATGCATGACTAGGTATCTAACTTCCATCCATCCATCAACCCATACGTCTTATCATCTCTGTATGTATGTTTTATTTGAGAACATCCGTATATATGTATGCATGTACATGCGTAGCTACGCATTTATGTACGCAAATTCGAATGATAGTATGTACGTTTGTACGCATGTATGTTGGTATGTATGTATACATATATATGTGTGCATGCATCTATCTATCTATTTTTGTGTCTATGTCCAGCTGTATCTCTTCTTAACTCTCAATATATCTGAATAGCTAACTAGCCATCTATTGAACTATAGTAGGTGAGTGCATTCATGAACTGTTTAATACCTTGACAAGTTTCATGAAGCAGAACTGTAGCAAACTTGTGTCCATAAGACTTCCTCTAAAAAGTCAACGCTCTTTTATTTTCGAAAACAATGAAATCCAGAACTGAGAAAACTGTCGCCTAAAAATGCTCCCCCAGAAGTCTATTCTTCGATTGCATTGACTTGTTCCATAGATGAAAATAACCTCTCCAACTAGAACTGCTTGTATATAAGCTACGTGTCCATTTTTGTACGTATGTCTCCTATTATTAGGGGTGAAACGATTAATCGATATATCGATGTATCGATACTTTTTCTATATCGATACCCATATCGATACAAGAGGGGAAGAATCGATACAAAACGATACTTACTCTATGCAAGTTACTTTAATCTTCAGTAGTCGTGCATAATTATTAGTCATTTGCCTTTTCATTCTTTAAATTGAGAATTCATCTGAAACAGCCGTAGCAAGTACATGCACTCATTTCTGTCAGCAAAAAATAAAAGCAATTGACAACATCCACTCGCCTTCTACAAATTAACACAAGGTGACTAACCCACGTGGTTCGAAATCTCCCCCCTTCTCCCGCCCCAATTCCATGCTAATTAGTTTATCTCCTCTGCATCTTCAGCCACTGATAACATATATCAACGGAAAGAAGACATTGCAGATTTCTTCCCTATGTATGATTTAAGTACTTTACTGATCATTTAATAACCACTTTTACGTGAAATTTATCTGTTGCATCGCATCTTATCTACTTGGATCGAATTGAAGGCTACACAGCCGGTGTGTCACGCAGTGTTACATGCAATTCTGATTAGTGGTTATTGTTTGTTCAAGTCCAGGGTAAAACAATAACCACCAATCATAACTAACTGTAGCGTGTTCACTGCGTGACATACCGGAAATATTGGCATCCAAACTCTATCCAGAAAGATACAAAGCAACATAGAAACTTCACACAAAAGTGACTACTAAATGATATGTGTAAAGTACTTAAATCGTACATGGGGAATAAGTTTGGAATATCTCCTTTTACGTTAATATATGATGTAATCAGCGACCGAACCTGCCGATGGGATAAAAAGAAAGCACAGAATCGGCAAAGGGGCAGATTCCAAACCGCACGAGTTATAGCCACCTCGTCAATTTGTATAAAGGGAGTGGGTGTTGTCAATAATTTCCTTTTTCACTGATTGAAACAAATGTCTTTGGCCGCGGCAGTTGATTTGCATCTGCAAGAAATACAATGTGAAGGATTTGGCTATTAGTCATCTCCGCTCCCACATCGGACTTGATCTAGATAAGAATTTCCTTGAACAAGGAAATTGCACTGTTTCTTCTGTTTTGAAGATAACACCGTAATCTCTTCAAAATGTAAGTGAAGACATTCATTCAATGAAAAAACAAGGGCGTGGTGACCAGAATGAGTCATGCACATGATCGAATGGAGCAGCCTGAAATGGCCTAAATGGGTGAATACAAATCACTAACAGCTAGTCTGTTTAGAAGTATTTTTAAAAAAAATCTTGTCAAGGATGAGAATGGCATATGAATAGATGATAAGTCTATGTTTGTTTGTAATCTCCATACTGGAAATACACCCAATATGTTAACACATAAAAAATGGCACCACTCTACCATTGACAGACATTCTAAAGATGAAAAGACCATCAAGTTGATATGTGTATCGATAATGTATCGTATCGTAGGCTGTGTATCGAAAATCGTATTGATGCGTGGCAGAGGTGTATCGTTTCACCTCTACCTATTATCTTCAATAGGCAGCCTTGTCTTGACTTAATTGTTTGCAAATATCCACCGACAAAGTGAGGGTAGCCACTATAGGACGCACGGTACTAATTCAACTCCCATAGTAAACCTATGGAAACATCCTGATATTAAAAATTCAATAACTCTAAATATCTAAGTGATCATGATCAAACCTATATTTATTAGTATAGACCCATCCTCGATGCAAGCTTCTGTGTTAAGAAAACCACATGAGCCGCCGCATATTTTGGATCAACATGTGCTTGAAACGTGTTATCCATTCTGCACCTAGTGAATCGGGTGCTACTGTTGTTATTGATTGTTCCTAAGTCAAGTCTATAAAAATGCTAAAATTGCATCAGTAGAATCTTGTCTGTATTTTATCAGGTACAGATAGGATAAGCTCTCAAAAGAATTTTTTTACTAAAATTTTACTTTTTATTATTAACCAAATATGTACCACCAAACCCGTATATACTCTATTGCATCTTCACCCATTTCTAGACTGGTTCATAGTTGTTCCATATAATTAGTACCGTGAGTCCTATAAGTAGATCTGAAATTTTTACAAAGAGTTGTATTTTACTCATTGATGTTGGAGCGTGGTTGTAATAAAGAATTGGCCACTCTCGTGCAAAGATATTAGTGTAACGGGATTTGATGTGATACCACTATCTACAGCTAAATTGTATCCGCATAACATTTTGCTGTAGTGTATTGTACATATTAGTGATTTATTCTTGCTATTAAATTCATTGTTTTCTCTATATGTATCTTCATGTAATATTTCTATGGTGTACATGCTACACAACAGAAACACAAACATGCAGACATCAGCAAGTATTACATGACACCTTGTATTTCACATATCACTGGCTATAAGACAAGTTTTAATAGCTTATACAATTCAAAATGACCATTTTTTTCTGACTCGCACAGAAAAATGTACTTTGTATCCCTATTCCTATCTTTCAAAATCAAAACTAATAAGTGTGCCAGATGACAGAGGATAATGATAAGGGGTCATTGTTCTTCTGGCGTTAAAAAAAGCACACATATCCATCAAACAACAAGTGATGCTGACATTCCAAAATTATTTTAACTATCAACACCAGTGATTTATCACCCCAAATCTGCACAGTAATGTATAAAAAGCCAAACAAGTACCATACGTTTTATTCTATGAAAAAATTAAATAGTTGAGAGCTACTTTTTATTATAACACTATAAGAAAGAGTAAGGAAACACAGAATAGACAAAGTAATTTCTTCAAACCTGGTAATGTTCAACACAGCAAGGTTAAGAAATGTACATCAACCAGAAAAACAAAGCCACTCGAGGTCTGTTACATCAGGGCAACAAGGACAAATTGGAAAAAGCTTCTTAAAGTTCCTATGATGGTGAATCTGATGTAGAAGACAGCAGACCAGTCTGTAAATTGCTGCAGCCCAAGCCAAGAAGTAAGCTGGAGGTGGAGAAATATACGGAAAACTTTGCAATGCAAAGGTAAATACATGTTTCAATACAATATACACACAATGATATAATTTATGACTGCATAAGATACTCAGTAAATTTAAGCAATAGGATTCAATTACATGTTAAAGTTCTCTGATACATAAATATATACCTACTTTTAGCAAAAGATCATAAAAAGTTAAGAAAAGCCACCCAAATCACTATTATGCCAACTTTCTCCTACAAGTAGTGTTAAATTACTTATCTATCAAGATAAAGCTGGTTAAAATGCATAAATTATAGAGAAACATAGAAATAAAAAAAATCCTGCAATTACTCATTTACAGTCTAAGTGGAGGCAATATACCTTAATTTGGCATACCAGGTAGCAAACTTGAATTTACAGTTAAATGAGTCTATAGTACTTTTGATACTAAGTGTAGAGAAGTTATCCTTTTCTAAATAGCTCTTCTTTCAAAATCTGAGCACACATTTCTGACATGAAACATGGTTTCTTCTATTCACATTAATAGATCTGGAGAAGACAACACATATCGCTTAGTGCACACAGGACAAAATGCACAGATGTGGAATACTGTGTTCCATGAACACTAATTCAAACGCCCACAGTGTAATGGTTTCCTCTCCTAGGATCTGAGTCATGAAGAGAAAATAGATCTGGTGTAGCGGGAGAGAGCAATATGTTCGACATGTAGTTATTACAAATGTTTAATCTCTATGATGAGGTACAGAAGACTAGCAAGAAAGGAAAAAAAGGCAGTCTATGAAAATAGTTCCATACAGATAGGACTTTCACAGACTTCTGTTGGAAATGAAAGTTTAAGGCCTATACTTATAAGTATAGTCAGTCTTAAGTTTTAAGCAGTCTAATGTATGCTGGGTAGATGGTTCCAACTGGGTGTATCGAAGCACATTCTTGCCAAGTCATTTCAAGCTGAAAATATCTAGTGAGAGTGAAGAGTCTACATTACACATGTGTATGGAGTATCGGTAAGGTAAATGTACAGTGCTAAAACAAACAAATTGAACAAGAACACCCAGAAAGTGGAATCAGTCAATCGAAGGATTAAACACAGCTTACCTAAAAATATAACCTTCAAGAGAAACTTCCATGGTAGGGTTCATAGTGCTGTTCATAACTGTAACCATGGACATGGAAAATCTCTGGTGAAGCTATGTAAATCTATCAGTTGCCTGGTTTCAGCTGGCACAACATCTGAAAACCAAATAAGATGTATATCTCAGAGATAAAATGTACAAATCAAGTAAAGAATATAAGAAAAAAACAAAGCAAAAAAAAAAAAGATCTGAGAAAAGTGCATTTCTTTAAAAACTGTATGAGAAATATCAAGAACAAAAGAATTATGATAGAGGCAAATTGTTGTGTGCTATGGCTAGAAAAATTAATGAAAATATTAACACTCTTACCATAAGCCACCTCCATTTTAGCACTTTTTTTACAGGCCGATGCAATGTGGCATGTGCAGTTTTGTGTAGATTCGTACAGGTCATATGTTACTAGGAGATAAGTATCTCCAAAATTATGTCTTTCTGAAAGCATAAGTCAAGCACGAAACAAAACCTTATAACTTAAAATAAGTGAGAACTTGGTTGAAAGAACCTGAATTATTAAAAAGACACGCGTTCGATGCGCTCAAATATGGTTAAAATAAATAGATAATACAGTACAACAAAGTTCGGTTACACTAGGATACAATGTCACAGCCAAACAAAATTAAGAAAATAAATACATAAAAAAATAAAAAATACACTCGAAGTACAAACTACCAGGATGCGTTGATATTTTACATTTCACTCAATATTTGCGAGATTGCTTGAATTTTGCACTATCGATGATATGAAATTGCCAGCAGCATAACTTTATATGTATCTCCATCTACAAGTTAACTTGGGAATCAATCTCTATTTCATCATTGTACTTATATGGTGCTTGCGTCCCTAGATTAATATGTTAATTGCTTACATCACGTAGGTGTGCTAAGTCAATAACGGGTATTGACTCGGCAAAATATGCCACAATCGTGCTTAATCTAGCAATTGATCCACGATCTTGTTAAATTGCAATTTCACTGTTAATTTGGTTGGAATTATTACAAATGTAATTGCTTAAATATTCACAATTCACTGATGTACTTTAGCTCGATGAAGGGCAATATCTTTGTATAAAATAATAAAAACTGGCAGAAAATCGCACTCATCGGACATCCTATAAATGAATCTTCATAGTATTTTATTAGTATAATAAAAAACTGAGCTACGGGAGTATTTTATAAGTTAGCCCGTTATACGTCGATCATGAGCCATTACTTAAAACAGCACGCTAATCTCGAAGTTATTTTCAACCATTTTAAGAAAGAGCTTGACAGATAATTTGATTAAATTTACAACAAAAAAGGCTAAAGCCTACAGCAATTTGAAAGTTGTTAGGTTGCAAGAAAATCGGGGATCAAAACTCTTGAAAAAGATCAAAATATGTCAATGAATGATTCAACGATCTTGGGAAGATGAAACATGAACGCATATTTGGTTCAAGCAACATTAGAATGCCTGATTGCTAACATGCCGTTCGATTAGCTATTTTTTTAGACAAATATTGGCCATAACTCGCACACCGTGGTCACAATTTATCGATTATCAAATTCAGCTAAATCTATGATTGGTTAAAGCTTTACATCGATTTGGGTGCAATCAAACAACAAAAACTGTGACTAATATTCAAGTATTCACAAGGTATTTGGCTGTCGATTTGATGCTGATGAAGTGCCATAACTCTAGAAAATATTAGGTCGGTGTGCTCTTGATTTCTTTCCTTGGACTGAAGCAACATAGAATGTTGAAAAAAATAGAACGCTGGAGGTGTTTCAGGTTTGTTCATGGACGGACGTATGGACGAATGGGCTTAAGAAAGGACGGATTAATTTGCTAAAGCACGGATGAACGGTGGTAAAATTTACAAAAAAACCCAAACAAACAAAAAAACATACACTGGCCATTTGAATGCTCGCTCTACTGAGCGGTGCACGACGAAATGCAATTGAGAACCAGACACGTAATGCATAGAAGACATTTAATTAGAAATGAAGATGATCTTGGCTTATTCAAGCTTAAATCTTATTTAGTTTACTTGACGAAACTTACATTCGAAAAATTCAGTTCTAAACAAAAAATATGTTTTCGATAATAATATTATCTCTTTTTGTATATCTTCCTGCTTGTATGTATGTGTCTG
Organism: Margaritifera margaritifera; assembly: GCA_029931535.1. Classification (NCBI taxonomy): domain Eukaryota; kingdom Metazoa; phylum Mollusca; class Bivalvia; order Unionida; family Margaritiferidae; genus Margaritifera; species Margaritifera margaritifera. The sequence goes on along the minus strand of JAQPZY010001401.1, from coordinate 1,590,962 downwards.
TCTGTCTTTATTGAACTGTACTCTCTTAGTTTATACTTAATGTATACCTAAATGACTTTTCGAGATCTGTGTTAAACTTTTGTAAGTATTTACATGTGTCCATTGAAAAGATTGTCTTGTCGAGAGGTGCGATTGTTTCCACAATTGTTCGCTAAAAATATTAAAAGATCTAATTACGAATATTTAAAAAAATAATGCGACTCAATTTAATACGAGTACCTTTATCTAAGTTAAATGTGGGCATAATGAAGAATTAATATTGATGTATGTATAAGAATCAGATGTAATTATATTCAAAAGACTCATGTCTATTTGCAATGGTTGAAGCCGAGTGCACTTTATTTGTTAATCGTAGCGATACTCGATCTTGCCGATAATTTAGCGTACTGTCTGCACTTTTGAGGTTCGCGCATGTCACGTGACCTTGTGAAATGCTGCTTTAAAGTGTGTTTAAGTTGTTACAACTTCCTTTTGGATTTTGTACCATGCATATACTTTTTGTACCATGCATATACTTTTTGTACCATGCATATACTTTTTGTACCATGCATATGTATTTTGTACCATGCATATGTATTTTGTACCATGCATATGTATTTTGTACCATGCATATGTATTTTGTACCATGCATATGTATTTTGTACCATGCCTATGTATTTTGTACCATGCATATGTATTTTGTACCATGCATATGTATTTTGTACCATGCATATGTATTTTGACCATGCATATGTATTTTGTACCATGCATATGGATTTTGTACCATGCATATGTATTTTGTACCATGCATATGGATTTTGTACCATGCATATGGATTTTGTACCATGCATATGTATTTTGTACCATGCATATGTATTTTGTACCATGCATATGTATTTTGTACCATGCATATGGATTTTGTACCATGCATATGTATTTTGTACCATGCATATGGATTTTGTACCATGCATATGGATTTTGTACCATGCATATGTATTTTGTACCATGCATATGGATTTTGTACCATTCATATGTATTTTGTACCATGCATATGTATTTTGTACCATGCATATACTTGAATATATACCTGCTTGTTGAGTGAAAATAATGGATACAACAGGATAATTCTATAATGTTGCATATAGTATTTAAAATGACTTTCAAATAATTTTTGTGTAAAAAACAAAATCTTTATTTTTATTCCATATCCGTAAAGTCTCTTATACTGCATCTTGTATGAATTTCCAATCATTGAAATTATTGAAGTTTATCCTGTATATATTATTTTTTTATTTTCCTTTTATATGTCAGCGAGTACTGACTGCTGTTGTAAATAATTAGAGACTGACTATAGTTACTGAAAAACTATTGGTAATTTAAGGTGTATATAACTTATGTGAAATCTCCGTTTAGCTACTAAAAAATTGTTTAGGAAGAAGCAAACGGTGTGCACATTGCATGTTTTAACCAATTATAAATATATGGGTCCACCTCTTACATTTTAGGACTAATACATGTACCGGATAAGTAGCCACGACGAAAATCATAAATGTAAAATATAACTGGGCAAATAAGGCATAAAGAGTAATATATGCAAGTATCTGGTACTTTTCTAATGGTAACATACTTTCTGAAGGTGAAAATTACACACATATGGAGCACAAACCTTTTGGCCCCCTGCCTAAGCAGCAGACTTCAACAGGTTTTGTCTTGGTTTGGTGACCTACATTTTTACGAATACGATAAATGCAAAATGATCGGTAGATACAATGAAGAATACATTATTGCACCACACTGTAAATAAAAACGTCTCTCTTCTTCAATAAAGAAGTAACAGGCATAATAACTTACCATAATCCACAAAAATGAAATACACATTGTAAATCGAATCGAAACGATGCCATCTTTCCTCTACCTTTACTGTGCTTTACCCGCTCGGGGGCGCTAAAAAGATGTGCGATATTTGGACTCTTAAAAAGTGTGTATCTTTAAAATATTTTATATTTCTGCATATTTATACGGACGACACGCTAATTTAAAAACAAATATCAATGTATTTCTTTATTAGCAAGATTAGACAAAGATATAAATCTATTTTCACCGAAACTAACGCAAAAAGTGGGCCTTCAACATAATGTACTTTTTTACACTAGCCAGATATAGCCCCCCCCCCCCCTCGGAAAGCAACATTTTAGAACATTTGGGGCATAATTATTGGAAATAGAGTTGATTATTGCTTTTCAGGCCAGTGGGATTGTTTTTAAGCAAAATATATCAGACTGAAAAAGGGGAAAAGAAACGAAATCGATCGTCGTGAAACATTAGGTCGCAATCCTTTTTTCCACCCAATACACGCTTCGACAAAATATCCGTTTCTTATACTCAAATTCTGACTAACTGGCGGGTCGGTAATATATATATATATATATATATATATATATATATATATATATATATATATATATATATATATATATATATGTGTGTGTGTGTGTGTGTGTGTGTGTGTGTGTGTGTGTGTGTTTCATCAACTGGAGTTTCATATTCACCATATTAGGTAATGACTTAGGTCTTCATCATCGTAGGGCATATTAGTATGTATTGTCATTATGTAGCCACCTTCAGTTTCTCATTTGATTATGCCACTGGCCAAACATTTGCTTCCACTGATGGGTATATCATGCAGTGATGGTGGTGCAATTGCTTTTCAAGCTGGATAACCAATGTCAAAATAAGTTGTAGACCCGTTTCCAGTGATCTTTTTTGTTTGCATACTGACAGAAAAATGTCTGTAACAACATTGGTTCAGAAGGACTGCCGCCAAATTCTCAAAAAGGTCGCATATTAATAGAACCTAAAATAACGTCACTAACTAGATAAGAAATGTCCACATTTTCAGAGTTTTGCAGAAGACAAAGATATTATTAAAAAAGGAGTCTAAATCGTATTTCGACCTAGTTTCGTGTATTAGATCAAATGCACAAACGTTAACTACAAGGCTAAATGTACGAATGGCAGGATGTTACGCATTATCCAAAAAAAACAACAACACTCTCAGCAAGTTTCACGAAGTTATCATGACTACAACTTAAGTTATTCCAGGAAACTTAAATACTTGGTTTAATCTGTTGACAACATAGTAATTAGTGTAAGAAAAGTGGGTAATTGTGACTGTCCTTCCCTCTGCATGGTTGATAATGATGCATGAAACGCTCAGACTAAATCTGTGATGCCTAAAACTTAAATTATGCCAGGAAGCTAAAACTAACAGTCAGGTTAATTGGTAAACAATAATCAGTGTAAGAACAAGTAGGTCTCTGTAGCCTATGCTCCTCTGGGGTGGTTTAGAATGATGCAAAAGAGCTTCTAAATCAATTCCATGAAGCATAATGCCTACAACTGAAGTTATGCCAGGAAAATGAAAAACGAACACCCAGGTTAATCTCTAAAAGACAAATAGGTTTTATAAGAGTAGGTAAAGGTGACTTACTCTCCTCTGTTTTGGTTTGAATAATCTGACTAACACTCTCCTGATCCAAATACATAAGATATCATGTATACAACTGAAGTTCTGCCATGCAGCTATAACGCTCAGGTTAACCTAGAAAACTAGGTCACTGTGATCATATTTTGTCTGGTGAGGTTTTGACTCATACAAGGCACGCTTTTACCAAGCTCCATGGAGGTATCATGTCTACAACTGTAACTAATCCAGGTTAACAAAAACTCTAACACTCAGCTTAAACCTTTAAACAACAAAGTTATAATTGCAATAAAAGTATATCACTGCAATCTACTCTATCCTTGGACGATTCAGAATCTTACAATCATAAAGACTGAGCAGGTTCCATGAAGATGTAATGCAAAAATCTTGAGGTAATGGGATGTAAACAAAATTCTTACAATTTTGTTAACCTGACTGTGGATGTTGCTTCTGACAACAGCGATACTACATAACATAAGCTCTTCTGTACTCCGAACAGGTGAGCTAAAAACGTGGAATGCACAAACAGACCATGAAGAGATGCTTCCCATAAGCTACACAGACATCAGACTTAAAAGCAAAGAGTAGTAGCAAATACAGATTGTTTATGGACACTTTCACATAAGCTCTCTGGTCTTTGCTGAACAGAGCTAACAACCTGCTTACAGCAATAATAGCTGCAGATTGCTATGAATGATGGATATATTATATTCTACTCCTTTAATAACATACTACATAATGCATCAATTTGTAAATCATGTGATAATACTTCATTGTCTTAAAGTAATTTTAAAGGAATAAGATACAACTTTCAGTCAATTTCTGTTAAACAAATTCATCATTTGAAACTAAACATTTGAAAAAGACATACTGAAATTGCACCAGAGAAATGATAATATGGGAAAAGACATTTCGGACTAATATATTTCATAATCTAACAATCCACTTGGTTATGCTACCAAAGCGGGTGCATATGATTCTCACATCAACGACGGTTTGCCTATGTGTTTGATATTACGATGTCACATGTCAATCAAGATTTAACAAGAGGCTCAAGTGGGCCTGTAATCGCTCACCTGGTTTACATAACTTAACAGTTAACCATTTCACCAACCAGGTTTATGTAGTATTGTAAGAACACATCCTATGTAAACTATCTCCCAAACTTTCTATCATGTTGATTTTACCTATTGTATTATATTCTGATAAAAGTTCTTTCAAAAGATAAAGGCATAATTAATATGCACAGTCTCTTGCTCATAATCGAAATCATTCAGATCTTGATAATAATAAATCCACCAGATCAAAAATATGGCCTCAAGAGTGGTAACAAGGTCAGCCAATTTGATGCAAGAACACCTCTGACATTAATGTGGATCCCACTTTAAAAACCGTGCAAGATCTTGACGATATAAGTCCATTCTTCCAATTTTGATAAAAATTATAGTCTCCAGAATGGTAATAAGCTCAGTCAATCACATGCAAGATCACCTCATAAATATGCATGGAGCTCGTTTTTTTGATACAGTCCAAGATCTTAATGATATAAGCATATATTCCAAGTCTGATCAAAGTGGGTCACAAAAACGGCTTCCAGAGTGGCAACAAGTTCAGCCAATCAGTGAATCGTATTCATTATCAAAACCATCCAAGATCTTGATGATATAAGCCGACATTTCAAGTTTGATCAAATTAGGATCAGAAATATGGTTTCCAGAGTGGCAACAAGCTCGGCCAATCAGATGCAAGATCAGCTCAATAATATATGCATGGATCTTGCTGAACTTGTCGGAGATCTTGGTGATATAAGTATATATTTCAGGTTTGATCAAATCTGGATTAGAAATTTGGCCTCCAGAGTGGTAACAAGGTCAGCCAATCAAATGCAAGATCGCCTCTTTAATATACGAATATATCGCTCAATATCGAACCCATTCAAGATCTTTATGATACAATCCCATATTTCAAGTCTTATCAAAGTCAAATCAGAAATATGACTTAAAGTGGCACAACTATCTCAGCGAATCCGATGCAAGATCACGTAATTATAATGTGTGGATCTCTCTCATTATCAAACTCGTATGAGATCTTGATGATATAAGCACATTTTCCAAGTTTCATCAAAATCGGATTAGAAATGTGGCTTCAAGAGTGGTAACAAGCTTAGACAATCAAATGCATGATGACCTCATTAGCATGCGTGGATCTCACTAATTATCAAACTCGTTTGAGACCTCAATGATACAAGCATATATTCCAAGTCTGATCAAAATTGGATCAGAAATCTGAATTGCAGAGTGGTGACAAAGCTCGCTACTCACCTGCAAGATCACATCTTTAAAATGCATGGATGTTGATCGTTATTGAATTCAACTAAGATAAACCAATATTCCAAGTTAGAGTGATATCGAATCAGAAATGTGGACTCCCGAGTGGTAACAAGCAAGTGTTGATGGCCGACGCAGGATTCACGACGGGCGACAAACAATAAACGTATGGCTATACGATGAACTCACTTGGCCTTATGGCCAGGTGAGCTAAAAATGACTAATATATTAACAAGAGGATCCTTACAGATTTCACCCCTGCATAACTAATTGTTAATTAAGTAGAATCAATACCATTTCATGTTGAGCAGTACATTCAGAAAGTACAATTGAAAAAGCTATTTAAAAGTCCTTCCCCATAGGTGACATAAGAAAAGGTTAAATGTCACCAGCTACAGTTTGGTAAAACTGGTTTCTCTCTGTTCCTAATGTCTTACTGTCTCACAAATTCTGCCTAATCGTTTTATTACACTTTCCTCACGCTAATATTAACATTTCAAGGAGAATAAATAAATGTTTCTTTAAGCAAACTCAATAATTAGGTCCTATTTCAAGTACACGTTCAGATCCCAAAACTATGCCTTCACTTTTGCATAATATAATTATAATTTTGAAATTTATTTTTTCCTCTACTTTTTTCACATTTCAGAATTAAGCTGCACATCAATCAGTTTATAATTTGGCCTTTACATAAAGTAACAATGAAACATTTTGTTAATACTTACAATAACAAGAGTCCCAGATCGACATGTATTTTGAAGATTTGTGATGATACTGGGACATCACTTGTACAATTTTACTTAGACTGAAAATCTGACAGGTACATCAGAATGTTGTGAAGAAAAGTTTTCAAGCTAGTCAAGCTGGTCAAGGTAACAACCTCCAATTTGAAGAGAAAAAAAAACAGCTCATACAAAATTTTGCAACTTATTTCCATGTACAATGAATTGCATTATTTTGCAAGAGATCATTCAGAAGAAGCACAGGCCATTTGAACCCTTCAGTGGTAACCAAGACAAAACCAATAGTATTTCTTTGTGTTGCTAATTGTGATATTGGAAAAATAATATTTTCCACAAATTTCAAGATATTTTAATCTAATAATATACATAAACAAATACAGTGGAATTAAAATCAAGCTGAAGTTACTGTTTGATGCATTAAAAAATCTTTCTAGACAGCATTTGCAACACGTGTTGTTTTACAAAGGGAAGTAACTCCTCAAAACTGGAAAAGAATGTTATTTAAAAAAGGGAATAAATAAAGTAACATCCACATATCGAAACAACCATTCCTTCTAAAACTTTTCAAGATGGCCAGCATGGTAGCCATATTAGACATAAGAACAACATCCTTTTTATTTAGGAACAACTATATGTTGTAAGAAGTGTTGTAATAAAACTCCTTATCTATACAACCATCTGTCCTGAAGGAGTAGCTGTAACAAGATTTTCAAGATACGTACTATGCCAACCATATTGGATTTTGAATCAGCACTACATGTTGCATTTTCATTTTGGTTGGTGGTTATAACGGCATTTTTAACACACCATTGGTTATATGATGCCAAAGAAACAATAGCTACATGTAAGTGCTTCCCCCAAGGATACGCTGAGGCAACTGACGCGGGTTAGTCTGGGTGGGTGTCTATCCCATGACCCTTGGATTACGAGTCCAATGCTCTACCAACTAAGCTACCGTAGCTAACTACATGATGCAAGAAATCTTGTAGTCAAAACCCCAAACTAATTGGACCCTTGATTCTGTAGAAAGGTAACACGATTTTCAGTATAGCTGCCATGGCAGTCACATTGGAAGTAGGATAAGCACCACTTTCATTTGGGACCAGCTACATAATGAAAACCTCTTGTTGACCATTCTTTTATGAGAGTAACAATTAGATTTTCAAGATCACATGGCATTATGACAGCCATGTTGGATGTGTGACAGACCCAATTTTCATTTAGGATCAACTAGACTTTAATGTGATTGTCTGAAAAAAGTTTTATAAAAATCTATTAAGTGGTGTAGGAGGTGTAGCAATAACAAAATTGTATAATCGACAGACGGATGCTGGAGGATGCTTATATCGCATAAGCACCGTGAGTCTCCAAACAGTAAAGCTAATAGGCTGTCTACATTTACATGTATATCTGAAAGGTTAGCCAGTACGACATTACCTAGATACAAGAGGCTCTAAAAAATCTGGGGCACTACTTGATGAAAGGAGCTTTGTAGGAATTTGGAAAGGTTCACACATTTTCAAATGTATTATATAATTCATTGACACAAAGGAGCTTGCCATAATAATGGCTACAGAGCAGTATGTTTTATTTTTACCCACTAAAAATACACAAAGTCCATGTTTAAAACAGATGCATACTCAGCTGGTTTGTTTTCAATCTTACTGAACTCTAAGTTTTGAATTTTTTTATATTCAAGTTTTTGCTGCACATATATACTGTAATGTACATGTATAGGATGGTTTTTGATGACATCACTGCACCAGTTTTATTTTATCTCCTATAACAAAGTCTCTTTTTTAATTGAGTTAATAGTTCATAATTCATATCAAAGTCAGTGTTGTTCAAGTCATAACTAGGCAAAGTGGATAATGTTGTCCTAAAATAATTAAAATCACTGCATATCTATCAACTAATCAAATAAATTGTATTATTTTTAAATGTAGAAAAGGCCTCCATTTTTAAAATAATACACTAAGTTGTTTAATAGGCAAAATGGAGTGCAATAGAAATTACGAATTAAAATTAGAACCTTAAAATGTATCATTGATTCAAGTTTTGATGCTGAAGCTGGAGATATTCCTGAGAAAAATAGATAATTCAAAAACTGTATTTGAGGACAAGCCCCATGTTGATAATTTGAAAGGTAATCTTTGTAACGATGTTATGTTTAAATTAAAAATTAAACTAGGTATTTATTTAGGCAATGGTAAAAATGTACATGTACACATAACTGAAATTGGAGTTCAGATACATGTATACAAGATTGAAATTGAAGTTACAGAAACACAGATTTGAAACTGGGGTCAAAGAAACACAACAATTCAATTACTATCAGCGTAATTCAGATCTAATTTCAACATAAACAATTGTTTAAAAAGGATTTGAAATTCTGTGACCATTATCAATGGTTCACATCGTTTTAAAAAATAAAATACATTAACACATTGCATGCAAATATTCAGAATTAGTCCAAGTAAAATTACATGTAATCATTTGTTGAGGCTTTATTTTCATTCAATGCAGCACTTTCTTAAAAATATATTTTTATATGTAAAAGAAACACTTTTTAAACCATTTTTCTTAACATGGAATTAATGTATTTCTAGTGGGCAAAAATAAAACATACTGCTCTGTAGCCATTAATTATGTCATCCTCCTTTGTGTCAAGGAATACTATAATACATTTGAAAATGTATGAACCTTTCCAAATTCCTACAAATTCATTCTCATCCATGGCTGGTAAAGAGATGTTGCACTGTAATTATCTTGCATTTGTTGTCTTCCATGTGCATTATTACAAAAGAACTGTGACAGCTAATGCCTTTAATACTAAGTAATCTCAAATCTAAGGTTATCATCAGCATGGGTGTGTGGTCATATATAATTACAAAACCCTATCATTACACCAAGTATGTGATAAAATGAAAGCAGTCTTGTGGTGCTGTTGTGTTTAAAATATAGTTTTGTTTGTTTTTGTTGGCTTTAACAGTACTTTTAACATATTATTGGCTACATCATGCCGATGAAATGGAAGCTAAGTGGTGTTCTCAAGGACACACTGAGGTCTCTAACCCGGGCTGGCCTGGGCGGGTATCAAACTCATGACTCTTGGATTACTAGTCTGACATTACCAACGGAGCTACTGCCACTTCAGTTTCAAATATAGATTAAAGTAGGTATTGGCTTATAATACAGACAATGGTAATAAATATATAAGTACACAAACTTGAAAGTGAAGTCTCAGACACACATATTTGAAAGTGGGGTTCTATAAACATAAAAATGAAATTGGGGTATCACATACAAGCATACATGCAATAAAGTGGAGTCATGAAACACACAATTGAAACTGGGGTCCCATAAACACATACTTGAAACTGGGGTGGGAAATTAAGATTTGATTCAACAAGAACAATCAAACAAGAGGCCCAAGTGGGCCTGAGATCCCTCATCTGGTTGATATTTGAATAATAGCCAATGCAAGCGCAGCTGGCCAAGAAATTTGCATCAGTATGATGCTTTCCGTTTATATTTCTTCCAATGTTGTTGATTGCATTTGTTATGAAAACAACTGTTTCAAGGTTTCTCTGTTTCTTTTATCTTCATGGGTTATCAGTAACATTTGTCCAAGCAGTTTTTCAGAAGTTGTTGAAAGGTTTTATATTTTTTAGCAATGATGGCCATATCTGATGGCAGATCGGCAGCATTTGTATAAAATGTAAAGCCCTATATGCCAGAATACTTTCTGTCAATTTGTATCATATTTCTGCTGAGTGGTTTTTGTGAAGAAATCATTTAAAGGTTTGTCTATTTTTATTTACAGTGACCATATTTGATGTTGGATCAGTATAAGCTGTATAAACTTTAAAGCCCTCTATGCCAGGATGCTTTCCGTCAAATTTGGTCAAAATCTGTTGAGTGGATTTTGACAAGTTATTTAAAGATTTTTCTATTTTTAGTAATGGCGACCATGTTTGATGGCAGAACGGTATAATTTGTATAAAAGGATGCTCTCTAATATTGCAACACGGCTTGGGTTTTAATGTTTAATTTTGAAATTTTAAATTTAATTAAAATATATTACCTCCTTTTTCATGCAACATAGTTCTAATCGCTAGTGCCTTCTTCAAGCATTACTTAAAATCATTTAAAGATCTCAGAGCTTTTCTCAACTAAGTTATTTTCAAAGGGTTACGGAATTATGTATCATCTTTTAAATTATAATATAGTTTTCATTTGGTTTATGACCTTTGTATTATAATTTATATTTTTTTTAAATAGCTAGTGCTATTATTGAGTACATGTATATCTTATGTTAGGAATGTTGGTTAAACATGACTCACGACGATACGTGAGTAGCGCGTGGTGAAATGTATTAGTTCGTGACCTGATTCCCTGATTCAGAACTTGTTTACCTGAAATAAGAATTAACATCGCAATTCGGGTTTGTTTATTTGAGACGGAGTAGATTGTGTTTTTATTTGTTCTACGCAGTATAGATAATATAAAACGAGATTTAATCACCGCGTATTCATTCTTTGCAGTTACGGCATTTGGTAAAGTCATAGAGGAAATTTATTTATTGTTCGTGAAATCTTAACTCTCAACAGTACATTTTGGGAGTACGTACTATTATATTATTCAAAGATCTGAACATTATTCTACTCCGTCGGAATTATCGGAATCATTTCAAGAACTTTTGTGATATTCTACGTTCACAGGAATTTACCTGGAGTTAATAACATTTGGATTTAGAACTGTGATTCTTGCTGACACATAAGCACATTAGTGTCCTCATTCGGAATACCTTAGACAGTTTCCGGATTAATGAATTCTTTAGAACGATTTAGGACTATTTAAGGAATTTCTACACTGTAATTTTTTAAAAATTCTTTCACTCTGTTTTAAATATTTTATATTTTAGGAAAATAAATTTGTATTTTAGAAATTGTGAAAGCTTGTTGGAGTCTTTCTTTCTATTGTTACATATTCAAACCCCTAGTCGTAACACAAAGGGTCTTCTTTTCAAAAATAACTTATGTCAGTTATTCTTCTTTAAATTTCAGTCTGTTAAGATGCATTCTACAACAATACATGCACACTTTATCCTAATTAAAAGAAAAAAGTAAAATACCAGTCTGCATGTCAATCAGCTGATCGGGGTTCTAACATGATTTTGAGATATCTTTTAAATTTCATTAAAAAAAATAACTTCTTTTTTTGTTGCAACACAGCCAGGCTCTTAATGTATGCTTTTAAATTTAATGAAAATAAATTACCTCTTTTCTCATGCAACATAATTCGAATCCCCTTCTTCAAACTTTAATTGAATTTATTTTAAGGTGTCAGATCTTGGCTCAACCAAGATAGTTTCAAAGGGACTGCTTTTCAAAAAATAGCTTGTTGGAGTTATTTTTCTTTTGCTCTCGGTCTGTTAAGATGCATTCTACATGCACACATTGCAAAAATTAAAAAAAAAAAAAAAAAAACATACCAGTCTGCATTTCAATCAGGTCATAAAGGTTCTAACCTGATTTTGAGATAAATTTTACACTTCATAAAAAACAACTTTCTTTTTGTGGCAACACAGCTATGGTTCTATCGTATGATTTTGAAATTTTATATTTAATAAATTGCCTCCTTTTTCATGCAACATAGTTCTAATTGCTTATCGCTTCTTCAAAACATTACTTCAGTTCCTTTAAAGATCTTAGAACTTTTCTTAAACAAGTTATTTTCAAAGGGTCTGCTTTCAAAAAATAGCTTATTTCAGTTGCTTTTGTTCTCTGTCTGTTAATATGCGATTTACATGTACACTTGACTTGTTTCCCGTAAGGAAAATAAAACTTCAGTCAGCTGATTAGGGTTATGACGTGATTTTGAGACAAAATTTTTAATTTAATTATAAAAAAATCTTTCTTTTTTGCAATATGACCAGAGTTCTGCTGTATGGTTTTGAAATTTTACATTTAATTTAAAACTTACTTTTTTGCAATATGACCAGAGTTCTGCTGTATGGTTTTGAAATTTTAAATTTAATTTAAAATGAATTAGCTACTTTTCATGCAACATAGTTCAAATCCTTTCTTCAAACATTACTTGAAATAAATTAAAAAACTCAGCGCTACACTCAACCAACTTATTTTCAAAGGGTCTGCTTTTCAAAAATAACTTATTTCTAATATTTTCTTACAGAATAAGTATCTTAAATCTGACTTCACTTCGTCTGACCATTTATCATCATTAACTTCTGCAAGTTTTAAAAATATATTACACACACACACACACACAAACACACACACACATCTAAAGACCGTTCTCTCGGAAAGCAACAAGATTATCTGAAATTCTAAAAACTGTTATTCAGCTGAATGACACTAATGACGGCAGGGAGTTTGGTCAGTTACACATAGGTGGACCGCTTCGTCCTGACTCAAGGCTAAAACAGGTCTTTGATACGGTCATAATGGCGATTTGGTAACATCCCCACTGTGAGGCAATAGTGGTATAAGGATAACCCCACATTCAACGGAAATCATAGTTACTAAAATTAATAGTAAATAGAAATGTACCTATATATCATAGCCAGCTACTCCACAACAATAAATAATTGCATTTATCGAGAGTTTAGAAAAGTATATACAAATATATCTTTTTATCTAAGGCATAGCTAACAACAATACAATCTGCAACAATTAAATTTGGCCCTATAATAACTGCATCTACGTTAACGTGTTGCATGTAATTTTTTCTTCTCTGATTCGCATTCATGGTTTGTTTAAGAACAGTTAATGACGATGGTGATGATGATTATTTTATTTTGCTATTTCTGCTGTTGCGGTCGTCATCATCATTAGCGTCATCATCATTCATCTATTTGTAATACCTAAAGTACACGCTCTTCTCGTGGTTTTTAGATTTGTATATAAAGTTTTGAAGTTGAATAAATAAAATTAACTGTACAACAGATTGGAATAAGTGAACATTCATATAGTTTCCAGGACTTCGATAGAACACTGGAGCTTGTTGGAAACTAAATTAAGACATCCGGTACATGATGTTTCGATTGGGAGTGGGGAGGTCCAAAGACTGTAACCAATTTAACACTAACAGTAGGGTGGACACGATTCGTTTAAAGTCCGATTCATGTCCGGATATATATATATATATATATATATATATATATATATATATATATATATATATATATATATATATATTTTTTAACTGACTCTCCAACAGTAGGTCGTAGTGAGTAGAAACTCGTAGAATAACAGATATTAAGTCGCAAGTGCGAGTGCGCTTTATTCCAATGCGATTCATCTGAATTCGAATCATGAGAATATCAAATTACACATTAATTATATAGATATTACAAAGTCAGAATAATGTTAATTTACAAATATATATATATATATATATATATATATATATATATATATATATATATATATATATTTTTTTTTTTTTTTTCTACGATCCAGTGACTTCGACCTAACATTAGCTAAAGATATACAGAGGCGTCTTACTGAAGATCTATATGTTGAGTGAATTAATAATTTCGGCAGCAATTACACAACTTAGGCAAGATGCTCAACGTGTAAAGCTCATGTATTTCAAATAACATATCACATGGTTTCGCTATGAAATAACTTTGTTTTCATTAGTACTCTCTCTCTCTCAGGAGCGTAACGAAGATCGAGTCAGCATTTTCCATAAAGTCTGGTTCTGTATTATGAGTACTCGACCTGTTCAAATTGTCATTCGAGGTTACGATATCGTAGCTATCGAACACGAAGCATTCAAAAATGATTCTTATAGCTTAATGAAAAAAAATAATTGATCATGTATGCATTGTTGGAAAGAAAATACGAAATGACGAAACGAAACCAATGAAAATGATGACAAATTGGAAGAAAAAAAAAATCTTATGAAGGGTCTAGAAAAAAGGCTCAAATCTGACCTATAGGAAATCATGTAAGTAATTATGAAGTATATAAGCCGCAAATAAAGCGTATTCCTTCATCGTTCTCAGTGCCCCAGCTACGGTGCTGACGAATAGCTTTTTTTAAAATTCCCGCCAATGATTATATAGGTCTAGATAATTTGTATTATATAATTCAATGGCAACATACAGCACGACCTGTTGGGTTTTTGAAACTGATTTGAAGACTTTCAAAAATATGACCCAAGAAGCTCCACACACACACACACACACACACACACACACACACGTGTTTTAACGCCAAAGTGGAGTCTTTGACAAAAATCCCTGAAACTGGGGTCCTATGTTTCTGCTTGTCTTATCCGCAAAATACTGTCAAATATAACAAAAATTGGCCATCTGAAATTAAACACACACTTTACTTTAAAGATATAATTTGTACTTTATAAGATAATCACTCCTGACAATTTTGACATTAATTGTGGGAACTGGGGACCCGGAAGTAATTGATCATGTGATAACTTCTCGCACCTAAAATTGGGGTCCGGAAACACACTTGAAACTGGGCTCATGAAAGCAAAGCATCGTAGAATACAACAGAATAATGCAATAAGTATCATTTTATGGTGTAGAATGAAATTAAAGATGACTAAACTGGTTTGTTCGTACATGACAAGTGTCGTGCTAAAACGCTGACCAGTTTGCTGACAGTTGTAAATGTCCGTTATTTTCATCCATTTGTATATTTTCGGGATTTTAGTGATAAAAGACGGGTTGGAGCATTTTCTGGTCGTTTATCAAGGGAGTTCGTAACTTAATGACAGAATAACTAAATTTCAAGCCCCGTTTCTAAAAATTCCATTCCAAAACAAGCTGATCAGTCCGCGATAACGGGTGCCATTATGACAGACTGTTTAACAGCTATATAAGCTTCATAACTGCATGTTTTATATTGTAACTATTATACCTACATCACATTATAGAGTAATACTAAGACATATCTTCTTAAATATCCAATTTAACACTGAATAAGTAGAAAAATGCACATTATTTGCGTGTGAAGTTCCAATTTCTTTATTATGTGTACCACAAAGAATATATTTTATTTTATCATTCCAATAAGTGTATAATAATAAGAAGGACAAATATTTTTTATTATAGTCTTTATTGGTATTGAATCTATAATAATAATAATAATAATAATAATAATAATAATAATAAGTAATAATGACAACAAAAATAATAGACAATTATATTATTAATTTTATAATTATGCTTTTACTGACAATAAAGAAAGGTATATACAAGAGTATTATTAATATCATTAATATTTTTATTATTATTATCATTATCATTATTATTATACACGTAGTAAAAATAATTGGAATTCTGAACGTAAATATCATACATATTTCTACATATTTCTACTTGTTCAGCGTTCGATTTGATATGCCTAAGTATTATTCGTAGGTATAATAATTAGGCGGTTATGATGCTTTTTATTGACGTTAAACAGTCTGTCGGATAGCACCCAGAAAAACACTTTTACAGCATTTTTTAAAACATGCAGCATGGGTATGGTAGATATGCATACATTTCGACAACCAGGCTACAGCCGGCTCGAAGTTTTTCCATTGAATAGAGTGAACAGCAAAATACATGTACCCTAATTTCATTTGGCATAGTATCAGTAACTTAAAAAATTTGTTCAATGATGAGCTCTTTTTAGTCTAAGTTATATAATTATGGCACTAAATGCACTTGCGCCGGCGTGGTAATATTTGTGGCAATTTGTTAAATCTATGTCAGGTGAAAATGTCGTCTTCATATTAAGCCGAAAACGATCACAGACAAATACATTGTATAAAATTTAACTTTTAATTCTTGTTACATTAAAGGATTATTTGGCTTATAGCTACAGTCACAATCCCTAATATAAGCCAGTACACTACAATTTTTTCATAACTTCCAGTCTGATATTTTGTTATGTGTCCGCTCAAGTTTTGAACCGATCCAGACAGTTTTTGAAAGTTTACACAAAACTGTATCATCAATAGACTATATGTCACATACCTAACACAAACTTTCTTAATTAAAGGTCATAGTCACAAATGGAGGTTAAATGTCAAATTAAGTAGTTTTCGTGTCTCTTAATTACCTCGATTACTGTAGAACGCAACAAAGGTGTATCATATGAAAGTACAGTGCTAGTGTCTATGCTCCATAACACATACAACTTTTTTTTACAAATTTATATATAAGTAAGTTTTTTTTACAGTTAGATGGTTAAAATTATGCCCTGGAAACGCTTGAAATGCAGGAGGTTCCGGGGACTTCGCCTCTTGGCCCCCACCAGGGATTCCATCCCACAGATCTTTTGACTATTTGTTTACGCCCCCACCCCCCCCCCCCATAAACGATATTCCTTGATCCGCCACTGCTGAATATGTTTCAGTTACGAATGTAGCTCACCTGAGTTTTGAAGAAGAACTATTAGGCCTGAACAAGGTCAAGTCTTGAATAATGTCTATATAATCCGGTTCTAAATGAGAACGAACATTCCTCTAGTTATAGCCTACACTTATTAATGTGGTACGTACGCATAAATGCATACGATTTTACTTCGAGTTGTATGTAGGGTGCACTGCCAGCAGGGACTCACTCGACAATAAAAAGTTCACGAGAATTACATCTGACTCATCTTTCCTTAGAGTAGAAAGTCACAATCCTAGTTACGGGCCGTAGATTCAAGACCCTGATCTATCTACAACGCCTTAAATGCCACATTGTATAATAAATAATGCACAGCATGTAACAAGAACCAGGAGCATACCAGGGGAGGGGGGGGGGGACGGCGTGGGTTGCCTCCACTCCCCGTGTAAATTGAGCGCGAAACAACCAGAACCCATCCTAGAGCAAGTTTTCATTGCAGTTAGATGGTTAAAATTATGCCATGGAACGCTTAAAATGCGGGGGTTCAGTCCCACAGACCCATCGCCAACTTGTTTACGCCTACCCCCCCCCCCCCAAAAAAAAAATATACAACAAAAAAGCAACAACAAAACAAAAAATATATTTCTTGATATGTTGAAACAGGCAGATGCTCATGCGGTATCACATGAAAATAAAACATGTCGTTTTTGTAATACGATTGAGGATGAATTTCATATTGTGTTTTAGAATGTCAGTGTTACATGGAACATAAATGCAAGTATATACCTAAATATTATTGGAGACATCCAAATATGGCCAAATTTATAGATCTACTTTAAGTAATAATCAGAAGAGTATACCAAATGTAGGCCTTTATTTTAAGATCTTTTCAACTTTACATTAAAGTCTGCACCCTAATCTTTCAATGAACTTATAGAACAATTAAAAAAGTACCCTTTCTTAACCAGCCTCAATTAACTACTATAAAAGATTATAATTCAATATTTTTACATTTGTTGCTTTAACTGCTTCTGTTGCTAATAATGTACTCACTTTTTCGTTTTATTTTAATGTGATTGTCTGTATTTTTGCTTTTTTCTTTTTCTTCTCCAGATACTTTGTTAGTTTTTTTGAAGTAATTAACACATATTCAAAATTTATAACGATTAATATTTTGACGCACACGTCTAAAGTTTTGATTATGATTCATATTATTATGTGATTTGAAGATACTGATTTAAAATGATATTTTAACCCACTGCAGATTGTATACTTTAAATTGCCGGCAGATCTTCCCTAGCCAAAGGTCGTCGATCCACTTCATTCCATATCGACGAAAGTGAATCGACGACTCTTGGCTAGCGAAGATGCTGTTGCTATTGCTATAACAATAAACGCCGTTGCGGCTTTGTTTCAAAGAGAAGTAATGATTCAGAGAACAATAGGAAAGTAAAGATCAATCAAGCAAACAGAGCACCTATCTGACTTTGTTAATTTGTTTTTCAGTAGTAAAAACAGTCAATAAAATAAATTTGATTGTGTAAATCGTCATTGGTTAACTATTTGTCAATTAATAACATCTTAAGGGGGATAAACGACACTATTATTATCATAGACAGCATTAACCATCATCAATAAGATAAAGAGAGCATTGAATGCGCGTTATGTCAAAAGCACAAGCCAAAGAATACTTTTGTCAGTACAGGTGTACACTTTTTTTGAAAGTCAGACCTTATGGACCATACGGGATGTAATGAACATATACAGTTCTCAAAAGCTGAAACAATGGCAAAATGCAACATTCTTCTTACTATGTTCGACAAAGTGTCAGATAAGGCAGATGAAGATATGACGATATTTCGCAATGCCTATCAATAATGTACCTTTCTCACGTCGAGCACTAGTTCTAAACCACTTTATGTATCAGGCGCCAGAAGCTCAACTTCAAAGAAAAAAAACGCATGTCACACAGATGCAGCATGGGAGTTTGATGTTTCATGCATTAAAAGAGAAGGATGAAAAGTTAAGAAAACAAGAGTCCCTCGATGGGCCTGACGCTCTACTTCCCGAAAAGAATTTCCAGGAGTTCTACACAAGACCATTTCTTCTTTTTAAATACTGAGGGTTGAAACCATCGCTGATATTCCAAAGCAACAAGATTTTCAAATTAGCCACTGTCGTGGCCATATTGGACGCAAGATCGGCACCATTTTCATTTAAGACAAACTAGTATGTATGTATGTATGTATGTATGTATGTATGTATGTATGTATGTATGAATGTATGTATGTATGTATGTATGTATGTATGTATGTATGTATGTATGTACGTATGTATGTATGTAGTAGTGCTTTACGGCACCTCAGCACAAATGAATTTAAAAATGACAAATAAAGGTAACACTTTTATAATCCCTAAAACGTGATTCAAATTTCCTGTGCAAACCGCAAACCCTTAAAGATTCCAAGATTTTCTCGGGTAATACGTCCTCGTACAGTTTCAACATGCAGTTCGCGTCAAAATACTTATGTCTCACAGGGAGGAAATCAACACACTCGACAAGAATGTGCTCCACTGTCAGTATACACTGGCAGGGTACACACTCCGTCTGGGTTCAACCTTCAGGAGGTATGATACGCGATCGGCACAACACCACCTCATCTATCCTGTTTGTTCTATACTAGGGATGCCACTCTCCCATAGTGGGTTTGATGTTCTTAAGTTTTTTTGTGGAGTTTTTATTCCGCATATTTTGCCAAGTATGACGAACATGCTGATTTAGATAACATTTCAAGTCAGTGTATGGGATCTTCCATTCGTAAACGGGTGATTGCAGGGCAGTTTGGGCTGCTTTATCTGCTCTTTCAGTACCCTTTATGCCAATGTGACCAGGCAGCCAACATGACAGAATACTTTTCCCAGACTTTATGAGAACATCGTGTTTCTCTAATATCTGGGATATTAACGTGTTGTCAAAAAATAAAATTCTACAAGACTTTCAATGTGGAAAAAAAATCCGAAAAAATGATGTAATTTGTTTTTTCAGAGGTTTCAATATGGTTCAAAGCTTTGAGTATAGCTATAATTTCTGCACTAAAAATTGAGGGTTTATCCAGTAATCGGCTCGAGATGGTGCCATGGGCTTCCATCTTTCGAACCGTCTGTATACAGGGGCGAATAACCACAATAGGAGGCTCTGATTTCATTGAATTTACTCTGAAAAGGGAGCGGATTCGTTGCAGACTTTTTGAATTCGCAACGGTTAAATAATATTTTAGGAGGCTTTGATAATCACGGTGGTGATTTGGGAATACAGAATTTTGCAATGTTTCCAACATTGATTTTTGCTGTTTCTAAGTGGGGCCGAATTCGTATTCCAAAAGGTGGAATGAAGTTTGGTTTATGAACGTACAAGGTTTGGTATTTGGGCCTAAACACCACATCATATGTGGGTTAGAAATATTAGAAGATAGTTTAATACCGTACAACTAGACATCATCAGAAGAATGTTAGTGAAAACCCCATGCCAATATGACTATCCATTCAGGAGAATTAGTGAAAAGATTTTCAGTATGTTCATTGTGGCAGTCATATTAGATGTCTGCGGATAACAATTTTATTTAGGACCAACCTGATATCGTAATCAGTCTTTTGGTGAAAACCCTGCGTCGATATGTCCATCAATTCTGGAGGAGTAGCGATAACAAGATTTTCAAAATTGCCACCAAGGTTGTGATATTGATATCATATCGGCATAATTTACATTCAGACCCAGCTAGACTCCATAAGAAGTCTTCTGATGAAAACCATATATGAGTTTCCATTTAGGAGGAGTAGTGACAAAAAGACTTTCAAGATGGCTGCCATATTTGAAGTCGGATAGGCACTATTTTCATTCAGGATCAACTAGATATCATAATTAGTCTTGTGAAAAACCCACGTCGATATGACTTTCCATTTAAGGAGTAGTAGCGATAAGAAGATTTTCAAGATGGTAGCAATGGTGGCCATAGTGGATTTCAGATCGGCACCATTTGTATTTAGTACCAAATACACAACATAAGAAGTCTTCTGGGTAAAACCCGATGTTGATATGACTTTCCATCAAGGAGTAGTAGGGATACAAATATTTTCAATATGCCGACTGCGGTGGAAATATTGGATGTCAGATCGACACGACGTTTTTTAAGACCAGACACCACCAGAAGTCTTTTTGTAAAAACACCATGTTGATATGACTTTCCATTCAGGAGGAGTAGAAATACCAAGAGTTTAAAGATGGCTGCTGTGGTGGCCATATTGGACGACACACTTTAATTTAGGACCAATTAGACATTATAACAAGTCTTGTAGTGAAAACCCCATGTTGATATGACCATCCCATTCAGGATAAGTTGCGATAAGATTTTCAAGATGGTCACTGTGGACCCAATGACTTGTACCTAACGATAACTTAAGATATACAGTGGCGTCTTGCTGAAGATCCGTATGTTGAGCGAATTATTAATTTTGGTAGAAGATCGTTATTTCTACACAAGTTAGACAAGATGCTCGACGTATAATCCTGATGTATTCCAAGTAACATATTACGTGGTGTCGCTATGGCAACATCTACCATATCTAAACAAGACCACTTCCGGTACATTTTTGGGTAAACTTTGTTCATTTTGAAGATATATCGTCGCCAACACATCTTTGCTAAAACAACTTTGTTTTCGTTAGCACTCTCTCTCTCTCTCTCTTAAAGTTTCAATACAATAATCGGCAATCCGTTTGTCGGACATCAACTACCGAGGGCGAGGGAGAACACTGCTCCTGCTAGTCCTGCAATGTAAGACGTAGACCCTGATATTTATGACAGAAACGGGTCAACGTCTTATTGCCAGCACAAGCGACAAACGGTGTTGTATTGCGTGTTCCCCGGTAGTTCGATACATCAGGCACCCACCAACATGTGTTGATACTGATGAACGTTGTGTGGATATGATGTCACCTATTCATAAAAGTATGCAATTTTGCTTCATGCAAATCTGTCCTGAACACACCAGCGTACATTTAGGACTCTTACCGGTTTTGCAGCAATATCTCACATACTTGGCAGCCCATATCAGTAGTAGAGTGGGGGTAAATAGCCTCAAACTTTTTTGGGGGCACTATAGCCTCAAGATGGCGGGTGGGTCTCTACAGACCCAAGATGGCGGGTGGGGCCTCTACAGACTCAAAATGGTGGGTAGGTCTCTACGGGGGAGGGGAGGGAGGGGTGTGGGAAATAGAATTAATCTTTCTTGATAAAGGGTGGTCCTGGTAAGGACCGTTAGAGGAGGAAATAAGATTTTTTATTTCCCCCAACATTGAGTGAGAAAGCCTGGGAGGTGGAAGAACTTGTTTTTCTTCTTCTTCTTCTCCTCCTCCTTCTTCTCAGGTATCCAGTCGGGATGATTCAATCGTCTGAACTTGTCCTGAATTTTCATCCAGTTCAAGTTCAGACGATTGAATTGTTTTTCTCTTTTCTCCTTCACCCACATTAATTTGATTTTGGCAACCTCCTGTTCCAATATTTGTTTAATAATAGTTTCTACTCGGAGCAGGGCCGCTTCTTGTCGAGTAAGGATGATACATTTTAAATGATCATCCAATTTATGGATGTTATCCAAAACTTCTTTAAGAAGTCCTACTCGACAAGGTGAAGAAGAGGACTTGTTACTCTTCTTAACTTCCTCCTCCTTCTTCACTTCTTGAATTAAATTCAAAATCAAATTAATGTAGGTGAAGTGATCGATTACCCACTTCCAACTGACTGGATACCACCACATCCTTTTTTCCGTATAATACTTCACTTCCACCATCCAGTCCCAGCCTGAATCGGTTTTAAAAAGCAATGTTATATTTCTTGTCGAATGACTGCAGTAGCATTTGTTGTATGCCTCCCAAATATTTAAGATATGTTATGTTTTTCTGCACATGCCTTGCGGCTACAAACAATGTTACAACATTTCCCAAAACCGAAGACGGTAGAACAGTAAAAACACGTCTTGTTTTATCGACAGTCTGAAATGGACTGACTGAAAATACATTGTTACAGTTTTCATGAACGCATGTTTGGGCTCAAGAATGAGAGTGTAGAATAGGACGGGTTATAGAGTGCAGAATTGGATGGGTCATACTCGAGGCATTCTTACACCGTAAAGCTATGTGCTTGTTTGTTTTGTTTGTTTGTTTGTTTTTCTTTTTGTTTTTTTTTTGGTTTCCTTCTGAAAACGGTAGATCTAGAATTTTTTTTCGTGACACATTGCAGTGCCAAAATAGGAAGAAAGCTAAGATACCTGACATGCACAAGAACAACTAAACTCAATATTTTATATGAGCCAACGATTGACCTATGGAAGAAAAATCGTTGTACAATTTTTAAAGGTTGCAAGTTTTTGAAAAAATTACAAAACTAACGTCACATTTTACATAATCATTGTGACTACTGCCAACATTTGTGGAGAGGCATCTTAAAACGGGAACAGATACCATGATCATTTCAATCGAAATCATTGTATAAGAAACTTAGTGTGTGTGTTTGTGAAACAGAGAGAATTGACATTACGACGGAGAGAGAGAGAGAGAGAGAGAGAGAGAGAGAGAGAGAGAGAGAGAGAGAGAATATTTTATTCCTACTTTTAAAAAAATCACGACACTTACCTTTTTTTATGGTATATTTTCCTTAAGAAATTTCAAAATCACATTCCATTTTTAAAAAATCACATCCATAGGAAAAAAATCCTCTTTTCTCGGTAAAATATCACAAGATTGAATTGGAGACATAGTCTACTAAAATCCTTCTTTTGAAAACGTTGATGTAAAATTCTCACAAAATAATACATCCAAACGTTCTGTGATGTATTTTGACTTAAGGCTGATACACTTTCCATTGATCACAAATTATACGATGGGGTTGTGCACAGAACATTAGATTATAATGGTCTAGACTAAAAGTAACACTAAACTTCCGAAATTGTACCTGACGTTAGCGAAGACTGAAAATAATCCTGAAAAAAAAAAAAAATGGAGAAAATTGGCTGACTAAAAAATAGTACTAAAATTTCTTAACTCATTTAAATTTTTTTGTTATTTTATATTTTTTATATACAAACCCAAATAAACCCAAAACCCAAACCCAAACCTAACACACTATCCCCAAATGCCTTGTGTGCTGCCTAAAAACCCCAAAAACCTGCTATCAGACGAAAGGGTATGACAAAGGGATGAAATCACGCCAATATACTATCCAACATATCAACCATCCATTTTTTTACTTTTTTAAATTTTTTTTATATATCAAACACAAAACTTACACACACTACACAACCATTTTTTTTTTTTTATTTTTGGGAAGGGGAAATTTTTTAAAAAACAAATCAAAACACACAAACACACTATCTACATTTTTTTTGGGAAGGGGAAATTTAAAAAAAAAACAAATCAAAACACACAAACACTATCTACATTTTTTTTTTTTTTTTGGGAAGGGGAAATTTTTTAAAAAACAAATCAAAACACACAACCATTTTTTTTTTACTTTTTAAATTTTTTTATATCAAAACACACACCACAAATATACAATCCATTTTTTTAAAAAAAATTTTATTTGATGGACTGCAAAAGTTGTTGTTGTTGTTGTTGTTGTTGTTGTTGTTGTCTTTGCTGCTGCTGCTGTTGGTGCTGTAGTAAATTTCTTTCCTCCCAATTTTAGATCGATAGAAAGAGAGGGAAAGTGGTTTTTTTGTTGGTTTGGTGGGTAAAAAACAAACCACACAACACCATTCAGATATATACATCAATAATAATAATTATATTTTATTCAATGTATATACATTATGTTACTCGTGGTAATAAAAACAATTTCATATAAGTCCAATACAGTTCAATACACTTCCATATTTACCATTTCATTCTCTTATTGTTCTGACACTTCAGGAAGATTCTTGTCTACAATTCTCTCATAACTTTCTTCTGGACTCTCATTGATAAACTCCAACTTAATAAAATGTCCATTATCATCTCGAATCCACCGCTCTTTTTTACAAATCTTGTAAACTTTACTATGATCTAATCCAAAACACCTTGCCACATCACGAATGGAATCCATCCGACTATATAATCCTGAATTCAAGTCAGTTAATTTCACAGGTCTCACAAATCCTCCAATGACTTGACTCTTCTTCTCTGGCTCTTCCCATCTAGCTTGAAATCTTTTCTGGAACTTCTTCGAAAAGACAGACTTACAAATTCCAGTACAGCAATAGTAGACACTTGATGAAACACAATCAAAATATTCAGCAGCCTTTTCCATACTTTCAAATCTTCTTTCCTCTGTCTCACCAACAAACTGGCACAACACACTTCTATCACTTCCAAAATTAATTCTCCTTCTTTCTTTATCATTCTTCACATGTTTATGCAAACATGTTCGTTCACTAGCAGTCATCACTTGAAGATTTTCTATTCTATCATCATCAAGTACATCATTGAGATGTACCACTTCACTCTGTCTTGGTAGATCCACTCCATTCACCGCTTCAAAGACAAATCTCCCTCGATTTGTATGTTTCTTCCTCTTTCCTTCCTTACCAGTAACCTTAATCCTTATCAATCCAAATGAATTCAAATTTCCTTTGACTTTCCTTCCATACTTCATATGATAGACATTACCAAGTATGTCAGCAGCATAATTATCATACACCTTATGAACATACTTATTCAATTCAATTCCAGTAACTTGACTTTTATCTCGAGAGCAGTACTTTTCCATCTTCACAGTTTGAAAGTTCAATCACGACTAGTGATTCTGAGGGTAAGAAGGTCTATATATATAGGTTCCCTGGGTGAAACTGAATCAGCTTCAAAGTAAACTTCAAGATGAAAAGATCACGCCGAAGCCATGAGAAACCAGAAGAAGAAGAAGGAGAAGAAACAAAGAGGCCACGACGACGAAGACATTCCGTACCGCCTGAAACACCGCTAGATGAACTACTAGCTCAAGTCCATGCTAGTGACTTCGAAGAGGAGATGAGTGAACCTGAAACCCAAACTTCTAACCCACCCAAAACAAAATCCACTACCAGAACCCCAGGCCAAGAAATACAACCTAGTACTTTGGCTCCTCCTGAAAATTACTATTGGATTCTAGAGACTCAAAAAATAACTTCTCGAAAATTTAAAACTACAGCTTACACTCACACGGTTCACTTTAAAGACTTCAAGTCCAAAGTACCTCCCGAGAAAGCGGCGGGGTTCATTAGCGATTTGTGGGATTCTGTCTTAATGAACTTGAAACGACAATGTGGAGCCAAAGAAGACGATCGATTGAGACTGGCCATTCATCATGACAATTTGAAGAGTCCTGTTTGGATCGAGTTCAGCACCCCGGCAGAATTAACGCCAGACAAAGTCATGTCCAAAATAGAACATGTGCAACAATCCAACGACAAGTTTACCATCACCGATGGAAAGGCCACACTTTACTTGACTCACGTTTCCCCTCCTTGAGGAAGTGGACGAAGTAGGAAACCGTTACTGGTGGACGATATTCGAAGTACCAAACGCAGTGTCGTCCAAATCGACAATACTCAAGACCAGATGTGCTTTGCTCGGGCTATTGTGGTGGGCCGCACCTATGCTAACAAGAACGAGAGCAAAGAATGGAAAAGAGCCCGGAATAACATTCGACAGTCGGACAGAACCAAACAACGAAACGAAGCAGAACTCCTGTTTGCAACAAGCAGGCATCCCTAACCAGCCAAGTGGTTAACTTTGAGGTTTTGAAAAATGCTTTGCTGTCTGGACAAGTCTAAGACTTTCGAGTGCACACGTTAGAACCTCACAAGATCGTACGGTTACCTAATCATCAAATTGTCACTCGTCCTTTACAAAAAGTGTACCAAATCGTGTACCAGAAGCGAGAGAGACTTCCAGACCACACCACTTTACATTACTGACACGCCGATCTGCAGTATAAAAAAGGGCACCCCTTCCAAACCTAACCATTCATTGTGACTTTCAACGTTGACCGAGCAAGAAGAAAAAAAAAAGATTAATTTTGTCATCCTCCCACCAAAGATGAATAAGAATACTCATGCCACCCACCCACCGAGGGAGAAATCTAGTGGTGTGAACTCCAAGTACCATTACGACTTGGAGTGCGATGCAGTGCCATGCGACGAGACGGATTCCGTAAGCGTTGACAGCATCGATTCATACGATCAGACGGATGCCGTACGCTTGGACATCGTCGATGCAGCACGTGTACCTCACCGTCCCTCTAGAGATGCAGGACGACCTTTCTTCTTTATTGGGAAGAATGCTAAACGTACCTGTGAATGTCATAAAGAATTGACGATACCTGTGGCTCTGCCTGGTTATTCCAAGTATGATAATCGACTCGAGACGTTCAAAGACAAGTGGCCTAAATTTCTACTACAATCCACTACTGACAAAGCTTTAGCCAGATCTGGATTTATCTACTTGGGAGAAGGAGATAAAGTTCAATGTTTCAGTTGCGGTGTGAGACTTCACCAATGGGAGCCTACCGACTCAGCTTACATTGAACATGCCAGATGGTCTCCGCACTGTCAGTTCTTACCTTTAGTGGCCTCAGAAGAGTACGGGTACGATGAGCCAGATGCCAAGAAGAAGTAAAAAAACATGTCGGAGGATACTTTACAAGAATACATTTGTGGTTTACCTTTGGAGCTACGAGAACGCATTTACCAGTATTTTGTCCCTAGTTTTAGAAGATCGCATTTGTGACTTGCCTTCGAAGTTGCGAGTACGCATTTACAAAGAGTTGGTCCAGATCCAAGTGAAACCCAAACTCAAAGTCATTCCTCGATTTGCACACTACCGTGACTTTCACCGTATCAGAAATCTGATTTTGAAGAAAAACTATCACCAGTATCGTGAAGAATACAAAAGAGAGTTACTTCTTTCCAAATCGGAAACTTTACCCAAGTACATTGCTGGCATGCCTTTGAAGTTACGAAAACGGATTTACCAAGAGTTTGTCAAAATCCAAGTGAAACGTAAACTCAAAGTCATTTCTCGATTTTTACACTATACCCTCTTTCAAGGGTGTCTTTCATGACTAAAACACGAAACTATTGTTGTACATTGACGTGTTTATATGACAGTTTGATGGTTTTAGTGGTAGTCTTCATTGTGTACGTGTTCATTTTAATTGCATATTTTCTCACTAATTCACTTCTTCGTGTTCGTGTAAAGTTGTAAAAAATATGTTTTTGTTGGTTGGTTGGTTGTTTTTTTTTTAAAAAAAAATAAAAAAATAAACATGTATGAAAACGTATAAAAAGCCTTGGGTTTTTTGTCTTCTTCTCAAAAATTTTCTTACCTCAATCATGGCTACATCATCTTCTTATTCTACCTCGTCTGCCTCTTCCTCTGCTTCTGTCGTCAAAGTGATTGACGAAAAGTTAGATCGTCAAAGTTGGAATGCTTTGTATCTGCGCCATCCATTTAACATGTTGATTGCTGGACCGAGTGGTTCAGGGAAAACCGAATTTGTCAAACGATTGATCGAACACAAAGCTGATTTGTTTGATCGTCCACCTCAACGTATCGTGTGGTGTTACAAAGAGTGGCAACCGTCTTACACGTTATTGAAAGAAAGTCAAGGAGAAAATATTTCGTTTGTGGATGGTATTCCTCACGAAGACGATGGAATTGTGTCTGACGTGAGTCAAACTCATTTAGTTATTTTTGATGACATGTTAGGAGAAGACGAAGAAGAAATTAAACTTTGGTTTACACGAAAAGGACACCATCGTAATGCTAGTATTGTCTACATTACACAAAATTTATTTCAACAGAGTAAAGCCCATCGAACTATTAGTTTGAATGCTCATTACGTGGTCTTGTTTAAAAGCCCCAGAGACAAATCTCAAGTACAAGTGTTAGCCAAACAGTTAGGAGCTCCTTGGCTGAATTATGCGTACGACGATGCCACTCAAGCCCCTCACGAGTATTTACTCATTGACTTAAAACCGACCACTCCTGACTATTTGAGATTTCGTGCCAGTATCTTTCACTCTTGGGGTCAAGAAGGTGGTCCTGTCATTTACACGTCCCCTTCAGTCCATTTTTAAAAAAAAAAAAAACTATAAAAACAACCTACGACGTCATTTCTGTCTCACACTCTTTTTGAGAGAAGAAGATGACTTCCTTTCAATCTCATCCTTCGGCTAAATTGATTCGTGCCTTGTATGGCATTAGTCGTGAAAAAAATGCACAAGTTCGTGCTCATTTGTTAGAAGCGAGTCTGAAAGAAGTGTTACGATGGTTTACTTTGACAGCACGTCAATTACTACAAGGTATCATTCACATCCCTCATCAAACTCAACGTTTTTTTCAAAAACATAAATCGGCATTGTCACAACTGGCTGATCCTAGAATCGATTCACGGACTAAAAAACAAATCATTTTAACTCCTGGTGGAAGTGGTTCTTTAGGAGGAGTCATGATTCGTTCCCTTTTGAAATGGGATCCTAATGATGCCAAAGCCAAAAAACCCAAATCACCTAAAAAGAAGAAGAAGAAAAAAAGTCCAAAGAAAAAGAAGAAGAAAGTCAGCCAAAAAAAAAAGAAAAGCCCCCAAAAGAAGAAATCCCCAAAGAAAAGTCGTGCCAAGAAGAAGAAGAAAAGAAGTACTGCTGCAACCAGGAAGAAAAAAACACTACCACAACAACAGACCCCATTAGTAACAAGGTCACCTTTTGCGTCCACATCTTCTTCACCTTTTACCATGATGCCTGTCAAACCAGACTTAAGTCCAGTGTTTCCTAATTTAATGCAAAAATGGAAACCTAATTCAAAAGTGACCCCGTCGGGACCGTCAACTTCAACTGATTTAGCCATGGCAGCAGCTAGCAATAAGAGTACCATCCCCTAAAACCAAAGTCCAAGAAAGAACTGGTATCTTACAAAGTTTAGTAGATTTATCCAAACAAGAATTGAGTCGATTTAGTCCTTTGAAAACACCTCAACGTCGAGTCAGACCTGTCGTGAAGTTGGTACGTCGTGCAGACAATCAGTGGAGACGTGTTCCAGTATAAAATAGAAGGGTACCCTGCCAGAGACTTCAGACTTACTCCTCCTCACCTCTAAGATGGCTCCCAAACATGCACACCACAACTACCTCCACCAAAAAAAAAAGAAGAAAACCAAAAAAGGACGACTTCCCCCTCGTCTAGCCAAACATTGGGATGTCTTGTCTGTCTTGACCAAATCCAATCCTCCCATGCGAAAACAACTCATTCAAACAGCTCCTAAAGAAATCATCGATACCGTGTGTGAATGTTGTTTGAACGTGTTAAAAGGAACGGTACCTTTGTCTAAGATACAGAAACAAAAATTAGGGAAACATCGGAACGTTCTTCGTCAAATGGTGAAAAAGAAAATACCTCTTCAACAAAAGAAAAAAATGTTGGTACAACGAGGAGGATTTCTACCTATGTTGATAGGACCATTGTTAAAAATAGCAGCTCCTTTGTTAGGAACGATTGCTGGACCACTTTTAGGAGGGGCCATGCGATAACCCCTCCCCAAAAAAAGAAGATAAAAAGGACCACCCTTCTCTGAAAAGACCACAACTTTTTGGTACCTTTGGATGAAATGGAAGGACGAAAACTGACTTTAGTACCTTACAAACGATGGATGGAATTTCATCGTTGGAACGAACAACGGATACCTCATTTACCACCCAATCCTAATCTTAACGAAATGTCTCAGTTACAACAAGAAATACAATCCCTGATGGAACGAAACAATGTGTCCGAAACAGAAAAATCCCAACGGTACGGTCAACTTTTACAACGTCTACAACTCTTTCGTCAAAAAGCAGTCGACGAAACAGCTTCACCCACTCTGAGAGATTTTAAGGCTCTGATGAAAAGCGAACCTAAAGTCACCACTAAAACAGACACCGGTACAGGGATGACCGTCCAAGAAGAAGAAGAAGAAGAAGAGTTTTTACTAACTCCACCTCTTAAAAAATTAAAAAAGTTAGCCACCCCGGATTGGATAAAAAAGAAGATGCCTACCCCTTTACCCTCAGAAAAGAAAAAGGAAGAAGTGAAGAAAGAAGTCAAAACAGAACCGATGACCCCTGATGATCGAACTCCCTCTTCATTTACCCCAGTAGCACGTCGGACACGTAAACAACAACAATCCAAAAAGATACCTCACGAAGAAAAGAGTATTGGAACTTGGTTAACTTATTCTTCTTGAGGAAAAAAAATCATGGAGAAACTGTTAGCTACCATTTATTACAATCCTGGTCATGCTGCTGGTTACGGAGGAGTTCAAAAATTATATCGAGCTGCTAAAAGTCAATTGAAAAGTGTACGTTTGCCCGAAGTACGACGATGGTTACAAGAACAATCGACGTACACGTTACACAAACCCATTCGACGTAAATTTTCTAGAAGTACCACTCAAGTGGAAGGGATCGATCATCAATGGCAAGCCGATTTAGCTGACGTCTCTCATTTAGGCACTTACAATGGTGGTCACAAATATTTGTTTTGTGTCATCGACGTGTTTTCCAAATTTGCTTGGGTCGTGCCTTTGACTTCTAAAAGCAGTACCGAATTGGTAAGAGCCTTAAAATTGGTCTTGAAACAAAGTGGACGCCAACCTTTACGATGGCAAACGGACAAAGGTACCGAATTTCTAAACCAAGCTTTTCAAAAAGAATTGAAACAAAGACACATTCATTTTTTTACTACCGAAAATCCTGAAACCAAAGCCAGTATCGTGGAACGTTTTCAAAGAACTTTGAAAGAACGTATGTGGAAATATTTCACACATCAACATACTCTCAAGTACATCGACGTGTTACCTCGTTTGGTCAAAGCGTACAATCAATCGTACCATCGTAGCATCGGATGTGCCCCCGAAGAGGTCAGCCCTGAAAACGAAGTGACCGTGTTTGATAAATTATTTGGTTCACCACCCCAGAAGAAAAAAAAAAGAAAAAGAAAAACCTTGTTGAAGTTATTAAAGACGGGAGATTGGGTTCGCATCGGAAAAACCAAACGTACTTTTGACAAAGGTTATTTACCTAACTGGACTACCGAATTGTTTCGTGTCACTACCCCCGTCCGTGGACGTGATCCTCCCGTCTATAAATTGGAAGACATGAACGGTGAAGTACTCAAAGGAACATTTTACTTGCCTGAGTTACAACGAGTGACTAAAAAAGAAGATACCTTGTACGACATCGAAAGCATTCTCGAACAAAGAACACGCAAAGTAGGTAAACGACGAGTAGAAGAAGTCAAAGTTCGTTGGAAAGGATATCCTCCTAGTTTTGATTCTTGGATTGCGGCTTCTCAAGTCGTCGACTATAAAAAGAAAAAGAAGTAAACTCACAACATGCCATTCAACACAGTAGCCACCCAGACGACTTCAACGACTCCTTCACAGAGTTCTTCTCTTCAAGAATTACAAAAACAACCACTTTGGGTGTGGTGCGGAGAACGTGTGCCTAAAAATCAAATCGTCTTTTTCTGCCAAATCTTTGTAGTGTATTGTGTCATCGGAGCAGCTATTGCCAATTTGAGTTTACAACAAGGAGACAAACAATTGTGGACCATTTTACTGAGCAGTTGCATCGGTTATCTTTTACCCAGTCCCTCTTTGAAATTTACGACGACAGACAACAGCAGCCACAGCAACAACCACGCTAGTTCGACCAACGCCAGTTCACCTTCTTCTTCGTCCAGTCACCACCACAATACCAATTCTCTTTTAGAACCTTTTGAACATCATTCTTCTGTTCATTTGAGTGACTCCTCGGACGCCAGAACCACCTTAGAACTATGAATGACCAATTTTATTTAACTTTACCCAGTGACAGTTCCATGGATGTGTTTCCCAACAACAAATTATGTTGTTTCACGGCCAAATTACCTCAGGCCTTCCAATTGGATCACGACGCTCATTGGGAAGTGGCTTTGGTAGAAATCATTCATCCTACGCAAATCAAGAATGTGTCTGGAAATCAAACCATTTTTGACGTAGCAATCTATAACGAAAAAGTGCAAAAAGAGTTGGACGCTCATGATCCTGAAATTGGGAAAAAAATGAGTTCAAAAACTGACAATACTCCCTACTCGACCTATCGCATGAGAATTCCTGAAGGGTATTATTTTAGTGCTCAACATTTGGTGGAGACGATTGCGGCCGTCTTCGAAGCCCAATTTGGCAAAGCCTTGGAAAAAAACCAAAAATGGGTAGAGATCAAATACCATCCTGTGGCACGCCGTATCTGGATACAATTTTTGAAAGGGCATGAGGGAAAGCCATTCGACGAGAAAGAAGACAAACACTTACCCGCGCACGAAAGAAAATTCATGACCATCGGTTTTTCTGCTGGGTTGTTTGATATTTTGGGTGGAAATAAAAAGTATCATGGTGAACGAACAATCCACACCAACACAGATTTCGGAGAGGCTTTTCGCACCCCTATCGAATTGAACGTTGGACTGAATTTAATGTTTGTGTACTCCGATGTGGTGGAGTACAACGTGGTGGGTCACACAGCTGCTCCCTTACTGAGAGTCATTCCTTTCAAAGTGGATACTGCTGCTGGTGCGTACGAAGAAGGTGGAAACACGTTTCACGTTCACCGTGAATTTGTACATCCTCATTATCTTCCAGTCAGTAAATCGTATTTTGACAGTGTCAACATTAGTATAAAAGGAGATTTGGGACAAGATGTGCCATTCATTGACAAAGGAAAAGTCACGGTGAAACTACATTTTCGAAAAAAACAAGTTCTCTAACGAATTGTAACTAACCTCCCAAACAAAAAAAATGTATCCAGTGTACCAAGGAGTGGCTCGACAACGAGGACATGGTTTAGGAGATATGTTAAAATCGGCTTTTCGGACGGTAGCTCCTATTTTGAAACCGATGGTGACTCGAGGATTTCATGCCTTAAAAGATGCCGCTTTGACACAAGGAAAAGAATTTTTGCAAAATGTCCTCATCGACAAACAAAATCCTAAAGAAGCTTTTTTGAGAGCAGGCAAAAATGTGTTGATGACCACTGGTAAAGATCTTTTAGGCCTCCAAGAAAATCCTATAAATACGCTTCACGCTTCAGACCCTGGCATTACTTCACAGCAGCAAGGACAAGGTAGAAAGAGACGACAACAACGCCTAAATCCTTTCAAAGTTCATAAAAAAACACACGGCAGTTCCAAAAAGAATAAGAAGAGAAGAAGAACTGGTAGAGAATTAGACGTGTTTGATTATTAAACTGTGAAAATGATGCACCGAGATTCTTGCGAATGTACCAAGTCAGAACTGGATATGTTTGCTATGCCTCCCACCATGATGACGATGCAAGAATCCCAATGGGTGGAATTTCATCCTGTATCGTCTTTGACGGAATCAGCTCCTATCGAATTTGAAATCAAAGGACAAACCGAAGATTACATCGATCTGAATAACAGTTACTTGTACCTGAAACTTCAAGTACAAAAAAATGACAACAGCCTTCCTGGGGAAGCTGCCCGAGTGGCACCCGTCAATAATTTCATGCATTCCTTGTTCAGTGGAGTAGATTTGTACTTGAATAACAAACTGGTCAGCAGCAGTTTGGATACTTACCCTTACCGTGCTTATTTGGAAAATCTCTTGACGTACGGAAAAGAAGCCAAGAACACTCATCTGGATGCTTCGGTGGTCTGGAAACCTGACACCTCAGAAAAGTTCAACGACACAGAGCTGTCAGTACCGGCGAAGACTTCTGCTAATGATGGTGATCCTATAATTCCAGCAGTCCCTCACAATGTGGGATTCAACGACCGTCGAAAGAAAATCAGACGAAGTTTAGAACTGATGGATCGTTTGCATTTGGACATGTGGTTGCAAGACAAGTATTTGTTGAACGGAGTAGATGTACGCCTGAGACTGAATCGCAGTAGTGCCGCCTTCCATTTGATGGCTCATGCTAACGAGTGGAAAACCAAAATCCAGAAGCCAAACTTTACGTGCGACGTGTAGAAGTCTTACCAAAAGTAGCCAATGACATCAGTCAATCCTTGAGCAGAACCACTGCTAAGTATCCTGTGCGACGAGTGGAAGTGAAAACCTTTACCATAGCCGCTGGACTCCGATCCAAAGTCGAAGATCACATCTTCCAAGGACAGCTCCCCAAACGTTTGCTGATTGGCATCGTCAGTAATGCAGCCCTCAACGGAGTCCACGATCAGAATCCGTTCGAGTTTAAACACTACAACGTCTCCAAGATAGAAGTCAGTCGAGATGGTAAGACCTTGTGTACCAGACCTTTTGAACCTAACTTTAGCGACGGCCATAAAAATTACTTGCGATCTTACCTGAGCCTGTTTGAAGCCACGGGACAGTTAGGGCGCGACACCAGCCACGGCATTTCGTACGACGATTATGCAGGAGGGTATGCTTTGTGGGGTTTTGATTTCACTCCGGACCAAGGCAGCGATGAAGGACATTTCCACCCTATAAAATCAGGCCCACTTCGTGTGGAACTTCAGTTTGCAGATCCTCTACCCGACACAGTGAACGTCGTCTTGTATGCAGAATTTGATAATACTCTAGAGATCAACAGTTTGAGAGAAGTGATTCTAGACTATTAGAAGAAGAAAAACAGATGCAACACGTAGAAGAAGAACCTATGGAAATAGATCAGGAATTTTGTGAGAAGTCACAAACTACCACAAATGATGATGATAATGACGAAGTCCTTCATTCAGTACCTCGAATAGAAGAAGAAGAAGAAGAAGAAGAAGAAGAAGAAGAAGAAGAAGAAGAAGAAAACCATTCCGTTCCTGTGTTTACTGGATTTATGGTTTGTCGATGGCCAGAACACGAAAAAAAGTTAGTGACCTGTTATGCTCAGGAATTGAGTCCAATCATTAACAGTCTGATTAAAGAACAATGTTATGGATGTCAAAACGATCATCCCAGTCAGATACAACACGACCAATGTATGATGATGACAGGTGAAGAAAAATTGGATGAATATTTGGAAACGGCCTGGACACAACTCTCAGATGAACACGTGTTGCAACAGTGGTATAAAGTCTTGCAGACTTCTTCTTTTCCTCCACTTACTTCTCTGGAGATCAAACGGATCGAAGGACTCATTCATCAGAGTGCAGAACCTATCCGACGTGAATATTCGTGGAATTACAAGACAGATCAATTCAAGTTTAAAGTCAGGTGTGCATTGCTGACTCAATATTTCCATTGTTGAAGAAAAAAATGGATACTAGAGAACTTTATTGACTCGTTGACTCGTAGTTCCTACACTTCTTCTTGGAATCCTGTGGTATGTGCTAAAGATGAACTACCTCATCGTAAACCAAAAAACGTTCATGCTTATGTCATCAATACTGACGACAGTGATCTACCAGGAACCCATTGGATTGCCGTGTACTTTCCCAACGATCACTGTGTGGAATATTTTGATTCTTATGGATTACCTCCTTTGGAAAAAGACATCATTGAGTTTATGAGAAGAAATGCCGTCTCGACTCGATTCAATAATGTGAGACTACAAGGATCAGATTCTATGGTGTGTGGACAATATTGTGTTCATTATCTTCATCAACGCAGTCTTGGATATTCCTTAGAACATTTACTGACTTATTTTGATAGTGACTATGTTCGAAATGATGCTAAAGTACAACAATGGTTTTGTCAACGTTATGGTTATCTCTTGTCTTTAGCTCACAATCGTAGTGTACATCAAAATGATGATGTAGATGTAGAAAGTTTAACATTTACTTTACCTTCCCAACGTTGTCAACCTTGTAAATATGTTCCTGTTTGAAAATTTATGGTTGAATGGTTAGTTTTTTAAAATGTTAGAATAGTTTTTGTTAATTAAAAACTTTTGTTGATTGTTGAAAAAAATGGTGTTGTGTGGTTTTTTATTGAATTTGAAATAATAATGATTATGTTCTATCTCTCTCTTTCTATCGATCTGAAGTCACCCCCCTCTATTTATTATCTCACTGTCGATCTGAACCCTATTTTTAGGTGAGCGCAATGGATGGTGTGGTGTATGTATTGGATAAAAAATAAAAAATGGTTGATAATGGACATTTTATTAAGTTGGAGTTTATCAATGAGAGTCCAGAAGAAAGTTATGAGAGAATTGTAGACAAGAATCTTCCTGAAGTGTCAGAACAATAAGAAAATGAAATGGTAAATATGGAAGTGTATTGAACTGTATTGGACTTATATGAAATTGTTTTTATTACCACGAGTAACATAATGTATATACATTGAATAAAATATAATTATTATTATTGATGTATATATCTGAATGGTGTTGTGTGGTTTGTTTTTTACCCACCAAACCAACAAAAAAACCACTTTCCCTCTCTTTCTATCGATCTAAAATTGGGAGGAAAGAAATTTACTACAGCACCAACAGCAGCAGCAGCAAAGACAACAACAACAACAACAACAACAACAACAACAACTTTTGCAGTCCATCAAATAAAATTTTTTTTAAAAAAATGGATTGTATATTTGTGGTGTGTGTTTTGATATAAAAAAATTTAAAAAGTAAAAAAAAAATGGTTGTGTGTTTTGATTTGTTTTTTAAAAAATTTCCCCTTCCCAAAAAAAAAAAAAAATGTAGATAGTGTTTGTGTGTTTTGATTTGTTTTTTTTTAAAATTTCCCCTTCCCAAAAAAAATGTAGATAGTGTGTTTGTGTGTTTTGATTTGTTTTTTAAAAAATTTCCCCTTCCCAAAAATAAAAAAAAAAAATGGTTGTGTAGTGTGTGTAAGTTTTGTGTTTGATATATAAAAAAAATTTAAAAAAGTAAAAAAATGGATGGTTGATATGTTGGATAGTATATTGGCGTGATTTCATCCCTTTGTCATACCCTTTCGTCTGATAGCAGGTTTTTGGGGTTTTTAGGCAGCACACAAGGCATTTGGGGATAGTGTGTTAGGTTTGGGTTTGGGTTTTGGGTTTATTTGGGTTTGTATATAAAAAATATAAAATAACAAAAAAATTTAAATGAGTTAAGAAATTTTAGTACTATTTTTTAGTCAGCCAATTTTCTCCATTTTTTTTTTTTTTCAGGATTATTTTCAGTCTTCGCTAACGTCAGGTACAATTTCGGAAGTTTAGTGTTACTTTTAGTCTAGACCATTATAATCTAATGTTCTGTGCACAACCCCATCGTATAATTTGTGATCAATGGAAAGTGTATCAGCCTTAAGTCAAAATACATCACAGAACGTTTGGATGTATTATTTTGTGAGAATTTTACATCAACGTTTTCAAAAGAAGGATTTTAGTAGACTATGTCTCCAATTCAATCTTGTGATATTTTACCGAGAAAAGAGGATTTTTTTCCTATGGATGTGATTTTTTAAAAATGGAATGTGATTTTGAAATTTCTTAAGGAAAATATACCATAAAAAAAGGTAAGTGTCGTGATTTTTTTAAAAGTAGGAATAAAATATTCTCTCTCTCTCTCTCTCTCTCTCTCTCTCCGTCGTAATGTCAATTCTCTCTGTTTCACAAACACACACACTAAGTTTCTTATACAATGATTTCGATTGAAATGATCATGGTATCTGTTCCCGTTTTAAGATGCCTCTCCACAAATGTTGGCAGTAGTCACAATGATTATGTAAAATGTGACGTTAGTTTTGTAATTTTTTCAAAAACTTGCAACCTTTAAAAATTGTACAACGATTTTTCTTCCATAGGTCAATCGTTGGCTCATATAAAATATTGAGTTTAGTTGTTCTTGTGCATGTCAGGTATCTTAGCTTTCTTCCTATTTTGGCACTGCAATGTGTCACGAAAAAAAATTCTAGATCTACCGTTTTCAGAAGGAAACCAAAAAAAAACAAAAAGAAAAACAAACAAACAAACAAAACAAACAAGCACATAGCTTTACGGTGTAAGAATGCCTCGAGTATGACCCATCCAATTCTGCACTCTATAACCCGTCCTATTCTACACTCTCATTCTTGAGCCCAAACATGCGTTCATGAAAACTGTAACAATGTATTTTCAGTCAGTCCATTTCAGACTGTCGATAAAACAAGACGTGTTTTTACTGTTCTACCGTCTTCGGTTTTGGGAAATGTTGTAACATTGTTTGTAGCCGCAAGGCATGTGCAGAAAAACATAACATATCTTAAATATTTGGGAGGCATACAACAAATGCTACTGCAGTCATTCGACAAGAAATATAACATTGCTTTTTAAAACCGATTCAGGCTGGGACTGGATGGTGGAAGTGAAGTATTATACGGAAAAAAGGATGTGGTGGTATCCAGTCAGTTGGAAGTGGGTAATCGATCACTTCACCTACATTAATTTGATTTTGAATTTAATTCAAGAAGTGAAGAAGGAGGAGGAAGTTAAGAAGAGTAACAAGTCCTCTTCTTCACCTTGTCGAGTAGGACTTCTTAAAGAAGTTTTGGATAACATCCATAAATTGGATGATCATTTAAAATGTATCATCCTTACTCGACAAGAAGCGGCCCTGCTCCGAGTAGAAACTATTATTAAACAAATATTGGAACAGGAGGTTGCCAAAATCAAATTAATGTGGGTGAAGGAGAAAAGAGAAAAACAATTCAATCGTCTGAACTTGAACTGGATGAAAATTCAGGACAAGTTCAGACGATTGAATCATCCCGACTGGATACCTGAGAAGAAGGAGGAGGAGAAGAAGAAGAAGAAAAACAAGTTCTTCCACCTCCCAGGCTTTCTCACTCAATGTTGGGGGAAATAAAAAATCTTATTTCCTCCTCTAACGGTCCTTACCAGGACCACCCTTTATCAAGAAAGATTAATTCTATTTCCCACACCCCTCCCTCCCCTCCCCCGTAGAGACCTACCCACCATTTTGAGTCTGTAGAGGCCCCACCCGCCATCTTGGGTCTGTAGAGACCCACCCGCCATCTTGAGGCTATAGTGCCCCCAAAAAAGTTTGAGGCTATTTACCCCCACTCTACTACTCATATCGACACTGTTGCACAGATTAAAGTCTAATTGCTTCAGTCGGACTATACTTACACTGATGTCTTTTTCCGGACGGAATGAAATCCTGGCACAAGCAAGTGGAGATGTTTTCAAGAGTCGTTGACATACATTTCGGTTGGTTGAAATGTTATGGTAGCCGATGAATGCCTAGGTCGGTTAAATGGGGTACGTTTCTTTTACGAAACGGATCTATCTAATCGTTTTCGTCCACATTAGTGTTCAGCTCTTGCACATCAGTCACCTTGCAAATTTTAATTTCTTTGATAATAATGAAACAACTAATAAAGTAGTTGTGCTTCAATTGAGAGAATGAAATAAAGAGACGATATTGGAGGAAATCTGGATTCAAATAAAATGAAAAATAGATCAAACTCGAATACTAAAATATCAAGCATTTAAAAACGATTCTTATGAAAGAAAGAAAAATGAAAGAAAAATGAATGAATCATGTATGCATTGTTGGAAAAAATTAGAAATGATAATGGTAAATCAATGAAAATGATAACAAATCAGAAGATAAAAAATCTTATGAAGGGTCTAGAACGTTTAAAAACGAACAAATCTGTCCTAGAGTAAATCTCCCGCAAATATAGCCTATAGCTGCATCTTTCTCAGTGCCCCAGCAACAGTGTAGATCCATAGATGTATTGTTATTCCGCCAATGTTTATATAGGTATAGATAATTTCTATTATATGATTCAACGGCAGCATACAGCACGACCTGTTGGGCTTTTGACACTGATTTAAATAGTTTGGATATATGACCCAAGAAAGGAACACACACACACACACACACACACACACACACACACACACACAGAGATATATTATTTCGCACACACATAAAAAGCCTGGAATAGTTACAAAAATCTTGTATGTATGTCACTGCTCATAATTTAGATGTCGAGAAAACTACATTTCAAGAAAGTGATGCCCGTCTTATTGGCGACTACACTGATTCACAAAGGTGGAGTAGACAATTCTTGCGACTTTGCGCTGTAATGAATATAGGGGATCGGCCATTTAATTTACGCTGGGGTGGGGGGTAGGGCTTTTCGTTCGAGCCGGGATATTTCTTTCTTTCTTTTACCTTACAATCTTTTTTGTCAACTAATACAGTGAATATAATAGTTCGTTTTTGTTGCTTTAAATCAGTACAAGAAGGTTATTGTCAAGCTATATGACGGCCGTAATTTTTTTCAAAAAGCATCCCAGGCTCCCCTCTCTCCAAATTAAATGGTCGGTCCCTAAACAGTATGCATCAGTTCTCACTCTCATAAGGTGTAAATGCAATTTTAACATTTCTAATCAAAACAAGTAAGACAATAACATTTCGTCAAAATATACACATTTTGTAAAAAATACACATCTCAGCAATCGATAGATTGTAAACTGTCTTTTTTACAACAAGCATCTTATAACACGTACTCTCGGACGGTACAGCTAGTGAAGATCTTCCGAGAACCAGAATCCCCTTGCCATTGATGGGAGAAAAGGAACCTTGCACATGGCGGCATCATCGAGCTATTCTGGGTACCAGACTGGTGTAAATCAAACCAGGTTGCAATCTTCCAGATGGAAAATGTTTAGTCTCCACTGGTGTTCGACTCTGTCTGTCTGTCTGTTTCTGCTGGTGCAGCATCTTGGCACTCATCCTGACTGTGGTGGCATACAGCTATTGCAATATATATGGGATTGGTAACATAACTTGTGTACGCTAAAGTCAAAGTCTGAGAACGAGTACAACTTAGATAATTCTGATTTTACTTTAGACTTGGACAGTCGGTTGACTGAAAGCTACTGACTCACAGTCCTTATAGGTTTTTCTGTACGGCTGATGAAGAAGTTTAAATGGTTAAAATTAATTTAAGGAATTGTTTTTATGTATTTGCTGTCATTTCGTGTAATAATTGTTTATACACGAGGACGTAAGTTCACTTTCGTTACTTTTATGCATCTTGACATGAACAGTAATTTAGAATAGAAATGAGGTGACATCCCGCGTCGTTATCTCAATAGCCAGCATCCGTTTTACATATCGCCCTACTTTTCATACTTTGTCAGATTAACAGCTGATTACAATATATTCAAACAGGAAACGAAACTGAAACACTCAATATCTGGCTCGATGTGATGAACTGTAGCTCCATACCGGTCATGTAGTAGGAGGAGATAAGTGTCTCCAAAAATATGTCTTTCTGAAACCACAAGTCAAGGACAAAACAAACCGTATAACTTAAAATAAGTCGGAACTCGGTTGAATGAATTTTAATTATTCAAAAGCCGCGCGTTCGATGCGCTCAAATATGGGTAAGATAAAGAGATAATACAGTACAACAAAGTTCGGTTACACTAGGATACCATGTCACAGCCAAACAAAATAAACAAAATAAATACATAAATAAAAAAATCATACACTCGAAATACAAACAATAAGGATGCGTTTATATTTTACAGTATTTGCGAGATTGCTTGAATTTTGTACTATCAATAATATGAAATTGCCAGCAGAATAACTTTATCTGTATCTCCATGTACAGGTTGACTTGGGAATAAATCTCTATTTCATCAATGTATTTAGATGGTGCTTGCCTCCCTAGGTTAATATGTTAACTGCGTGCATCACGTGGGTGTGTTAAGTTAATCACGGGCTGTAACTCGGCAAAATATGTCAAAATCGTGCTTAATCTAGCAATTTATCCAAGATCTTGTTTCATTGCAAATTCACTGTAAATTTGGTTGGAATTATTAAAAATTTAATTGCTTAAATATTCACAATTCATTAATGTACTTTAGCTCGATGAAGGGCAATATCTTTGTATAAAATAATAAATATTGGCAGATAATCGCACTGATCGGACATCCTATAAATGAATCTCCATAATATTTTATTATTATAATAAAAAACTGCTACCGGAGTATTTTATAAGTAAACCCGTTATGCGTCTATCATGAGCCATTATTTTGAAACTGCATGCTAATCTCGAAGTTATTTTCAACCAATTTAAGAAAGAGCTTGACAGATAATTTGATTAAATTTAAAACAAAAAAGGTTAAAGCCTTCAGCATTTGAAAGCTGTTAGGTAGTAAGAAATTCGGGGATAAAAACTCTCGAAAAAGACAAATATTGGCCCTATCTCGCAAAATGTGGTCACAATTTATTGATTATCGAATTCATCTAAATCTTTGATTGGTTAAAGCTTTACATCGATTTGGGTGCATTAAAAAAAAAAAAAAAAAAAATCCGACTAATGTTCAAGTATTCACAAAGCATTTGGCTGTCGATTTGATACTGATAAAGTGTAGGAAATGTAAGTTCAGTGTGCTATTGATTTCACTCCTTGGCCTGAAGCAACAAAGGGTGTTTAGAAAATACGACAAAGAACATTTAGGACGCTGGAGGTGTTTCAGGGTTGTTTATGGACGGACGTATGGAAGAATGGGTTTGAGAAAGGACTGATTAATTTGCTAAAGCACATACAAATGGTAGAAAAATTGAAAAAAAGAATAAATAAAAAAATAATATACACTGACCATTTTAATACTCGCTCCACTAAACTAGATCCAGGCACACTTAACGCATAGAAGACATTTGATTAGAAATGAAGATGATCTTGGCTTATTCAAGCTTAAAGCTTATTTAGTTTACTTGAAAAAACTTGCATTTGAAAAAAAATAGGTTTTCGATAATAATATGATCTCTTTGACTCTTTTTGTATATTTGCCTGCTAATCAGTATGTGTCTGTCTGTCTGTTTTTATTTAACTTTACTCTCTTAGTTTATACTTCATGTACACCTACATGACTTTTCGAGATCTGTGTTAAACTTTTGTAAGTATTTACATGTGTCCATTGGAAAAATTGCCTTGATGAGAGGTGCGATTGTTTCCATAATTG
The DNA here is from genome assembly GCA_029931535.1 of Margaritifera margaritifera. Classification (NCBI taxonomy): domain Eukaryota; kingdom Metazoa; phylum Mollusca; class Bivalvia; order Unionida; family Margaritiferidae; genus Margaritifera; species Margaritifera margaritifera. The sequence goes on along the minus strand of JAQPZY010001401.1, from coordinate 1,547,069 downwards.
ATCACTAAAAATATATAAAGATCTTTTTTCGAATATTGATATGTCTATTTGCATTAATTAATATTGATGTATGTATAAGAATCAGATGTAATTATATTCAAAAGTCTCATGTCTATTTTCAATGGTTAAAGCTGAGTGCACTTTATTTGTTAATCGTATTACTATACTCGATCTTGCCCATCATTCAGCGTACTGTCTGCACGTTTGAGGTTCGCGCATATCACGTGACCTTGTGAAATGCTGCTTTAAGAGCATTTAAGTTGTTACAACTTCCTTTTGGATTTTGTACCATTCATATGCTTGAATATATACCTGCTTTTTGAGTGAAAAGAGGACAGTAATATATACAACAGGATTATTCTATAGTAGGTAAGCTTTTCAAATCGATCATTTTCTTTGTCAAAATCTTGAATATATTATTTAAAATGACTTTCAAACAATTTTTGTGTATAAAGCAAAATCTTTATTTTTTATTCCATATCCGTAAAGTCTCATACGCTGCATCTTGTATGAATTTCCAATCATTGATATTATTATTGAAGTTTATCCTTTTTATATATTTTTTCCTTTTATATGTTAGTGAGTACCGACTGCTGCTGAATAAAAGCTATGCAGCGAATGTTAAAATGAACACTAGCTATTATGTTTACATAAATGGAAAATATCACGTAACTTAGCCGTACGAGTTCGTCACATTAAACGCCATACGTGGTAAAAAAATTTCTTCTCAAGTTACACCACGCCCTATAGTTACACGTAAATTATTTCAGTCTACCTTGCATAGGTTAATACTGGTTCTGAAACATTTATGAAAATTTCTGAACACATATTAAACCATGTCGGCACTTTTAAAATACGAACTTATGATGTCCAGAAACGTAACTTCACGCTTATGTTTAAAAGGTATTTGATACCCCAAAACGGTACATATATTCGAGGTGCTGATTTTGTAGACATTATTGTAATTTCTGGGCAAGTATTAGGGAAGGAAAAGTGCTTGTTTTAGAACATAAGTAACCTTTGATCATTAACCTCAGAGTTAAAAGTTCAAAAACAGAAATCATGATATGTTTTCAATGCGTCTTAAAACGAAATTAAATCTGCTTTGCCGAAGGATATATCTCAATAGCACTAATTGTTCACCCTCTCTAAGCAATTGTATAAAATATAGCTTGCTGACATAACAGCATCAATGAATGAGATAAGTACCCATCGACGAATAGAGGTCATATCATGTGACGTTTTTTACACATCAACTTTGAGAGATTGTATGCAGCAGAGTATATTGGCATTTTTCCTCCTAAAACTAGCGTGCATCTGGCATCAACTTCCCACATCAACAGTCGTGCGCTACTAGATTTACGGAAATTATGCATACGAAGCAGGCACGCTTATTTTGACCTATTTTATAGAAAACGACTAGGTCGTGACGATCGGACTTTCTGCAAAGTAAAATATGCGTTTCGACATTTTAAACACTGTAGTAAATAGGAAAAAGCAAAAACCTTGGAAAAAACCATTAATATTTGCTTTCTCACGCAACTCCCCGTTTTATTCAAGTCGGGTCCAACAGGGGCAGTTAAACTAGGTCCATGTGTCAGTTTTGATTAATGATGCCACAGATAATGTTTCTTCAAGTCTTGTTTCCACTGCTATCATGTGCAGTTTAAACCTTAGCTGTTTCTACTGGAGAATGTAAATTTTCAGCTTCCACAAAATTTCCACTGAAGATGTCACTTAAAAAAATAATTAAATATAGTTATGATACATCAATCTAATCATCAGCCCATTCTTACTGTAGGAATATTAGGCCCATCATGTTAATCACATGTCTTTTCAGGAACTGTCCAATCTCATATTTAAAAATGAAAGAAACTTTGTAATAGTTGCAAAAGAAAGGTTTGTTACTGATGGATTTGGAAAATACAAAATCAGACAGTTTTATAAAGCTGTTAAACCACGTGAATACCATTAATAAGCTCAGCGATTTTATACGTCAGTGGATTTATCAATCAGGATAATGGATAACGTTACCAAAAACTAATATTTTCTCTTTTATACATGCATACTTTTTTTTTTAATAAAACCTTAGTTTAACCATGAAGGACCCTTTTTCACACATGAATTCACTATAAAGATATATTATTACTATAATGGTATAATATTAATTAAGGAAACATGAACAGAATAATCAAGTCTAGTATTGACAATACTTGAGTACCCTGCTCTTAAGTCTACTAATTGTGATGGAAATAACACAAAGTGACTAGAATCGTATTCTGTCTCAAATGGATTAAAGTACCTGATATAAATATTCTGTGATAATGACAAAATTGAACAAAATCTTGACAGTGTTAATGACCCCAACACCAGAAAAATGATACATGTGTCTTGCCATCTCCTGCAGATGAGACAAGCGTGATTTCAAATTATGTGAACATTATTACTTTTTTCCATATAGAAAATACACGACATTTCATTCATAGTTTGTGAATATAAACATGTATACATAAGAAAATGGGCATACATTTTATATAAATTTTTCAAGCCTTCTACTTTGAATCAGAAGTCAGGAGTGTATTGGGTGTTGGGTAGAATTATTGTTTAACACCATACAATCGATAACACTAGTAAAGTTTCAACAATAAAAGCAACAACATAATAATATTAATAATTATATGGATATTATTATTATTATTATTACACAGGATCAACAAAAATATGGAGATAAACTGGGATACGTCAGGAATCAGTGGTCTTGACAGGTCTTTGCCAATGAAAGGGACCCAAGACCAGGGATCTGAGGGTTGCTTTAAGGAGCTTTGTTTCCTTTAGCCATCGCCAAACTTTCATTTATTCAGTGTTTAAACAAAATTAGAGACACGAAAAGAGAGACATCATTAGTTATACAGGCACACAAATACTCATTTAGAATTAATAAATCATCTACAAGATCAAGAATACAGGTGTATATTAATAAAACTGGCTGTTGTAGAGTGAAAATCCATGGAAAACAAATCGACTGCTTTTAAAAAGAAAAGACTGGAGAGAAAAACAGGAAACTGCACGTTGTCCTGAACTGTCCTGAATATGGGACATGGTTATGTTAGTGGAGAAGGCACCAATCCAGGCAATGATCTTGTAAGAAATGCTAAAAATGCTTGTTACATATATGGATAATATGAAAGGCAACAAGTTAATGTGAAAGAACTGAATTGCATATTTTAAAATTAAAAATATGGAAATTTGTTCAATAGTAGTAATTTTTGCCCGTTTGCACGTTAAAAATCGGGTCGATGGAAAACCTCCCTCTTTTGAGGTCAAAACTCCTGACCAAATTTTGCAAATCTCTCCCTTTGCTCCAAGCTGACCCCTCATTTTTATCACATGTATGGAGATGCAAGAAATATGCAGAAATACTATCTGAGAAAGATATCAAGTGGATAAAGTGTAAAATGTTGCGTATTTGTAGTGTTTTCTGTAACATGTCCCGCTTGAATTACAGGTGTATAAACATTGTGGACAACAGTGTCCAAAAAAAATTCTTTGAGAATTCACACAGAAAAAATTGAACTACATGTATTTTGTAATATACTTTAAACAAAATTAATATTGTGCGTTATCTTTACATCCAGATTCGTCATTTAATTTCAATAAGGAAATGATTCATATAACATAACTATGTACCGTTTGTTCGGTTGTTTGAAGAATTACGAGTTCTATTAATTTCTAGATTCTGGTTCATCAATTGCACAACTGCATGTGAGTTCTATAGCCTTTGATAATGTATTTAGGAGCAAAATATATAATACGCTTAACAAACGTATTTGTCAAAATATCACTCTATATGATTGCTGTTTAGGTCCACACATGATTACTATTCTTCGAGACAACACTCATTAAAATGTTGTCTGAATATAAGATGTTTATATGAATTTAATTCATTTTGTGGCAGTTAAAGTTGGTCAAGTTTGTATTCCTTTAATCTATTGTTTAAATATAATGGAAGATCCAGGATATAATATATGAAAAACGGATGGCTCCTATGATTTCAGCCAGAGCAAATATTGTGGATGTGTCAAAAGCGATTACTTCTAGGTGATGCTGAACATTACTATTATGGGAAATTAAATCAAAGTTAAATGTAGAAATATCAATAGAGAAATCTATCTGATGGAGACAGTTAAAAAATGATTCATAGAAAGAACATTATTTGTGTAGTATTTAAATTGTTTTTGAATATATACTGTGACAGGTATGCGTGTTAAAACACTTTGGACACTGTGCCCACAAACAATACTTCCAGAATTAACAGTTAAGGTGATTTTACAGTAAAAAGAGGGGTAAATTGAAAAGACACTTGATTTGATACATTTGCACTCTTCTCTTGGTATTTTCTTTAATCAGATTAATATTCTCTTACAACAATGTTTATAAAAAAATTTACTTTAAATTTTGTAATGAATAATCAAGCAAGGAAATGTTTTCAATAATTAACTTATGCCAGTTGTTAAGTTGTTTGTATAATATGGGTTCAATGTAAACACCATTATGTGCTTTTTCAAAATGCACAAAGTCCCATTGAACAATTTTGTGTCCACCCATGTTTATTGTCCTTTGCCTAATTATTTACATAACATGAAGGATCAGGAATTCTTAGTATGGTATAACAGTTTGATTGATTTTACCCTTTACCTAAAACCAAGTCAGGCAACCAATACTTGTTGACCATCATGTGTGCATCTACAAGATTTCCAGAGGCAATTCGTCTGAGAAATATAAAAACTAAAACTATTGTGAAAGCTTTGGTGAAGTTTTTTTACACTTGTTGGCCTTCCCAAATCTGTCCAGTCGGATCAAGGATCAAATTTTATGTCTGGAATTTTCCAACAAGTTATGCATGAATTAGGCATCCAACAGTTTAAATCTTCTGCCTATCACCCTGAAAGTCAAGGTGCTTTGGAAAGATTTCATCAAACTTTGAAGAATATGATTCGATCATATTGCTTTGATACAGAAAAGGATTGGGATGAGGGTGTTCATTTGTTGTTGTTTGCTGTTAGCGAATCAGTTCAAGAGTCATTGGGTTTTAGTCCCTTTGAACTAGTTTTTGGTCATACTGTCCGTGGACCATTGAAATTATTGAAAGAGAAACTTCTTTCAAACGAAGATTCAAAGATTAATCTTCTGGATTATGTCTCTGATTTCAAATACAAGTTGTCAAAGGCCTGTGAAGTAGCAATAACTAATCTTCAATCTACCCAATCAAAAATGAAATTAAGGTATGACAGAAATACACAGGAAAGGAGTTTTAAACCTGGTGACAAAGTTCTTGCTCTCTTTCCCATACCTCAGAATCCTCTTCAGGCTAAATTGTATAGTCCTTATACCGTTGAAAAGAAAGTAAATGACTTAAATAATATCATTAACACTCTTGGGTGACGGAAACAGAAACAACTTTGTCATATAAATATGTTAAAGGAATATTTTGACAGAGATAGCCCAGCTAATTATTCTGTTAATTTAGTTGTACCTGTCCCACACAGTGAAGATATCAACGATGGAGTACAATCAGACTATAGTAACTCTGGTATAACCAATCTTCGGAATTCAGAAATATTGAACAACCTAGACCAGAAACTTTCACATCTACAACAACAGGAAAGAAATGAACTAAAACAGCTATTACATGACTATGAGCACTTGTTTCCTGATGTTCCAACACGAACAAGTAAAATTTATCATGACTTTGACATTGTAGATTCTGCGCCTGTGAAACAGCATCATTATAGGATGAATCCTCTCAAACAGAACTATTTGAAGAAAGAAATTCAGTATTTACTGGAGAATGATTTCATAGAACCAAGTAAAAGTAACTGGAGTTCACCATGTATTCTTGTTCCCAAGCCAGATAATACATTCCGTATGTGTACTGACTATAGAAAAGTCAACAGTGTCACCAAAACTGATTCATTTCCAATCCCAAGAATGGACGATTGCATTGATAAAATTGGAAATGCAAAATATGTCACCAAGTTTGACCTTTTTAAAAGGATTCTGGCAAATTCCGCTGACGGAAAGGGCAAAAGAAATTTCAGCATTTGTAACTCCAGATGGACTTTATCAATATAAAGTCATGCCGTTTGGAATGAAAAATTCGCCTGCAACGTTTCAACGTCTGATGAACCTGATAACATCTGGTCTTGATAATTGTGACGCTTATATCGATGACGTCATTATCTACAACAACACCTGGGAAGATCATTTGGAAACCATTCGGATATTCTTTGATCGACTCAGCGATGCGAATCTGACAATTAATTTGAGCAAAAGTGAGTTTTGCCATGCTTGTGTCACATTCTTAGGACATATTGTGGGACAAGGTCAAGTTAAACCTATAGAAGCTAAGGTCAAAGCTATCTCTGAATTTCAAGTACCAATTTGTAAAAAGCAACTGATGCGATTTCTAGGTATGGCTGGATATTATCGGAAATTTTGTTCCAATTTTTCCAAAATTGTTGAACCTTTGACAAGTTTATTGAGTAAGAAAACCAAATTTCATTGGTCTGAAAAGTGTCAGGAATCTTTTGACAAGTTAAAGGCCATGCTTAAGAGTGCGTCAGTTCTTTCTGCACCAAATTTCAGCCAATCATTTAAATTATCTGTTGATGCAAGTGATGTAGGGGTTGGTGGAGTATTGATTCAGGAAGACAAAAGTGGTGTGGATCACCCTGTGTGTTATTTTTTTTTTAAATTAAACAAGCACCAGAACAATTATTACACAATTGAGAAGGAATGTTTGGCTTTGATATTGACTTTACAGCATTTTGAAGTGTATGTTACCTCGGCTCATTCTCCAATTATTGTGTACAGTGATCACAATCCCCTTACTTTCATCAACAAAATGAAAGATAAAAATCGGAGATTGTTGAGATGGAGTTTGATATTGCAGGAATATAACATTGACATCAGACACATCAGTGGAAAAGACAATGTGATTGCAGATGCACTCTCACGTGCATGGAAATCTTATATTGCTTGATGTAATTAAGTTCAGTATCATAAAACATTTTCTTATGTAAATTTTGGTTATTATAGTATTAGATGTATATTCAAAAGAAAGCTTTATTGCATAAATCTTTCTTTTTCTTTATGAAGGGAGGTGTTATGTATGATGTTTATATAATATTATAGATATTTTAGGAAATTATAAATGTTTCTAGACTTTAATATTTGCTTAAATCTTAATGTTGTTTATGAGAAAAAACATGTTTAACTAGTGTCCTTGAATTAGGTTGTTTACTTCAGATTTGAGCTAAAGGATAGTTTTGATCAACACCATGTTTTCTCAATTTGAGGTCAATTTGAGGTCAAGGTTGTTTTTTTTACAGATAAAACTGGAAAATTCTTAGAGTTGTGTGTAAAAAGTCATGTCCATACAAGTAAAATTCCATTAAGATGACACATATTCTAGAACATTCTGTCATGTGACCAATCTTTATATATACCATGTTTAGTGGACAGTTTTTCAGTTTCGACATTTGTATCAGTCTTGTAAAGAGCTATTACAGTTGTGGAAAGTCATTCCAAATTCTAAGAGAGGAATTATTTAAAATATTAATTGGATTTTAACGGTGCTAATAGACTTTTGGATTTTGGATTTTTAATTGATTATTTTGGAATTTATGTGAACTTATTCAGAGATATTTTGGAGTACTTCATTTTGACATCAGCACATTAAAGACTACTAGTACATCAGGACTTTGAAGACCATTGGCACATCATAACATTCAAGGATACAGCCGTGAATTCGGAACATTCTATATTTAGGACTTGTGATTAGAACACTAATTCTTATTGGATTATTTGGATTTTAATACACATTACTGTAAGTGTCTTTTTTATTTTTCATCTTAATTATCTAGAAATAAATTGCTTGTTGATTTTTACTTGAGTTGTTGGTTTCACGTTCGTAACAGTACCTATCTGCTTAAGCAGGTGCTACAGGAACTTGTAGCATATCTGTGTACAAGTTTTGGATCTTAAGCAATATTATACCAAAGTTTCATCTGAATATAACAACTGGTGTTGAAAACATACAGCTTTCAAAAAATATGACACAAAATTTTAACTCTCTTTGCAATGCTATTACCATTGGAAGTGACTAATACACCTTGCCACACTTATGCAGGTGAAGTAATACAGTATGAAGGAAATTTGAGAGAGCAATGTTGATGCACTGCTAGGTGCCGTGTTATTTCTTTTTTAAAAACCCTGTGCTTCCGGGTAAACTTTCAATGTTGACAGATCAAGGTCTATTTGTATGGGTCTTATGTAACATACAGCTTGTTCCAAGTTACTGTCATCTGCCAGGTGGTATCCAAATCCTTCCCGACAGCTAATTCCCAATCTCAACAATTCAAATGCTCAGCCACATTTTAATTTTGGAAAACTTTCTTCAAGTTTAGTTTTAAAATATGCATGGTCATTGTCCTTGCGAAAAGTTATCATTTTATCCCCAAGACCTGCATCATACATGTTTTCTTTTCATCCCTGCTGGGAACACAGTCCTGAAGAAAAGAAAAGAAAAAACATCTATGTTAGTGTTTGTGAGAAAAAAAACTGACCCTCACTACCACCCAAATCCGAGTCCAATTTGGCACGTCATGTTTTTCATCAGCAGCGAATAAGAGAACAGTAAAGATCAGCAACATCCTTGAAGTTTAGGACCCACGCACCCAAATAGTCTCAAAGCCAATACATTAGTCAATTGTTAGAACATCTATTGCAATCTGCACTGTCCTATGAATCATTCCATTTCAGATGATGCATGTCGGATATAAATCTTGTAATGTTATTGTGTTATTGTTACCACCTTCTGACAATTTCATGACAATATTATCATAATTTTTACCATATTAGGCTTCAACCATGGAAATACATGCAGGGCAATGTGTACACTTCCATGTTTTAAGTAACAGAACATCTTGGTGTATCCAATAATGTTCTTTACTTTTCCATTTAATGTTGCTACTACAGAGCTCTGGACCAGACAGGATGATTTCTATTATCTGATACTGAACACAGTCTACATTGTGGTCAGGTAGGTTAAAGTGTTTAGAAACCTGGGTCTCCTTTTTAAAGTGGATATCCCTAAGGTGTTCTTTTTTTCTCACTTGTACCACTAGGACTAGCCTTACTGCAATAGAAGAGAGACAAACTTGATGAGTGGGAGATAATACATTGGTCATAACAATAAGACATTCTCAAGCTATATTTTTCTCAGTATCTTCATCACCCAAAATTGGATGATTATACATTACACAATATATAACATCTCACTAAACTTATTGCAATGATACTGTTAAACAAGGGTGATACTGGGATACAAATTTATCAACATAATAACATCACTAGTCAAGTGTCATAGAGCTGCTATGGATTTTTGCCAACAAGATTAAGGGACAAAAAGCATTTATGTTTCCATATAACAGAAAGGAGTTATTTTTTCAGAGGTGAAAAAAGACATCTAATTTAAAAGATGTCCGGGGTTTTCTCCATGCCTCAAATATGCTTGACAAAAAGCAAAATCTGTGATTCCAATATGACACGATTTCCACTGCCTTGCTTCTACTGTGTCCTCGTCTTGGATTGGGGAACCTTGAAGCACTTCTGGGATGGCTGAATGGCAAAAATATGTATTGTAAATTTGCACTAATGTCAACAACAGGTATATGTTTGAGCCAGCTGTGGTACTTGCAGCACCTGGGACTGTGGTACCTGAAGACAGGGCATCTGCAGCCTTCTTCAGCAGTTCAGCTGCTGGTTGTTCATCGTCTAAACCTAAAAGATATACAAACTGGATTTATTAATAGTGTTACGACTCTAGCTCTTAAAATAATGTAACAGATAGAATGTGAAACCAACAATGTAAGTAAAATCAACATGCAATTTATTTCTAGACAATTAAAATGAAAATTCAAAAGACACTTCCAATAACATGAATATTGAAGTCCAAATAATCCAGTAATCCTAAGTGTCCTAATCACAAGTCCTAAGTCTGGAATGTTCCGAATGAATTCCAGTAGCCTTGATTGTCCTGATATACGAATAGTCTTGAATGTCACGATGTGTCATGAATCTTGAATGTTTTGAATGATGCAATCCAGAATATCTTTGAATGATTGCACATAAATCCCAAAGTCTAGTATTAATCCAAAATGAGAATGAGCACTTTGAGTAAATCAATGAATATTTCAAATAAATAATTCCTCTCTCTGAATTTGCTTTGATTTTCACAACTGTAACATCTGATTGCTAAAATAAATTCTTTAATAAACTGATCTTAATAATATGAAGTTTAGCATAGGAATGGAATCTTGTTGACCAAATGCTGTATAAATATAAGACAAGTCACATGACAGAGTATTCTAGAATATGAGTAACTCTAAATGGAATTTACTGATTTTTCTCATGTCAAGATATGGAAAATTCCAATCTAAGTACTAAATGCTAGGTAAATAAGTCTGACCTTGAACTCAAATGCAGTAAACATGTTGTTTACAAAATGACCACTAAAGTACAACTTACCTCATGGACACATATTATAAATTCAATATACATTACAATAGTAAAAAGGAAAACACAATAAAGAAGTGAAAACTTGTATGCAAAGGAGGCCCTATAATAAAGGAACCCTCCCCCAAAACATGGACTATATTTTCTTGTACTAATAAGACTGCAGCACATTTATGATTTACTTGTAAACATGAATTACATCACCAACCTTAACATTTGGATTACCTGCAAAAGAAATAGGGGTAATGAATATTAATTGACGGATTGATATGTGCTTATATTACACCAATGCATGAAAGACTAGTTAGTACCTTAAAATGAAGGTTGAAAATACTACTCAAGCATGAAAAGTATGTGTCACAGTGACCTAATCTTGATTAACTTAGTTACTCTTGTTTATTGCATCTACATATTCTCATAATTAAAGGTGAAACAGGGTCCAATATACTAAGGGTTCATTGATCAGAAGGCTGAATCTACAAAAGTCACTAAAGCATGAAAAGTAGCCTGCAGTGACCTGTGTTTGGTGTGGCCGAGTTACTTTATTTGTGATGCATCCACATAATAAATTTCATCACTGAAGGTGAAATGCACTCAAAAATATTAAGTGTAACAAAAGCAGATGGCTGAATATGTTGTAATAACCAGCATTTTTTAAGTGCATTATGCATGCGTGTATATAGACTATGTATACAAGCCACCAAAACTTAGTCTCGGTTTCTTTGGGGTTTTTTTTTTTTTTTCATATTTAAGTTCATACAATAAAATCATAATTTCTTTCACATGACAGTATTTCATCTCATTACTGACTGAAAATAACGATTTTAAATCATACTTAGAAAAATAAACAAATTACTCCTAACTGGAGACACACACACATACATTTGTAATTGCTACCATGGTATATACTACCTTACTGTATATTCAAGTGGTGTTCCATTAATGAACTGCAACAACTCTGTATATCATATTATTGTCAATGGATCAACAACAACAACAAAAAACAGTATTGTTACGACTCTATGGTCTAAGAAAAATGTAACAGAAAGAAAGTGAAACCAACAAATCAAGTAAAAATCAACAAGCAATTTATTACTAGATAATTAAAATGAAAAATCAAAAAGTCACTTACAGTAATGTGTTTATGTATCCTAATAATCCAATAAGAATGATTGTTCTAATCACAAGTCCTAAATATAGAATGTGTCCTTGAATGTTATTATGTGCCAATGGTCTCCAAAGTCCTGATGTACTAGAAATCTTGATGTGCTGAAGTCAAAATGAAGTAATCCAAAATCTCTGAATAAGTTCACATAAATTCCAAAATTGTCAATTAAAATCCAAAATCCAAAAGTTTGTGAGCACTGTTAATAATCCAATGAATAATTAAAATAATTCCTCTCTTAGAATTTGGAATGAATTTTCACAACTGTAATAGCTCTTTACAAGACTGATGGTAATGTCGAACTGAACAAAATGTCTACCAAACATGGTATATATAAAGATTGGTCACATGACAGAATGTTCTAGATTGGTCACATGACAGAATGTTCTAGAATGTGTGTCATCTTAATGGAATTTACTTGTAAACAAAAATCAACCTTGACCTTCAAATTGAGAAAACATATTGATCAAAACAACCTAATTCGAGGACACTAGTTATACATGTTTTTCCTAATAAACATAAAGATTTAAGCAAATATTAAAGTGAAGAAACATTTATAATTTCCTAAAATATTCACAATATTATATAAACATCATACATAACACCTCCCCTCATAAAGAAAAAGAAAGATTTATATAATAAAGCTTTCTTTTGAATATACATCTAATACTACAATAACCAAAATTACATAAGAACATGTTTTATGATACTGGACTTAATTACATCAAGCAATATTACATTTCTAGGCACGTGAGAGTGCATCTGCAATCACATTGTCTTTGCCCCTGATGTGTTTGATGTCAATGTTATATTCCTGCAATATCAAACTCCATCTCAACAATCTCCGATTTTTATCTTTCATTTTGTTGATGAAAGTAAGGGGATTGTGATCACTGTACACCATAATTGGAGAAAGAGCTGAGGTAACATACACTTCAAAATGCTGTAAAGCCAATATCAAAGCCAAACATTCCTTCTCAATTGTGGAATAATTTTTCTGGTGCTTGTTTAGTTTTTTAGAAAAATAACACACAGGGTGATCCACACCACTTTTGTCTTCCTGAATCAATACTCCACCAACCCCTACATCACTTGCATTAACAGATAATTTAAATGATTGGCTGAAATTTGGTGCAGAAAGAACTGGTGCATTCTTAAGCATGGCCTTTAACTTGTCAAAAGATTCCTGACACTTTTCAGACCAATGAAATTTGGTTTTCTTACTCAATAAACTTGTCAAAGGTTCAGCAATTTTGGAAAAATTGGAACAAAATTTCCGATAATATCCAGCCATTCCTAGAAATCGCATCAGTTGCTTTTTACAAATTGGAACTTGAAATTCAGAGATAGCTTTGACCTTAGCTTCTATAGGTTTAACTTGACCTTGTCCTACAATATGTCCTAAAAATGTGACACAAGCATGGCAAAACTCACTTTTGCTCAAATTAATTGTCAGATTCGCATCACTGAGTCGATCGAAGAATTTTCGAATGGTTTCCAAATGATCTTCCCAGGTGTTGTTGTAGATAATGACGTCATCGATATAAGCGTCACAATTATCAAGACCAAATGTTATCATGTTCATCAGACGTTGAAACGTTGCAGGCGAATTTTTCATTCCAAACGGCATGACTTTATATTGATAAAATCCATCTGGAGTTGCAAATGCTGAAATTTCTTTTGCCCTTTCCGTCAGTGGAATTTGCCAGAATCCTTTTAAAAGGTCAAACTTGGTGACATATTCCGCATTTCCAATTTTATCAATGCAATCGTCCATTCTTGGGATTGGAAATGAATCAGTTTTGGTGACACTGTTGACTTTTCTATAGTCAGTACACATACGTAATGTATTATCTGGCTTGGGAACAAGAATACATGGTGAACTCCAGTTACTTTTACTTGGTTCTATGAAATCATTCTCCAGTAGATACTGAATTTCTTTCGTCAGATAGTTCTGTTAGAGAGGATTCATCCTATAAGGATGCTGTTTCACAGGCGCAGAATCTACAATGTCAACGTCATGATAAATTTTACTTGTTCGTGTTGGAACATCAGGAAACAAGTGCTCATAGTCATGTAATAGCTGTTTTAGTTCATTTCTTTCCTGTTGTTGTAGATGTGAAAGTTTCTGGTCTAGGTTGTTCAATATTTCTGAATTCCGAAGATTGGTTATACCAGAGTCACTATAGTCTGATCGTATTCCATCGTTGATATCTTCACTGTGTGGGACAGGTACAACTAAATTAACTGAATAATTAGCTGGGCTATCTCTGTCAAAATATTCCTTTAACATATTTATATGACAAAGTTGTTTCTGTTTCCGTCTCCCAGGAGTGTTAATGATATTATTTAAGTCATTTACTTTCTTTTTAACGGTATAAGGACTATAAAATTTAGCCTGAAGAGGATTCTGAGGTATGGGAAAGAGAGCCAGAACTTTGTCACCAGGTTTAAAACTCCTTTCCTGTGAATTTCTTTCATACCTTAATTTCATTTTTGACTGAGTAGTGTGAAGATTAGTTCTTGCTACTTCACAGGCCTTTGACAACTTGTATTTGAAATCAGAGACATAATCAAGAAGATTAATCTTTGAATCTTCATTTGAAAGAAGTTTCTCTTTCAATAATTTCAATGGTCCACGGACAGTATGACCAAAAACTAGTTCAAAGGGACTAAAACCCAACGACTCTTGAACTGATTCCCTAACAGCAAACAACAACAAATGAACACCCTCATCCCAATCCTTTTCTGTATCAAAGCAATATGATCGAATCATATTCTTCAAAGTTTGATGAAATCTTTCCAAAGCACCTTGACTTTCAAGGTGATAGGCAGAAGATTTAAACTGTTGGATGCCTAGTTCATGCATAACTTGTTGGAAAATTCCTGACATAAAATTTGACCCTTGATCCGACTGGACAGATTTGGGAAGGCCAACAAGTGTAAAAAACTTCACCAAAGCTTTCACAATAGTTTTAGTTTTTATATTTCTCAGAGGAATTGCTTCTGGAAATCTTGTAGATGTACACATGATGGTCAACAAGTATTGGTTGCCTGACTTGGTTTTAGGTAAAGGACCAACACAGTCTACTATTATTCTACTAAATGGTTCATCAAATGCAGGAATAGGTTGCAGATGAGCCTTAGGTATCTTCTGATTGGGTTTTCCTACCATTTGACAACTGTGACAAGATCTGCAGTATTTAGAAACATCACTTTTGAGTTTCGGCCAATAAAAATGATTCAAGATCTTGTGATAAGTCTTACGGACTCCTAAATGACCAGCTAAAGGGGTTTCATGGGCTAAATTAAGAATTTCCTGTCGATATGACTTAGGAACAACAATTTGATAGCTCACTGACCACTCGTCACCAGCGGGTACATCAGGTGGTCTCCATTTCCTCATAAGGACCGCATTTTTCACAAAGTAACACACTGGAACTTGTGTGGCTTCAGTTTCACTAATAGCCCTCTGAAACAAACAAGATATCTCGGAATCTTGCTCCTGTTCAACGACAAGAGATTGTCGTTTGTCACCCTGAGTAGAACAAAGAGAATGAGTTGCCAAAAGAGGATCACTGTGATCAATACCATTTGATTGATCAATACCTGAGGAAAAAGTGACCTCATCAAAAAACTGACCAATACATGTGTCAGCTAAAGGAATAATATCCTGATCAACATCACTCTCAAGAGCTCTTTTTGCCATAGCTCTAGTAACTGCACAAGCAGGGTACAAATCAGGGATTTCAGTTTCGACAGGATCAACTTTCTGATCCAAACAAGGCTTGTCAGTTACAAGTGGATTAACCACAACCTTATCTCCAGCTAGGTCATTGCCTAGTAATAAATGAACACCCTCTATGGGTAAAGAAGTCACTGCCCCAACAGTCACAGGTCCAGAAACTAAGTCTGATGCCAAATTTACACAATGAAGAGGAACATTTACAAAGCCGCACTCTACTCCCTGAACAAGAACACTTTCACTTGAAGAAGACTCCTCAGACAAAGGCAAAGTACCTGATAATAAAAGACTCTGAGAAGCTCCAGTGTCCTTTAATATTTTAATTGGGATAGGTTTGGCAGAATCACCAATAAGTGATATAGAACCTTCTGACATGAATGGTTCATAAGCCTCCAAAATATAATCAGACTGGGGTTTGTTTGACCCAACAAATGTATTGCTTTCAATACAAGACCGTGACCTTGACCTCGTAGAAATAAGAGCATTTGGAAAAGCTCTGTCTTTACTCTGTTGCTTATTTTTCAACTTGAAGCAATCAGAAAAAACGTGCCCTTTCGTTTTACAATAAGTGCACGTAGGAAGAGATATGGATTTCTGATCAGTCTTATCAGATGTTTGATTCCTAACAGTTGTGCTGTTGTGAAATTTGGAAGTACTCGAATGAGATTGAAATGGTTTTTTACCAGAAAACTGCTGAGAGGACGACTTATTGCCAAATGAAATTTTGTGAGTCAAGGAATAATCATCAGCCATACGAGCAGCATTTTCCAAAGTTTCCACATTCTGCTCGTCAAGATAGGTTTTAACATCACTATGGATGCACCTCTTGAACTCTTCAATTAATACGAGCTGTCTGAGGTTATCATAATCTTGATCAACTTTCTTGGCTGAGCACCACCTATCAAATAGTTGTTCTTTATCCCTTGCAAATTCGACATGAGTTTGTCCAGTTTCTTTTCTACAATTCCTAAACCTTTGTCGATATGCCTCTGGTACCAACTCATAAGCTTTCAAGATGTACTCCTTAACCAAATCATAATCAGTGCTTTGTTGTACTGACAGTGAAGTGTAGACTTCACGAGCTTTGCCAATAAGTACACTTTGTAATAACAAAGTCCAATGCTCTCTGGGCCATTTCAAGTTTTCAGCTATTTTCTCGAAATGAAGAAAGTATTTATCTACTTCTTTTTCCTGAAAAGGGGGTACTAACCTAATATATCTAGTAACATCAAAACCTGGACTTGTGTTTAAAGGAGTGGAGTGTGCTCTGTTTGCCAGTTCTAATTCTCTTAATTTAAATTGCATTTCCCTTTCTTCTCTTTGCATCTGCATTTGTCTCTCCTCTTTCTCTCTCTCCCTCTCCCTCTGCATTTGCCTCTCTTCTTTCTCTCTCTCCATCTGCATTTGCATCTGCCTCTCTTCCTTCTGCATTTGTGGCTGCCTCTCTTCTTTCTCTCTCTCTCTCTGAATCTGAAGCTTTACCAATTCTAAATCAATCTGGTTCTTTAACTCTAATTCCCTTAATTTCCTGTCAGAACCAGATACAGGCTTTCTCTTCAAACTTAAAGCACTGCTATCAAAAATTCCCTTTCCTACTAAATACTGAATCAAAATAATCTTTATCTCCTGTTTTGTCAATGATACTTTTGCCTCAGATAGACTGTATTTTCTGGCAAGCTCGAGCAACTCATCCTTTCTCATGCACTCTAACCCCTCCTGGGTAGGTTTTGAAATGAAATTCTGAACATTAGATGCCATTGTAAATGCTTGTTGGTTTCACACAAAACAAATTTCTTTATTAAAAATCTTTGCCAAAGACAAAAAAAAAAAATTCCAAAACAAAATCAATATGAATTTCAAAGATAAATTTAATATCTCTAATATGCTTTAAAGAAATTCAGATCCCGGACGAGCCCCCAATTTCTGTTACGACTCTATGATCTAAGAAAAATGTAACAGAAAGAAAGTGAAACCAACAAATCAAGTAAAAATCAACAAGCAATTTATTACTAGATAATTAAAATGAAAAATCAAAAAGTCACTTACAGTAATGTGTTTATGTATCCTAATAATCCAATAAGAATGATTGTTCTAATCACAAGTCCTAAATATAGAATGTGTCCTTGAATGTTATTATGTGCCAATGGTCTCCAAAGTCCCGATGTACTAGAAATCTTGATGTGCTGAAGTCAAAATGAAGTAATCCAAAATCTCTGAATAAGTTCACATAAATTCCAAAATTGTCAATTAAAATCCAAAATCCAAAAGTTTGTGAGCACTGTTAATAATCCAATGAATAATTAAAATAATTCCTCTCTTAGAATTTGGAATGAATTTTCACAACTGTAATAGCTCTTTACAAGACTGATGGTAATGTCGAACTGAACAAAATGTCTACCAAACATGGTATATATAAAGATTGGTCACATGACAGAATGTTCTAGATTGGTCACATGACAGAATGTTCTAGAATGTGTGTCATCTTAATGGAATTTACTTGTAAACAAAAATCAACCTTGACCTTCAAATTGAGAAAACATATTGATCAAAACAACCTAATTCAAGGACACTAGTTATACATGTTTTTCCTAATAAACATAAAGATTTAAGCAAATATTAAAGTGAAGAAACATTTATAATTTCCTAAAATATTCACAATATTATATAAACATCATACATAACAGTATACAAAGTTATATTTTGATTATTCAACAAAACCCATAATCAATACCATATGTGCAAAATGATTACTTTCTTGCTCCATGACTGAAATTTCTTTTAGATTACTGTATTTTCATCCCCATTACTGTACATTACCGTACATTACTGTACATTACTGTGTTTCGAGAGACCCTTTTCAAACAAGCAGTACTAGATTCGACTTTCACCAGAGGTATAATCTCGTCAGTCTTTGTAGAGAAGCTGCAATTATCCATTACAATATACACAATGGTACGTAAGTCTTGTGTAGTAGGAGCATATCCATAAGAAGAAAAAAAAACATACAGACGATCGGAGGGTGTTCAGGTTTTTAATATTAAGTATAACTTTAGGGAAGAGACAAAAAATGTGTGGAAAAGTTCCTCTCTACTTGCGCAGATGTCATGTCAATGGACGATTTTCATGATTTTGTCAAATCTTAAAGTCCTTTCTAAATCACCGTATATTGTTAACCTCCACAAAGGAATACATGCACAGTCAATTTTTGGTCAAGTACCGATAGTTAGGGACCAACTATTTCATGTTTGGATGAAGATCGTTTTGTTTTTTTTCCTCGATAATTATTTCTCTCAAGAAAATATGACGAATTAAGACTTTTTAGAAATCAGAGCAAGAGTATTCTCTTTCGCGGGTCAGATTTTTTTCCGCAAAAAAACAAAGAGCCCTTGGAAAAGTAAATGGTTGGTCCCTTACATTATTGTTTTTTGTTTCAGCAACATTGTTATGATGATGATGGTTATGATGATGATAATAATGATGGTAGCAAAATCACATAGTAATTATGTTGTGCTGATCACTTGTTTAGTGACGATGATGATTTATTCATTGTGATTTGTGTGATGATGATTGTGATGTCGATGATACATTGTTGTTGATATAATGATGATGATGTTTATTTTGTGTTGATTAATGATTTGATGATGATGTTATAAAATATAGTAGAGTGAGACAGAGAGACTAAATTGTTGCTGTTGTCGGTGGTGGTAATTAGGTACTTGAGTCGGTAATCGTTTTTAGTTGTTTCTAGTTCTGCTATACTGTATTCGGCCATATTGATTGTTGACTTGTAGCTCTGGAGGATACCAGGATGTAACACGAATACGTCACAACGTCTTTTCATAAAATGTCCATACTGCGAGATTAGGTAAAGACAATAGACCAAATTAAACATTTTATCCCAGGTTCAAAAATATGGTGTTTTTGTTAAGGTCAAAGCATCAGAAATTACAAATTAGGAAATACATTATAATCATTTTCATAATTTTTGCTCATAGTAAGTGCAAAAAGGTTATTTTATCACCTGCAAAAATAAATTTCTTCAAAAAGTGAGAAGTTTTGGTACAGTGTATATAATGAATACGAATCAGTTAATGGAATGTTTTTCGGAGTTAATTCTTCAAGTAGTCACTACTGAATATAGCCAGACTGTCAATATAAACAAAATAACAACAACCAAAAAAATAATAAACACCTTTATTCATGTGAAAGTGAAAAACAAATGACATTCATAACATCAGTCTCCTTACGTTTCAAATAAATCAAAAAGGAAAACTTAACAATAGACAATCCAGGTATTTTTTCCTTATAAATGCCTACCTGTATGAGAAACCTTTTTAGACTAATTCATCCAAAAATATTGTTTTTATGATTCCAGATTTGCATTAAATTATTTATTTTTCTCTAATATTTCTTGTGAAAAGTTCAGCACAGTACTGTATATACTTGTTCAGTTTTACTTTTTTTTTGTTTGATTTCATAGTTGTATTGTGCTCTGATATTTTTTGTGACATATCAATATCAAACTAATTTTTAAGAAGGGCTAAAATAATGAAAAAAGCACAGACAAATCAAGATGTTTATGTAGGGGGATGGATCTTATAACAGCCTGAAGAGGCAAAAAATAACTGCAGATGGGGTGATGGTCTCCTTATTAAGCAGAAACAACCACATCTGAACAAGATATAAATATAAATTTCTATGAATTTTTGTTTTCACTACATTAAATTAATAACCATACATATCATGCAAGTTTGATACTGTATTGTGGCACTTATGATAAAAAAAAACAGTATAAATATCATTGCAACCTCTAACAGATGTTTAAGGGAAAGAACTATGCTTAAAAAAATGTTATGTTGATATGGATTGACCATGCAGCGGCATGATAAATGGACTTTGACATATTTCATTTTAAAGTGGGTTTTAGTGTTGTTTGCTTCAATTAATTGAACAGGATAGTAGCTCCAACATTTTGGCTTTAAAACAATGTTGATAAAATAACATTTTGTTCTTATGTTGCAGGAAAATGAAAGTATGTTATGAATATAAATGTTGCTAGAATATTAATATTGTCATTTTTAGAAAGTTGACATCAAAATAAGAGCATCAATGACAATGTCAGTGTCATCATTTTCATCTTCAATGTATTTCTAATAGAGCTGCTAGATCTGCCATACTTAAATCTGTTGCAAAACGTTCCATTCTCTGATGGGACAATTCCAAAACATGCCCAAAACATTCACTATTCACCAATGTGAGTGCACAGTGCTAGAACACTTTCATGATAGCAAAAAATAAATAAAAAATATCAGCATTATTATACAATATTATTTCTATTTTTATTTGTATTCATTTTTGATCTGTGAAAAAAGTATTGTAATCTGAATATTTTGATTATTATTTAAATTATTACTTATTCTGGATGCATGTGAATATGTTTTTTTTTCCTTCTATAATAATAATGTCTAAATTACTTGCTATTTTAAATGTACTTAATTGTGATTTGTACAAAAATATTACAATGCCATTTTTATTCAGACTGCATTATTTTGGAATGTGGCATATAACTGACAAAATAATGATCAAGTCTATATTCTACTTACATTACATTTTATGATTCAGATACTTTTTTCACGTTAGTTTCGTAGCCTTTATTTTATTTTACTGATTATAGTGCACGGCACTGTGGACGTTTTATACAATATAAATGTACCGGGTTTTTAGTTTTACCTGCGTGAGATCCGCGTCGCACATGCACCTTACAATGTGCATTAGACTGTACTTGTACTATAAATAACTATTCTTTTAATATTGTTCTCGCCGTTAACATCTTTATTTTTCCAAATTAAAAAGGTTTGCGCAGTCGGAACAAGGTTTGGTTTAAAATTTTGTAAGGTATAAAGGGTTTAAATAATCCGCAGCTAGATAGTAACTGGCTCAGGTAAATACTTTCGAAGATTGAAGGTGGTGTACGATTCAGAATGGAACGGACCCATGCTATAGTAACTTCTTATGCTGCTTGCAAGGATTTTCGACAAGTATACTGGGAACCATACTATCGCGCTACTAAACAAGAAACGAATCACAAATAAAAGACAATAATTTTACCTGCCAATGAAAGTTCTGTTCTTGTTTATTTATCACTTATCTCCAATCATTGATTCAGGAAATATTGTAAATGATGCTAATTTTGCAATTAACAACGTCCAATACAACATACTGTTTGTACCACTATATAAAAACGAGATTTTCGTATTCTCGCGGGAAATGATGTAATCGCTGTACGGGGGCCCAAGCAGGGTATGAAATGAAAACTGTGTCAGTAATAACACTCAACATCATCGTGCGTAACAGAAAACTTAAAATTAACAGTTTTAAATATGATTTATTAAAAATCGTTATGAATCTATACAATTACATATTCAGTTATTCTCTGAAGAGGGAGTGCAGACACCTGAAAACACGTTCTCTCCTCAATACTTGAGGTTTATGCATAGAAAGTCCACCACATTTTCCCTAATTTACAGTCATCAGATGTTTGGAATTAATAAGCTCCTCGTTATCGGCGACTTTCAACTCTTTGAGGTATCTGCTCTCATAAACCTTGCTATTGTGTTTGTCAAAAGGCACCCGCTGTTCTGTATACGATTTTGTGGGGTCTCTTAAAATATATTTATTTAAAAAAAAAAAAAAAAAAAAAATTCTGTACAAAATTTCGTCATCTTCATTTCGGTATATGGTTGACTGTGTCATTTGCGTATCTTTTATGAACATGCTATCAAAGGAATAGATCATGTATTCTCTAAAGGCAGCTGTTATGTTTTCTGGAAACATCGCTCTTTCATTTTCACCCCTTTAGTTACCTCTTTATTAAGTATAATAATGGATTGCCTATTACATATTGATCACAGGTTTTCTCGTAATGTAGTAAATTAATATGGGATGCTTAGGGTTGCCATACGTCCTCTTTTTCCCGGACATGTCCTCCTTTTTGGTCCTTAAAACTCCTCTTTGTGTCCGTCTTATATATATATATATATATATATATATATATATATATATATATATATATATATATATATATATATATATATATATATATATATGTTATTCTCTATAATAACTTCTATATGCCTTGATTTATGTAGTAGAAATCCAGATGGTCTGTTTACTTAGATGAGAAATAATTACTGGGTCGACTTGCGGGTATGTCTGCTTCGGACGAATGCCTATGCCACCGACTTTGTAGTATCATTTTTTGGTGATGTGTGCATGGTGGAGATGACATAGGGGCTGGTGCTTACAGGCAAGGCGATGGGTGCCGTAACCCGCGGATCCAGGTTCGAATCTCCGTAGAGAACGAATAAAAATTCTCTAACCTGTATGATAATATTATTTATTCGTATTAAAAAAAAATTTGTTAATGTTATCAACCATTCTCCTGTAGAATCCAGGGATAGCACTTTCCGCTCAGTTTGGTGTATATTTGCAATCCTCTCTCTCTCTCTCTCTCTCTCTCTCTCTCTCTCTCTCTCTCTCTCTCTCTATATATATATATATATATATATATATATATATATATATATATATATATATATATATATACATATATATATATATATATATATATATACATAAGATTGTCCTCTTTTTTGAAACGTTTAATTATGGATAGATTACTAGTATAATTTAATTTATATATTTTGGCATATCATCAATTATATCAATAGATAGAGTCATACACGATTGCAACATTCCGTGACGACGTCAAGGTACCAATACAACGACCCTTATTCTATACCATGTTTTTGCCAATGATCGATATCTAAACAAGGTCAATCGTCTGTCTGTGCTTGTATCAGTGTAAACCATCATCAAGTCGTTGACCTTATTCAGCCAAGCTGGACGTGATTCAGCTTACGGTATGACTTGTAGGAGACTTGTATTTGAATAGGGGATAAAAGAAAAGTAAATCTTTGATACATTTTCGATTGATTTATTATTTTCTTATTTATTTCCATATAAGGAAACATTATTGACAGATTTTGTTATTAGTTAAGATCAAACGCTTCTATTTAACAAAACTACCGTTTTAAACGACAGGCAGAAGGTTCAAGTATAAATTTGGATAGGAAATAGTCAATACCACAAGATTAGGGAACCCGCGAGAATAGTATAAACGAGTATAGATGTAGTAACTTCTTATGCTGCTTGCCGCGCAAATTATTGCCGTAAAGCAATCTAACTTCCTGTTGGTAGCAGTCGTTCTCTTTCTCTTTAGGAGGCGCTCTACAGATGTTATGTACTTCTGAGAGAGTGACAGGTGTAAAATGATGTTGTTTGCATTTGCAACATGTATAATGGAGAGAATGTTGGCATACCTCTATGCTACTTTCATGTACTGTGGCTGAATTGTTTTTATATATATTGTACTTTTGTAAATTGTACATAATCTAAGCACACAGCTGATCAAAATGTTCGCTCCCACATGCTCGCAAAATCAGCCTGAATTACTCCAAAGTACACTAACTTTAGCAGTTAT
The DNA here is from genome assembly GCA_029931535.1 of Margaritifera margaritifera. Lineage (NCBI taxonomy): Eukaryota > Metazoa > Mollusca > Bivalvia > Unionida > Margaritiferidae > Margaritifera > Margaritifera margaritifera. The sequence goes on along the minus strand of JAQPZY010001401.1, from coordinate 1,523,039 downwards.
GAGCGCAACTTGTTGTCATAATGCGATGCTAATACTGTAGTATTCCATTATGACTACAGATGGCGATACGAGTTAGACAACAAAGACGATACAGAAAAAACTTTAAACTTACGTTGTTGCAAGGCAAAATCGGTACAATGCAGAAAGAAATCAGCAGTTGGAATGATGTAATTTGTAATATAGCAAGTTTATAAATAGAATATACAAACTTTTAGTTTATGCTAGGCTGTGAATTACTGGATTTTCCGAGTGAAATAATTGTGATATTTCACTGGAGTGAAAAAATATGATATTTTTTCACTGGCCGTCAATAGATATTGATAGCATTTTGGATATGAAATTTCAATTGTTTTGAGACGCTTGCGTGTTGTAGATGTAAATATGGCCGCCTAGCATGCAGACCAACCGGGTTCAAATCCAGCAATGGGTTCATATTTTTGTTTTTTTTTTTTGTTTTTTTTTTGCCTTCATTTTGTTTTTATCTGCGGTTTTACCTTGAATTGGCAAGGATCAATATGTAACTACTGATATTGTCTGTGCGAATATTCACAAAACAAAGCAGAACATAAATGGTAAACCGCTGACATTATCGCGCGGCTACTTCAGTATGTTATACAAGTACAATACGTTTGAGCATAACATAAAAAGAACATTTGCTTGCTCCTAGTGAATAACGGATATATTTCATCGAGTGGGTGAAAAACTCAGTGCCACGAGAGAAAATACTGCATTTTTCACCCAAGCAAATATCTTCTATGTCATAACTGACATAGCATTTGCCATACGACAAACTGCAGAATGAAAACAGCAGTTGGTAAACTGCAAGATACAAAGATTCAAATTAATTAATAGTCGTTAAGGCAGAAGGAAAGTAGGTATTGTAGTGTTCTAGAAGCAGTGCCATATGGTAATATATACTTTCCCCCTGCTGAATCAGCAACCTAGCAACCAGAGATAAGGCTGATATATAGGATGCTAGATGTAGGTCTGAAAAGTGGATCAGTTGTAGTATGTATGCCATGGAATAAACATGTGTCTGTAGAAACCGGTCTTTGCCTCTCACTACAAAAAACACAAACATTACACAAGCCTCTCAGTACAAAAACACAAATATTACAGCACTTGCAAGCTGCCGTGTACAGTTTGCATCAATGAAGATTGGAAAATATATAGATATAATTATGAAAGTGGCACTTGCAAACCGCGATTTATACTTTGCATCAATGAAGAATACAAAATACATGCATATAATTAAGGCGGTTATCCCCAGCAATTCTTAGCGTCATAGGTCCACGCACGGTAACTTTCCTTTTCATGGTCGCCATTGTTCACGTAGGTTGTGTTCAAATTTCTCTTGGAAAAATTGCCTTTTTATCGTGTCCTAACATGCTTTCTGGCATTCAAATCTATGTTAACGTATTATGCAAGTGATAATACACTCAGTCCATTGTAAATTTAGATTTATAGTAAAAGTCATACAGGTCATCTATGCGTTCAGTACCAACTATTTCAGTAACGGGTGTCGCTTTTTAGAATTTGATTACACATACCTGTAAATGGCGATTATTCACTTTATTTGGATCCTCATACATCCATATTCTTTTGTAAGGTCATTATTTACTCGCCCCGATAAACACATACGGAAAAACTCAATGTTAAAGTACTTGGACATTTTTGTCTAGGTTGATTGGCTCAAGTATTACAATTTCTTACGTTTATTTACATTGGCTGTTCAAAATTAACAGGCAATATCTATTCTAGATACTTTAAACTCGTGCATTTACTAATACGCGTCAAATACATTATGGCAAGGTGGTAATACGATCGTTGTGAAAACTTCATGAAGTTGAATTTTTTGCTACCTGCATCTGCACTGATTTAATACTGGAATATTTTTGAAGCGCAATCGATGAACAATTTATAGCTACAAGACTTTTATCTGAAATGGGCATACAAGGTTAGATTTGGCTTCATTTCTATCGAGCGGATGGCCAGGTGCAAAAACGAAAGTAACTATTTTTAAGATGGCGGCCCCCAAGACAAGTGCAGTGTATTATCCCAATCTGATTAAAATCAGATGTCCACAGTCCTACGTGGAGATCTGATGGACACCGTTAAGTGGTCATGTTCTGTTGACCTTGTGGTTCACCAATAAAATCACAGCTTTCAAACTTCTGAAAGTGACACGCGTCATTCTGAACATATCGTTACTGGCGATAACTCTTCCTAACACGAAATGCAACGCTTTATCTGATAGGGTACTAACAATAAGCTGACAGGGAATTCCAAAGGTCACCAAAACATTAACTTGTATCGGTGTCTGTCAGATCTCCACATATCACAGTGGAGATCTGATTTGAATCAGATTGTGTATTGGCCAGTAATTCTAAGTCGTAGCATTTAATACTCCTGAATAACATTTGCTTGGTTGAATAATTGATAGGGACAGGAACGGTTAAACTGTCAAGCTTCGTAGAAGATATCTGCTCATAATTACTCACTTCTCAACTGATTTTAGGCTCTACTGTAGTTCCAAATAAATTAAAAGTGCTTTCAATTTTTAACTTTTCAAATATTCCTACCGTGTTCGATGTATGTTCAAGATTAAGGTCTTTATTTTTAGAGATTGTTGAATACTAAAGTACAAGTTGTACAGGTCATGTAGGCCTTCAGTATCAACTATTTCAGTAAATTGTATATAATTTAATTCCACATACCTTTAAATGTTGATTATTCACTTTATTTCGAAATTTGATCTTCATACATCCATATTCTTTGAAAGTCATTATATACACAACCCACGACATGTGGCAACAAGAATGAGGTACGTGGACATTTTAGGACAAGGTCAATCTAAAGGTGATTCTGTACGAAACTGATTGAATGTCGTGTACTGTGATGTCACAATGAAAGCTGTGCATATCGAAAACACGTACTATCTGTTATTTGTTATGGCTAGACGCAACATCCTCTTTCTTGACCCAGTTTGGCCACCATTCTAATAGTCCACAGCGATCAAGAACTTTCGTCTGGAAGTTTTGTGATGACATACAAGGTGCAGAGCATTCAACATTAAGGATTGAATAGACTTTGGTTAAGCTATATTATTATTAAATTTTAGAACAAAAAACAATATTTAATTATAGATAAGTAAATGTGCCTTCATGACCACGTTGACATAGACTATAAATGGAGTAGAGACATTTTGAGTGGTGTCATTGTGGAAGATTGTTAGGCTTTTATTGATTGAAAGGTTATATGAAACTTTCAAGGGGATGGGCAGGGGGGCAAAAGATTGAAGGGAGTTTTAGCACCAAACATTAACATATCACAATTAATAGCCCAAATAACAATAACAGAACATAAAAACAAACATTTAACCCATAAAAATGATTTAGATTGTACCAGATTAATTTAAAGGTCACCGGCCATACTTTAAAATTTCTTTTGCTTTTTTACTTAAGATTTGGATAAAGTGATTAAAAAGATTATACTCACACAAAAAGAATGAACAAAATATCAAGCGTAACGATGAAATAATAATTTAATTACTCGCAAAAGCGGTAAAAAGCGCTGTTACCTCCCCTTAGTTGAGATTTTCCACCTATAGAGGACGCCAACCGGAAATGACGAACATTTATCCCACAAGAGAAAGTAGCTACCTTTTGCTGTTGAAAAGAACATTAGAACTATGGCTGGGGAGATTTAGATGAAGTAATTGAAAACGAATTTACTGTTCAGCCTTATATGTACGAGCCTATGCCGGCCAACAACGAAGACGACGCGGAATCACCGTTCCGAGTCGGAATTGATAGATGACAGCGAGAGTCGCAGGGACGATGAAGTAAACAGAGTTGGGAATGTTGATTGGTAAGCCACTTTCGTTGTTTCATATCTGTATTCATAGAAAATTCTCTTTTATTTTTATATGCTTGATTACGAGGTAAGAAAATGAGAACTTAGAAAAACTATTTGTTTCCCAAATCCAACCAGCTGTCCCACATTGTAAACAAATCATACACGGTCGTACCTCCACCCCCACCAGAGACAAAAATTATATCTTGGACTCACCTATTTTGACGCACTTAAGTACTTACTTTCACCTTTTAAGAAACATACTCCTTTCATAGTGATACCTCTCATTAGTTTAGAAACATTAGTTATTTTAGCAAAGCATGCATAAAAAATGACAATGATATATTTCCTAATACTCTTCCTTGCAGGCTTTAAATCAGACGACCACTCGTCGGAAAGTTTGTGTATTACGTCACCCATTATGACGCACTTCACAGAAGTCTATTCTTTTAGTGACATCGTTGTACATATGCGTGGGAAAAAAAAACTATTACAGAGGAACATCAATAGGACATAGAAAACTCAAGTTTATGCGAAAAATTATGGGTTACTAGAAACACCGAAATACACTGAAAAACCGAAATACACATGTTCTCTCTGTATATATCGGTTTACACACACAAATTATTATTTGTTTTTGTTTGAAGAGTAATATAAAGCAAAAATAAAATATGTTTTGAGTGATTTTGATACGACTTATTTACTTTTTCCTAGTTATAGCACTTGTCAATTGGTCGTACTTTATTGGAAAGGTTGATCGTTCCGGAACGGAGGTGGTATGATAAACGACTGATCGTTCCGGAACGCGATTACTTGGAGTTTCTTTGCACGACGTGTTCTTTCAATGGAGATGTATATGATGCTGGACAAGCCTTACAAAGGTAATACAAATCTATGTTCTCTCTATAGATAGATAAATAGATTCCTTGATGAATGACATATTGTTTGTCGTTATTATTCTTCAAGTAAATATTTTGATCTTAATATTCAAAGAATTTAATAAGATTCTATTCGTGCCGCTTTTCTCGTTGAAATGAATGTACACGTTTGCGACAATTACATAGTTTTCCTGTATCCCTCTATGTATCCATCTATATATTCTGTCCAATCAATACATTATTAATGTTATATTCTTTTGAATAGATTGACTTACTTATTTCAAAGCCTGCTTCAGTCAAGAAAAAGAAATCACTACATGTTATTATTGTCTGCGCAAAACTTGAAGAGGATGACTAAAATATTGAATTAATTGATTTAAGTTACATATTTATGTAGTTCTTATTCTTTGTTTATATTTGCTCTTACTATTTGGGGAGAGAGTACTCTAATATGCTCATGCTTTCTACTAAATCCCTGTTTGTAATTGCAATTGACAAAGTTTCTTAAAATAAATGATTTAAACTATATGTACCTAACCTATATCTGGCCATTCATGCCCTCTGGTCATACTTAATGCTGTAATCTACCTTTCTCGATGTGTTCTGCACACGTTCTATTATTCATTTTTTTAATTGACTGCACACCCTATATTGTCTTCCCCGTGATCCCATTTCTTATTCAAACTAAGATAACAATGTCGAGCACATTAAAGAAACGGCACCGATTTTGATAGCGAATGTGGCGATGCATATGTAAGTTATAAGATAAAGCAAACAAGAATTTAACTTATATTTCAATGACACTGTAAAAATATATTTCCAGACTGCAGAAAGCTTTCCATTTGAAGGAAAAGAATGCCCTGACCAATGCTGCAAAGTCAGAAAGTAAGCTTCTCATCACCTACGGGATTTTGATTCTAGAATCAGAGCACATGTCTACCAATGGAGAGAAAGATGCAGTTTCTGTGGAAATTTAAAAAATGTATAATCCAGCAATTTTATGGGAACTTGTACCAATGTCAGTTTGTGGTGATGGCAACTGTTTATATAGAGCAGTTTCTAGAGCACTGACTGGTTCAGAAAACTTTCACGAACTTCTGTGACTACGAACTGCAATAGAACTGATATTGAATCCTATTTACTATGATGAAAAGTCCAAAATTTTGTAGATTTGATCTGATAATCGCATTGTTGTTAGTGACTATTCAAAGCTTGTGAAAGACGCTATTGAGGCTGGTTCCTACTCTGAAATGGCGCACATTTATGCACTAAGTGCCAGCATCTCAAAACCCATTCGTTCTTATTATCCGCCACAGTTACAAGCCGAGTTTGCATCAGAACATTTTAATCATAAGGTTGTTGGAAGGGCAGTGAACAAATCCGCATCTCCCGCAGCATCCATAATGTGGACACAAATGTCTGTCCCAGAAAGAACAAACAGGTTTATGCCCAATCACTTTGTGCCTCTGTTATATCAAAACAAGGAGCATATGGTCATTGTAAATGTAGATGACTCAGTAGATGACTCAGTGGATGTTATTTCTGTTAATTCTGACATGACGGCAAAACACGTTTGTAACGAGTCACATACTGGTATAATCGATGACGTAACTGACATACACAACGAGGTAAAAGACGGAAATGACACATACAAACATCCAGCAAAAGGCAAATTAGACCAGGGTCATTTTCTTGACACGGGGAAAAGCAGTGGAATTTTTGTTAAAATCAGAATCGAGCGTAGAATGCATTCCATGTGGTTTGAAAGAAAATGTATATTTCATTGTGAATAATGCGAAAAACCTCGAAAAGAGGTCGAATAATGGCAAAAGTTCTTATTCAGACGACTGTGGTATATGGGATACATCTGCTGGTGCATCCACTAAATCCTACTATTTGCTGTCTGACAACGGTAATCTGACCATGATTTTTTTTAAAATGGGAAGTATTCTTTAAAAAGACGAGTCCAGAGGAAAACTGAGTATCGACCTTTTGATCCGCAATCTGGCACAGATCAAGTTGTCGTGATCAACAGGTACTATACTCAGTTAAAAAAGGACTATGTACAAAAAGAGGGTCACAAGGCTAGGGGAGGGGGGTCTGGCAAGTAATTTGTCACTGGTTGAATATGTAGGGAAATTTCCTGGTTTAACGCCGCATGGAAACTCGCGACAGATGACAGAATATTTGCGGACTCCTGACCTTGTTTTAGACGACATTACAGAAATGACTGGAAAAATGAAACCGCATCAAATATTAAATAAACTTACTTCAAAATGTGGTGAACTGTCCCAACCGACAGGACTTCAACAAATTTATGACAAACAAAAATATCAAAAATCAAAGGACAGAAAAGATCCCGGACACTCCAACAATATTGCTGACCAAATCCAAAATTTCGAAAATTTGGTAACTGAAAATAACCCTTTTGTAAGATCAGTTATCTGGACCAGCGCTAAACCCCCATGTGTCATTTTGTACACAGATGAACAGATAACAGACATTAAGAATCTTTGTTGCTCCGAGCAGACTGTCCTTGGCATTTACAAAACTTTTATGCTCATTCACGACAATAGCGATTTCGAAACTTACAGTCATTTTTTCCATCCTCTGAAAGTAAAACTTATTGATTCGAATCTTAAGAGCCTTGTAATTGGAAGTGATGATGAGAAGGCTCTAGTCAAAGGCATTACTGGCAGTTCTGACCGAAGCAACACACGTTCTGTGCACACGCCATTTACAAGAGAACGTTAGACATAGACACAAAACACCTGATTTCTATGGACGGTCAGACAACTGTTGTTGCACCAAGGACTAATGGACGAAAACCTGGACAAAGGAAACGAAAAATTAATGTACGAACTGTGACAATTACAGCTAAAAAAAATCTAAACATGAACCAGAGATTTCGTCATAATGTGCTATATTTTATTGTTTTCGGTTAGGTTTATTTTACCTTGTCTTGTGCAACATGACTTGTAGTTCGATTTTCAAAAGGAACATAATCTTGAATACTATTGGATTAATTAATTCATCTGCGTGCTCAAATTATTCATTCATTGAAACCTGATACATTTTGTGTGTAATTAAACGTAATATTAAATTCTGCCAAAAAATGAATAATACATGTTTTTTACAAAAATGCTTTCCTGAGTTGTCTTTGTCTATCATCATATATCGTGGCATGTTACGATCACAATATTAATCTCACTCTTGCATATATACTATCGTATACACTTTTGGTACTTTGTTACATTTCACTTTCACTTTTTGTATGTATTTCAATTCGCCGTTTATCATATATATGTCAAATCAAGTAAAGAATAAATAATTCATATCAATTTAAATTATTTTGCTTTTTATTATTATTCAAACATGTATGACTATTCCCCATTCACATATTTCCAAGAAGAAGACTTTCTTAACACCCTTACAATCAACTGTCATATCATCAAAAGCAGTATATATAAGTACATGTTTCACTTTTGCCAAATATTTGGAAACCTTTTAAACAAAAATTAAATTGTTATTTATTTGTCAAAAACTATATCATTAAAAGTTAAAGTAAATATATAATGTCAGCAAATACTTTTGATACTTCGATACTTTTCACTTTCACTCTGTGTATGTATTACTACGATTCGCCATGTATCAGGTCTGTCGAATCAAGTACGACCAAGTGACATCATTACATGAATTGTGCTATAAATAGGAAAAAAGTAAATAATTCGTATCAAGATCACATAAATTATATTTTATTTTGCTTTATATTATTATTCAAACAAAAACAAATCATAATTCCTTTGTGTACACCGATATATACAGAGAGAACATGTAAATACATGTGTATTTAGTTTTTTCAGTGTATTTCGGTGTTTCTAGTAACCGAAAAATTACAGACAGAAATTTAACTTGGCATTCCTAAACTTTTCTTACATTTATCATTAATTTGGTTTTGGTACAGATTTTGTCTCGAAAGGAAAAAGAATCAAATTTGTAAAATCGTAGTGGTATTAATATAAAATTGTGTAGTTATAATTATAAAATAATTAGATTCAGCATGTGACCTTTTTCCCAATACTTAATTGGCATTGTAAACATGCAGAACCTCAATCCTTGAATGTACTGTTTTTGGAACATCAACACTGTTTTGCATCCTTCACAACTTATTTATCCAGAATGCAAATAGTCAAAGACAAAAGACATAAAATTACAGGAGAAGGTTTTATTTTCATTTATTATAATTCGTGCCATTATCAAACAAATCTTAAAAAAAATAAATTGGTCAAAATAAGTTAAATATCAAGAATGTCTTAAAAGATTATTGAAAATTTACTGTTAAAGTAAAATTGCTTAATTATCAGATAACAAATCCTAATACCTTGATTTAAATAATGTCACGGATACTAATTTAATTATGAAATATATCGTATAAGTTTATGTTTCTTGTAAATTTCAGCAAATTATAATAACAAATAACCACCTCTGAAAGTCAGTTATGACAGATCCACATGAAACTGTATAACATTGTACACCTTTCTAAACAGTGTTACTGATGCAGTTATCAGCTGTGAGTCATGTTGCTAACACATGTTTAGTAGCAGACTGGATGCCTATTATGGCGGGAAGTTGATTTGCCCCGTCAGAATAGTTAGCAAGGATTTTTATGAGGACTTACTGATTGAAAAAAAGAGAACTAGTGAAATGGCATTTTTTTTCATGGTACATGTATGTGTCTTTGTTTCATTTCACAACCGATAAGGATAGGATTTTCGACAAATTTTTCTGTCTGTGTGACTCAATGTTGATCAGTGTACATTAATGTTGTAGTTGTAACGTAATTGAAAAATGCGTTCTCTCGAAAACTTGGAGTTTATTACACTGCGTCAAAATAGGGGAGCGTCAAAATAGGGTGTGGGACGATATGCATACATATGGGTGTTAAAAATAGGGTAAACTGCGGGCAAGTTGCAATATAACACTAGTCTGGCTAAATCGGAATATCTGATTTGCCACAATTTATTGAACTGTCGCATTATTTCAAGGGAGACAGTTAATGCTACTAACAAAGTCACAAGCTCAGTCCTCTGCTTTCTTTGACTCCAATATTGATTAAGACCTTAGCTATGGTGTCATACTTTCTTGTTATAATTCAGTGCTCAAGCTAGATAGAAATGTAGGGCTGTTCTCCATCCCCTCTGCCCTTTAAGATCCTGCTCCTTTTCGGATCATCAAAATGCCTTCTTCTAACTGATTTTTAAGAATATTATTTCACATGTATGTCACTTTTTAAAATGCAGGATATGGATTACATTGAGTGTTTTATCATTGGTATCAAGTACTCTTATTGGGGGAAAAAATGTCCCTTTTTTTCAAAAAGTGCCCCTCATCCTCTCCCTTCAGTGATAAATTCCTATCTGGAGCATTGTAAATTGAACTGCATGAATAGAATACCCGTATTACCTTCAACTACACTTTTTCACATGTTGCAAAATTCATTAGCTCTCTCCGAAACACTCCTCCTATTTAAACAAAAAATATATTTAGTTTTTTCATTACTTACAAGCTAAAGTATGTGCATTATGTCCAGATTAGTCAAAATTATTATTACTTTCTTACACTTCTTTTATGTAGCATGGTTATTTTACAAGCAATATTTAAAACCATTTTGTAGGCAGAAAAGTATGGTACTTTATGTTATCTAGCATAGATGTAAAAATATATTTTGCTTTTAGGTGTTTGTGTAACAACTGTCATCCTCCCATGGAGACAGAGTTAGAGTCAGAGTGCTGTAAACATTATGAGGAATTGCAGAGTAAGCTGGACTTGGTTCCTGACTGCATTGCTCAGCATGAAGGGTTTCTGGGCAATTTGTACAACCCAGATGTCTTAGAAGTCTCCAAGTATGAATTTATACAGGCAAACGAATCCATAGATGATGAGAAGCCAATACACAAGTAAGTGTAGTTGTTTAAAAATTCAGCTGTGTAGTGGCAGCACCTTTCACATTGCTCCTGTAACTTCACTTGGGCAGCAAATTTATATATTATTTAAGAAAATATCAAATAAAAGTTAGAAAACAAAATGTATAACAAGGATGTGATATATTTTATTTATTCCATCAGCCAATAATAATTAAATTTGTCAGTTAAACATTCATAGTAAATAAATTGGGATGTACTACACACATATTTTCATCTATGTTAGCATATTCTGGAATCAAAGGCTCTAAGCTGAGGGTAGTGCTCTGAATGAACCAGGCTTCTTGAAATTTGCGCGAGTGCAACCAGACATTTTGATGTACTTGATCGAAACACAGGAATCTACTGTTTCTATTATATATTCATTTAAAAAAAAAAAACTTTCGCCCCTTCATAGGTCTCATCAGGTGGTAGCAGCAAACAGTAAGTTTATCCCTATGATTTGCTACAGATATTCCCACCACAGTTTTTTGTGTGTTTTTTTTTCTCTTTGTTTAACAAGCCATATTTACAGTGTTCCAATCAATGATCATGATGCTGCCACATTTGCACTATGCTAAATCCACTCAAAATTCATCAGTTTGGTGAAAGCATTCTCTTTGTTTTCTTGATGCAGATGTCTGTTTCAATTCCCCTTCCACTTTCTGACTACTGGCATCAGATCAAAGTCTTTTATATCAACACCAAAAAGATGTATTCTCATAAGTTTGACTAGAATGTCAGCACTCAGCCTGCACCACTGCTTTGTTTTTATCAAATTCTGGTACGAAAATCCTTGTTCACACTACACACATGATGCTGGAAGTACCAGTGAAATTTCCATAAATTGAATGCACACAGTGTACTTGAGAATCCCCCAATCTTCCTTCACCAAATATACTGGTTGCCACGTGTAGCCTATCATGTACTGAAAATTGGTGTCAAATCCCAAAACCAAACCAGACAAAAAAAGGGGAAGGGTGAATTAAAAAATACCTTCTGTTAGTTGATAACCCATATAATTTTGTGAATGTTGAAAAGAAAACACATAGAACTTTAAACTGTTCTTTATCAAGGTTTTTAAATTGTCTTGTAGTAGTGTATACCTAACAAAAATATGTATATGTATTTACAAAGCTGTCTGTAGCTACTTGCACCAATCCATTATAAAAGTGAAAAATAGCTTTACTTTGTGCAGTTGACTTACCAAACATTAATGTGGTGCTCAGTCACATGACACAGTGATACCAGAAAATTCCATACAAAGTTCCATTACAGCACTGAATATATAATTTATTGTTTAAAAATATGTGAACTTTGGAATTATCACTATTTGATCATCTAGCAGTCTAGACATCAATGTCGATTTTATTTGAGATCATTGAGATTGCTTTGTGGAGTACAGTGTAAAATTGATATGGTTACTGTGTGGAGTACAGTGTAAAATTGATATGGTTACTGTGTGGAGTACAGTGTAAAATTGATATGGTTACTGTGTGGAGTACAGTGTAAAATTGATATGGTTACTATGTGGAGTACAGTGTAAAATTGATATGGTTACTATGTGGAGTACAGTGTAAAACTGATATGGTTACTATGTGTAGCATACCCCTCTGAATGTAGTAATTAATCTCTATCATTCAAACAATGCAATCATATCAATTTTAAACTTTATGATATGATTAACACAATAATTCCAGTTTTACATGGAATTTGTTATTTGCAATCATATCAATTTTAAACTTTATGATATGATTAACACAATAATTCCAGTTTTACATGGAATTTTTTTTATATTTATAATGAATAATAATACATGCACTATTGTAGATGATGATGGTGATTATGACGATAGTTACAATTATATCAAGGTTCTTCTTATTATCAGTTGTTTTCATGAGAAGATTGCATTTGAGCAACACACAAGTTGTTGTTTTTTTTCTTTTTTCATTTTTCACCGATTGTTTAAAGTTTGACATCACCACTCTGTAATTCTTAAACTGGAATATCAAAGATTTCTTATCTTCGAGATAAAATATTGCCTTTACTTTGTGTGTCTGTGTATGAAACAAATGCAGATCCTTGTGCACTAATGCCATCAATATCAGGGGTGGCTGTGTGTGTTTCTAATGACAATACATTTGTAATTCCCATTTAAGAGTCAACAACTGTCTCTGTCAAATCAGTATAATGAAATCTGTTAATACAAATCAATAACAAGGTTTTGAAAAAACATAATAGGAATTGCTCATTATGGGATTGGGAAATACAAAGTATTAAAGACAGAGGCATAGATATTTATGGATATTTTACAAATTACTAATATGAGTACTGATTCTTGAATACAATTGTTATCATATGGAAAAGTAAATGAAGGTGCGGAAGTTCTCATGGGATTTAATGTTTAGTAATGAGGGATTGCATATCTAACACAGTTTCTTTCTCCTTTTTGTGGGGCAAAGTGTATATACACATCGCCTATCAACGCCTTGCCCACTGGATCTGGCACAAACTTGGAAAGTATGACAGGCGGGTACTACCAGTATGTGATGTGAATGCCTTAAGAACCAGATTTACTTGTGAGAACTTTAACTGGTTTGAGAATGCCAGAAACCTATGACTGCAAAACCTTGACCGGTGCATGGTGATGACTTCTTGCTTGGGAACCTTTTTAGTTGTGATGATGCCTTAAAGATTCCTGTTGAGCCTCTCTGTGAGAACTATATTTTCGATGAAGAATAATTAGTTCTTCCAACAGAGCAGCCACATATTCTGTTAAAAAAATGTATGAATCAATATTCATTCCTTTTCATATAATTCATACATTTCTAGATTTCTGTACAAATTGTACAAACTTGATAAAATATATTTAATTGTATCACATGGCCATGAAAGTGTTCACTGATAAAAGTTCTAGAAACTTGGCAAGTTAATACTAGCATAAATTCAGTAGTACCAGAGATGCTGCCAGGGCGCGTGAGTGCGCGAATCATGCAAAATTTGTACGAATTTACGCACTTGGAAAGAAGTGGTGCGAGAGAACTCCTGCAAATTAGTTTAAAGTTGCGCATATAAAAATGTACTCTGCGCAGTATACAGTTTTTATTTAACTGTTGACCCATAAAGTGCTTGTCGTGGAATAGGTCGCACCAACAGTAGAGGTCTCATAGCACTTGTCTCGTCGTCTGTCTTTTTTTCCGGTAGGCAACTGTTTACACATCTGAATACTTCGGCTTGACATGAAAGATCGTTAAACTATATTTGATTGGCACATTGGGCCCTGGAGCAAGCATTGTCGAGGTTGAACTTTGCATTCATGAAGGAAGTTTTACAAATGGGTGTTTAAAGTAAGGGCTCTTAGAAAACCCAATGGATGACTTCCAGCATGGTTCATCTTAAGATGACGATTTAGTTCGGCAAATACTGGCTGATGATAGCGATGATAACAATAATTTTTAAAGTTTTGAAGTATATGAGATTATTGGAGCCCGGAAAGTTTTACTGGAAATATCAGTGAGTAATTTTGAAACCAAAAATGATGATGAATACGAGTCTGATGTACATGCTGGATGGACAAAAACAGACGGCATGCTGGTCAACCCCTTATTAAGCTGTATTTCGAAATTAAATGTTGAAAAGGCATAATACCAAGCCAAATTAAAATACAGGCAATTTAAAAGAAGAGTCCAATTTTCATTTCTTTTCTCAAACAATTCTGCCTTGAGGGATCTTGTGCTACAAAACTATATAGCACTTAAATCAAGAGAGTTTACAAATTCTAATGAACATAGCACCAAATGGACCAGAGCTTGAGGACTTTAACCCAGTCACAGCTATCAACTGCTGGCTTAGTGCTGGTGCAGGTGGCAGTCATGTACATGGACATTTGTTCAAATCCAGCAGCTGAAACATATGTACATGAACCTGAAGTAGGCAAATGTTTATCAAGCAATGTTTTTGAAAAATTACATTCTTTAAAGAAATAATTATGTTGTATATTATTTCGTTTGTTTTTTCTATGGATTAAGTACATACATCTCATCAAATCTCAGCAAGTGATTACCATTTTGGGACAAGTGAAAAGTAAGGTGGGACAAGTGAAGAGTAAGGTGGGACAAGTGAAAAGTAAGGTGGGACAAGTAAATTTTCTGCCTTCTGATGAAAAAAAAATGAAATGAAAAAAAATGTGTTCAGCCCTGATGTAGTAGTGTTTCTTTGCAGAAGCGACTGTTCATCATGGAAATATTTCTGGTTTTTTTAAAGCTATTGTGTACAATAGTTGCGTGATTATGAATTGTTCATCGAGCAGTTATAGGAAAATTATGAGCACCTATGCAATTTTAACTATGTACCAACCTTGAGTACATACTGATTGTATTTAAACACTAACCATAGGAACAGTCTTCTGTCACCATCTTCAGTACATAGTTACTAGCCTAGTATTTTGGGTATGACATTTTAAACCTCAACTGTCCATCTTTTTTCACAGCCTGAACTCTCTCTGCATTGCAGCAAGTGCAACCTAGAAAAGAATGATAATAAAAAAAAAAATGATGAATTTGTCTAATCTGTGTTATTCAAGATTAAGTTCATAGTTATTTTAACTTTATTATTGTTGGTGTCTGTAATCCTGAGTTCAAACTATGTCATAGAAAAATGATCTACAGACACGCACACACACACACATTTTTGTCTAAGTCCTGAAGTTAATATTATTATACAGTATCACATACATAAATTTCTGAGCATATGGTTGAATGTTCTCTAATGCCTTACCTTTCTTTCATTCATGGATAGGAGAAGCTCACAACTTGGGGGCAGACTGACAGACAACCTTGTGTGATCCCTCCAGCTGAGAGGTCTGTTCTTCTGGAGAGAGTTACATATGTCATTCAGCAGTTTTATTTTGGATATCAGAAGCTCTGGCATCTTGTGTGCCTTAGATCCTGAAATATGACAAGTGCATTACCTCTGAGTATTAAAATCAAGAAGTATAATGCTTAATTATGACGGAAACAAAACTGTTGTAAAACAAACTAACAGAAGCTTACATGTTTAACAAACCACAACAATTAAAATAACTACAAACAGGAACTGAAAAACATCTTGTGTCAGACGCAAGCATTGTTACTGACAACATACATTTTCCATTTGAGTACAAGGTATTCTTTATAATTTAATTTTCATATCATTGCCTTATGATAAATGAAGTACTGTAATGTACAAGTAATGGTTCTGAATGATATTACCAGCTTTGATCCAGTTGTATCTTGTACCCAGAAGGTATGACATTTCCAGCCTGGATTTTCTGTTGTATACAAATTTAAAACATACCTATGATCATGAGAGAATTTGTGTGATAAAGATTTCTCTGCAAACTGGAGAGTTCTACAAAGAAAAATATCTTAAAGAAAATGTAACTGGAGTATTGTCCTTTTTTAACCTCTGTTGTTTGAGAGCCTCTGAACACGTGGCTTGATGATGAATGCTGCAAATCAACACTGATTTGATAGTTCAGAGGGATCTGACTCCCATGTTCCTGAGCATGTCGAAGTAGTGCCTCCAGACGAAGCTGCTCCTCTATGCGTGGTCTCAATTTAGCCACAGCCTTTTGGACATCATGCTTTTCCAGCAGTTCACCAATACAAATCAAAATTAAAAATGATATTGAGCCAAGTTTATTGAGCACTATGAAAACTGATCTCTGTGATTATTTACATGAAGCTGGATACATTTATCTCTGCAGTCTTCTGTTTTTAAAAATGTTATTATATTTCACTTAAAATTCTTATTTATACTTTAAAAATTATAGTCTACAATTCGGACAGGCCATGGCTGTACAACCCATGAAAGCTTTGATATTAGCATAAAGACTGCACCAACCCTTGGTAATTTCAAAATAGCTGCATTTAGCATAATTCTTCTTAATTGTGTGTTTATGTATGTGTATGTATATATGATTCTGTACAGACTTGTATGTTTATAATAATAAACGTTCCAGAATAACACCTCATATTTCTGTCTTTTTGAAACTCGTTTTGATTTCATTTAGTTTCATCATGGTCTACGCTCTACACATTCAAAAAGCACTATGAATTTTTTTGCACATTAATAGTTCCTATTTGCACTAACATTACTGTATCATGATCTTTGTTTGGTATATTTTGCTTTACGTTCTTTCTATCTCTCTTCTCATATGCATCGTAGAGCTTTTCTGCGGGCTTTAGGAGGTCCGAACTTCTCAGGTGATGGAAGGGATTTGTTATATTCGACACTTTCTGGGAAAATTGTGGGCACCGCTGTCTTTCACAAATTCAATATAATTTGTACACGAATGGATTTCATCACAGAAGAAGGGTGTAAATAGCAACTGTCCTCAAAATGCCTTATGCATAAGCGGGATGTTGCTGTTGCTTTTGGCACAAATGGGACAACTTTCACATCCCTGAGCCGATTCGATCCCACAACTTCAATCCAATTTTTCCAATAAACAGGGTCTTCTGGAAAAATAAGAACCCTTTTGTCCCATCATCACTCATTTAAAAAATGGATTTGTAATACTAATTAGATATTTTCATGGTATAAGTACATAAAAAATGTGTTTCTTTTATGACTAGAAATGATATCACACTTTTGTACAATATGTGTGGCCAGTGACCTATAACGAAAGACTAAGACAGTTCTTTGGCGTGCACATCATATATATATATATGCTATAAAAAGCCTTTATTTTTAGATAACGTGACATCAGTCCAAGCACCTTTTTGTTGATTTGGGTCAGTCTCACTTCAGGTGTGCATCCATATTTGTAAATCTGCTATTTCCGAAAATGCGTAGTCACTAAAAAATATCTGAAAATATTCGAGAGGTGTTCAAGGTCCATCAAATACTTTTCAGAAAATGTGTGAATATTACGATCCGGTTGAGATTTAGTCCATTGATGAAATTCAGTTGTAATACACATCGACGAGTTTAAAGTCTTAAAATTACTCATTGTCATCACTATTGCCAACAATATACCTCCGTTCTTGTTGTAAATATTCATTCTCTTCTTCTATATTTAGACCATCAGAATTGACATATTTTTAATTTTTTCGTCTGCAGACAACTCTGACTCATCATCAGACAAGTCTGCTATTTTCTTTTTAGGTGACTTCGAAGATTTACACATATTCTTTGGAAATCCCCCTTTCTTGTTAACAACCTATATTAAAGTTCGAATGTATCCAAATGGTATGCAAATGATTCATATGACGAAATAGTTATTTATGAATGGGGTACCCCCCGACACTGACCATTCTGATTGGCCAGTGTCAGGGGTACCCCATTTATAACGTCAAAACGTGACGTGAAAGTGAGACCGGAATACCGGTCTGCAGTGTTGAAAGGGTTAAATAGAGGAAGCAAATCTGGTTGCCAAGTGACCATATTATTTTTATTAGCTCTACTGGTCATAGACAAGAAGAGCTTGTGGGAAAGTTGTCCGTCCATCTGTTTGCACAAGTTTGTTATCGCTACTCTTAAACTAATTGATTAAGGCCTGAATCCATGGAGTAGAACAGCTACACGAGAAACATTGCTCCACAAGTCATGCATTGCAGGTCAGTTAGAACTGACCCAATACTTGCTTGAGAAATATCCTAATATGATCAATGAGGTTGACAATTGTAAAGAAACACCAGCACATTATGCTTCTAAGAGCGGTAACGTCTCCGTATTACAATACCTAATTGATCGAGGCCTGAATCCATGGTGTAGAACAGCTACACAACAAACATTGCTTCACAAGTCATGCAATGCTGGTCAGTTAAAACTTGTAGGATTGCCTTGAAACTTTACAGACACATTCATCCCTTGGTCTAGCTGGTCCTAGATGGAAATGGTACTACTCGGAAATCCAATATGGCCACCACAGTGGCCATCTTGAAAATCTTGTTATTGCTACTCCTGAATGGATGGTCATATCAACATGGGGTTTTCACTAAAACACTTCTTATGATGTCTAGTGAGTCCTAAATGAAAATGGTGCAGATCTGACATTCCATATGGCTGCCACCGCAGCCATCTTGAAAATCTTATCGCTATTCTTCCTGAATAGATGGCCATGTCAACATGGGGCTTTCACTGAAAGACTTCTTATGCTGTCTTGTTGGTACTAAATGAAAATGGTGCCAATCTGAAGTCCAGTATGGCAGCCATCTTGAAAAATGTCCTGATGTGTCAATAGTCTTGAATGTTCTGATATGCCTGAATGATGTAATCCAGAATATCTTTGAATAAATTCACATAAATCCCAAAGTCAAGTATTATTCCAAAATGAGAATGAGCACTTTTAGTAATTCCAATGAATATTTCAAATACATAATTCCTCTCTCTGAATTTGCTCTGAATTTTCACAACACAGCAATAAACATCTGATTATTAAAATGATTCTTCATAGACTGACCATTTGGATAAGAATGAAATATTGTCCACCATAATCTCTGTATATAAACAAATGTCGCGCGACAGAATGTTCTAGAATATGAGTAACTCTAATGGAAAATTCCGCTGCATACATGATTTTTTCACGTCAAGACATGGAAAATAACAATCTAATTGTTAAATGCTATGTAAAGAAGACTGACCTTAAACTCAAATGCTGTAAATATGTTGTTTACAAAATGACTAAAGTACAACTTACCTCATGGACACATATTATAAATTCAGTATACATAACAACATGTAATAACTTCAGCACTAAGTTATTGGAGAACAAGTTGATGTGACAATGACCATTGTGAAATTCTTCAAGTATTGTTTAAAGTTGGGTAGGTTTGTTATTTTTCAAATGATATTTTTGTTGTTTGAATGACAATACAACTTTCCAAAATATCGTGATAATAAGGGCCACCAGGAGAAGTTTTGTATGCTTTCAGAGCCTAAAATGCATTTTGGACCCTCTGATCAGGGGCGCTGCTGACCCCCCAGACCCCTCTTGACATTACCAGCTTCATTTTATTAAGAACCAGAATCATGTCTGTAAATGGATGATCATATCAACATGGGGTTTTCACTAAAAGACTTATGATGATGTCTGGTTGGTCCTAAATGAAAATGGTGTCGATCTGATGTCCAATATGGCCACCACTGCAGCCATCTTTAAAATCTTGGTAAGGTTACTCCTTCAGAATGAATGGTCATATCAGCATGGGGTTTTCACTAAAAGACTTCTTATGATGTCTAGTTGGTCCTAAATCAAAATGGTGCTGATCTAATGAGCCCCTAGCTTGCCAAACGACAAACTGGAAGGCCCAGATGTTGTTTCAAACCAAAGTACAGCTCAAAGAATTTATGCGTGCTTCGTATTTGTAATAAAAACATCAACCTTGCACCATCAAATTAACTTTCATTTTCCATGTATAACCAACCTAAGCATTGACATCTCCTCAGTTATTAAGAAAAACATTTCCGCGACTGTGACTCGAACTGGCAATGTTATGATCAAAATTATAGCGCTGTATCTAGTTCGCCCACTGAGAAAATAACTCGCATTTGAAGTTAACAGGCTGGTGAAAAAAAACATGCTCGCTAACCCTACCCAATATTAAGCCAATGTAGAAATTACACTGTTTTGAATTATTATTCCGTGGATTATTGTATGATTCCGCATAGTCTTGAAATAATAATTCTAGGACTCTCAAATATTGACAGCACTTCCATCACTAATCATTTGAGAAATTTTCACATTGGCAGTTATCAAATTGACTAACTCTTTCATGAGACAAAAAATGTAGAATTCCGTCTCTGCGATTTAAGCCCGCCAGAAATACTACAGTCAAGAAATCATTATTTCTTCTTTGAGATACGCATGCAAAATAAGTATTTCAGATGTGTCATGCAAGAGTCAGTTTGAAATAAATAGCGAGTAACAAAGAGCTTTATGGCAGTTTATTGATCGGTCTGCTGCAGCCTGGCCTGAAAATTGATCAATGCCTGGCAACAGTACAACCATACTAAGAAATTCACTTATGGGTGACATAAGAATATTGCCATCACACAATCAAAGCAATTGCGATACCTCTCTATCGCAAATAGACACCTTTCTTGTTGCAAATTAAAACCCTCTCAATACTCCAATTTCTCACCAGGCACTTAACCTTAAAGAGTGGACCCATATATTATGTATCTGAATGAAGGACTGCATTTATAAGTTTGGTTCAAAAAGATTTCAAAAGGTCATTGTAACTGAATTGTATATACATTTGACTGTAACTCTTTTGAAAAACGCAGGGGTCAAAGCCAAAAAGTCTAAATTCACTGAACATTTTGTGATTTGCAGAATATACTACATTACCACGTTGCCATTTAGTTCATGCCACCATGCTTTTCAATTATATTGATGCAATCATGGATTACTTCAGTTCCACGATAAATATCGAGATATAATTAACCTATTTTTTTATAAACTAATATTACCATATGCATTGTAGCTGAGCTATATGTTTCTGTCAATCAGAAAAGCTTCATGTACAATAAGAAAACTAATTTACAAGCGAAAATTCATCAGAATGATATGTAGCATCTGCTCCACCGAGTCATACTCCAAATGTGCGACAACGTTGCTTGAGCATAAAAAGTATTTCACTAAGACTCGTTTTCATATGTGATAAGTAGTACCATTCCCAATTACTGAAAAACATTAACCCTTTACTGCGCATCAGTCTGGAGGCTGGACTGACTGATTTGCATAGGATTTATCCATTAATTCAATAATTTGGCATCACTTTTGAGTTTACTTCTTGTACAATAATAATTTTCCTTATAGTGGGAAATGGTTGGTTGCCATGGCAACCAAATCCAGCCTAGAATGTGTACAAATCATGACAAAATTGCATATTTTTCAGTATTCATTTATATTAGGCTTACTATTTTCTTGCAAAATCAGTCATGCTTTGAATTTTTTCATTTTTGATTGAGAAAAGTGATATTTTCTAATTATTTAGCTTGGTTTGACCCAAGTTCCACCAAATATAGGCACAATAAGTTTTTTGTTTTGCACAGGATTTATCCATTTAATTCAATAATTTTGCATCACTTTTGAGTTTACTTCTTGTGCAATAATAATTTTCCTTATGGTGGGAAATTTGTTGAAGACACTGGATGGATATTGGGTATACTTTATTTCAGCATACAGTTGATGAAATGGTTGGTTGCCATGGCAACCAAATCCAGCCTAGAATGTGTACAAATCATGACAAAATTGCATATTTTTCAGTATTCATTTATATTAGGCTTACTATTTTAGTATTTAATATTATTTTAATATTTCTCAACCCAAGAACACACTTTTGGTCACAATTTTTAGGATGTTCTTTTAAAAATAAAGAACAAAGAAGCTTCATCTCATAGAGGTATTCTGTATTAAATAAAACATAATAATATTTGAAATTATTTGAAGATATCACAGTTTTAAGTAGGTTTTTAGTAATCTGGACAATGTGGGATGGATGCTAGAAAGGGCAGAGGGAGAGCATTATAGGCAAATATGGCAGGAGCATCCTTTTCTTTATATCTTGTTTGAGTACTGAGTGCCAAAGATGTCAGATCTTGAAGGATTATTAAAAAATATAAACTGCTGTAGTCAAATTTATTTTTAAAAATGTCTTCATAAACCATGAAATATTCCCAAAGATCAATGTCTTAATCACACTACTCAGAAGTTATGATCTTCCATTTCACCATGTCAATTTGTGGATTAAGAAGAAAATTAAGACATGTAGTTATCATATGATTAATCTAACATATTAGATGTTTTGCTTATTGGGAATCATTAAACATTTTATTATGAGAAAATAATAAAGAGGATGAATATCATCGTTACTTACACATGGAATAAACATCATTAAATAATTTTCAATTAAAATTAACATTAAGAAGAAGAATATCTTACTTGAAGACAGTCAATGGTAGTGGGAATGTATGTCTCTGAAATCATGACAGTCAAAATGTTTGTGGAATAAAAATGTGTAATATAATAGCCTTATGAAATGCATTCAGTTTGTAACCGTATCACTATTTTTTAAAATTTATCACATTATTGAAAAGATTGACATAAAAGCACAAAATTGGATGTCTTTAACAAGTATTTAATTAAAATCTAAAATATTGTACAAAAGAATTATATTTCACAGTCGGCAGGCTTGCAGAGGTTAAAAATTATTGGAAATTCTGTGAAGTAAAGCTTGAATGAATAGGACATAATAATGATGCATGTATCTTGAAATAATCACCGACAATAACTTTATAAAATGAAGCCAAATAATGAGTGGATATATTATTTTTTTTGCCTGAAACTATTTCAATGGTTACCTTGTTAGTATGTGCCCTTTTCCATCTGTGACAGATGGAAAAAACATTACTTTAATTTTGTCACTTTTCACTAAAATATAGATTAACTGACCAAATTATGTTTTGCCTGCTGCTGAAATTATATCTCTTGATTGCACAGATAAGTCTATTGTCTTTTTCAATTCTCAAGCTTTCCTAAATAGATTGTTTACAATTACTTGTATGTATTATACTCTGTATTATATATTATATTTTATGTACTGTATTCTGTAACTCTAAACCAAGACACATTTTCTGTTAAGCAAAATCATGAAACTGAAACTTAAATGATAATGTGTCGTATATACCTTACAATAGTTTTATACCCATGTACTAGGATCATTATTGTTGCTGAGCAAGTTATTCAGAGACCAATATGAAATTAATTTATTCGTTCTCTGTATCTCTTGTTAATGAAAAAGTATGATGTTATCTTAGTTTTGTACTTGTGTCAATTTTCTATGCCAAAAAAGGTTGTCGAAGTTTCAAAACCGTAAAACCCACCATCGTACTCTCTCATTATCAATGCAGAATGCAACTTGAAATGTGCTCATGGGAGCAGTAATGAAATTGCTACCGATTAAAAACGAAGGTTCTATCAGATCTTTGAAAACTCGGGTGGGTGGGGGTGATGGTGCAATCGAGAACGAAATCAGTATTGATGTGCAGTATTTAGTACATTTAACGATTGTAATGGTTTTCGAAATATAAAGTGTTCGATTCACTCATTGAGGTACTCGATATCGTGCATCAGCTTTCTCGTGAAATTCAACAAATTATGAGCTGTAATGATTTTAAAATGATATGTAACATTAATTAATGATTTAAAAGTATTGAAATACGTTTTTCTTATGGCAAATCTCAAATTTTACCGCGATAAATATGCGCTATCGATTAGTGGAGTTGACCAGAATTTGCCGTGCCATGTGACTAATGGTTTTTCCGTGTTTCTAAAAATAGACGAATTTTCGAGGACTTCATTTGTATATTTTTCGTGCTGATTTGTATTACAATTAGCGAGTAAATGTCTTTTAAATATCGAAAATCCATTTTTCTGTGAAATTGGTGATTCTTGGTCATATCTGTTTTGTGAAATGACGGATATGACATTAAGAAGTGAACACGTAACAGTAACTTATTTTTAGCGTATAGCCTCGTTCCAAAGTTTGAAGTTTGCTCTCATATTCCTCTTTTTTGGTGAAACCTTGATAATAATAAACTGGAATAGTTCAAAGAATGGCATATTCCCGTGTATATTATCAAAAATCTTTCAACTCTAATATTAAAAATTTCAAATGACTTCACGTCGCCACTGCGAGATGCAGAGCACATGTTTACAAATGGCGGATACGCTGTTACATACGACTGATATGTGTCGATTAAACTGCGCAGTTGCTTTAATCCTGCTAATAAACTAATGATTTGCTTCATATTTATTGTCTAGATTCATTCTCTCGGCCATATAAGTAATAGTTTTGGGTACAAAGACTTAATTTTGGTAGTTCTGGGTATCTTAATCGGATATGTCGTGAAAGGAAGTCATCATGCAGTAAAGGGTTAAGTTTCATGGCTATATATAAAACAGGGAACATTTTGATTACATCAGGCCAATATAATGCATTTCAGATAATTACTGGAACATTATCCTCGATCCATACTAGAGACAGAGATGAATAGATGGGGTGTTTAGAGTCCTATAACAGCAACAATTGATAAACTAATGACTTATTTAGTACTTAGTATACAATAGTAAAACATGCTGTACTAAAATTTGATCATACCATCTTGTATTTCCACCAATGTTTACATGTAAACGCATGGGAAATTTATCTCAATCGACCTTTACAGTGGTCTAAAAGGGGTCACCTGTAAAAGTGACTTAAAATCGAATTCTCACATCGGCAATTTATTTTAAAACTCGATCATGCTATCACGTGGAATAGTGTTTTAATAGCGATTTTGTATTTTTTTTAATTATTGGAACCGATTTAGATCAAAGCCTTCTATATCCACTATGACTTTTTCCTATTGAAGATTTCGGATGCGCATGTGCGTGAGATGTTGGATTATAAAATATAATTCTAACGCTAGCTTGAAAAGATTTTTCGTAGCGAAAATCGGAGCTAGCTGAGTAGTGTTATATTATATGTTTTGTATTTTTTAGAATATTGGTACCGATATAGGTCAAAGCCTTCAATGATTTTTTCCCATGGGTGGGTGTGCATTCTAATGTAAACGATTTTGCATGGGCGCCACACATGGGCGTGAGTCATGTGGGGACCTGGATCAGTAACCAACAAAAGTAGCTTTTATACTCTAGATGATTGCATGCATCTCTATTAGTATCTCTCACTCGTACAAAAAGAAGGATCATTTGTTTAGTTCATGACCACCATAGTCATCATGGCCTCTGTTTTATAGTTCACTGACTTGGGTTAAATTTTTATTTCATGTTCATTTCTCTGGCATCATGAATGATAAAATTGGTGGTGATATGCATCTCTATTAGTACCACAACCATAAAAAAAAAAAAAAAAAAGAAACGAGAAAAAAGAAAAAAAGAAAAGAAACTCATTGTAAAGTATATTTAATCTTTTCCAGTCTTGGCAATATTTGCATTGAGCTAAGGACACCAAATGAGTTTTGGGCATGGTTATATGCATATTATCTTTTCGCGAATATAACACATCTTGATAAGTACCACACCCTTAATGCCAAAGTCATCTATGTTATCTATGCATTCATTATTAAGTGACTTTGTTGAAATTTTGTGCTTAAAATTCATTTATTGGGTGCTGGTTATGTTCGAGTAATCAAACTTTATATTTGGATGCATCTTTGTTAGTAGTACACTCTTACAATCAAGTATTTAGAAAACATTACAAAACTTCAATTTTACACAATCCATGCCTTATCAAGGCCATCCCAAAACTTTACAGGGCCTGTGCTGGTAAGGTCTGTCGTGGCCACGCCGTGGGGAATGAACATTACCTCGTCAAAGTGACGGAACTCCATGTTGGTGACACACCATATAGTGTATACGTTCCGCAGGTAATGGATGTCAGTTCCGTAGAAGAGGATCGCCATATTGTTGTTGTTGTTCGTCCTTCGAGTTCAAGGATGACCATGACCTCACTGATTTGGTTTCTGTAAGTACGTGGGTGGCTGATCATGCCAATTTGTGCTCTGGACTGTATGTGGCATACTGGATAGGAGATGCCGCTTGGGGTTACATGATCAATAAAGGATGTTCTACAGTTCTGAGATTTACGCTGTTCGCCCTTCTGCACTGCCTCTGAAATTCTACTCAGTTCAAAGTTTGGAGCTTGAAATGTTTCAAGGATGACATGAGGGAATCTTTGAAGCGTATCTTCTGACCACACTGAGATCACTTTCCCTACTTCAGCTCTGAACATCTTCTTTGGTAGTCGCTCTTTTGACATACTGGTGACATGGCCTCCTCATCTCATCTGTAATTTCGTCAGCAGAGTGTGGATGCTTGGAATCCCTGCCCGTATAAGAACCTCGGTGTCTGGAATCCTGACCTGCTATCTTATTCTCATCAGATTCCTCAGACAGTGCATGTGCATCTGTAAACCGTCCAGGTTTCGCATGCGTACAGCAGAGTCAGCGACACAATCGCTTTATAGACCTTCAGAGTGGGCGACACAATCGCTTCCTAGACCTTCAGTTTTGTTTGCAGACTGATGCCTCTGCGCCTCCACACATTTGCGCATAGTTTGCCAAAGTCCACACTTGCTTCAGCAATTCTGGCGTTGGTTTCATCATCGATGTGGACTGCAAGTGACAGTGTACTGCCGAGATGGGTGAACTTGTCCACTGCTGGGAGGGTTTGGTCATTTACTGTGATAGTAGGCTCTACATAAAGCTTTCCTGGTGCAGGTTGGTTCTCCACGTCTATCTTCTTGATACTGATTGTGAGGCAGAAATTGTCACAATCTGAAGAGAAATGGTCCATACTGTGTTGCATGTCAGACTCGGATTCAGCACTCAAGGAACAGTAATCAGCAAACAGGAGATCCTGAACAGTCACTTCCTGTAACTTCGTCTTTTCCCGTAGTCTCCTCAGATTGAAGAGATTGCCATCAGTCTGGTATCTGATGTCAATCACAGTGTCATAGTCACGGAAGGCATCAGTAAGCAAAGCAGAAAACATCATACTGAAGAGGGTTGGGGCCAACACATAACCTTACTGGACTGCGAATGGTTCAGATGACTCACTGTCGTCCACGACATGAGCGTGAATGCCATCATTTAATTAATGAACCATTCTCTAGGCAACCAAATTTTGCCATGATCTTCCAGAGGCCCAATGGTCGACTGTGTCGAGGGTTTTTGTCAGGTTGATGAATCTCTATACAGGTTAGAGTTCTGTTCCCGGCATTTCTCCTGGGGTTGACGAGCTGCAAACACCATGTCTGCGGTCCATCGTCCCTTTTTGAAACCATACTGACTCTCTGGCAGGAACCCTTGATCAGTGTAATGCACAAGGCGATTCTGCAGAATTCTGGCGAGGATTCTGCCGCCTATTGACAGCAAGGAGATGCACTGATGGTTGTCGCAGGAGAGTCTGTTGCCTTTCCGCTTGTACAAATGGACAATAGATGCATCAATGTATTCCTGTGGTATAGTTCCTTGAGTTCACATTAACTGGAAAACTTCAGTCAGTTTCTTTGCTATGTTCGAGCGTCCGGCTTTGTAGACGTCTGCTATTATGGCATCTGCTCCATGTACTTTTCAATTTGACAGCAGGTCAATCGCTTTCTCAGTTTCAGCCAGCGTTGGAAGATCAGCAAGTGATATGTTGATTTCCAATTGGGGCAGTCGACCAGTTGCCTCCTCACTGATAGATACTTGTTGATTGAGGATGTTGTTGAAGTGTTCTCCCATCTTTGTAGTATCCTTTCTTTGTCAGTGAGCAGGTTGGTGCTGTCAGCACTCAGTTCTGGAGATGTTCCTAATGACTGTAGTCGGTAGATTGTCTTTAAAGTATCATAGAAGTTCTTCATGTCATTCCTGTCTGCGTATGACTGAATCTCATCTGCCTTGTTGCTCAGCCATGAATCTTGCAACTCTCTGAGATTGCATGGGAGAGTCCTCTTGATGCTGTTGAAAGCTACTTTCTTAGATTGCTGTCTTCTAAACAGGCCTTTTGTAGCTGATGTTTCTTATTCAGTAGTCTATGTATGGCAGCATCGTTCTCATCAAACCAATCTTGTTGTTTACGTGTGGTTGGACCGAGGGTTTTAGATGCAGCTAAGTACGCAGAGTCTCGCATCAATTGTTTCTAGATAGCTGCACATTTGTTTTTGTTTTTTTACAAATGCCTATTTCACATTCTCCTTTTTCAAATTGGAGACATTGAACTTTTTGGACATTTGTTTTGCCTTATTGTCGTCTGGTAGACTGAATAAGGATATTGAACTTGGAGAATATGAGTCTGTGGTCAGTCAAGCATTCTGCACTTCTCATCGCCTTCGTCACTCGGACATCTTGACTGTCTCTCAACCTGACGATGACATAGTGAGATACTAGTGCTTGGAGCGAGGGTGCATCCAACACGTCTTGTTGCGGTTTGGCGGGGGTAAGACTGTGTTGGTGATTAGTAGGTCAAGTTCAGCGCATTTCCTCAGTATGAAAGTTTATTTGTTGCATTTGCTAAAGCCATTTTTGCCAATCCAACTCTAGCATTGTAGTCACCAAGGATGATGAACTTTTCTGCCTTTGGTACCTCTGCGATGAGAGACTCCAGGTCTTCTTAAAATGTGCTCTTGATCTCATCCTGGTTGGTCATGGTGGATGCATAGGCGCCGATGATAATTGCATGTCTTTTTCCCGACAGTGGGAGTCTTGTTTGCATTAGTCTGTTATTCACACCCTTTGGAAGATTTGTGAGCTTGCTGACTAGCTGTGATTTATTGGCAAACCCATCACCAGCTTCACTTTGCTATTCTTTACTTCGGCAAAGAAAGAAGAAGGTTTAGATGGCTCCTACTTTGGTGAGTTGTCCTCCCTCAGCTAGGTGAGTTTCACTTAGGGCTGCTATCTGGATGTTGAATCTGATCAGTTCTCTACCAACCAGAGCTGTTCTTTTCTCTGGTCTATCTGCTGATGTTCATTAGCGTGCACATGCACCGATGGTGAGTTGTGTTACATTTGTCTTTGTGTACGATTTTCGAACGTTAAGATGGGATCCCCGTCAGCAGCTGACCAGGGTTAAGGTGAAACAGAAACTGTTTAGGGCACCTTTATTAGCCCCTTCATCGTGCTAAGGAGGTGAACAGTGTGATTCTAAAAAGTGTTGCTTAGTCGCCTAGGGTCCTGCCGAGTTCCACTGATGCTTCGGTCCAGTGAAAAGCGACCCTATGCCCTGACCCGCCAGTGTGCAAGTTTGCAACTACAGCTCCCAGTGTATCCACACCTGCTGCTTTGCTGCTCGCCCATCGTCACAGGACTTGAAAGTATCTGGCGGCGGAAGGGGAATAATGTCCTGACTTGCGCGTGGGTTGGATTTAAGTGAGGGAAAATTGCGCAGAATTACCCTCACTCTCTCGTCAGATCTGTCTGAATCCAGTAGCACGACAATGTCGAGGCGACTGGAGATGAGTCCGGATGCAGTGGATGGCCATCAGGTCTTACTGCTCCGGAACTGACGACCTGTACTGTCCACATAGCTCTTGCCATTTGCCTTCACAGCTGCGGGGATGAGCATATCTGCTTGGCCGCCTGATCCAGCAGAATGGACTTTCCAGAATGAGCCAGGTGTAGCTGTCCACTCTGGATCAACAGTCACAGGTAGTACCATTTACTGTTACTCACGGTAGCAGGTGTAGCCCGACCTGATCACAGTAATTGCATTGTTACGAACTGCCCTTGGCATATATGTGTAGCACTGAGCCAAGTTCGAGACGTAGGCGTTCTTGTGCCGTCCACGGCTGAAGAAACGCATAGGTTCTTTTTGCTTCTCTAGCATCACGTTGTCATAAACCTGCTCAAAAACGGCGGCATATTTTATTTACCGCAGGATGGCATAGCGTGTCTAATTATTGGTGGTGGCTCAACCATATAGAACCTGTTCCATTTCATTCACCGCGTCAGGAGGTTTAGCATCAGCTGCATCTTTCCACAGCTAGAGGGGCCATTAAGCAGCTTTTGGATGTTTTCAAGAAGCAGGGCCCAATAGCGTCAAGAATGTTATGGTATTTTGTGGCTGAAAAGTCAATGATGTTCATGTTATTAAAAGTTCGCTACGTCCTTTACAGTGTTTGTATATTGTCTGCGCTACAGGCAAAAAAACTGAGACTGTAGTCACTTACGAAGTGCTACTTGCCAAAGGGAAACACGCGCTCCAAGTAACGTGTGCGGTATGCGAGGCCAAAAAGCCCCAACAGGTTCAGGGTGGGCACATGTAAATAGGCTAGCGCTGCCAAAATATTAGCTCTGTTTGTTGTTTTTTTCCGACAGTGCAAATTGTGTTGGGATTTTAAAAACTGTTTAAATATTGCAATGCAAACAATTACTGCAATGGTTACTGAGCCTCCTTGCGGCAATATACTACAGCCCGAGAGGCTACTGGAAGGGCGTGACAGCAGTAAAGAAGCTGGCAGAAGCCACCAAAGTCTCATAAGATATTGCCAGGGCGTGGCTCGAAAAACAGGCGTCGGGAGAGCTGAAAGATGGACAGCGCAGTGCCACAGACCCTCTGTGATTTCTCAAAGAGTTCACCATAGCGGACAGGTTTGATATCCCTGGCCAGCCATCTAGATAACAATCTTTCGGGTACTGGTTCTCTGTGTAGAAGCTTCGCTCACGAAGAAGCACATGTTGTGCCTGAAAGTACTCAGATACTACCTAATGGCAGTTTTCCTCATATGTCAGGCCGAAGAGCTCATTGAGATACTCCTCCGCTAAGGCGTGCTGCTCTTGAGTGGTGTGGTAGTGGTCATATGCACGCATCATAATACCGTCTGGTGCAATCTGCTTTTTTGTGACAGGCATACTAAGGCTTGTTTTGTTTTAGGCGGTACATCCCTATTTTGTGGTCGCTGCGTATGGCGGTCATGGAGTGTCGAAATATTTTTGTTTCTCAGAGGCACTCGAAGTAGTGGTAATGCCTAAAGTCGGCCCTTAAGACTGGCGTCGAGATCCCTTTGGCCTTATGCAACTTTGTTCTGGTCTTGTGGCCTCTGACTAGTATGGAGTACATCTTAAGTAGGAGACTGAAAAACTTGGTTATGGATTTTCTAGAGCACTCATCCTTAAACTTGCCTAGGACCTCTGTTTTGCAGTTCTGTGGGGTGGGTGCTCTTTAGGATAGTCGCTCGTGTCACAGGGTGATTATCTATGACTATATCTCGGTAGACATTAGCGGTCTTGATACTCAGCAACAGACTGTCAGTGTCAGTGTACAGCATGTGTTCCTTATTGCTGTAGAGCGCTTTTATCTGATTGTAGTAGAAGTTGTACATAATATGCTTGCTCAAATCAAGAAATACCAGTCCCGTATAGATGGGGCGGTTGTGGTTCAGGTTTTCTTTTGTGAAATGAACAGCAACAAGGTTGCCACTACGGATTTTCCATGATTGAAACTCTGGTCGGCAATTAGGCGACGCAGCTTGTCTCCCCCACCTTCAGGCTTTACAAGAGTCACCGGAATCTGCTTTATTATGTTTTTCATGTTCTTACCAAAGACAGAGTGGTACATCAGCGTCAGTCGGTCTGTATTCAGTTGTATGTACAGTGCCATCCAAGCGCTTTGATCGAAATTTATTGCCCTGTGGACCTTGGTGATGCGTATTCCAAGTCTGTTGTACATCTGGAGATTTCGGTAATGGACGACTTAGTGTTCTTTTTGCATAGATTGCTTTCAGTGAACTTATCCCCAAAGTGTGTTCGCTAAATCACTCTGATAGTCTCTTAATCAATTTTCTGAAACGCTCACAGTTGCAGGAGCCAATAGATAGTCACTATGCGCTGCTATTCATACACTAGAGACTGACACCAGCGAAATGCCGCCACAGATGCCCTTTCTCAATAAATAGGTGCTTGTCGATGTCTGTCAGCAGATCGTGCTTGGTACCTGTTTTTGTTTCAGTAGATCATCCCAGTCATTTTTAGGTGTCACAGAATGTTTCGAACACGTCCACTAGCAGAAGTAAATAGCTTCCCATGTTCTGGCCGCCAAATGTCTTCCAAACGCTCTGCTTATAGTCCTTTTTGGTTATACCGGCATGGATGAGCAGGCTATAAAAGGCATATATGGATGGAAGCTGATTTTCTTCGAATTGCTCCCAGCGGTACATGTATTCGTATGGGTAACTGCATTTGCCTGTAAGGAGGTTAATATCGGCTCCAAGCGTTGTGTGTCTTGGTGTGGAGTGGAAAGGCTCCTTAGGCAGGTACTCTACCATATTTTCATGGCTGCTATTCATACACTGGAGACTGACAATAAACTTTGGCAGCACTAGGGAAAAGATCGTGTACTTCTCCATGTTGCTTGAAATTGTGCTTTTTCCATACTGGGCTGTTAAGACAGCGTTCTTGATATGCTGACCATCTTAGCTGCGTCGATTGTGAAACTCAAAGTGACACATTTTTGTTTCTAGGTAGATGCGCAGCTTCAAGTTACATGATTTGTGGGTGTACTTGCCAGTAATATGGCAGTGGTCTTGCGCTCTATTGGTACATAGCTCATCGCCACAGATGTGACAGTTTATGGCTTTCTATAAAACCTTGAAGTCGTCTCCGTCAATTAAAATCTCAGCCAAATAAGGAAGCTTCTTCCTGATTTCTGACATTTCACATTCAAGGCTTTGGATGAAAGTGGTAACAGCATCCTTGGCATGGTATAACACTGGCTCCTTTGAAACACCGTCGTTGCAAACAACTTTGTAAGAAAAGTTACATGGAACCTGGCAAGTGCTTTCTTGTGTGTTGCTTTCTTTTTGATTGTCAGCAGGGTCTTCTACTGGCATGTTTAGTACTTCGAAATCTGCATAACTAATGTATGGGACAAGCATCTGGACATAGTGATTCTGGATGGCTAGGATGTTTTGCCTTGCTTGGTAAGGACACATGCTGTGGCTTTTTGCTTATATTGCTGCAGTCTTTCGTGGAATCTTCAAATAGCTCGGCCCTGCTGTCTACGTAGAGGCACCAGAGGCAGACATGCTTTTTTTCGTTGTAGTGATGCCGTGACAGTGGGCTTAGGTTCTTTCTCTATACATAGTGACTTTTTTACATGTCGTTCCGACAGTTTCGCAAGTGAGTAATATCAGGTCTATCAAATGTTGCCTCGTGTTTTGTGACTCTCTAAAGCGCAACGGGTATATGCCATTTTTCCAGCCGAATACACTAACTGCGATAATTTTGTTGCGCATCTCAATTTTGTCAATTTTACTAACCTTCACAGAAAAGTTGAAATCTATAAAGTCAAACCTGCCAAAATTCTGGCGTGACTTTCCTGGCCAATTAAAATAGTACACTTAAAAAAGAGCCAGAGATAAACAGCAAAAGAAAATAGTCTACTCAGAATCAAACTCTCTTAGAAACACATTAGCTTTGATCTGCATCTTAGGACTATTATAGTTGCCATTACAAAACTGAATAAAGTCAGAAGGAAGATAGATAGATAACAGCTGCCTTTTTTTTTTAAAAAAAAAAAAGCAAAAAAAAAAAAAAAAACAACAACATGGGACACTTAATCATAAATGATAAATTTAAGAACCAGTATATTTATTACTTTTACACATTGAACGTGTATAGGAGAACAGTTCATAAAGAACAAAACTGTATGGTTCCAAGGTTACGTTTACCAGTATATTCAAATACAGGTAGATTGAGGGGTGTATATGGTTTGATGGATCCATAATACACTAGAATCCTTATGTCACAGTAACCCTGTAGAACCAAAAAGGAAACAAATAATATATGTTATAAATTGTATTATTTAAATAGAATATGCTATTAAAATTTCAATATTGATCATTGGGTCTCTTGATATTACATGTGCTATGATTCTTACATGAGCCTCCTTAATCTAGATATGTTTACTATAACTTACTGTAAGAAAATTTGTGAAAAGTGTCCTGGGTTGGAAGTTAATTTTTCTCTTAAGTCAATGCTTGTAATTGTCACATCTTTTAGAAAGCTATGCTATGTAGTAATTGTCTTGTATTTAAAGTCTTTAACCACAACCATCACCTTTATTTTTCCAGGATAACCATATAAAAAGAGTGGAGAATATACCTCCTTGCCATGACAACACTATTTTGCCACACAGATTCTGACCCACGCTTTGACGACAGTATAGAAGATTCAGAATATGTGAGTGCTCGTGGGGTAAATTAAATAAAACTTTATTGTCTGCCCTTTCTCTGTGGACTATGAGACATAGTTTATTAGATACCTTACACATTATAATGTAAGCTTCAGCTTATATTAATAACTAGTAATTTTCATTTTACATTTGATCTTCTTATTTTCAAGTATGGCTTACTTTTAAGTTAGGCGTATTTCAAAATGAAAGCTTAATTACATGTCAGAATATTTTTTTTTCTTTTTTTTTGTAGCTAACATTTCTTATGAATGGTATTAGAATATGAGCGATAATTTATAATTTTTGATTTAAAGGAAAAGTACGTGAAAATGTTTACTCTATTAGTTGATAGATATTAAGTTCATAAATACGAAAAATGTAACTAAAGTTCGTAATGGCTCATGTATTTGGAAATAATTTTGTTCAACTTTTGAGAATCAACTGTATCTTCCATGTTGTTGGTACTGCCATATTTCAAGGGTAAAGTGTGCGGGTTGAATAACATGAAAGCATTAGAACATCTACAAATGGTTTGTTGCATTACGAGGTACGTTGGAGTTCGCTACAGTGCTAAATACACTACAGCTAAAATGTTGTTTGAGAGATATATTTTTGTATGAAGTTAAAAATGAACTACACTTTAAACTCAATTTTATGTATGGTTTTTATTCAACTGCACTGTTTTTGCTTATGATGACTTAAGTTTGTGCCAGTTTCCAACCCGAATAAAGAAAAAGCTGATGCTGTTATAGCTACAGCTTTGACTTGAAAAGAGATAACTCATACTTTATTTGGACTGAAAATTAAAAGCATCAGTTCTTATGTTAAGTTCGGCGTTAGGAATATCATACAGGTAAGTAAATAATTTATGATGTTCAGCATGAAAGAATTGCGTAGTACATGTAGCCATTGTAAACAAACTGACCTTGTGATGTCATGAACAAACCCAGTAGTTGCAGCCAACAATGTTGGTGACACATTCAAGCATTTTTTTTTTCTTCATATAAATTACAAAACATTGTCTTTTATTGCATTGTCACAAATTATATAAAACCGATCCGTACATTATACATTTTAGAAATAAAGTGCAACATGGACGTTCCCTTTAAATTGTACATTGATACAGACTATATAAGTGACATTTCAATCTTAATTGATGTATGCTTCTAAGTTTTGATTTTCTACGAAACGTTTCTACGAAACGTTTATAATGTTTTATTTCTTCTATGAGGACATATCTTTTTCTCTCAACATGGTAACTTATATGCATATGAGATAAATGTTAAATATGTTGGTCGCCTAAATAATCTGAGAGCAAAATGTTGTAGGGATTGAACAACTTATTTTCAGTGAAGGCTTACTTTCAATATCACTAAATGGCAGAGGTGATGTCATCAACATTGATACAATTGTATAAGTCATGTATACAGTATAATTAATTTGAAAGACTGCCGTTTTGGAAAAACTCTTGTCTTTTGAGTCTAGATTCTTAATGCACGGATCAAGGATTTTACATATGGTATTTTCATTTTCCTAGGCCTTTTTGGTGATATATCCGGTGCTACGATCAGTGAAGAAGATATGTCCTGTGTTAAAGTTAGGAAGTTAGATATGTCCGGTTCTAAGATCAAGGAGGTTAATATGTCCCGTGCAAAGGGAATGTGTTCTGATGTCAGGGAGGTAAATATTTCCGGTACTAAGGTCTGGAAGTTAGATATGTCTGGTTCTAAGATCTGGTAGGTAGATATGTCCGGTGCTAAGATCATGGAAGTAGATATATGTATTTCCTATGCTAAGGTTAGGGAATTACACATCGCTGGCGCTAAGGTGGTGGAAGTACATATATCCTGTGCTAAGTTTAGGGGTTTTGTCAGGGAAGTAGATATGCCTCGTGCTAAGGTCAGGGAAGCAGAAATGTCTGGTACCAAGGTCAGGGGAGTAGATATTCCTTGTGCTAAGTGCTAGGAAGTCGGTCCGTATAAAATAATGAAGCAGATTCCACAAGGAACTTAAGCAGACCAGGCAGAATCTGCCTAAAAATTTAGAAATCTGATTAAAACATAGGTGGGCATGGAAAATTGGAGAAGTCGATGGTGACTCCATCTAGAGTCCGTCTAACTGTAACACGGGCGTTTGCCAAAATTCCTGCTATATAATACATCTTGGGGCGTAATGTTGGACTTAGTTTATTTTCTAACCAGCATCTAGGCAGAATTAAGAACTTAGTCAATTACATCAAGAAAATAAAAGGCAAAATTTTGACTAAGTTTTTGTGAGAGTAAAGTTAGATGTAAATTTAGAATTAGTCACTTGTATAACAGCTATGAACTGAATCTTTGTATCTTGTGCATTTTGCAAATGTAATGCTCCTTACTAAATTTGTAACTTAAATGAGTGCATGTAAATTTTAAAATGCACTCAAACAACAAAAAAATACTTAGTAATTTCTTTTTACTAGTGATTTAAGTCAAAGCGTGGATTGCTATCATGCTCAATTAAATATGCATGATGCAGTCATGCTAAACTGATTTAAAAATCACAACAACTCTGCTTCCCACGATGAACTGCTGTCACGCTGAATTTGCAAGCTGCAGTCATGCCGAACTGCATGACTTTCATAATTTCACAACAATTCAGTGTCCTAGAATGTACTGCTATATTACTGATAGTACATGCTGCACTCATCCTAAAATTTACAAACATATGCATGACACGGAAGAATTAAGCAATAATGCATGTATGCTGCAGTTATTCTGTAAAATTTGTATCATTTGAATCTGGAAGAAACAAATTTGCAACATGCTGTAGTTTTCACTTTGATGTCAAACTTGAAAGACGCTACAACTGAAAAGTATTTTTCTAGCCAATAGTTGTTCAGTTTTATAAAAATAGCTAATATAGTTTATTGTAAATTACTACCTCTTATAGAAGAAAAGAGATCTGAGTTTGTAAACCAACTATGTCTCTACTTCAGAACTATAAAATTATATGTCTTTCATGTGCTATACCCCTACAGAAATATATCTTCAGGCAGACGCATGAACAAAAGTATCACAGTCCTATCTTGTGACATCCTGAGATATACTGGTGAAATAGTCTGCAGTTTCTTGTCTTTAACATAATCCTGATATATCCTGAACTCAGGACCAGGATATTTCATCAGGAGGTATCAAGATATGAACAGTCCTTTAATCAACTGTAGTGATATCTCATGATTTATCAGGACTCTTTTCTCTGCAAGTTTCCTGACCTAATGAATATGAGAGGATTTGCAGATTTTTAGCATGCAAGAAACATTACAGGCAGGAATTTCCTGCATTCAGGACTTTTTTACTGTTCCCTTCTAAAGCGTTTCAAATTCTGTCATTCCCATCTGTTAATAAGACATTTAGGTTTGTATTACAAAAATAAAAATAAAAATTTATTTAAACAGCTTAAGTGTTGCTAAGAAATAAATGCAACATGAGTAAGCTTACCTGAGGACATAAGAAACTGAGTTTGGTAATGATATATCACTAAATTTGTGTAAAATATAAATATTTACTCATATTCTGAATACTTTAAATGAAACATGAAGATTATCTCTTAATTTCCAGTAATTCCATTTCATTATACTTAATATTATTACCAAAATTATACTACATGTTTTAATGTGATAAATAGCAAAACAACTTTATTATTTATAGATTAAAAAAAGTAAATGAATGTGATTTTATTGCCTGTACATTTCCATACAATATCAATCCTTAAATAATGAGTATTTATTTCCAGAAAAGGAAAAAGAAAACGAAACATTATTTATAAAATTCCATTCTTCTGAATCATCTATTTTGATTCTTGTCATGAGACATGTTATACCTGTCCATGTTGTGCTACTGTAAGTGTTGCACATGTGCAGCAGTTGATTGTATAACCCTGGAGATAACTGCTGCAAACTAAAAATCATGGATTTATCATGTTGGTGAGTAAAATCAAGATTATATTGCATTTTGCCAGTTTACGAGCTGCAGTATGGCGGGCTGTTGCTGCTTCCCCCTGTGAAAAAGTCATGAACAATCCTTGAATTATCCATGAATTGTTCTAGAACTATTCATAAATGTGCCCGAACATTTCACGAGCAGTTCGTGAACATTAAATGGCCAAATGTTCAAGAACACGAGTTCAAGACTTGTTCAAGAACATCAGTTCTTGAACAGTTCATGATGTTCTCGAACAGTTCATGAACCTGTCATGAACTGTTCAAGAGCTAATCTAGAACAATTCTTGAACTTAAATGGCCCATACAAAGCAAACTGCCCGTAAATCTACCGGATAGGTGTCGTCGGCCCTGGGATTCATCTAGGATGGAGGATGGACTGCGGTTTCTTTGTATTTTGCTACCTTTGATAAGTATGTTTGAATCAAAAAATGTAAACATTGAACTGTGAAATATACTTTTATGAAATATGATATGACATATGTAACCAATTATTTATGCATAAAGGTATGCACGGGAAATATATATTGAATATATACAATGAAATCATTAAATTGTGAACACTAGACATATAAAATCCTATTCAAGGTAATTGCACGAAAATCACGGAAATGCCAATATTGCAACATTACTTCCATGCAACACTCAAGCACACGGTGGAATCTTGAAAGCTTGTGGCTGTCAGACGCCCTGGAACGCAAGGAATTGACATATCGCATCTGTGAACACAATATAGACCAACATCATCAGAGATACTAAGATCAAAGGGAGTAAAGATTGACGACACAGAGGCTCTTACACAGAATGGAAAGGGAATATATTTACTACACCCAAAGAGAAAAAATTCATTGCTGAGAAAGGGTGCTATACAGATAGGAATGAAAACAGGACAAATAGTAGACGCACCAGTCATAGAGAGAGATATTGCACAGAAATACGTATATATTTACATAACTGGAATTCCCATACAAATACCACTGAAGGTTACAACAGAAAGAATTGAAAAAAAATTCAACTTGAAAGTAAAGGACGCACAAATGGTAACTTACAAAATCTTTCCAACGGTACAAACAGGAGCCAGAATTGTACAGATAAAACAAGAAGAAGTAAAAAATAAATCACAACATTCTTCTATATTCAAGGATTTCGCGTGAAAACGTGGTAATAGAGGCTGTATATATGATAGAAAATACTCGAAATGCATGCAAACAGGACATGATCCAAGGAATTGTACTCAAACGCCAGAAGCACCAAAGACAATAGAACCAACGGAAAATCTCCCTGGAATGGAAACACCAAAGAGCAGGCCTCAAACCCCAGAACAGGAAAGCT
Organism: Margaritifera margaritifera; assembly: GCA_029931535.1. NCBI lineage: Eukaryota > Metazoa > Mollusca > Bivalvia > Unionida > Margaritiferidae > Margaritifera > Margaritifera margaritifera. Next base: position 1,483,331 of record JAQPZY010001401.1, on the reverse strand, counting down.
TGCCAATTACACCTGAAATACTTATGAGTGAACTAACCAAATCAAAGAGAGTACAGTGAGGTCGGATATCGCAGGAAAATACCCAGCACAGCTAGAAGCATCTGGAAACAGTATGCAAAAGGAGACAGAAGCAATAAAGACGACAGAACCAAAGAAAATAGAAGACACAACAAATAAGAACCAACTAACGGTAGCTCCACCACCCAACAGATAAGAATTACAAATAGAGATGACCACAGCAGAAGATAAACAAGGAGGAAAAGGAGCAACAAAAACAGCAACAACAGAAAACAATTATGCACAAAAGTGAAATACAAATTTTCCCAAACAACACAAAGAAAACAACGGAAAACACAATAGCCAAAGCAATTGAAGGAGCAAGCAAACAAAAAGAAAACATTGCAATGATCACAAATGGAAATCAAAATGAAACGTCAGTGAAAAGACAAAGAGAAATCCAAAGGAAAATAAGACCAAAATCAGATGGAAAAGAATACTATAAACTGGATTTTGTGGGAATAGACCTACCAGACAAAGACACATCACCAAAACAACCACAACAGAAAAAAAAAAACAACTAGGAAAAGCCCAAAGAGAAGGGGAAAAGAGAAACAAACCTGAAATGAACATAAGAAAGGAAAGAAAAAATAATTGCATGAACATGTAACCTGATATACTTATATCTAAAACTGTACTAATAAAATACTTAATATATACAAAACTTCATAACTCAAATCCTAATATACAATAAAATATTTACACATAACCAGAATATTTTTTCCTTGATGTAAAACAGTATGTTCTAATAAAATATAAAACAATATAAACATAACCTAACAATAATCTAATTTAACATATAATAAATGATACATTGACAGTGAAAGAGAAGAGAGACAAAGATAAACATGCATGCACGCAATATACAAGAAAACAAACTCTAGGATATATATTACATCTGGAACTGAAAATTTGATCCATATAGGGCTCGTCTCAGGACAAAAGATACGAAACACAACAACATCATCATCACACAAAATAGAAGGGACTAGAAAATTAGAGAAATTAAAACAAGACCTCTAGCAAAGGTCACTATTCTAAATAACTCACTTAGGGAAGAAAGGAAAGGAAACCCGACTGACAGGCAATACCTGAAGGGAGGTGAATACGGACCTGGAACCCTTAAAACAAGAAAACTTGGAAAATAGGAAAACAAACAAGAGAAACCTCATTCAAAATTCGTATGGTAAAATTTAACATAAAAATTTGATCGTTTTATATTTGGGTTTCATGCGGGGTCTTTTCCGATGCTCTAACAAGCCATATATGCTGGGAAGGACTAGGAATTGGCCACAAATAAATTGAACTCACCGTACTCCAGTTACATTGATAGTTTAACTCGAAGGTGTCACTATATCAAATTCGAAAGCAAGGCAATTTGTACATTAGGGTCGAGGGTCAAAGCAATTTGTTTGCTGGATGGTGGGAAAAGTAGCTGTGTTATCGCAGCAGATATGGAAGTCAACTTTTGTGCCAGTGTGACACGTATAGTTAGATATATTCATCTGTTTGCCTGTGAATTAAAGCTAAATCTGAAAAAAAAGTTCAGTTTTGAGACGAAATACGAATTACACCCCTTTTCATTAGGGTCAAGGGTTATTCAATATTCCAAACGTATCTGTATGTGCAGGTGAAGTTTCGGTTTATGGGTCACAATGACATACATACTAATCCCATGTTCACCCATAGTGAAAGTTTAATGTTAATAAGTGTAGATGTATAGGAGTCTCAGCATGTACATGGAAGACAGATGGATCCCCACACATAGATGGACAAAGTAAATCCCATATACCGCCAGTTTATTGACATAAAAGTATAAAAGGAAATATTTTGAACAGGTCTCAAAAATGAAGTGAATTATACTGGGTTAATGAAACATACTTTAAAAGAATAAAGTATGGCTTACTATGCTAACATTGAAATAAAAGTAAAAATAATAGTAATTTGCAGGTTAAAAACTGGGTTCAGAGATTTTTCTCGTGGTTGCATTAAACTCGGGGACTGCCCATTTAATTTTCAGAAGAGCGGCGGGAACTGGAATATTTTACCCCAAAAACAACAAATTTCCAGCGCTCACATAGCTTGAAAAACTTCTCGCTCTGATTTGTGAGAGAAAAAAACTTATTATATCCATTATTTTAGTTGAAAAGAATTAATTATCTTGAATTAATAGCAACAAATTCTGGTTTGAAGGAAAATCCTAGGTGCCCCTTCCCCCTCTGTCAAAATAAATGGTTGGTCCCTTAGCAGATAGTTTCTAGTTCTCCATAGATACAGCTATTGCAGAAAATGTAAAACTCTTGCAAAGTTTCTGTCACTTCATAAGTTCATGCATGACAGATGACAAATGAATAATGTTTGATATTGTACGTGTCATCTCTCACTTTCTATAAGCTCCTAGCAGTTGGAACATCCTTCATATTCTTAGGCTATTTCACAAATATGTTCATGTGAAGAGTTCTTTGGAACCAAAATTTGTGTCATATTGAACTTATGGATAGTTATTTTCAAAAAGAAATCTTCAGAAAAGCAGCATGTCTGCATGCTTTTCCCTTGTATACACTATTAACCCCATGCCGCTATAGCTGCATGCACAGAAAATTTTATGAAATTCCACTACAGAGGTGGTTAGGATACACATACTCAAAGCACACAAAATTTCACATCAGTGTTACATGGGTTGATGGTCAAAGCATGTAGAATACCCCTCTCAAAGTCTACAATTTTGATTTTGAAGATGGCACCAAAACAGTGATATGTGACGCGATCTTTAGGTGTGAAGTAACAAGAGTACCACACAGCACATTATATGCACATCTCGTTCCCATTTCCCTACCACTGACCTTGACCTTACAGCTACAAACCTGCTAGCTGCATGATAAGGTGTGGAGCTAGATACAATGTTATAATAATATATTAAGTGGTTAAAAAGTGACAGCCTAGATAAGGAAACGGACTTCCCTTGTTTTTGACCTTACTCTTGGGGGCAGGGGGTATGACTATGAATATATGAGATACCATCAAGTCCACATGTATAGCAGGCTAAAGTTGCATTAAAATACCTTCAGTGGTTGAAATGTTATACCTGGACATGGACAGAGATAGCTGATATATATTTTCCCAGGCTTGGACCTATACTTTGAAACTGATGTCATAGTTATGGTATCTCTAATTCTGATATAACTGGTTCAAGTTTCATTAAAATATCTTCATTAGTTTAAATGTTATCCTCCAGAAAATGTAAAAATCACAAAATTACATTTTCCCTTGTCTTGCTGTGAATTTAACCTAGTGGCAGGGGGGCCTGTATATAGTATGTGACACACCGTCTAGTCGTGATGGATGGATATAGTGTTCACATAATTTGTCCCAATTTAAGATGAGTGTAAAAATGCATCAATAGTCATATCATAATTTAACATGACACCAGAAGTGTTCTTGCCTTTACCTTGACCTTGAGAAATGACAGAACATGGTATGCAACACACTCCCTGTATCAGTATACATACATTCTAACTAATATTTTAAACAGCTTCAGAGCTACACCCTGGATTCAAAAATTAAATACCTTATTTTTAAGATAGAACCATGAAAGTAGTATATGAAACACTGTCACATTATCATGGATATGAGCATTTTCAGCTTCATCTCTCTAAATATGGGCTTTTAGTTCAAGACTTTGTGCAAAAAATATATGCATATTGGCATGTGACCGTAACTTTGTGGCTAAGATTATGAAAGTCACAAAATGTTAAGATGTAAAATTGTACAATGTTTGATAATACTAGTTTTAATGGTTTAAAGTTACAGCCATGACATCACTAGTAAGTAACCTTGAGACGACAGTGTCCTTCACTTTGCAGATAGTACAAGACACACCACCCAAAATATTTTTTTTTCCATTACTTAAGCAGCTTCTGAACTACAGTCCAACCATGAAAAATGATATTGACCTTTAAAATTGGATCATAAAAGTGTATTATGTGACATGACCTTATGTCATGATGCATGGATATACACAGTTTCATCTTACTATTCTTGAGAATTTGAGAGCTCGAGCCATGACACAAAAATAGATAATGTTGATCTATGAACAAAACATTGATGAAAATACGAAGAAAAAAATGACACATTCAGAAGCTATGAGTTAAACATAAGTTGAATTAAACTACCTTCAATGACTTTAGAGTTACACTCCTAAATAAAAAGTTAGTAAGCGTCACATGTGAGTTTGATCTTGTTGATAGGGCCATGATATTGATACACATGATAGGTTCATGATACACCCTCAAGCCATTATTGTATAGGGGGAAACATTTCATTCCATGATCTTTAACAACAGCTTCTGTGCAACAATTTGGACACAGAAAAATTATAGTGACCTGAGACCCGAGACTTGACCTTACAGATAGGTCCATGAAAGTGCCAAGTTGACAACATCAAGTCATGATGTACTGCTATACCAACTTTTATGTCTATTACTGCATTTAAAAGTTTGCAAGTTACAGCTCCAAACAAACATAGTAATGTCACTTTTGAAATGAGAACCATGAAAATGGCAAATTTGACAAATTTGACACCCTTGTCTTGCATATGTGTAAAAGTTTACCAATATTCATACCACTACTTCTATCAGATTCAGAGTTACAGACAGCTCACTTAAAGTAATGTAACCTTAATATGTGATATTGACCATCAAAAAAAAAATAACAATACACTCTCTTGTGCTGATAAAAATTTACAAGACATCATCCAGCCAATAGGCTAGTTTCAGTAAACCTTCCAAGCAGAATAATATTGGAAGATTTTGTAAAAAACACTGATTACACATTTTCTTCAAGAAGCATGTGGGCAGTGTCACTTGTACAGTTTTCACAATGGATGATTGCTTGGGTAACCATCAAATTCAGTATAATAGAAAGTGAGATGCAGAATTAGGTAAATGACATGGCATAGCATATCACCACGCTTCCAATCTATATGGCTAGGGGTATGGCCTGATCCAGGGGCACATTTTTCAATACTGTAAATGTATATTTCTTTTTTCATATCCCGTCAGCGTATATATGGTTATATGATGGGAATCTTGATAGTTTCCAAGTTATGAGCCAAGGGCAAGTCCCTACTCCAGGGGCATGACCCAGGATATGTGTTGGATGTACAAGTGGATATATTTGTGCCCATTAAGTGTATATATATAGTTCTAGGATGGGATCATAACAGTTTCCAAGTTATGAGCCATGGTCAAGTTTCCAATCACAGGGGCACAACCAGTAACAATAGCTTTATCCATTATATCGAATGCATATCCATTCCTCCATCACTAATTTATATAAAACTATCACTGTGATTTGAATTTGCTGCAAGCATCGATTGGGAATCATGCTATCAACTAGATCAATAATAATCCAGGATTTGTAGTTAATTGCTTTGAGACACACCTCTTTCTCTCGTATCAATTTACTTCAAGTCATTTTCCATAGGTTGGAAGTGTCTAGCTCTGTTGTATCTGGTGTACTGTCTGCTATTTTTTCTTTCTCCGTCTTCTTGATGAAACTGATCCCATTTGTACAGGCGGTTTTTCCATAAGACACATTTCTTCTTCTGGTATGTAGGTCTTAGGCACTCTCATGTTTACATGGAGTCATCAGCTTCTACTATAACAGCCGCAGTTGTTCGAATATATATATATATATATATATATATATATATATATATACATTATTCATATGCGCTGTTTATAGAACTCAAAAACGACGTCGACGCTTTTGAAATCTGAAAGTTTGACTTCGATTATCTACCGGTATGTAAACCCAAATGTTTGACAGTACTTTATGGGTCAGAAATTTGTGTTTTTACAAGGACTACAATTCCCTAGAGTTTTCTGGAATTTTATATTTTTCATATTATGCAGTAGTGCTTCTTTAAAGTGAGCTGGATACAGTAATCTTGTGTGGAACATAACTTTGAGAGAGAACAGCATTTTGTTGTACAGTGCACATAAAACAGTCTTGATAACATAATAATAATAATAATAATAATAATAATAATATTAATAATAATAACGATAATAATGTTCTGTGCAATTTATTTTATATAAAAAAATGTAAAAGGTGAACCTGTGTACAGCGGTTACCTGTTTGCAATGGCCAGTTTTTCCATTTTCCATGAGTTGCCGCTAGTGACAGGTTTGACTGTACTATTTCAAGCAAAATTATTATAAATACGGTCTAAAACTATTATGAATTTGTATTAATTCATTCCACTTTCTTTCCTTTGATTTATTCATAGATTTTAGAGGTCCCCAGTGATTAATGGTACGCAAAGCTTGAGCATGCATATTGAGTTCTCGAGAAAGTGTGCATATGTAAAACAAGATAGGTTAAAGGTGCAATTTCTGAAATTTCTTCTCTAGTCTTTCCCACAAAACAATGCCAGATACATATCTAGATTTGCTTGCCATCGAACTATTGAAATTATGAAAACTACTAGTCCAGCAGGAAATTTACTAGGCTTGGGCAAACTACCGCTAATTTCGAGCCTTGTTTCATACTTGTGTATATAAGACCTTTCAGGATTTAAATGTCTAGCCATACATTTAATACAGATATCGGTAGATATGAGAGGGTCATTGCTTCAGAGAAATATCTTAGTACTAGTTGATAATGAATATCATGCATTGTTATTTTTGTACAAATTACCAAGATCTTAGAGAAAACTGTTTAGATAAACTTTGAAATGCTCAACAAAAACAGGTTTATGTCATCATAAAGTGATTTATTATTCAGTGTTACAGTTCATATACAAATATTTTAGGTAGGCAGGAAACTGTACTTAATGTCTGACATTTATAGGTAACCAGCATGGTGGCAGTACCAGTTTTGTACCAATACACTATCATGCTGTAACCATCCTGGACAGCAATACTGCAAAAAAGCATAGCTTTCCAACATAGTGGCAGATATATTTAACAGTGAATAAGTCCTATTTTTGTAATGGAGCATGTGGAAAACACTGGGAGATAATGCCAGAGACTACATGCACTTCCAGTGCCACCGCTTTCCAACTGCTGCGGGTGTACCTTTAACCTATCTTGTTTTACATATGCACACTTTCTAAAGAACTCATTATACATGCTCAAGCATTTGCGTACTGTTAAATCACTGGAGACCTGTACAATCTATGAATAAATCAAAGGAAACAAAGTGGAAGGAATGAATAGAAATTCATAATTGTTTGAAACCGTATTTATCATAATTGCTTGAAACAGTATTTATCAAGGTTCTCAATAGATTTCAAAACTGATGAGTCATTTGACCCTCGAGCCAATAATCTCAACAGTCAAAATGAAAATCTCAAGAGTAAAAACTGAAATCTAATTAGTCATTAGCTTTTTTACAGTCATGAGCTCATCGATGAGATTGTTCGTTATTTGTAGAGCAAACAGATGTTTAAGATTCCTTGTCTCACGATGAATAAAGAGAAATACTTGTATAATATTTTGTAAGAGACAAACATGGCCAATACTGATTTTTGCACAAGTGTTTCTATTTTTAATTATGTATGACTGTGTGTATAATTGGTATATTAAACAGAAACAGGATTGTTTTATACTTTATTATATTGTTAACTTCTCAACATATTCTATTTTTAACTCTTCAAATCATTTTAAATGCTAAAATATACCCATACAACTATGAAAGTTATACATGAATCAAATATCTAATTTCTATATCATAACCAATTCAATCCTTTCCTGCATCAAACTAATGCATCAAACAACAACACGAACAAGGCATATTCATAGGGTCAGAATGATCATCACTGGCAGATCGTTTCTGAGACTGAGACAGAAAAGAAAATATACTTCTTTGAGTCATTGTGATTTACCAGTTCACAAATACATCAAATATAACAAAATTATTCCATCTCTTTATTCAATCTCGAGTAATTCCAAAGCACGAAATAAATCGCTGAGCGCAATGGCCGGTAAATTCTTACTGAATGATACATTAATTAAAACACCCAAATTTTTAAACATTTTGCCAACTGAAGCAAATTAATTGACAGTAAAACACAATTAAAGTTTGTCCACCTAACCGTGACAACAAGTTTCGCAATCTTGTATATTTTCTACAGTTGTGTCTAATTCATTATAATTTGATGGACAATCAAACAAATGCCGATATTTGATCAAAAGTTAATCTAATCATGTCATAAATGATTCAATCTTCCTCTTGTCATCATAAATGTCAAAGATAATCTCAAAACAATCTGACCTTGGTTTAATTATGCACATCTAAGCGTGACATCAGTGACCTGTTAGCTCCGCCTAGTTCATATTGATTTCACATAGGTGCGATATTATTGGCTGATAAGGTGTAAACAGTAGTCTAGCAAATGCCAATCACTGTTGCATACAGTAAATTTGTTATGGACAGCGCACACTCAGTAAGAAATTATGCGGGAGGTGAAAAAAGAGTAATTAAGACTGATGCTCCAGCCCAAATCAACGTGCGTCACAAAAACGCACAAGGTGGAATTTCCACGCGTCAGAAATGGGTCAAATTTAAATTCCAAGCTTCAAAAACCCAATTTAGATCCCTGATGTTAAACATTCTTACATATATTTGTGCAATACATTAGTAGTTGCTATCATAACATTTAAAAGTCTGTTAAAATGAAACCTCTCAATAGAATACCGTCATGTACTGATATGCTGTTCAATTGCTTTTGCAATAGCACTTCATACACAAAATATTTCATTAGCTGTAACATTGTGTCTTTTCTAAATGAAGCATACTTCTTTGCTTGCAAAATTGTTCCACATAGAGGAAACAAAGGAGACTTAGATACATTTTACACAAATTTAGTGATATATCATTACCAAACTCAGTTTTGTATGTACTCAGGATAGCCTACTCATGTTGCATTTATTTCTTTGTAACACTTAAGCTGTTTAAATAATGTTTTATTTTAAGTTTTGTTTTACATACCTAAATACCTTATTAACAGATGGGAATTACAGAATTTGAAACGCTTTAGAAGGGCACAGCAAGAAAAAAGTCATGAATGTAGGAAATTCCAGCCTGTAATTTTTCTTGCATGCTAAAAATCTGCAAATCCTTACATTTTCATCAGACCAGGAAACTTGCAGAGAAAAAGGTCCTAAGAAATCATGAGAGATCACCACAGTTGATTTAAGGAATGTTCACATCTTGATACCTCCTGATGAAATATCTTGGTCCTGAGTTCATGATATATCAGGATTATTTTAAAGACAAGAAACTATTTCACCAGGATATTTCAGGATTTCACAAGATAGGACTGTGATATTTTTGTTTATGTGTCTACCTGAAGATATATTTCTGTAAGGGTATAGCACATGAAAGACATATAATTTTATAGTTCTGAAGTAGAGACATTGTTGATTTACAAACATAGATCTATTTTATTCTATGAAAGGTAGTAATTTATAGTAAACTGTATCAGCCATTTTTATAAAAAAATTAACTGTTGGTTATTACAATCCGTTCAGTTGTAGCATCTTTTAGATTTTTCATGATAGTGAAAACAGCTCAACTACAGCATGTTGCAAATTTATTTCTTCCAGATTGAAATTGCAAAGTCTTTACAGCATACTTGCAGTATTGCTTAATTTTGCCATGTCATTCATATGTATGTAAATGTAGGATGATTGCTGTATGTACTTTTACTAATACAGCAGTACAGTCAGGGACACTGAATTGCTGTGAAATTATAAAAGTCATCCAGTTTACAATGACTGCAGACTTGCTGTGACATTTTTAAATCAGTTTAGCATGACTGCAGTGCATATGCAGCATGATAGCAGTCCATGCTGGAAACAAGCATAGATTAGTGTTTATGCTGGAAATGTACTGCTGTATTGCAGCATATAATCAGTATTTGTCCAGCATAAGTACAGTATTTACTGCACTTTCCATGCATACTACATTCCTGTAACGGATATACTATGCTGAAAGTGACAGCTTGCCGATATAAGCCTTTGGTTTTTTATATATATCCTAGAGCTTGAGCCCCAAGCCAACAACACTCTTTAAACTATTTGAGGCATTTAATTATTTTTGTAATAATGTAATAATTAATTTCTGAGTAGTTAAATCTAATATCTTTTTTATTCCTTCAAGTAATCTGTCATTTTGAAGTAAATCATATAATTCATGCCAGAAAATGAAGTAATATGATTACTTATTAATAGTCTATTGTCATTAATTGTATTGAATTAAGTTATATTTGCTTAAAGTAGCCATTAAAAAATGAGTAATTATTAGTCAAAACTAGTAATCAGCTTGTTAAACTTTTGCTAAAATAAGTAAAAGAATTACGAAGTAATTAATATACTGCTTCAAGTAAAACATGTAAGTAATTCATGCTTGAAAATTAAGCAATTTGATTACTTAGTAATGTCTTTAAGTAATTTATTTTGCTGAATCAAGTAATCTATGTTAAAGTAAGTAATATCATGTAAAAGCGAGTAGTTAGCAAGTAAAAGCTTAAGTAATCAGGTAGTAAAACTTTTACTTAAATCACTAGCAAAAAGAAATTACTAAGTAATTGTTTTGTTTCAGTGAATTTTAAAATTTACATTCACTCATTTAAGTTACAAATTTAGTAAGGAGAGTTACATTTGCAAAATGCACATGATACAAAGATTCAGTTCATAGCTGTTATAGAAGTGACAAAGTCCAAATTTACATGTAAATTTACTCTCACAAAAATTAAGTCTGAAATTCTGCCACTTACTTAGTTGATGTAAATGACTAAGTTCTTCATTCGATGTTGGTTAGAAATAAACTAATTCCAGATTCCTACTCTCATATAATAAATGCGATGACTGAAGTCTTAATTTCGCAAAGATGTTGGTTAAAAATAAACCAAGTCCAAAATTACGCCCAAGATGTATTATATAGCAGGACTTTTGGCAAAAGTCCGTGTTAGTTAGACGGACTCTAGATGGATTCACCATTGACTTTTCCAATATTTCATGTCCGCCTATGTTTTAACCAGATTTCAATTTTTTTTAGGCAGATTCTCCCTGGAGTCTGCTTAAGTTCCAGGTGGAATCCGCTTAATTATTTAATACGGGAGGGTTTCAGTGAGCATTGGTGCCTAATTAGGCGGAATAAACAGATTCCGCCTAGTAATATACGGACTAATTTGCATATTTCTGGCCATATTCCACCATGAATCCGCTCTAAAACAGCCTATAAGTGATTATAAGTGGAATATAGGCTTTGTGTGAAATCCGCTTTAAAATTCCAGCTGCAACCTAGTTAAAGTAAGGTCGGAAGTTTTAATATAGGAAGATCATAAAGTTGTATGGATCCCCTGAACAGCATTATATTGAAAATCTGTTTACAGATAGTTAATACATTTCATTAAACCCATGATGTTGTCTGTAAATAGGTTTAGCTTTATTTCAGATATTTACTGTAGGGATAAATAAGGTAGTCATAAAATAGGCTGACTGTGACTGTGGCATTACTTTCTTTCATTTGTAAATTTACTGCTTGCCAATAAATTGTCAAATTACTCTTTTATACTTTAAGTAAATGCCATTAATTATGATCATTGCTTCAATCAGTGGAATGAGAAAATTATTATGAAATAAGTCAGCTGAGCAATAAACATATATTATTATCTCATGTGTTTATCAAATGTTCGAGCTATCTGTATTTTACAAGCATTTCAAATAAACACTGTACTGGTTTTCACACATGCAGTTTATAATGGAATCTCAACAGATGTTTGAACTGACAATTGTTTGCCGGTGCCCCATCACTACATAAGCCTAGCAGCTCCCGTATGAAAAGGATCTGCTTAACGTTTGCTCAGTTTTTATGAAAACTTATGAATGTTTACTTCATGTTTTCATGCATACAGTCGGTTTACACAGCTCTTTCCTTTCCTGAATATTTTCTGAACACTTCCGAAAAATAAATTTCTGAAAATCTGCTGAACTGTTCAGCATGGTGCTAAATTGCTGAGAAAAGTGCAAGATATTCAGACAGATAGTGAACTTTGTCTGAAAATGTGCCTCAATATTCAGCAACATTTCTGAACAACTCATGAAGGAATTAAAGACAATGGACGCTTGTAAAATTTTAATTATTGTTACCGTTCATTATCAAGATCATGATCATCATCAACATCATCAAAATAAACATCAGCAACATTATAATGTAGATTTTAGTTCCAAAAGAAAATCGCTATTACATTGACCAATTTTTACTCGAATTATAGTTTTCAGGTAAAAAATGTTACTTGTATTCAACAGAAAGCAGCATCAGTATATAGTATAAAGGCTATTGACAATTCCCAAGTCAAAGATTACTATGCCTACTAATTAGCGCAGCATTTTCGACACAGAAAAGGATGTGCTTGCAAGATTTTACCACTTTATTATGGAGTACTATATAGGTAATTGTGAAAATTATATAACATTTTGATGAAAGATAGTGAAGTTATAACACATTGAATATTTACATGGAACATACTAAATTATACAAAAGTATCAGACTGTGAATGAACCAGGTCACTTTATAATCATAAATGCTTAGACTCCCCCCTTAGACTCCTCCCAACATTATTATGTAATTCCAATAAGCACACATAGAATGCTTCAGAGTGGAATAAAGAATGATTAGCTGACAGATGGTGGTAGGTTGTTAGAACTTTCAATTCATTTTTGTTGTACCAGGTGCAAAAGTAAGATGAACAATATCAACTTATGCCCACTTCTGCTTAATTTTTAGTTAATTGTTTTTGCAAGTGATTAATAAAAACAAATATAACAGCTAAACATTTTAGGATTTGTGAACTTCATATCCAGTGGCTTGGTTTCCATAGCAACACGAATGAAATTTTTCTTAAATTCTCTACCAATTATAATCACATTCTGTGTTTTTTATGGATCATGGACATCTGGTTGCTTTTCAATAAAACATTTCTTGTAACATTATGCATGCCCTTCTTATTAGATTCTTGAACATATGGTTATATTTGTTATCTTGAAGAGTAGAGCATCAGTGCCATCGTGGGACTCTTGTTGCATGTTAGCTTTTAACTTCTTTTTTTCATTTACTAATATGAATTTTATTCTTTCAGAACAATGAGGTCGAATGGATTCAAAACAACATCGAAATGAGAAAATGCGCACTTTATGTGCCATCTGATGATAAAGAGTAAGATCATTCAGTTTCTTTGTTTTCATTATATTTTATTACATATCCAATTTGGCTGATATGGCTGATATGGCATTCTGTACGAATGTTCATTCCCCATTTCCATATCATGCACGCGGTCTTGAACTATTTACTATAGTGTTTTCCCTCATGTCTTTGGTTCCATTTCTCCGCATCAAATAATACTTTCAGAAGTCCCAGTTTTTAAATTCCATTAACATTGTACAGTGGGTTGGGAATACATACAAGCTTGAATTTATGTTTTGTTACAATTTAGGGGACCGAACTTGTTTGATAAGAACAAATATTCCTATGCCATATCGAAATCGTTCTTTATGTACAGATCCTGAAGTGGGAAATTTTATCAGTGAAATAAAAATGGAATGTAGAATGAATGCAAAATAAAATGATGAATGTACTTTGAGAACAATGATGAGCGCAAATTCAAAACACAGAACGATGAAAGCTAAACAAAAATGGAATGAAATGAAAATGCATTTCATGAAAGAATTTAAATAAAATTTCAAGTTGCCACTAAATTTCAAACAAAACAAACATATCGCATGCAAATCCAGGATCAGATTCTTTACATGGACAGGCAACTGTTCAGTCTTTTCAAGCCATGGTATTATTTGTGTCGAGTCAGACATAAAAAAAAACAACTGCCATTGATATGGTAACGTCGTCATTTTTATTTGAATGAAATGAAGTAAGTCATCAAGTTGCATGACAAATACTTTGTACTACTCCTGAAAATACAACTTCTGTAAATGCATTTCCAACTTCTTCCAGATGAGTGAAAACACAAAGAGACGATGAATGGAAGTGATGAACACAACATCATAATGCATTTCAGAGACCATAGGCAAAAACAGCTGAAACACAAATATGAATAGAATGCAAAGTAATTCAAACAAAATGAATTCTGTGTGCATTTCAAATGCAAATTAAGTACAACTGAAATGGAACTGAAATGCATATTTGGTAAAATTGCCCATTGATGGGTCTCTACTGTATTTTAGTTTAAAAAGCATGTTTATCCACTAATCCCTTAGTCAACAAAGTTGAATGGGTTTATAGTGTTTTGGCCATTCATTTATTCATCTGTGCACTCGTTGTTATATGTTTGCAACACTCTTAATATCTTTTATCCTATTTCACCTACACATGAAAACTTTATGTCGATGCATCTAAAGGAGAATAACTTGAGTGATACACCGTCACTATCTTGCACCCGATTACATATACTTAATGAACTTTGTGTGTGGATGCATCATTGGAAGAGTAATTGTACCTGTACCAAATTTTTCGCCTGTAATTTTGACGTACATGAGGCGTCATTTTGAAATAAATGCCAATCGTGAAAATTAATAAAGATACACTTTTGCTCGACGCCTGGAAAAATATTTTGGGTTTCTGCCTTCTCCCCAAAAGACGCTTGGAACAGAATATTATTAGGGAAAGCGACGGGCATCATTTCAAAGGATCATTATCGAGCATCATTTTAAGAATATGGTCAGACCTTCCTGGAATAAAAAAAAATGTTTCTGTTTTGATGAGCCCCCACAGGGTTCTCCGTATAATTTGAAAGTTGCAGTCCAAGACAGGGAGCTTGAAATAAAGTTGCAGTCCCAGTCCTTAAACTAGGAGTCCCAATAACGATACTTCTTTTCTCCATACTATAATTTAGAACAGTATGTGTGTATCATTGTGTCACCAATATGTAGTAGTAGTAGTAAAAGGCCGATTTGGTCCCACCTTGCATCATAATATGCTAAGTTACGGAGCAGCAACGATTTTGTTAGACCCCGGGTATCGTTAGAGGATGGGTCTAGGCAGGCCTTGGCAGTCATGGTAGCGTAGCAGCAGGTGGGTGACTATCACCAACACACGAATTAGAGGCGCAAGGGGTCTATTGGATGCCAAATGTAGCCTTGGACAGCCTGAAGAATAAGCGAGAAGAGAGTGTGCGGGAGGCTAGCGATGAAGGCATTATCTTTGATTGTCCTTATAAGAGCGCGCCTTTCTCCAGGACAATCACGTTTTTCGACAACCTTTTTCCACCGAGGCACACCGAGAGCTTTTCACGAGTAGAATTCGTAGGACAACCGCAGGCCACAGAGAGCTTCCCGAGACTAGCAACCAACCCGGAAACCACCGCCAGCCGATAGACAACAGAGACGAGAATACGCAGGAAAACCCTTTCTTTCCACACATCCGGCAGCTACCAGAATTCATGGGGTAGCCTTATTTTTCCGCTCCACCTATGGAGAGCCAGCAGAGACTGGTAAGCAAATGACAACCAACGCGGCACCCAAAAACATATCGCAAGGCCCCCTACTAGCATGCACCCACGACAAGCAACACCAGACGACCGACTCGACAACCAATTAGAGAAACGTTGTTGTAGAAAATACAGAGTCCCAAGATAGCAAAAGCAGTCAGATATCCAACGCCAGTAGACCCATTCAACAACCAATTTGTGAAACGTTGTTGTAGCAAATACAGAGATCCATAGATAGCAACAGCAGCCCGACAACCAACGCCAGTACACCAACTTGACAACCAATTGGAGAAATGTTGTTGTAGAAAAATACAGACCCACACAGGTAGCAACGCATTTTGACAACCATGGCAAGGCAGGAAACAATCCGAACAACCTTTCGCGAAATGGGGATTCGAGGGGAGAAGAGCGCTTCAGAAAACCTCCTACGAGAGAACGCCTACGAGAGCAACGTGGTGCCAGACATCGCCCATGTCGACTACCTTGTGGGTAACTATATCGCCCGGAAGTCCAATTGATCCATCTGTGGCCACATCCATACCAACATAGCGCA
This sequence comes from Margaritifera margaritifera, assembly GCA_029931535.1. NCBI lineage: Eukaryota > Metazoa > Mollusca > Bivalvia > Unionida > Margaritiferidae > Margaritifera > Margaritifera margaritifera. The sequence continues at coordinate 1,467,211 of JAQPZY010001401.1, read as the reverse complement.
TACTGTCCCCAGGAAGAGCAAAATGAGTATCGGAAGAATCATCAATCAGGTCCAGCGCCAGACCAACCAAAAGTTCTACAAAGTCTAGGCACAGATATTCGATCCAGAAGGGACCAGCCCAGCAGTTGCTAAGGTAGAGATCGAAATATACTACGTACAGGCCCAGCTTCCAATCTTCGAACGGCTCCTGCTTTCTAGCGGCTACGGGCTAATCTGTATCGACTATACACAGGACTTCTCTGGCGTCCTCGACCGCAAACGGCTGATGCAACGGCTTTCGAAAGCAAGGGAACGGGTGGGCCGACGACAACAGCTCAGGGACCATCTTCGACAATACCGATAGCGTCGGAAAGCACGTCTTTTCGTATATGCAGCAGTCACGAGAAGGCTTTTTTGTACGATGCATGCTCTACAACAAGGTCGTTTTCAACTTCGAGGCCGGAGAGATTCGTGATACGTTTGGAAGCCACCTCGACTGCAGACAAGGGTAGAGCTCAATTCATACACCGCTTAAACCGATGTAGTAGCCGTACATGAGCAAGTATTGGCATTAACCGGTGACGGCTTGTTTTGGTTGCAACCTCCAAGCAGGCTGTGGACAAACCTGTCCAAGGAGCTGGATCGATGCATGGTGCTATCTGAGCCAACAAATCGATCTACATAGCTTGGTATTCCTATTCTAAAACGGGGCACATTGGCGAGATTCGCGTATCGCCAAATCATGCAAATGCCAGACAGGTCCAAACTGCGGCCCCTTGCGGCCAAAAGTACGGCCAAATAAACCGAGCCAGCGCGGCCATCTGCGGCCCATAATGTGTAACTGGCTAATTTGTGATGCTTTTTGGAATAACTTGAAACTACAAATTAGTGGCTTAATATTTTGTTTATTGTTCAGATTATTGTGCAGATTTTCTTTCATTAATCATGATTGAAAAAAGATCAAAACAACGGTAAACCGTTGATTTATGTATGGATTCCAGGTTCCTCCGGTCATTTCACTTTATGTTCTGTGAATGACTACCAACAACTGCTGCATTTACTTCACTATACTGTAACCCCATCCTTCCCAGTGCTACACTACGTCATGAAAACACCACAACAGAACTATAGGCGTGGTAATGGTATTTAACATTTGATAATAAGTATATAAGCAAACGCGAAAGGATGGTAATATTGTAAGTTGTAACATTACAACAACGTACTGTTGCGGCTGTGTAATTTGTTCCTTAATGCAAACGTTATGCCTGAAGTCATGAGCGGGTCTGTTCATTTGCAAGAATTACACCCCCAAGTTTCGCTGTCATTAAATGATTCTTGATGCATATTTTATGATACCACTGTATTTTACATTTTTTACTAGAACACTGTATCAAATCGTTCACCCACGAAGGTTAACGACATGAACAGTCCAAAACTAGGCATTTTTGGCATCTTTGCAATTTTCGCAAAGGGTTCAATATATCCACTCTCTAAGCACCGTACTAAATGCTGCCGAATTTTATTTATATCTAATCAATCATGTTTATTCAAACTAAAGTTATTGAAGCACAGTTCTGTTAGAAAGGCAATAGCAAATACACCACAATCAGAACCGTTTAGTTGTTGCACATGGGAAATGTTTACACAAATGATTTTTGATTCAGAATTTCCATAAATTTGAGCAAGCTGAATGGTCACGGAGGAATTTACTGTTTTGTTTGATTTTAAACTATCCAAAACACATACATTATCTTCAGTATCTCTGAATGAGACGACCCAATGATTGGACCCATTAAAATTAATTTGGGCAGACGGTCCTGTTACAGATTTCATTCGTGTGTCTAAATTCCACTTCTTAATTCTATCGTTGAAATGCGGTATATTAAGAGTACTTGGAAGTCATTGGAATCTTGGGAATTGCTGTTTCAATAAAGTAGACACTGCATTCATATGCCGGCCCTTAACAAGCCCTTTTTGTCTGTAATAAGTTCCTTATCTGTTTGATATAATCGTAGATATCCGATCCAAAAATCAGGCGAATCCAAACTTTCATCATTTCCGGACAGATCTTGTTGTATTTCACATAAATCATCATCAAAACGATTATCTTCTTTGATTTACTGCTTGGAACGCTCATCGACAATTTTCTTTTTAACGAAGATGTTTTATTTTCATTTAATGGAGTTTTAATACTAATTTTGAAATCTGTTTTCGGCGTTTTTGATTTACATTCGCGTCTTTCGACGCAGTTCGTGTCATAAACAACGGGCGAGAAAATTTATGGTCGCTAACATGTGATTCAATTTGCGGCGAAGTAACTGAACGTTTTGGCGTAACGCTTCCGTCAAATCGGGTGCTGGAATAACATCAAAGTCTGGCTTCTTTTGGACAGTTTTTTTCAGTCATTTGTGCATTACACCCTCAATATTTTGGAAACTATCACATATAGACTTATTCAGGTGTAACTGTGGATGCATCACAGGAAAAGTAACTTGACTATATTAAGAATTTGTCACTGTGACCTAATAATTCTGATTTAGTGACTTACATGTTTTCAGGTATTTGTTCATTGCACCCATTTTCCATTATATCTTTAACCCTATTTCATCTAGACTCATGCAACATTTCCAGAAGAGTTACTCAAGGATACCAAATCCTCCAGATGGCAAGAAGATGTGTGTTTACAAGTAGCTACAATGTACAAATAATAAACCCACCTTTACTGTTCATGAAAGCTACTAGGAAGGTCTTCTGGGCTCTTGACATGAGAAGCATTGTAATTATGATGTACCTATACTACATTCTACGTTAATACACATGTGCATTTGCTAGTATTTGTAACCTTGTGTCAAAGTTCCAGAGGGCATAGGTGTCATTGTATTTTACACATATTTATCTGCATATATGCAGATTCTGCAAAACCTACCCATTCTGAGTATGCATGCCTTTTTGGTATATGTAAAGATCAATTGTATTTTTTTGTTTTCGCTGATTGTCATTGCAGCAGGTGATACTTTTAAGGGGAATACATTGTTTATTTTACCAGAACATTGAGACATTTATCCAAACATTTCTGTCTGACATTATAAAAACGTCTTAAGGATGATGAATCTGCCTGCATGTATCCAAAACGGTTCAACTCATCGGATTCTTCGAAACAAGCAGTCAATCAGACTATCATTTACAAATGGCTTGTTCTCAGTGTTGAAAATGTCAGCAGTTTGTATGTGAATAATGCTATATCTAAATGCTATACTAAGATTTCTTTCAGAATCCTCTGTAACATCAGCTCCTCCTAGAAATAGAATAAACAAACAATTAATTGATAAAAGTCAGAATTAAAATAAAATGATTAAACGAAAATGATCTGATAATTTTACCAGAGTCTATGATTAGATTTGAAGAAGATAACATGTAGTTAATTTAAATATTTGACATAGGATGTGCTCCAGAAGGCACATTTGTTATTGCATGTAGTCATTATTTTGTGACTTTTAGTTAATGAAATAGTATGGTATTTAGGTACAATGAGTTAACAAATATGTATACCATATTCATGACTAATTGCAAGTTAAATATTGAGTACTTTATTTATTTGACAGATAAACTGTCTGGAGCTCTTTAATGTATATATAATCATGAGTTGATGGCAATGCATGTGTTTCCAGTTGTAAATAATGTCATACTTGGCAGGGACATTGAAATGGGTCACATCAGTTTGAATTAATTGCATAATAGCATAAAGATGAACTAAATTCTGTACTGAACAGGTAACCACATATGAGTCATACAGATATGACATTTGTTTTGTTTCATGTGGATTGGTAAGATTTGCTCAGCCCATTAGGGTTTAGTAATTGTTAATTAAAATACTAAAATTGCTGATAGTTTTGTATTGTTGTCATTGTTGTTGTTTTATTTATTTTTAAATTTTGCATTGCTTCATAGTGGTTGGAATATGGTCTTAATAGGTATTTAGGACATCCGCTTTTTATTTGATCAAAAACGTAGGATTGTACAGAATAAATTATCAGGTCTTGGCATCATATATCTCTGCACGTTACTTTCTATATCTACAAAAATTTATATCCCATATCTCTATAGCCAGTTAGTAAAATGTACATTTCAAACCTGTCTATAATGGATACTCAAGGTAGCATACAATCCTATCTTATGAACAGGTGCCCTTTATGTCAAGAAGATATGTGTGGTTAAATCACAGAAAGGAACCTATAATACAATAAACGTTTTCCTTTAATAATAGGCGTGCATTATGCAAAGGAGATATGTATTGTTAAATATCAGAAAAAGTCTTGTAATACAGTACATGTTTTCCTGTAACAGTATTTGCTCTTGATACAAAAGTGTCTACTTTGACAGGTTTAATTTCATGCACATACTATAGAATTAGAAAACAAAAATGGGGGTGGGGTGCAGATTTAACTTTGCTTACATTATGGATTTTAGAAATCTGCAAATTAAAACCTAGACAAATATTATAGTTACTCAAACTTTGAGCAATATGATTAATTTTATATGATTAAAAAAAACATTCTCATGAACATTAGGTCTAAGATCAAACTGTACAAAAGTCCAATGAATAGTTCTAACAGTGTGCATTATTATATAGTCTGGTGTCAATAATTTGATGTATACTAAACTATGCTAAAGATTTTGAACCCAAAATGTTTGATTCTAGGAAGGTGGAGACTTTAATTAAACAAACTCCACTTTTAATTAAAGTGGCAAGTTTGCACAAAGTGAGGTAATCTTTTATGGTGTATGCATGAGACAGTGGCAATACATGAACCCAAACCTATCATTACATATAGGGTGGATTTGTTGAAGTTACTGAATATAATCTGATATCCATGTGAGAGCCACATTGGCTGAGTGCTTATTATACTGGACTCCTGACCTAAATTTCATGTGTTAATGTGCCGTAAAACTCCAAACCAACCGAACATAGCTACATTCTTGATGCGCGTATTGATTTCCATGCTGTGAGACAGAAGTGTTTTGATATGAACTGAATTAAGGAACTGTATGATGGTCTAGCTAGTGAGAAACTCTTTTACTTTTGTGAAGGAATGTGGTTTATATAACAAAAAAAAAAGACCCTATATTTTAAGAATTTTAAATTTTTTACATTTATATTTTATTTTATATACATTTGTTACATAATTTTAACATCTTTAATTTTTATCTTGTATTACTTCATGTTTGCATTTATTTACATCTTCCTAAAGTTTCTTCTGCAATTCTTTATATTTTCATTTTTGAATGTTACTTTTTACTGTTGTGCTGACATGCTGTTAAACCCAAATACATACATACATATTTATATATCCTTTTTTGTCAAACTGGATGCCACAATATCATGCCACACTGCACTCTATGTGTACCTTTTTGTTGCAGCATTTGTCAGTGTGGGGATCACAATGAGGACCATTTGAAAATTCCCACGAGTCCACGAAAACCTACCAATGCTTTTGGAACAATTGAATTTGTTGGTTTTGGAGGAAATATTGGAAAAGTAAGATATATTGTATATCAGTTAAGTTTTCACCTTTCTTACTAGCAAATGCAAAATAATAGAACTTGCATAATTATGCATAAAGTTGGATATAATTATAATCAAATATATATATATATATATATATATATATATATATATATATATATATATATATGCAATAGTTTACCACATATCCTCACTTATACAAATTGGATTAATGCAAATCTTGCAGGGGATTGACTTACAAGCCATATATACCCAAATCTTGCCAAATCCAACTTTCTCGCAAATCAGTCAAATATTAGAAATAACTTATTTGACATAAAAGCTAGTATAATAGTAATGGTAATTAACCCATGGAAAGAATAACTATGAGAATAAGTTTAGGTTGATCAGTCATTTCCAGGTAGATTTTACAGTAAAATACATTGTGCCCTATTAGAGGTTCATCGTTTTGCAGACTTGAACAGGGCAGTCAACTTTGTTTGAAATATAAACAAGCAAACACAAAATTATCACCAGATGATTTATCAATATTTCAGTTTGTCCGTGTTGATGAAGAGACTAATAAGTCTACCATGCTGAAGCTGATGACGAAAGTGTGGGGAATGGAAAAGCCGAACGTGCTCATTTCTGTGACCGGTGGTGCAAAATACTTCAACATGAAGCCTCGCTTACGAGATGTGTTCCGACATGGTCTCATAAAGGCTGCACATAGCACAGGTTGGGATTAAAAATGTATGAATACAAATTTCATGTCTTTGCTTTCTGGCAGATCTCAGTTTGATCCTATTGGACTGTATTAATGTAACATAATTTCCAAACACTTTCGTCTCATAGTCACTTTGGTCTGTTTCATTGTCTCACCTAAAAATCATGAGTGAGAATATTAGAATCTACCAGTAAGTTCTGGTTTCAGTTGGGTTAGAACAATACAAGAAATATCAGTTTAGGGTGTTCCATTTCTTGGCTTCTGCAAGGTTATTTGATTCAAAATGTATCTCTGATGATGGGATTTCCTTGTCTTGATGTCAACCCCTACATTGATTACTAATATGTTGTTCAGAGAGGATTAGAGATAAAAAAAAAAAAAATATTCAGTTTTATTTAATTTCATCACAAGATTGACTTGTTGTACTTGCAGAGTTTAAAGTGATCCTTAATGTTATGAGGCCATTAAATTATGTCATACTGTATGTCATACTGTATGTCATACTGGTTATGTCATTATGTCATACTGGTTATTAAATTATGTCATACTGTATTATGGTTTCAAGAAATGTTCAGTTGAGGACTCAAGAGAACCATCCCAAGACACTGAGTCAAGAAAAAAGAAAAAGAAAAAAAAAAAAAACGGTTGGAAATCCATCAGGTTTATTTTGTCACATAGGTAAAAATAATCAAAATGTTGAGGGTGGTGGGTGCTGGTGGTGGTGGTGGAACTGAGAAAAAGGAAATTCCAGTAGAAGGGTTGCGTTATTGGATCTATGTCAATCTCTCGCTGACCACATCAGAGTGCATTATATGATATTATTACATGAGCTGAACACTGTTGCATCTGCAGTTACAGGGTTAATTAATGCATTATCGTTTGGAGTTCTAATTAGTTCCACCAAAAGTAGATCACAGTGGTCTACTTTTCATGCTTCTCAGATTTTGTTCTCTTTGAAATTAGATCCATTTCTTGAGTAATAGTAATATATGCTGCTATCCCTTGACCAATTATCAGACTTTAGTTTTTAGATGATTGTGTGCTAATAAGTTTTCATGATTTTTAAAAGGATTGTGTATATTTTTAACTGACCTGGCCAGTGGCTATGTGAGTTCGTGACATGGCCCTGCATCCATTGTGCATTCAAAACGGTCCAAGGGATTGGTTTCCCTAGCAGTAGTGTGGCTTTCATAGCAGCCAGGTAAACAGTTTAATTTCAACTCATTCTCTAAGATACCTGATCCAATTTTACACTAAGGTTGGAAGAATTGTTTGTTGAAACATGCTCTACTATAATTGTGTCTTGGGTGGCCCCATTAGGAATCTTGTGTGCACTTGGACGCCAAACCATTTCGTTTCAGTGTGCGAAACTCCAGAATTTCAGTTTCATCCTAAGAGTTCAAATTCACCCATTATTAGGTTTGATGTAAATAGCCTTTCTGATGATGGAGACCATGAGATGCAATTAGAACCAGCACTAATGCTTTTGAGGCTAACTACGCGGATTCTAAAGAGTCAGGTGGAAGTTACTACGTTGATGACTCCATTTCTGGCTATGATCGCCGATCACTGGTACCAAATTCGGAGAACTATGCAGGCAACAACGACTCCCAAAACACGGTCCCAGCTGACTTTCATTTCCCATGTCCTGATAATGCTAATGAGTTGCAAAATTGACAATTCATGCAAGCCTGTGCAAATATATCTGCATATTTTGAATGCTGAGAAGGTTTTGGAAGAGGTCCCTAATGGTGATATGTCAAACACTTGGTTTTTGGTGAACAACCGTGAAAACATCGTAAGGAGGTCCAACAACAAGAAGAGTCAGTATTATGATGACTGTGGAGTTTGGGACCATTCCAAAGGAAAATCATTTAAACAGACTTATCTCTTAAGTGACAATTTTAGAGTAGTTTTCCAAAAGAATGGCCAATACTGTACCAAAATAAGACAATCTGGTAAAGTTTTGTTTATACCAATAATGCCACAACCCTACCCATCCGAAATCGTTATGATGTTTAAATATGTGATGACACTAAAAGCGGAACCAACTTTCAAGAAGCATATTTAATGGATTCAATCAAAAGACAGTCCAGACCTGTCATCAATTGCTTTATATGAATATTCCAGTACCCTTCCTTGTGCAGTCAATACTATATCAACCTTTACAAGAACTCAACCCAAAGTAATGGACACCATAGCAGCAAAAGTACCAAAGATAAAGTTCCTGCTATATATATATATATATAACTCAGTATCAAATCTAAGCAAGTCCTGCAGCAGTATATATCCTAATAAAGGATCTCTCCTTAGTGGAAGTGCCTCTGCTCAGTCCAACCCAGCTCAAGAAGCTAGGACATTAGGGATCATCCATAAAGGACGTCCGCAAAGATGGGGGGAGGGGGGGTTTGTTCAAATGCGGACAACTGCGGACAAGGGGGGGAGGGGGTGTAAAGGACCTTGCAGACGTCCACAAGCTAGTATTTTTTGTTATGATATTCTGTGTTGAACAGCTGCTTTAGGCCTACTGAATGTATTCCAGGATGTTTTGCGGACGTCCTTTATGGGTGATCCCTAAGTATAAATTATTTGTTAATTTCAATTTGTACGATTCATGCCACAGAATATATATGAATGTGTTGGCTGACCATGCGACTGCAGAGCTAGTGCCTGAATAAAGACTTTTTTAAAGAAAGAACTTTCTGTTTATTTTCTTCTTTGTTTTGAGCTACATGTTGTGATGAGATCAGTGAGCGTTGTATTTTGAGAGCACCAGCTATTACACTGCCAGACCATAGAACAGTGTATAATGCTAGATGGGGACGTCCGCAGCCAGGGGGGGGGGGGTAGGGGGGGGTAAGCCACATGCGGACAAAAGCGGACAAGGGGGGAGGGGGGTAGGAAAACAGGTATTATCTGCGGACGTCCTTTATGGACAACCCCTTAGGCACCCCCTGGCTTAAGTAAGGTCTGTGAGTAGTAGGTGGAAGTAAACACAAGTTACCTCAGAGGTTCCTGCCTGCAGAATGTTCTGTCAGTATGCTGTATAAATCATTTACTACCTACAGCTAAACTGACAGATAAGGTAAAAAGGGCTCATCTGGGGCAGTTATATTGTCTGTTGTATATGTTACACTTATATTGTCTGTTGTATATGTTACACTTATATTGTCTGTTGTATATGTTACACTTATGTTGTCTGTTGTATATGTTACACTTATGTTGTCTGTTGTATATGTTACACTTATATTGTCTGTTGTATATGTTACACTTATATTGTCTGTTGTATATGTTACACTTATGTTGTCTGTTGTATATGTTACACTTATGTTGTCTGTTGTATATGTTACACTTATGTTGTCTGTTGTATATGTTACACTTATGTTGTCTGTTGTATATGTTACACTTATGTTGTCTGTTGTATATGTTACACTTATATTGTCTGTTGTATATGTTACACTTATATTGTCTGTTGTATATGTTACACTTATATTGTCTGTTGTATATGTTACACTTATATTGTCTGTTGTATATGTTACACTTATATTGTCTGTTGTATATGTTACACTTATATTGTCTGTTGTATATGTTACACTTATATTGTCTGTTGTATATGTTACACTTATGTTGTCTGTTGTATATGTTACACTTATATTGTCTGTTGCATATGTTACACTTATATTGTCTGTTGTATATGTTACACTGTCATTTAGTAGTCTGTTAATTTCGATTTATAAAGTAATAGAAATTGATCAACCTTGTATGGAATTTTACTTGTACCTGGTGCTTTGTTTCAGGATATATGTGGTACATAACAACCCTCAACTATTTTTTGCAGGTGCTTGGATCATAACTGGAGGCACCCATGTTGGTGTTATGAAACATGTTGGGGAAGCAGTAAGAGATAATGTCTTGACCTCTACAAATCAGAAACCTGTTGTTGCCATTGGTATAGCTCCATGGGGAGTCATTCAGAACAGAAATGTCCTGGTGAACAAAGAGGTGGGATGACTTTATGCCCTAACATAAATATTGTGGAATGGATATTTTTGTGGTAGTGGCATATACATTTAAATTTGTCCATCTGTCCATCGCTCTGGTAAAGTTTTGGTAAAGTTTTGTCTTTAGGTCATCTTTGAGGCATTCAGGTGGAGCATGCTTGTTTTTTAACACATTTTTGTCCATAGTGTTGCAAGTGGAATGTCCTGGACATTGACTGTACCAGATCCTGAAACAGGTGATATTAATAAATTCTGCGTTTCATATTTCATGTGTGTTCCATTTGCATTCCATTCATATTTGTATTTCATCATAGACCATCATCTTATATTTTTTTTGTTCATGTTGTCCATCAAATTCTTTTGTTTTGCTAGTTTGGAAATGCATTTACAGATGTTAGGTTTTCCATTTTCAAGATTTTTAGTCAAGGAAAATAAAATAGCTTTCATATCTTGTCTTATTAAAAGTGTACTTTAATGAAATAGAAAATGCATACAGTGCAAAAGACAGCAATTAATATATTATAAATTAAAATATAACCACAGTCGCAATAAGTTTAAAAATATAGTTGTAGAGTATTTATTAGCAAATTTTATTTCCTTTTTTGTTTCGCTCACATACAGATTGCACAGACATAATCACAAGTGATGATATCATCACATTTATAGCATTCTTTATGTCTGCCTCGATAAAAACAATGTCATGGCTTATAAGCCCTGAACAAATATCAGTATAAAGAATCTGATCCTGGATTATCATATGAAAAATCTTTGGACTATGTAAATTTAGTGTCAGCTTGAACATGATTGATTTTGATATCCATTCATGAAATGTGTTCATATTTTTTTCTGTTTTCATTCACCATTCTGCATTTGGCATTTGTGCTTTTCATTTTCTTCAAAATGAATTTATCATTTCATTTACAATTCATTCTGCATTCATTTATTTGCATTCATTCAGCATTCCATTCAGATTCATTTTGCATTCATTTTCATTATGTTTTAATTTCACTGGTAAACTTCCCTTTTCCAGACCTGTAGTTCAAGTGTAGTGATATGAGGTTTAGAATGGCTGAAGTATATCTGAGCCTACAGTTGACTCCTAAGATCTGAGTTTATTACTGTTTCCTAGGCATGAAATCTGTGAGAGTACTCTCTTGCCCTATATGGCAGGAATGTACAGATTTGTTTCCCACTCACTTGTCCATGACTTGTCCTGACCAGTGCTTTTATTGTCATTTTTTAACTTCATAATTTTCTTCATTTTGCAGTGTCTAATATTTAATGGCAGCAAGTGTAGTTATGTGCATATGACTGTATTGTACTTCTTATTATTAGATACTAGAATATATTCTGTAGTGTAATGTAGCTATGTCTTTTATGTGTCATGTGCTGTGATATATCCATGCAATTTCAGTTTTTCTTAAATGACTATTAAACCCGTTTATTTTACTGTTTTAGTCGCCTGTTTGTCAGAATAGCATCTAATTTTTATTGTTTAAATTATCAAAAGAAAAATAAAGTTTCTTACCGTTAGTGCCATTGGCACTATTTAGCTAGTATTGTGCCATTAAACCCTATACATACATACATACATACATACATACATACATACATACATACATACATACATACATACATACATACATACATACATACATACATACATACATACATACTTTAATGCCAGTCAAACCTCCCTCCCCTGGAAAAAAAAAATTGGTGCATTTTAAAAAAGAACACTTAATTTTTATTCATTATGCAGGATAAAATACAAATCTAACTGTAAATTGTTTTCAATTGTATTACATATAATCATGCTGATATTACTTTGCTTCTCAAAATATGTCTAAATTTATTGTGGAACATATAGACCCTAGGCATATACACCAGCATAACCTCCATGTACTTTTGGTATATACAATATCATGATTAAGTAATGGTTCACATCCCCTCTGGACTTGGAACTCTTTACAAAACTAAAAATATTGCTTAGATACAAGAATGGCCTTGAATATGTTGCACAACTGAAAAAAAATAGAGGAGACTATGCATATAGATTTTTTAGATGGAATATCCCATTACTGGTGTACTATGTCTACCTGCATTTTAAAAGAAATCTTATCACAAACACTCATCACATATTATCTGTTGACTTATTTTAATTTGGTGAAACATTTATTTTATTCCAATTTCAATATATAAATCCATTTTTTGTGTGCCAGGATGTCTTTCACAGTGTTAGGAAAGTCACATATCAGCATGCCATATTGACACATATTAAGAATCAGTTCTGGACTTTAGGCTAATAATAACATGGTTAGAAGGTAAAATGATGATCTGGAAGAGGATAGTACCAGAAAGTGTTGAATTAAATCAGGTCTTTTCTCATTTGAATAATTGCATTTGGTTGGAACTAAACTCTTGCTGTCAGTCCAACAGAAAAAAGTACTAGTCCAGTAGTCCAGTGCATAGGGCAATCCAATTTGTACAGCTCTGCCTGTCCATTACAGGTTACACACACACACATGCACACACACATGCACACACACACACACACACACACACACACACACACACACAAGCACACACAATCCTTTGCCCCTTTACAGCTGGATTGACACAAGTGAGCAAGGTTGAATGCCTTGCTGAAGGTCATACAGCATTGACATTGTGGGGACTGAAACTTGGGACCTTTAAATCCTAATTCCACCATTCCAATCACTAAGCCATGCTGCCTTTAAGAAATACTGTGAATCCATGTTTTTGGGTAAAAATTTTAATGGATTTCATACTTGCTACAAATATCAAATTTAAAGACCTAGCAAACAATAAGTTTCATGTTAAAATAAGTAAGGACTCTTTTGTTTGATAATGAGGCCACCCCTAATTTCTCAACATATTTATTAGGCAAGCCTTCTGGTCTTATTATTTAGAGAAATACTGCAAATGAGAATTTAAATATAAAGTCTTTTGTGGATTATGTTTAAATAACACATATATATAATGATAAATTCAGACAAAAATGCAAAATATCAGTGTAGAAAAGGGAAATTTGTTTTAGAACTTGTGACCTTCTTTCTCATATAGGGGTCCTGGCCAGCAGAATACCGTATTGAGGAGAATGAGAATCAGAATGAAAGTTTCCTGGACCCAAATCACAGCCACTTTATCTTGGTGGATAATGGGACACAGCACAAGCGTGAAACTGAGATCCGTTTCAGGGCTGAGTTGGAACGGAAAATATCCGAAATGCCAACTGACACAGGAAATGGTAATGCAGTTTAGCTTGATATTTCATATTTTCCTGTATATTATGAGTGTCCAGCTGTAAATAGTGATGATCCAGATCTGCCATCACATAATGCATTGGCAGATCAAGGCTTTTACTAATGATTATAAGTAAGCAACTTAAACCATGACCCAGAAATATAAAAAAAACTCTTGAGCTTGAGCTTTAGCTTGAGATGTTACTTTTGAAAGGTTGTTTCTGATTGGCTGATAGCGGAAACTCAGTCTCAAATGCAAATTCAGAGTTTTAGGATCTCCAGGTCTGGTCTGCCAGCAGATTATCTATACTTTTCACAATTAGCTTTACTTTGTACACATGTAATTATAGAATCCCATTGCACCGTCATCTTACTTCTACAACTTACCTTAAAATCTGACACGATAATTTTTACCTTCCCAAAATAAAGTCAGAAATGCAGATGTTGTCTTCATATCATTCTGATGTACATTTGCCATTTATCATTTTGATGCTATCCTAAGCAGTATGTAGTGTAGATGAACACTGTCTATGGAGCAGAACCATTCAAGTTGTAGGAATATATATGTTTACTGTTACAAGAAAGCTTGCTACTCCCTGTATTTGCTTTGCATTAGTACAAGGCCATTGTTATCATTATCCTTTTCAATCTGTAGAGAGTTTATTTAAAGTATTCTTTCATCTGTATTTTTAAAAATTGAATCGATGGTATTGGGGTGATTGTTCTTTACAATTAAATGTAATTGTATACATCCAAATATGGTTGAGGCAGGGAACTATTTGCCAGTAATGGCTACATTGTACCATAATAGAAGCTCTAAGGCAGTATCTAGCCTTTTTAGTATAATATGAGGTCAATACACATCTATATGTCTTTTAGCTGAAACAATAATTTTATCAAGTCTGATTTTAAGTTTCTTATTTTAAGTTTCTTATTAGAAACTCCCGATGAACAATTTGGGCATTTATAGTTGGTCAAAAACTAATCCTGTCTGTCATGTCCAAGGATTTTTGAAGCTCTGATACATAAAGGACACCTGCTAATATGGATAACATTTATGAGGCCATTTTCTTAATTTCATTGCCATATTAAACCGCTATAAATGAGACACCTGTCAATAAAGGAAGAAAGTTATTTGGTCCCTTGAGTCCCTTTTCTTAATTTTATTGTTATTTTTATCCTGTATAAACCTGATACCTATCCACAAAGATTGCAGATTTTTGTTCTTTGTCCTAATTGTATTGCCATATCTATTAACTTTACACCTATCTACAAGGACAAAAAAGATTTCATCCCTTTTCTTAATTTCTTTGCTATCTTTAGTTGTTATAAACCAGACACCTGTCCACAAAGGGAAAATGCTTAGTACCTTGAGTCCCATTTCTTAATTTCATTGCCATATTCAGCCTCTATAAGCCTGACACCAGTTCGCAAATGATTAAAGTTTTGGTTTGTTGGTCCCTTGAGTCCCTTTTCTTAATTTTATTGTTATATTTATCCTGTATAAACCTGATACCTATCCACAAAGGTTACACATTTTTGTTCTTTGTCCTAATTGTATTGCCATATTCCACATCTATTAACCATTATGTAGTGTCTATTAACACCTTCTCCTGATGAATGTCCAACCTATCAAATAAGGACAAATGTTTTTGGTCCTTTAAGCCCTTTTCTTAATGTTATAGCCTATGCATAAAAGGCAAAATACTTTGGTCTTTTAAGTTTGATTGCTTAACTTTACTTCCCTTTTCAAACTCCATAATCTTGACACCTGTCCACAAAGGACACAATCGTTTGGTCCCTCAAATCCATTTTTTAATTGTTTTCTTCCCTAATCCCTATAAGCCAGACACCTGTCCACAAAGGACACAATCGTTTGGTCCCTCAAATCCATTTTTTAATTGTTTTCTTCCCTAATCCCTATAAGCCAGACACCTGTCCACAAAGGACACAATCATTTGGTCCCTCAAATCCATTTTTTAATTGTTTTCTTCCCTATTCCCTATAAGCCAGACACCTGTCCACAAAGGACACAATCGTTTGGTCCCTCAAATCCATTTTTTAATTGTTTTCTTCCCTAATCCCTATAACCCAGACACCTGTCCACAAAGGACACAATCGTTTGGTCCCTCAAATCCATTTTTTAATTGTTTTCTTTCCTATTCCCTATAAGCCAGACACCTGTCCACAAAGGACACAATCGTTTGGTCCCTCAAATCCATTTTTTAATTGTTTTCTTCCCTATTCCCTATAAGCCAGATACCTGTCCATAAAGGGCAAACATTTTTGATCTTTTAAGACCCTTTACCTAATTTTATTGTGATATTAAACCACTATGAACCTTACACCTTTCCACAAAATACTAAAGTTTGTGGTCCCTCAAGTCCCTTCTTTTAATTTCGCTTTCCTTTTCAATCTCTATAAACTTTGCTCCTGGCAACAAAGGACAAAAGCGTTTTGTCCCTAAGTCCCATTTCTTTATTTTCCTTTCCTTTTCAGCTTCTATGAACTTGACACTTGTTGACAAATGACAATTGTTTTGGTCCCTTAAGTCCCTCATCCTAATGTCACATCCATATACCGAATGTATATCTGCAGACATGACACCTGTCCACAAAGGATAAAAGTTTTTTGTCCCGTAAGTCCCTTTTCTTATTTCACTTCCATTTACAACCCTTATCAATCTGACACCTGTCCACAAGGGACAAAGGTTTATGGTTCGTTAAGTCCCTTTCTTGATTTAACTTCCCTTTTCAACCTCAGTAAACCAGACACCTTTCAACAAAGAACAAACATTTTGGTTCCCTTAAGTCCCTTTCTGTAATTTAATTTCCATATTCAATCTTTATAAACCTGACATCAGTCCATAGGAGACAAGAAGTTTTGACCCATTGGACCGTTTAATTAATTTCACTTCCAACTCGATAAACCTGACTCCTGTCCAAAAAGGACAAAATATTTTTGTCCTTTTAGTTGCTTTTCTTAATTTTACTCCCATATTTAACATTTATTAGCATAACACCTAACCACAAAGCATAAAAGCTTTTGGTACATTGAGTCCCTCTTCTTAATTCATTGCCATATTCAAACTCAGTAAACATGACACATGTCTGCTAAATGCAAAGTTATTGGTCCCTTTAGTCCTTTTTCTTTATTCAGCATCTGTAAGCCTGATACATGTTGACATAGGATGAAAGGTTGGGTTCATTGAGTTCCTTTTCTTAATTTCATTTTCAAATTCAGCTTCTATATACATGACACATATCATATAAGGACAAATGTTTTTGGTCCTTTAAGCCCATTTCTTAATGTTGCTTCCATATTTGACCTCTGTAAACCTGACACCTGTTGACAAAGGACAAATGTTTTTGGTCCCCTAAGTTCCTTTACTTAATTTCACTTTCCTATTCAACCTCACTGAACCCGACACCTGTCTACAAATGACAGGAGTTTTGTTCCTTGAGTCCAATTTCTCAGTTTCACTTTCATATTCAACCACTATAGACATGACTCCTGTCCATGTAGGACAGAACATTGTGATCCCTTCAGTCCCATTTCTTTTAATATCACTTCCCAATTAAACCAGCATAAACCGCTCACCTATTGAAGGAGAAAAGTGTTTGGTTCCTTAAGTCTCTTTTATTAATTTTGCTTTTCTTTTCAACCTTTATGAACCTGACACCTTTCAACAAAAGACAAAAGTTCTTGGTCCAGTAAGTCTTTTATCTTAATTTCACTTCCATATTTGACCTCTGTAAACATGATAACTGTTAATAAAGTACAAAAGGTTTTAATATCTTAGGTCCCTTTTCTTAATTTCACTTCCCTTTTCAACCCCTGTCTACCTGACACCTATCGATTAAGGATGAATGTTTCTGGTTTCTTAAATCCCATATCTTACTTTCACTTTCCTATTAAATTATGTGTTAACCTGACACTGGTCAAAAAAAGACAAAAGCTTTTGATCCCTTATGTACCATTTCATAATTTCACTTCCTATTCAGTCTTCTTAAACATGGTACCTGTTGACAAAGATGTAAGTGTTTTGGTCCTTTAAATCTCTTTTTCTTAATTTAACTTACCTATTCAACCTTGAAAATCCTGACACTTGTCAATAAAGAGCACAAGTTTTGGTCCCTTAATTTGTTCCCTTAAGTCCATTTGGTCCCTTAAGTCCATTTGTTCTAGTCGCACTTCCCTATTCAACCTGTATAAACTTGACTCTTGTCCTCAAAGGACAAACGTTTTGGACCTTTGAGTTCCATTTCTTAATTTTGCTTCCCTATTCAACCTTTAAAAACTTGAACCTTACTACAAAGGACAAAAGTTATTGGTCCCTAAAGTGTGTCCTCTATTAACATGTCTCACTGTATTGGAATTAAACAAACCATGTTTTTTTTTTATTCTTGCATGGTAAAGATAATAAATTATTAACATATTACTTGCCTAAAAGAGATGTTTTGCAGAAATAAAAGAAAATATAAATTTGTCCACTTGGCACATACAATTCTAATATTATGCAATTCATGGCAAACAAATTGCAAATCAAGCCAGATAGAACTGGCCTTAATTATCTGAGGATGTCAATCTTTGTCATCCTAATTTGAAAGTTAAGCATAATAGTGCTGAGATCCATTTTGTTATAAAATCTTACAGGATACCCAGACCACTCAAATCTATAGCTTTTCTTACAGTAGTAAAAATTATACATACATCAAACAAATGAGCATATCCAAATTATGAAGATGGCATTATGCTTTATTAATTAGCATCCTACAAGCAAACTAAACCTGATCCAATGAGTTGAGCTGTGCCAACTCCATCAGCTTAATTGCATATTTTATAATCCACACTGCTTTAAGAGTCTTGCGATGGCAATAAACTTGTATTTTCTTGGTATACTTGTTCTTTTAAGGATTTTTCTGTATTGAAAATTTCTGAATCTGCTCAAACTGGGAATTCGGCAAGACATTGTAATATCACAGACTTTGGTTCTAATAGCAGGCATCCACATAATGAAGCCCAAGATTGGTGCAAAGTAAGGTTTCCTCAGCTAGTCCTTAGTATAAAAAAATTTATTTTATGTCATGTAAGCCTGTTATGTTTAATGTTGTATATATTCTTCATTTACTGTCCATTGCAGATGCCGTGTCAGTGCCTATAGTAATACTAGTTCTAGAAGGAGGACCGGGTACATTGAAGACAGTTCAAAAGGCTCTCGAGGAAAATACACCAGCTGTCATAGTCAAGGTATACAGAAAACTGCATATGATTAAATTACAATATTTAATACCGTATTTACCCTTGTACATACTGATTCAAATGTGAATAGCATAGACCCAGATCAGTCATTGCATATATGCTTATTGTTCTACTTTTAATTTCAAGCAAACAGAGTAGAACCTGATCTGCTGTTGAATTAATGCAGTGGTCAACACTGGGGTGTACATTGATTGCAATAGGGAGCAAATCATGTATGGATAAATATGAGGTGCATGCTTTGTGTATTTTAGTGGACTGAAAACTGAACCTATGATGTTTAACAGAACAAGGACTGGTATATAAATCTTTCTTAAGACTATACTGAATATTTAGCATTTTCTTGTTGGCCTTCATCCAATTTCACACCTGCCTCACAAAAAGCAACATTTTTGGCTAACCAAACTGCCCAACATAATCATGTATATAAAACACTATGCAGATGTAGAAACATTATTCTCAGTGCCAAGAATCATTCAGCAAGAGCTTTTGGGAAGTTTAAACAACTGTACCATCCAGTTTCTAATGATTGCAAAGATTAACAATAATGAAACTTTCCAGTAATTTTATGTAGGCTTGTATGACTAGATAACTTATTCTCCCTTGTACAACATTATTTATCTGGGTCACACATTCTGCCTCACCTTGGGACACTATATGAGTACTAAGGTATTGATGGCTACTCATTTGCATAAGCATTGTTATTAAAACCCATTCTTTCTGTTGCAAATTTTAACGCTTTATAAGCAACAAATTTTGGATAGATATTGAAAATGTCATGCAACTTGATGAAATAATGATGTTATTACAAATTGAATTTATACATGTTAGATATATTGTATAGGTGTGTAGTCATTAGGACAACATGCATCCATAAGGTAGACAAGCTAAGCGCAAAAGGTGACATTAATGTATGCAATGGTTTACATGATGTTAGGATAAAATTGGTTAGTATGAGGGATTATGATTAGGAATTTGTTTAACATTATTATAAAGGAGGGGGTGCATGGTACATAGCTTTCTATCTGTTGCAAGTCTTTGTGAGCAAAGGTTGACATTTTTAACTTATTTTTGGAAATGTTTCATGACAATGCACAAATCACACCAGATTCATTAAAGACAAAACGAATGAGGTAATCGAGTAAGCCTCTAATGAAAGCGATGACTCATAGCCGATAAGTATAATCCAGGTTTATAGATGTTATGGACTTGTTATGTTATATGATGCATTTCCTAAGTCAGTTTCACCATGCAAGGTGACTTCATGACATGATGCAAGTTATAGTAAACTTTGTTTATAACAAAATTAGATATAAGAAAATATTGGATCTTATGAAGCACATGTCAGTGTCTTCTCTAGTGCTTTATGCCATGTAATGTCCTAGGATATAATGAAATTGGGAAATAATGATATAATTTTTGGAGTCCCATGGCATTTATTTTATCCAGAGTTTACTGTACACTAAACATGTAACTGGTTTATGGAATACCACACTAAGGTCGTGTGGTATTTATGAATTGTCTTTCCTCTCTGAACATTAATACCAAGTAACTATGCTAATATGTCCCTCATGGAGTAAATATTGAAAAAGCATAAGAAAGTCTGAAATTGTTTGCATTTTTAAAGAGTATTGTTCTGTTTTTTTGTGTGTTAAGTCATGAAACTTTGCATGTATGTTTACATGGGGACACATTTATATTAGGTGAAAGGTCACGGCAGCTATAATAGGAGTATAAAACATGGTGGATTTCTTAAGAGGAAAATCTGCATCTTTAAATTTGATATATTTCAGGGATCTGGAAGAGCAGCAGACATATTAGCTCATGCCTTCAACTATGCAGAAATTGAGGAGATTGATGCTAAAGATGATCAGGGACGAGACATCAAGATGTAAGTTTATGAATGCAAACTATCATGGTAGATGAATTATTAAATTTTATGTTGTAAATTGTTTGTTTGGTATTCATTGGCACATCAATACATGAAAGGTTATATCATACTGAGACAATTGGAGCAAAGCACCTTACCATGGGACACACCACAGTGGATAACCCAGTCTGTTCTGGGGAGAATTAAAACTAGCAACCTTTTGGTTGTGAGCCTGATATTCTAACCACTTGGCCACCGCAGCTCCTATTATATGCTGTAAAACAGGATAATAAGTGCACAGGACTTCTTATTTTAAAACAAATATAAAATATATGTGCATGTGTAAAAAAGAAAAACAAAGTCGGTGCATTCATGGTGTTAGTGTCCAGCAGTTGTAGTAAGGACATTGTTGTTACACAAACGATGTCACCAATAACATCATAGTTTTCTGAATCTTCATTAAATACACATTTGATTAAAGAATCTAGATCATAAACATGAAAATCAGCAGTGTCAGCAATTCGAGTATAAGTCAATACTCCATGATTCAGCATTTCCAGCATTGACATCCAAAACAACAAGGGTGCATTATATATTAAGTTGTTAAATGTTGTTTAAATTTGCAATTTATCAATTGCAAGAACCACGGTGATGATGGCAACTCATTTGCCTAAGCATTGTCATTGATACTAGTTTCTTTTGTGCAAATTTTACCACTTCATAGGAGACACATATTGGGTTTATATTGTCATATTGAACATTTCATACAATTGGATGAAAAAATGTGGTAAATTGAATTTACCACATTTTATATATATATATATTGTATAGGTTTATAGTCATTATATATATATATATATATATATATATATATATATATATATATATATATATATATATATATATATATATATATATATATATATATTGTATTGGGTTTATAGTCATTAAGACAGCATTCATCCATAAGGCAGACAAGCTAAGCACAAGAGGTGAGAGTAATTTATGTAACTGTTCATATGTTGCTGGGATAAAATTAGCTAATATGAGGAAATATCATTAGGAATGTATTAAATGTGGGTAGGGGGCATATAGAGCTAATAATTAGGAAATTATTAATGGGGTAGGGTAAAGATCTTTCTATCTGTTGCAAGTCTGTGTGAGCAAATGTTAAAACTTTTAACTCATTTTTGGAAATGTCTCAAGAAAGAAGCACAAATTTAAGAAGATTTAATAATGACAAAACTAATAAGGCAATCGAGTAAAGCACTAATGAAAGCGATGACTCATTACTGATAAGTATAATCCAGGTCCTTAGATGCTATGCACTTGTTATGTTATAGTCAGTTTTACCATGCAAGGTAACCTCATGAGATGATACAAGTTACAGTAAACTCCGTTTATATCAGAATCAGTTACAACAAAATATTGGATTTCTTGAAGCACATCGCAATGTCTTCTCCAGTGTTTTGTGCCTTGTAATTTCCTAGGATACAATGAGATTGGGACATAATGATATAATTTGTTTAATTCTGTGGGATTTATTTTATCCACAGTTTGGTGTATAATGAAAATATGACTGGTGTATGGAATACCACACCAATGTCGTGTGGTAATTTTCAATATTATGAATTGTCAAGTGTCCAGCACTTGTACTAAGCACATTGTTGTTACACAATGATGTCACCAATGACAACAAGGTTTTCTGAATCTTCATTAAATACACATTTGACACAAGGATTTGGATCATAAAAGATGAAAATCAGCAGTATCAGCAATTCAAGTACAAGTCAAGACTCCATGATTCAGCATTTCCAGCATTTTGTAGAAAAAAAATTTAAAGTGGCATTACCTACCTTAAATAAATGTCTTATTGAGCATATTCACCAAAATAAATTTTTGATTTATTATGGATTGAATAAAAAAGCATACAGAAATCCAGAGTATGAGATATCATCTTTGTTATTTTAGTTTACTGGAAGCTAGCTTTAATTTTAAGTGCATGACTCATTTTGTGATGACCAATCTAACAAAAGGAAGAGGAATCAGTATACAATAACAAAGCAGAAATAGCAATGGTGACATATTGTATGCTGCATTTTTATCTGTTAAATTATCCAGTTGGTAGTAAATATGAAATTCTCATCGATGAATGTATTGAGCAACACATTTATATAAGGAAGGTAACGATTATTTTTCAATTAGTTGATATTGTTTTTTCTTCTGGAAAACAGTGGAAAGGTTTAAACATACTTCAGTGAATTATACTGTAGTAATTGTTGAGCATTTGATAAACTTGTTTCAACAGAACTCAGAAGCAAATGAAACAGAGCCTGAAAGATGATATTCACAAACAAATGAAAGACATGAACTTCTGTAAAGAGGAAATGATTCCTGATAATATCAAGCAAATTGAGCACTGCCTTGCCAAGTCTGAACTGATTCATATATTTGAATGGGACTCGGGCACTGGTGCCCGAGACATTGACAAGGCCATGCTTAAAGCATTGCTGAAAGGTATGTGTTCTTAAAATAGAAACGTAATTGTTTACATGCATTACCAGATAGCTAGATTTTAGTATCATATTTCTGGTGGCAAAGATGTTGTCATTGTTATTATTGTCACTGTGTTCTAATTTTGTGCAAAAGACATTATACAGTAGCACTAATTAAGTTAATTTATATGTTCTCTTCATTTTTCTACATTTTTGATGAAAGCAAGTGCATAAGGTTTATGTTTTTCTGCACCAGTTCTGCATTACTTATGTTTAACTTGGACACAACATATTAAAAAGTCAGCTTACATTTTTTGAAATAGTTGCATTTTGGACAAAATGATGGTAATTTTTAGTACATAATCCCTTTCTGTAACTAGCTGAATCACACCTGTTCATTTTGTCATCCTATGCAAAATACAAGAGGCTGAATTCAATCAAATTTTTATTCCCTGTTTAGGCTCTGAAGATGCTTTCTCTGGTTGGTATATATCAATAAAACATCAGAGAAAACATCACAGAAAAAATACTAATGATTTTCTGAGAGACTGCAGAAGGATGCAATAAGTATAGTGATACCTTGCAGAATTGTTTAAAGTTTTGGCTATAGTAATTAATGTAACATACATTCATTCTAGTGAGATTAGCAACTATGATGCAGCATTCCATAAATTCTTGTCTTGATTTAAATATTTGTCTTCAGTTTGGATAGCTTGTATTAGTTGCTTTGCAGAGATCTTTATATGCCCATATTCAGTTTTCTCCAACACAGGATTATGCTCAAGTAATAGCTGTTCCAATACACCATATCAGTTGAAAAAATCAAAATAGATACTTATGTGGAATGATTACTTTTTTTGTTGTTATTCAGCAAGAGGGTGTGGTTAAATTTGGGGATAACAGTTTTATTTTTTAGCATTTGAGAAGGTTATGCAGAAAAGAAAAGATGCATCACTGAAAAAAGCAGATTTTTGCAACTGTCACACTAAATCCACCATTAATGTCCTCGCACCCTCAAAAACAAAACTATTATTTCTATCCTAACATATATATGCAAACTTCATCTGAAAGTAGCCAAAAGTGTAATTCTTTGTGACTCATTGTCATTATTTTGTAATACCAATAACTTTTCCAGAGTATATTGTTGACTTTAATGCTGCAAACGTAAATGTTCAGCCAGTCAGAAAAAAAGGTACAGTTAGAGCTGCAAATGTGTTAGAGTTTTTGTTGTCAATGTTATGTGGTGATAAATAGTAGTATATGGTGACACGTTAGTTGCAGCAAGGTACCTAGGACAACAGTATATCCAAACCAGTCTGGCATTGTCTAATATTGAGATTGAACACTTGGGGACATTAATTTCTTTTGTTACATAAAAATGTTTACCATTACATTGTACCGGTATAAAAAAATTCTTTTTTTTTTTAATAAATAATGCCAATCAGCTCATACTTGGTTAGATGACAAATGACTCATTACACACCACTATGACATGTAAATTATGTTAGAGAATTTTGTGTAAAAGAGTCATACTTTAAGAAGATGTTTGCACAAAAATCACAGAGTTGTTTACTGCTTTGATTTCATCATAGTCTCAATGGAATGTTGTTAAAAAATACGTGTCCTGGTTCCATTTTCCAGTTTTACTGGCAGTCTTTTTCAGCACAGATGCCACATGCCAAAGTTCCTTTCATTTCTTAGGCTCTTCAGCTCTATAATTACTGAAGCACTTGAGAATAATATACTGCATTCATTTCAAGCATATGAATAATTATGAATAAAGCTATTACATGATGTTTCTGAGTGTGATCAAATGTTGACAAATAAAATAAAGCAATCAGATTTATGATCACTAAGAATAATAGACAAGATCATCTTAATAGTATTGTGTGGCCCCAAGTGGTTGAGTAGTCTAAAGCACTCACCTTTACAGATCACTTACACATCTCAACCCTCTTCGTGTGAGTTTGAATCTCGGCTGAACTATTGTGGGTATGTGAGAAAGCTTGCCAGTAGCTTTCCGTGGGTAGGTGGTTCTTCCTGGGTTAATTTTCCACCAAATATACTGACTGCTATGTATAGCCTATCATGTGCTGCAAAATGGTATTAAACATCGCAAAAACAAACCAAACTTTAATAGCACTATGGGTATGGATAAAACATTTAGATCTTGCATTAGCAAATTCATGCAAAAATACTATTAGTATATATACAGGGAGTGGAATGTCACGTGATTATAAAGGATCAGTGATGATAAAAAATTTACACGCGAACTTTTGAGTTTCTTCAAAAGCTTAATGTTACTGTTTCGCAGTCATGGAATGGCAAGGTAACTAAAATTACAGACTGGACTTGAGGACACTACTGATAGACATATGTCAGGGTAAACAGCTATGTAAGCAGTGCTTCTATATAAACAGAATTTTCCTACATATAAGATAAATTGTAACTCAGGAACAGTACTACCTCATTATAATATTGTCGATGGGAGCCATAAAAGTGTACCTTCTTAAACTGTATTATGAGATATTTTATACATAATACTATTGAAAATGAAAATCGATCCATGACCATACTCACCTTATACAACAGATTACTTTATAATGAGGTGCTTTATAGCAAGGAAGTACTTTATTTTGAAATCAGCATAGCTGTGATATCTTACTGTGATATCTTACATGGTGAGATTAAATCGTAAGCATAAAATCTCACAAAAAACAAAATTCTATTGCGAAAGTGTTTCCTGCTAATTTGTGTTGAGCATGCCCTGATGGAAACTCAAGATAGTAATCATATTGGTATCTACGTGTGTGTCAGTCTGTGTCAATCTATTCATATGTCCATCCATCAAATCCATCCCTTGATCTAAGTGTTAAAGTCTCTTATGTGTTCATTTTCTCAAGTACAATTTCCTTTAGAGTTATGCAACTTGGTATGTTGGATACCTCTTGCTGACTGTGTACGACACTGATTTACCAAAAGCTCAGCATCAGGCTTGACATGCAGGCTGTGGCCAGCTTCCTGTTTGCTATTTATGCTTATTTGACCTGTGGTGAATATCTAAGTCAAACAGCAAAAAACCATGACTTGATTACTGCTTTTGAAGTTAGAAGATCAATCAAATACATCATGCAATAGGCGACTTGCTCAAAGATGGTGACCTCCCCCCCCCCCACAAAAAAACCCCAGAAAATAATTCACTTGCATTTATTTAGATTATTGGAAATGCAAGAACTAAGGAGAAAAAAAAATTACATGATTTACTCCAAACTCACAGACTGTTTTACCAGATATCACTGACTGGTGCCAACAAAATTATCACAGCTTTGTCATAATGTAGCACATTTCCAGGTATGAAAACTACTGGTTTACGTCCAGATCTATAAATTGTTTTCTTCAAATTTATTCCTGTTTTCTTCTAATTAATTTTGGATTATTAGATTTTACTAGTTGTTATCTGTCCATCCAGAATAGACTTCAGTACCTTATATCATACTGGCCAGCATTGACACGAAATTATACTGGACCTGGTCAGAGGATAATAAATTATACTGGACCTGGCCCAATGATAAGAAATCATATTAGACCTGGTCAAAAGTCCAGATTCATGTCCAGATCCAGGATGTCTCCAAGAAGGGGATCACCAACAGTGTCAAAAATATATCATACCTACCTGCCTATTTATATGCCCAATAATCTACCTACATATAAGTGCAGATATACAACGCAATCCATGATCAGATACACAGTCATTTCATGCAGAAGAAGAGGAAAAGTTTTGACGCAATTATTATAAGACTTCTGATTTCTCCCCCCCCCCCCACCTCCCCATTCCAATGGACTGGGTCAACCACTGAGATTCTATTTAAAATGCTAGCATGCATAAATGCACTATCTGACAATTTTGATCTCCTTCAGCCAAAAAGAACCAGGTGATGAATCAGTTGAAACTAGCTTTAGTCTGGAACAGGATTGATATCACAAAGAGTGAGATTTTTACCGATGACAAAAGATGGACGGTTAGTCTCTCTCTCTTTCTTTTCAGAGCTTTGCTTGACTGCTTGTAAAACCAACCATTTACCTTTATTCTCAAAACTCACTTTTTCACTCCCTTCACTCTCCACTCCCTCCAGTTTAGCAAAACGCTACATATAAAATCTTTTGTTTGACAATCTAAATAATATATCATATATTTATGGTGAGAGATAACTATAGGCATAACATTTTAGCATTATATGAAATTTTGCAAACTCATTGCATTTGCAGTTTAAATTTGTTCCATAGCAATATGCACATTGTATAGCTACATCGCTGTTATGTTCATGTGTTAAAAAATTAGTTATTTTGCTAAATTTGTACAAAAAAATAATTCTCTAATTTACATTATTTAGCTATGGAAAAGGCAAAGTATTGTTGAACAGAAGTTTCAAGAGTATAATATTTTGTCACAAATTTAGCCTGATAAATAAAATGTGCACTACCCTTATTTACATTACTATCTGAATGTGTGAATCAATAACATTTTGTCATGATTATGCAACATTTATTGAATTTGGAGACTTTACACTAAAATATTGTTGTTTAAAGTAATTTTTAACCTTAATTGTATACATTGAGTGGGTATTAGTTCTTTGCTGCTAACTCTTTACACATTCTTTACAGGTCTAGTCTTTCTGCAAAAAAATAATTAATTGTAAACATGATTATAATCCCTCACTACTTGATACATTAACCTGTAAGAAAAGAACAAAGCCATGTAAACATTTATCACATATCAAAGAGTAAAATTATTATTTCGTTTGCTTCTTCAGACTGGCAGCTTAGATGACATCATGTTATCTGCCATACAACAGAACAGAGTGAATTTTGTTGAGCTATTTTTAGATAATGGCGTCAGTCTCAAGGAGTTCCTGACAGTCAAAAGACTGGAGATGTTGTACAATAATGTAAGCTTTTTAGGACACTCCACATTGCTTATAAACTGCTTTGTACACTGCATACGCCATCTTGTACATGATGTACTCTCTAGGTCTTTTTTGTACATTGTTTTTTTGCTGTTAGAACAATTATGGACAAAATATTTCTGAATAGAAATTGAGCTGATTAATATGTAAGAAAATGTTGAGACAGGAACATTTTCAAGGGTTAAATAAAGAGCAGTTGATACATATTATTATCATTTGACCGTGTATAAAATATTTGGGGCACAAGAAATTGAATTTATTATATGGGAAACAAAAATATTGTTGCCCTGTTTCCTCTCTTGAATAGCAGGATATCAATTAATCATAATCATTAACATAGGATACATTATGTTGAAATTAAATTTATGATTTTCTGTATTATTAAACAGATATTGAAAATAACAATGAAATTAAGTTACGGGCATTGTAAATATCCCTTTTCTGGAACAGATTACACTAAATTCTAGTAGTAAAATTGATGAGGACATTTTAACATAAACCACAGTGAAAATTCCAGGAAAATCCATAGATTTTTGGGGAGATATTAAAGTTTTTAAAATATTCATGAGTTATGATGACATAGATGAAATAAAGGAATTTTAGCTCGCCGCAATGAAGCACCACAACGAAGTAGAGGAGAATATATTTTGCCACTGTCAGCATTGGAGTTCTCACATAAAAAACCATATACATATGTACAGTTTCACTGTTTCTATGAGTGTAAGTTATTTGGCTATTTGAAAATATATACTTAACTTTTGTCCAGTTGTTTACATAGTATTTTCATAGGCACATTGCAATTAGACTTTTGTGACATGTGTCAGGTAGGCCAGTATTTTTCCAATAGGATTACTAATATTGTGATATGACATAGGTCGTGTAGGCAAGTGTATTTATATACAGATTTTGGTAAACAAATTCATTCCTATTCTAGAATTTCGGTTTTAAAAGATCTGCCTGTAAGGAATCTGTTTTAGTTGTGTTGTTGAAATCAGATATAATTTCAGAGGAATTATTTATTTTCAATATTCATTGGAAATATAAAAGTGCTCATTACCTTTCGGATTAATACATGATTTTGGGATTTATGAACACTCATTCAAATACATTCCTGATTACATCTTTGTGGTACATCAGGACATTCAAGGATATTGGAATTCATTCAGAACATTATATTATTTTAGACTTGTGATTAGGACATTTAGGATTATTTTGAATTTAACTCACAAATTGTAAGTGTCTTTTGAATGTTGACTTTAATTGTCTGGAAATAAATTGCTTGTTGATTTTACTGACATTGTTGGTTTCCCTTTCTTTCTGTTACATATTTTTAAGACCTTAGTCGTAACATAAATTGGGGGCTCATCCGGGATGTGAATTTCTTTAAATTACAATTTAAATTTACTTTATTTTGGAACTTTCATTGTCATTGGTGAAGATTTTTATTTCACCCATTTGAGAAATCTTTACTGAAACCAGCAAACATTCACACTGTCATCTAAGA
The DNA here is from genome assembly GCA_029931535.1 of Margaritifera margaritifera. Classification (NCBI taxonomy): domain Eukaryota; kingdom Metazoa; phylum Mollusca; class Bivalvia; order Unionida; family Margaritiferidae; genus Margaritifera; species Margaritifera margaritifera. The sequence goes on along the minus strand of JAQPZY010001401.1, from coordinate 1,437,643 downwards.
TTGAGAATTTTGTTTCAAGTCCTACCAGGTAGGGTTCGAGTCTATGAAAAGGAGTTGCATGAGCTTGCCAGACATTATGATCTTTCTGAAGTGAAAGCGTCTTTAAAAAACAAGGGATAAAGAATATTTTAATTCCATATTTGGTGGGAAAGGAAATTTTGGATATTAGTGCTATGGGTTTAATTGATAAGTCTGTATCTCGTTTTGATTGGAAATTAAGGGATATATAGCTAAAAAAAATCCAGAAAGAATTAGAATTAAGAAAGCTTCAGCTTCAGAAAGAAGAAAGAGAAATAGAAATGCAGCTGCAGAGAGAGAGAGAGAGAGAGAGAGGGGGGGGGGGAAATGAGTGAAAGGGAAATCCAGGTGCAGAGAGGGAGAGAGAAAGAGGAAAGGGAAATGCAGATGATGCAATATATATATATATATATATATATATATATATATATATATATATATATATAGAGAGAGAGAGAGAGAGAGAGAGAGAGAGAGAGAGAGAGGAGAGACAGATGCGAAGAGAAGAAAGGGAAATGCAAAATAGATTACAAGAATTAGAACTGGCAAGCAGAACACCCCACCCACCCCTTTACACACAAGTTCAGGTTTTGATGTTACCAGATATATTAGGTTATAACCCCCATTTCAGGAAAAAGAAGTATATAAATACTTTCTTCACTTTGAGAAAAATTGCTGAAAACTTGAAATGGCCCAGAGAGCATTGGACTTTGTTGCTACAAAGTGTACTTATTGGAAAAGCTTGTGAAGTCTACACTTCATTGTCAGTACAACAAAGTACTGATTATGATGTGGTTAAGGAATACATCTTGAAGGGTTATGAGTTGGTACCTGAGGCAAATCGACAAAGGTTTATCAATAGTAGAAAAGAAACTGGACAAACTCATGTTGAATTTTCAAAGGAAAAAGAACAACTATTTGATAGGTACTTCTCAGCCAAGAAGGTTGATCAAGATTATGATAACATCAGACAGCTCGTTTTAATTGAAGGGTTCAAGAGGTGCATCCATACTGATGTTAAGACCTATCTTGACGAGCAAAGAGTGGAAACTTTGGAAATTGCTGCTAAGATGGCTGCTGATTATTCCTTGACTCACAAAATTAAATTTGTGAATAAGTCTCCCTCGCAGCAATTTTCTGGGAAAAAAAATCATCTCAGTCTCAAAGTACTTCTAAATTTCCGAACAGCACAACTGTTAGAAATCAAACACCTGATAAGACTGATCGGAAATCCTTATATCTTCATACGTGCACGTATTGTACAAAGAAAGGGCACATCATTTCTGATTGCTTCAGGCTGAAAAATAAGCAGCAAAATAAAGACAGAGCTATTCCAATTGCTAATTTTTCAAGGAGGTCAAGGGCAGTGTCTTGTATTGAAAGCAGTACAATTGTTGGATCAAACAAACCACAGTCTGATTCTATTTTGGAGACTTATGAATCATTCATGTCAGAAGGTTCTATATCACTTATTGGTGATTATGCCACACCTATCCCTATTAAAATATTAAGGGACACAGGAGCTTCTTAGATTCTTTTGTTATCAGGTACTTTGCCTTTGTCTGAGAAGTCTTCTCCTAGTGAAAGTGTACTTATTCAGGGAGTAGAGTGCAGCTTTGTAAATGTTTCATCTTCCGGACCTGTGAGTGTTGGGATGGTGACTTCTTAACCTATAGATGGTATCCATTTGTTACTTGGCAATGACCTAGATGGAGATAAGGTCGTGGTTAATCCACTTGTAGCTGACCAGCCATATTTGGATAAGAAAGTTGATCCTATTGAGATCGAAATCCCCAATTTATATCCTGCTTGTGAAGTTACCAGAGCTGTGGCAAAAAGAGCTATTGAGAATGATGTTGATCAGAAAATCATTCCTTTAGTTGACACATTTATTGGTCAGTCTTTTGATGAGGTCACTTTCTCTCCTGATATTAATCAATCAAAAGGCATTGATCACAGTGATCCTCTTTTTAGAACTCATTCTCTCTATTCTAATCAGGGTGACAAAAGACAATCTCTTAGATCTCCTGTTTTTTTCAGAGGACTATTAGTGAAACTGAAGCCACACAAGTCTCAGATTGATACTTTGTGAAAAATGGGGTCCTTATGGGAAAATGGAGACCACCTGAGGTACCCGCTGGTGATGAGTGGTCAGTGATATCAAATTGTTGTTCTGAGGTCTTATCGACATAAAATTCTAAGTCTAACCCACGAAACTCCCTTGGTGGTCATTTAGCAGTCAATAAGACTTATCACAAGATCTTGAATCATTTTTATTGGCCGAAACATAAAAGTGATGTTTCTAAATACTCTAAATCTTTTCACACTTGTCAAATGGTAGGAAAATACAATAATAAGATATCTAAAGCTCATCTGCAACCTATTCCTGCATTGTCGAACGATTTGGTCTATGATTGTAAGTTGTATGGTTATTTGAAAATACATACTTAACTTTTGTCCAGTTGTTTGCATAGTATTTTCATAGGCATTTCACAATTAGACTTTTGTGATATATGTCAGGTAGGCCAGTATTTTTCCAATAGGATTACTCATATTGTGATGTGACACAGGTCATGTAGGCATGTGTATTAATGTACAAATTTTGGTAAACAAATTCATTCCTATTCTAGAATTTCGGTTCTAAAAGATCCATCTGTAAGGAATCTATTTTAGTTGTGTTGTTGGAATCAGATATAATTTCAGAAGAATTATTTATTTACCATATTCATTGGAAATATAAAAGTGCTCATTGACTTTTGGATTAATACATGATTTTGGGAATTATGAACACTCATTCAAATACATTCCTGATTACATCTTTGTGGTACATCAGGACATTCAAGGATATTGGAATTCATTCAGAACATTATATTATTTTAGACTTGTGATTAGGACATTTAGGATTATTTCGAATTTAACTCACAGATTGTAAGTGTCTTTTGAATTTTCACTTCAATTGTCTGGAAATAAATTGCTTGTTGATTTTAATTACATTGTTGGTTTCCCTTTCTTTCTGTTACATATTTTTAAGGGCTAGACTTGTAACACTTCTTAGGCTCTAGGTACAAGTTTGGAGTGAGGTTCATAGAACAAACCTCTTGGGGAGGAGGCTAAGGTGCTACCTTTGTGTTTACATGTACATTAGTTGCATATTCTCGGTAAGTGCCTGCATTTAGCATATTTTGTTTGCACATTGTGTAGATACTTTTATACAGGCAATCATGAAAGTTAGAAAGGGGATGGATGCATATTGACGACTACTACACCCTGGTACAAATGTGGTTCACTAAGACCCATAGTAACATCAATGACTTTGGGTTTCATTTTGTGTTGTAAGTATATTTGTTAAACACAGTTCATGCTAGAATGATCAAAGTAGACGACTGTGTGCATCTCTGTTGGTTCCTTATCCTTATTATAAGGAAAGCCACTGTGATTCATGACTATTAGGTTTTTTGCACTCTGTATAAAATTACCAAACTTGATGGGCTTGCATAAGTACTACACCTTCATCAAAAAATTGGGTTACAGTGACCCATGTTTCGTACTTCAGTGTTTTGGGTTAAACCTTGTGTTTCAACTGTTCATTCTATAATCATTTAACTACTTATGTATATATTACATTTCACAATTTGAGGCTTAGGTGAAGTTTTTGCATATTTAGCTCACAGTACCCTAGGTTTATTGCATGATATGTAGATGCTATCCCGTCTAGAATGATACAACTTGAACTTGGTGAGGGGATATTTTTAAAGGCTATCACATTATTTTAAATCGATTCTGTGAATCAGATATCATAATTTAAAAAGTATTAAGGTTGCTATGAGTTATATTCCATGAAATATTTGAATTCTCATAACTTTCAAATGTCTCAGCAGATTTTGATTAATTTTTAATGTCGTTTATGTTAATATGTCCTTATTACTTTCATAATGTTTATTTCTAGATTTCACTGTTACGTTCAATGAACTATTCTGGACATCAATATTTACTTTATGCAGAAAGAAAGCACAAAAGAGAAGGACACTGGTCTTTGTCAGTGGTCACTCTAGCATTTTTTAAAATATGTCTTAGAATGCATGCACACAAATTTTGTATTCTGAACCCCAAGTTTGCATCAACCATACAAAGACTTCTGGTAAAACACAAAGTGCAACAGTTTCTGCATACTTTCACTTATATTTGGTCAAAATTTGTCTCTTTGAATAACAACATTCTGCATTAATGTGACTTCTGTCTGTTGTACAATTAGCATTATGTGCTGCCTTTACATGTTATGTTCTTCTTGTTAAATTAATGTATTCACTTCATTTTTCTCTTTAGGGTTCTCCAAAAAGTTTGTTTAAGATTTTACTCAACAAGATGTGGCGGGAAAAGAATAAAAAGGTATGTAATGTCAGTGTCTTTCTCTTTTATAAATTGATAAGATTTAAAATTGAGATTGACAAAACGTTAAGCTGGATATTAATAATTATAATGATAACATATATTCATACAAACATGGAAGAATCTTTGTCAAATGAAAACAATCTACTAAGTTCGCTAAAACCATTTGGAAATCAGAACTATTATGGTGTGTTTCAAAGAGCTTTGATTGCGATATCATACATCATTCTCTCTCTCCCTTTCTCTCTCTGTGTATGTTTGTCTGCCCGTAACCTTTTCTCTGTATGTTTGTCGCTCTTTCTGTTTCTCCTGCTCCAGATATTTTTGTATCAGCAAAATGAGTTCAGTTGTATGTAAATATGGTTGTGCAATTTAATTTTGTCTGTTAATAAATTATCTCAACAAAACACCGAAAATTAACCTTCCAGATAACACTCTCCTCATAAATATGGACATCTGTTCATTATACACCAACATCCCACATGAGGGAGGTATCACAGGGAAGCACGGGACGGTCGACCTGATCCTTCCCCACCTACATACTGTTTGGTCAAACTCTTAACACATGTTCTTAAGTTTAATAATTTTGTATTCAACAACCAACACTTCCTACAAATTAATGGAACTGCAATGGGTACTAAAATGGCAACTTCGTATGCCAATATTTTTATGGGAAAACTCAAGCAGAAGCTCCTCAACGAGGCATCCTATGGAACTCTAAGCTGGTGCAGATTTATTGACGACATAGAATCAAAATGGATCGAAACGGGCAACAATTTCAAAATCTTTCTTGAATTCATCAATAACTTATATCCTATGATTAAAATTACCTCAGAGCCATCAAACAGGTCCAACATCTTTTTGGATACTCAATCTACCCTCCTAGATGGGAACATATAAACTGACCTGTATTCTAAACCAACTAACTCTCACCAGTATCTACTCCCAAACAGCTGCCACCCCAGTACGTAATAAGAAATCTTCCTTACAGTATGTGCGTTCGGACCAAACGCATATGCTCTAATCCTGCTACCTTTGAAAAGAGACTCAAGAGAGTTCAAGGTTCACCTTAGAAGGAGAGGTTACAGAAATATCTACATAGAGGAGGCTATTAACAAAACTAGACTTGTCGATAGAGGAGCCCTCCTGAAATATAAAACCAAGAAAACGTGTCCCCTTTGTGGTTACTTTCCACCCTGACGCCCCCAAGTTACAACAGATAATTCGGAAGCATTGGAACCAGATTGATTCCTCCAAACATCTGAAGGGCATATTTCAAGAAGTTCATATGGTTGCATACCGTAGACCTAAAAATCTGAAGGACCATCTGGTACGTGCCAAGGTAACTTCAAACAAGACCGCAGATTCAGGCACATATTGCTGCAAAGGCAAGCGTTGCCTAATTTGCAAACATATGGCCGAGACCAAATCGTTCAGAAGTTCAACAACGGGAGTTAGCTACACTATCAATCAGAAGTTAGGATGTCGAACCAAAAATGTAATCTATCTTCTAACATGCAACCACTGATTTCAGACAATGAATGAATAACCCACAAGAGCCACATTCACAACAAAATCAACTCGAAACTCGCCAAACACTACAACTCGACTGGGCATTCAGTAGAGTCCCTCGAGATGCTACTGATATATTCTAACCTGGGGTGGACCGATATAGAATGCATACGTAAGGAACTATACTGGATACTTCAATTGAAAACTCATGGGGAGTTAGGCCTACATGAAAAAGTCTAACCTTCCTAATGCAGTCTTATCAAAACTACACCCAGGCATCAGTTTATCAGACGTACGCATTGTTTGCCATAATATTTACCCAAGTAAATATTCCGTAACTCTTTACATGTATTATTGGTATTCTTCTTATTATTATTATTATTATTATTATTATTAACATTATTAACATTCTTCTTCTTCTTCTAGTTCTTCTTTTTCTTCTTCTTCATATTATTATTATTATTATTTTAATTTCTGTCCATTATCCCGCTCTACCATGCTCTTGACGTACCGGTACTTCCTTAGTATTTCCATGCATAGCTTTACCGGGATATAATTTCTTTTGCGCATATTGATGATGGCGTTGATTTTTCGGTGCACATGGTGTCAGTCCTTTGTTTCCAGCCTGGAATTAGGTCAAAACACTTTGGTCCTCTGCCTGAAAACGCACGATTACACTTCTTTGAATCTTTTTACACAACTGTGTTGGGCTGATGGCAACATAACATAGATACGCAGTGTACTTGTTTTCGACCATTTTATAATTTTGTCTTCTTTCTTTCTTCTATTGTTTATCCTTTGTTTGGTTATGTCCCCATCATTGAAACATGTAGGAGTCAGTAATTCTTCTTGTGTTTTGTGTTTTGTGGATGCAAATTGTTTCTTCCCCTATCAAGAGCTTGTTTAGCTTGAAATGTTAGGAAACTGTTTTGTATTTATGCTGTTATCAAGTTTTGTGTCATTATGTGTATATATATATATATATATATATATATATATATATATATATATATATATATATATATATATATATATATATATATATATATATATATATATATAATACTGTAAAATTATGATCTTAAGGCTCCCAAACTTTAAGCATCACCGTTTTGTGTTTTGGGAGCTTCCTAAAAAAACAACAAGAAAAACTAGACATGCACAGTTATACGGAAAATAGCAATTGCATTGAAATAGGACCTGTGAAACATCACCATTTGTATTGAATACGGAATTTAATATATTAACTATTTTTTCTTAAGCAGGGGTTTTAAGTTTACAGGTTTTGATGTGTTTTCTCATTACACAATACTAAAGAGTAAACTACTGTATTTTGTTCTACCATAAAAACGCTCCAAATATAAAAAGAAAATATAAAAATAATCTTGCACCTTTTTTGTATGTTTTATTTTATGGGCTGGAAATAGGGTGACTCTTATCTTAATCCAATTTGCCAGTATTCTTCTGTGAACATATTCTTTTTCAAAATACCTTACCCAATCATTATACATTAGGAGCAGAACTACTACCTTAGAAATCGGGCCCCTCTGACGCTTTTTATTCACCACAAAAGTGTTAGAAGTCAATTGCACACCTAGATGGAAAATGTCAGACAGGACTGATCTTTCCTTAGGTACAGTAATTGATGCCGAATCCTGTCCATGATGTTTTGAGACATCGTAAAATCAAATCTACGTGTATCTTTACATTATTGGAGCGATTCTGTGGAAGTTTCTCACAACAGGAAAATATACGCAGCTATATTTCTATTTTCTCTCGACTTCCACCATAGCCAAAGAAAGAGAAGCTGCGGTAGCTCAGTTACTAGAGAGTCCAACGAACATGGGTTTGGCTGCCTTGGTGTATCCTTGCGATCAGCATTTAGCTCCAGTTTTCTCGGCATGATATAGCTAGTAATGTGTTTAAAATGCCATTTAAACAAACAGACAACAAAATAAAAAACTTTGTCTTATGATATTTATGTCTGCACTATTCAATTATCTGTCTTAAGGTCTTTAGTATTTCATTTCATCTCAGTGCTTGACATGGAGTATGAATTCTGTCAAGTACATGTCTATTACTATATGCCATAATGTTATTCTTGTAATTATTGTAGGCAGTTACGTTTTTAGTTTGATCCTCTTCACAGTAAGTTCATGCAATGCTTGACTGATTTTACCAGTATAAGCCTTTGCTTTGCCCTCTATAATTACAAAAGTTAGCACAAAGGGCAGTATCAAATGTACGTATTACATGTATTTTAAGCTGGTGGAAGATAGTCATTATACCCTTTTAAATTGTATGGGGTGCAATTTAAATACTTGTAATGTACAGTAGTCAGAAACTGTATATGCATCTGTCTTGGCCAAACAAATTAATTTGACAAGAGAGAGTGCTAGGCATTGCACCAATAAAAGTTCGGACTGGACCAGTATTTCCTGCACTGCCACATCAATTAACAGCTTCCTTTTAGCAGAGACGCTGAAGATAAAAAGGTCATTGGTCCAGAAGAAAATCAAGTAAGCCAGATCAATGCAGGTTTCATTAAGTGAGAGCACTGCCATAATCTCCACAACCAGAACAGATCTTTTGGTAGTAACTCTGATCCAGTACAATTTTCGTGTGGCTGATCTGAACCAGTGATGGACATACTAGCACATCCTTGTACTGGTTACAGTGTTCTTTCCCAGGATAGGTAGTTCTGGACTTTGGCACCAAATGTCTATTGGCTATGGGTAACACCAGCACGAACACAGCCTTGACTTATGCATGTGGCTTCCGGGACCAATTTGGTAATCTGTTTTGCTGCTATACCCAGTCCCAGCTTCATGATACAGATAGCTTTCAACAGCTGGAATTGCAAGTTTTAGTATAGGCTCTGATTTGGACTCCTTTGATTTCTGGCACCAATATCAAACAATGAATTTTCTATATCCACCACCGGACTCCTGGAAGTATTGCAGACCGAATCAGACAGCTCCAGCACATGCCCCATTCCATCAATACTAGGCACTGTCTATGGTGATGCTACAGTCCCAGACTCTCGTGCCACTTCAGGACCAACAACGATTCACCCACTCAACGTCTGAACATAGCATTCACACAATGTAACCTAATCCGCAGTCTTATTCATTGGCAATCTCAGTAGACTTTTCCAGCTTCATCACATGCATTGCAGGAGGTGTCCATATCACCCCATTGTTCTAACTTTGGGGGCTTATGCTTACAACATCATCTTCATTGCTCAATATGCCGATGTCCAGAGAAAACTTAGCCTTCCGCGTATCAATTAAAGAAGTTTTCGGCTTCTGCTGCCTGAGTTTTGCCCATCTCCTCCTACTCCTTATTTGACAACTTAAAAAGTTCTTTCATCTTTCAATCTTTTGGCCAAGAAAGACTAGCAAACATTCAAACAGCTTCTGCAGACAGGTCGAGTCGCTGATTTATTACAATGTTTAGAGAGGCAGTTTAAGACTCAGGTATCAACATACCTTTCTTGTCATGGCAATGATTCCCATCAAGTTTAACAAAGCTTATTTCAACACGAATACATTTGATTTTCACAATGAAGTCCCAGTCACCGACGGAGATGTTGCGGGTCTGGGAATTTCAAAACCCTCCGCTGTTTGTATTGACTGGGAGTCCTTCCTCAATACACAACTACAGGTTCAAAATGTTGTTGCGATATGATCTCTGCTTGATTTGGTATCCTTGGCTATATTTTAGCAATATGAGCACAGTCTAGACTCTTCTGGTAATAATCATTCTGGTCATGCTTGGGAGTCAGTCTCACAAAGATCGCGTGTTCTAAATAGACTAGACTCTTCTGGTAATAATCATTCTGGTCACGCTTGGGAGTCAGTCTCGTAAAGGTCGCGTGTTCTAAATAGAGCAGCACAATATTCTAGCCATTTCCATAGCAACATCAATATATTTACAGCTTTCTGAAAGACATCCCTTTCTCTCCACGTCTGTCTTCCTTTACAAACACTTTGAAACCACAGTTAGATCATAACCACTGTCGTCCAACCTGCTTTCTATGGTCGTTTAGAGAAAATCCAAAAACAGACCAAGGTAGAGGTTATACTAGCACAAGCCTGATGTAAGTAGGTTTCTTCAGAGATCTCAGTTAAATAGGAACTATTCCACTGGGGCATTTCAACCGGAAAACAGTTCTACCAGCCCTTTCCTTAAATGACAACACAGTTTCAAAGTGCAGCTGATGACAAAATGTGGGAAGACTTTAATAATTATTTCCCTGTTTCTTTCCCCATCAACCTCCATCTCCTAGAAAATGATGCCATGCTGATGCTCTCCTTTTAAGACATCCTGGTTGGTGGGGGGAGACTCAAACATTTTGCTATGGAATGGGAAACACTTTGGTGGGCTTCAAGATTTTGTTCAACGGACCTCTCCCATTCTTAAGGGTTCCCTTTAATTCTAATAGCCCAAGAGGCCCATTCAGAGTAGACGTTCTGTAGCAAGAGATAGACAGTGCCACTCACAAAAAAGGGCCCTAGAGATCGTTCAAAATGTAAACTCACTGTGATTTTACTACAGATTGTTACTGTGTCAAAGACTAATGGCAGTCTTTGGCCAGTCATAGATTTAAGCTCGTTCAACCTCTTCATTTAGGCAGTGTGTTTTAGAGAGGGGACACCAAAAATGGTTATCAGTGCTATTCAGGCAGTAGATTTCACAATCAGTTTAGATCTTCAAGATGTGTACTTCCATATTGCAATCCACAAGTCCTCCTGGAAATTCCGAATTTTACATTCAGGGATATGGCGTACCAATTCAGAGCCACCTCCACATGTGTGACTGACAACCACCTGACGACATTCTGCAATCGCACCAGGTGAGTTATATCATAGGTCAAGACATGAAATCCTTAGTTTCACTTCTACTTCACTGTCAAGTCCTTGTCACCAAGGGCACATCTAATATTGTCATATTTCAGCATTGATTTCAAAACTGAGTTAAACAGGGTCTGTCTCCCACAGGTACTTGCCTCGAAAATCATCTCAACAGTATCTACCATTCTCTCAAAGAATCGCATCTCAGCCCAGAAATTTCTTCAGCTATTGATTCTTTTCAATATGACTGCAAATTTCATCATCTTGGGCCATCTGTGTATGGGACCATTGCAAATGATTATCTTATCCCAATAGATAAAACTTTAATTACTGGTCCAAGCAATCCCAGTTTCAGAATACATGAAGTACTATCTCAGCTAATTGGATAACCTCAGCTGGCTGATGGTGGGTACTCTTATGCGTGTTTAGCCTCTAGCAAATAACATCTGCATGGATGCCACCACAGCTAGCTGGGATCCCTGTCTCCTGTCGTCATTTCGGTAAGTCAGCAGATTGTAAGCCCATCAGGTATATTTATGGCACATCAGTCTCATGGAGATAAAGGCCATAATAAGTCTTTCAATTGATGCAGGAGCTGCTGTATGGAAAGGGCGTATTCATTCTATCCAACAGCTCTGCTGTGCTATATGACAACAGAAGACAAAGGCAAAATGAAATCCCCAGACATCTGTTTCCTGATTTGGGATTTTCTTAGGTGACATCATTGACAAATCCACATTCAAGTTGGCCCCATACTGGGCAAGTTCTCTGTTCTAGTAAAATCACTGTCCTGATCGAATCAGTTAAGTCAGACCAAATATTCCATTTACCCCTAAGTATTCAGATGTATATGTGCCTGTTGGGATTGACCACTTGTAAATCTATCTGTGACAGGTTGAAAGTAAATCTACTGATCTTTTGTTTCTCCAGTACCAAATCTAGAAACCTGAGCAGTCGACATTCGTATCATGAACTGGAATGGTCTAAATGGATACAGTTTCCGTCCAGCCCCTGTTGTCGCCAAAGTCTTGCAGAAAGTGAGGAATCGGTGGGCTGTCTGGTCCTGATTGTTCCCTCAAATTGGAAAAATAATGGATAAACAATCTGTTAAACGTAACAGTGGAGATTATCAGGGAAATCCTGGTCTTTCCCATCCTGCTCATGAAACAGCGGATGTTCGATCTGAACCGAGAATTGTTAAACCTGTATGTCTGGAACATATTAAGCATGTTCTAAAGGGATAACAACATAATAACGTGAGCAAGAAGATTCACCACTCTGAAAGCATGCGAAAGTAATGGGATATTTTTCTCCCAGTGGTTTGAGCGGAAACACATTGCTCCTCAATAGGTAACTAGAAATGAGTCCCCAACACTATGAGATGCTACCGTTCAATAATCTCAGTCTCGTTTCATCATCATGGAATAGAGGATAAAAGCCAAAACAAATACCTCTCCGACTTTCTTGTAAACCTTGATGTATCTGGCTTTTTCAGTGTCCCTAATTAAATCTGCCGTGGGTTTTGACATGCTTAATAAAGTACATTTCTTGAAGCTATGTCTTGAACCTCCTTCACTAATCTCTCATACAAAACCTGCTTCATTGTTGCTCAAGTTACATCAGTAGCATTAGTGAGATACATACCTTGCTGGCTGATCTACAGTTTCACCATGATTGTTAGATTTCACTTGTTACTGGTCCTGCTTTTATTGCTCAAAACAAATGGGGAATCAGTGTTTTGTTGTCAAAGCTCAAGGGCATCTACAGGATCTCATCAGGTGTTTGAAGTGGTATTTCAAGTGCACTAAGCTGGTTAGAAGAGAGGGATCTCGCTATTTTTACGACTGAAAAGGAAAGGACCATATCTCAGCTCAAGCTCTATAGCCCTGGGTTCAATGGGTTGTCCACTTTGCATATAGAGAACTGACCTACGACCAATCGAGTATCTTGTGCATATTGCCTCATGAGGCGAGGGCAGTAGCCATTAACATCGCATTGGAGCGTAACTGTTCTCTAACTGACAATATCTAAGCCATAGGATGGAAAACAGACAAATTCTCTGTAGATTTACCTGAAAATTATTTTATCCCGAAGGGCTTAGTTTGACCGGCTGGGAACTATAGCAGCAACAGGTTACCTTCCGAGGTCAGTTGTGCTCATCCTTGCACTCATTAGAAACTGCTTGGTACTGTTGTCCCAACTTCTCTGTTGAATTTTTCTCAGGATAGAAAATTATGGTTCTGAGTCTGCATTGCTGTGAGGAAGTGTCACACCTGCAGGTCTACAAAGTGATCTACAACTGCAAATGACAATCTGCTCTACAGCTAAATTGCAGAAATAACTTCAGCACTTGTGACATGGTCTATGGATGATTGTTTAAACATGATAGTCCCTTTGGGATTATGCTCTACATTCGTGCATTGTCCCAATGCTGGGTGGTGTTGTTATATTGACAGATGTTGTACACTCCAGAATGACAAATGTTGATATGGTGTCTGCAGTGTATCAGAAAGATGTTCATGTCACAGAGCTCAAAACTAGTGTACTATCTCATCATGCGTAAATGTGCCACATGGGGGATTTTTCATCATCAGTATCTTTGCAAATTAAAATAATGAAATTCAGGTCTGAGGTTGACTGTAATTATAATAATCATTATGCAATTCTAACTTCATCATTGAATTTTTTGTTTTAAGCAGCACAAGGAAGAAATTACATTGAATGAGGTGGTGAAGCTAACACAATATTTACTTCGTGACTATGATCTCCCGCATTGCATCTCAGAGCCAAGGTATGCCAATAATGATGTGGTGGAGTCTCCAGATAGAGTCCAAAGTGGTAAGAGCAAGAAACATGTGAAAAAGGGATGTAGTTCATGGTTTCACAGGGGCTATTCTATCTGATTTAAGTTAGTAGTGTTTAGTGATATTAGTTTGGTTTAGCAAATTTTGGGAACCATTTAAAGCTACTGTGGTGGGAGTGGGGGTGAATGCATTTTGTCCTGTATGGGATGATGTCATTATTTATTTTAGGGTTGCATATATGATGCACAATCATGAACATTCCGCCAAAATTGGACATTTGGCACACAAATGTTTAATCTGTGTGGGCAGTATAACACAAAAAATAAGGATTGGGCACATATTTTCTATGAATCATGTGTTCATTATTTCCAAGAAATGTAGAAATTACAGGTTTTTCTTCTGTACAGTGTTGCTGTTATGGACCACCATTTCAGTTGGTTGAAGAGAGATGAGGAATGCCGACTTTGCTTGAACTATCAGTTATATTCCTTTAACGAAATGAATGTCTAATGACAATAGGCTGAATGTGATGAGACATATTCGTTTCAACCAACTTCATTATTCCTAGGGTACCTTCGCTCGCGATTCACTCGATAAGGAAAACAAGCATCAAAGTAAATTTCGAACAAGTAAAGCGATTAGATTCTTAAGTTGTGCAACATTATCAATAAGGGCTGCCAATTACGTGATATATTTTTGAATATTTGACCACCAGTTTTCACGTCGATGCTCTTGGAACAGAACTCCACAGTGCTGATTGTTATAGCAATAAGATGTAGACTCACCCTTGCCATCATATATACCAGAATCAATATCTTGTATTGGCAGACTGCCGTCATACAGTGTTCCATTGTGACAGCATATCTTAATCTACGTTTTTTTTATTTTATTGAGAAACTTGAATGACGAAAGTAGAAAATACTGATAATGATGCTGGCACATCATACACGATGTTCAGCTGTATGTTGACTTACAATTCCTTGCTATACTGTCAAATAACAAGTCTGTACTGGATGTGTTTTTTTGGAGATTCTTCGCTTCATTTGTACTTTTATGCTGCTTCAAAATTTAAGGTTGGACATATAAGTGATTGAATTTGTCCCCACTTTTAAACTTTAAGGGGGGTGGTGCCCAAATTTAATAAATCCTATATGCAACCCTGCTATTTTATTTTCTGTATACTTTTAATTATGGCCCCACTCTGAAAGTAGAAGGTATACATTGTTTTTCGTCCTTCCATCCGTACAACTGTTTGTCTGCATGTCCCTCGGTCTATCCATTCCTAGTTTGTTTTAGCATGATAGCACAACAAAATTAAAACTTAGAGCCATGAAATAATACATTGTCAAGGTCATTAAGTAATTGAAATACGAAGTCAGACTTTTTATATAAACTGCACTCTTTAGAAACGTCCACGAGCTTCTCAGACGGAACATCAGCACAGGAAGTATCCAAGGGCAAAAAGGTTGCTTCAACTAATTGCTTGTGATGACATGTAGAAAGGCACATTAAACCTGTCCTGCATTCCCATGCCCTGAGGGTGTGTGTGGGGGGGGGGGGGGCAGAGGTGGGGGTATATTTATGCAAGTAACTTCCTCATCATTCCTCTAGTTTATTAATTAATGCTGTAATATATATAATTTTAAAACTTTACAAGTTTTTGGACTTTTTATGTTGATAAATGCTAATAAATAACAAAGACTTAACCATTTATAATTTTAACAAGTTTTTCTTTCTCTTTTGCTTTACAGAGAATTTTTTTAAATGCAAGTGTTTACTCTATTGAGGGATTTTTTGTCTTTATTGGTCTATACTCTAGGACCACATTGGTCCCCTTTTCTCCAGACTGCCTGCCCCCCATCCTTTTCAATATTAAGGGGGCAGATTCTACCAAAATTTACTAAATCCTAGATGCAGCCCTGTTATTTAATTTTTCTGTATAATTTTAATTATGCCCGCACTGTGAATGCAGAAGGTGCATATTGTTTTGCTGCTTTCCACCCGTACAACTGTTTGTATGCACGTTCCTCTGTCCATCCATTTCCAGTTTGTTTTAGCATGATGGCACAACAACTTTAAAACTTAGAGTCATAAAATAATATTTTGTCAAAGTCATCAAATACTTCAAATACAAAGTGATATTTTCTCATGTGAACTGCACTCTTTATAAAGTCCAGGAGCTTATCAGATGGAACTTCATCACAGGACATATCCCGTGGCATTGCTTCAAGTTGTTGCCAGTGACATATATGAGGGCTCTTTAAACTTATTCTGCATTCCCATGCCCACAAGGGGGTGGGGTGATGCAGGTGTGGGGGTATATTTATGTAAGTAACATGCTTGCCATTCCTCTAATTTATTAATTAGTGATGTAATAAACATAATATTGAGACTTTAAACATTTCCGTGTTTTTTAGGTCAATAAATACTGATAAAAATCTAGAGATTCTCCATTCAAAATTTGAAAAATCTTTTTGTTTGTTTTGTTTTGTTGTTTCTACCGAGTTTGTTTTAGACAAGTGTATACTCTAGTGAGTAAGAATTGTCTTGATCAGGCTAGACTCAATATATCAGAGCATATCTTAAAGGTTAAGTCAGAATGAAACTAAATGTGAACGTTGTCATCTGATGAACAATATACAATTACATTTTATTCAGATGGACCTTTGAGAAATTGAAAGTAGTTGTTCTGAACAAAATATATCTTGCACTTTTCTATCAGATAAAATACATTTAAAAAAATGTGCAAAAAAACAAAAACAAAACAAAACAGGCACATGCATTTGGACAGAGATAATATTTCATACATTCATAATTTGAGCTGGATTCTAGACCTGTGTGCAATTCCAAGCTCAATTTCTATGAATGAAATTTAGACTTGGAGATTTTAAGTGCAAAGATGTTTGTTTATATTGCACTACTAACACCAATTAAAAATAGTAATTGAAATGTTTGGAAATTTGCACAAATAAATATATTTTTTCTTTTAAAGAAAACAAGGCCAAGAAACAAAAACCTGATTTTGAAAACCCTGAGCAGTTACTCTTCATATGGTCAGTGCTCAATGCCAATCAAGAGATGGCAAAATTGTTTTGGCTTCATGGAAAGGTAATTTTTGTCTCATCGACACAGTTATAAAAATTTTTGCAAACTGATTATGCTTTGGTTTTAGTTTTTCTGTTTTAGCTTCTTTTGTTGTGTTATTTTATACTAATTGACTCCTTTGTATGTTGTTATATTTATCCTTTTTATAGACCTCACTGAAAACAAATGATTTAACATTTTACATTGTGTGTATTTACTGAAAACAGCTACAGCTTCCCAGCTCAGTCACTGCTGGGCACCATATATAGTGATGGTACAGTCCCAGCTTTTACTGGTGCCATTTTATGAACAGTGTTGATTCATCCAGTGAATGGCTGGAGTTTACAGCGTTCCAATCTAGCAGCATCCACAGGTTAGTTAGCCTCCCATCTGGAATGACCTCATCCGCTTCGTCAAATCACATCACCGCTCTTCAGTGTTTCATGATTCATGCTCACAAGCACCATTTTTTATGCTCGAACTGACGATGTCCAGAGAAAACTTGGCTTTCAACGCATTGATCAAAGACGTTTTCCAGCCCTTGCCTCCTGAGTTTTGTTTTGAAACCCTTGCCCATTGGACATGTTGGACACAGGCTTAGTGACCCCCTTGGGATTGAGCAAAAAATATACCAGCAAAAACATGCATGATCCCTATATTAGCATATTCTCCGACTTTAGAATTTCTAATAAGCTAATTGCATCGTCATCTAATTTTGACAGACATATTTAACTGGAGAAATACTATTCAGTACTTGCAAATTAAGTCAGAGTGACCTTTTTATACTTTATTCGTTTTGTTAAGTCTTTGCATTTAGCTTTTATTTCTCTTACACTGTTGTGTAATCATCAGACTTTATAAATGCTTTGATTATGTGGACTAATATTCATACTTTTAAAGCAGTACGTTGTTCACGGGTCCAGAAAAGAATCATTGGGTTATATTGTCATAGGCATCACAAACTGCTCCAAAATCTTCCTTACCTCCCTGATTGAAACAGTTTTTCTTCGTGAGAGCTGTAGGACTAGCTTCAGGTGTGAAAAACTGGTTTGAGTCAACCTTTATGGATGCCTGAAAGGACCAGGCACAGTGATTAGTATCCTGTCCTAACTCATCCTGGCAGAATGAAAACTGGCAATAGCATGGAAAAGCAGACGGCTTTTACCTGACTGTACTGGACTTTGTCTTTTGAGGTTGATCGCTTTCAGTCAATGCCATCTCCAACACATCCTCAACCCATGAAGGAAATAGGTATTGTGATAAAATATCCCATCCTACCCTATCATGGCACTAGACAGCTGGCACCGGTATTGATCGTTCGGCCTTTATCATGTTCCATCCTTCCAATCCTTTTCCAGACCCATGCCTGACAACTCCATCAACAGTTGCAGCTACTTTATGACCCATTGGTGGCAATGGCTACAATGTAGTATTGACTGCCCGGGACGTAGGCCAGTCATGTAGTGAAACAGCGGACAGCACATGCCCTATCACATCCTGGTACTGACAATGGTGACTACGGCAACAATTTAGTTCCAAATACGCGGTAGCAGCCATAAACCATAATTGAATCATGCAAAGAGTATCAGACAACTCCAGTTTCGATGCTGCCTCTGTCACATTCCGGCTCCAGCTATGGTGTCAATACAGTCTTGAATGCCCGGTACCATTATCAAACCATCAGCAACGTGTGCATAGAATTATGGACAGCCACAGCTCCCCAGCTCTGTCACTGCTGGGCACCATATATAGCGATGGTACAGTCCCAGCTTACTGGTGCCATTCTTTGCACAGTGATGATTCACTCAGTAAATGACTGGAGATTACAGCATCGCAATCTAGCAGTACACAAGGGTTGGTTAGCCTCCTATTTGGACTGACCTCGCCAGCTTCGTCACATCACATCAACGTTCTTCAGTGTTTCATGATTCATGCTCATGAGCACCATTTTTTATACTCAAGAAGTTTTCTAGCTCTTGACTCCTGAGTTTTGCCTTCCTCCCCCTACACCTTTGTTGGCAATATAGAGAGTTCGCACATCAGCCATTGACAGAGACGTCACAGGCCTGGGAATGTCAAAACCCTCATTCTTTCATATGGACCGTAAGTCATTCCTTGACATACAATAGTATGTCTATAATGTTGTGGCAGTATGATCCATGATTGAATTGGTATGACTATATATCAGCAATAGGATCACAGCCTGACCAAGCCCGTCTATAACCCCACTACTCACGCTTGGGAGTCAGTCTCAAAGATGATCCATGTTCTTAATAGAGCAGCAAAACAAACACTGATTAAATTCACAACCGTGGCAGTGAATTTACAGCTGTCAGGAAGATATATCTTTCCTTGGACATTCACCCTCTTGAAGACTCACCATAAGGCCACACTTACAGCTCAACCATTGTTGTCTAGTTTGCTCTTTCATAGTCAAGTTGAGGAAGTTCGTAAGCAGGCCATAAAAGACACAAACATTTTACATGTCTAGTATGGAAGACCTTGGTCCTTGTTGCAAAACAGATACAAGAAAAGCATGAAGGACCTCTCTGGGGCATGCCAAACAAGGAAACGGTCCTGCAAATCCTGCTCGCAGTCAATATAACACTTTCCAAGGGCCTCTGGTGACAAAACGAGGAGAGTTAAAGATTGTTTATGTCAATATTTCTCTCCCTGTCAGCCTCAGTCTCATAGAAAATGATGACGTCCTCATTATGCCCTTTTTGCATATTCAGATGGCAGAAGACTAAAACACTTCACCATAGATGATGAAAAGGAATTTGTACCAGTGATAGATGGATACTGCAAATCATTCGGAGGGCCTCCAGATTACTTTAAGCACCTGTCCCCCATTGTTAAAGGGTCCCATTGCTACAAATGTCCCTAGATTCCCAATCAGTGCCAACATTCAGTAACAAGAGAAAGACAATCTGCTCACAAACAGAGCAGTAGGAATTGTTTGAAACATAAATTTATTTGGAATTTTACTCTTCTGTTTTGATGACAAAAGCCAATGGAACCCTTCGTACCATTATAGATCTGAGCTTTCTCAACCTTTTTGTCAGATACCATAGTTTGGAATTGAGATGCCTAGACTAGTCATCAGTGCCATTTAGGAAAGAAACTTCACATTTATTTTGGACCTTCAATATGCATATTTACATATTCCAATTCCTCAGTTATCAATGAAATTTCTGGGGTTTGATTTCAGGCACACATAATACCAATCAATCCCTATGTCTTTGATGATATCATGGGTATAGTTATGTTGCACTTAATAATTACCTTGATGACATCGTGCAAAAAAATCAGGTGAGTTATATTATAAATCGAGACATGAAATCCCTTGTCACACAACTGTTTTGTATTGGATTTTTTGTCAACAAGTACAAATCCAATCTAATGCCATCTCAATGTTTTATCCTCTTGGGTAATGAGCTCAAAATGTATGTGAACAAGGTCTTTCCTCCTTGAGAACACGGGGTGACTGTCTTCTGCCATGTTTTGTGAAGTCAGTGGCATGTGGCTCATTCCAGGACTGTGTATTACAGATCAATCTACTGGAAATGATGGCCAGTATGGAAACATTTCAATTGTGGCAGAAGGTGATGACTGGTAAGAGCGTTCTTATTCGATCAGTAAATTCCATGTGGTAAATTACATGAAAAGGCAAGGAGGGACCAAATCTCCAGATCTCTGCCTTCTGGTATGGAATTTTCTCAGGTGGCATCATCTGAGCAGACTCGTTATATTATCAGTCTCACTGTCCTGGAGAAACCAGCTAACTTAAACCAAATTGTCGATCCACCTCTATGTATTCAGTCGAATCTGTGCATGTTTGGGTCAAACTTTCTAATATATTTGCAACAAGATGGAATGCAAAGTTAACCATATTTGTCTATCCTGTCCGAGACCCAAAAGCCTAAGCAGACGATACTCTTTCCAGGAAGTGGAAAGGTCTGGATACTTATGTTTTTTTCTCCAGCCGTCAGATTCCCTAGGCACTGTAGAACGCGTGGGAGTCAGATCACCACCTGCTCCTGATTGCACCCTCTCTTGGCTTAAGTCATAGACAAACGATCTGCTAAACTTAGCATCGAAAATTTCACGAATACAGATGTTTCTTTCAAATCCAGAATTGTTGAAACCTAATTGCCAGGCTCATATTGAATAAGTCCTTAGGGGTAATCAATTCTCAGAATAAAAAGGTGACAGAATCACTCAGAAAAGAAGTCACATTACTTTGAAAGCATACAAATGCAAGTAGAATTTATTTCTTTCTTCTCATTAACGTGATCAAAATGCATCAATCCATTCAAATGTTTTGATGCCACAAGTAGCTATAATCCTCCTTTGGCTGTTTGAAGAGAAGAATATAGCTCCCATCATGATAAAAGGTTACTATTTTACTACTTTGCAATATGTTTAATCATCACAGAAAGAAGGATGTAGGCTACTGTTGTGAAACCTCCATCTTCCTTAGAACCCTCACCACAGGGTCACGAACATGACCCCGTTAGGGCTTTGATGGGGTACGTAAAGTGAAACGTCCTATTGTATAAACTAAATATGATAACTGAACTTAGGCTATATCATCCTGGATATGATGGGTTATTCACTCTTCGTATAAAAACTGACCCCAAACCAAATAAGTTAGTTATGCATATCAGCTCATGAGGTAAGGGAAGTAGCTACTAGCATAACATTCGTGCACAACTGTTTTCTAACTGATATTATTCATGACAACTTTCTCTAACTTTCACATCTGAGACCTTTCTTCCTAAAGAGCTCAGTTTGACTTAGTGGGACCTATAGTAGCAGCACAACATGCTACCTTGTTGGATCATTTAGCTGCTTTGTAAGGATGAGGCCTTTTGACTTCCGCTCAACGAGCAGGGGATGAAATTTTTCCCTACTTAACTCATCCAAGGATATCATGGGTTTCTGTTGATACTATCTCTTTTTAAGATTTCAAGCTGCCTCACATATATTAGGGAACACGAAATGGCCATCTTTGTGGGAATCAAACACGCAACCTTATGGTCATTAGTTCAACACCTTAGCCACTGGTCTACAGCAGCTTCTTAGAGTTGCTCATTGCAGTAAACTGTCAATAATAGGGGCATCTTTTTGCTGCACTTTTTGATCTTACAGACCACTGGAGTGTTAATTTAATAAACAATTATTCTTTATAAACTTATCAGTTATCCAGATTACACATCTTAATGATATCTATGTCTTCTGATGAATCACTTAGTGCAGTGTGTTTCTGGGTAAGACACTGTACTCCAATTGATTCACTTCTACATAACCTTCATGAATGTGTGCTGTGAAATTGCAAAGCAAACTAGACCCAATGGGTACAGATAATATATGTTTGACTATACCATTGAAATTGTGTACAGATACAAACAAGAAGATATTACTTGTAATACTTCTGACATAAACTCATAGTTATAAGTTTATAAAATTTGAGCAAGAATTTGTTTTTATACTCAACTTATTGACTATGGGTTCTGTAATAATGAAAACAAAGTTTTGCATTTAGGCATTTGTATTTTGGCAATCTGATGACTAGGTAGCCATTTTTATTTTGAAGATGTGTGTTTGCATAGCAGTTACGTTGAATAGTTCACGAGTGCCAGATATCATGAACTCATGAGTGAGGCAGCGTGAACGAGTAAGAAATGTGTTAATAATTGAACACATTTGGTGTACTAACGTGTATGATTCTAGTTAGTACATACAGCATGGGGAACATTAGTTCACTCTTTCCTATTTGATGTCAAGAACATGAAAGTGTTAAGTTGATAGTTTGTTTGTTTAGTGAATTAATGTACCAGTAAAATTATGAATGAACAATGAAATAATGATTACAATGCCAAAGTGGTTCTATTACAATATCATTCAATAAATGATTCTGTTTTATTGATGCAGCTTGCATGTATAAAAAAGCCTGTTTGATATTTCAACTAGTTCCCCACAGTAAAATTAGTAGCTACAGTCTCCATCATGAGGCCATGCATTCGCTATGATTTTTGGTAATTCAGCAAGTGAAGTTTTGAGAAATTATGGTTATACATTTTCTAGCAAATACTCCTAACAAGTATATGCACTGGTTCATCTCTTGAGAGGTCACCCTTGTAAACGAACACTGCCTGACATCAAGAATGTTTATTTTAACCTTTTTTATAAGCCAACTTTTTGACTGCTGAATGGGTGCATGAGAGGAACAAATGTGCATGCAATAGATATTTATTGTTTATACGGATGATCTTTACAGGATGTTATAGCAGCGGCACTGGTGGCAAATGCATTATTATATGCCATGTTACATCGAGCTGATGACAAAAAGTTAATTGCGAGAATCAAAGCAGATGCCAGGTACGATCCAACACATTAATTAATCTCATTACCTCACTTAACCAAGGTCATGTGAGCTTAAAGTATGTCCCTGTGTCTGTTGTGCATTGATGGACAAGTATATCCCTAACATCTACATACTTGACATCTCCAAAAAAACTACTGAGCAAATTAAAATCGAATTTTGCAGGAATATCTCTATGGATAAATTATAGTTGGCCTCCTTAGCAAGTACTTCTCTCCCATAGCAACCAAAGTTTTAACTTATTTTCAATATCTCCTGCAAAAACGATCACACCAGTTTTGATCAATCTTTGTAGAACTGTTCCTTATGATATTTTTTACCAGTTTTTGAAAGTTATTTTATAAGTAGTTTACCTAGTAACCATTTGGTTCCCATAGCAAACAGGTGGAAAATGTGTTTTACATTTCTCTCCTGACCAACTGGACAAGCTAAGATCAAACTTTAAAATATTGTTCCTTTGGACATGTTTTTGTTATATAAAATATATTATATATAAAATATTTGTTGACAACTCCAAAATCAGTGGGTAAAGTTTGACCAAAATTTGCGAGAATGTCCTTTAGGAAGGTTTTATTTACATTGTTATTTTATGTGGTTCTCTAGCTGCCATTTGGTTTCCATATGAACAGGTACAAAATGCATTTTTAAAATCTCCCGAAAAGCTGCTGAGCCAATTTTTATTTAATTTTGCATGAATACTGCCTAAGTTAACAACTTCCTATTAGTTAAGACATTGAAAGCAGAAAGCTCATTGGTTCAGAAAAAATTAGGAAGACCAAATCAGCATGTTTTTCACATACAGAAAAGCACTGTCCTCTCCTCCAGGACCTGAACAAGCCTTCTTTGCTGTACCTCTAGGGCCAATACCGTCTTGGTACGGTGGCCCGCATGGACCTGCAATGGACATACTGACACATCCCAGTACTGGCTATGGTGATCTTTCATGTGATAGCCAGTACCAGACTTTGGCATTAGATGACAATCGGCTACAGACAACACCAGCTCTGACACAGTCTTCAACTTACACCTGCGGGTTCCAGGAACAATTATTGTGCTATATTTTCCCCATATACGCCGCCACGGCTTCATGACACATTTAGTACCTGACAACTAGAATTGCTAGTTTCAGAACTAACTCTGACTCGGACTTTGTGTGTTTCATCTATCAAATAATGAACTATCAAGTACCAGACTGAAAGAAGTATTGTCCAACATCAGACACTTAAGGCACCAGCCTTAGCTCTGTCATGATATGGCATCACCGAGAGCAACTCTCCAGTCCCAGATGTGCACACCATCAACACTTTGCACTGTGGACATCTGGACAGTGTCATAACTTGATCTTATTCCCAGTCTTATTCAATGTCCATCTCAGTCAGATTCGCCAGCTGCATTGCGTGCATCGCAGGAGGCATCCATATCACCCCATTCTTCTATATTAGAGGACTCACCCCAAGAAGCCCGATTTTCCATGCTCGATCTGATATGTCCAGAGAAGAATCCATCTTCCATACATTGATGAAGGAATTCTTTTTTGGCATGTGCTGTCGGAGTTATGCCTGCACTCGGCTATGCTGTAATTGGCAACTTACAGTTCTCACATCGGTCATTCTGTTGTAAAAGAAAGACCAGCAGACATTCAAACAGCTACCACAGTCTAGTCGAGTTGATGATTTATAACATTTTGTATAGATAGGCAGCTTCAAGACAAAAGTGTCAAGAGACCTGTCTCGCAGTAAAAACTCCCATCAAATTATAAAAAGGCTTTCTATAAGATGCATATGCTTTCTTTCAGACTGAAGTCCCAGCCATCGACAGTGACTTTACAGGCCTGGAAATGTCACAACCTGCATTCGTTCATATGGACCATAAGTCCTTTCTCAACACACAACTTGTTTGAACTGTCAGTGCAATAGGAGCATTGCTCAGCTTGGGATTCAAGACTATGCATCAGGTATCTGAACACATAACAGCCTCGTCCATCGATAACTCTACTGGTCTGAACCGATACCTCACTGGTCATGAACGGCGCATGTTCTGAATTGAGCAGCACAGCACACACTTACCAATACCATACAAGCGTCAGTGAATCTACAGCTTCCAGAAAAGATGGCTTTCTCTCCACATCTGCCTTCCTTAAGGAACATCATAAAACCACACTTAGATCAAAGCTACTGTCATCCAACTTGGTCTTTTGTTGTCATCTAGAGGAAGTCAAAAACAGGCTGACACAAAAGCAAACCTCCCACAGGCCCAACACCCTAGAGCTCTGCCCTCATTCCAGAATAAAAACCACAGAACAGGAGGACTCCCCTCCCCCAAGAAGCCATGCCAAACAGGGAAACATTCCTCAGAGATGAACACAATTCCCAAGGGCAGCAGACAACAAAAATTGGGGAGATTCAAATTGCTTCTACTCGAGTTTCTCAGTCTCCATCCCAAGTTGTGAGGGAAGAGGCTCAAAAACATTACCACAGAATGGAAAAGACTTTGTCCTTATGATTCACGAGTCTTACAAATCATCTCAAAGGGTCTCTAGATTACGTTCAATGTTCCTCTCCCATTATTAAGCGCTTTCTGTGCTACAGATGTCCCAAGAGATCCATTCGGAAGCTGATTTATGCAGGAAAAGATACACAATTTCCTCACAAAAGGACTGCAGAGATTGTTTTAAAACACAAACATACCAGAATTTTACTCCAGACTGTTCATGGTACCAAATGTAAATGGTATGTTTTGGCCGGTCAGCAATCTAAGATTACTTAACTTTTTCATTCGGGCACTATGATGCAAAATGGAGACGAGACTGGTTCTGAGCGCCATTCAGGAAGGAGAGTTCACAATCAGTTTAGTTCTTTATTATATGTACCTCCATATTCCAATCCACAAATCTTCTGGGAAATTTATGAGATTTACAATCAGGGATATAGAATACTAATTCAGGGCACTCCATTTTGATCTGAACATTATTTCCATGTCTGCGACTTCCAGCTACCTAGACAACATTA
This sequence comes from Margaritifera margaritifera, assembly GCA_029931535.1. Classification (NCBI taxonomy): domain Eukaryota; kingdom Metazoa; phylum Mollusca; class Bivalvia; order Unionida; family Margaritiferidae; genus Margaritifera; species Margaritifera margaritifera. The sequence goes on along the minus strand of JAQPZY010001401.1, from coordinate 1,411,587 downwards.
TACAAAAGTACCAGGTGAGTTATATTCTAAATCAAGAAATTAAATCCCAGGTTACAATTCTAGTTTGCCTTGGATTCATTGTCAGTATTGTCTCATCTAAACTTTGTACCCGCTTGGGTATGAAATTCAAAACAAATGTGAACCAGACCTGTTTCCCTCAAACGTGTGCCTTGAAAATCATCTTGATGGTGCCTGTCATTATCTCAAAGAATCGCATCTCAGTCCGAGAATTTATTGGTCTGTTGGGTATCCTCAGTGCAGCTGCAGATGTCATTATTTTGGGCCACCTATTTATGAGACCATTGCAAAGGATTCTCTAAAACCAGTGGCAACCAAAGTTTTACCCACTGGATCAAGTGATCCCAGTTTCAGGATACATGGGGTCACATCTCAGCAAATGGAAGAACCTCATTTCAACCTCAGTGTTCTGGCAGACTCACTGTTCTCATAGAATCAGCTAACTAAAACAAAATGGCATGTTCACCCATTTGCATTCAGACAAATCTGCGCCTGCTGAGGTCAACCACATGCAGATCTATTTGAGGCAAGGTGGCATGCAAAGCTCCTTTCCATTGTCTCTCCAGTCCAAGACCCGAAAGCGTGTGCAGTTGTCGCCCTTTCAATGAACTGGAACAGTCTAGAGGCATTCGCCTACCCTGCAACCCCTCTGATTCCCATGGTCTTGCAAAAAGTGAGGGAATCAGAGGGCTCTCTGGTTCTGATTGATACTCTTTAAGTGGGGAAAATCATGGATAAACAGTTGAACTTAGGAAAATCTCTTTTCTAATTGCTTAAGCAACTGCTAATGTAGGTGTTTCATATGAACCCAGAATTGTTGAACCTGCAGGCTTGGATGCATGGCTCACATCAAGCATGCTTTGATGGGAAATCAATTCTCAGAACAAATAGTGAATAGAATTGCTGAGACAAGAAGGCCTACCATTTTGAACTCATAGGAAGGGAATTGGAGCGTTTTCTTTCAGTGGTGCAAATGGAACTCTCTGCTAAAAGCATCAATACTACATAAAGCTAACATTTTTTCTTTGGCTGTTTGAAGAGAAAAAGCAAGCCTCCTTCATTATAAAGCGATACCAGCCCATGATCTCAGACATGTGTCATCATCATGGAAAGAGGGATATAAGCCTAAATGAAGATTTCTGACCTTCTGGGGCAGTTTTATTTGTCTCGAGAAAATGTTTTGACCCTATGTCTGAAATAAAATCTACTGTGAGTTCTGTCATAGCTGAATAAGGCGCCTTTCAAACCTATAATGGCCTTGACTCACCTCTCTTACAAAACCTCTTTCCTTGTCATTCTAGTGAAATCAGTGAGATACACGCCTTGTCAGTCGATCCAATCTGTCTGCAAACTATCTGACTAAAATCTCATTGATTCACCTATCTTACAAAACCAGTTTACTGTTTATTCAAGCAAAATCAGTGAGATACACACCTTGTTGGTCAATCCAAATTATCTGTAGTTTCGTTGTGATGGTTCAATTTTACTTATGACAACAGGCTGCTGTTAATGGGAAATCAGTCCTTTCTTGTAAAAACCTCTTTTCTTCTCAGACTCTTTGTCTCAAGGGTGTGTACAGGAGTCTGTAAGGGCTTTGAAGTGGAACCTGACGTCAACCTAGTCAGTGACAAATAGGAAGTTTTATTTATTTCTACCTTTGAAACAAGTAAAAGACTATATCCCAGCTCAGACACTTCCATCCTAGGTATGATGGTTATTCACTCTGCGTATAAAGAACTAACTCGGGACCAAATGAGTTTATTGTGCATATTAGCTCACGAAATTAGCATTGTAGTCACCAGTATAGCATTCAAGCATAACTGTTTATTAACTGACATTATCCAAGCCTTGGTATGGAGGTTCAGCTTTTACCCCAAGGACTTGTCATCCCAAATGGTTGAATTTACCTGGCGCATCATATAGCATCAGCACAACAGGCTACCTCTCTCAGTTGTTCCGCTGTTTCACAATGACATGACCACTCAGTTTGTGCTGGATTTGCAGGGAGAAAGTTTCTCAACAAGCCACTTCAAGGCATATCGATATGCTAACTGTAGCTCATGTCTCTCACAAGATTTGAAAGCTGCTTCACGTACATTAGGGGACCAGAAAGCGGGCCTTCTCCATAGTAAGGGTATGGAACTCACTGCACCTCTTACCAATTCTCATAATGTATTATGATCAGACAAGAAGAAACCAGTTTTTGGAGTAAAATATGTTTCTTTGATAATACTTACCCGATCATATAATGGGATCACCCTCCCATCCTCCCCGCAGTTACATTAAAACCTAGTAGAGTGTGCACATCTGCTTCAGTAGTAACTGATATTTGGATTGGATTTGGAAATCCCTCTACCCAAGGAGAGATTGCTCTTGTCTGACTGCCTCCTAAAAAGAAGATTTAGATGGCTGGATTTCCAAGGTAGTGGTTGTACCCCTAATGTTTTTTGATCAGGTAAGTATTAATAAAGAAACATTTTATTCCAAAATTTGGTTTTTCCTAATGTCTTTTATGTTTCCCTAACAAGTTTAGGCCCCATAGTCACTAAACATTCTGATCATGAAAGTTGTAATTATGATCTTATATAACTTCACTCACAAAGAAAATGGAAATAAAAAATGGTTTGGGTATTATCTTATTATTGGCATCTCCACATACTTGTCAAATTTCAGTGATTTTAAAAGGGTCTTATAGTTTATAATTTGTGCGACTTGAGTCCAAGTTCAATTTGTGTGCAAAGATAGCTTTGTGACTTTAGGGCCTAGTAAATTAAATCTCTTGCATTTGCCTTAATAACTTGGTCATGACCTCTATATTTTACGTCCAGCAGTCTAGAACTTAAATTCTGAACCCAGCATGTACACAGGTTGTGTCGGCATACTGATACAAGGTCCATTTGTGGTTTAGTCTAGGTTCTATTCATCCCATCTCAAGCGCTAGCTCACTCTACCACTGTCAATAATTACTATGTCCCCATTATATTATGTGGAGGGTCGTACAGTGTTATCAACATTTGTCTGTCCTGTCATGTCATGAATTTAATTTCTGTGCATTGAATTTAAGATCAGTAAAGCCTAATATTTTTTAAAATGCCATTTAAACTGTGAGTTAAGTCTCTGTCCCTTTTTTCTAAATTTACAGTGAGTTCATGAATTTAGCGATTGGAGTTTTGGATGAATGCCATAGTACAGATGAGATAAAAGCACGGCACCTATTGATCCGGGAGTTGTCGCAATGGGGGAAAACATCTTGTGTTCTAATTGCTGTGAAGGCACATGACAAAATGCAGTTTATCTCCCAAACTGCATGCCAGGATCTCTTCAACAACATCTGGATGGGAGAAATGACCCAGGAGAATGGCACTTTGAGGGTCAGTGAAAAGTACACAACATATCTACAGCTAAGTTGAAAGGATGTAAAACATCAAAGCCTGACACAATCATAATATCAAGGAGCAGGCAGGCAATTTACATCCCTTTACCAGGTGTTCAAACACCACAATCTAAATGTGATTCTGGCTTTAAACTGTAAACATCTAATGCAGTGATGTATGTTGCCTGGCTGAGCTTCAATATATGTGCCTGTTAGGCATTGATTGTTTGCACCAATCTGACTTTGGCTGTATATTGTTTATGAAGAGTTATTGTTATAAAAAGAACAAGATGTCTGTGCTTGTAGCTAAATGATATGTAGCTAATAATTATCTGTTAAGCATATTGTATGGCCATTGTTTTAATTCTGTAAACACATAGCAATACAAAGATACCACTTTTTTTACCATCAATAGCAGCATGAGTATGAACAATTATAGATAATTATATGGTGAATAATTTGACTGTTGTATATTGTGGGCAGACTAACATGCAAAGAGTCCCATGTACTTTGAACAAGGCCCTAGTATTTAGCAATTCAAAGACTATTATATACCCCTGTTTCTTGAAAAATGTATATATATATAAATTGCCATTCCCAAAATTAATAAGAATACAGCTCTTTTATTAAAGACGTTTTGATTCAGTTACAAATAATGTACCCATTGTAATTACTGAATTTTGCATAACATGACTTGAATTGCCCTCATAATTCTTCACAGGTGCGGTGATCATGATGAGTTCTGTTCACAAAGATCAGAAATGGGTTACAGTGACCTGTCTTTTATGCAGCAGTGACAGTTGTTTTGTAATAATGCTTTAGCAGAAACAGCTATGCAGATTCTGTAATTCTTGTATAATTTGTATGCCAACCATGCACATAGTGTTAACTTTATCCTGCCATCAATCTTTCACACCTTGGTTTAACTTCTTCGTTTACTAGGTCCATTTTGTGGGCAATGTGGTAGGTATTTATGTTCCATAAACACATTTCTAGTTTAAAATCTGCATCATGTGTACAGAGGACGTTTCTTTGTCAAAAATGTCCAAATATGCCGGATACATCACCACATGGCATTAACATTAGAAATTAACTTGCTACCTCCTGATTCCAACCCTCTCAGCAATATTTAAATTTCTTTTTTCCTTTCATTATGCAATGGTCTATAGAAAAGATATATATGGGAAGAAACCCTTTTAAAGTATAATTACAATTACCTCCCCTTGACAGCTGTTCGTGGCTTCCCGTATACTGGATGTTCCTCTGATTTAGTATTCACTGGATACAGGCAACATTGTATTGATACACATCCCAGAGTTTGTGGGTGATGGTTCTACGCAGACAATAGAAAGGCAGAAGAAAATGTGATTCCCAAGATCTTGCCATTGACTGCCTTTACTTCTAGACGACTGAAACAGGAATAATCACAAATCATGGATTTGAACATTTTGCCACCTTCTCATGCGCTGCTAGACGTTTTCCAGAGACTATGTCACAGAGTTTTGCTTCTGTGGTTTTTTCAATTTTGTTTGTCTTTCTGCTGTTCAAGTAATGACATATTCTAGTGGATCTAAGTTTCACCACATGTTGGAGTAGGGGCAGAGCAGAGTGCCTGTAAGCCTCAGCACATGGGGTATTTCTGATGACCTTGCTGAAGTTTGTTTTCTGGCATCTGCACAAGCCATCTGCCAGTGTCCTGGTTCCTGACCAGTGTGTTCCGTGTTATCACTTACTACTTTTCGTCAGAGGTTGGCTGTTAAAACAAGTCGGACCATGAATCGGCTGACTGTTTCCTCCTCTCTGGCCTTAGACAGGACTCATCCAGTAGATCAGTTAGTATAGCCATCTCACCACTAGCCCCACTGGTATATATGATGGCCTGAGCCCCACCTGTTGCCAATACAACGTTGCAGGCAAATGGTCCAAACTTTCCACCTACCTATGGGCATATACTTGCATGCAACTTTCGATGACTCTTTATCTTCCCTTCTGCATCAACATGGAAGTCCTCCCAGATGAGAATAGGCATACCAGTAAATCTGAAAACAACCTCAATCAATTTGAACACAGACCCTACATTGGTGAGGATGAAATTAGCTCTAATCCTGTGATAGAAAAGATCAAAAGGGTATTTTCTTCTGCTATCTTTGAGTCAGGCATAATCGTTCAGAGCATTAATGGATGTGTTACATCTAGGGGTTTGAATATGTAACAAAAAAAAAGAAAGACTCAAACAAGCCTTCAAAATTTCCAAAATACAAATTTATTTCCCTAAAATATAAAATATTTTAAACAAACAAAGTGAAAGAATTAAAACTAACTTACAGTGTAGAAATTCCTTAAATGATCCTAAATTGTTCTATTGAATTTACTAATCCGGAAACTGTCCAAAAGTATTCCGAATGAGGACACTAATATGCTTATGTGTCAACGAGAATCACAGTTCTAAATCCAAATGCTATTAATTCCAGGTAAATTCCTGTGAACGTAAAATATCACAAAAGTTCTTAAAATGTTTCCAATAATTCAGACGGAGTTGAATAATGTTCAGATCTTTGAATAATAGTACATAATCCCAAATGTACTGTTTAGAGTTAAGAGTTCACCAAGCTGATTATCACGAACAATAAATAAATTTCTTCTACGGCTTTTATGAACTGCCGTAACTGTAAAGAATGAACCACACAGCGATTAAATCTTGTTTTATAGTATCTATACTGCGTTAAAAAAATAAAACCCCAATCTACGCCGTTTCAAATAATCAAACCCGAATTGCGCTTCTAAGTCTTACTTCAGGTCAACAAGTTATTTACTGTTACTGAATAATGGGAACCAGGTCATGTTATAATACATTTTATCATGTGCTACTCACGTGACGTTGTGTGTCAAGTTTAACCAACATTCCTAAGATAAGATAAACATGTACTCAACACTAGCGTTGGCTACTGAATAAAAAATGTTATTATTATACAAAGGTCATAAACCAAATGAAAACGATATTATAATTTAAAAGATGATACATAATTCCATAACAGATGCAGATGATAATGTCAAGCATCTCTCCATTTGTTTGCACAATCCGTTAAGATTAAGGAGATTAAAATCTGTCTATCTAAGACAAAACGAGACCCAGGTAACTCCAAGGCTTCTTTAAGGAAAGCAAGCTGAAGTCCTGCATTTAATTAAAGATATAGTGGTGGTATACATGTCTATCCTGCATTTCTATAAAAATGGATCAAGTGTTCCAAGAAACCTCACAGCTAGCATAAAAAATATAGTGGTGAACTTAATCTTTGCTTGACTTGGTGTTCCTTATCTTTGCTAGACGTGGCTTTTCTTGCTAACTTAAGGCTCGTTGGCTGCATTATTACTCTCTTTAGATCAATCTTGACAACTGCAACTGCTGTGTGCCTGGACTTCTTTTTTTTTCTTCTCAAGATATGAACAGATTGCTCTCCTTTTTCTCTCAGTTGGGATTCATTGTGAAAATGGTGAAATCAAATGTGTCTCCCTCTCGGCATTTCCATCATTTTGACATGTATTTCTGCCTCACTGCTATTATGTTCTTTTCTGCTCTAACTGCATTGAATGTCTTATTGTACTCACTTAGTCAGCGTACAAGATGACTGGCTTTCTAAACTCTTCCCAAACTCTTCAGTGTGGCTGCAGGCTATTTTCATCTCAGCTGAACTTTTATGTACACTTTGTAGATGGCTGTCGTAAGTCAGTGGTGCCTTTTTTATGGTTGCCTAGATCACTGTGTACTGACCTGGACCAAGACAAGACATTTCCTGCATCAATGGTAGAAAAGAGAGCGGCCGTTTGCAGGAATCCATCTGACCCCCCTCCAACTGGCAGTTATGGTCTGTACAGATACCAGTATGCATAGTTGGGTGCTGACCTTTTGTCTCCTATCACTATGATCAGCAGGAACTGGAGACTGGAGGAGAGCATCCTTCACATTAATCTCCTTACAATGAAGACCATAGTCAATGTTTTTCATTCCTGGCAGTTCATACTTGGTGGAAACGTTGTCTTCATAATATCGGACAATTATGTGGTGGACAAGTACCCCATAGGCAAAGGGGAGACCAAATCACCAGATCACTACTACAGGAACAGTTGCCACATGTGAAGGCAATGAAATACTTTCTAAGAATATTTCTTTTGCTTCTTTTTGTTGTGTCTGCACATCTATTGGCATTTGCAGAAATGTGTATGGTAATAACTGTGCGAAAGAGATTTCTGTGCCTAAATTTTCTCGTCATAAGTATATTCACAACTAATAGCAAAATTTCTAATTATGTATATTGTTTAGAACTGAAAGGCTTTCAGATGTACAGACTTTTCTCACATTCCTATACATGCATGTTTATCTTTTTTAGTGTAGAAGACCATTGGAGAATATCTATATCTTTCATCATGCGACTTCCGTCATTCATGACATGTCTTTCTACTGTGATAACACAAACTGGCAAAACTCCCTGATTGCCACCATAACTTATGTATTCTTTCACAACAATCAAGATAAACATTCGTTGTAACACATTTACATCCTAAAATGATCAGTGGTAACAGTTCAAGTTGGTGACAGCAAACAGGACGTTTTGTTTTGATTGAACTAACCACACGTCTGTAGTCCGGAGTAAAAAAAAATATTGTTTTAATTGCGTTTTCTTTCAAATTCATATTTTCATTATTATATCTGAAAGGAAAATCAATTCTAGATCAGAGTTGAATCAAGGAGTATTTCATTATTTTTATGTTTTGTTTGATCTTAGGGATCAGAATGGACTTACTTTTTGGACCTGTTCACATTTGTACCATTGTGTAGTTTATCTCAAGTATAAAATCCGGACGATGCGTATTACCTATGAGGTCTCAGACCCTGTTCTTTGAATGCTGATATGAGCTAAAATGTCATTTAAAGTTTACATTGAATTTTTTTTAGTTTAAACCTATCCTTTTACACTATTTTAAGGTCCTAACGTTTTACATTATCAGAAGGAGACAAAAATGTGTAATAGTTGTCATATGCACGATATGACATTTAAATTTTGACCATTTTTTTATTTCTGAATGTGAGAAAAATAATCATTATAACTCTGTGTTGGTTAGGAAAATTTCACCCTTGGGATCAGAAAATGTCATCTGACACTTGGCAAAGCTTCATGTCTGAAGCAAACTTCTGACCCTCAGGTGGAATTATTCAATCTTACACCTGTTCATTTGAAGGATTTTATTAGTTCTATGCCTTGACTCCCCTTTATAAAATTATTTATGTCGTTATTGATCCCTTCTTAAAGTTATTATCGAGACCATTGGGCACATTGAATCATTGATATAGATGCCTCTTTATATATACCACTATTTCAAGATTGGGTAGGATGGAAGATTTACTCTTTCCATCTGTGAATGAACCAATCTGTCCATTCATGTTTGCATATTTGTCTGTGCATCTGCCCATCCTTCGTGTGGACATTGTTACATTTATGTCAATATGTCCAGGGTTATATGTAGGCTGTTTTCTACCATCAATGGTGCAAACAGATTATTGATGGGCCACTCAGCTATGAAATACGCACCCACACAGTGTGTAGTTAAAGTAATTGGCCAAAACTGTGCATGTTTCTGTGCCCCACATGTTCCTGGTTTTTAATTCAGCTATTAACCTGCAATGTGTATTATGTAAAAAAGGTTTGACTGTCATAGACTGATGGTTTAACTTGGCTGGTTCCATCACCATATTTCATATCTGACATGGTCATAAGTAATAAACAATTCCATTACATGCAGACAAACATCTTCTAGAGAGGTAATCCACATGTTCACACATTTTTTGCAGAAAATTGCTAAAAATATAATTTGATATTATCCAAGTAAAATTATCTAATAATAATAATATTTTCATTCTATCCATCATCAGAACCAAATAAACTAAAATCTTTTGGAATAAAACTAAAGTGATAATAAAGTCAGCAGTGTAAGCTTCAGTAACTTCTTTGACAATAGTAAGAATGTTGTCAAAGGCAAAATCTGTATCGCAGACTCTCTCTGCATATAGACAGTGGAATGAAGTAGTGGTAATTTTAAAATTGTCACACTAACTATAGATACACATGAAGTGATTGTCAAATGCATATCGTTAGATGTTTGCTCTTAAAAGACATATTCTGGTCATTTTTTCAACATCGTCAGTACGTAATGGCACAAGAGTAAAGCACCCTAAGTAAATATAATTCAGTATAACAGTTGGAGAAACTTTACAACTCTCTCAATTAGGCTTGAATATCTTTAACAAACAATCCATCAATCACATGTAATTTTGCTGTGAATTAAATGTTTCATTGTTCCTTAATTGAATATGAGGTGAGTGCAGATAATATTAGAAAAAATATTGAACTCAGATGAAAGAAGAATTTTGAATGTCAATTTATCCACTTTCAATATTATAAATAGCTGAATGTGAAATTACTTTCTATTTAAAAAAATAGAAACCATGCAAAATATTAGCCCGTCAGATTCTAACCTGACTTCTTTAGAAAATATCAAGCCCATATTCCTGAATCCTTGATTGAACCGTAATGTAAATTGAGAACAAACTTGAGGTATATTTGCATAGTTTAGACGATGGCTGTATGCTATGTTGTAGACACAATACTGGAATCGGCTTGTTTGTCCAGCAACCTGTAATATTCTTGTGTGGTTTAGATCTCCAGAACAATTTCAGATATCTTCATGAAACTTGTTATGCATTTGTATCATGACAATCATATGTGTCCCTTATAAGATTTGGCTTTGTCAGATTAGCAGTTTTAATTTTATTACAAACTGCGTATGTCTGTCACACTCCTTCCCGGTTAGTATCTCCTGATCCGTTTGAAATATCTTCATAAAACTTGGCATGTATTTGTATCATGACACGTTTAGGTTTTGTCAGGGTTGTGCTTTTAGAGTTACATCCCCTTATTTGAAAATTGGGTTACTGCAACTTAATATTTAGCTGTGAACGGGGTAGAGCAAGATCTACTGTTGCATAATAAGATTAGGATTTGTGCAGTTTGTTTTAATTATAATACACTGTGAGCTGGCAAATCATAGTCTGTGCTGTTGTAATTATGATACCATCGATCAGGTAGAACATAACCTGCTGATGTACTGTGATGGCAGATCTAACTCTGTGTAGCTTTGTTCTAATTACAATGCAAATGAACCAATAGAACATGCTGATACACTGTGTAACTTGTTCTAATTATAATACAATAACAGTGAACAGCTACAATATAATCTACTCATACACTGCGTGATAGCAGATTATGATCTGTGTAGTTTGTTTTAATTATATTACAATACAATACAAGAATAAGATTGGTGCTTTAGAAACATCCCAAGAGAGGATGCAAGAGTAATGGCATGTAACAAAACCGTAAATGAGTTTACTATGCATGAAATGTGTGAAAAGGAAGGAATTTAGTTTGTTTGCTGCATTGGGTTTTCTGTTGCATGGTTTGTTTTGAAGGGTATTTTTGAACACATTATTTTGTATATGAAGTGATGGCGCTGTTTGGTATAGGATAGAAAAGTTTTATATTTGGTAGCACATACAAGAAAGTTTTATAATCGCATAAAGAAGAGTATGACAGAAGCAGAAGTGAAAGGAAAAATGTAATTACAGAAGGGATAAGTAACTATTGCCTACGTTGCCTTGTAAGTGTATACATATTCAATAAGGAACACAGTGATGAAATAAAGCTGAATTGAAGAACTTAACATATGTACATAAGCATAAATAATAATAATAATAATAATAATAGGCAAAAAATGAAATTTAAGTATGTCTATTAAGTATGAAAAATATACCATAGATACTCGTGTATAAGCCTGCTCCAAATGCAAACAACATAGACCCTGATTTGCCGTCGCATAATGCGCCAGCAGATCAGGGTCTATGTTGTTTGTTATACTGATTTGTTCTTACAAACTGTATAGACCCAGATCTGCTGGCACATTATGCGACGGCAGATCTGAGTCTATGCAGTTTGCAGTTGGTATCGGGTTATACACAAGTATATACGGTAACTGGAGAGTAGGGCAAGTTATCTCTGACATCGGATTCCACAATTTCAGCATATTTTAATACTAGTGAGTTAAAGTTGTTAAATGTGTAAAAGTCATGCTTCATCCACTGAATATAATAGACCTAGATGTTTGCACTGTTCTTTCATCAATAAAAATAATTATTTTAGTAGCAGTAATACCAAAGAAACACTTAAGATGCGGTATAATACTAACTGTGCAAACACTTAAGATGCGGTATAATACTAACTGTGCAAACATCTAATGTTATTTATTTGATAACTTGTAAAAAGAAATATGTTGGACAAACTTGTCAACAAGCATCTAAACGCATGAACAAACATAGATTTGACATAAATAACTTTATTGATCCATCCTTTTAATCTTGATGGCTTCCATAATTTACAAGATTTTTCATTTAAGGCAATTTATATTGTTAATTCAGAAATGGAATGTCTGTTGAAAGAGACATATTGAATTCAAGGTCTGGATACTATCTATCCTATAGCTTTAATTCTGATATTATATATATCAACCTGATTTATAAATTTATTGTATTTGGTCACTTCTGTTGATATTGGTGTGGGTGAGAAACACATTCTCTGTAACTGGTTTGGTTTGGCTGAACCCACTTTAAAGCATTTTGACTACAATGTTTTGTGGTATTTCTACTTCTCAATGGTAACCTATACAATGCTTTGTTTTTGTTGTTGTTGTTTTTCTCAAAACATTTTATTGTCATATTTACATGATAAAAGATGCAAAAATGTATCCACAATAATAAATACCTGATATATGATTAAATACAAAATCACTTTTTTCAGTGTGTCAGAAACACATGCTCAAAAAACTGGTTTGGTTGGGCTGATCCTGCATTAAAGTATTTTGCCTACAAGGCTTTTGGTCATTTGTATTTCTCAGCACCAACGTTCTTTATACATACAGCAGTCTGGTCCTTTTATTTTCATATGGCTGTATATATAATGAAAACTACCTAACCCATACCAGTGGAACTGAAATTTTATAATTTTATTCATTATTTGTAGAAAACTGTAAAAAATATTAATGCAAAAATATTGTGCAATTTAAAAATGTACAATCCTTTTTATGGTGCTTCTTGTAAACTATTTACTTATCAAAATAATATAAAAAAAATTTCAGTAATCCTAATTTTATAATCTGATGTTACAAAATTTACAATCATAAAAACTTTGTACAATAAATGTACAGAGAGCATAATTTGAATATTAATTCTGAAATGGAATGTCTGTTTAAGGAAACATATGAATTCACCATTTGGATACTGTCAGACATATCTGAAAAGTTCTATTTAGAAGATTATTTATAATCTTCATTCATAAATTCATAACATTTAATAAATTATACATGTTTAAAGGAAACTAAAATTGTTTGTCTCTATTTCTTTATATATATTCTACATAATAAATATAAAAAAAACATTTATCGACCTATACCGCTTCCATTAGCAGGTATAGTTTTACTTTCAATTCAAATGAAACACCTCAGTTCACTAGATGCAGTGCTGTGCATGCTCAGAAGTTTGCATTCAGTGAAGAAAGGGAATCCGGTTGTTTTCCACCCTGAAAGATGAGGTATTCTATATCAGTAGGCTACTCTATTCAATTTATGTCTCACAGGTACAGTATTGTGTTAGTACAATATTTCTTGTTGTGTAAGTTTGAGAAAGACAGTCTAATAAAGGAAGTACTCTTCTTCTACAAGAATAAAAACAGCCCCAAAACACACGGATGCCAAACATCAAATCTAATAACGAGGATGCTCTAGCAAAGCAAATGAGCACATATAACATAATCTGCCAATGCATTGTGTAATGGCAGATCATGGTATATTTAGCTTGTTCTAATTATGATACATGTGAGCAGCTAGAACATAATCTGATGATGCATTGTGTGATGGCATATCAGTGTCTATTTAGTTTGTATTAAATTTAATACATGGAAAAGTGAACAGCTAGAACATAATATGCTGATGCACTGTGTGATGGCAGATCATGGTCTGTGTAGCTTTAATTATAATATATGTACACATGAACAGCTAGAACGTAATCTGCAGATACACAGTGTTATGGCAGAATAGGGTCTGTTCAGTATGTTCTAATTAAAATATATGCACAAGTGAACAGGTAGATTTGCTGATGCACTGTGATAGCAGATCAGAGTCTATTTAGTTAGCTCAAATTATAATACACAAGTGACAAGCTAAAACAAAGTATGCTGATCCACTCTGTGTAGTCAGATCAGTGCATATGCAGTTTGTACTAACTGTAATATAGGTGAACAGCTGTAACCTAGTCTACTGATGTACTGTGTAATGGCAGATCAGACTCTGTGTTGTTCTAACTATGATAAAAGTAAACAGCTAGATAGTAATCTGCTGATATACTTTGTGATGAAAGATTGGGATATCTAGCTGTTTTTCTAATTATAATACAAGTAAATATCTATAACATAGTCTACTGATGCACTATGTGATGGCTGATCAGGGTCTATTTAGTATGTTCTAATTATAATACATATAAATATCTAGAGCCTTGTCTACTGCTGCACTTTGTGATGGCTGATCAGGGTCTATTTAGTATGTTCTAATTATAATACATATAAATATCTAAAACATAGTCTACTGATGCACTGTGTGATGGCTGATCAGGGTCTATTTAGTATGTTCTAATTATAATACATATAAATATCTAGAGCCTTGTCTACTGATGCACTGTGTGATGGCTGATCAGGGTCTATTTAGTATGTTCTAATTATAATACATATAAATATCTAGAGCCTTGTCTACTGATGCACTGTGTGATGGCTGATCAGGGTCTATTTAGTATGTTCTAATTATAATACATATAAATATCTAAAACATAGTCTACTGATGCACTGTGTGATGGCTGATCAGGGTCTATTTAGTATGTTCTAATTATAATACATATAAATATCTAGAGCCTTGTCTACTGATGCACTGTGTGATGGCTGATCAGGGTCTATTTAGTATGTTCTAATTATAATACATATAAATATCTAGAGCCTTGTCTACTGATGCACTATGTGATGGCTGATCAGGGTCTATATAGTTCATTGTTATTATAATATTTGTAAAAGTGAACAACCAGAACATAATTTTCTGATCCACTGCATGATGTCAGATCAGGGTTTATTTAGTTTGTTCTAATTTTGATACAAGTAACCAGCTACAACATAATCTGCTGATGCACTGTGTGATGGCAGATCAGGGTCTATTTAGTATGTTCTAATTAAAATACTTGCATGAACAGCTAGATCTACTGATGCACTGTGTGATGGCAGACCAGGGTCTACATAGTTCATTATAATTATAATACTTGTACACGTGAACGGCCAGAACATAATCTGCTGATGTAATGTGTGATGGCAGATCAGGATCTGTGTAGTTCTAATTATAATACATGTACAAGCAAACAGCTAGAACATAATCTGCGGATGCACTGTGTGATGGCAGATCAGGGTATACATTTTGCTCATTTGGATATAATTTATACGTAATCAAATATGGCATTTCATTTTCATTTTCAGTTGCTGATATGCATTGCCATTCCACTGCTGATTCCACTGTTGGCCAAGTTTAAGGAGATGAAAGATGGTGAACATGCTTGTGTTGATGCAACAACTAACAGCAGGGTACAGGTACTGTTCAATCACTATTTTTCATGAGGTGCCAGTTTTGTAGACATTATGGTTGCTACCAAGCACAGATGTAAAGACCTAACAAACAATGATTTTACTCTGGAAACAAAAGAATCCCTTCCCCAAAACCCAAATTCAAAAACGTATGAAAATGTGATGTTTTGCACAACCATGAAAATTTATACTTATAACAATAAGTGAATCATGCTTTTTTGTAATCTCAGTGATTGTGTTTGTAAATTTGATGTAGTAACCTGGAATGTATAGTTTATTGTCACAAAAGATGGTGAAAATGGTACAACTCACAAAGCAATTATTAATAATCATTTTATTTGCAGGTATATATATGTCCGAAGATTTTGGAAATGTAAAAATTTAAATCCTGCAAATTTGCCAACATTTGTAGAAAAAATAAATCTATAGATTGGAGAGCAAAAAAACCCCAAACCACCAAAGCCTCTTGCATGTGAGCAGGTACCAACAAGGGGGGTGGGGATGGTGGTGGCTGGATTTTGAATAAAGTTTCATATCAAAACATTTTCAAAATACCCAGACATTTCAAATGCCCAAATTAGAGTACTAAAATTGTCAGTTTCAGTGGTAAAAAAGAGCATTTGCTAGAATGTGATGTGATGCAAAATTTTTGGATTTTGTTCCTTTACTATTAAGATTAGGCTCTACTTAACTCTCCTTTATGAAGCTGAAGGGACCTGTAATGTACTACCTCAGGCATTAGCATTGGCATCTGCACATATGAAAACATAATATGTATGCACAGGTTCACTAAATCTCAATGAGTATATCTTCCTGGGTCTTAGGCAATAGCTTGGATTGAGTTTCCCAGGTGAGGGGGCTAAATGGGCTAACTTTGTACATGTACAATAGTTGTACATTCTTGGTTAAGTTTTCACAGGTTTTATGCATCCTGAAAACATACTGTTATACCTTGAATCAGTACATTTAGTGAGGGGATGCAGCTTGATGAGTACAACATCGACATTACCAAAGCAGATCATTATGACCCATGCTGACTGTTTGAGTGACTTACCAGTAATTAATTTTGTATTTTAAGTTCAGTTCGTATGCCCTGTTCATGCTAGAATCATCAGTCTAGATGACTGTGTGCATATGATTGTGTGTATCTATATTAGCACCATACCCTACAACAAAAGGTTGTCACTGTGACCTACATTTCACATTTTGCTGGCTTAGGTTAAGTTATTGCATTTAGCTGATGACCATATAGTTTCTGTGCATATGGTATACATACTGTTACACCTGGAATCATGATACTTGATGATGGGATCATCACAAAAGTGGGCCACTCTGACCCATATTTTACAATTTTCTGACTTTGGTTTGGTTAAATTTTGTGTATTATTGTCATTATTAAAGTAGATGATTGTATGCAACTCTATTAGTACCACACACATGCATAAATGGTCATTTTGACCTAGATTTCAAATTTTATTGGCTTAGGTTTTTGCATTTAGTTTAAGACTATCTTGATTTCATTTTGCATGATATAAAATATTATACCTCGAGTAATGAAAATTGGTGAGGGGATGCATCTTGTTAAGTACTACAACCTTATTGTATAAAGAAGTCTCAGTGACATATCTCTCATGCACTAGTGACTGTGTTGAAATTTTTTGATTAAAGCTTATTTAATGGGTAGTGTTCATTTTTTAATCATGCCTGATAATTCTCTGTTAGTACCATACACTTACAACCAAAGAAGGTCAATGTGACCTACATTTGATATGTTACTAACATAGGCTAATTATTTGTATTTGGCTTGTGTCCACAGAGATTTGTCCATCCTATATATATATGTATATATATATATATATATATAGATATAGATATATCCTAGAATACACACAAGGTTCCTTGTGAGCAGTACAGTTGGAAGTAGGAATAAATGTTCATTTAATGGTAAACTTAACATATTAATGACTATAAATGCATTTTATTGAGTCAGGTTTTCTGTTTTCAGGATTGTTACTGTAAAGGACGAGGGCAATAGGTTATTTGTCTTATTACTTTTATAATAGCAAATGCATAAAATTCTCAAGTCAACATTGCATTTATAATAAAATATAACTGCAACAGCAGTAAGTATACACATGTTGTTGTTGAGTATTTATCAGAAAATCTTATTTCTTATTTTATTTTGTTTAAATAAAGATTGTTTAGATACAATCACTGATGATAATGTCATCACATCAGTGCAGTTTTATTTTTCTGCCTCAACAAGGCAGTGTTCCCAGTGTTCAACAAGGCAGTGTTCCCTCTTATAAGGTGACAAATTGTCAGTGTAAAGGATCTGATCATGGATTATTAAGTCAAAGGATTTTTTACCTTGGAAATTCAGCAGCAACTTGAAAATAACTTATGTTTGTATCCATTTATGAAATGCATTAACTTCTTGTTTCTATTGTGCTATCTGTTTTATTAAAAATGCATTCTGCATTTCATATTGTTTGCATTTATTCTGCATTTCGTTTTCATTCATTCTGCATTCTGTTTGCTTTCATTCAGCATTCCATTTTAATTTCATTGGTAAAATTACCCATTTTGGGGTTTGTAGCGGGTGTATATGATGAATTTCTTAGATAACAACTTGGTTTATTCAGTTTGAATTAAACCCATCTCAAAGGTTCATTATATGCATGAGGAAAGTTGGTTAGGGAAACAGTCTATACCATAGATATTTGCACAAGATACGAAGTTGCATGGGCTTTATTGATGTGATTCATGAATGTTTAATGGCTCTGAAAATGTTAAAAAGGGTTGTTTCCTTTTTAACTTTAAACAATGTCAGATCTGAGAATGGAAAAATGAAGAGTTCTTTAAAAATTTAAAGAAGGATATCTATGTGATGTATTTACATTTTTCATACAGTTTATTGTAATTTTGACACTTATTATGTAGATTACACTAAGGGCCATCATAAAGGGAGGGCGATATGGGTGACTGCTAGTGGGTGCCATTTTGCGGAGTTTGCTGTATTTTTTCTAAGAGTGGGTGGCACCGAAGGTGGCTATTGTCCAGAGCGCCTTTTTAGTCCAGTGCAAACTTGTGACAGCCCTGGTTACACTTTTTATGTTTATATCACTCATTTTATACACCGACAATATTACTCTTATTATATGACTGCTTTTAAGTGGAGCATATTATCTTCTGATGTCTGGCCATCTGTCTGCCCTTAAACAATTTGGTTTCTGCACAATAATTTGGGTAGTTCTCCACCAACATCTACCACACTTTGTGTATGTGTAGCAATTGGGTACATAAGTAGAAACCCTATCGATTTGGGGCTTAAAAGCTTAAAGGGCAAATGCATGGTGACTGAAAGAAGAAAAATTGTTTCTGAGCAATAATATTAGTTCCACATCACATATCTGAACCAAACTTTGTGGATGGCTCTCACTTGGACTAAGGAAGAAGACTATCTATTTTGGGGTCAAAGATCAAAAGTAAAGGTCTCTGTGAGAAAGAGTAAAATGGTTTTACCTGATAACTTTTGTTCTAGACCACATACCTTGACCAAAGTTTGTGAAAGCCCTGCACTTAAAGTCTGGAAGAGACCTATTGAATTTGGGGTCAGAGGTCATGGTAATTATGGCTAAAATCTGGAGTTTTCAGAAAAGCATTTGTTCTACGGTAAGTTCCTTGACCAAACTTTGTGCATGGTTTGTATTTAAGGTGCTAATGAAACCAATAGATTCTCAGGTGAAAAGGTCACAGATCATGCACATGTTAAGTCTAATAAGACAGTAATGGTTTTGGGGATTACCATGGTATTTCTGAACATACCATGATACGTGCCGCAGTATATCACAATTATTTGGGGGATCAACAGTTCAATTTTCTGGGGCAGGGGCCTGGGATTTTTTTCCGGCTCTCAAATAGTTGGAAAATATATCTTGGTCTGATTTATAGCAATAAAACCTAAAACATTATATTCATTATATTATTTGACAAAAAATTAATTATCTTGAGATAAAGAAAATATAATATGTTGGTTCGAAAAACAAAATCACAGCTACCCCCAATCCCCCAAAATGAAATAGTCAGTACCTTACAGCAGATAAATTTGCTATGTGTATGATAATTATTGTATAAGTTGTCATCTAAAAACTAACTAAAGTGAAATGATTAAACTTACGCTATAGCTGACACCCTGTAAAAGACATTGTGCTGACATTAGAGAGCTTTTTGATAAAAATAAGAAGTGTTGATATGGAAGCGTACAGTTTAATAGCTACACTATTGATATGATAGGCAGGGAAAGTTTGAGTGGGATGCCAACACCCAGGCAAGATATTTATCAGAGAGGGCCAGTAAACATAAAACACACTGTCTCAACAAATGAGAAAATATTTAGTGGACTAGAGAAATTATGTAAACGTCAAACAGAAAACATCTGCTCTCCAGAAAATCTAGTGATGATTCTCAGCCTTACAAAGGAATACATGTACTTAACACATTAACATATGGAAGTACATCACTAAAAAAACAGCATTTTCTTTCCTTCTTTTTGTTAATCCAAATTTTTCCAAAAGTTGGATTTGGCCCAAATATCTTTAACAACATCTCATTCGGCTGCTATGTTGGCATACGTGACACATGTCAAACATGTGATTAAAGTTTCATAATGTAACTATATATTTGAATTAATTTGTGACACATACAACTATTTTGTAAAAACATTCATAATTTTTGGAATTATTTTGTCATGATAAATGAAAACATGCTTTTTTAATATCATTAAATTAATAAACTACTCTGCCATCACCAGTCTCAAGCCTGGGTGGAAAAGGAAGAGGATTGTGCATGGAGCTATCACCCCCACCACATAAAAAAGTCATGCTACAGAAACCAACACCACAGAAAATTCATTGGATCAACCAAAACGGCCCAGGGGAGAGTGTATGAAGCAAACTATCCAAACCTGAGAGGAAGCTGACTTGCTGACAAATCTTCTTTCCACCATGACTGTTACAAAGATTGGAATATGGAATGTGAGAACACTGTATGAGACAGGGGAAAGGGCACAAGTTGCCAAAGAGACTAAGGGGTACAGGCTAGAGATCATGGAATTGACTGAGGTTTGATGGACATCACCGGGCCAAATCATCTTGGTATCAGGACATCTCCTCTACTCAGGACCGCCCAAGCAAGGATGACAACCACATGAATGGAGTGGGATTGATGTTGAGCAAGAAAGCAAAAAGAAGTCTGATGGAATGGGAACCAGTCAGCGAAATAATTTTGAAAGCCCGCTTCTAGTCAGAATTCCTAAAGATAACCATTAGCATTGCTACGCTCCAACGAACCTTGCAGACCAGGAAGCCAAGGAGGATTTTTATGACCAACTGCAGAGCGTTTTGATAGAGTACCAAAGAGGGATGTCACACTTTTGATGGGTGACATGAATGTAAAAGTGGGCAGCAACAACATCGGATGGGAATTCATCATGTTTAAAGTAGGCCTAGGAGAGATGAATGACAATGGAGAGCTCTTTTTGCTGACATCTGTGGTTTATGATTGGCGGAACTGTTTTTAACCATCGTAGGATCCACCAGATTATGTGGAAATCCCCAGATATCAGCAACAGAGAATCAGATTGACCACCTTGCTATCTCCCGCAGATGGAGGAGGACTCTGATGGATGCAAAAGCCTGTAGAGGAGCAGATGTTGGCTCAGATCACACAGCATATATCATGGAGGAAAACCAACTCAAACAAGATTGTATGTTGAAAGGATGGGAATATCCTGAGCAAATTGGCAGAACAGCTCAACTGGTGGAAGGACATTTCAGCAGCTTGCTTAGGGGCACACCTGTGGAAAACCCATCCATCATAGAAGAGGGAAAGGATCTAGACATCAACATAGGCCCCATTACCAAGGTGGAGGTCATGCAGGATATCTGTCAAATCTAGCATGGTAAAGCCCCTGGACCGGACAACAGTCCAAAAGAAGCTCTTAAAGTAGATGCCACAGTTACAGCGGACACCTTGATTGACCTTTTACAGGAAATATGGGACAAAGAAGAGGTGCCGCAAGAGTGAAGGAAGGGCTACATTGTCAAGATTCACAAGAAAGGAGACCTTAGCAACTGCCAGAACTGGAGAGGTGTCCAGCTCCTATCCCTACTGAGCAAAATTCGCACTTTTTTGATTTAGGAGAGGACCAGGTCTGCAGTAGATTCCAGGCTGAGTGAAGAACAAGCAGGATTCCAAGCTGGAAGGTCATGTACAGACCAAATAGGAACTCGCCACACTATCATAGAACAGTCCCTAGAATGGTGGTCACCCCTGTATGTAACTTATGTTGATTTCAGGAAAGCATTGAACATGGTGGATAGAAGCATAATCTGGACAATTCTTAGATAATATGGCATCCCAGAGAAGATTGTCAGCATTATCCAGTGCCCCGTTTAAAGACATGACCTGTCATGTCTTACACAACACAGACTTGTCTCCTTCTATCTTTGTTGACACTGGCATGAGGCAAGGATGTTTACCTTTATCAGTGATCTTCTCACTAGTGATTGACTAGGTGATAAAGATGGCAATTGACCAACACAAGGAATACAGTGGTTGTTGACCCAAAAACTGGAAGATCTGGACTTTGCAGATGATATTGGACTGCTGTCACACACACTCCAGCACATGCATTTAAAGACAGAGAGCCTATATACCATAGATCAAACTTCCAGCCTGGATATCAATGCCGACAAGACACAATGCCTGCGAGTCAATATATACCAGGATGCACATATCCTCTTAGAGGGACAAGCCATTGATAATGTCGACAAATTCACATACCTTGGTAGCATTGTGAATAAGTCACAAGCAACAGATGAAGATATCAGGGCCAGGATTGCCAAGACATTCCATGCCTTTGCCACTCTCAAACCAGTCTGGAGTAATGATAACATCAACCTGAAAACACAGCTTAGACTGTTCAACTACAATGTCAGATAAGTGCTTATCTATGGGACAGAGACCTGGGGACACACAAAGAACTTGAAACATAAGCTACAGGTCTTCGTCAATACTTGTTTCTGACAGATCCAGCACATTAGCTGGTCAGACCAAATCCCCAATCAGGAGTTATGGCTGAGAACACAACAGAAATCCAAATCTCACACCAATAAGGAATGCAAGTGGAGATGGATTAGACATACCCTGCGTAGTGACCAGCCCAACATTGCTCACCATGCCCTGGATTGGAACCTTCAAGCAGAAGAGAACAACCAGTCACAACTTGTCGAAGAGCCCTGGACAAAGAACTTAAGACCATTCGCATGTCCTGGAGGGAGGCAAAACAGTTAGCCCAAGACTGTGACATATGGAGAGTTGCAGCGAAGGCCCTATGTTCCAGAGGGAATAAAGAGGAGTGATGATGTTGAAATTCATAAACAGATTACTCTGGAATTTTGGTACATTCCTTACTGACGCAAACTACCCAAGTTCTGGTGCAGTGAAAAAGTACCATTATATGTAAAACCGGAAAAAAAAAACTGTGATAAACCGATATACCGGAAATACCACTCACTTCTAATTGTTTCTGCACTTCAATGTACTGTGTTAAATGCCTACATAGGGGTTTAATTAACACAGACAGGCTTATATAGGACGAGCTTTTAATGTGTCATTTACTTTTTTGAACACTTAGATTATATTTGTACCTCTAAAAGGGTTGGCAGGTATGCTTCACTACTCATCCATTAAGAATAGTTGAATGAGCATTAAAGATTCTTCAAATCTGCACAGATTTGAAATCATCATAGACAAAATGTATAAAAATGAAAGATGGTAAGTTGGTGTGTCATTCTTTCATATGACACATTTATTTATATCACATCAGTTTTCTATGTCAGAAATCCATCACAGCTGATTTACAGCAGGTTGTAAATCGTTAATGATTTCCCAGGATATCATGTACTTTTAGCTGACTTTGTGAATTTCGTTCACATGACTGTTATTGTGGTTATGAAAACTGTATATTTTTCTTTTACATTATTTAATAAGAGGCAGATGAAGAAACCACATAATTTTATGTCCAATCTCCCCCTTGTACATAGCATTACTATACACCTAGGTAAACAGTGATGACATATCGATGAGTTGATGATGAAATGATTATGTCATTTCAAGCTGCGCAGTAATTGTTGATTTTACAAAAGCAGACTACCCTAAAATTAATGGTTACTTATTTGTTTTTTACATTTCATGATAAAACAGAAGTCAAGAGGCGAGCCTTATACAAGTTTGACACAAAGTCCTTCTTCCAAACATGCGTAAGTAGTCTTACTGAAACTTTACCTATTTAGCAAAGGGTGAGACATAGCAGTCAGTATGCAATGTCTGTCCATTGTCCATCCATCTGTTGTCAGTTTTATGATTACAGCCTGCAAAGGGCAGTATCTCCTGATTGCATCAGTGGGTCATCATCAAACTTTGCCCACAAATGCAGCGAGGAAAAGGAACAGATTTAAAGACAAGGAGATCAAAAGTCAAGGTCACAGGAAGCAATTGTTTTTAATTTTAGATGGTTGGTTAATGGTTCAAGTTTTTGTACCTAGCAGTACAATCTACTGTTGTCACGCATGGATTGTCGTCAGATATAGTAAAGATGTTTACCATGGGATTTACAATATTGCTACAGATGTAGAGGTGCAGAGGTCAAAGGTCAAAGTCAAAACTTAATCATTAGACTTTTAACCAGATTCACCAGTGTACATGGAGGATTGTTGAGGATGAAGGATCAAAGGTCAAAGTGGCAGGGTCATTGTAACAGCTGTATGATGATGCTATATTTTCTAATATTGCATCAATTGTTATCAGATTTGACACATATTAATTTATTAGAGGATTAAGGTGGTTAAAAGATATGAGATCAAGGTCACATGGGTTGTTTGGTTGTGTGTTACTAAGGCTGCAGCAGCGGTATCACAGTTGAGATGAAAAGCTTACATACTTTTTGCTTTATTGGCATGAAACCAGGGGTCTCAGATCTTATTTAATGGCTCACTGACATTCAACAGGGTGTGCATCTTGAAAAGCTTGTTATTGTAATGGGAAAAAATACGCAGTAGATCTATCACTGTCAGGAATCGAACCTTTTGTGTTCATCTCACACAAATGTGCACATACCTCAAAGCTGGTAGGTAGGTTGCTTCATATACCTCTACTATTACATTATTGCTACTCCTCCTAAACCATTGGGAGGATTATCATAACCCTTGACAAACAAATACATACTGAGGTCCTTAATAAAAGGTGATGTTCTTGTGATATGCAACATGACAGGTTTAGTAGCCATCTTCAGATTCTAGTTAATACTCACAAATAAAATATTCCCTATGGTGTGTCATTATCCTTGAAAACCTACAATATATATATATATATATATATATATATATATATATATATATATATATATATATATATATATATATATATATCAGCAAGATGAGCATTGATCCCATAGTTGGACTTGTGTTATTTTTTTTACAAACTATGTTATATATTAAAATCTAGGCAGTAAAGGTTGTAAATAATAATTCCTTACTTGTTAGGACAAATTATCTATTGAAGTTAAGAAAAAAACATTGCTTGTTAGAAACATGTACATCAGAAATATGTCTTTCAGATACAAAACATTTCAATGAACAATTCGTCCTCTGAGTAAATATTACATGTTAAGAGTACATTTTTCTTTACAAATGCAGAATGATGCCTCTATTATGACATTGCAGAGTTATCTCTTCAAGTAACTATCACTTCACAGCCAACTTTTAATAATGCATGTAATCCAAAATTCTTACATATGATTTTGAATTTTTAGTTATTTAATTGCGAACTGGCTAAATACAGTAGATTATTTATGCAACATTCCCAGTCATCATCTGTAACATAAACCTGTAGTGGGAAAATATTTAAACAATTCTTTTGTAAATTTTTCATATTTAGATATGTGCTAAACTACCATTAATCATGTCAATATAGAATAAACAACATTTATATTGCCTTTAGACAGGAGACTGATCATCCAGCAGATGAAAGAAAGGTAGATGCCAAAAATCTCAAGATAGGAAAGAAGTTCCTATCTTTCTACCGAGCACCTGTGGTTAAATTCTTTCATAATGTGGTAAGTTCAGTATTTTTCCAAATGTACAGGGTGTTAATATCTGTTATGAACAGCATAGACCCGGATGTGTTATACATTATACACCAGTAGATCAGGGTACTATATACCTACCAGTTTGTGGTCGTTTAATTGTCTTGGTTTCTGGTGTTAAACAAATGTATTGTTATAAAAGTTTGTATTTCTGCTACTTTTTGTACTTTAAATTTTTACTGAAATATTATTGCCATTTTATTTTGTCAAATCAAAAGTTAAGCAGAACAAAACATCATGTCAGTGCTCAGATAGGTTTACTTATTTTCAGACAATCTACAGCACTGCAACAAAATAGAAGAAAATCTTCAGTATCTGAACAAAGAATGAAGAAACATTTGGTTGAAAACATTAGAAAACTTTTAAACTTGAGGAAAAAGTAGGCCTCATTTTAGAGAAACCTCTACCTCCATCTACGTCTTTTCAATTTTAGAAGTGTCAAAATGAGGTTATTCTTGAGGTTGAGTCCACTGATTAAGCCAAACAAAAGCTTGCTTAACATTCATAAGTATACATTTTGTGATTATGATATTAATTAAATTAGATTTTCTATGGCATATGATACAGTGATACGGGGGGAATAGATTCTCCATCATTTTCTCTAATCACCAGGCTCAGTATTTGTATTCTCAACCTACAGTATATTGCGCCTGGAGTTAAAATAAAATGTAACATGAATGAATACCTTTTCATGTGCATCACATATTTCACATACTGTCAAACATCTCAGCATGACTATGTCAATTGAAATCATAACTTAAGTTTAATATTTTTTGTAACATTATATCTCAAAAGATCTTAAAGTCCAAGAAGGAGAAAATTATTTTTTAGAAAGGCAATAGACTGCAATATTTTAGGATTCAAGTGCCATATACAATCCTCCATCAGTATAAGGTGGTACATTTTATATGGTCATAAATCCCATTTCATTGCTTAATAGTAATATTATGTATCAAGTACACTGTGCTCAACTTTAACGGACTGTTGCGTTTAGGCAACAAAATATTATGAACCAGTTTTTTCCGTACTAAAAACTACATGTTTAGCATACAGTCCCATGTCTCAGCTTTAACTTCTTCATTTTTATAGAAAATGTTTCAAATAAAGTGTCAGATTCATTCATTAATATAATTACCATATATACTCACCTATAAGTCAAGTCCAACTGCAAACTGCATACATCCAGATCTGCCATTGCATAATGCACCAGCAGATCTGGTTCTATGCAGTTATCCAGATGTAATCAGTACAATAAATCTGATAGACCCTGATCTGCTGGTGTATTATGCAACAACATATCAGAATCTATGTTGTTTGCAGTTCAGCCCATTTTAGAAATGAGTATATATGGTAATTATCTTATGCGTAATTTTGTAACCAACTTAATGGCAGATGAGTTATGTTATGCCTTGTAACCATAACACTTAACACCCAGACTTGCACTCGACATAATTATTATGGAGTGTAATGATGAGTCCAACACTCATTATTATGATTATATTTCTGTCTTAATGCACTTTTATGTTTCTCAAATGTATATGCACACATATGAAGATGGAAAAGCTTTTTGGTAATACAGTGATACCCTTCAAAACCGAAAACCCTTGGGACCTACAAAAGAGTTAAGTTTTGAGAGATGTTTGGTTTAAGAGTGTAAGAGTGCAGAAAATTAAGAAAGCTGTTAGTTTTTAACAGAATATTGAATAAAAAAATAGATGAACAACATACATTCCTTCCGAAACATCACATGCTGTCATATTAATAAATACAGATGTTCCACAAAGAAATATGTTCCTCATCACAAGAAACATTTGAGAAATGAGATATTTTTATAACTTTACTCTAAGTTTACTACACTTATGAATGATAACCCATAATGTTTAAATATTCTGTATAATTCATAATATTTACAGTTCAAGAATGTGGCTTGAGGAAACCAATAAACATTGTCTACTTTTTCATACATCTATTTTTAACTAACGTAGCTTGTGCTAATTGTTGCATTTCTTGTACTGTACCCATATAATGGTCATCTTTAGCTGCCTAGCAATCACAAAGTTTTTTTCA
Source organism: Margaritifera margaritifera (assembly GCA_029931535.1). Taxonomy (NCBI): domain Eukaryota; kingdom Metazoa; phylum Mollusca; class Bivalvia; order Unionida; family Margaritiferidae; genus Margaritifera; species Margaritifera margaritifera. The sequence goes on along the minus strand of JAQPZY010001401.1, from coordinate 1,384,154 downwards.
TTTCTGTATCTAAAACTTAAGGGTAGGTCATATCATTGACAGGTGGCACAGAAGGTATATTCTCGTCTTCATATTCATTGCTTTCATCATCTTCTTTATTGGTGTAATGTATACAAATGAACAGCATCAATCACAATTAGATAACAAGCAGATAAACATAATCTTTCTTAAATGGCTTGACTACAAGCATTTAGTTATTAATAATTCACCTTAAATGCAGGCTCTTTTTGCATGCAAAGACTTCAGATTAGCCTATTATCAGCCCTAATTTGTGTCGGTGCAAGTATCAAGTATTGTTTTAACTTCGCGTGCCCTGAACTTTTTATGGGTCTTTGTTTCACCGATAAGCCTACCACAGTACTTGCTAACTACAATTAATCTCTTCATCACGTGTCAGAAATTTAGCAGCAAAAATATATTTCCAAGCTTGAAGTTCGGTTTTATGGGGTTTTTTTAAAGAGTAAAATTGACATTTGGGATCAAAATTTGTTTTTTGGGATTTGGAGTTGAGGAGTTTCGGTTTACTGAAGAAAAAAACATGATGATCTCATAGAATAAAAAATTTGGAACTAACAAAATGGTCTTCAGGGGATTCCGGTTTACTCAATGTTCTGTTTTGAGGAGTTTCACTGTGTTTGCTAATCTTACAGTGGGGGTATCCAATGAATATGGATGCAGCAGATCTTGTAAGATAAACACAAGTAGACTTTACCTCAGTAGAAGGTGACATCAACCATGACACAGTCCACTTTAATTATAGCAAAGGAGTATTGTACTATGCATGCCGATATCATTGTGTGCAATTTTCTGCAAGCTATTATGGGTATGACTGGTATTAGGGTCTCCTTTGCAAACATTTTAATTGATAAAGTGGATAAACTTATATACGTTTTATCCACAATGCCTTGCAAAACATTACCTGCAATGAAATGCAGAAGTAGCCAATTTGTACAAGACTTCACACATCTACCATTGACTATACTTTTACAGAAATTTAAATGCATGTACCTGCTCAAAATAACTGAGCATTTATGTAGTGAACATTTGTAATTATCATTTTTAATTTGTTGATTTCAGAAATATTTTTTCAGAAAGCTACAAGGATACACCTTATGGATTCTGTTGAAAGAGACTTTAAATTATGCAGCTGCAGATCTGACTAATGCTGTTTGCATTTGGGCTCACATTACACATGATTAAATACAATACGCTTAGTGCATAATCTTTTGTAATGAAATGCATGCATTGCTCGTCCAGATGGAGTATGTGTTCTATGGACTTTTGTGTTCCCTGTTTTAGATGATTTGCTCATGTTCAAATTTTAGCTTGTGAAACAGAACAGTCTTGGGAATACAATATTAGAGTCACAACAGAGAACCGGTCTCAAAATGCAAAATCAGACTTCTGCTATCAAAATGTTCAGAGTTTTGCACATAATAATATTTTTTATTTCAGATATCCTACATGATCTTTCTTGGTTTGTACAGCTATATTCTAATCAGCAAGCTTGAGGAAAAGCTGTCAGTGGAGGAAATTTTACTGATCGTGTGGGTCTTCACAATTTTCACTGAGGAGATTAACCAGGTGTGTATAATGATAACCATTGTTACCATTAAGATTAACTCCCCTGAATTTTGAGTTATATCCCATGAAAGATATCCTTGAATTGTGTGAGTCAGACTGTCAATGGATTACTATCATTACTACAAGAAATATAAATCTCTGACATATTCCTGTAAGCTTTTCATAGCTGGTATTTGATTTACCGCTCCCAATTACATAGGAAGGTTCCACCTCAATGATAAGAACTGTGATAACTGATGTAGTGTTGTGCTAGACCAACAAGTTGTTTGCCTTTTGTTTCTGACATTTACTGGTGGAGCCACCACTCATGTCAAAAATGAAAATGGCGGAGAACAACTTGTTGGTCTAAGTGTTGTGTGTGATATAATTGTATATGGAGTTCACTCTATGTTTAGAGTAACATTATTGCATTGCATTGGCAGACCACAGAAGTAGAGTATACCATAATAACCAATATTACATGCTATGCAGTATTTTTTATATTGAGCAGAGTTACTGTATGTAGAAATGTGTGACCTATAGCATGAGTCACACACATGTAGTATACTTTCAATCTAATTTTTTGTTAGTCTAAGATACATCAGAAGCTCAAAGTTCAGATATCTGATTGGCTAATGTGAATTACCAGTCAGATTTCAAAATAGACAATTTCCTCTAATTTGGCAGTACGCCAGCAGCCTCATTTACAAATATTGTCAAAAGAAGGGTGCATGGATACATAAGTAGTTAATTTCTGGAGTTGTGTTTCAATAATTGCTGGTTTTCTGCATCAGATGGTGACAATTTACCCAGTCTAAATGCCTGTTACATAGGTTTGGTAAATCTTTGTAAATATTAGTTGTTATCAGGTAATTTTACCACAAGCAACACACCTAATAAGTTAACATGAGGCAAGGTACCTTTGCTTAAGTGTTCTGAAAACATCTAGTAAGACAGGCTGAAAGTCATGACCCAACCGCTACAGGTAAGATGTTTTACCAACTGTCTGATACTGCTTCTTATGATGTGTGGATATCTCCACTTGGTTTTATTTTCATGACTTTCACATTCGATTGGCAAACCTTCAAGTTTAAGACAAATTAAATGTCCCATTACATGGCGATTATATTTAACATCAGTAACTGATATTAGAAATCTCTGAACTGGTTCACTCTGTCTCTTGGAGGTTTGATCTGTCAATAATTTTAATGAAGCTGTTTAAGTTTTCATTTAGATATTGGTTTATCCCTGAAAGAAAATGTGCATTTTTGTCCTAATTTCTTTTGTAGAAAATGCTTTTCTCTTTTTGCTATCTGCAAGTGTTTATTCGTTTAAGACTTGTATAATTGTTGTATTGTAATTTTCTTGTACAAGTTTTGTGTATAGTATGCTAATTTAGCTTCGGGTCAAATTTTCTTTCAATTGTTTATCTCTTACTCATTTGTTGCACTCAGAATGGAAACCTTTGGGACAAAATTTAATTTTTCTTTTTTAGAGGTTTTCAGTTTACTGGAGATATCACAGACAAGAACATATATGTCTTTTCATAACTAAGTAAATATACAAGCACACCATCATTGATATCAGCTTTAATTTGTAAGACCCAAAAATCCGTAAATTAAAAAGCAACAACCAAATTTAATGTTTTTCATGTTTTGAAGGAGACAGAGAAAACATTTTGTTCATCTGTGCATGTTGAAATTAGGGATAGCAATTATGCAACTTGAGGGACAGAACGTAATTATGGGATAACATCTGTGTGTGTGTGTGTGTGTTTAAGAGTGCAACAATTTAAACAGCTGTTAGCTGTTTTAATATTTAATGAAAAATTAGCTGAACAACATGCGTTTCTTCCAGATACTGCTTTGTTGGTCTCCTTCGGCAAACTATCAAAATCAAGGATTAAGTGCTAGTTATGAAAACCCAGGTATTTAACTTTTAAAAAAAGTTGTATTGATCAGAAATGAATAGCATCAATCATGATTAAATAATATCCAGATCAACATAAGTGTTTTTTTTTAAATATTCTCTTCTACAAGGGTTTAGTTACGAACAATTTACCTTGAAAGCTGATCGTTCTTTAAAGTTCAAAGACTTCATCATAACCCACTGTTGACCCTAATCTGTGTTGGCTCCCATGCCAAGTATTGTTTTTACCTTGCATGTCCTTCGAACATTTCCGGGTCATTGACTCAGCCAAAAGCATACTAAAGTATTTACTAACCATAAATTATCTGAATTTAAAATGTGTTACACTGAATGCATGGCCACAGGCTATTTATAGAACATAAATATCAATGTTTTGTGGAATTTCCAACTTTGAAATGAGTTTCGGTTTTATGGTTTTTATGTGTGTAAAATTGAAATTTGCAATGAAAAATTTGTTTCTGTTTTCAGAGTAGACGGATTTTGGTTTACTAGAAGAAAAAAAAATTACAGAATGAAAATTTAATGATAAAAAAAATGTCGATCTAGTGGACATTATTTCAGTATAATGAGGTTTCAGTTTTGAGAAGTTTCATTTTATTTCAATCTAAATTCTACATGCAAATTTAATATAATTATTAGATTTTTATGCTGACTTTCAAAATGTGAAATCTTATAGATGATGTACTTTTTCACATTGTGTCTATTCCTATTAGTTTATATTCTGCTTCTCTTTAAGCTATTTTACTGAAAAGGTACCCCATTTAGCAATTACAAAATTAGTACCAAAGGTACTAAAACTACCAAGAACCAAGACAAACTCTGCTTTTTGCTTTTTTGTCTCACCTGCTTAAGCATGGTACGACATAGGCTTCACTTCTCTATCAATGTTAGCGTATCAAAATTAAGATTCTTTGTTAGGGCTTTCTTTATTATAATATTTTGTACAAGTCTGTTATCAGAGCACAGATCACATAGAACACACCATATTCTGCATAACCCTTGTTTAATGTTTTTTTTTCTCACTACTTAGTAATTTATAATATACTGGACTGAGAACAAAGTTTGCACAAATGTTGATTTAATAGTATCTATATCAAACATGATTATTAGATTTTTTGGTTGATATTTGACAGATAATTTTTGTCTTGCTTTTGTAAGCATGGTGTAACAGCAGTAACAATATGTTGTTATCATTGATCTGATTAATTGTTACATTTTTGTGTTAACATTTTTGCAAGTTAGATTTATTGGGTGAGGGTACATCATAGAATGTCATTCAAGTGAGACACCATATTTCACAGAACTCATGTTGAACTTAAAACCAATTTCAAGTTCTGCTCATCAAGGTAAAAATGCTGGATAGATCAATATTAAATCAGGCAAATAGATTTATTTCAATGAGATGTAGTTCAATTTTTAATATTCTCTGGCTTAGGCCTCTTTAAGATCTATTGTCTGAGGTATCACAAAGTGTACAATAAAATAAGCACAAGACTTTATATTATAGTAGATTCTTTTTCAATATAAAAACTACATTTATCCCGGAAAAGGTATCCGTAATTAAATCTGTGTTATATGATAGTCTGCTCTATAATGAGACTTTTTATATTAGAGATGTACATCGCCTGCTCGTCGCAATAAAATACATATCACAATGCTTGTATGGCAACATAAAGCTAATCAAAGTATGTATCATACAGTTAGCAGGTAATACAAAATACACTGCAATAGCAGGGTTCTCTGGGAATCTGAAATCCACGTAAAAGTACGTATACTTTTTATTTTTGGATACATGAAAATTCAAACAGCTGAGTCTTTAGAATGCAAGCTTTTTTCAGTGAAATTCTCTTTAATCCGTTTTGCAAAGCTAAAGTACAACTCACAGAAGTCATATAGGCATTCTGTACCAATTTTTGCGGATATAGATGCAATTTTTGAGAATTTGATTATGCATACCTTTAAATCGTGATTATTCACGTAATTTCACTCCTTTTCAATAAAAATTCCTTTCAAGACTATTATATGAATTCCTTGAGAAATACATAACAACAAAATCAATGTTAATGTACGTTGACAATTTTGGAAATAGTCACCCAAGAGGGGTGATCCAGTTTAAACCAGCTTGAATGTCGTGCTATGATGTCACAAGGAAAGCACCTCTTATTCAAAAGAATTTGTACTACAAACGTAAACAGAGATGTGACCATGCCATCAGCTGTCAAAAATACCAGGAAAACCACCAGCAGAAATACAAGAACTGCACACAAATTCAGCAAATCAGAGGTAATTATGTAATTTCATATATATATATACATATTATGTATGGCATGTCATTATTATGATTCTTTTCGTATACATAATACATTCTTTCCCATACAAATATTTTGATACACGTCAGAGACAAGTAGAAGCACAGCTGTCATTTCAGATTTATTTTATTTATACTTATTCCATGACTGTTGATAGTAATAAATAACAGTATTATGCATTTTCAAAACTTTTAATAAAAACAACATAAATCAGCAGTAGCATCAACCAACATACCAAGTAATAAAAAATAGTTACTATAATAGTATTGTTGCATTGCTTGTTGTTGTTGTTGTTGTTGAAATCAATAGTTAATAAGAATATTTCTATACCTACAAACGTTCCCAAGATAAGGCTGCATAGATTAATTTTCGATTGAATCTGATCACTTAATAAATATTTTCACAAAATTCATCCTTAAACAAACTCGTGAAAAAATATCTTATTTTAAGAAATCTAAAATTGTTTAATATGCATTATATTTGTACAATATAAACTCATGTATTCTATATTTTATGCAGTTATCTTTACAAGTAAAAACTCCATAAACACTATCAATTAATGTAATTCCCAATCATTAATATGATGAATAACTTTTCTGTATCTATCCTCAGTAATCCAAGTGAGAACGAAACTAGAAATGTAACTGTTTTACGGAACTGGGTTGATGGTAATGTGTTTGTCTTAATTTGTTTTCTTGTATTACATTCTTTTTTTCTTTGTTTTTTTTTTCTTTTTTATCTTATACACAAGAATACCACACCTGTAGTTAAATCACATCCATAACATGGTTATTTTATTACAGGTGTGGAAATTCATGGCTATATAACTGGTGACTAAATCAACTCCTGGAAGTAGGTTATTTCAGCTGTTATGAATAAATACAAGTTTTATATGTCACGTGATGTAGCTGTGACCAATCTAAATACATGTCACAATGGATTGGTAGAAATGTGTAATTATTGTTCTTTGATGTTGGACTTTTTTAACATAAACCTTGTTAAGCATGATTAAGCTAAAATCACTCATGTTGGGCAAATGTAAATTTGTTTTTTTGTATTTATATCACCTGATAAAATATTAAAACCATTTAGGCAATTTTTCAATTTTATTTTTTGGTAACTTTCTGGACTACTTGAACTATTGCATTTTGACAAATACCTTGTTTTTATCACAAACACATCTGACAACAAGTAATTATGATTACATAAGCAAAAAGCAAAAACTCATTTGAATTACATGAATAAAAGTTTTGTTGGCTTTTTTGTATTATTATGTTGATGAGATGGTTAGGTTTGTGGCCACTGCAGTAATTTTTAATTTCTTTTTACACTCTGTTGAACTTTATGGACTTTAATGTTGATTTTACTTACACATTTTTTAACCGTTTTAATTTTTTTAACCATTTTAATTTTTTTTACAAACAACTTGTTATCATGATTTATCAAAACCTATTCAAGGCAGAAAAATAAAATTTGGCATTAATGTTAGTAGTCAAATTAATTTTTTTTTAATTAGAGTTATTTTGTCTTGAATGCTTTTAGAAACACTTGTTTAAGTTTCTCTACAAGATTTTAGCTTTCTATCAACTCTTCTGTATTTTTGCATAAATGAAGTTTTCTGTAGTCTATTTAATCTGAACTTAATTGTTTCGATCAAGAGAGGAATATTAAAACTACTACGGCAATCCATTTTACTTATGATTCATTACTTTCCATTTTCTTCTGTCAAGCACCAGTCTCACAGACTGACATTAATTTTTTAAACATATTTTATTGTCATTTTATTGAACAATATGGGATTGAACACTAGTTGTCTAACTCCTCTAGGTCCTTTCACAAAGCATATAAAAATGATCCAAAGATGACATTCATTTTAGAAAATTTCAAGTTAATTTAAAAACAATATAAAAAAATTACATATATTGGAAGACATGTAACATTTCAAAAGAAAACAGAAGATATATATATATATATATATATATATATATATATAGTTAGGTAGATAGGCAGTTAATGAGAGACAGTGGTAAATTGTTAGCATTATATTTAAGCGTATAACAGATCAAAAACAAGTGTTCAGCAGCTCACACTTTTCCTGATTACTTAATTGGACCATTAAGTCTAAGTAACATTAATTGTCATGGTGGAGAAAGTTGCTTAAATTATTACCATTTAAAGAGACAAGCCAGATTGATGCTATATATAAATTATATACATACATTTTTTATAATAACATACCAGCGCTATATATCTATCTTGTTAATTAAACTTCATTTATTTCATATTTGATTCTTATTACAGAAAGTATGCATAATGCCACAAAGCAAAGATGGAATAAAACTTCCACTGTGACTGCCACATCAAAGAGAACATTGGACAGCTTGGATGAGAACTTGGTCCGCAGAACTATCCATGGTTTATACAGGGAATCCAAGATGGTGACCATGCCTCTGAACATGATTCTGAAAGAAAAAGGATTAGATTCATTATTATCCACCATATGCAGAACTGTGAGGAGGCTGAAATATAGGTATAATCAATAACTTCATCACTGACTATACAGGATTATATGTTAATGCATGTTTAGGGTCTCCATTTTTAATTCTACTAGTTATGGACCAGAAGAGTTTATGTGGTGGCCTTTCATCCACCTTCTGTTCTTCGTCCATGTGATCAGCTCATTAGGACCAGAAACATGCTTGTTGTCAAAGTATAGTATTGCAACAGAAAGTAATCATGCTTCATCAAAGCTGATGATCAACACTTGACACTTGAATCAATGAAGGAAGAACAAGAGCATAATCTTAATGATCACCCAATTAAAGATGAGATACTTCTTTACCTGTATTTTCTATGGTAGATGAAATAGGTGCCCTTATAATCATGCACATAAACTTGTTATCAATGCCTTCTCCTGTTTTCGGAACACGTACAAAATTTTAAAAAATGTTGTATGTATGTAGTATTGATGTTCTGTTTTGAGTAACCTCAAGGAAGGCACTTTCCTTCAGATCAGCTTGTTAGAACTGTTGTTTATGGCAAATATTGTTACTTGTTCAAACTGAAAAGCCAAGTTATATAAATATATACTTAATAAATTCAGGTAAAGTTGGTGACTACGAACTGAGCTTTGAAAAATGTATGTCATCTAAAGGCACTCCCAAATATGATGCTGGTATTTTAAAAAAGTGGGCAATGTAAAGATAATTAGGGACCATTATATATGGATAGATGTTTAGCTGTGCAAGTTCACTGTGTTGCTTGGCAAATAAAATTTTGTTTTACTTATCCAGCAGTTAAGTGGGATATAATGATATACTGTATATATTCCCCACCAAACCAAGTTGGCCATGGGTTAACAATATACAGTTGTGTATGTAAACTTACCTAAATCCATTGCAGACCCATAAATTTAAAGCAAGAAAATTGTTTTTTTTATAACATGCAATACTAAACATAATTGGTGTGCTTCACATGATTTTTGTCCTAAAATGTGGCCACCAATTTTTTGTTTAATAAAGAAATGTAATAAAAATTCAAAATGTGTAAAAAGAAATTTACAAATTTGATGTAATGACATAACAATTGAATCAGATTATCTATATTAGAACTATTTACACAACCACAAGATAGTCAACAGGCTACACTTGATATTTTTAAAGCAGTTATTTTCTTTCAGATTCTGCAGGAATGGACCACATCAGAGTTTTTTTTTTGTTGAACAACAAGATGTTGTCACTCAGAGGCATGCATATTGGCACAAAATTAGACACTTTCATGAACAGTTTCAACACATTGTTTCTTTAGATGAGACTTGGCTCAACACTAACCACGTTTTTAAGGGGGAGTGGATTGATTATACTTGTAATTCAATCACTGTCCTTGAAACTGAAAGTAAAGATTGCTGCGGATTTGTTCCCTCTGGAAAGGGAACTCGTCTGATAAGTGTGGATGCTGGTTCTTCCAGAGAAGGACTACTACCCGGAGTGAATTTAGTGTTTGAGTCTAAAACCAACAGTCATGATTATCATGATGAAATTAATGCCAAGCACTTTAATGAATGGTTCAGGGTCATGCTCCTCCAGAATCTGAGCAGTAATTCAGTTATGCATGGTACTGGATAATGCATCCTGTCACAGCTAGTTTGCTCTGCTCCTGACTGAGGGTACCCAATATTAGGTCCTGAAAAGCTGAGATTCAGGATTGTCTGGATAGGAATGGTGTCCAGTATAACAGTGATTGCTGTAATGCTGAATTGCTAGAACGGGTGCGGAGATACAAGCCTAGTCCTAAATATGCCTAAGATGAAATTTATGCAGGAAAGTTCTGTCGTAAACGTAGCAAATTCCATGAACCAAACATTTAATGTTAGGTAGAATGTAGTTTTCTTTCAAAACCCTCTACACCCAATCACATGTGAAATAAGATGCAGTCAGTAGCATAAGGAATTATAATATGAAGATATGGATATATGAATTCCTGTGATATCAAATATTGTATACAACTGATATTGAATGTGAAAAGTAAATTTATAAGTGTTTAAAATGATAATGTGATCTAATATTAAATCAGTTAAAAAGATATTTTCATGTTAAATTAATAAAGTTCATTGTGCTAAAACTGAAATTATTATTGTTCAAATTCAATTCATTATCATATAAATTATGATGGAATACTGTTGACAGTGATGTAATGAATGCATCGATTTTTTTCCTGCAGCTAAGTTAAAATGAAATTGTCATTAACATTATATCAGGTATTCAATGTACCTTATTAAAGCAACAAATACTCCTCATAACAGTTATAGTTCTTACTTTATCTTTCTTTTCTTGTAATAAGGATTGCTACTTCAGTGAATCACAATAAGTAGTTGCATATATATGCAATGATTTCCACAGGGCTTGAAAGCTAGACCCTGGACATGTGGTAAGTTTAGTTGACCAAATAAATGTAAGGCTTGATAATATTTATTATTTTAGGGGGATATGAAGTATCACTGTAAGTTAAATTTATTGTAAGGTTATGAAAATCTTAACTATGATCTAGTTTGAAATCAATTATCAGATTATCAGTTCCATTACTAATTAGCTAAAAAATACTTTACCATATTGTGGGTCAAGAATATTGACATGCAGTCCATGTCCTGTTTAAGAATGGTGTTGTGGACTGTCCTCATGAAGTTCCACCCTGCCATCCTTCAGGGCTGACCCGTCATGAAAAGAGCAATTAGATACATGTATAGGAGGAATAGCAAGTACAATCATTGGTATACTAGCATCTCTAACATGATGTATATATATATATATATATATATATATATATATATATATATATATATATATATATATATATATATATATATATATATATATATATATATATATATATACATACATACATATATATGGCAGAGAAGATATATACATATCTTCCATTAAGCTTCAGACTTGCAATAATCTGATACCAAATTCAAACATTAACAAACAACTAGAATATGGCAAAAAATTTGGGTGGGGTGGGGTGGAAAATATATCAGCCTTCTGTCTCTCTATCTCTGCGAATTTCTTTAATTTCAATGACAGGTTCTTGTTCAATCTGATTAAAATCAGATCTCCACAGTCCTACATGGAGATCTGACAGACACCTATACAAGTTAATGTTTTTGTGACCTTTGAAATTCCCAGCCCACTTATTTTTATTAGCCTGTCATAAGAAGCATTTTGCAAATTCATGTTATTGTTAGTAACGATATATTCCAAATGACATGTACCACTTTAAAAACAATTGAAAGTTGTGATTTGATTGGTAAACTACAAGGTCAACAGAACATGACCTCTTATTGGTGTCCATCAGATCTTCATGTAGGACTGTTGAGATTCTGATTTTAATCAGATTGGGTTCTTGTTTACTCTCTGTCGATAACTATGTATATGTCTGAAACCAATGTGTAGTCAAAATTTGTGATAGATCAGGTTTTTTCATAGGTCAGTTTTGGAGCCGAGCATGGGCCCCATTCCCAGTTCAAAATACTGTTTATATTCCCAATTTTGATCTGAAATTTCCAATTCAGAAAATAATATACTTAAATTACATTTCTCTGCTCAAGTAGAAATGTACTGAGATATGCAAGATGGTGAAACCAAAACAAGCAAACCACATTTTTGTAGTAAGTCATACTCTTATCTTACAGGAGAAAAATTCAGTGAGCATGAATGATACTTTGCAAAAAATGTCAGTGAGTCTAAAGAACTTTTTAAAAAATGCTTCTGGATGGAATGTTAAAGATGTACCGGTATTACACTCAATGATCCATACTGTCATTTATACTCCATTGGCAGGTTCTAGTTACATTGACTTACCAGTAACGCTGAAAAACACTCAGTGCATAGTAAATATAAGAAACGTCAATCAAACCGTGTTATTTAATTTTTATATAATGATTAATGTTTATATTAAATGCAATATGCATATTGGAATATTATTTTTTACTGCCTATCACCGATGAATTTCATAATTTTACTGTTGGCAATAAGCACTCAAGTGAGTGCAAGAAATTGTCATCTTTGGTTCAAGAACTGCAATTTCCTTCAAATAGGTGTCTCACCCTCCTCTTGTCACAACATACCCATCAAGTCTCATGCACTGCATGTGATACACATGTATTTTGTACAGAAATAAAGCTCACATGCACATCCCGAATTTTTGCACGCATTCTTTAAAAAAATGTATGTCATGTATTTTTAACCTAATGATGTTATGGTTTCACTCTCATCGGTACATTTCAACGTTTGCACAATGGGATTCCTAAAAATAGACCGAGTGTGACGTGATGTTTACTTCTAGCCTCCTCCACCACTTCCAACCTTCCACCGGGATTTCACCTCGTCCTATTGTTACACTGTAGAAATGGTACTGTTAACTGGGTCTTTAAATTGGTGACTTCTACTAACCACAAAGTCCACTTAATTATGTTATGAATATAATAGAGAGGTAAAATTATTGTGGTACACAATATTTACGTGTATTTCATTCACCTATATGATTTTGTATGCAGATACATGCAGCTGATACCATCTTTACATTTTGCAATGTGTTCCCATCTGATGCAGATTTATAGTTTGGGACTGAAATTGGCATTAGATTTGAATGTCAAAGTGAAGCTATAAAAATTATGTTTCAGAAAACTTAAGACAAAATAATGTCTAGCCATCCCATTGTATCATGTCACATCTGTTTCAAATTTCATATCGGCTCAGTTACATTGGAAATAATCTATGGATTAAAACCAAATCTTGTACAAAGCTTTGCATTAAAAGGCTTCGGTTTGTATGAGATTTAAACATATTCTGGCAAACGTTTATGGAGTTATAGCCTGTTTAACTTCGCTAGACACAGTTTTAGTTTTTCTAATTTAATCAGTTTTTTCTATATCTTGCTTCAAGACAGATTAAGGCATGAATTTACTTTCTTGCATCCAATTAATATACATCTCCTCAACTATTTGCTTTCATTTCTTTATCAAACCACTGCAAGACTTATTTGACATTTTTGACTGTTGTGATAGAGTACAGCTCATACTGTTGTTGCGGTATAGTTTCAATTATATTTTAACTGAGAGAACAAGAAGGAATTCACATTCTTAAATTTATGTGTATTGTACAAATTGGATTTTCAGGGCTCAGATTCTCATATACATGCTATTCGGTTAACTCAGAAATGAAATGCTGGGTATCAGCATAAAAACAAACAAAATCTTGAGATAGGACCAAATTGCTTGAGAATTTCGCCAAAATGAAATCAATGACAATCATTTCCTGTAGTGGACATTATTTATAAGTTTGATACCTACTCAAATTCAGCAAAACTGACTTTATACTTTATTGTGAAAATGTGTGTGTTTCTTAAATTAAATCCATTTTGATCCCAAAAATCAGCAAATTGTAATTTGACTTACTGTATGAAATACTCTGTAGTAATATATATTTGCACGAATGCATAAAATGCTGATGATTTTGTCTCCTTTGCAGGAGTACTGGAGGTTAGTCAGAAATAGATAACAAAATGCAGGAGACACCAATGATTGTTAGAAATAATTATTTTATTGCTTCAGTCTCCTGTCGAATGCTCTTAAACTTATTTGAAGCATATAAGATTTTCGTGGACTTTTTATTGATTGAGTTTGGAAAAATACAATTACATGAAAATATATGATTTTGAGTGTTATGAATCAATTACGACTTAAAATACTCGTTTTATCTTCAGAGCACAGGTGCCGCATGGGTATTACTTTTCCAATAGCATTGTTATTCTAGTTTTATGTTCACACATGTATCCACATTAGAGAGTTCTCAAAAACTGTTGAATGTACAGCCATTAGCCTTCATGGGTGCATTCATTTTGAGGAGTAGTATTACGGTATATACTCACTTATTAGTCAAGTCCAGCTGCAAACAACACAGACCCTGATCTGTAGCATAATATGCTAGCATATCAGGGTCTATATTGTTTGTTCTACTCCTAACCAAGATAAAGTTGAAATACACCATTGTATTGGTTTTAACGAACAGTTGTTAATACAGATTCTGACGGACCTGAAATCCATTGGTTGTAAAGGTACTTATATATTAAACAAGTTTGAAATAATATATATATATAAAGCAATGTATAGGCAGTCTATTTTCTGATGGTGGTGCATGGCAGTAGTAGAGGTTTTCCTCAGATTTTGGTGAAACTGTTTCTTCGTTGAAAAATGGGGTCGACATTCAGGTTCCTCACCTTCATGATTGTAGGTAATAATAATCAACAACCACATTTCTTGATCCTTCTTTCAAAATTTGAGAATTTAATTGCTTCTTTTTGTTGCAGTTACTGTAGTTGTGTTTTGGCTACAATTTTAAAGAGAAGATATAAATCAAATCAGGTTTTTTTTAATATTTATTTTTATTTTTTATTTAGGACATTGTCAAAACCAGAATGTGTATTTACTTCCTAATACATTTGTTATTAGCATTAAAAAGGCTAAAATATTTAATATAATGTTTGTCTAAATGTTTTCAAAAGTCATTTACCTCATCATGGTCTGAGTCAAGAGTGGGTGTAGATAACACTTTTCTGCATATAACCTTTCATTTCACATGATTCTAATTAATTCCCTTGTGCAACAGGTCGCTACAACCTCTACAAATGCATCAGATTCCATAACCTTGAAGAAACGGCTTCTACGTTACATAACAGATGGCTGGAATATATTAGACATCATCTCTTTATTGCTGTTTGTAATTGGAATGATTTTGAGGGGCATACCTCATGCACAAACGTTTGAAGTTGCCCGTATCTTCCTCGGAGTTAATCTGGTTACGTTCTTCATGAGACTGCTACACATTTATTCTGTGCACAAAGTACTTGGACCACAGCTAGTGATGATTATACGTATGGTATGTGAGTCAAATATATTTTTTAAAATAATATTCATGTCATTCAGTGAGAAGTTTTGGTATTTGAGTACTTGAGTGTTCAAGCTTGGTTTTTTTAATAGCAATATATCAGCACAACTAATCACTAAATACATGTAATCTCAATATTTCATTTGAGGAAAAAATGTGTAATTCATCTATTCATTATTTTCTAGAAAAAAAATCATGTACATTTAAACACATTTAACCATATTATTAGAGACGTTTGATAAAACTAAATGGCTCACTAATGTTTTGATACTGATCCAAATAATAAACATTAAACCGTTGCAGATATAGTTCTTGAAAGTACAAAAATTTATGGGAATAATCCCATCTTTGACCAGCTCAAGATTATTGGGTTGGTTCCAAGTTTGACGAATTTTGTTGAAGTCTATCCAAGGATTGTATTTTATGAGATTTTTTGGACCAATTGAAAATTTGCCAGGAAAAATATTCTCGGATCTATCTTAAGCTTCCCAAATTGAGGTTTTTGGGAATCTATTCCAAATTTGCCTGCTAAGAGACATTTAGTATTGATCCCAAGTTTGCCTATAAGGAGTTATTTGGGATCAGCCCCAATCTTGACTGAAATATATTTCTTTTACCGATCCCAAGTTTGCCAGGTTAAAGATTTTTAGGATTTTGTTTGTTAAGACATTTTTGGGATTGATCACAAGTTTTCCTACTAAAAGATGTTTGGAATCCAGCCCAAGCTTCCCAGATACCTCTTTCATGTAAGCTTCGGATAGATCCCCAAAACTATTTTTCAGGGCAAACTTTACATTGGTCCAAAAATCTCATATAATGCAGTATTTGAATGGATATTTAAAATTTTATCAGGCACACTTGGAACTGATCCCATAATCTTGTGCTGATCAAAATTGGTACATTTTCAAGAATTGTATCTATTAAATTTGATCAAATATACAGGAATTTGTTCTGGAAAATAATTACTAAAGGGAGCAATAGCACACTCTTTCCTCCAATGAAGTATTGTGTATTGTGTCAAGCTACTGCTTTGTTCAATAGTGAACACTATATGACCTTATAGGTTCAAGGTCAAAGGCCATAATTTAAAAAATAAAATAAAAAGGCATGGAATCATGATGAATTAAAGTATATTCAGTTCATTATTTTTTGTGAGGGTACCAGTTTTTAGCTTTAGCAGTCACAGATGAAAAGAGCGTTCGGGATGCCTGTTGTCTGTCATCAGTCTGTTTGCACAAGTTTGTTATGGCTACTCCTACATTACTCAGAGGATTGCCATGAAACTTTACACAAACATTCATCCCGCTGTCTAGTTGGTTTTAAATAAAAATTCTGCCAATCTGACATTCGGTGTGTCAGCAATGACATTCATCTTTAAAGTCTTGTTATTGCTACTCCTCCTGAATGGAAAGTCATATAGACATGGAATTTTCAGTAGAAGACCTTTTGTGATGACTTGTTGGTCTTAAATGAAAATGGTACCGATATGACATACATTATGGCCGTCATGGTGGTCTTCTTGAAAAATACATCAAAATACTGCATGTGATATCTTATTGGTCTTATAAGAAAATGGTCCTGATCTGACAAAAAAAATGCACACCATGGTAGCCATTTAAAATCTTATTATTGTTACTTCTCCTGAATAGAAAGTTGTAACAAAATGGAGTTGTCACCAGTAGACATTTTATGGTAGCTAGTAGGTTCTAAATGAACATGATGCCAATCTGAAATCCAATGAGGCCACGTTGGCATATTTGAATTCCCAATGCTTGAGTAACCATTCCCCCTCAGAGATTTATTTTAGACATTTAAGTCTACTTTTGAAATAAATGCAGCCTTGAGTTTTCCTGAAGATTTCATCTTCTTTTTGCTTCTCTATCAATGCGCATCGACCATTCACTCTCTATTGGTCCCCACGCTAATCTGAATTAGTAAGACATTTCTGTCAGCCTATCAAATTATTCATCTTATCCTTCTTTGGAAGTAAGTAATAGAATACCTTAAGATGTGCTCAGTTCAGATCTTTATTTTCTTGTGTCTTTTTATGCGCCCTGTGGTGTCATACAGAGATCTTTTTTGCACCAAAGATGCAAAATAAGTGTCATTGGCACAAGGGCAAAACTTAAAATCAACTCCACAGTACACAAGCAATGGAAGGTCATTTTCCTGACTTATTTTCTCTCTCAAGATAATGAAATACAATTACAATTACATTTGGACTAAAATAGTTGCATAGTGCTTCTAGTAGTATTTTTATAGATGCTTGCTATGCAGTTGGTGTTAGTATGTTCAATGTGTGTTTAGCTGAACTTGGAAACCCATCAGTTTACTCAGCTGGTAAACAGACCTTTTCAGCCAGCATCTTGCATTGTTCAATCTACCGATTAAGGATTATAAATCAAAAAGGTGTTGATTAATTAGTCATGCTAGTTGAACAAACAATTTAAACCCATGGAAGAACCTCACCGTTGAGTACAAATGTCCCAAAACTTTCTTTACAAATAATATTGAATAGTAATGTCCCAAAACCTATAGTGCATTAAAACAAATAATTTTAAATAGAATTAGGATGTACCAACTTTTATGTTGCCCCATATACGTTAAATACAGTATTTATAATTTATTCTCCAAAAGTGGTTTTTTATAGTTACACTTGATTTTTCAGGGAGCATCCTGGCATGAAGGTCTTTCAAATTTGAGAAAATGATTCCAATCTGCTATCAAATATGACCACCTTTAATAGAAACAGAAATACCTTAAGCGAATTCTTCACAAGAACCACTAAACTGAATTCAACAGAAAGCATTCTGGAATAGATGGCCTTCAGGTGTATACAAATGATGCCGATCTGCCATCAAATATGGTTGCCATCACTTCAAAAATAGAAAAACTTTGTAACAACTTCTCAAAAACTGCTCTACAGAATTCCACCAAATTTGACAGTAAACATCATGACATAGAGGGTTTTTAATTTTATACAGATGATGCTAAGCTGCAATTAGATATGGCCACTGTTACTACAAATATAAAGCAATCAACATAATTTAATCCAATTTGACAGAAAGAATATGGCATGAAGGTTTATTCGCAATCAAATATGACTGACATTGCTAACAATAGAACATAAATTACATCTCAAAAAGCACTCAACCAATATTATTTGACAGAATCCATCATGCCAAAAAGGACTTTTAAGCTTGGACAAAGATTGCCAAACTGCCATAAAAATGGCTGATCTTACTAAAAATAGAAAACTTTAATAACCTCTGCTAAAATGCCACTGAACAGTTTTTTTTAACCAAATTTAACAGAAAACATTCTACTCATGGCCCATGACATTGATATAAGTGATGTCAACCCACCATCAAATAAGGTTGCTGTTACTAAAAACAGAAAAGCATTTACACAATTTTATCCCGTAAAACAATGTAACGGAATTTGACCAACTTTGACAGAAATTTTCCTACAAAGCCAGATTTCTTAGTCAAGTGCTTTTGATATCAAGCAGGTGAGCAATTGCAGGCCTACTTGTGCCTCTTGTTGTGGATTTCATGACTGATACACACCACGAATTTAAAGATCCACTGAACAAGGAGCTTTCTGCAGAGAGTAAAGGACTTTCCAATCCATAAATTTGTGTACCGATGGAAATGTATTTTTTCATAAAACCACAAAAATATTTTGCACTGCTTCCTCATTTAGTGAAGTTGAATAATTTGTGAACCTGCTTTTAACACTGAGGCAGGTGCAGATTCCATTTTTCTTAACATAAACATTCGCTTAACATGACAAATTTTAGTACATATTTTTAAATAAAAACTGGATTGATCTTATTTTATTATAACAAATAGAAGTTAGTGCATGGAACTTTTTAAGTGTCATCATCAGATTTGCAAATTGTAATAAGAAATCATATATTTTGTAACATTTTCAACAAAACTATTTTCTCAATAAATGATGCAATATCCAACTAAATGTTGATCAATGAAAATGTTGATAAAAGCCTACATGTGGCAACACTTAGAAACACATACCAATTATTGACGTCTTCTTGAGTAAAATTTGTGTTTTAAGTATATCTTAATTCTGTTTCAATGTAATCATTATATATGAGATATGCCCTATTCAATTCAAATGTGAAAAGAGTATCTTAATTCTGTTTCAATGTAATCATCATATATGAGATATGCCCTATTCAATTCAAATGTGAAAAGTATATCTTAATTATGTTTCAATGTGATCATCATATATGAGATATACCCTATTCAATTCAAATGTGAAAAGAGTCGAGTAAGTCAGCTGTCGTGGCGTAGCCTGCCATCTCTTCTTTGATTACCTAATTAAGTATGTTCTCAGTGACTAAGTTAGCTTTATTTTAACTTATGAGAACGGGATTGTCCTCCGACAGGATGACAGAAACTAATTAACGGATTAATTGTCTCCAGTCAATTACAGTCCATGAAGGGTGCCAACATATCAAAAACACCACAGTGCAGGTCAGCCTAATTTCTCGTTAAAATCACACACTGTTGACATCTCCTACGTTTGTTGCCTTTGACGTATCTGAATATTGTTTTTTTGTTTATACTTTACAGTGCTGCATTAGAAAATAACTTGCAAAGTCTGATAGAATGTACATAGTTTTGGCTTTTATTTTCTCTTTGACCATCTTAGTATTCATTGACAGTAAAACTATCATTATATTTTTTTAAGCACTACAACGTTTAGCATTGAATATATATATATATATATATATATATATATATATATATATATATATATATATATATATATATATATATATCTATATATATATATATATAAATATATATATATATCTTAAGAAGATTTAGGTAAAGTTTGATATATTACATGTTGAATAAAGACAGATCTTTTTCTTAGAAATAAGATTTAATCAACTCTGTTATGCATATGCATTTAATACTATTTTTTTTACAGGTTTGTAATATGTCCTACTTTGTGGTGATATTATTGGTTTTTATTGTGGCTTATGCCATTGCTTCCCATGCAATATTGTACCCGAATACAGAACTCAGCCTTGACACGTTTATAGCTGTATTCCGGCGGCCATACTGGAATATTTATGGAGATCTTATGTTGGATGAAATTGAAGGTATAGCATTTTGTTATCTATCCATATCTATCTGTCTACAGTTCATATGATTTCACCATAAGGCTTACTAGAATGACTCTCATATCATGGACTTTTGGAATAGTAACAAAGAATATGAAAATAGAATTGTTGTAGTCAAATCTAGATATTGGCTTGTCTGGGTTTCAGTCCAGATCTGGATTTTCACATCAGACTCAGTGACGTTAATCAAAGAACCACACTAACTCTACAGGTGACACTTCAGATGATGTAATCTATCCAACTAACTTAACATGGGGTATCTCAGACACTTTAATCTGCCTAGGTCATCAGGTTTTTGATTTTATGTTATAGCATTGTCTGGAGGTGTCATCGAACATGCAGAAACATGTTTAAAGTTATGTGGACATTCAGCCGTTTAAAAGTTCCAAACAGTCAGCTGATAAACATAAAACATAATACTCAAATACCTGGCCATGCTCAGAATATAAGCAGGAGAAGCGAGAATTACATTTATTGGACTTTTTGTCATATACATTTTAGTTTGTTCCATTATGGGCAAGGTGATTTTTGCCACCATGTGAATAAAAAAGACATGTAGTTATGTTGAGTCGAAATCTGGCATAAAGGTATTAACCTCTATCGAGCTTGGAACTGACATTTCTGAAGCTGAACAGGAGGTCATTATGGTCAAAGTGCACTTACATACTTTTTAGTTTAACATAATGTTCTCTTTGCTGCATCAGTCCACACTTCTACATTTTTTGAATGCATGTTTTTCAAGTCAACAATAGCAGTTCATCTTTTGTTATACCTTACTGAAAATTGGTCTCGTAGGAAAATATTTACTGCCTTACCAAGCAGGTAATTTTAGCTTAGTCAAACTTTACCTATTAATCTATTTATCTACATGTAATCTATTGAAGTTCCACAAATTCTTTGCCAGTTTATGTTTCATCGTTGAAACTATTGTAAGTCAGACAATTGTGACAGACATTAAATTTTTAAAAATGAAATATCATTCATATTAGCAACACCCATCATTAAATAGGTACAAATATGGTAAATTTGCTTATTAATTAGCCTAAATTTCATGGCATTAAAATATGCATTAAAGCATGTTTCTTTCGTCTTTGGAAGGTACTGCAGATTGTACCAATGATGCAGAACTGTACAGAAATGGGACCTATTCTCGCTGTCCAACAGTGTCTGGAAAATACTTTGTGCCTGTGCTGTTGGCAGTGTACATGTTGATGTGTAACATCTTGCTGCTGAACCTGCTGATTGCTATTTTCAGGTACTTCAAGGTTGTTGTATAGATAATACACAATGCAAGGTTAGCTTACCTGCATATTTCTGCAAAAAGCTGATTTTAATTTTACTGTATTGGATGGCATTTAAAGCATTAGGTGCAATTACTTGGAAAAAAATCATAAATTGAGACAATGGTATGATATTATTTTGTTGCTCTCCCAGTGAAGAATAATGAAAAATATTGTGCACTAATATGCACCTGAGTCGAGAAATAGGGAGATTCAGTGAGGGGGGGGGGGGAACAAAGTTGTAATTTGAGGTTGGCAAAGCAAGGTGTAGAGAGCCTATGCTATTATTTTCCAAGAATAGTGCTATAAGATGATATGTTCCTAACTTACGTCCTGTTCAACCAATAAAAGTATAACAGACCCAATCACACACACCCAACAATTTTGTTCGAATACAATGCATGTTTATAATCTAGGGAAAGTGCATCTCATTATCAAAACCAAGATGTTAGTGAGGGTATCGATTAATGTTAGATTTAATCTACAAATCCTAAACAAGCCAATTGGGACGATCTGGGTAGTAAGACAGTCATTTCTTCATAGAACATGCTTATAATATTAATTTTAAAGTGGTTTTCGAAGGAATGCGCATTTAACTCACATCTAAATGTGAACAAAATAGACCCAGATTACATAATTCTCCGGGATGCCAAAATCAGGATAAAAATACGCATGCTTTTCATTTTTGGATGCATGAAAATTCCAATAGCTGAACCCTTGATACGCAAGTCTTTTGTTGGCGAAATTCTCTTTTATTTGATTCTTTCCTACAAAGCAAGTATCAATCATGCAATGTGTGAGCTATCAAACAAAGTTCAAGCAATTGTAATGGGATTAGGTGAAGCTGCATAGGTTAGAATTTGGCAGACAAATTCATGAAGTCACCTGTTAATTGATCGTCAGTTCCTAATGATCGTTTTGATCAAAAGACTAATTACACGCAGATGTGATTTGACATCTCTCTTGGATAAATATTACACAGCACAGTTTTAATCCATATACTACAAATCCTTACACGAAGTTTGGACAACTTGCATTTTATCATATACTGAATTTAGAAAAATAGTGCCATGATTTTGGGACTTGTTTTGTTTGTCGGAGAAATATGAACTCCCATGTTAATCGTCATAAATCGTCATAAAAATTTTCTGTATCATGTACAGATCTACTTTCATTTTTGAGTGATTATAATCGTCTACAGCCAAAATGCTTCCGCAATAAATGTTGTCAAACTTTACTAATTCTGGGTCACTGAGAATGAAATTGATGCTTAAAATTGTTGATTTGGCTCTAGTTTTAAAGATGTAATACTGGGTCAGTATATAAGACCCTTGACTTGGGAAAGGCGGACAATAAGTGAGTTATAAAGGGAAGCGATCTCAATTTAATACAGAAATGACTAAAATACATCCTTGACTGGATCTCTGAATACATATATGACCGGGTTTGGACAGTACTTGCTTTTTATGCAAAACAACGAATGATGCAATCTGAAGTTGGTATTGCATCATACATGATATGAATTGCATCATGTTATTCCTATAAGTCATGGATGATGCAATCATAACTAAGCTTACATCACTCTGCTGATGAAATTGCCCTATATCAGCTGTACAAATCATGCAATGTCATGCTCTCTTATTTGTCAGTGTTTGATTTTGCAAAGGGACACATTTCTGTTTAGCCAAAGTGAGCAGAGATGCCTCGTACTTGTGTGAACAATGCAGATAATTTCTGCTATGTTTGCGATGAAGTGACTTTTGCATCACAAAAGCGCAGTATAACCACAATGGTTAAGAAAGCCTATCACCTTTATTTTGGCTGCAAAATTGGAGATCAGGACAAGAGGTGGGCCCCACACATATGCTGCAACACTTGTGCAAACAATCTTCGCCAGTGGTTGAACAGGAAAAGGAAATCTATGCCTTTTGCAGTGCCAATGATTTGGAGAGAGCCAACAGATCATATCAGCAATTGTTACTTCTGCATGGTGCCTCCAGTTGGGAAAGGTGTGTCAAAGAAGAAAAAGTGGACGGTGCATTATCCAAACATTCCATCAGCTATACGCCCAGTACCCCACGGAGAAGGACTGCCGGTTCCTGATGCACCAGAATCATTCTCACTTGAGTCAGACGAGGAAGAGGATGAATATTCTACTCCTGAACCATCAATGTCTCATGACCCATATTTGCTCCCATCCGCCTCCTCTGAATCACACCTCATAACACAAGGTGAACTGAATGACCTTGTCAGGGATTTGGAACTACCCAAGAGTAAGGTAGAACTGTTAGGCTCCAGACTACAGCAGTGGAATCTCCTGGCAGATGATATGTGAGTGAATGTGTGTATACGTATGTATCTATTATATGTGAGTGAATGTGTGTATATGTATGTATATATTATATGTGAGTGAATGTGTGTATATGTATGTATCTATTACATGTGAGTGAATGTGTGTATATGTATGTATATATTATATGTGAGTGAATGTGTGTATATGTATGTGTCTATTATATGTGAGTGAATGTGTGTATATGTATGTATATATAATTCTAAGCAATGCATATATTTTGGTAGATACAAATTTTCTCTTTTAACATGTAAATATAACAATACAATTTTATAAAAAAGAAAAAGAAATATTTTTCATACATAAATACCTTTATATTACAAGAATAGTTTATCAATGTATAATATCTATGTATAAACTCGATACAGTAGTTTAGTTTAAACATGTTTTGTTGTAAAAACGATTAGTAAGCAAAAAGATTGGAAAAAAGTTAGAAGCTCCTCTTCATTATACAATGACAATCATGCAGGAAACAAGTACATGACAACAAGAGTGTATTCAAGTCGGTATTGATATGAAGGAGTAAAAGTGTCCCAAACAGTTTAACTCTAATGTATTTTACAACAAACAATTAAATCTCATTTTCAGTAGTGAATCTATAAGATCAGGAAAGACCAGCAAGTAGAATTGCTCAAAATAAAGCATAATAAACATGTATGCCTTAATCAGGCCAATAAAGTAGAAACTCACTTATCACCGTCTGGTAAACAGCCGAGAGCTGAAATAATACATTTAGTTATATGTTTTCCAAAGATTATGGACATGTTTCGTGACCATCAAAAGGATCTTGACCCAGTCTTCTTCATGGAAGATATTCTTGTAGCCTGCAACAACATCGATGGTGTGATGGCAGCCCTCAACATCGTTCATGATCCAGATGAGTGGAGACTGTTCATTGATTCAATGAAGACGAATCTTAAAGCTGTTTTGCAGTGTTTTGCCATCAATTCCAGTTGGTCATGCAGTCCATATGAAGGAAACCTATGAAAACATGAAACAACTTTTGAGGTGCATAAACTATGACCAACATCAGTGGCAGCTTTGTGGCGATTTCAAGGCTCTTGCTCTCGTGCTTGGTCTGCAGACTGGATACGCAAAGTACTGCTGTTTTCTCTGCGAATGGGATAGTCGTGTGAGAGATTCCCACTACATCAAGATAGATTGGCCACTCTGACAGTAATTGGAGAGCCTGGGATGAAAAGTGTTCAGCATCCACCACTTGTTGAATCAAGGAAGATTTTGTTACCACCCTTGCACATCAAGCTGGGTCTGATGAAGAACTTTGTCAAGGCCATGGACAAAACACAAGCAGCTTTCAAGTACTTCTGTGGAATATTTCCAAGGTTAAATGAAGCTAAGATAAAGGAAGGTGTCTTTCTTGGTCCTCAGATTCATGAACTTCTTCGAGATGATGCATTACACCGTGCACTGCGTGGCAAGGAAAAGACGGCATGGAATGCCTTCCAGTTAGTGGCAAAAACATTTCTCGGAAACAACAAGGCAGACAACTACAGAGAGTTGGTGGAAGACCTCCTCATGGCATACAAAAGCCTTGGCTGCAACATGCCACTAAAGATACATTTTTTGCACTATCATCTAGATTTTCCTTCCACCGAACTGCGGAGCAGTGAGCAACGATCACAGCGAGCAATTTCACCAGGACATTGCAACAATGGAGAAATGCTATCAGGGCAAATGGAGTCCATCAATGCTTGCAGACTATTGCTGGACAGTGACAAGATATGCTCCATTTAATGAATACAAGAGACAAGCCAAGAAGCACCGAGTAGACACTGAATAAGGACTAAACTATGTACTTATATGTACATAATAGTTTTTTTACCTTTGTTTCAATATATTTTTTATTTATATAACCCTTTTGCTGTTTTTTAAAGTGTTACATAAACAGGACAGGTGCAATATTATCATGTAAAGCAACTATAAACACATGAAAAGACCTAGGTTTACAATTTATGATTAAAAGTCTCCTATGTACATAATATACATAGACGTAAAATGTAAAAACTTAAATATCTTGGAGACATTATCCAATCAGTTGTTTTAATTGTCATATTTGAATTCAGCATATCAAAATCCCTAATAAATAGCACATTTTATCTCTGAAGCAGATGACTTCTAAAAAATGGTTGACCAGTGTTATGTATACTTTTCCAATGGCAACTTTACATAATTGCTTTGGTGCCAAGCACAAGGCTGCTGATGAGCGTGATTCTAAAGAGACTGTCCGACAGAAATTAGTAGATGCATTTAGTTTTGATAAAGAAAACAGAATGCCAAAGAGACAGAGTTATGTGAAATGAATAATGGTATATTACATTCCCATGGGTAGAAAAACGAGAAAACAATGAAATGTTATTAGCTTTATGCACATGGTGTCGCGACTGTGGAAGGAAACAAATTTATGGCAACTCGAGGAGCACCAGGTCCAGACCTTAAGGATTTTGATCCTAAACCTGCTGTGAAGAAATTTGTTAACACAGGCACAATAAGTGAAATTAATGCCTATGTCAGTAGATCTGAACATCTTGCAGTTCCACCATGATGGTTCTCTTTCTCTCACGATTGCCCATGGTTTCACTGTAAATAACATGTTTATAATCATGGGAAATTAGTATTTGATTTTGAAACCTTAGTCTTTAGTAGACCTTTCTTCGCCTGGGCAACTTCGGGATCCTACCATGATATCGAAGAGATGCTAAACAAACTACTGGGCTAAATAGAATATGACAGATCTGTATATGTGATCTGCTGGCACATCATGCAGTGTCAGATCTGGGAATATGTTGTGATCTGCTGGAATGTTGTATAGTGTCAAGCCTGGGTTTGTGATCGGCTGACTCATTATGTAACACCAAGTCTGGCTGTGATTCTCAGGATTAGGTGCTGATCTTTTGAAACATTATTTGATGTCCGATCTGGGTCTGTTATCTGCTAGCACATTATGTGGGAATGGGTCTGTCGTGTTCAGAATTTCGGTGCTAATCTGCTGGCACTATGTTTTTATCAGCTCTGGGTCAGTGATAAATTTGCATTATCTGCCAAATTTAATTATCTGGAGATAAGACTTATTAGGTCCAAGTAATATAGGGATATGCAGCAGATAAACCAGGTTTATCTGAGGTAACTAATACCTGATTGTATTTTGAATTTCACTTTCCATAATGTAAACCAAAGGTATAAATACATGCTCACGTGAGAGAATATTAAGGAGAAAAGGGACATAATTTTGTTCAGTCTCTTTCATCGTTGATGTATTCATTGATTCATTGTGTTACTCACTTAGCCTACACATAATAAACCCAAGACCATATGGATTTCTTCTGCATATCAGATCTTAAGGTCACAGCAAAACTTTGTATGAGAAATAAATAGTGATGTGAATCATTTAATTACAGCATGGACTATTTTCAGAAATGAAAACCTTGAATCATCAGCATTGCTTTTCTTTAACACGCAAGTATATATACTTAACTTACTTTTTTAAATACACTGTGGTGTGCCCTTGGGCAGGGCACATTACTCCAGTTGCCTTGGCACTAAATATATCGCTGCACCCCAAAAGACCAAACCAGATCCTTTCTAAATACATTACTGGAGCATATCTCTCTGACCGTTTAATGTATTTCAATCAAACATGATACACATACCATGCAAGTTGTGCAGAGGTGCCTTTTCGATATTTATAGCTGTCTGTATTCAATAATTTTTGTTTCCATGGAAAGTGTTGTATTAAATTGAGAATGCTGGACCTTGGGTTACTTGCATAAATAATAGACAGTATAAGCAGTATAAAAACTGAGATTGTTGGATCATAGGGCATTTTCAGTAGTAGTCTTTACAAACGTAGGGGACTGGGGGATATGTCATCGCTGAGAGTGCTTTACTAACTGCACTTTCAGTAGAAGTTTTTGCAAAAATACAGGGTACCTGAGTGCTATGTTATTGCTAGATGACTCTTGAACAGTATGCACTTCTTATCAAGATTTTGCAGTATTTAAATGTACATCAACATGATCTTTTTTGTCTTTTCCAGCTACACATTCCAGACGGTGCAGGACAATGCTGAGATGCATTGGTACTTCCAGCGATACAGGCAGATTAATGAATATTACAATCGACCATTGCTGGCTCATCCCTTTACCCTTGTTGAGCATGTCCTCCAGCTAATAAGATTCATTGTGAGAAAGTTGGGGTTCGATAGTAAATCAAATTCCTCTGCTTCAGGTGGAAATGCCTTTTGTAAGCTTCTCAGTGTTTAACTCCTTAAAAAATAAATACTCACCCTCAAATTCTAGGATTTCTTTAATTTACATAATATTCTGTTCTATGTTAAGAAATAGAATGCTGTAAAATTAGATATATTTGTGGGGATACAATTTTATGGTTTGGGAGTGAATAGATCAATTGGGGGGGGGGGGTATAACATTTCATAGGGTAACACTATTGACCCTAACATCCAGATTTTTTTTTTTTTTTTTTTTTTGTAATTTAATTTTGTGAATATTCTTCACTAAAAGAAATCCTCCATAAATATTTCTAATTTCACAGTAATATTTATGTTTACAATTAAGGAGATTCTGGAATAATTTTGTTGGTACTATTAAAATGTAAATCTCATTTTTGATACAGTTATGAAAAAGAAAGAAAAAAAAAACCACAAGAAAAGTGGGTCTAGAATTTTGCTTTTAAAAGATTATCTTTTCCTTTCCACATCACTTCTAGGCTAATCACTTGTGAAATGTTAGAATGAATACATTTTTGTACAATTTTATATTGTTACATAGCTAAATTTTTTTTAAAAATCGCAAACAAATAAAGGTTGGTGTGCATGTTCATTTCCTACTCATAGCTGAATATGTGTCGCAAGTAAAGGTCATTACACTGAAAGATTGTTTTTGTTACAGTAATGAAAGAAATTTTTTTATATAAAAAAACAAGAAAAAGTGTGCCTAGAATTCTGTTTTTTAAACAGTATATTTCCCTTTCCACATCTCTTCAATGATGATCACTTGTAAAATATTAGTGTTGATTTTTTTAAATTGATGCGCTAACATAGCTAAATGTAAAACACCCCCCCCCCCAAAAAAAAAAATTAAAAAAATTACTAAACAAATGCATAGATTGGTGTGAATTTTCTTGTGCTACTCATAGCTGAATATCTAGCCCAAATTAAGGTCATTACATAAAAATGTTTGTATGAAAGAATCATTACCAATTGTCCATAAACTAATTATTGAATGAGTAGTTAAATATTCTTCACATTTTGCAGTTTGAAATTGATAGACTCTTACAAATATTCAAAGAAATGGGTGTTTTGGTTAGTGATTTTTTCAACATGACACAGGTATTGAAATCACATCAGTTTTTCTGAAAGCCTTCTCAGCCAATTTACAGCAGGTCATAAATTACTCAACATTTCCCAAAGTCTTGCATACTTTTCATTTACATTATCATTTTCTTTTAGAAGACTGTTAGGAATAATTGTGATTACTGAAATTATGTAATCAATTTTATTTTCATTACTTAATAAAGTGAGAGAAGTTGCAACCAAATCATGTTATGTCCACTCTTGAACAGAGGTCATAGTGCTGCGATATAGCTAGGTAAACAGTGATGTTTCGATGGCTTCATAATGTAATGACCACATCTTTTCAGTCTGTGCAGTGAGCATAGATTTTACAAAAGCAGACTATATCATATTTGTTGATATGATACATTACAAATATTGCACAATTACTTAACATTTGAAGGATATAAATGTGCCAATATGTAAAGTTCTTTGACTGAATGTTATTCTCACAGTGGTTTAGTGACCAGTGCTAGTATTTACATATTATATCATATTATTACAACTATATAATGTTTGCAAGGAATGCTTTGAATTATCTTCATACTGTTAATAAATGTAAAGATCCAACAAGCAAATATTTATCTGTTACCTCTACAAAAATCCATGAATATCATACCTTCAGAATTTTTCCTTTTTGATAAACAACTACAATTGATTACCAAATTGCTGCATTGTAATGCTGTCCATTGAATCTATGGAGTACATAGCCTTATAGTAAGACCACCTTATAATGAAGTAGATTATACATATAATGTTACTATTACGTAATAAAATGGTATCCATGACCATGCCCACTTTATAACAGGAAACGTGGTATTATGACTGGTCCTATAGTCTGAGATTACTGTACCATTGAAACAATTGGCTTTTGCAAAATAACGAAAGTTTATTACCCATGAAAATAAATGAATTTACATTATTATAGCCTCCTTGTATGCATGTGTGTCTATATGCACATACATATATATATATATATATATATATATATATATATATATATATATATATGTGTGTGTGTGTGTGTGTGTGTGGAGTATACTGCCTTATAGTGAGACCACCTTATAACACATATATAATATATATATATATATATATATATATATATATATATATATATATATATATATATATATATATATATATATATATATATATATATATATATATATGTGTGTGTGTGTGTTTCGAAAATTGTTCAGCAGATATTTTCATGGTCACTGGAAGGTGCTACTTAAGTTGCTAACACAGGATCAACATTATTTTACATATGTAGAAATATATTTAAAAACAATGCACACCGATGTTAACTATTGTAATGTTCTCCGATTAACTTATAGTGGAACGTGTTTCCAATGAGACTGAACTATGTGAGTTTGAAGAGCATATGGCTGACACGTTTCATCACAAGAGGGATCGCAAGCTAGCAGATCTAGACAGTATTAATTCCAGGTAAACATAACAGCTTGCGGTAAGTTAGGATTTTTTTTAAAAAATCCCAATCTTGAGTAGTCTAATGATAAAGACATATTACACAACTTTAACATTCATTAATGTCATAACATTTCATCATAGAAAATTGTACTGTAATTAACGTAAATATATAGATCCTCCAATATTCCAGACCCTATATTTTCAACATTTGTAAAACGTTTTAGAAGTATGAAAAATGTCCAGACACAAAGTACGTTTCTTAAAGCCAATGAAAAATAAAATATTCAAGTTGAAACTTCCGCTAAGGAACATTTTATCCATGCTCAGAAACGTGTATTTGAATAGATGAGATATTAGATCATAAAACTGCTTTGATTACGTATATTATCTCCTATATTAACTGAAGGTGTTGTCAGTAGGCAGTAATAAAGACAGCTGACATGGTCCACAACTCGTGATAACTCATTGTACTATAACCGAATATTTGATGCCGACAATTCACATTCTAACTAAAGTGAATTAACTTGTGTGGTCTACTAAGCTAACTTGGGTTGACATTATTTGTGATAAAACAGTCAACATCTCCACAGGCGAGTTTCACAAGTTCTTCTTGTCTCACTTTTCTTTCATTTTGGGTTTACCCATGAAAGCCTAATTTTGGATCTAGTTGGTTCAGTCTTATGCCAAGTATCATTACATATGATAGTGTTTGGTAATTAAATTCTGAAACAAGTCTTAGTTATTTGGCTTATTTTCATATTTAAGGCAACTGTCGCCATATTTGGATAATGTCAAGATCACATCAAGCATTTCGAGGGAAAATATAGATTCTCTTTCTGATTTCATATCATCATCATCATTATTTTCTTGGCCCTTTTGCGCATATATTGTAATCATTTATATTTATCAGTCGGTTCTCATAACTTGAACTCTGCCCACACCAGTAAGATTATAATAAGTGTTTTGTTTCATCATGATGATTAGATTACAATTAAAATGTTGTATCTAAAATACAGCCGTGGTGAAAAGGGTAAGTGGTAAGATAAAGTGTCACTTTTTCCTAAGTAATGAAATCTCTCTTTTAACCTGAATTCTATCTACACAGATTTGTGCAAGGTGATATTGAGTATGACATTTTATAAGAATGACTTGATGACAACAAATGAGTTTGGATTCTTTTTGCATCCTCAGAGGGTATGGGGTGGGAAGCCAAAATCTTAAAGCCACGGATGCAAAAATGCAGATATTTGTAGCTACTTCCATCTCTAATTTTAATGGAGTCAAAAGTAAACAAATGAACAGATATAGTTAACCTCTCTTGAGGGACCATCCCTTATGCCAACAAAGACAGGTGGTCTCTCATAACAGGTCTAAGCAGGA
Organism: Margaritifera margaritifera; assembly: GCA_029931535.1. Taxonomy (NCBI): domain Eukaryota; kingdom Metazoa; phylum Mollusca; class Bivalvia; order Unionida; family Margaritiferidae; genus Margaritifera; species Margaritifera margaritifera. The sequence goes on along the minus strand of JAQPZY010001401.1, from coordinate 1,351,940 downwards.
GGACCAGTTTTCAAGGTAAAATTTCAACAAGGCTTCAGAAGAAAAAAATATCCATTACGTCTGTATATATATATATATATTAAAATATTACGTGCTTTCATTATATAAAAACAAATTAAAAGTAAAATACATCAATCGTAAACATAATTTGTAAATTATGTCAACATGTAGTCGTATAATATTATGGAATATGAATTGCAAAGTTAATATTTATTTAATTTAATTAAATGATGTTTAAACGAAGAATGGATTCTAGCCAAAGAATATAATGCAAGGTCAGTTCAGCAGACACGCCCACAATATTGGTCTCAACTACCAGCCAATCAGAGACGGGGGAGGTGGTTTGCTTTGCTGAGTTAGCCAGGTAACAGTCATTCAGTTACAAGTGATCAGCGTGGAGAGTGGACAGTTTTTGTTTGCTTATTATCTTCTCATCCTCGGTTCAAGATTTCTGTTTTATTGGAGCTTGACAGTTTTTTCAAGACTTGTACATAAGCTATACTGGTAACATGTTGATATAGGTAGTGCTGAATTCTCATGTCATGTTAGTAGAACTTAGATTCATCTGGATTAATGCTCTTCAACATGAGGAATTTACCTGATTCTATCAAGTGGATTTCATGTTGTTACATTGTCTACTTCAAAAACTGTAATGTTCTGCTGGTGAATCATTGACTCTAAGGTTTATATCATGGATAAACCGCATCAGGTTTCCTCTTCTCGTTGGTACCGCAGTCGTAGATGAACCAGAACCAGACAACAATGGGATGCTCAGTCGCCAATACATTGGTCAGTGGGAAAACTGCTTCAGAAAATTCGTGAGATTTAACATTATTGTGCGTGCTTCTCTACAGAAGGCTCAATTTGTTGAGATTTACGAAGAAAATCTAAAGCGGACTCAAGATGGCGGCCAGTCACAAGCCTTTAGGCCCCTGGATTCGGACCCGCCAGGTATACGCAATATCCCTAATCCAACGGTTGAGATCAAACAGTGGAACCGCTGCCAACTTGCAGCGATAGGAAGGGTCTCCATCAGCTGGGGATAATGTCATCACTAACAGATACGTCCCCTAACCTAGATAAGATTAGGCTCGGTATTTCTGCCTGTCAGACATCAGCAAGTACTCAGCACGCTACCTCTGCGGATTGTCGCTTGGATACATCTCCACGTTTGTCATTGACAACCAGTCAAGTTAGTGCGCAGCCGCGAGCAATAGGAATTCCTTGTTCCGTGCCGATGGTCGGTGGGTCTTCTAGCACCGGAGAGAACATTCAGCAAGAACAACAAATCCACTATGTACATGAAAGGGATGCCATTTAATTGGTAGCAGTATCCTCTATCCAAGCAGCACTGATCAGGATGCAAACCCAGTTACATTTGTACCAACAATACGGGATATGTTGGTACTGAAGGGCAGTCGAACACCCTTGCAACAGCAATGTCGGCCATGGAAATCAGATTTGGTAGCAGTATTTTTACGTATGTCCCCATTTTCCCTGTCAATGGCGTGCCTATCTCTACCTTGCCAGTTATTGACCCGTCAGCCCACAATTGCGGAATGAGATCATTGCAGGTAAATACGTCAATTTAGCATTATTAATAATGCCTCTGGAATTCGAAGACCAAACATCCATTCAGTCAGGTCAGTGGGTCATGAATTTAGTGGGAACATTCATAGTCAATATTCAAATATGATCCAAGTCAGCGACCGTAAACTTTCCAGGAATTTGACTATTAGCGAGTTCAAACCGGCATGCAGTTGTTACAAAGCAATTATGTGCAAGACCTTCCCTTCCAGAACACAAGAATTGGATGCATATAAAAATGCATACCCTAATAAAAAGAAGTCCAGCATTATATGAGTATCACATGGAATTTGTATGCAAAGCAGCTATTTATTGCAGGACATGAACATTAAAATAGATTGGAGTAGAATTGACCTGAAGCTACACACTTGTGTCCTATCTGCTTATAAGGTTGTTACATGCCATAATTGCCGAAGTTTTGCTCATGATACAGACTTCTGTCACCTTGCTCTGCAGACATCATTTAATCAGCTAAGACACAGCCCATCAGTATATAGACAGCTTAAAATGGATAGACAAGGCTTGAGAAGGATATTACACTTAGGAAAAGAAATATGCAATAACTTCCATGAAGCAAAAGGTTGTTTCAGAGCAAACTGTTTTAATGTGCACGTGTGCTTGACTACGCAGCTCAAGTGCAATCTAGTGACTAAGCAGGTACTGCCGCCTACAAAACCACAATGACTAAATCAGGAAATATTGTTAACGATATTTCAAGCAGCCACACCCATCAATATTCCTAGACTTCAAAAGGAATTACAGCACCATCCCGAGAAAGAATTTGTGGATTATTTAATTAATGGTCTCCGCTATGGTTTTCACACTGGGCTTTCTCATCAGCCTGCTTCTTCATTCGAGTGTACAAATATGGTATCAGCTGAGTCACAACCTGACATGGTTGATACATTACTTGAGTATGAGCTCTCCAAGAACTACCTGAAAGGCCCGTTTGAAAATGCGCCATTTAATATATACCGGATTAACCACTAGGTGTACTGCAAAGCAAATATTCTGTCAAGTACAGACTTATTGTGGATCTGTCGGGACCTCGCAGTTCCCTCGATCATGAAAGTATTAATATATTAATATACAAAGAAGAATTTTCTCTCTCATACGTTAAAATAGATGATGCTATTCGCCTCCATTTACGGTTAGGATGAGGTGCTAATATGTGCAAGATTGACTTTACTGATGCATTGAAGCTTATTCCCATACTCCCAACGCTGTGGCCTGTATGGTGATAAGTGGGGGAAAAAATATTACTTTTGCACTAAGTTAGTGTTTGGTTGTCGAAGTAGTCCTAAGATTTTTGATACACTGTCCAGAGCGATTTCGTGAATACTCAACATTATTATGGTAATTCACATTTCTTGCATTGACTGGATGATTTTCGTCCATTGATAAGTCTGACTTTTCAGCTGAAAAAAAAAACAATGACATTAATTACATTGATATTCAGTAGGTTATCTATTCCAATTGTTCCTCACAAGAGACGGGGACCATCGCCAGTTATGGAATACTTAGGTATAATACTAGACTCCGAGAAAATGGAAGCTAGATTGCCTCAAGATAAGCTTAACAGATTAACTGCACTGATACACACTTTGCAGCAAAGGAAATCTTGCATGAAGAGCGAATTGCCGAGTCTTTTGGGCCATTTACATTACGCATGTCGAGTGATAGCCCCTGGTCGTTCTTTCACATCGTATCTGATATCTTTGTCAACAACCATCACCGAATTGTATCATCATGTGAAACTGAACAGTGAATGTAGACTGGATCTAAAGACGTGGAGTGACTTTTTGGCTCAATGGAATGGAAGAATCAACTATTGGATTCGGTGTTTTTTTCCAAGGCGGATTGTTCCAAGGATCTTGGCCTGACAATTTTAACCTATTGGACACAGATAAGTTGTCTTTGATTCTGCTGGAAATCTACCCCATTATATTTCCTGCCCATCTATGGGGCCATATGTGGCAGAGAAAATGGATTTTGTTCCATTGTGACAATATCAGTACAGTTAAGATAATTATGAAACGCCAATCTAAGTCTTCTATGATAATGAAATTGCTCAGGCGTTTTTAACTTGGATCTCAGCTCAATACTGGTGCGAAAATTTAGCTGAATATGTCCCAGGAAAAGATAACATCATTGCAGATGTTCTCTCTCGTTTTCGATGGAAAAATTCTGGCATCTGGCTCCGAAAGCAGAGAGGACTTCTCATTCATGCCCAGCCCTAGAGGAGCTGATACTTTACTAAATAAAACCGTGGACCAGCTACTGCAAGGTACACATAGCTCACGTACACAATCTGTCTATTTGTTAGATTGGAAAGCCTTCAGACATTTCCTGGTCATGTTGGGCCGCTGGGATCATAGGTGTGGTCAACCTTCAGTACCCATTGATGAAGATGTTCTTGTTGATTTTGTGGCATATTGCTTCAAGATTATTTATATTCAATATTTATCTATCAAGCTGTGTTTGTGCGGTGTGAAATATTTATGTGTCAAACTGGGCATATATCATTCGCTTGATGGTCCCTCATATTCATGCTTTCCAAGACTGCAAAATGGTGTTGAGAGGTATAAAGAAATATCAGAGTAACAGACCTAGCATAAGGCTACCCATCACTTCGATATATTGGCGCGCATGTGTACTTTGCTTCAAAAAGGTTCATTTGGTCCCTTGGAGGATGGTATGCTACTACTGTATTTTCATTAGTTTTCTTCGCTTTATTACATTGTGTCGAATTTACTGTTAAGTCAACCGCTGATATGGAGTACTTGCATATCAGTGACTTCAACATTGCTAGAGATAATTGTAGCGGGACTTTACTTTTGAGGGTATCAAAGTCCGATCCATTCCGATATGGGGTACAGATTAGACTTTTTCCAGTGGATAACTCTACTTGCCCCTTTAGGGCTATGAATAATTATCTAGCGATCCGTGACAGGGTGGGCTGCCTTAGGTCTACTGATTCGCTATTTACTACAGACAGAATTAATCCATGTTCTAGATCAGTGTACTGGGCTATCCAGACCACACATTCAATGTACACTCTTTCCGGATAGAGGCTGCCACTAAAGCAGCTAATGCAGAGATCGAGGATCACCTTATTAAAACCCTGGGCCATTGGACTTCAGATTCATATTTGCGTTATGTCAGGACCTCGATTGACATCGTTTGGGCATTCTGTCCCCAATCCACTCAACTTACAGACCTAACAAGTTTGTGGTGACTCTGCCTCAATATAGCGGCTGCCTTAACAGTTATGTCAGTCAGTCAGTCATACTGGCGAGTCCGCCTCAAACATCAGCAATTCTGCATTGACAATTATGTCATTCAGTCGTACTGGCGATTCAGCCTCATATATACCGCATGCTTCTCTACCATCTTGCCGCAACTAGCCTCATGCAGCGGAGGGTGAGACCCAAGGAATGCCAAAGATATATACATATGTTCTGTTTAATAATTGTATAATAGTTGTTTAATTAAACTTTTTATAGACACTTCTCTATTATTTCTTCTTGTGCTATAATGTATCGTATGCACAGTTTACCTGTCCATCAGCCCATCTAGCGGTACATGGGTATTGAGTAAATTGGCGATTTCAGTTTATATTCCACCTATTCATCATTCCATCTATTTTATATTGTGTAAACTATAAGGTAACACTTGCTTATCCTGTCCATCTATTGCAAAGTTAGCAATGATACCACCTAATAAATATATTTACTGCCAAATGCGGAACTTAAGTTACCCATGTCATAAATAACTCAATAAACAAAGGGATGTAACAGTTGTGCTCGGGTGAACAGATGACAAGATCCCTGACCTTGGCATGTTCTGTCTCATCTGCAGGTTTTAATAACGGTAACATCGATTAAGCCAGAAAGAATACAGACCTTTACAGTAACTATATAATTAATTAATTCAGAAAAAGCAAATAACTTATTAAGAGAAAATGACAAAGACCTCATTCATTCTGGTCATTACATGTTGCATCCACAGACAAATGATGCAAAATTGTACCCATCTCACTACAGTGAAAGCAGGACGAGGAGATTGCTTGCTATGATAGTATTAACATTGCGTGGGCTTTCACAACAGATCAACAAACAGTGCAGACCTTTGAATTGACTGTGTGTCCATGATTGCTAATCCTTTAAAGATGGAATGGTTATTCATAATAGGGATTTTGATGAACATTGTACTGCAATAACTGTTTGCGACAAGTACATGAGGGTTGTTTATTATCTGCAGTGTACCTAAAAAACATCCAATGAATCCAGTATCCAGACTCAGCTTGTTCCCTGATTTTTGTGTGCATCTTTGTTCAGAACTATCTGCTCTCCGCCTACAAATTCTACTCATCAATTGTGAATACAATTGATTAAATTAAGGCGTGTAGTTTTCATTTCTGGTTTTATGATGTGGTCATTTACAGCAGTGTTGAAACACATATTTTGCAAAAACAATCATAGTCACTTGTCATCTGAAGTAGGTAGTTGCTCACGCCAGTGCATTTTGTATAGGAACACAAATTCATGTATAACAATTCTGATCATAAATGACAGGGAGTCATTCATAGCAGAGGTCGCTCGTATCATGTTTTACTGTATATTGCTTCCATACCTAGTTATTATTATTATTATTAGTAGTAGTAGTAGTAGTAGTTGTTGTTGTTGTTGTTGTAGTAGTAGGAGGAGTAATTTTATTGTTGTTATTATTAATATCAGGCTGGACCAGCTGGTGAAGAAAATCGATGAGCTGCAAGAGCAGCAGCATGCAGGAATTGTAACTATAGAGAATGGCCAATCAAGCCCCAGTCAGATTGGCTCCATGTCTGAACAGAAATGCAACACTGGTACTGAACCTGGTTTAACAGATTTAGCGAAAAGGATGGAAGATATGAATAAACAAGTGAGTAAAGTAATTAATTTATCACTGAGCGAAACTTGATTTCTTTTTCAAAAACATGACCTAATTATAATACATTAGGAGAACATCCAGTAACACCCAAATCTGGTCCTCTCAGATGATTAAAGATTCTTCAATGTATTTTGGCTTCATTTAGCAATACAATGACATCTGTTTGCTGAGGTGAAAGTCAGATGAATGGTATCTCCCTGGATAGAGGATTTAGTGCCAAATCACATCAACCATCGGTTATTATTTTTGCTTGTGCCTTGCTGGCATGCTATTAAGAGATTTTACAAATACCTTCCATTTTGTGCCTTTTTGACAAGACTTTTGAGTGGGGTTTTCTTATAACAGTGAAGTATACTCTATTTATTTTTTTTACTGAATTTTGCTCTGCATGCATTAAACAGCAATATTTTGCACTTGTCCATTTTGTCATATGATAAGCTCATCGGTGCTATCTTAATTATTTACTCCAATGATTGATAGTACTTACAGTACACTTACCTTTATTTGACCTTTATTACATTTTATTACAAGTAAATTATTTTATTTCCAGTGATTTGATCATTTATATAATTGTCACTGGGTCTATGGGGCACCTACCTATTTTTACCCAAATTGTACCTCCCAAAGCTATCCTAAGGATATGGGTGGGTGGCATATTATCAGCCACCCTTTCAGCATACAATTAGTAACATAGTGAAATGCCTTAGTCCATGAACTGAAATATGTTGAAGACTTTGATCTGCTGTAGATCAAAATATATCCACACAATTGAGTGTGAGCTACAGATGTGCTTAAATAGAGTTTAGAATTGGTAAAAAGAATCATTTTCATATTTTTAAACTCTAAAACTGTTTGTACTTAAGTCCATTACATATAATCCATAATGACCTAAAACTCTTGATAGTTCTCTTCTCCATATTGTGAAGGAGACAACATTTCTAGGATTTACTTTTGGCCATCAAGCAATGTTTCTTCCTCATATTAGATACCTCGGGAATAAATGTCAAACAGCACTGGATTTAATACGAGTTGCGGCAAGCACAGATTGGGAAATAGACCAGAAGGTCTTACTTCAGTTGTATAGGATTTTAGTAAGATCTAAACTTGATTATGGCTCGACTGTTTTGGATTAACTCACAACTCATACCTCCATGTGCTTGACCCGATACACACAAAATCAGTGACTCAGGCTTTGCCAGCAAGTATTTAGAACTTCCTCTTCAGAAAGCCTCGATGTTGAGGGAAATGAACCATCACTTTATCACAGATGAACGAAATTGACTGTTCATTATACAACCAAACTAACCATTAATCTATATAATGTCACATATAATGCCATACTATTGGAAACAAAATTTGATTCCACTTCTAAGCATATGCATTTGTCTTCACGTAGAAGCCTTAAAAAATGAATCTTGCAGAATTCTCTATTTACCACCTAGGTTATTACCCCACCCCCACCCACCCAAAAAAAGCATTGGTTTTTGCCAATTCAGAAAGTCGTCTTGTTTTTATGCCCCAACTGCAGTAGTAGAAGGGAAGTATATTCGTCTTTGCTGCTGTTTGTCTGTAAGTCCATACATCAGTCCTGAATCTATTTATGTGCAATAGTACAGAAACTATTAGACTTAGAGTCATGAAATTTTACTCACTTCGTCATAGTCATGAGTAGATAACAGTTATTTTTTTGGTGAAAAAAACTCCAACTTGTTAGCACAATTAGGCAAAAACCTCTTTGAGGCAGACAAATTCAATTTGTTAGGCATATCTCTTTTCATATGTGAATGATGTGGTTCGATTTTCAGGTCATTGCAGCAAATTTTAAATTTTTGTTTTTTAACACTTGAAACATTTTGAACTTAGACCATTTTGAAATTTTTCTTTACAATTAAGCAAAGACCACTTAATGTACACATGAGAAATTTGAGAGGAATGTTTGTATTCATATGTAGATGACCTGATTAGATTTTCAATTCATTGCAGCAATTTTTTAAATTATTTGTTAACACATTTTTAAACTGTTTTAGGTTGGTTTTTGTTTACAAAAACTATGAGACTGCAATTTGGGATAAATCATATGAGGTAGATAAATGAAAGTTGGTATGCATATTTGTGTGCATAATTAGATAGCCTGATTATATATTCATATAATTATAGCATTTTTTCAAATATTTCTCAAGTTTTAAATTTTTTGGTGACTTTTTGGGTCTGTAGTGTCAACAGTGGGGTCATATGTGTTTGAAAAGCACAAATCTAGTTAAGAATAAATTCAGTGAAATCAGAGCCTCCTATCATTGCAATATGTTCTTATATATAGATTTCTGCAAAAGATTGGTTGACAGAATTGTATATGTAAGAAAGCCTATTGCTTTGAAAAGCCTATGAGCAGAAATAACGAATGTTCTCCAAGTGAACAGAGCAGAATAACAATTCTCGGTAACACAAATAGCTGACTTTCTGTGGCTTTTCAAGGAGATGTTAGCCCTTATCACAATCAAGGGATATTATTCCATGATTTCCTATATGTTTCACCATCATGGAAGGAGGACATAGGCCAGAACAAAGACCTGTCTGACCTTCTAGCCAATTTATGATTTGTCTCGACTGAAGGCCTTGGCCCTTTGTCCGAAAATTGAACACACTATGGGTTCTGACATGGATGGAAGCAAGGTATACTTCAAACCACTCCCTAGACCCTCAATAAAACATCTTGTATGAAACCTAATTCCTAGTCACTCTAGCTTTAGCAGGCAAATTCAGTAAAACGCATGCTTTATCAGTCAGCCTAAAATATCTGTAGTTCTGCTGTAATGGTTCAGTTTCTCTCACAAAAGCTTCTGGTTTGATTGCCAAGAGCAGATTTCCACTCGTGGAAAATCAGCAGTTTTTTCTTGAAACTGTATATCTTTTTTGGATTCTTCTTCACAAGGGTGTCTAAAATATCCTGATAGGGCATTTTGTCCTGGATCTTTAGGTTGTCTGATTAGCCTAGAAACAACTAACACAAGTCCACATGAATATCTTATGCCTTTCAGTTCAATGAGGTTTGAGCGGTCACCACTCTCAATTCACTAGGGCTAAACAGTGCACTGATCAACACCATTCAGGCCATGAGATGGTGGTCTAACACAATATTCTCCAGCTTCTCTTTGAGAGACCTTTCATCCCAAAGGACCCATTTGACTTGGTGGGACCTATGTCAGCAGTACAACTGACTACTTTTCCTTGTCACTCTGCAGTTTTGAAATGATGCTGGATTTGCAGGAGCAATTTTATTTTCTTCTCAAAACTGCATCCATGCACCGAATTGTTCTAACCCAAGTTATGTGGCTTGAAGCTGCTTCGGACTCATTAGGAAACCCGAGTCAGGGCAAGCCTAGGATAAAGGATGTAACTTCCTTTACCTCTTACCAGTTATTCTAACAGGTTATGATTGGGTAATGTATTGAAGAAGAAACCAATTTTTGAAGCAAAATATGTTTCTTCAGTATTAGTTACCTGATCATGATATTTGCACTCCCTCCCAAGACCTCCCGACAGTTACATCCCTTGAAGAGTGGGCATTTCTCCTGCAGTAGTCACTGATAAATAATGTGTACCGATTCTCTATTCAAGAGTGACTGCTCTCATCTGACTTCAGCCTTAGCAAGGAAATGTTTTAGTATTGTTTTTGCTACAATAAGTCAACAGATCTTAACATCTTTTTTTGTCTGGGAGGATCGGATTTGTGAGGTAATATATGTAATACTATCCCATTGTGATCGGGTAAGTATTATCAAGGAAACATATTTTACTCCAAACATTAGTTTCTCTTTTAGCACTTTTCAAAGAGGAGGGGGTAAAGTACATGGTGAAAAGAAATTAATCATGGATAAGCATACATATAATGGACTTTTATAATAGTGTTTTGAAAAAATGAAAGCTTCGCTGTTGTAACATTTGTATATCATGGACTGTACATGTATATTTAGATTAAATATATTTCACATTTCCTCTTAAATATTTGGTAATTATTAAACACAATGTTATATAATTTGTATGCAGGAGAACATTGTGAAAGAATTACACCTACACATTAGAGCATTACTCCAATAGACAAAGCAGTTTATTACTCTAGTTCATTGAAAAATCTATGGCTGACATTAAATGGTCATCTATTTTGTTTTCCTTACAGTTGAATTCCATTGTTGGTATGTTGCAACAAATTATGGAATCACCCAGGGAACAACAACTTGGAGCCAAACAGGCAAGCCCTGAGGTCACTGATGCAAGAATTGAAGGTATTGTACTTTTCTTTGATTTCCTTTCCCATTAAATAGTATTACTGTTGTTCTTGTTATTGTGTAAAGAACGACGATTATTTAGAAATAATATTAATCCATATCCTTTTGATAGGTATGTGTTTTTAATATGGTTAGTGTACATAAGTAATGCTATCCTATGACCTCTGTTCTGTCTAGAGTAGGACTTTTCTTTTCTACATGACTGTTATCCTACCACACATTGCTGTTATCCTACCTCCAACAAGCAGTTTAACTGGCAATTTTTTATTCTGACTTGTTTTTATGAATTCATTGCATTCATTATGTCACAATAATTTCTTACCTTTGTGTCAGTTTAATTTTAGAAAGTATACATTTCAGTGTTTCACCCACTTTCTGAGTTTACAAACTTGGTAAAAACCAAATCTTTTACACAACTTTCTAAGTATGAGCCAAAATTATAAATGGATGTTTTGCAGTTTAAATGCCATTATAATTGTGCTACAAGTGTTATTTTGTGAATAACCTGGGAATGTGAGAAAAATAAGATTAGGATTGATGGGCAAATACTTAGCAAGTTCACAAACAAAAGAAAGCAAACTTACAGTAACACAGTAATTAACAATTCATGTGGACCTCAAAGCATTGTTTTACTTACAACAACCACATTTTTTAAATCAAGTTCAAGGATTTGTCTCTTGTGAAATTTCATGCTTCTGTCATTTTATATGTGGCCTACATACCTTCATCCATTGTATATGCCCCCTCCATCACAAATGTCATATCTGCTATAAAATAAACTTTGAAGGACTTTTTACATTTAACTGAGCTATGGCTCCTTGTTTCACTTAAAACTTGCGTACTAAACCAAAGTGGATTTTTTATTATTCATTTGCACTATGCACCATACTAGTGTGAGCATCTATGTTGTATAAACATATTTCCAGTTATAAGGATGTAAGCAGACCTGTACCTGATGTATGTCCTACATATAAGTAAACTATCTTATATCTGCTCACTCTCAGGAATTCATCATTTTACCAAACAAATCTCAATAGCAGTACTTTTGTGTTAGTAGTATTTCCCATACATGTTTCCTTTGCTTTTATTAGCTTCAGATAAAAGAGATAATAATTGTTGATGAAATATTATTTCACATCCTACATATTAAATACATCCAACATATCCATGTAATATATTGTTGTTGCAATGCTAACATTTGGTTGAACTTGGTTGTTATAAAGCTTGATAGTGAATTCTATACTTTATTTACAAAATCATTTCATGGTATTTAATGGAATAAAAATGTAATACTGTAAATGTACTAATTTTTTTAATACTGGTAAAGTTGTCCACTTTTAGTATAGCTTTTCAGTCTGATATCTGGTGCAATATTTATAGTCATCCATACAAGTATAAGCGAGGGAACCTTATACTGATGGATGTTCCAGCAAGTCTCTGTGATAATAATACAGTAAAAAATTCAACAATTGGGTATTTAATGACTGTGAAATTATATTATAATTGGTTCTTGTTAGCTAATAACTAAAAACAAGTGAAATAATTCAAGTAGCAATCATAAAGCAAACTTTAAACAACTTAATAATGGGATCCATGAACGACCTGCATTACAAGATTGGCAGCATGAAAAATAACTGATCTGTGTATTAGGTAATTGTTAGTAGACTTTTCCTAATGTCTTTTGTGTCTGATGTATGACAAAGTGTTGTGTTTACTTGTGTATAAAGTTCACTAAATTTCGAACAAGTTAGTTCTAGAGCCAGATCCACCATGATATAATGCATTAGCAAGATTAGAAAGTTTGTGCACTTTATTCAAATTATAATTTCATAAAACAACAAAAGCCCAGATCTGTAGGTGCAAACTGTGATGGCAGATCTGTGTTTATTCCGTTCTCAGTTAAGAGTTTATTATATAAAGCTAAATCCAGCATCAGATTGTGATGTACAGTACTCCCTCATTATAATGCTGTTCATAGAGGCCATGAAAATTAACCAGCTTATTCGTGAGGTCACCTTATAGTGAGATATTTAATACATTATATTAGTACATGTATTAAATAGTAAAATGGGATCCATGACAGTACACACCTTATAAAAGAGACTGCCTTATACTTAGGTACCTAATATTGACGGAGTACTGATTGTAGATTACAGTAAATGTGTTAAATGATAATCTAATCTTGATAGAGTGACATATTCCTACCTGTAGTTAGAGTTAAAATTTGGAAATCATGACATGATTTGATTTTTACATAGAAAAAGACACATTTGACAAAGTACAGCAAATCAGCTTTCAAACCTGTTGTGAATAATATACAACATAGTCACACTAAAGGTTTCATATGTTCATTTATCGAACTATCATTGACTTATTTAAGACAAGAATGTTGACACTTAGTACTATTATAAATATTATATTTTGTGAAAGACGTATGCTTAGATTGTATACACGTGAGGACATTGACTTATAACAGTTTAGTTTCTTAATGCATTTTATGCATCAATATCAATGCAAGAGTGAAATCTGCATACACTTTAATATGCTTATGCATGCAAACAGTGTACATACAGATCCACCCTTCTTGCAGAGGATTGTGGGTCGTAAGTCCAGGTGCACCCCCTGGCATGTGGTAAGAGGTTACTAATATAGGCAAATATTTTGCCCAGGGATGTGTCCCGTAATGACGTTCCAGCTGAGATGATCTTGAGCTTTTTAAATGAGTTTAGTTGATATAAAAGATGTGAGTGTATTTTAAGGATTTTATCTTTCCTGCCTTTATCTTTGTTTTGTGTGCCTTTTTGAGGATATCTAAACTTGCTTGGTATTGTATGGCCAGGATTGTGCTTATGTGCCATTAAATCCAATATCTCCATCCATCCATCCCTCACTCACAAACCTCTGCCAATGGTTGCAGTTTGTGCCAACCTCTGCTCTTTATGCAATGCATCATTGTGAAAGACATTTGCAAAGTAACAAAATCATATACTTTATAATCTAAACATGGCAAATGTTGAAAGAGAGTGGCATCTCTGCAAAAGGTTGTTTTCATAAATCCAAGATATTTAAGAGGAAATAGTCTGCAGACTCGAAACCATGCGGACAGAGGTGAGATGTCAGTAATCTGTAAAGGTGAGTGTCTTATATCACTCAGCCACTCAAGCCATCCTGGGTATACTTTATATAAGCTTTTATTAGTTTTCTCTACCTTTAAGTTCACCTATGAGGCATTATGAGTACAACGCTTTACGATCTTATTGAACATGATATAAATAAAGTTTAAACTATCATCACATGAAATTTTGCAGATATTATTGATGTTCAAATTTCTGAGTGGGTTACAGTAAGCACAATAGTATGTTAGAGTAACTACCTTTTTTTCTGGCATATAATGTACACTTAATTTTAAAAAGTATAGACCTTATATACACTTAATTGTGAACAGAATACACCATAGATAATGTATTCTTATTCATGAACAGCATTGATCATATATGTAGTTAATTTTGAACAGCATAGACGATATATATAATTGTGAACAGAATAGACCATACACACTTAAGTGGGAAAAACATTGACCATAGACACACTTTACTGCGAACAGCATAGACAATATATACTCTTAATTGTGAACAGAATATCCCATATATGAACAGTATCCTTCTTAGCTACAGTTAATTGTGAACAGCATGAATCATATTTCACTTCATTGTGAACATCATAGACTGTAGATATACTTAATGTGAATAGCATACACTATGTGTCTACTTATTTTTAAACAAGTAGACCATAGAAACACTTAAATATGAATAGCATAGAATATGTGTCTACTTATTTTTAAACAGCGTAGACCATAGAAACATTTGAATATGAATAGCATTGACTATGTGTCTACTTATTTTTAAATAGTGTAGACCATAGAAACACTTAAATATGAACAGTATAGACCATATATAATGTAATACCCATGGCTTATATAGCAAAAGACTAGAGTTCGAGATTAAAAAATTGAAAAAAATAATAAATGTGAGATAGAACATGCTTTTTAATATAGCATAGTGAGTTCATCAATATGGTGTTTGTCACAATACTATCAACTTCTGATAATAAAGAAATTCACAATTGTTTACCTAAATGCCAAAGTCAACATAATAAAATCAATTTTGTATTGAATTGAATTAGATTATTCCTATGCATAATATCAGCTTCATTTATTGGATTGACTGTAAACACATAATTATATAGAAGCGTGATCTCTCAATGTAAAGTTTATTCTGTTACTAGTCTACTTCGGCAGTGTGGTGGGAAAAAGAAGCAGCTTAAAAGTTATTGCATAATAATCATCAGACAGTTCAATTCAAAGGCAATCATTTACGAAATCTACTTAAAATTATTTGAGACTTATAATTTGATTATTTTTTTTAATTGTCCAGTGCTAAATAAAATTAAATATTGCCTACGTGATAAGAATATCTGACTTTTTAATACAAAGTGAAAATTCTTTCTGCTAAGAGCAATGTTCATGCTTTGCTGCTCTGACACTATCTGCTACTGCGCTGTATGCACCCCGATTAATAGGCTTCTGTTAAGTTCACATGACATAAGGTAGCAAATCGACTCTTGTCCGTCTCAGGATTGCCTACGGAGCTAACAAAATCAACATTTTAAACCACACAGGAAACTGTATTTGAACACAAACTTAAGTTGTCCTTTCATTGTCCACGGTGTGCATATTTACTCTTAATGTTGTTTGTACCTGTAATTAGGTACACAATAACAACACAAACAGGTGAGTTGGATATGAATTGAGCGAGAGTGTAACCCACTGATGACAATGAGTTGTAATTCAGTTCACAATAGTTCATATAAAATTCATACTATTTTGCACAAGAAGATGAAATATCAATTTCTGCATAGTGAAGAACTTGCAATAATGAATAGTAACATCAGTTCTAACTTAATGTTAGAATAAAAGTCCGGCTGGATCGCATTTTGTCAGTCTTTTTTATTAAAACACTGCAGAGTGTGAGAAAGTTGCCAATTCCTGTAAGAGTGGGATTAGAGACACTTCCCAGTGTCAATACATCATCAGCACATGTAAGGTAGGAATCAGTGTTACTAACTGGTATAAGGAAAACTCCACCACCCATGTGCCAGTGTCACCTTTCCGTAAGGAATGTGTTGTCAACTTCTCACTCAGGGGTCTCCTTTATCAGAAAAGAGTCTTCTAAATAGAGACTCCTCACACCATTCTCCTTTGGATGGTGACCAGACCGTGCTTACGGGGCACAGGGCTATGCGCAGGCATACAAGTACCAGTCATCCGGTTAAGCCATTATTCACCTGGTACCAGTCATCTATTGGGGCACCGAGTTTTGATCACTTGTCAAGGGGAAGGAATAGGTAAACACTACCTCCCCCCCCCCCACACACACATTCTCCCTATGACCCCGATCAATCCCTACTGGTCTTGGAGAATCCCACCACTGGAGGGTGAGTATTTAATGTCTCTCTTTCCCCCAAGGTGGGATTATTCACTATGACCTGCACTCCCATCCCCCTTAAATCTATCGAAGCTATGGAACTTAAGTCTCGAACCCTGGTTACTATAGCTTCACATGCTGATTTCATTGAGGCGGCCTCCTTCACCCTTGCACGGAAGGAGTGTCTGTCAGTGGCCACCTTGCAGAGACATCTGAATAGTGTTGCTCAGACAGGCAAGGCACCCATTATGTATCAATAGCACTTTTTTTAAGTGGAACTGCACCTCTGTAGGAATTCTGCATTAAGTACAATAAAGGTTTTGCTGGAACACATAAAGATCTGTTGTGGCCAGTTCCACTTGACATCATCCATAATCTCAACAATGGTCTCCCAAGATCTCATGGAGCATCTGCACCAGTCATTGGCCATGTTCCATATCTGCCTAAACGGCCTCAGAAGTTCCCACAGCCCTTGAGGCCCATGGATCATCTGCCTAAACAACTCTGATTCAGACCGGGGTACTGACCTTGTGTTATGATTGATACAGACGTCACATAGGTTGTGCATAACTTATACATCAGGAAGGAGCTCATAGCTCTTCTCTTTGCTTTGAAGTTTCGGCCCTACTCTGATGGATAGCTTCTGAACAGATCATTCACAAGCTGCGCCACATTCCAGGCAAACCGATTATCCTGACAGACAACTTGTCTAGACAGGTATGGACTGTCCTCACATAATGGTTTCTGCACTAATCAGTAGGAGAGGGACTTTTCCAACTTTGGCGGAGGCCAGTTGACGAGGTTGAACAACAAGCAACCACCCTATGTCTTGCCAATTCCAAACCAGAGTGCACGGGCAGTGGATTATTTCAGTCTTAAGTGGGATCCACTATACTCCTCTGCCTTCCCACTATCAGAATAATCTGTAAAGTGAAGACTTTTATGTTATGCAACCTTTGGCTCAAATTGTAGTGGTTCCACGACATCCTCAACCTGCACCACTGCAAAACAACCCACATACTCTCCACCTTAATGCCTGGCTTATATTAAGATCTATCCACCATGGTCAGTCTTCCAGCAAGGTTGCAGACTATATTACTGCAGGTAGAAGATAACCGACCTCCAACGTTTATGATGCCAAGTGCAGAGCATTCTGTAATTGGTGTAGTAAGAAACACACTGATCCAATATGCACCCTCTCCCATTTGACTGCAGTTGCATATTTTCTTTTTCCTTTCGAAAAGAATGATTGTTCAGTCTTCATTATTTAGGGCAATACAGCAGACCTGTTCAAAAACTAGCCTTAAGTTTTCTATGGATTCCACCATGGGATCAGAACCTCATCTTTCAGTACTGATCAAGTACTTTGATCTATAAAGACCATTGTCTCGATCCATTAGCGCCTAGTTGATTCCTTCAATATGTTCCTTGGTCATTGTCAAACTTTATGAACCCTTGAGTGAGGCTTCATACCAGAAGCTTGCCTTTCCTGTGGAAGAGTGTTGACATTGATTCAATTGCAACTTCAATACAGTCTCAATTGTTTTGACAACCCTGCATTCTAGCTAATACTCAGCTACTTTTGGTAGCCATTTAAACTATTTGAAATCACTAGTTACAGTCACATCTGTGGGATAATCAAGATAGAGCCCTCTGTTCGGTTAGAACCTTGCTTTTATATTTTACTAAATCAAAAGGTAAATGAAAAAATGGGAACAAATGTGTATCTTTCTTCCTCTCAAAGGTACTTCCAATAGCTTTGCAGGCTCCATCTTGATATGGATGAGTCTAGCAAAAGAGTTTATCAATCTCATATTGAGAGAAATCTTTCCTTTTAATCATTCTTCTCTGTATGATGTGATAAAACCGTTTTCACTTGTTACCACTTCGCCTTCATTTGTTCGATGTGGCAGCAGAGCAAAGGCATCTAAGCATTAGGGCAGATTATATCAGTACAGCAAGTTGTCAAACTTTCCTCTTTTCAATCTACTGACAACATATGTTATGTTCACTCTGGCAGCTAGTTATGGGCCATAAGATCCCTCTATGCTGGAAAGGTCAGCAACGTAATAATAATAAGCAAAGTGTCACTGATATTGAAATGGTAGTAAAAGTAATTGCAATTATGTAATACATGCCGGTTATGACTATCACATTGTGACCATGGCCAGTGCAAATAAGAGCAGTGTAAAAATAACATATAAGTATTACATAATTAAAAATAGTTACGCTTACCTCAACACCCCCCCCCCAAAAAAAAAAAAATGAACACAAACTACATTTCATTTAAATCTGCTTTTTTTTCATTGGCCAGCTTCATTTATGATTTAATTCATACCTCGAAAATATCAGGCGAAGGAGATCGTGTTATAATATAAATAGTTGGATGTGGCCATTATGTCAGAGTGCGTGTCCTTATGGATGACTTATATCTCTCGGGACAAAATCAGACCATATGATAAAAGGAAATATGGATAACCTTATAATTGTTGTGTTGAGGGATAACATGACATAAATGTGTGCATCCAATATAACTTCATCTAACCTTTATGAAGAAATGGTGGCAAAGTTGCAAGCATGTTCATCACGTGGTGGTGATGGTGGTGATGTGTGTGTTGGGGATTGTATTTTCTTTTAAACATTTTATTCAACATTTAACATTTGTACATATTTTTTAATTTGGTTAGTTTTAGAGAATATGTGTAGTCATGTAGTGGCTACTTAAGCAAAATATACGTTAAATGTATTAATTTTACAAATGTATAAATTGAGATCTTTCCTCAAGTTAAGTTAAGTTTGCATGAAAAGTACAAGTAAATATTACTGACAGTGTTCTTGTTTGCTAATATGCAGTTGTAATAGGCCTTAGATATATGCTAATATGCATTTGCAATGTGACCTGGATATATTGCAATAATATTGGTTGTAATCTTGTTTTGCACCTCTGAGTATCTAATTAGAGTGATGTTTTGGTAAATTACAAGTCGCCCATCCAAGGTTGTTAGTTTTGTTCTGGTTCTACAACTCCCTCTATTGTTTAGACCTCCCCCATACCTGTGACAGAACCAGGATTTCAAACCAGTAGATTTACAAATTTTGATCAGTAGATTGGCTTCTAAAAAGGTAGATTTTTTATCGGCATAAATTTTACGTGTTTTAAGGGGATTGAAAACAAAACAAGTTCATTTTATCACATAATATGTATTCTCTTCATATTATAATAAAACACAAATTTTGAACATGATTCAGATTCAGAATCTGATGGAAAATGTTACAATAATAGTTAGTTAATATGAGCCAGTATATTGTTAATTAAATGAAAATGGAAGAGTTGTACATCTCACAGTTCACTGCAAAGATTTTGTATAAAATCCACAGGCATTTTTAGTTTCCTTCACAAGATCACTGTCTGGTGACCACTGGTGACATTCACTGTGATTGTCAACCTTCACACTTAGCATGCTCTCAATAGTTTTCTGGTCCAGACTTCCCCTTGAATCACTCTGGATTTTCCGAAGAATGGAGAATGTCCTCTCTGTGTCAGCATTGGAATGTGGCAATGATAGGACAACTACACTCAGTCTGGAAAGAAGTTCTAACTTAAGTTTTCCTGTTGCTGGGTTTCTGATGCTGCTGACTGATCTCCAATACTGCTCCAAGCTCATTTCACCCCGAAGAGGAAGTTCCTGGCTTGGACTTGATATGTATTCCTGAGGCTCATTCTCAAGGGCTTGTTTCTCTTCTAGGCTTATGTCCAAAAATCTGTTGGCAAGTTTCACCACTGTAATTAATTTTAAAAACAAATTAGATTTAGACTTGAAATAAACAGTTAAAAAACACATGATTTTAATAATTTATCCCAACTTTAAAATTAAATATTAAGTAATACATTTTTAACTCGCGGATATATTTTATCTAGGACTTGAACATAATTTTTGTGCTTTTATGCTGATTTTCTAGAAGTCTGAACTTCACATTAGTAATATCTGGTTCACTGGTGATGACCTTGGTTGAAACAAACTTTCCCAGAAGCTTTCTTAGCAGCCTGGTCATCTCTACATGTAGATGTCCAATCATTGATTCACCAGCCTAAAAAGAGACAATGCAAAGTCAGGACCTTTGCTACTCGCCTGCACACACTTAAATTCTGGTATCCAAGCGTTGTTAAACTTGTAGTACTTCTTAGCTGGTGGCTTTTTAGCGTTGGGAGAAAGCATACGTTTCGGCATTTTGACATGAATTGAAAAAAAAAATATACAAGCTGCCCTTAAATATTCATCTTAAACCATCGTGAACAATACAAGAACAATTAAAAGACATCAAATCAAAATACTTACTCAAGTGTTTCTGCCAAGATCATTTTTGGTCTGTCTCTCCGTTTTATCTTCCTTCCACATCAGATCGGCCGAGTTTTAATGAAAGACTCATGGATCACCTTTGATTCTTTTATTACTTATAACACCTCAAACAACATCCCGCATTTGGCCTTAAACTCTCCAAATTACAACAATAAGGTAATCAATTAGCCGCTTCTTTGTACACATGCTAACAATTGTAATCCGACTATTCAGCCACGCATCGTCGAACATTTCTGGTTCCCAGTAGACTGGTTATGGCTGGTTTATCTAATGTGTTGATAGAACGCGTAAAAAAACCGGGTTTAAAAAAAAAAAAAAAAAATTTCCTTGAAATTTTCAAAACCGGTAGATTTCGACTACTAACTGGTATGTGCGGTAGACGGTCTTTAAAACGGTATTTTTGGCCTACCGCCGGTAGAATCACAGGTATGCTCCCCACCCAAGACTCGAAGCTTTCACGAGTATAATCTGCATCAGTTTTTAAATCTTGTTGTACAATTGATGTGAAATAAAAACAGTTTTTTTACTTATTATAACACGCTATGATGCACATTATAGATGTGCAAAGTAAGGACAGTGCTATACTGTCACATACAGCTTCCAATCACCTAGCGCCATCACCTAACCATAATTTACAAACGTACTGTCCACACATTGTTCTGAGAAAAGGAGGGGACCGTACCATACTACACATCCATGCATGCAATGCCTTACAAGCTTGTTATGTGATGTTACCAATGACGTATTATACGATTAAATGGTGCATGATTTTCTTGGCATCATGTTATGGCACTGTTAAATCAGGTATCACACCCATGTATCAAATAACATTCTGTGTTTCACAAAACCACACTTTGCATTCAGAAATTTTACTGTACACATCTGGTCATCCTTTTTCCAGATTTTACAGATTTGTTATATTAGTTCAAACAGGGACTTATACACGAAGAGGTATCCGCTATACCTATTGTGTGTAGTTACCTGGTGCTTCTTATATTCAGTAGATTGTTTGCACAGTCAACCATGCTGACCAATTAATTTTAAAACTCTATAACAGCGTTTCTAGCTGTCAGATCTGTTCACACTTTCAACTGATGAACAAGCACTAATGTTTATTTACATGATATCAATTATATCCTATGATATGCAGTTACACAAAAGCTTTATGTAGAGAAAGGCATCATATCTAACCAAAGACCAGCATTCAAGACTATGAACACGTTTACCTTTGACTAATTTTAAGGAAAACGTAAATGTAAGTTGTGTAGAACCACAGGGATGATCCCTTTAGAGCATTAAATTCGGGGATAAGTATGAGTCCTTATTTAAAGAATATTAGTTTTAATTCGAGATGTGTAGGGTAAGTCCTCTGCAGTTTCGTCCACATTTTTGTTTCACTCCCATTAAATCTCACGAGATTTGGTCCGTATGCATTATGTCATGTGGGTATTGAGGGAGTTTCCAGTCCTCGAAGGTATAAGTCCGTGTTTGTAGATATGCAATTTTCATCGATAGAACTTGACATTGTTAATTGAAGCATCTTCTGCTTTTTTCTAATCAAAATGTCTCAAGTATTTTTAAATATTGCTGGCAGATCCAGTGTTTTCTCCAGATTTCCAAACAAATAAGGGCCCTAAGGGCCCATAACGTGGAATTTAGGGGTCCCATCTCACTGTGGGGGTGGGGTGGGGGCATACCCAGTATTGGAGCATTTCCTATGAACTTATTACTTACTTATTCTCACAGCAGTATTTCTGGTAGAAACTATTGCTAACTTACTTTCACCTGTTCTTATTCAATATACATGTCAGAATTTCTACAGATAAGAGTTGAAATAACGCAGGCCTAATGCCAACGCATAACTCCATCATAAATGTTTTCTTTTAAATTGCTGCACTCTTGTAAAAATGAAACAAAAAATGAAATTTTATGTTTCATGCTAAGGTAATACCACCGATGTCATCATGTGTTTCCTTTCAGTCGTTTCCTACATCTGAATTTGTCTAATAGTCGGAACACATAACACAAGATTGCAAACAATGTACGGTCATTTTGTATGCTGCTTTCACGATGTGTTGCTACTATTTATATGGTCATTTTCTAAAGTATACGTCCTAAAAGGAGCAGTCTGGAGAAAAAACCTGATGCTGGAAGACAAATACATTGAAAATGGTTGATCTCTTGAGTTTTGCACTACAACTACCAATTGCCTTAGCGATTTCATCAAAATGGGGATTTTGTTTTTTGACTACAGATTAAAGCAAGGATTTTGCCAGATCGTTGACTGCCTTTCAATATATTTTTGGTGACTGCGAGATCAGTGTAATGTATGATAGTTATAAAATAATACTGTGACATGAATTTATGTGAATATTTTGCAATTAATACTTGTACCGTTTAAAATGATTTTTTTTCCAGGCTAATGCACCAGACCTCCTGGCAACATGGTCGATTGGTTGCAGGGAGCTACCAATCTATCGTGCTCATAGTTATTTCCAAAACTTGGTGGCATAAAAGTTGGATCCATCCTTCTAAAGGCACTAAATTCATTAACTTCCAAGGATTTCCAGGTCAAGAGCATATGCAAAAAAAAAAAACAGTCAAGTTTTTATGAGACATTGGCTGGAATGGAATTTCATTGTTACCTTTAGAGATACTGTGTATCAAGTGTTGGTCAGAAGAACTAATCCAGCTTTGATTGGACAATAGGATAGGGCTACAAGGACTTCCGAATTATGTAATAATCCACATAACCATATTAATTGTTGATGGAGATCGAATATTTTAAACCTTGATTAAACAAGACAGTCAGTAGAAAGTGACCTATTAAACTCTAGAGTATTTTGGCCATATCAGATTTATCATCAATGTTTTTCTCCACTCCCCCCCCCCCCGTATGTTTCAGAGAATATAACAAATAAAAATTATTTTGTCCATGTCTATATGTCTGCCTCTTCAGCAACATTTTGCTACGTGATGCTTGCGCTTTTATAACTATTTGTTCATATGTGATTTCAGTTAGAGGATACTGTTTAGTTTATATTAAAAGAGCAAGAAAAACATAATCACAAAGAACAATTTATACGTAGATATTTTGATTATACAGAGAAACCTATCTATAAAGGACACACATGGGATCTTAAGATTTTGTCCTTTGTGGACACATGTCCCTTGTGTAGAGACTAAATTTAGAATTGGTTTTAATAGCTAGGTGTTTTCATGTTGCCCTTTTTAAACAGTTATATTTTATATGGATGTGTCCATTAAGGCAGGTTTCACTGTAATTGTTTTCAGACATGCAGCAAATTAGTTAAACTTTTACTAAAATCCCACCTGTTGAACGGTGTACAAATGGTTTCTTCGGGTATGTGATTGTTTAATAGATTTGTTTTCAGTTTCACTGATTTATTTCTCCTTTGAATACGTTTGCCGATCACATTAACACTTGGAATATAAGCCTGCTACCTCTCGAATCAAACCCTACTAAGGGACGAAAATTCGTCTTTTCTGACTATATCATATAGACAAAGGGCAATAATTCTTGCAATAACATTAGTTTTTAAGCTTCGATTTCATGTTGCAACATGGTACGAGACACATCCCATCAATCCAAGACAAATTTGCTATGAATTCTAACTATCCATAGAGAATTTTGGATTTATTTTGTATAATATTTATTCCTAAACAAGTTTTATCTATTATTTGTGAATTTTGTGAATATTTTGTGAAATTTGTCACTTTCTTAGACTTTGTCTTTTATAGACCACATGGTACAACACGCTATCTGTGATGCATGTTGTGATTCAAGTTTTCGCGCACTCTGCTTTCGGTTTGCTCACTCTGTTTATAATGAGTGTTATTTTAGCGAAATAATAACACATTGATCTGTTAATTTATCTATTTTGTTTCTATTAATCATGAAACACATCTTCTTAGTGCAAAAATGCAAGAAATTTAAAGCCTGGGAAGACACGCATAAATCATGCCTTGTGTGTACAAAATGTACATATTTTCCCCCCGGCATGTTTGTGTGTGCGTTATGGTCAGAGAACATCTGGTCTGCGGTGCTTCAAAAGTCGACCAAAGGCAAAGAGAAGAGGGGAAAATCACTCAAGACTAGCACTGATGTTCTAAGTATCCATCCAAATACAGAATCGCTTGCAAGCCTTGTGTGGAATGTTACTGCCCCCCCCCCCACCCCGAAGTTAGATGGATGCAGCTTCTGCCACAATAACCTCGGCAGACTTTAGGGAGCCATATAAGGATATGTTACTGTCACAATTAGATACATTGGCCTTTGAACAATACATGTGTCGACTTGTGCGGGAGACAGCAACAATATTTCTTAATTCCGGTCAAATTTTGCATCTTTTTACTTCTCTCGTTTCTACGGGTATTTCGGATACAATGGATGAGTTCCCGTCCCATTTTTAGGCAGCCCAGTGGGCGTAAGTCCCCCCCTCCCCCCATGTCCGAGCATGACCTTCGGCTTTGTGAGACAGGGTGCATAGGGTATTTTCTGATCCAGTGGATCCAACTTACAGTACAGCATCGTCGTCCAGAGTTGTACCTGCCATCCAGCCAGCCAGGAGTCCCTGCCCGGTCTCAACTCCAGGGATCTTAATGACAGATCCATCCATTTAGCTATAAATTCTTCTTCTTCTACAATTGATTATGGGTGAGAGATCCGTCCGTAATAGCCGAAGTCTACTCAGGCAAATTGTAACAGGGACTTTAATGAAAAGTCCGTCCATCCAGATATGATCATGACACGACTGATACTGAAGCCGACCAGACCGGCTTCCGCATGGCCAGCAACTGTGCCAACCATTCTCCCTGCTAACCAGCCATCCGTCCCGTTATTACAAAATCATCTGATGGAGTCGGCTTTGCCTATGTTCACTGCTTATACGCAGGGTATTGGCAGTGAATTATATAGAGACGATGGCACTACGTTATCTTTGACACAGGGAATGGTTTATTCCAAAATGGAAGCAGACCATGAAGAGGACACTTCACGCACTGAGTGTGAAGATACTCCTAAGCAAAAGAATCCTACCCTGATCCAACCATGGAGAAGATGGAGTTTAGTTTCAAGGCTGCTCATTTAGGAGATATACGGGGTGTAATGCTTTGTAATGCCCTCCACCTCATACCACCATGCATGAGGAAGAGTCACCATCCTTCCGCTCCAGTCCACAAAAATCAAAGAGATTAATGATAGGCTGTCTGACCTTTTTTCTGAGTAATGTTTTCATCTCACTGATACAAGACACATTCCACCGCCTACCATACTGAACTCGTTGGATAAAAATTTAGCCGTGTCTAACATGTCCACCCCACTTTTTATAAAGTGGATAATAATGTGTTTCGTGCCACATCAAAGCTGGTTCAGAACATTGTTGCCACATATTCAGTCCATCCTGATTATGTCGGGCAATTCCGTGGTGGTGACTTACCTCCTCAAACTGGAAGGAACCAAATCGCCCGACGTGTGCGTGCTGGTTTGGCAGTTTCTACATTGGTGCTGTCAACTTCAGATCAACGTACAAATCAGACACATTTCCGGCAGACTCAGTGTCCTGGCCGACATTCTCCCGAGAAAGAATCAGATTATTAATACGGAATGGTCCCATTATCCATCTGTTTTTTTATTGGATTTGTGCATATTGGGGGTGTCCGATGATTGACCTTATTGCGACAAGATGGAACCACAAATTACCCACCTTTGTCTTACTTGTTCTGGACCCAGAAGCTTTGGCCGTAGATGCACTGTCTACCAGTTGGGATGAGTTATGGGCCTTTGCCTACCCCCTCTCCCACGGTCTAAGTACCGAAAATAATACAGAAAATAGGGGGTCAGATTTACAAGATAATTCTGATACCTCCCTCTAAGGTAAGAAAATCCCTGGGTCAACGATCTACTCGATATAGGGATTCACCTACCCAGGAAGATTACGGTCTAACATAATCTTGTCAGACAAGCACGGTCGCAGGTGTTTCACCCCTGCCCGGACCATCTTCTTCACACATAGCTCTTATCAGGACAGCCTTGCGAAGGAAAGAATTTAGAGCTTCTATTGTGGTGGGAATCTCGAGAGCAAGAAGGCCGTCTTCTATAAAGGTTTATAAGGGAAAGTTGCATGTTTTCATGTACTGGTGCCGAGTCAATTACTCAATTACATCATCCTTTTGAGTGTTTCGATCCCTTAACTGGCTGACTTGTTCTGTCTCTGCGAGGAAAAATGCTGGCACAATTACCATCAAAAGCTACTGCTCCATGATATCTGACACATTCAGGCATCATGGCAGAAAAGATATCGGCCATGATAAAGAATTATCAGACCTACTAGCCATTTTTATTTGAATAAACTAAAATCACTCATCCTGTTTCCAAAATGGAATATGTTCTGGGTCTTAACATGGCTCAATTCAGATAAATTCAAGTCAATAATCTGGACCTTGCTGAAGCTGTTATCACACCAAACCTGTTTCCTCATAGATTTAGCTTTGGCATGCATAGTGAGCGAGTTACATGCCATTTTATTCGACCCAAACTATTTTTAGCTCAGATCGGATGGTTCGGTGATCCTCATGACACTACCAGGTTTTGTAGCCAAGAACTGGTTACCGTCAGTGGGCAATCAGAGAGATGTCGTATGCTCCTTCTCGTCTATAGATAAGTTGAGAAGAGCAGCCATGCAAGATCCTGTATGCACCCTCAAGCACTACTTAAAGCACATAATCAAGTCGTGGCAACCGCAAACTACATGTTCTCACAGGGAAGGCGGGACAGCAGGATATCACCCTTCAAGCCCTATATTTGTGGCTTGTGTGGGTTATACACTCAGCATACTCTGAAGTCTCAAAAGATCACATTCGTCTCATGAGGATTTCCGCTCATGAAATTAGAGCAATCCCTGCGTGCCTCTTGTTCAAGTGCGTCATTTTGATCTGAGACATCACATAAGCTGTTGGCTGGCATGCAGAGTAAACTTTCTCAAGTTTTTATCTCAAGGATTTAGCTTCGCAGAGACAAAACATGAATCTGGTTGGTCCTGTGGCTGCGGCTCAGATGACCACCAGACCCAATTTAACCAACACAGCCTCTTATCTTATCTTCGATAGATTTGCCAGTGAATTCGGATAGCAAGAAGATTTCAAGAATCATCTTTTTAACCTGATATAGCGGTCAATGATCACATGACCATTGGCTGTATTGTTTTAAGTAGGAGACCATGCTTTCGTTCACATAGGGAATCCAATATCTCCTTCCTTAGAAGGATACCCGAGGTATAGGTAGGATGTTGAGCATTCCCTCCTTCTATTACTTATCCTCCTAATGTTAACGTGATTGGGGATCGTATTCAAAGGAGAGAGCACATTTTACTAGTAAATTATGTCTCTCTGAGGATATTTACCTGATCACATTATTTAAAAAACAGCCGCTCAGCAATGCGACCACGCTTGTTAGTATTTCACTCAGCTTAAAAACTATCAATACATAATGGCAGCAAGGGGAAGTAATGGGAAATAGTTCTTACCCTTTGTCTGTATGATAGAGACAGAAAAGACAAATTTTCGTCTTTTAGTAGGGCTGGATTTGGGAGGTAGCAGCTTATATTCCTAATATTAATGTGATCGAGTAAATATTTTTGGAGAAACATACTTTACTAGAAAAATTTGGTTTGTTTTCTTCAAAAACTGATCAGTATATAATTGATCTTGTTTCACTGTTTTGTTAAAATTACTTTGAAAGGGCTTTAGTGTTATAAGTATTTTATCCAGTTGAATTATTTATTTTCTCTCTAAAATATCTCTGAAATTTGTTTTTAGAATAAGTATATTATGGGATTTTTTAAAAATATATGTTGGTATTGAAACTGAGTGTATTGAATAGAAACTTAAATCATATGATATTATTATTTTCAATTCATGTAAATTTATTAAAATTCTTGATAGTTCGTACTACCCAGTTCTCCTTTTTCAGATTGTGTTTAATATTCTTTAAATATTTGTTAAAAAGTCACAAATTTAAATGTTATAATTATTAAATTTAAGCAAAGTCCTCTTACAAACTCATTTCTGACAAGTTCTTTTTAGATAGAAGTATTATTATTATTATTATTATTATTATTATTATTAATGTTGTTGTTTCTTTCTCTGATATATTCGAATCAGTCACAAATTAAAAATGTATCATTTATGCAATAATAAATTATTAAATATCACAACATATTGTGATTAAATAAATCAAGAAACTGTCCGGAAACTCTATACATACCTTTAATAGTTTCTTTAAATTTGGTTTTCTTCCTGAAGAGGCTTGGTTCCCAGAGCCAAATTCAAGAACCTTTGTCTCCTGTTATCAGCTGAATATAAATATGTAATTTGGTTAAAACAAGTTCATTCTTATCTTCATAAAGAAACATTTACTAAGAATGCTTTACTATCTTTCTTTCTGTCCAGAATAAAATGTAGAATAAGAACCGACTTTCATAGATACAATCTCATCAAATTTATTGACAAATGGTGGCTATTTTGAACATTCTGTTCCATCATTATTTTTTATTTAGAAATTGACTTTAATAGATAAGAAAATCTTTTTGTAATCTCCTACAATGAAGCCGTTTATTATAATTTTAACTGTCCTTACTGCATCATCAAATACCTGAGTTATCTCTCATTTACACAGAAGACACTTTTTTTACCTGTCTATACACTCACTTCATGTTGCATGTGCTAAGACAATTTAATTGTTGATTCAAGTAATTCATGTAAAGATACATTACATGAACATAAGCATGTATTTATGTGTATACATTCATATACGTGCAGGTATGTATGTATGTATGCATGTATGTATGTATGTATGTATGTATGTATGTATGTATGTATGTATATGTATGTATGTAAGTGTGTATGAGTATATATGTATATGTAGCTGATCTATTAATGAATGCTTGTACTATCCATAAAAATACATTATATTTACATAGGTGATCCATCTGTATGTACATTTTATATGTGAGTGAATGTGTGTATATGTATGTATTTGTTATATGTGAGTGAATGTGTGTATATGTATGTATCTATTATATGTGAGTGAATGTGTGTATATGTATGTATATATTATATGTGAGTGAATGTGTGTATATGTATGTATCTATTATATGTGAGTGAATGTGTGTATATGTATGTATATATTATATGTGAGTGAATGTGTGTATATGTATGTATCTATTATATGTGAGTGAATGTGTGTATATGTATGTATATATAATTCTAAGCAATGCATATATTTTGGTAGATACAAATTTTCTCTTTTAACATGTAAATATAACAATACAATTTTATGAAAAAGAAAAAGAAATATTTTTCATACATAAATACCTTTATATTACAAGAATAGTTTATCAATGTATAATATCTATGTATAAACTCGATACAGTAGTTTAGTTTAAGCATGTTTTGTTGTAAAAACATTTAGTAAGCAAAAAGATTGGAAAAAAGTTAGAAGCTCCTCTTCATTATACAATGACAATCATGCAGGAAACAAGTACATGACAACAAGAGTGTATTCAAGTCGGTATTGATATGAAGGAGTAAAAGTGTCCCAAACAGTTTAACTCTAATGTATTTTACAACAAACAATTAAATATCATTTTCAGTAGTGAATCTATAAGATCAGGAAAGACCAGCAAGTAGAATTGCTCAAAATAAAGCATAATAAACATGTATGCCTTAATCAGGCCAATAAAGTAGAAACTCACTTATCACCATCTGGTAAACAGCCGAGAGCTGAAATAATACATTTAGTTATATGTTTTCCAAAGATTATGGACAGTTTCGTGTGGGCAGAGGTAGCTTATTCCATGTATTATCAATTGTTGGTACACAGCTTGCTCCGAAGAAGTGTTTTGAACAATCTTTTTGCTTTTTCAAATGTAAATATTAAATACAATTTAGACGGTGTTTAATTACTTGACAATTTTATTTTAGATTTTTAAGTGTGTGTAGACATTCAATGTATGGAATATGGTTTTTCTGTTTATTTTCAAATGTGCTTGTATCACAGTATATTGTATAGTTTTATACATTCACAATAGAGTGGCTGCAGCCATGAAAGTATGTTGCATGTCTCACTTGGGGACGGATGTAATAGACAAAATAATCCAATGATGTAACCAAAATAGATTCTGAAATCGGGAATTATTGGCGATAGTGATGGAAACAGAAGCAAATTGACAGTTAGCTACAATATTGTGGAATTGACTGATATTTTGGATATGTCAAGCACCCCACTGATGGAGAAGGTAGGGGTACAGTTCTTGGTACTAGTTGATATTGTGAAGTTTGAGACTACGATCGTCAAACTCCCAATACAAATTTGGCAAAGCTTGCTGAATAATATGTTTTAGAATAGAATCTGCAATTCTTGTAATCACCTTTTTATTGCAGTGGTGAGTATAGGATTGTACTGAATAAACACATTGTCGCTATTTGTTTCACCTCATATTCCAGTAACTTTGTAGACGTAATATATTTTTTTCTACTAAAGAGATTAAAGTGAGCAGAAATATATATCTATTTTTGTATAGAGATTGTATGTCCATTTCTTGTAATTTGTAGGAAAGGATCGAATGGAAAACTATCAAGAAAACAAAAGCATTTTTTTAGCTGAAAAAGCCCAAAATACAAGGTGGTGAGGGGACGGGTATGGGTGATGCCTAAGCTATAGAAGTCCTGCCTAAATGTTGCCCGGGTATGCCATTGGAGGCATAGGCAGCCCTTACACACCTGGTCTACTTTAAGTGCTTTTGCAATTTTAACACTTGCATAGCTGATCTCATTTGGCGATTTTGAGACTGAATATGGAGATGGTAGATGATGATATTACCACCTTCCAATCAGAAAAGGATAATACAATGTTAAATACAGTATATTGCAACAGTTTCATCGTACTATATGCTTCATTATATAACACATTACTCACATGACATGAGTAATACAATATTAATAAACCCATGTCATACTTGTCTATATCATACCTGTATAGTATTATCTTATAATTCACTAATTATATCAAATTATGAAAGACAATGACATTATTCCCTGTCTATGGCAGTGTTGTTTCACTTCACCATCAAGTTGTGTATCATGTTATGAAAAGAGTCTTAACTGTGTGCACGTTGCAAATGAAACCTATGACACTATTTGTATAATTGCAGTAGTCTGCTTACCATACCTAGTAAAAGATAGAAATTATGTAATTTTTATACGTCTCATTTGCAGTTAGCACTCGTGTAATATACTTTATTCATGATATACGTTATGACTGCTGTATCTGATTTTTACACATTTACATGTCAACGAGTTTGTTCACATACAATAAAATTTCATATTTACTTTAAAGCACTTATTTATCCATTTCTACTCAGATATGTTAGGTTATAAAGGAAAGGTTTTCTGGTAAATTGGATGGCGCTTTTATTAATAGGCGAAGTGTAGCAACCTAATATTGACTAGTTTTACTAGGCATGCTTGGATATGAAGAAAATGTAAACGGGGAAGTATTTTTTTCATTAATAAAGTGTAAGATCCTAGATGCAAATTGTTAGTATTGTTGCATAGCAAGTTCAAGTTATCTTCATAGAGAAACTATTACATTACAAAAGTCATCAGTTTTTTAATAGAACTAAGGGAAAATTGAGCAGTACGTGCTCAGAAATTGAGCAGTACATGCATGTGTCTGCATTATTAACCTATGATATCTACTTGCTGAATTCCCGTTGGAACATGCGAGTTTTTTTATTAGTTATAATAGTAACTACATGTTTAATCTCTAAGTAGAGGACTGAATGCTTGAATGTTATACATAATTTATTAATGTGTAACGAGGGTTTTATCCCAACCGTCAGGTAAATGATAAAATCTAGTGATGATGAAAAATAAGCTATTATTGCATAGTTGGTAACCTTTACATTCAGTGTTTGCAGTCTAGTATTGTCAATATGTTAACATATCACTTTCTGTGAATTTAATTGACACAAATATACTCTTTATGCAGTATTTTCATTATTGACTTTCTGCCATCTTGGGAATTTTCCTTGCCCTGCTACAGGAGCTACTATATTTTCCTACGAGTTAATATCAACAATATAGTGATTGTCTTTTCAAGTGATAGCCAAGTGGACACTGAAGACAAACGAGCTACTATCATACAAACGCACAGCAGAGATTAGGTAGGTTGGAATGTGGCCAATTTACACTACATAGAATTCTCATAACGCCAAGCTAAAATTAGAACTTGAGTAAACCCGAGAGACCTTCATCTAGCTAAACCAAAACTGTAAATAATGTTTTGTAAATAGGGCGTAATAAAGCTCACATAACAAATACATGACTTGTACTACAACAAGATTTTTATCAGAATTAAAATAGTTTCATTTATCCTGAAATTGGAATGTTTCAGTGGTGGCGACGATTAGTAATGTGAAGATCAAACTGTTAATATAAACACCGACTTGTTGAATTCTCCCAAGTAACGAGGTTAGTTATGTTTATCTGAAACGATACTGGGGAAAAATAATAGAAAGAGTCTATTTTCGTACAACATTTTGCCATGACCAGGCTCTGTATAATTCGAGAGTAAACTCCAAAAATCTCGGAAAATGTCATGACAATTGGTCGCAGGCCAGTAAGTCTTTATTTATCTTTGGATGAACAAGTCATACATTCAGGAACAAGGTATACATTTAGAGCGAATCAACAGACCTGAAAATCTTACGTACATGCAAAGACCTGACATATTCCAAAAACTACATCAATGTTTATTCGCGTACTTTAAAATGCAGCTCCATGCTTGATAGTGTAACTCTGTCAGCTTCAGTCTAATGGGACAGAGCGGTATTCCTTAGTAGGGAAGTGTTACTCAAACAAACAATCTACGAAAGTCACGTGCATTTAAGGATAAGAAAAAAAGCAGGAATGTTAGGGTGCAGTGCTTGCAGCGGATGCAACTACCACAGCACTAATTTTAACACTTTTTAGGTCTATCATAGATGTCATTACGTCAGAAGTTATAGAACTGGTTTTGAGAGAGTAAGCAATCGAATTGTACAAGCAAGTCAGGAAAAGCTATGTTACTCTATTTTTTAGACTTTTGCTGTATATATATATATATATATATATATATATATATATATATATATATATATATATATATATATATATCATGAACTTTTGAAGCGGGTAAATACAATACAAAACAGGGTGAATAAACTGATAACAGCATGCCATAATATTCCAGTGACACCACAAGGCTAAGCTTATTCTGGGGAAGTAATTGTATCTAACAAGAATGTGACCCCTATTTAGAGACCCATTTTCTGATTATCCAAGTAGACTATCATCCTGCATTTACCATATCTTGTCTTTTAAATGAGGTTGATTGTTTTCTATATAGCTTAATACAGTTTCAGGCAAAAGAAAATTTGCCGAATGGAATACGGTGGTATTGTTTGATGTTAGCAGCGAACCCTTGCATGCACTCATCATAGATTGAACTCATAAAGATGCAGTTACAAATAAGATTTAAAATGCTCCCCTACAGAGAGCAATTTTGAAACAATATCCTCATAGCTTTGTCTGTTAAAATATATCAAGTGAAATCGTTCTTTATCTATCAAAACATTTTAAGTGACTTTTGTTGAAAGTTCACCGAGTACAAAGTATAAAGAATCTGTTTTTGTTTTTGCGATATTATTCACCCCGAAATAGGTATATATCCTTCATTTAACATATCTCGTTTTAAAATGCGGTCCATTGTTTTTTATATAGCTTAACACAGTTTCAAATATAAGAATACTTGCCAAACGGACTGTGGTATTGTTTAATGTCAGTGGCGAACTTTCACTTGTATTCATCATAGATTTAACTCGTGAAGATATAATTTCAATTGTGATCTAAAATGCCCCCCCCCCCCCCGCCCGAGTAATTTTGAAACAATGCCTTCATTGCTCTGTATTTTAAAATGTATCGAGTGAAATTGTTATTTATCTATCAAAATATTTAAAATGACCTTTGTTAAAAGCTCAGTGCGCTCAAAATATACAGAATATTTTGTTTCGTTTACGGTATTTTTCACCCTACAATAGGTACATATCCTACATTTAACATATCTTGTTTTTAGATAAGGTTTATTGTTTCATACTTAGCTTAACACAGTTTCAAACAAAAGAAAACTTGCCAAACCGAATACGGTGGTATTGTTTTATGTTAGTGGCAACTCTTTACATGTATTCATCGTAGATTGAATTCATAAAGATATAGTCCAATATGATCTAAAATGCTCCACTTCAGAGAGTAATTTTGGAACAATTAACGCACAGATCTGTTTTTTAAAATCTATCGAGTAAAGTTTTTCTTTATCCATCAAGACATTTTAAGTGTTTTCGATGACATTGTAGCGAACACAAAGCATAAAGGATATCTGTTCTTTTTTATACTTTATTGCATTAATATCTCAAATTTAAGTATCTATTTCGGAAAGGATGGAATATTTTCAGGATTATACAATGACTTGCTGTCACCAACTTAAGGGAATAAATATAGAAAGGTTTACATCCCAACAAAATACGGAGAACAGACATAAAAGTGTTTTCCATTTTTGGATTACCTACTTT
The DNA here is from genome assembly GCA_029931535.1 of Margaritifera margaritifera. Taxonomy (NCBI): domain Eukaryota; kingdom Metazoa; phylum Mollusca; class Bivalvia; order Unionida; family Margaritiferidae; genus Margaritifera; species Margaritifera margaritifera. Next base: position 1,316,610 of record JAQPZY010001401.1, on the reverse strand, counting down.
CCTTTGTGTACAAAGTGTATAGCTTGCGATTCAAGTAAGCAGACGATCTTCATTAGGGTGAAGGACCTACAAATAGAACCCCAGCAGGTAGCTGAATATGTCTTTCAATAACTTTAACATAAAAATGCAGCATTTCGTTTTCAGATGAAGGTTTTCTCTGGGAAATTAAATAGCACGTTTTTGTCAAGCCCAGTAGGCAACTCACATTGAATATAGGATGTGGCTGATCTGGATTTAGAGAGATCACGAGCGTCAGGCCATCCTGTGTTCAAACACTGGCTGGGTATTTGATAATTACTATTACTATCCAATTTCCATAATTATTATATTAAGATCCCCCCCCCCCTTAGTTTTCCAATATGACAATTGTGTTGGCATAATTCCAAATTCCATGGACTCTGGGCCCCGTTCTTAAACTATCCAATCAGACAACACATTACATGTGGAATCATGGTATAGTCTGATTGTTATTATCTGCAGTAAGTCCTTGGTTCACACCAATACCTTAGTTTCAAAAGAGTCCATTCCTATAAAAAAAACAATTAAAAACAACAGCTTTAAGAAACGGTGCCACTTTTTCCCCCCAGCCTGGAGCAAGGTGTAGCTAGGGATGATCTTGTTTTCTCAAGTCCTCTTCACCCGACAACCAGAGGTGGTTCCGGGGGATATTACTCTGTATCCTGAGGTTGCACTGGAGAAGAATGTCCAGTACCCAGAAGCTTGTGTTCATGGAAACCTTGAAAAGAAAATCAAGACATGAGCCAAAAATATAAACATTATTGTTTATTATGATTCTTATATCTTCCTCAGTGAAAATATGTTCTTGTTTCATATTTCAATATGAAGTTATATAACCTTTCTCGGACTTATTTAAAAAGCTGAATCAATGACTGTAATGTAAATATTTCTTTCTAAAATGGGTAAAGAACTGTAATAAATATAAACACTGTCAAATTCAACAGCATTATTTTTTTTCTAGATTATGTATATATTATTGTGTATCTTATTAAAAACTGGAGAGCAAGAGATTGAAAAGTATCTTCTGATCGTCGAGATCGTAAAGAATTTGTACGTTATGGCCCCAGTGGCTTGCCCTAGACATATCCTTCTCGACATACCCTTCTAGCGTTACCAGATCACGTTTAGATTTTCTATCATCACTAGATCGTCGTTTTAATCTCCAAACAAATTTTAGTCCATATCTGTCTTAATTTCCTTTAGGTAATTTCATATTTACAAAATATAATGTGGATATTTATAATTCTTTATCAATGTTCACCGAAGGCACAAAATGAATTCCAATATTAATGTTGTCGGTTAAAAAGACATCAAATTTCAAAAACTCTTCTTGCATGTCAACGATCTCATGAGTAAAATACACCACGGACAAAGGTATTTCTTAAACCAATAAAAGTTATGTAACGGTAGTTATAATCACTAGTATTTTCGGGTATACAAGTCCTTTATGCTTTCTAGGTCACAGTGTTAAACGGATGAAAAGTTTTACGGGGAAAGCCGAAAGAGTTATTGCAACAACAACAACAACAAAATCTTCGATATGTGTTAAACATTAATGAAATTTGTTTTAAATTAACAAATAGATATTTAAATAGAGTGGTATAAGCTTCATTAGGGTCTAATTCATATAGTTTTATTTAAATAATAATGTAATAAATTTGTTTCATTTCATTAGGGTTGTTCATTATTATAACGTTCACTCGTCGCATGTTCCATCCTGGGTCATACAATATAATTTTTTTTTTTTTTTTTAAAGTGGGACTTAAAAGCATTGAGATCTTTCATCCCTTCATCATTCTTTTACATATAAACCCTTGAATTCAGTAATTTCAGACACAAAACCTATTTTATTTCATGTGTAAAACTTCATTACATACGTATACAGATGCAACCAATCGTATCGTCAATTTTCTATTAAGAGACGGCTTAGGGGTTTCTAAATACATAAACCTTCAATATATGTAACTTGATATTGCATATCTACATCTCTTTATAACAAAAGGTAAACAAATGAACTTGTGCTGTTATTTAGTTTAACCCAACTTTAGGACCATTGTTGTTGTGATATAAAAGCGTATGAAGTCGCTTGCTTCATGTAAATTACGTTTGACAATCTAGTCGGAAGACATCATTCCATTGTACAAGCATGTCATTGTCAACAAAATACTACAGATAAGATTTTAATGAAATTATGAAAGTTTTGTTGCTATGACTACAATTGACATCTAATGTCATGCTTCTTCTGTGTGTTCAACCTGAGGTAAGCAAGAGTTGTTTGTGAAAAAGAGACACGTATTAGATAAAATTGAGCAGGCTTTTTTGGGGGGTGGGGGGTGGGGGTGGGGGTTGGTTAACGACAATTATTGAAATTTTAGAATCGGATATGTAGAATTTGAATGCTTTTGAATGGCACTACATTTACGTCTACAAGTCATGAGGCCAATTTCAACCAAAGTTGTAGGTAAACTTATGATATGTATGATAGGTATGAGAAATACAAAACTTTGAGTTCATTTATGAATATCTGAGACGAAAGTTTCGGACAATGCACTTTCGTTTTGAATTTTGTAACTATATATGTCATTTCAGTCTCCTTGCTTATTTCATATTTAGGAGCACGTGCGTGAAAAAAAAAGTGACATATTGTATACTCTCCTACCAACATGATGATAACAGTATGGCGTCTTATTTCATTTCTCTCGAGTAATTACTAGGAGGAAGACGTCGCCATCCCAATTAGTTAAATCCTTATCGAACACCAACCAAACTTCATGTGAGCATATAAATATATGTGTGTGTGTGTGTGTGTGTGTGTGTGTGTATAAAAACTAAGTGAATCGGATTGATTTGTGTTTAATACCAGTCTCTGAATCTGATAGTTTTGTCTTGTCATAACATCGGGTGGGAGGATGCTCTCTGACCCATGTAGGTATTGGGACCTTCAGCGTATATGGGACGCGCATACCTGGATTAACAGATTCAACACGTATCGTTTAGTTTATTTCTACATTGATATTTTATGCAGGTAATACTATATTCTCATATCACATATCTCATTTCATCTAAAACAATACATACGTCATGAAGTGCGCGATCTTCTACAGTTTAATGTAAGATTCAGGAGATTCGATTCGTCTGAACACCTGAAATAGTTAGCTAAATGCCACTAAGTGCATTTTTACGATGACTTTCCTAATGAATTATATATATATATATATATATATATATATATATATATATATATATATATATTGAGAGAGAGAGAAAGATTAATGCACATCTTGACATACTAACAGACAGACAGACAGACATGCATGCATACATACATACATACATACATACATACATACATACATACATACATACATACATACATACATACATACATACATACATACATACTATTGACTTACTTATTGACCTGCTTACTTCCTTACTAAAGATAAACTGAAAAATACTGAAGTTACCATAATGACATTCGATCATAAGAAGCCAGTGTTTCAGTGGTTAACGTTCCAGAAGGGTACGGGTTCAAATCCTATCACCGGATAAGCCAGGTTCGGCATTCTTGGCAAGGCACTTCACTCCAATCGCCTCTACACTAAAAAACCTACTTGTGTTGATGTGCCGTAAAACACCTAACCAAATCAAACCAAAGCAGCATCTGTCAGGGTGGGAGTGTCCAGTTCTCATTGGTTATTCCATTTTATTTGGTTTGGTTTGGTGCAACAGTGAAATGAAGTGAATCTGTAACGCACAAACAAATTAAAATCACAGTATTGATTTCAATCGCAGAGGTAATTAATACTAGCATAAAACTGCAATGGAAAGTTATCCTGCATATTTTGGAAAGAAAAATATTTGACCAACTTCTATCCTTGTATGTCAGTCCAAGGAAGTTCGGTACAGGATAGAAAGGAAACCATATATACAAGGTGGCAGACAAATGCTTGTACAGGAATTGGAACCCGTGACAGTACCCACGACAAACAAGTCTGATACAATAACTAAACTGCATCAGCCTTATAAACATCATTTCTCTTGAGCATCTAGTTTTTGGCATTCTTCAAAAGATGTTTTTTTTAATAATTGGATAATGTGATAGAGCGTGATGGTCTAGAGATTTGCTTTAGAGGTGTCCTAATTTCGTGCTTCTAATCTTGAGAGGTGTTTGCGATGTCCACTTATTATTATTATTAATATTATTACTGCACTATTATAAAACTTTCATGAATATTTGCATGACTGTTCTATTTTCACGTAAGTCGATCGGGTCAAGAGTATATGTGAAAATTCCCACCCTCACCCTCTCCTGAAGAATGTATCATCTATACAGCAGATAGATAGACACATATATAAAGAAAGAAATAAAAATAGGCAGTAGACGGATAGATGAAATCGTAGAAACAAGAAGATACATTATCCCTCTAAATCATGTGGTTGCACACACACATAGTGAAAGGGAATATTTTTTAAAGGGCTGAAGATTGAAATCACTAATAACAATTGATTTGGTTTGGTTTCGTGTTTTATAGGAACACAAATAGGTAATTTAAAGATACGGCGTACATAATATTCATATATTATATTTATACCACATATAAATAAACATACTTACATTATCAACGGAGTTCAAAAATGACTACATGACTCACAGTACTAATTCAACTCGCATAGTAAACTTATAAACTGTCACGCCCAAGTGATCTCATCTAACTGCTGTGGAGACTGTCAAACATAAAACAGAATCTACACTTTTAATTGGCACAAAGAACAATACGAAAGTTAAGATCAATCAAGGAAAAAAACACATATCTCAGTTTTGCTACTTGGTTGTTCATAATGAAAACGAGCCAATCAAATAAGTCTGAAAGCGTAAATTGGTATTGATTAAATATTCAATAAATTTATAACGTCGTCTGCATGACACGGTAATATTATTTTCGCCAGAATTATCACTGATAGCATTCACCATCATGAATAAGGGAAAAGAGACGATCGGGTTGAAGATTTTAAACCAAAGACAAGAAGATTCAACAGCAAATGGTCGAACCATTTCCTATGACTGAGATACAACAAAACATTGAGTGCGATTCTTTGCGAGTTATGTCAAATAGAAGAACAATTTTGTCAGTCCAAGTGTTTCAAATTTTCGAAAGTCATCCATTGTCTACCATGCGGAACATTCCTAAAAAAAATGAAACTGGCAAAAAACAACACTCTTGTTACTATGTTCGACAAAGTGTCAGATAAAGCTATGACAACGATATTTCGAAATATCTCTAAATGTACCTTTTCAGCACCGAAAAACACTTATAGAGGGGGCGCCAGAATCTGAACATTCTAAAACTCGCAGTACAGGAGTTTTATGTTAAAAAAAAATAAAAAAATTACAAAATACTTGCATCGATATTATAATTATACACAAGTAAATATTTAGTATATATGCAAGTATGTCGTCTTTTTCTGAACTTTCGTCGTTTTTTGTGCAACAAAGACACGTAAAACTCGTATCGATGCAGTGAGCTCAGCTTCCAGTTTTCCCATTCAATATATAATATTACATAGACCTAGTTGTTTCCCTTCGATATATAATATTACATGGACCTAGTTGTTTCCATTCAATATATAATATTACATATACCTAGTTGTTTCCATTCAATATATAATATTACATAGACCTAGTTGTTTACAGATTTATTTCGTCAATTTTTAGTTTCATGATGATTTAAAGATTGAAATGATTAAGTAGACACGACTGTACAGTTGCTTATTTGCTGGAAACTTCAATACGGAGACGCTATTACCCCCTTCTACACACAAAGACACACCTCCACCAAAATTCAAATATCAAATGAACGACAACGTATCAAAAATGTTTCTGGTTTATATATACCACATACATTAAAAATAACATTTTGGCTTAAAGCAATTTGATACGCCAATAATGTTGGTATATCAAAGTGCGATTCGCCCATGGAATACAAAGTTGCAACAATGCCTGTCGAGACACGAGAGCCGTACTGGAAATTTCTTGACTAGGTAGGTGATCCACACCTACTGGTATCTATTTCCATTTTTTTTTTCTTTTTGTTTTTTTGTAATCGATGACAAAGGTCTGACCAAAATAAAATTTTTTCCTTTTCTTCAAGATCATTTTAGGTAATATAATAGATTTAATAGGGGTTTTTTTCTATCAATCAGAGCAAGAATATTTTGTGAAGCTACATGAGGATAGGACACTAAACATAGAAAAAAATAGCACAGCCCGCACCTCCGAAACGGGGACATAAGTTTTTTACCATCAAAATGGGGACATCTTTATCTTAATAAATTTTTGCAGAGGAAGATCGGTTTTACTATGCTTTGGTTATATTAATGTCTTTTGCAATCGATTTGTAGTCGATTTCCAAAAATTACTGCATTTGAATATTTTTCTATCAGAACGGGGACACACAAATATACATAAAGTGTAGGGATTTATACAATCAAATCGGGGACATTCCATAATATGTATTTTGATTCTAAACAAATACGAAAATAATCCAAATATTGCAGTAATCTCAACTCACGTATATAGTTATGTTCCATATTAACGCAGTAAATTGAAATTTATGTTGAAGTATTTTATTATGTTTAATTTATGCATAGGTAAAATTGTATGTACCCTATTTTGAAGAAACCTAGTCGTCAGAAGTGTGCGAAAATATAGAAAGCATGTTTCCGTTAAAATAAACTAATCAAAGATCCGCATGTCAGATGTTCAGTTAAAATCATTCTGCTGACATGTATACATTTTGTAACTTAAAATATCAACAACATAAGAATGATTTTTAATCTTTTTATGTTCTGAAATGACCATACATGTGATTAATATACTTCGTGTGGAATCAGAAATAACACCACAAAATAACACAAAGCAGTGATATACCAGTCTGAAAGGAGACGAGAGACTAATGAAATCCCTCCAAACATTGCATGAAAATGGATATTTCTCTAAATAAAAGAATAAAAAAACATAATTAAACTGATATTCGAACTAACCTGGAAGAGATTAATATTTGCGGAATTTTATTTTAATCTTAACTTCCTTTACCATAATGTTTGTTCAGTTTTGTTCAATAACCAAAATAGTTTTTAAAAATATGAACCCTTTTAGTACGTAAAATTGTGTTTCAAGATGCTGTTGCATGAAAAATAAATCTAATCCATGTGTTCATAAAGGCAGGGTATCCATGGTGCCAGATTTGCAGGTGTAAAAAATAGATGAACGAGGTAAGTTTATTCTTGACTATGGAACAAAATAATACCAAATGTGACTTAAAGTTCAAATATTTATTTATTTATTTTTCAACGTCTATCCACGTTTCAATGTCAAGGTCAATTTTACTATGCATTTAATTTCCAGATGATAACTTAGTTCTACTAGCAGATTTCAATTCAGGTTGGTGCATGCATATCATTTAGCCTTAAAATTAATCTCTCTCTCTCTCTCTCTCTCTCTCTCTCTCTCTCTCTCTCTCTCTCTCTCTCTCTCTCTCTCTCTCTCTCTCTCTCGTTGAATAATTAAAGCAAAAATAAAGAAAGGCTTTGGGAATAAATCATTAATGCTAACCAATGTTTTTATATGCATATTGGTTATATTCAGAGTATTATGATTATAAATTAGCAAATTATTATTATTATTATTATTATTATTATTATTATTATTATTATTTGTAAGAGAATCGCTTTGAAAAATAGTCGGTGATGGGTAGGTGTTAGTGTGTTTGTGTGGGTGTGTGTATGTGTGAGTGGGTGGATGGGGGGAATAGAGTAAAAAGAACTGTATTGCCATTAGGCCTACTGAACCTTCAGTCATATATATATATATATATATATATATATATATATATATATATATATATGTATATATATATATATATATATATATATATATACATATATATATATATATATTATTTTTCTCAGTACATCGATGAGCAAAAGTTAGTTAGTAATGTTGGTAAACTTCTCTCTGGACCTAGGATTGTTAGACAATCAAACCAATTAACCATTAATAATACATTTTTGTAATGAGTTTTATGAGGACGACTGAAATCTGCTAGTAAAACCAAGTTATCATCTGTAAATGAAATGCATATGCAAATATCTATTTTTAGTAACAGTGACCTTGATATGGAAACGTGAATAGACCTTGGAAAAAAAAAATAAATAAAATAAATAAATATTATATTTGGTAGTATAATGTTCCTAGATCAAAGATATCCGCGCGAAACTTACCTCAATAATCTATGTATTACACTTGCAATCTGGCACTACTATGGATGCCCTGCGTGTATAAAAACATGGCACATTCCAACTACTATGCACGCCCTGCGTGTATAAAAAGATGGCACATTCCATTTTACTCGATACATTTTGTCTATTAGACGTATACAAAACTGTTTTGTATGGTGCATTCGCTTATATTATTTATTTTTTCATGCAACAGAAGCTTGAAACACGATTTTACTTATTAAAAGGTCTTGTATTTTTTAAAGCTCATTTTGATTATAGAACAAAACTGAACAAACATCACGTTAAAGGAAGTTAAGGCTGAAATAAATTCTGCACAAGTCAGTTTGAACATCAGTTTCATTATTTATTATTTTTGGTGCATTTTTCACGCAATAACGGGGTGGGAGTGGTTTTCTAGACTTTTGTCTCCTTTCAGACTTGTCTTATCACTGCTTTGCGTATTTTGGATGTTTTTTTATGATTCCACGCGAAATATATTCATCCTATGTATTGTCATTTCAAGTATAATGACTATCTGTCTCGTTCTCTCTCACTAGTTTAACAATTAATACAAATAAAAAAAGGCTTTGAGAATAAGTTGTTATTGCTGACCAATGTCTTGATATGCATATTAGTTATATGCAGAGTTATATGATTAAATTAGCAAATCATTTATTATTTTTATTATTATTATTAAAGGTATTAGCGGTAGTAATTGTAGTAGTTGTAGTAGTAAGCATGGATAGGTGGTTGTGTGTGAGTGTGGGGTGGGGTGAAGTTGTTGAAAAGAACTGTATTGCCATCAGGCCTACTGACCCTTCAGTATACATATACAAACAAATACAGGCTCCATGATGGCAGCACAAATATTATCTATGGAAATACACAGTACAAAATGGAAATATAATATCATGTAAATAAAACTTATCTTAAATATGTATGATAATTAATACTATTGGTTACAATATATAAAAATTGAGTCTGCAACTGTAGCACAAGTCGTAATAAGACAATGACTCGCGAATAAGGGAGTGAATAAGGGAGAAAGTTGATATTCATAAAAGAAAGAAAGATTATATCTGTTGAAACACAATATTGTTTATATGGACTAATACTTTGTAGAGATAAATACCGGCATATATAAGCATCTACTAATTAAATGTCATGTGATACGTCTGATGATTAATCCTCATTGAATGTAAATTCGAATTTGATCTAATATATATGACTCCGTTTTAATAAATTAGGCATGTCATACCTTAATGTTAAAATTCATAATCGCAGAGAGGTATTGTTTATGTATCAACGAACTGTATCAACTAGATCAAGAATTTAATTACCAATTAAGTGAAATAACGCTGTCAACTAGTATGCTAATATACGAATCTATTGACAGAGTCATTAAAAACGATTATGCCTCGGATTTGTAAAAATGTTTACGAAAATCTAACGACGCAGCCCCCCCCCCCCCCATACGCGAATGGCAGGTCAAACATCATTCTTTAAAAGAAGCATTTTTTGAACACGTTTTCGAGCACATTTAGTTATCTCCCTCCCCCCTCTCTCTCTCTCTCTCTCTCTCTCTCTCTCTCTCTCTCTCTCTCTCTCTCTCTCTCTCTCTCTCTCTCTCTCAATAAGAAACCTAGGATGAAAGAGAAATAATGTCTTCATTTGATAACACATTAAGTCGTACATTCGACAGTTGGATTGATAACCAAAATATGACACTTCATGTGCCTTTCCCCATGGGGTTCGAGTATAAAACTGCGGTGGATTGTTTTGATGGTCACATTTATCTTTGTTTTTTAAATTCAAAAGTGTAGCACTTTTACTAGAAAAGGAGTTATGTTGAACACCACGAATCCCTTTAAATCCGCCCCCTATCTTATCACAGGTTCACACAAACTCACTGGCTACACGATGCTACAAACCATATACTTTCGGTATAATTATGTAATGTTAATTCCATCGTAAAAGTCTAAAGTCCAATTCGCTAAAATTCATTATTTTCAATTGAATCTAATTCTTTCTTTTCTATTCAGCTTTATGTGCTTATTGAAATTAGTTTTTACAAACATGTTATTGGAAGGCATTGTTAACTTAAACGAAATAAAATGCAGATTAAACAATGAGAAATGCATCATAAATTTGATAACAATATGATATTCTTATATAAATGCTTTAGGAAAGAGTCAGATATACATAAAATACATGTAAATGTGTGTGTTGTGTTGGAGAGATGGGGCACGATTGTAGCACATGCGTATCATACGCTTGTGGCACTTGTGCTTCATACGCTTGGTTGAGAATTGCCGCCTTTTGAGGAGTCATATAAACAGATACTTGTCCAGTCTTATGACAAAGGTAGTTCAGTCGACTCAAACTGAACAGGCCGCTTCATGTTCTGTAATTATTATCATGTCAATAGATTACACAGTTCTGCTAATATAAACATGTTTCTCAATCAGTATTGTAATCAGATGCATGCACATTTGAGGGCAGAAAGTCTGTGCTGGGTAACAATTTTCAGGCATTCAAAAAATGAGAGTGAGAGAGAAGGAATTCATAGAGTTTACAATGTTAAAATTAACTTTGATGTATTATGAGTGTATGATAAATTACTAGTAGAACCACAGTGATTTAAATTTCGAAGAACAAATATCTAAGTTGTGCTCAAATCTTTCAAAGAGGTGTGCCATTAGTCTCTGGATTTCTTGTAAAGAAGAAAAATAAGTAAGATAGAAAGAAAGAAAGAAAGAAAGAAAGAAAGAAAGAAAGAAAGAAAGAAAGGAAGAATGAAATTAAGGAAAATGTAGAGAGTATAAAAAGTACATACTAAACGGAAGTAGAAAGAAAAAGAAATATAAATATAGAAAGAAACAAAATAAAAAGAAAGAAAGCGAAATATTCGACAATTTAACTTAGTCATTAAGAATCATAAACATTTTGCTTTACATTACGATTACACTGCATGCTTGCTCAATAAAGATACATTGAGAAACACTCAATATAAGTATGAGAACTGTTTTATGTTTTATGTCGTGACTGGTACCATGTACAAGTTTTTACAGAAATCTATTTTTTTTACAATTAGCTCAAGATCAACTTGTCACATTTACCTCTAACGCTGTAAAGAGGCGGAAAGGAACGGTTATCATTAATATTTACTTGATTTATAAGTAACGAATGCATTGTTATGCTCCCTTTCAACAATGATGATAATGAGTATAGTGATGGTGGTGATTGTAACATGATTGAAGTCGGGTGGGATTTTATCTAGCGAAAAAACTAAACACAATTACATGAATGAGAAGTTTATTTCTGATGCATATGAACAATGATTGAATCTGACACCTTACTCGTGCGCATAAAGTCCAACAGCAGATTAAACAAAATGATGTGCACAAAGTTCAACAATGGATATAATAAAATAATATCGTTCCTAAGTGGAACCGTACAAAACGTGGAATTTCAACAAATAAACACAATTGATCCCGTATATGGACGGATATGATCAACGTATGGAACTATCCCCAAATATGATTAATAAATGGAATTATAAACAAGTATGGTTGACATGTGGATCTATCAACATGACATGATCACTATGAAATTTATAAACAAGTATGATTGATTTTTACTCATATAGTGTTATCGAATTAATATTTCACACATATAGTGATGTTGAATGAAATATTCACACATATAGTGATATTTAATTAGATTGATTCAAAAGTGGAACGTATGATATTATTCATCTCGTTGCGCCCAGTCGACGATCACGAGAGCTTTCCTATTCCACAGCTGCCGTCCAATGTTGAAGGAACAACCTCGCGTGGTCCGCTCCCTTCCAGACTGCCGAAGGATCCCCCGATAAACTCCTTATCCTGCAGACCCGCTGGTCCAGAACCTCTGGCCACTCACACTGAGTAAACCGATTCCGTCCTTCGGAGCAACTTCACCATCTACACAAAACCCCAGAGTTCGATGACTCCCCGTGAACAGCTAACATATAATGACTGAGCCGTGTAATACACGAGACACGGTTAAGTACGAATACAATGATATACATTACGCATGCGCGCACATGAATTGACTTCGTTGTGCATTAAATTATTTTATAAGAACAACTGTACGAGATTATTATTATAATAACCATGTTCGTTCGTGAATCTGTCTCCGGCAAGAATAATTGCACTGGATTATAAGAACTCGAAAACTAATCATCATTGACTGCATGCAACATAATTAAATTCAACTTGTCTGTTCAGTTATGATTAACTTGAAACAGGCTATATTCTATCCAATAGTATGGCATTATGTGACATAGGTCTGACTGGCTGTAAAATTTAGAAAAAGTTCTGAAACATCCAAAAAATAAAACAAGTCTATCACATAGAACGGATAGCTAGAAATAATACATTTCTATTTTTACATGTATCTTTGGCTGAAGATTGCTTCCGTGAAGTGGACAGCTTCCTGAAAAACTCGTCTGTATTGTGACTATACAGAGAGAATTTAGGGCTACAAGTACCCCGTTGCTAACCAAATTCACGGCCAGAGAATTCGAATTAATCAGGTTTTTATAGAAAGCGATATGGGACCCTCTGAAGTTTTGCAAATTTACCATATAAAAATAAGAACACTTCATCAGTATGCTTTATGTGCCGCGAATGTTTACAACTCCGCTCAAGTCTGATTATGTCGGCCCTGAAATTTCATACCGTTAAAGTCTTAACACCGCACAAGTTGTGTGACCGGCAGAGTTTACTCATGGACATCAACCGACAAAGTTACGAATGTTTACCATTCCGCTTAAGTTTCATTATGTCGGCCGTCAAATTTCACACGCTATACATCTCTCTCTCTCTCTCTCTCTCTCTCTCTCTCTCTCTCTCTCTCTCTCTATATATATATATATATATATATATATATATATATATATATATATATATATATATATATGATTGATGATTGATGATTGACGATCGATACAGTGACACAATCATGAAGCAGTGCAGTCAAAAACTATTCGCCAGTAACTGCTGTATCACATTCATCTGTTATTGAAGAAATATGTAATACAAACTCAAAAATAAATCTTAGACTGGAAGCAGATTGCACATCACAGAACCCCCTTCTACAGACTGGCCACACCTTTTTATCCCTATAAAGCGGTTATATTGCTAATTAAACATCTGTATACCGGATTATCAAAACAAATATAAGGAAAATATCACAAAATTTCGAAATGCAATCATTGCTGACATGTAGGGAAGGGGCGGTGGGAAAATGTGCCTAGAGACGAAGGACTGGGCCAACTTTGCGTGCAAAAAAATGCATTGCGATGAATTACATGATCTCTCTAAATGTTATTTCTGAGAAGAAAGAAAGCAGCTACGGCCCAAACACTTCTTAATCATTGAATTGCTGAGTTCTGAGAATTTTTTCTTTTAAGAAAACTTTCTGAAATGATTGATGTTATCTTATACAAATTTCGTTAATTTCTACTAATCTTTCATTCGTGTGTATGGTTTTGGTTCCTTTTTTCAGCAAGAGAACGTTATCATAGCAAACTCGACATAAACTGCGATATGACTTTTTATATCTAAAATATTATTACAATTCTGGTCTCTCTCTCTCTCTCTCTCTCTCTCTCTCTCTCTCTCTCTCTCTCTCTCTCTCTCAAATAATAAAAGCGGAGAAATTGGACTTTAAATAATTTCCTTGGATCTAACGGACCGTGCTTAGTACGCCCAATTACCCGATGTGGGATGGCTATATCGCCCTGTAGCTGTCGCCGAGATGGCAGGAACCATTCCAAGTTGGGTAATGCAGGAATGGTATTGCCCCGCTAGGTTCATATGCATTCTAATTAGATCTTAATGTGTATTCCTTATCTTCGATGCACTCGCATAAATTCGAAACCATATTTCTTCATAATTTTGGACATATGCTATGTTGTTTTTATGGGTATTTTGTATTTTGTTTTAAAGGAAAAACGCAGGTGTGACTTTCATCATTAGAAAGGAAGGATAAGCACTTTGACATATTTATAAATGACATTTTATCCCCCTGTTTCTCCAGAATATTTAATATTTACGGCCTCTCAAGACTTTGCAAACTTTGTCGATATTTGTATTCCATCATTTGAAAAAAAAACTAACGTAAAGATGTATGTATGCAAACAAACTACATGGAAAATTCTACTAAAATACACTCTAAATCTAGTTCAAAGCAATATGTTATTCAGTGAGTGGTCCAAATTATTTGAACATGATCCAGTTGGATAGCAGTAAATTATTATGTTTCATGCCGACTGAAACACTCATAAATCTTAAAGTAAGAGCATACTAAAAATTTTACAATTGTTTTTAGCTGGCAGGCGTATTCAGAAGAATCAGAGGTTTTAAATCAATCGACATTTTACGATTCAGGTGAGGACTGGTATTTTTCAGAACGTTTATGTTACGTACTCGTAATGTTTACTTGTCCTATAACAGACCTATTCTAAGTGGTTTATTACTCTGTACAAGATTCAGTCTAAAGCACTCTTATGTTAAGAAGAAGGAAATGTATAATTAATGTATGTAGTTGTATAACTTCTCAAAGAGCAGTTACTATTGAGAGAAGAAAAAGATATGCGTTTAATACTAAAATGTCAATCGGATATTTGAAAAAAAAAATGAAATGTTATTTTTTTTTCACAATACAACAATTTTGCAATGAATGGTTTCTATTGTTTATCTATCTGTCTGTGTGTTTGTTACTCTGTCAAATTGACCTATATATGTATTTTATGCGTTTTTATTTTATGTTCCACTTGATTCATGTAATAATTAATGTAAGATTAGCAAAACTTCATTGAAGTCATTGCATTATAATTACTATATATCAGGTCACGTCTATCACCTGGAACATGGACTAGATGACGGTTATATGCAGGTACAGGATAGTAGAGGCATAACAGCAAACCAAAATACACAACGATTACATTCATTCACGTCATGAGGCAATATATATATATATATATATATATATATATATATATATATATATATATATATATATATATATATCTATATATATATTACTTCTTTATTTCCATTATTGCTATTATTATTATTATTATTATTATTATTATTACAACCAATCATCAGATAATCTTCACAACAAAGCTTCAAGAAAATGCGTCACAAATTCTCTTTACTTAAATAGTTTTATAAATATATATTTTCACACTTTTTTCGAACCTCTATCTTTGAATTATTATCTTGACAAGTCAAACCTTGCGGCTACGTGACACTTAATGCAGCTTGTTTTCAAATGTGAAACATTGCTGCTACGTGGCACCTAATGCAGCCTGTATGGAAATGTCAACCCTTGCTGCTTTGTGACACTTAATAAAGCCTGTATGGACATGTTAAGCCATAATAATATAGAAAGCCCAGGTCCTGTGCCACTTATTCTGTTTTATTCAGTTTAAATCGGTTAACCAGTTTTCATCCGCTCTAAACCGTTTACCCAAGGCCAACTCCCTTCCTATCCTCCAAATTGTTATGGAAAACCCTAAGCCACTGGTCCTCGAAATAGTAGTTGTGACAGCAAAATATAAGACCACCTAAGCTACTGACCTTCAAATAGAGCTGTTATGAAAAAAGAAAAAAATCTTGGGCACTGGTCTTCAAATTTTTATGGAAAAAAGCCTGGGCTACTGTACTTCAATTTTTTATGAAAACAAAATCTAGACCATTGTGTATTAGGAAAATCTTTTTCTAGCCTGCTTGTGTAATGTGTATGCAGATTGTTCAATTAATTATTCTTTAAGTTCTTCTCTCTCTGTGTTGGTCAGTTTAACAGTCCGTTTTACAATGATAGGTCCAGAGAGCGAGAGAAATATATATCTGGATCCACTGATAGGCTGACTGACCAACCATCAGAGAGAGAGAGAGAGAGAGAGAGAGACCTTCAGTCATTAACATATTTTAAAATGATCTGTTTTAGACTCTTGTTTAGGTTCAAAGTAACAAGAACATAATAAAACATGAAGCATAGGGAAAAAAACTAGGGTGTGTGCTATTTGTAGTTACGTCTCCATTTATAGCTTTGTTAGAGTTTGTTAGAGTTTGGTGACTATTTGTTGATAATGTGGAGTGGATGTTGGGAAGATATTTCTCAAACCGAGTGATTAGCCAATTACTAGGAAACGACGTCATAGTGTACACGAGACTTTATGGTAGCACGGATGACTCTCATACAATGGACCCTGTCAAATTTCTTAATGTAAGAAATTGTCGGGGTATTTTTACGTACCGATAAAAGTATGTGCCGCGAATGTGTACAACTGCGTTAAAGTTTTAAAGCATTGTCGGTAAGAGAACCTGTGTGGCCGCGATTATCTGAACTTGGCCGGTTGATGTAAATCTGCAAACTCGGTCCGCCACTCAACTCGCGCGGCATTAAGACTTTCACGGTATGAAATTTGACAACCGACATAATGAAACTTGAGCGGATTGGTAAATATTCTAGGCAAAGGAAGCATGCTGATGTAGCCTACTTAGTTTCATATGATCAACTTGCGCAGCGTCGAAGCGTCCCATGTAGCTTTCATATATTTCTCACCACTGGCACTTCATACGTGCGGCGGTGGGTGAACCTAACTCAGTATTTTGAAATAGCTAAGGTGAAAACTATACACCTCCGGGTAATACTGTACGCTGCAACGAAACACGTGTACATTTTTGTTCATATATTATACAAAGGTATTTTAGTACATACAATTTCGTGACAGTAATGATGATGATGATGATGATGATGATGATGATGATGTTGATGAGATGATTTGTAGAAGTAGTAGTATTACTAATAGTAGTAAAAAACTTAATGGAGGCAAATATTTAAACTGCATGCAAAAATACGAAATCACCTTTGTTAAAATTTCTTCATCAAAATTCAAATCATAACACACATGCTTAAAATTAGACAACAGCAATCTTTGATATAGCGTTTTATATTCAAATCATAATTTAACGACATTTCAAGCGATCATATTTTGCGATGTATTTATTTTCGAAAGGCAGATGGTTCAAATGTAACTAAACGATAAAATGTACAAGCAGAACTGAATAGCTAGAGTCTCATGCCCATCGTAATTTCTCTGAAGAATATTTGCATAAATCTTATCAATTTATTTGAAAAAAGTGGTGTTCACTATATTCTCAAAACCGTCTGTTCAGTTATCATTCTTTCCTGGCCTGTCTAATTTGGCGAAAGTGTGTTACGAACAGTGGGTTATCCATTAATAAACACATCTTCTCTGTGTTAAAAAGAAAATATATAAGACATATTTGTCCATCCTTACATGCCTGATTTGAATCCTGTTAGATCTTCTTGGTCCCATCTTCAGTAAGTAATTCTGTAGCAAAGTGCGCGATAAGGCAGCGGAGCTGACAAATGAGAATTTTACCGCGTAAACGGGGACTCGGTTTTTCGACTGATACACACGATGTTTAGAGTCGAGTGGAACGTGTGTATTTTTGCGTATGGTATGATGTGAAAAAATACCAACCAAACGGGAACATACTCAGATACGCTTATTTCAAAGTTTTTATTACTAAGTAAAGTCGTGGCAATCCATCTCTGCCACTATTACAAAACGGGGACGTCCCCGTTTCGAGGTGTGTCCCCAGTATGTTGGTGTTTATTCTCACCGATGTCCCCGTTTTGCACCTTTTACAAACTCACAGAGAGAGAGAGAGAGAGAGAGAGAGAGAGAGTCTCAGTTCAAGCTGCTGTAAATTCAAAACTCTTTCCATACATTTCAATAAACACATTTACTTGTTGTTATTGATCTTCATGTACACACAGATGCGCGTGCAAAGATTATACCTTAAAATGTACGATAGTGTATGCAAAATAGCTAATACAAATTTAACTCTCTTTCTACGTCCTCCTTTATTTTTCTACAGAACACACAGAGAGAGAGAGAGAGAGAGAGAGAGAGAGAGAGAGAGAGAGAGAAAGTACGCCAAAAAGATGCATAATATGTTAGGTAAGATAATGGTCAATATCTATCTGACTCTCTCTCTCTTTCTCTCTCTCTCAAATAACCTCATTTAAGATCGTTTTTCGTAGATTTCAATCCGCATTTGTATCTTAAGGAATTGTTCTTCTTATTTTTCTTTTTTCTCAGCCCTGGTCGACTGTCGTGATGTATTATTGGGCATTGTATCTTACTTAAATTACCTCCGCACTAAATAACCTACATATGTTGATGTGCCGTAAAACACCAAACCAAACCAATTCTTCATTGTCGTCATCATAATCTTGCTCATTTTCACCATCACAACAATCATCATAACAAACATCGTTATCGTTGTTGTTGTTTAATTATTATTATTATTATCGCTGCTACTTTTGTTGCTGTTGCAGATATCGGAATTTTCCCCTCACAGTCAAAACTAACCCCGTAAAAGTTCGAAGTTATCCCACATTTGTGCGAATTTACACGTTTTGAATAAGGTATTGACAATTTGTTGCGGAGCTATCCCCATTAGATTAACAATGGCAGAACCTTGACACTTAATGTAATAGCCTTCCAACATTGAACGCCTACGATTCTAGTTAGGAACGTGGTTTTGAACATATGTAAGTGTCCGAAATAACTCGGAGTTCACACAGCAATATCTTAACAGATTGTACACCGGACACTTATTTATAAAGATATTTATGAAAAGATGAAAAGATGTTCTATTGTACTTCATTATATATATATATATATATATATATATATATATATATATATATATATATATATATATACATATATATATATAATCATTACTGCAACTATTATTATTTTGTTACTACATTATTATTATTATTATTATTATTATTATAATTTTGTTAACAATTTAAGTCGCATATAATGAATTCTTAGTCACAACGCAGTTGCTGTAACGATGTTAATAATGCAGAGACGACTTTAATTATTTAAGTTTATTCCTTCCTTTGAATTCTTTTCTTTTAAAAAAGAAATCGGTGAAATTTACCTCTTATCAACGTGTTTATCTCTCTCTCTCTCTCACTCTCTCACTCTCTCTCTATTGATAAATATATATATATATATATATATATATATATATATATATATATATAGGTATTTGCAGAGTGTAGTTTTTTTTACAATCCTTAGGACGAGACTTTGTGGGTGCATATATGCAGTTATGTAAGTGTGTACAAACATAAAAGGGTTCCTTTCGAAAGTGAACATGAGTTACGAGATTGCATTTATGTAAGTGTGCACAAACACGAAAGAGTTCCTTTCGAAAGTGAACATGAGTTACCGAATTGCATTTATGTAAGTGTGCACAAAGATGAAAGAGTTCCTTTCGAAAGTGAACATGAGTTACCGAATTGCATTTATGTAAGTGTGTACAAAGATGAAAGAGTTCCTTTCGAAAGTGAACATGAGAGACCGAATTGTATTTATGTAAGTATGTACAAACATGAAAGAGTGTAAAGAAAACTTACTTTAGGTACTGTAAAAAACTTTTCGGTTGTTTCGCGCTCATTTATTTTAGGGAGCAGGTTGGCGGAGGGGGTAGGTGCCTGTTTTTGCATCTCCCCATACCTCCTGATTCTCCCCTGATAGGGGTCCTGCTTTTCTGTTCTATTTTATATCTTGTATCGAACCACACAGCAGGTTAGTAAAAACAGTTCACACATGTAGACCCAGAACATCTCTTTTAAAGATAAATGTAAACATTATCATGTCATGTGCAATACACAAATGTGACGTAATCGAGCCTAGAGGTAACAAAGCGTTTCTACGTTATTAATAGTGTCCCAGTCAATCCTTTTCTTGTGCAGCCCCCACCCCCACCCCCGCACACACACACACACACACAAGTTTAAACTGCTTCGTGTGTATATGTGTTTTTAATTTCCAGTACTTATTACAAAATAACGTAGTCATATTTCCCTTGTTTCCACCTTTATCTATCAAGAATGAAATATATTAATTGCATATTGTTTTATAATACACCATGATATAATTTTGTAAAACTCGAACAATTTACGAATGCAACCATACCAATAGATCCAACAGTTTGAACAAATAGTATGTCATGGTTTAAAGTGATACATAGGCATGTAAAACGGTGTGGTGTTGTCTGTTAATAGCACCCCTGCCCTTAACTAATTGCTGACATTAAACAATTAAACCTCACATTTACCATCTCAGAATTCTGGAAATGTAAAAAAACATCTTCTACACACAGTAAACTCTTATTCAAACCACTTTGTCTATAAATGCACTTTCCCGAGACAGATATTGTTTGCAATCATGAATTTGCCTGTATATAACCAACTCAGGTCCATCCTCTTGATGAGGTTAATGTGTTTATCATGTGATGGAGTGATGTTTTTCTTTAATTTTGGCTGGGGATTACTGGTATATTACCATTGTCATCACGATTTTTAGATACCATACTTGATGTAAACATACTCCCTTGAAATCACACACTTAGTCCTTCAGTTCGGTCATAACTACGAAATGGCATAGAGATAAACAGCTAGGAAAAAAAATAAAAAAAGATTTGCAGATTTGCTAATTAAAACTTCTGGTGATACCTTATACACTCACCCTTCCCAAAACTGCGTCCAACGTTTTATGTATCATATCATAGTACTGGCACTGTTGAGATCACCACACTAGATACGAATAGTAATTTATTGTAAACAAAGTAAATGAATCGTGCTAATTTGTTTTTAATATCAGACTCTAATTATGGATAGTTTAGTTTTGTCACAACAATGGAAAAATTGTTTGCTGATCTTTATAAACAGTGAGCTTCAGCATATATGAACTTAACTACTTCGATCAACAGATTACACAAATATGACCCCTGACAGTCTTCATTCCCACAAAAGCACTACATTCAACTCTCTGGTCTACTACTACATTAATATTCATTGTTGATAATATCATATGATAACTCATCTTTTTATGGAAAAATACATAAGATTTTGATGAGATATTCAGGTGATCCGATTCTTTATTCTTTTTATTATGAATGTTTAAAATAGCTAGCGAAATACCACCTGCCATTGAAGCACTTTTAAATAGCAATTATAGATAATTTTGTTCTTGTTGTCCAATTCTCATTTGGATAAATTATTTTTTAATGTTAAAGTGAAGAGGTCATAAATATGACCTAGGTCGTTATGTGATATATAATCATTTGAAATTCCGCGAATCAGACAACTGTCAAATCGAAGTTTATAATATCCAGATGAGTCGTTATGTGGTATATATTCATTCTAAATTCAGTCAATCTGAGATCTGTCAGCTCTAGGTTTACAATATCCATTTCGTGATAAAACATATTTATCTAATCTGCTTTATGAAATTTAAAAATACGGCTTACTTTTTCATTACGTCTATGCAAGAAATGAAGCTGTCAAAAGACAGCAAAGCACACCTGCACATATTTATCCGGAAACAAGAGGTTTGTTTTGCAAATACTCCAAATGGTTAATGCTGAGTAATGATGAAGACAAATCAAATGGTTGACATCAGTTCAAGTAACATATTTCCTTTTATATGGTTCTCTAGTTGTTACGACTCTATGGTCTAAGAAAAATGTAACAGAAAGAAAGTGAAACCAACAAATCAAGTAAAAATCAACAAGCAATTTATTACTAGATAATTAAAATGAAAAATCAAAAAGTCACTTACAGTAATGTGTTTTGAAATCCTAATAATCCAATAAGAATGATTGTTCTAATCACAAGTCCTAAATATAGAATGTTCCGAATTCACGGCTGTGTCCTTGAATGTTATGATGTGCTAATGGTCTCCAAAGTCCTGATGTACTTGAAATCTTTAATGTGCTGATGTCAAAATGAAGTATTCCAAAATCTCTGAATAAGTTCATATAAATTCCAAAATCATCAATTAAAAATCCAAAATCCAAAAGTTTATGAGCACTGTTATAATCCAATGAATATTTAAAATAATTCCTCTCTTAGAATTTGGAATGAATTTTCACAACTGTAATAGCTCTTTACAAGACTGATGGTAATGTCAAAACTGAATAAAATGTCCACCAAACATGGTATATATAAAGATTGGTCACATGACAGAATCTTCTAGAATATGAGTCATCTTAATGGAATTCTAACTGTAAACAAAATTCAACCTTGACCTTCAAATTGAGAAAACATATTGATCAAAACAACCTAATTCAAGGACACTAGTTAAACATGTTTTTCCTGATAACATTAAGATTTAAGCAAATATTGAAGTGAAGAAACATTTATAATTTCCTAAATTATTTATAATATTATATAAACATCATACATAACACCTCCCCTCATAAAGAAAAAGAAAGATTTATATAATAAAGCTTTCTTTTGAATTTACATCTAATACTACAATAACCAAAATTACATAAGAACATGTTTTATGATACTGGACTTAATTACATCAAGCAATATTAGATTTCTAGGCACGTGAGAGTGCATCTGCAATCACATTGTCTTTTCCTCTGATGTGTCTAATGTCAATGTTATATTCCTGCAATATCAAACTCCATCTCAACAATCTCCGATTTTTATCTTTCATTTTGTTGATGAAAGTAAGGGGATTGTGATCACTGTACACAATAATTGGAGAAAGAGCTGAGGTAACATACACTTCAAACTGCTGTAAAGCCAATATCAAAGCCAAACATTCCTTCTCAATTGTGGAATAATTTTTCTGGTGCTTGTTTAGTTTTTTAGAAAAAAAAAAACACAGGGTGATCCACACCACTTTTGTCTTCCTGAATCAATACTCCACCAACCCCTACATCACTTGCATCAACAGATAATTTAAATGATTGGCTAAAATTTGGTGCAGAAAGAACTGGTGCATTCTTAAGCATGGCCTTTAACTTGTCAAAAGATTCCTGACACTTGTCAGACCAATGAAATTTGGTTTTCTTACTCAATAAACTTGTCAAAGGTTCAGCAATTTTGGAAAAATTGGAACAAAATTTCCGATAATATCCAGCCATACCTAGAAATCGCATCAGTTGCTTTTTACAAATTGGAACTTGAAATTCAGAGATAGCTTTGACCTTAGCTTCTATAGGTTTAACTTGACCTTGTCCCACAATATGTCCTAAAAATGTGACACAAGCATGGCAAAACTCACTTTTGCTCAAATTAATTGTCAGATTCGCATCGCTGAGTCGATCAAAGAATTTTCGAATGGTTTCCAAATGATCTTCCCAGGTGTTGTTGTAGATAATGACGTCATCGATATAAGCGTCACAATTATCAAGACCAAATGTTATCATGTTCATCAGACGTTGAAACGTTGCAGGCGAATTTTTCATTCCAAACGGCATGACTTTATATTGATAAAGTCCATCTGGAGTTACAAATGTTGAAATTTCTTTTGCCCTTTCCGTCAGTGGAATTTGCCAGAATCCTTTTAAAAGGTCAAACTTGATGACATATTCCGCATTTCCAATTTTATCAATGCAATTGTCCATTCTTGGGATTGGAAATGAATCAGTTTTGGTGACACTGTTGACTTTTCTATAGTCAGTACACATACGGAATGTATTATCTGGCTTGGGAACAAGAATACATGGTGAACTCCAGTTACTTTTACTTGGTTCTATGAAATCATTCTCCAGTAAATACTGAATTTCTTTCTTCAGATAGTTCTGTTTGAGAAGATTCATCCTATAAGGATGCTGTTTCACAGGCGCAGAATCTACAATGTCAACGTCATGATAAATTTTACTTGTTCGTGTTGGAACATCAGGAAACAAGTGCTCATAGTCATGTAATAGCTGTTTTAGTTCATTTCTTTCCTGTTGTTGTAGATGTGAAAGTTTCTGGTCTAGGTTGTTCAATATTTCTGAATTCCGAAGATTGGTTATACCAGAGTCACTATAGTCTGATCGTATTCCATCGTTGATATCTTCACTGTGTGGGACAGGTACAACTAAACCAACAGAATAATTAGCTGAGCTATCTCTGTCAAAATATTCCTTTAACATATTTATATGACAAAGTTGTTTCTGTTTCCGTCTCCCAGGAGTGTTAATGATATAATTTAAGTCATTTACTTTCTTTTCAACGGTATAAGGACCATAAAATTTAGCCTCAAGAGGATTTTGAGGTATGGGAAAGAGAGCCAGAACTTTGTCACCAGGTTTAAAACTCCTTTCCTGTGTATTTCTGTCATACCTTAATTTCATTTTTGACTGAGTAGTGTGAAGATTAGTTCTTGCTACTTCACAGGCCTTTGACAACTTGTATTTGAAATCAGAGACATAATCAAGAAGATTAATCTTCGAATCTTCATTTGAAAGAAGTTTCTCTTTCAATAATTTCAATGGTCCACGGACAGTATGACCAAAAACTAGTTCAAAGGGACTAAAACCCAACGACTCTTGAACTGATTCCCTAACAGCAAACAACAACAAATGAACACCCTCATCCCAATCCTTTTCTGTATCAAAGCAATATGATCGAATCATATTCTTCAAAGTTTGATGAAATCTTTCCAAAGCACCTTGACTTTCAGGGTGATGGGCAGAAGATTTAAACTGTTGGATGTCTAGTTCATGCATAACTTGCTGGAAAATTCCAGACATAAAATTTGACCCTTGATCCGACTGGACAGATTTGGGAAGGCCAACAAGTGTAAAAAACTTCACCAAAGCTTTCACAATAGTTTTAGTTTTTATATTTCTCAGAGGAATTGCCTCTGGAAATCTTGTAGATGTACACATGATGGTCAACAAGTATTGGTTGCCTAACTTGGTTTTAGGTAAAGGACCAACACAGTCTACTATTATTCGACTAAATGGTTCATCAAATGCAGGAATGGGTTGCAGATGAGCCTTAGGTATCTTCTGATTGGGTTTTCCTACCATTTGACAAGTGTGACAAGATCTGCAGTATTTAGAAACATCACTGTTGAGTTTCGGCCAATAAAAATGATTCAAGATCTTGTGATAAGTCTTACGGACTCCTAAATGACCAGCCAAAGGAGTTTCATGGGCTAAATTAAGAATTTCCTGTCGATATGACTTAGGAACAACAATTTGATAGCTCACTGACCACTCGTCACCAGCGGGTACAACAGGTGGTCTCCATTTCCTCATAAGGACCCCATTTTTCACAAAGTAACACACTGGAACTTGTGTGGCTTCAGTTTCACTAATAGCCCTCTGAAACAAACAAGATATCTCGGGATCTTGCTCCTGTTCAACGACAAGGGATTGTCGTTTGTCATCCTGATTAGAACAAAGAGAATGAGTTGCCAAAAGAGGATCACTGTGATCAATACCATTTGATTGATCAATACCTGAGGAAAAAGTGACCTCATCAAAAAACTGACCAATACATGTGTCAGCTAAAGGAATAATATCCTGATCAACATCACTCTCAAGAGCTCTTTTTCCCATAGCTCTAGTAACTGCACAAGCAGGGTACAAATCAGGGATTTCAGTTTCGACAGGATCAACTTTCTGATCCAAACAAGGCTTGTCAGTTACAAGTGGATTAACCACAACCTTATCTCCAGCTAGGTCATTGCCTAGTAATAAATGAACACCCTCTATGGGTAAAGAAGTCACTGCCCCAACAGTCACAGGTCCAGAAACTAAGTCTGATGCCAAATTTACACAATGAAGAGGAACATTTACAAAGCCGCACTCTACTCCCTGAACAAGAACACTTTCACTTGAAGAAGACTCCTCAGACAAAGGCAAAGTACCTGATAATAAAAGACTCTGAGAAGCTCCAGTGTCCCTTAATATTTTAATTGGGATAGGCTTGGCAGAATCACCAATAAGTGATATAGAACCTTCTGACATGAATGGTTCATAAGCCTCCAAAATAGAATCAGACTGGGGTTTGTTTGACCCAACAAATGTATTGCTTTCAATACAAGACCGTGACCTTGACCTCGTAGAAATAAGAGCATTTGGAAAAGCTCTGTCTTTACTCTGTTGCTTATTTTTCAACTTGAAGCAATCAGAAATAACGTGCCCTTTTATTTTACAATAAGTGCACGTAGGAAGAGATAAGGATTTCTGATCAGTCTTATCAGATGTTTGATTCCTAACAGTTGTGCTGTTGTGAAATTTGGAAGTACTCGAATGAGATTGAAATGGTTTTTTTACCAGAAAACTGCTGAGAGGACGATTTATTACCAAATGAAATTTTGTGAGTCAAGGAATAATCATCAGCCATACGAGCAGCATTTTCCAAAGTTTCCACATTCTGCTCGTCAAGATAGGTTTTAACATCACTATGGATGTACCTCTTGAACTCTTCAATTAATACGAGCTGTCTGAGGTTATCATAAGCTTGATCAACTTTCTTGGCTGAGCACCACCTATCAAATAGTTGTTCTTTATCCCTTGCAAATTCGACATGAGTTTGTCCAGTTTCTTTTCTACAATTCCTAAACCTTTGTCGATATGCCTCTGGTACCAACTCATAAGCTTTCAAGATGTACTCCTTAACCACATCATAATCAGTGCTTTGTTGTACTGACAGTGAAGTGTAGACTTCACGAGCTTTGCCAATAAGTACACTTTGTAATAACAAAGTCCAATGCTCTCTAGGCCATCTCAAGTTTTCAGCTATTTTCTCGAAATGAAGAAAGTATTTATCTACTTCTTTTTCCTGACAAGGGGGTACTAACCTAATATATCTAGTATTATCAAAACCTGAACTTGTGTTTAAAGGAGTGGAGTGTGCTCTGTTTGCCAGTTCTAATTCTCTTAACTTAAATTGCATTTCCCTTTCTTCTCTTTGCATCTGCCTCTCTTCTTTCTCTCTCTCCATCTGCATTTGCCTCTCTTCCTTCTGCATTTGTATCTGCCTCTCTTCTTTCTGCATTTGTATCTGCCTCTCTTCTTTCTCTCTCTCCATCTGTATCCGCCTATCTTGTTTCTCTCTCTCCATCTGTATCTGCCTCTCTTCTTTCTGCATTTGTATCTGCCTCTCTTCCTTCTCTCTCTCTCTCTGAATCTGAAGCTTTGCCAATTCTAAATCAATCTGGTTCTTTAACTCTAATTCCCTTAATTTCCTGTCAGAACCAGATACAGGCTTTCTCTTCAAACTTAAAGCACTGCTATCAAAAATTCCCTTTCCTACTAAATACTGAATCAAAATAATCTTTATCTCCTGTTTTGTCAATGATACTTTTGCCTCAGATAGACTGTATTTTCTGGCAAGCTCGAGCAACTCATCCTTTCTCATGCACTCTAACCCCTCCTGGGTAGGTTTTGAAATGAAATTCTGAACATTAGATCCCATTGTAAATGCTTGCTGGTTTCACACACAAAAAATTCTCTATATAAAAAAATCTTTGCCAAAGACAAAAAAAAAAAATTCCGAGACAAAATCAATATGAATTTCAAAAATAACTTTAATATCTCTAATATGCTTTAAAGAAATTCAGATCCCAGAAGACGAGCCCCCAATTTCTGTTACGACTCTATGGTCTAAGAAAAATGTAACAGAAAGAAAGTGAAACCAACAAATCAAGTAAAAATCAACAAGCAATTTATTACTAGATAATTAAAATGAAAAATCAAAAAGTCACTTACAGTAATGTGTTTTGAAATCCTAATAATCCAATAAGAATGATTGTTCTAATCACAAGTCCTAAATATAGAATGTTCCGAATTCACGGCTGTGTCCTTGAATGTTATGATGTGCTAATGGTCTCCAAAGTCCTGATGTACTAGAAAGCTTTAATGTGCTGATGTCAAAATGAAGTATTCCAAAATCTCTGAATAAGTTCACATAAATTCCAAAATCATCAATTAAAAATCCAAAATCCAAAAGTTTATGAGCACTGTTATAATCCAATGAATATTTAAAATAATTCCTCTCTTAGAATTTGGAATGAATTTTCACAACTGTAATAGCTCTTTACAAGACTGATGGTAATGTCAAAACTGAATAAAATGTCCACCAAACATGGTATATATAAAGATTGGTCACATGACAGAATCTTCTAGAATATGAGTCATCTTAATGGAATTCTAACTGTAAACAAAATTCAACCTTGACCTTCAAATTGAGAAAACATATTGATCAAAACAACCTAATTCAAGGACACTAGTTGAACTTGTTTTTCCTGATAACATTAAGATTTAAGCAAATATTAAAGTGAAGAAACATTTATAATTTCCTAAAATATTTATAATATTATATAAACATCATACATAACATAGTACTTAACAGAATTAACACTCATATCCATTTTAAAGACTGTACAAATATCATAGTTTCCAAAACATTCACTTCAACAATAAAGGTGCATATATTTACTGAAGTGTAAAAAGTGGGCCACGGGGACCTAATTTGGATATCTCATTGCAATTTTCCTGAAACTGAATACACATTTAAAATTCATGACTGTACAAACAGTAGTGTCCAAGAAATTCATCGTAACATAAATGGTTTATGTTGTCATTTAAGCCTAAACAGTAGTCTATGGTAACCTATTTTTGATATGGTGGTGTAGCAGACCTAAATACTATATACAAATAGGAAGTCATGACATGCAAAAGCAAAAGTATTTCACAAACTGCCCTTAACATAAAAGGTGTTCATGATTATTTGAGGATAAACAAGATGGTCATAGTGACCTAATTTTGATATAGCGGTGCAATACACTTCACGATTCATGTCCATATGAAGTTTGATGGTACAAGCAACAAGGTCCCAGAAACTAACCTGTGATATTAACCTAAACATAACAGGTGTATATTTGGTAACGCAAATAACTACAACACTTAGGATATAGCATAAACTCTCGTACACTTGGTTCAGCGAGCTAAATATGTCTCCTTTTTCTTATGAGTAAATGTGATTGAAAGTCTTTCTTTATACGACAGAAAATATATATTTATCCAGCTTTCGAGCTAGTTAGTTACCTCAGTAGCTATTAACAAGCAGACATTTTGTGGAAACGTACCTATGTACCCATCAACTTTTCCAACTGTACGAAAAAGTGAAAACTTAGATATGACGCATGGAAAAGCTATTCTGTTTGATTCACTAACAAGAGAACGACTGTGTTCCCCACTTGTCTTCATAACAAGTCGCAAATCCCCACAGTGAAAAATAAAACGTATGCCGGAGTTCACCTAAGGTGCAATTTAAAATCAAACGATGTCATAGAAGAATATTCAGATAACGGCAGACTTATGTTATATTTCATTTATTTTATTGGTACCCAAGAGGGCAGAATGCATCCATTAGCAAGTCCCAAAATCTAAAATGAATTATTTTACCTTCTGTCCTGTTCGGATTCGAACTGTGTTCAGGCATTTTACATTCCATGATAGAAAAAACTCGAGTCATTTAAGAAGTACGCAATGTTTGGAATCAACACATTAGCTATGTTATTCAAGGTCAAGAAGAAGTTATCTGGAAAACAAATCTAGAATTGAGAGATGACTTAATTCGCTTCAGAAATATTCATTTAGATTTAAAACCAAATAGCAGGTAGTTTCTCTGACTGAAGTAAAGCTCCATCAATGTTACAGTCTCTGTCTGAAACAGTGAAACTAGCAATCCTGTTGGTTGTTAAATCTATGATATACAAACTCTGTGGAAAAGAGGTTGACGACATCGCGAGACATCTTATTTTAGGTTTGCGAGAAGCTACTTGCAAAACGCAATGATTTCTCTGAGACTCTGACTGACACTTTAGAGGTGAGAGATGGGATTAATTTATTCAATCAGGAAGATGCTATATTGAAACAAGGTTACCAGTTTGACGTCTATCGATGATGATGGATGGAATAGATTAATGCTGGTGACGGCAGATGGTATACCTTCCTTATTCAGTACAATGCATGCCCTACTTACCTCCATCATGTCCTAGCGTAGGAGCGATAAAAGGAATATAGTATTGCTTAACGAAACAAAATATGTTTAAAACCTAAATATAAAAAGTCCGCGAATCTTGTTGTTTAACAACCGACGGAGATGTAATGCCCTTTGGTTCATATATGGCAATTATTCGCACATATTGTCACCTCTCTTTTCTTTGCTTATTCGGGACTTGTTCCGTGTTATTCTTAGTTTGATTAGAATCTTCTTGTCTTAATAATTCTGTCATTTTTTACTGTACAAAGGATATTTTAAAATCGTCCTTTAAAATATACATCATGACTTTCAACGAAAGTTTTCGATCTTTCTAGTGTCCTTTAAATAATACAGGTATATTTGTCCCAAGATTCTCCCGTATATTGCAAAATATGTACTATTCAATAAAAGTGTTGGTATTAGAAACTAAACGTCAGTGACAATTATCCACATTTATCATGAAGCAAGAAAGACTTATACTGCTGTCATCTGTATTCATTTTCCTTTTTTTTTTTTTTAAAACCCACCAGATTCGCTTTTGACTATTATTGGCCCTATGTCAGATTTTAATGATATTTGTCCAAATGTGTCTACTACATGGGTACATCACAGAACAGTTTTGTTTTTTGATATGGGTATCAATTAGTCTTTACTGTATTTTAATGCAAATTATGTTAACGTCACATACATATAACGTCAAACATCAAATGACGTGCATCACGTTCCAAATATATGAGTGACATGCTCTGTTTGTGTACTAAAGTATATAGCTAGACGCGCAAAAGAAAGAAGTTAATGCTCTCTTTTGCGTTTATATTTATCAAACCTGACATGTTTCTTATCAGTTATATTATTCCAACAGTTTATTCAATATGGCAAACATTTTCGTATTCATTTTCAAGCCTTTTGCATCACACGGCGACGGTTCTCAGTTGTATCGTTGGGATTTGTTTTCTTGGTGAAATTAATCAGTTTAATCCAAGGATTTATTTTATCAATGTAGTGTATTTAGTTTCGCTATTGGTAGATTAGTTAAAGAGATCGAAGTTACTTTAATGGAAAAATAACAGTAATGTTTCTTCACCTTCATAGAAAAACTGGCAAATTCCAACAGTCTCATTCATCTTCATTATAATTGTCGTTGTTAGTTGTCTGTAATACTGGAAAATATGGGTGAATAATAATATGCATTTGCATGTACATATTAGGGTATGTTCATATATGTGCGTACGTGTGTGTGTGTGTCTGTGTGAAAAATAGAGAAGGCGAGGCGATAATCAGTTTCTTTAGCATATTTTTATATTTTTATTATCTCCCTTCTCGCTCTGGGAGTTAAAGCCCATTACTGCAGCTTTACGGGTAGGGCATTCCTAACTTCTTGGTCAATCCTACGGATCATATCTCGAATGTATGCCGATAACTGCCATTAGTTGCCATTCGGACCACCTGCAATTTTTAGTAAACAATCTTTGACCGATAAGTTGCGAATGCATCAAACTATTGTGTCATTCGCAGCTTCTCTGTCAATTCTACATTCTCCAATCGTAAAAATAATAAAGTGGTCCGAATAGATTGCGGTTTCTATTGTTTGCGAAGACATTTTTGATGAACAAAATGTATTATTTTTCTCCAAGTTATCGAAAAGACATACACTTGAGGCATATTTGTGTCTCGCAGATATAGCCGAGATGATCTGAATGAGGGTAGGAAAGGATGTTTAGAATGGGTATATATTTTATGAAAATATATTATAGGAAGAAAACATGTTCGCTTTACACGTCAGTATCATTTGTTTTTGGCGTAGCGATAAAACATCCCCTTAACAGACACACACATACACACACTCGCTCTTTGTGGAACACACACAGACACAGACACACACTTGCAAATTTGCTGTTTCATGAAAATAATTTTGATTCACCAATATGATTTTGCATCTTCTCACTTTCGCTGCATTCTTTAAATCGAGCACATGAGTAGCTGCTATTTCCTATTTGTAAAGTCTTCGTTCTGACAAGGGAGAGACCAATTAAAACGTCTATCTAACAACAAAACTCCTGAATAAATGGAACAGCGTGTGACTAATTCTTAAGATACTTCTTGCTTATAGATTGTTTTATTTTTTCAGCAAAATATTTATATTGAAAAAAAAAAGATTGCGAAAGTCATAACCTCTGTTTTGTTAGGCACATAATTCATATTTTCTTTCAGATATGTACAAATTCTGCTACTTTCTAGTTTTAACTGGAAACCTATGAGTCCTCGTACGGAATATTGTTGATCACAAACATTCCAGACGCAATCTAAATGCATTGTTTTAACAGACATTTAACCGCGTCATTGTAGAACGTGAAAAATGTGTCCATAGAAGAGCACAATACAAATTCATACAATATGATTTGAAAAGCAAAACTTTTACATCTGTAGAATATGTTTGAAAAGACCTTAAAAGCATATTTACTCGTATACAAAGAGAACGATATTGTCTTTGTATATCATTATCATCTAACAAATCAGAACGAATGCATCCCCTATGTACACATGCTCATCGACAAACAGCAGCTTTTCTCCGCAATGTCTAACTTCAAGTACGGATACCTTCTTCAGATTTTGAGGTCTGAAACACATACATACAGTCTTTTTCTGTTTTACTCAATAGCATTTGCTAATTTGAACAGCTCACAAATTCTTAATAGCTTTCGTAATCCACCAATATATGGGCTAAGTACAGACATATCATCAGCAAAACTGAAGTTATTCATAAATACACCGCCGATGTTCCATCCAATAGAAAACCTATTGAAATCACGATTAAGGTCATCAATATATGCATTAAAAAGAAATGGGAATAGAACACATCCTTGCCGCACACCATTTCTCACACGGAAAGACATAGTAGTTGGTAGTTATCTGACTCCACTTTACACAGAATTGTTGTTTGTCGTACCAATTAAACAGCTAACTAACAACATATAATGGAACGTTTCTATCAATTAACTTTCTGAATAGGGTCATCATGTGATTTATTCGGTCAAAAGCCTTCTTAGCACCAAGAAACATACATACACTGGACAACCGTTATCGACATAGTAATTAATGACTTCCTTGAAGGCAAACAGACACGCATCAGTGGAGAGATGTCGCCTAAAGTCAAACTGATTATTTTGGAGCTCTATTTTACATCTTCGAAGCAAACTTGGTTCTAAAACTTTGGATATCACAGTGGCCATGACAATAGGTCGACAATCGGTTTTATTAGATATATCTTCGGTCTTCGACTAGATTATTGGTATTAGAGTTACTCTAGTGGGGTCAAAAGGAATAAAACGATGCACCAACATGTCATCGAAACAAAACAAAAGTAGCACACGCAAAGTGTCCTAGCATATTTAAGATACTAAACCTGAAGAGAATCAGCACCCGCAGAACGACCGGTATTTAGCTTAGCGATAGTATTAAGAATCTAATCCAGATGTATAACATCAATATATCCATATGCAATAGGTTTATTTAAGTCAGCCAATACTCTACTTTTTTGGTTTTCACCTGTAACTGAATTAAGTATTTCACAATAATGACTTTGCCACATTACAGCGATGTATTGCTGGCCTTTCACGCTACCCACATAATTGGCTAGAGGGGAGCGTTGTTTCGACTCCTGGCAAGCATCTTTCCAAAACGAGTTAACATCTTTACTGCTGAACTTCTTTGGCATGAGGCAGCCCTATATCTAGTTTATTCCATCTTACATAATCTTAAGGCACATTTAAACTGGGCCCTGGATTTCCTCATCACATCGCATAGAAGACCTTGCCTAGGCTTACAATTATTACGCCATAAGATATAATAATCCCTAGCCTCTTTATGAAAATCTTTTATATAGTCATTCCATCCCAGTACTACATAATATTTACAATTAGTACTGTGGGTAACAGCATTACTGGCGTCTGCAAGGAATGTTACAACATCACGATAAAAAGTATCAATAGCATCCTGATGATCAACATGAACACAGTTTACTGTGTTGCATAACACAGCTTCATATGGTATATGCACATTACAAAGCAGCATATAAGTCATGTCAGTATAACGCCTCTTCTCATCTTCAGTCAAGTCGCACCAGTTTATATACCATTTTATTGCCGGTTTACCACTGTTCAAACCGTCAGTTTCAGTTCTTGGTCGATTTTCTACAGTAACAGTAAATAATGTAGGCCTATGATCTGAACCTACTATTTAATATATAATTTGGATATCCTTTATACACTGATGACCTGAGCTCGTTGAAACACAATTATCTAACCATGACACTGTATGATGAGATCACTGACATAGGTGTGCGTAATCAGGTCAGTACTAAGTAACTCAACATCAGATAAGATATATCCAAATTCAGCACAAACATCTTTAATTCATTACCAAACCTGACCCTTTTAGAGAATTAGCATTTCAATCACCTAATATATATATATATATATATATATATATATATATATATATATATATATATATATATATATATTGCTAGTATTTGCTTCCTCTACTACAGAATTAATTTTACCAAGATAATGTACAAATTCTTCGTATGAATCTCCGTCATCTCTGTAGGTAAATAATACACATTAAGAAATAAGCAGTGTGAATCATTGCATATATACTCTAAGCATATTAACCGTGGGTTAACAAACGTATGAACTGTATATGGCCCCAGTTTCTTTCTCCACAAAGAAGCGACACCAACATAGGATCTTCCAACAAGTAACCCTTTACCAGAGTCAATAGGCGTGACACCACTGGCATAACAGTCTGTACGTATAGATGAAAGATAATATAGGTTCTGATCGGTCAACCAGTGTTCCTGAATAACACAAATATCTGACAAATTACACAAGTGATTGACAATGTTGGACATTGTTCCGCATTGACCATCAATTATAATATGAGATTTTCAGACTGATTGTCATGCCAGTTTGTTATGCCAACTTAAACTATTATAATTACTGTATATGAATAACTGGGCAAGAATATCAAACAATATTACACAGCTTTAAGTTGAAATAGATTAGTGATCATGCATCTATTACTTTGTACGCTAATAAAACTCTCTTACCAGAGTTGTTGATGGTCAAACATTAGGACTAAGCAAAGACGAAACAGAAACCGATCCTTATGTAACTTTGAACGAAGCATAAGAGTCAAATTTAGCTCTCAGGTTTTCAACTCGAATGGGTCTTGAACCAGTATGTATTTCAACATGAGCTGCTACATCACTCTCTACTGTGTCCGGAGCAAGTCTCGTCACAAAGATTGATTTAACACGTATCCGTATCCTATAAGGAACATCATTTACAATAAATACAGTACCATTCTTTTTAGGTCTGTTATGTGTTATTCGTCGAATGGAAGCATTTATTGTTTGCCGGTTTTCACGGGCTCCCTTCCTGGAACTATAAGGTCCACTAATTTGATTGGATGCACGCGGACGAAGTTTCCTGACCACCTCTGCAAAAGTTACATCTTTCTCTAAATTATCATCCTCACTCAAAGCTTTTACTTTCATCTATCTCTTAAGTTTGAACTAAACTTAATAAATCTCCGCGTAGTTATCGTATAAATGAAAATGGCGTAAAATTTCTTCACCTATTATTATTAAATCGTCATATTTGTTCCAAATTAGGTGTTAGAAATTGAAAAATTTATGTTGTTTTTGTGGTCCTAAGATGATCTTCTGAACAGCAAAAAAGAACAATTATCTTTAGTTTTAACATGGAGCGCATTAAGGACTAACTTAGTTCTTTCACATTATGTCACGATAAGCCTTCACGGCGGGCGATACATGCGCTCAATGTTAATTATTGGTAGCATAGCTTGTGAGAGAATTGGTCAAACATTACAATAGTCGATACATACGTCACCACCCACAAATGTTCATGCATTAGCTTTCTCCGGGGGAAACATTACACTCCGGGGGAAACATTACCCATAAGTTCACCATCGATTTTTCCACTTGAGGAAAATAGATTTAAGAGTATGTTTTGCCAGGGAGAAAAATATGTGTTAAGAAGAACTTCATAGAGGAAAGTCTACTTTAGGTCACTATTACAGAGGCGAGAAAGGGAAATTGGTCCGGGGAATAAATTAAATGTATGATTTATTGTTTATTGTTGTTAATTATTTTTTCTCTTTCCTGTGTTATTTTCTGCTTCTTTGTATCTTTTTTTCTCTTTCTGTCATTTTTTTTTCTTCAAAATAAGTTTCTCTTCTGTCTCTTTTATTCTCTCCTTGTTATTTTTTTTCCCTGTCTTTTTAAAATATCTTTTCTTAAATTTTCGTTCTTGTTTTCCTGTGCCTGTTTTAATAAGTTATAGCAGAATATGTGCATGTTCTCTACGTAAACTATTTAAACATCATTGTCAGACTGTGTCGACCAGTGCCAGAGGGTCAAGTTTACTCACGATTTCCTTTCCTCCTCAGAAAAAAAAGGTAAGAACACTTTTAGCTATTTTTCCCCGGGGGAAAATTTCTCCTAAAGCTATCGTTTGCGCATATAGGAGCTATTTTTTGTCCGGCGAGACAAAATCCATAGAACCAGAGAGTAATTTAGTCCTCTATGTTAAAATACCTATCTTTATCGCAGGATAGTTTTCCCTCGAGCCAATCCCACACCACATCCACCGCCGTAAAGTTTGCCCTAGATTAGATGTAACAGGGGAAAGGTTGATATATGATTATTTTTCCCCTCAAGAAGCTACATGCTTTATATATGTTGCTTTCCTCTCTTATTTTCCGCAAATAGTTATCTCATGACTCCGTACTAAGTTTGAATATATATATATATATATATATATATATATATATATATATATATATATATATATATATATATATATATTGCGTGTTTTCTGCATTGTTAATGGAGCAATATCTCTTGTTAGAGCCTATGATACTGATCAAAAGGCTTAAAAGTTTCAAGAACGTATGAAATGTAAATCCGACACTATGCACTGTAACAGGATGTTACGACGTAAGAAGTAATTCACATTTCACATATTACCTATTATTTTTGGACATCTGGCTGGTTGATAAATTTGTGTATATACTGATTATTGGCTTGTATTAATTTTCTTCTATTGTTTGGTACTTTTTTTCTTTGTCTTCTTTCTGTATTTCTGTTTGTTTTGTTTTTTGGTCTATCTTTTTTCCTTTTTTTGTTTTTTCCTCTAACTCTCTGTATTTTGTTCTTTCTTTAAGTTTTGCACTTTTTTTCCGAGTCTGTTATAAAGCATGTTACAACAGAATATATTCATATACTGTGCGTAAACTATGTAAATGTATATTTCAGTTGTTATAAGTACCTCAGAACTTCAATACACGGATTTATGTATTTGAGCTAAAAGCCTTCCACAGTAAATACAGTAAATGGCATGGTGTTATTACAAAATCGTGTACATTAAACGCACCTGTACAGATTTATCTTTATCGACAAAGATAAATAGTTACAAGTTATCATTATCTGGCGTATTGAGCCTTCTTTGAAATGTCCGTGAAGTAATTTCTAGTTAGATGTACTTTAGCATTAAATTTTGTCTTATTAACGCACGACCTGCCTTTAGTCATGTGCTAAAATATGTCAGCTCAGCGGGTGAGATACCGCTTTAACTACTGAGTTTCATTTATGATTGTTGTTTTCGTTAAGAGTTTATTTAGCCAAGGTCACACCTGTGGTGTCGTTCTTGACAAAATAAAAGGCGGAAGAAGCGCGGATAACCAGATCAGATAAAAAAGAAAAGAAAAAAAAAATAGTAAAAAAAAAAAATTGCTTCACACACAAAAGAACAACAAGAGCAAACAATTATATATGAAAGCCATCAAAAATATCCACTCTTTTTCAGTTTGTGAGCCACCATAACCTCACTTCAAACCCACCCACCAACGGTGTGTCATTCAGTATTCGAAAACTTTATTGTCTTCTTTTAATCCTCGTCTTCTCATCCTCGTAAAATATCATAATAACTAGTATTACTCTCCTTTAATCGGTATGGATGGTAGTATAGGAAGACTACAAAATAAGACCTGCGATCCTCATCCATCCTACTCCGAGGGCTGAATCAAGATTCAGACCTTCTCTGTTATCTACTCATTCTCGTAAAACATCACACCAAGTAATATATCCTCCCTCAATCAATGTAGATTTGCATTAGTTTGCAAAGAAAACTCATTGAAATGAAGCGAGGATGGACGAATGTATGTATGAACGGACGATCAAAAGGATATGACCAATTACTTGCATCAATGTGGATATCAAAATGGTCATTTTTATTTCAATGCTTGTATTTTCTTTCTTATGCAGTTCACGGTCTGCTTTAAATTAAAGACAAGCATGTACCTACTTTTCAGTCTAACCAATCTTCAATGGTACGCCAGACAGCAATCATAGTGTATGTCATTTGTCCGAAAATAAGTAACGACGGGTACGATGTGTGAGCTAAGAGATAATCACACTGGCGAGCCAGTGCATATACATCGTCAGAGACGTTCATCAATTTCCAACTTGTCAGCTAGATTGGCTAGATTGACCAGGGCATTGCTTCGTGAGAGACAGAGAGAGAGAGAGTAATAAACATACATTTTACAAGTAATTGTAATTTAAAAGTTGGTCAGCTTATGAAACTTAGCATCCCCATTTTATAATTATTAACTGATAAAGACCTGTCAGAATGTTTAGATTTGTTATCTGAATCTGTAAATTTCATCCGTTTTAGACACATTGACCATGATTTTCGATCCTAACAAGAAGGGATTAAAGTGTAGCCACCGTCTAAATCGAACCACAGTGCATCTTCATCCCAGCAAGTAGGTGCCATTTTTTATGTTGACAGCTTTTTTTGTTTCCCTTCGTGTTACTTGTAAGGGCTGGTACAACTAACAATAGCTTTTTGGCACGCTGGATGAAGTGACTGGACTTCTCAGAGAGGTGAATATTTTAAGCCGAATGTCAAGGTACAGGTGGAGTGGATTTATATAAGAACGAATATGAGCCCACTTGCGAACCAGCCTGGCTGATTAAGACCGTTTACTGTTGTAATATATGCGTCTTATTGCGAAATAGAAGCACAATGTTCACTTCCTGACGGAGACAGCAATAGATTGATCTACACCTTCACGACAGAAGAGATGCAACTTTCCACTTGATTAAAGTTACCTCATCCAGGGCTCGCGTCCTTCGTCCGTCGACAATGTGTTGCTACAACGTCAGATATCGATTTCATAGCTGAGATGATACTATCAAGGTCTTTGGAATGTCATTTTATGAGTGATATCTACCAAATATACAAAATATATAAGGTTTCATTTTCTGGACTAGTCACCATATGTAAGGTTTCCCGCGACCCACCTAATTTCGATCGTACTTGATACATTTACTCGGATCATCATGATCTCTAGAGTTACCTATTACGTGCATAATCTGCTCATAAGACTGAGCTATATGGTTGGATTTTAACCCCAACAGAAAGGTAATTTCCCTATAGAACTGAATATGGTTTCCTATCGAGGCGCCTAGTTTATTATGATTGAGATCACTGGAGACACATACACAAATAAAAGCAATTTACAATATATTCGGACAGTTCCCATTTCTCAAAATACTTCTGGCGATGAGCATGAAATGGATATTTAAAATACTAATAGTTCAATAGTGTTCCATATTGATATGGTATTTGTTTTATAGTAATTCTTCGTTCCATAAACTCTTTATTCTTTATATTATTTTCATGGCGTAAAATGCCACGAATGACAAGTTTTAAAATTGTTTGTAATTCTGTTCTTGAAATGATTTTATGCTTTAAAATTTACCATGGAAATGTGTTTGAAGATGCAATCAAACTAAGATATTCTATAAGGACAAGACAAAGTAAAACACGTTATAGTAATCGTAAATATTTTTTGTTTTGACAGCAAGAGTGTGACAGTTTTTTTTTCTTCTCAGAAAGTCTCAAAGGCGAAACCAAAAGAAGAAGAGATTTGAGTTGTAGTGGAAATGTTTTGTCACACTGGCTTGTCCACTACACGTAGGGTTTATTTTATACAACCATATATTGAGAGAGTACTTGTTCAAATATTAAGATATAAGCAACACCAACACGCCTGGTGTCGCGTATGTTTTAATATTTATCTTATATCAAAACAACACTATGGCATCCAAAAAGGATCCACGTATTAATAAAAATGACGTCTTTAAAGTCATCACTAACAAGATTGGCGGACACAAAAATGAAGAATGGACTTCATACAAGATTTCTCGAAATATGTCTTGAATTTCGACTTGTACAAAAAGGATTGCGTTTACAACTGAAAATGCACATCGGGAACGACATATCGGCAAAAGAATTTCAATGATCGATTGACTCTCTGTTTGAGAAAGTTTCTTTGGAAATTTGCGAACTAGTGAAAGAACAACACCATAGAAGAGTTATAGAGATAGGCAAATAATTAGAACAATGCAGAGATAAACTTGAAAAGCCGTTGAAAGGAAATATTTTCATCTTGATCAGGAACTATTTACAGAAAAGGAATCAAAGAAAGATGTACTTCTGTCCATGCAAATTAAAAATCTAGAAAATCTACAAAAAGAGAAAAAACATTCTTCGTTACAAGAAAAAATAACGTCATCAAAAATGACCGGATCAAAACCTAACACAAATATTCAACAACCGGTGCAATCAGACTGGAATAATAAAAAGAAACCAGATTATAGATCATTCAAGAACTATAGGAACAAACATAAGAGAAATATGAATCTCACACTGAATGATGGGGAAAAAATTAACATCAAAATAACAATACATAACCGGAAGCATCAAGTCTGCACCATCATTCAGCTATTTC
The DNA here is from genome assembly GCA_029931535.1 of Margaritifera margaritifera. Classification (NCBI taxonomy): domain Eukaryota; kingdom Metazoa; phylum Mollusca; class Bivalvia; order Unionida; family Margaritiferidae; genus Margaritifera; species Margaritifera margaritifera. The sequence continues at coordinate 1,275,513 of JAQPZY010001401.1, read as the reverse complement.
CACGGAGAAAACAAAAACCATCAAAAACATTTCCAATTCAATAAATCAAATCCATTGTGAACCAAAAAATGTAACAGTCCCAGCACAAAGAAACAAATTTATGCCGAAGCCGTCAAATATGGGGTGAACACAACAACCCAGCAAAGATCTAAAGATAACACTGAGAGAAGACAAAAATAGGCGATTCGTGTGGATGCAAAACAAAAACAAATGGAGAAAACAGAAGAAACAACAAAAACAAATTCAAAGAGGGAAAGAGACAGTATTAAATTGATCAGATCGGACTGTTACTGACAGGGACTATATTCTAGTAGGTAAAGGTCTTTCATACTGTCCAAGGATTAAAGCTCATGATAATATAAAATCAGGGACAAAAATGACAATATCATTCCTTTTGTTATTGAGTATAATCCAAGTTTACCTAACATTGATATGATTATCAACAAATATTGGGATCTTTTGCAATTATCTTGTCACAAAAGCAGGCCTACAATTGCTTATAAAAGAACTAAGAATCTCAAAGATTTCCTTGTTAGTTCTAAATTAATAAGGAAATCTTTTCTGAATGGTTCATCAACTAAATTTAAGAGACCCAGATTTTTGCACTGTTCTTTCATTAATGAAAATGCTTATTTCAGTAGCAGCAATGCCAAAGAAACATTTAGGATGCGTTATGATACTAGCTGTGCAACATCTAATGTTATTTATTTGATAACCTGTAAAAAGTGTGGCATACAATATATTGGACAAACCCGTCAGCAAGTATCGAAACGCATGAACAAACATAGATTTGACAAAACTAACTTTATAGACCCATCTTTTTCATCTCATTTCACCACACAGTTTAGTGACAGCTTCACTACTTTACAAGATTTTTTATTTAAGCCAATTGATATTGTTCATTCATAAATGTAACGTCTGTTGAAATAAATATTTTGGATACACCGTCTGGATACTATCTATCCAAAAGGTCTCAATTCTAAAAATTATATATGAAATTCATTAGTCAGTTCATTATATTTTGCTTGATATATAATGAGAACTGCCTAGCCTATTACACTGGAACTGAACTTATATAATTTTATTAACGATCTGCATACTACTGACGGTAAATAAATACAAAAGTATTATACAACTTAAAAATGTATATTAGATTCTATAGTCATTGTTTGTTATTTAGTTATATTTCATATTATTAAACTATATTACATGATTATATTTTTATTATTTTTTATTATTTTAAATTCAATTGTGTAAATTAGGACAATATTGAAAACTTTGTGCAATAATTGTACATGAAGGTATAATTCAACATTCATTCTGCAATAGAAAATATTTTAAAAAACAAATATATTGGATTAACCATTTGGATACCATCAGACACATCTAAAAAGTTCTAAGTCTAAGATTATGTATAATCTTCATTCATTTATAAATTCATAATATTTAAGAATCAATAAATTGTATCTATTTAAAAGGAAATAAAACTGTCTATCTCTATTTCTTCATATATGTCCTACTTGTTCAAATGTAGCTTCTGCTTATCTCATTACTTAACACTGATCTAAAGAAATCAATATTTGAAATGGTGTTCATCAAATGGTTGATATCTTTATCTCATTCAACTGGAACTCGATATATTTCGTGAAAGGCAGGTCAATAATATAGTATGTTCTTGTTCTTAAAGAAGAACATACAAAAACTCTCAAGCGCCCTGAATAAAACTGTCATGTGCCCTGTCTGAACATCCATCTGCTCGTTCATCTGTACGTTACCACATATCTTCTTAAATCGCTGGTAAAATCACCAAAGTTTGTAGTAATTTTTCACCTGCAGTATACATTTGCAAAAGGATTGTCATCCTTGTCTCCATCTCCTGGGGTCCTCAGAAGGGAGACCATGTTACGTGTACAAATATTTCAATCCCAATAGATAAACAACAAAAAAAGAATTGATCACACTACCAAACATTCATATGTAGTCATAAAGGGAGGACTCATCGTATATGTTATGGATTTTGGATTTATGATCCCTTGGTCACTGTCTGGTGTGGAGTGAGTGCGTAAGGGTGTTGGGGTCGGGCTGGATTATGCAGTTAGAAAGCGTGGGGATTTGCGATGACGAGTCACTGCAGGTTCTTGACGTTTAGCAAGCACTCCACAATTGTCTAAGATTGGCCATAGAGTAAATGTTTGGTAATAGAAATATCCATCCTTTATCCCCATGTATCCCCCTTAATATTGGTAGTGACTTTAAGAATTAATGGTTCAGGGTGGTATGTAAAAGGGGACATTTGTGGCACAAATCATATTTTGCACCAGCCTAGTTTGAGATTATGTTGTCGATTATAATATATATATGTGTATCTGTTCAATTTCTCCTGGCTCTGTTTTTGGTCGTTTTTGGAAATTTTTAAGGTGAATACTTTTCCTGATGATTATACTTGTTCGCTCATTAAGATGTTTTTTTTTTTGGATACGCTTGTTAGTGGTTTGTGACGCAAATGTTCCTTTTTGCACCATGGGTTCAGTTCAGGGTTGAAAATAATAACATTTTTGGATTTTGTGCACTGTGGAGAGAGGGTAAGGGTGATTGTATAAAGGGTAGATAAGCCTCCTGAAATTGAAGGCCATGTGATTTTACACAGATATTTAGATATCAAATAGATATTTACAAAACCAGGCCAGACTTATATCAACGAGCGTTTCATCCGTACGAGTAATGACGCACCTTGTGCGCATTCTGCCAAGATGTACATGATCGAAATGTGCATGCTCTCCTACAGTGTGCGCACGATGCGAAGGCAACGAATCTATGAGGCCTAGTATTTTCTCTTAAAAGTTGAAGGCTTCATGATTTCAGCTTGATGGGATCTTTTTTTTCTGTTTTGATTTTACATACTAAACTTTAAAACTTTCATCTACTGAATTAGTAAAATACAACAGAGGAAAATTTAAAATTTTCACCTGCTCATGATTGCGACGTACGAGTGCTGTCGCATAGATTAATCCTTGAAGTAAACACTGACGTCATTGATGCACGCACTGTATTTGACATCTAACATTCCGAACATAAGTACGCGGGAGATACTCTAGCTGTGCTATATCATGTCAAGTACTAAGAAGACTTTAGTGTAAGGTTTTAAATCAAATAGATATTTACAGAACCTGGTCAATTATGAGGATATAAAGTCTGTGCTTGCTAACAATTTTCAGGCATTCAGAAATAGAGAGAGATTAATTTTTTATGATGACGGTATTGCATCCTCATGATAGTCATGACACAATTTATTAATAATGGTTAATTGATTTGATTGCCTTTTTCTCATCAAAAAGGTTCACGTGTACAATAATGTGTAAAGGGGTGTGTTTTATTTCCTCTGGGTAATAGAGTTGCAAAATGACCAACCAATAACTATTTCGTTCTTCATGGTGTGCCCTTTGAGCCTTGGAACTTATGTATAAATTTATGTATATGCTCAGTGAAGTCATGCCATACATGTTTCTATTCGATGAATCTGAATTCCATTTGGCAAACGCATTCTCCTCTTATTTAAGACAAATATATGTATTACAATATTGCACTTTTCATCTGTGCCGATATCATCGAAATACATGCTCGAAGGTTATGGGGGCGCTCTACAGATAATACGTTCTTCTGAGAGAGTGACAGGTTGCAACATGCACAATGGAGAGAATGTTGGCATACCTCTATGCTACTTTCATGTACTGCGGCTGAAATTTCTTTACATATTATACTTGTGGAAATTGGACATGATCTAAGCACACAGCAGACAGAAATGGCCGCTCCAAAGTACTCGAAAAATCAGCCTGAATTAGTCAAAAGTACACTATTTTCAGCAGTTATTAAAACAGGGAAACGAGATTTGCCAGAGTAGGCAATACCAGCCTTTGAAAGTACAATGAATGAATTACAAAATATATAAAAAGTAAAAAAAGTTATCGGCTCTTTTTTTTTATTTACCTTTTTGAAGTCCAGGAAGTGAAATGACCAAGCGGAGCTAGCAGTTTTTTGAGAGATGCACATCTTAAGTAAGATCAAGCTGTATACTCTATAACCTAAATTGCACCCATCAATCATACACCAAAATAAAGGGAATTCAAAGTTCTTTTAATAATACCTAAGATATACAAGGTCTTTTTTAAATAGCCAGGACAACCAGTGAGGAAAACGTGGGTAATTCTTTTTCTTTAAAAATCTAATCCTATGCAAAGTACGAAACTGGCGCATGCAGGCAGACGATTGTTGCAGTTATCAGCTGACCCAAGTTCGAACCTAACATATAATTTCACTCTATATTATCACGCATCCTCATGCATTAATCCAGTCATAGCACTATCCACACTCTCTGGTGTATATTTGTACTTATCTATATTAATTTCTATATGCCTCGATTCTTGTCATAGCAATCTGGAATGATTATATATTAGATTAGAATTGATTGCTGGGCTGTCTTGAGGGTGTGTCTGCTACGAACGAATGCTTACACCAGCAACTATGTTCCATTCTTTCGGGGAGGATGTGCGCATGGTGGAAGGGTACAGAGGTTAGATTGTGCAGGCAAGGCACTTGTGGCCGTAACCCACCTACGCGGGTTCAAATCTCAGTAGTAAACGAATTACAAATTATATAACCTGAATGATAATATTTTTTCCAAATATATAGACTTTCAATCTATTTTATCATGCATCCTCATGTCGGAACCAGGGGTAGCAATTTTCACTGTCTTACGTATATTTGTACTTATCTATGTTAGTTTATATATGCCTTGATTTATGTCACAGGATTCTGGAGTTACTGTGTAGTAGATGAGAGTTACTTGCCTTGCAGGTGTGTCTGCAACGCACGAATGCTAATACCAGCGACCTAGACCAACAAGTTGTTCTCCACCTTTTTGTTTTTTCACTGGTGGCCACCATTAAAAAAAAAAAAAAAAAAAAAAAGGTGGAGAACAACTTGTTGGTCTAGTTTGGTGTATACTTTTACCTGTTTATATTTATTTATATATGCCTTAATTTCTGTCATACGAATCTGGAGTGACTGTGTATTAGCTAAAAGTTCATTGCTGGATCGTCTTGCGGGCGTATCTGCTACGCACAAATGCTTATATAAGCGAGTATGTTCCGTCGTTTTTTGGGGGGAATGTACGTATGTCAAGATGGTATAGGGGTTGGCGCGTGAGGGTAAGGTGATTGCTGCCGTAAGCCGCCGACCCGGGTTCGAATCTCAGTATGGAACGAATTCCAAATTCTTTAAGCCGTATGATAATATTCTTTATGCATGATCCGGGGATAGCACTTTCCATTCTGTCTGGTATAGATGTGTACCTATCTATATTTAACTTCTAACTGCTTTGATTTATGTCATAGGAATTGTCATTTACTGAGTATTTGATGAGAGTTAGTTGCTGGGTCGTCTTGCGGGTGTGTATGCTACGCACGAATGCTGATACCATTGACTTTGTTCTATCCTTTTTGGGGAAGATGTGCGCATGATCGAGACTTATATGGATTGGTGCGTGCAGGCAAGGAGATTGTTATATAATCAATTTTATCTTATTCTTAGTCATCTTGATGCATTTGAGTGCATCGTTGTGGTTGTAACGATAAAGTGTTCTGGCAGACACAGATTAATGGTATACATTGATCTAAAGATGTCAAACATGTAACCTAAAGTCAAGAAAGGAAATGTATTCTCAGGCAATGAATGTCCCGCCTCACCCACATTTAAATATATGATTTTTCTGAGTGATACGCAAACCTTAATTGAACAGACGAGTCAACGGATAAAGACAACACTATAGGGTCCTTCCACATTTTAACAGGCCCCAGAGTTAGAATAGGTTTGCAAGCTAGGAATTGGGTGAATGTTGATAGTTATGTAATTTTTAGTTCTGGAACACATATCCTTACTCATGCATTTGACAATAAAATAGAATCAGTCAAGCACTTGTGTTTGGTCTTATTTATCCTAATCACTTTCCTTTTCAACTGCACACACACACACACACACACACACACACACACACACACACACACACACACACACACTTACTTGCCTTAAGCACCAATCCCTATACCATATCGACCATGCACACATCACCAAAATATGATGTACAAAGCTGGTGGTATAGGCATCCATGAGTGACAGACATACCCGCATGTCGAGACAGTAATTAATTATCATCTAAGTACACAGTCCATCTTATCTTACAGGAAAATACTTGATAACATTAGCGGAATTTTTAAATACGAACAAATAAAATTCTCTAACCTGTAAGATAATATTATTTATACGCATTTAAAAATTCTGCTGATGTTATCAAGTATTCTCCTGTAAGATCCAGGGATAGCACTGTCCGTTCTGTTTGGTATATATTTGTAATTCTCTCTCTCTCTCTCTCTCTCTCTCTCTCTCTCTCTCTCTCTCTCTCTCTATATATATATATATATATATATATATATATATATATATATATATATATATATATATATATATATATATATAAACTAGTTATTTGTTTCTATTGATACATAATGTTTCATTTGTTATTTGTTTCCTTTACCTATTCTTTTCTTCTGTCAGTTTCGTTTTTTTTTAATCCTCTTTTCTTTCCTTTTGCATATGTTGCTATGTTGCTATGTTTCCATCTGTTTTTCTCTTGTCGATATTTCTTTCTGACCTTTTCCTCTTTTTCGTGTTTTTCTCCGCCTGTAACCAAATACATTACACCACAATAAGTACATGTTCTGTATTTATACATTACACCACAATAAGTACATGTTCTGTATTTATACATTACACCACAATAAGTACATGTTCTGTATTTATACATTACACCACAATAAGTACATGTTCTGTATTTATACATTACACCACAATAAGTACATGTTCTGTATTTACACTATTTAAGTCTATATCTAAATCATCCCGAAGATCTAAATTTTTTTTACATAGCTTAGCGAGCTCAGCTGCCGTTGTTCCCCGTTACCCCCGTGACCTATATGGTGATTGTTAGCGCCCTAGGTTTTTAAGAACTTTATGTAGTATACAGCATATCATATATTTGTCTATCAGCCTAATGTTCATTTATATTTATTAAAAGCCTGTTTCTTCATAGAAACGTCCACATTTTTGAGCTGATGTGGTTTTCTGTTCCAACCCCACCACAACCCACACCCCCATCTTCATGACACATATTATGGTTGTCAGTGTTGTAATCTTATATCGACCCTTCTAAACGTTCTGTATACAGCTTATTTTAAGACAATGTAATTACATTCAACTCGTTCTCGAATGTCAGATTATTCCCGTGATCTGGTGTTGGCTTCTTCCACCTTTGTGATCTCGTAGTTGTCAGTGTTTAAGTTTTTTCAGAATTGTATATGGTCAGTTCTAAAGGGTATGTCTATATACTATTTTAGATTCCTAAGTTTTGACAATTATCTCCTTTTGCTAAAAGTTTCTTATGAGCATAAACAGTTTTACCTGGTGTAAGTATTGGTCTTCTCCATGACGCATAAGATTAGTTGACAGTATTTAGGGACTTTTAACAGTTATCTATCGCCCGTTCAAAAGGCTCTCCCTTTAAAGTGTAGGAATGGGGTCTTTTTTCTTTAAAGTCGTTTTCCTTGAAAACCTTAGCCTTATTCATAGACATGCACAGTAGGAGCTGTCGCCTCACATACGATAGTCGGTAGTTAGTATTCCATGGCATTCAGAGAGAGAGAGAGAAACAGATAGACAGACTGACAGACACAGATAGAGAAAGAGACAGAGACAGAGAGAAAGAAAGAAAGAAAAAGTTATATCAATTTAATCAAACAGATTAGAGAGTTATAACTAGATTATACGCAGTAATCAAATCCGCTCTGCGAGTTAAGTCACCCATTATAACTTATATTCTAGCCACTCACACACACCCCTCCCCAAAAAAAATGGCTTCAAAGTACTGCTGTCCTAGGATATTCTACTAGTCACCCCACCCCCCGTAAAAATATATTCAAGAGTATTCCCCCCCCCAAACCAATATGTTTTCACCGGTAAATATTAGATCTAGGATTATATTTCTCCAAAGGTACATCCTTTTGGGAAGCTGTACACTGCAGACGGGTTGATTTTCTTGATATTTCCTGTGAAGACAGTTTTTCATAACTATACAAAGGAATGAACATCGTTCCCCAAACTCTGTAATAAATTTAAGATAACCTATAAAGTCACTCTTGTTTTTCTTTGCTATTTCCTTTGGAAATCCGTGACGCTGCATGTCATTCCAGGTGTGTAAATCATTAATCCAGTTACCAAATTTGAGATCAAAGGAGCAAATATCTCATATTTATTGCGGGTCGTAGGTTTGAAACCCCAGGAGGATCTAATACACTTGATATTTGACACTAACCTGCTTAAAGATTTCAAGAACACATTAACTGTACATTGTAGTCTCTGCATTGTAAATCAATGTTACGACGTACAAATAAGTAACATTTTATGGTGATAATATTATGTCAAAATATTGGCAGCACAGCTTGTGAGAGAATTGGCCGATCATTACAATATTCGATACATACGTCACCATCTACAAATGTTCATGCATTGCATTTGCATTGTTTTCTCGCAGTCTTTATTTCTTCATTTTTAAAATTAAAATTTCGTTCTTGTTTTTCTCTGCCTGTCGTAAAAGAGGTTACAACAGAATTGGTGCATGTCCTCTACGTAAACTAGTTAAATCTATCTAGCAATTATAACACACACGTTAAATCTTCAATACCAGGGTTCGTATATTTGATATAAAAGCCTTTTCACGGTAAATACAGCACATGTCATTATGTGATTAGAAACTCATCCACGTACATTATTTTATTTACATAAACAACTAACTAGACATTTTCTTTATAAATTTATTGATCGAGATCTAAGACGTCTTGAATCTGTGCTTAAAATGTTCACTTGAATTAATTTTAGACGGACGTACATTGGCCTTCAATGCTGTTTTATGCATGCAAGGTGGGTGTGACTGGGCATTCATTTTCTCAGAAAACATTTCCTTTTTTCACTTTTAGTTACATTTGTACCATCCTCAGGTCTATGTGTATCATCAGTGTCAGACTGTGTTGACCAGTGTTAGACAGCCAATCTTCCTTACGACTGCCTTTTCCCCTCAGAAATAATAGCTATTTTTCGCAAGGTAGTTTTTTCATAAAGCAACTGTTCCCAACATACCAGAGCTATTTTTTTCTGGCGAGATAACTACCGTAGAACCCAAGAGTCATTTTGTTCTGTATGTCAAAATATAGATCTTTTCGCATGATAGTCAATCGCAGCTCACCCCCCACCCCCACCCCCACCCCCACACATACACACACCGTTAATGTTTCCCTATATTATACTTTTTGGGGACAAAGTTGATATATGATTATTTTCCCCTGAAGTAGCTATATACTTCAGATATGTTGCTTTACTCTTTTGTTTCCCCTGTATATATAGTTTAATAGCTATCTCATGACTCCTTACTGAGTTGGGGGGGGGGGGGGGTGGGTACGCACGATTCCTGTGTTTTTAAAGGAGCAATATATCTTGTATAACCTATGATGCTGTTTGTATTTTCCAATGCATGCATCTTTAATCCAGATACCAAATTCGAAAATAGAAAGAGCAAATATACCATATTCTTTGTGAGTAGTTACATATTTAAATACGATTTAGTGACATTCACTATGATGCATGATGCATGATTATTATCTTTAGATTTATCTTGGGAATGTTGCCATTACTCGACAATTAATTTTGTTCTAAACCAACATTGCCCATGGGGCATGTCTCTGTGTCTGTCATTATCCCTGTGGCCCAGCCCCTGGGTCATAACTTGGAATCCACTGAAATCCACACTCTCTATGTCGGTATATACACTTTCATGGCATGAAAAGGCCAAATAATTTAGGCAACCAAAATTGGCCTGTGGGTCTCTTAACACCCCTCAGTACTGACCCTGTGTAATAACTGAGAAACTGTTCTTGACATTAAAAGAGGAATGAATTTATGCAGTAAGCATAGATTGCTGGATTGGTCCTTATCAAAACAACACCAAACCCTACCTACTCAGAGTCCCTGCCTTTGAGCCATAACTTGGAATCCATTAAGATCCCCATCCTTTGACCATATACACACTTTCTCAGAATAGATAGGTCAATCCAGTTTAATATGCAACAAGCATTGACCCCTGGGTCTCTCACTACCCTCTGGGGACACTGACCCCCGAGTCTTTCACTACCCTCTGGGAACATGCCAAGAACATGAATATAGATCGCTATCATAGAGTTTGCTTATTTCACCCCTGGGACAGCTCTACCCAGTTTCCCATAACATGGAAAACAGTAACAACAAGAAGACAAATATAATGAAATCACTTACCAATTAATGAAAAACTTTTGCCTTTTGTTTGTCTTTTTTTACATTTCCAAATGTTATTTTGCTATAATTAGTAAATGTAGTTTCATGCAAGCAGTGATTTTGGAAGAGAAAACAGACATTTGAAATTTAATGCATTGTCAATCACAATTAAAACTGTAAGGTATACTCTGCATGTTTTCTTGTAGAATAACACGCTCAGCAACTATTGTATATACAGCAATAGTTATTATACTTTCCATTCTATAGTTGTAGCTAAAGAGATTTGGTTCACTACTTGTATTTTACTAACAATCTGAAAATTACTGTGAAATAATTAAATGAATTTCTTTGAAGTACAAGACTAACGTGTTCAATGCAGAACTAAAATAGGGTTGCAGCAACAGTTATATTTTCCCATTCTATATTTGTCTGTACAGAAGAAAAATAAAAGAGATTGGTTAAATATTTTATTTTAATTTACATTCGAAAACTACACTGTCATTTTAAATCAATGTGTTCTACATACTTAAAGACAAACTTGTTCAATGCATCAACAGGTTCAGCAGCTATATTACATACAGCAATATAATGCCGTTTTGCAGTTCTATCTGTCTGTACAGAAGTAAAATTAATGAGCTTGGTTCACTATTATTATTTTATTATTTTATTTATACTTTACAATTAATGTGAAATCATAAAATATGTTTTCATCGAATTGCAAGACGAACTTGTTTGGTGTATACAAAGATAGATTGTTCATCAATAGGCTAAAGACAATGTTGTACATAGAGTAATAGTTATATCTGTCTGCTCTGAAGAAAAATAAAGAGATTGGCTGGCAAAATTTCCTTTAATTTACATTTTAAATGCACGTAGAAACCTTTAAAAATGCAATTTTCAAAAATGAAATACAAACATGTTCGATGCATACAAGTGTTGCAAGTACATTAGTAGGCTAAGCATCTATTATACATTCAGCAACAATTCCAATATTTTCACATTTTACAGTTGTAATGCTCTCTGTACATAAGAAAAATAAAAGATAGGTTCACTACTGTTAGTTTGACGTCTTGTGTAATCATTCCCAATGGATTGTTCAAAGTAATGAAGAACTTGTTCAGTGTACACCGTGGATGATCGTGCATCAATAGGATCAGTAATTATTGTACATATAGTGACAGTAATATTATTTTCCCATTCTACAGCTGTAGCAGTCTGTACAAAAGATTCAACACTTTTAGTTTAATTGTCATTAGTAGAGGATGCCACTTTCTTTTGACTCGAAAACAGGAGGGTGGGGGTGGGGGGGGGAAGAAATTAGGTCAAAAGATTATAGACCCAAATGGGAATTTCACATAGGCGCGTCATAGCTACATTGTAACAGTGTAACATGAGATGAGAGTCTGCACTATAAAATAGAAAAACCCTATTTTCGTCATGGATTTCAATGGGAGGAATCTGTCTGTTTTGTAACAGTGTTGCGTGTGTTTGGAAGAGAAATGTGAATTTGGTTTACCCTCTAAATGAAATGTCGTAGGAGTCCTGTGTGAAATAGGGTTGAAAGTTTATAGAGACAAACAGGAAATTAACATGGGAAAAGTAATGGCCGAAAGTTTATAGAGACGAAGGGTAAAAAGTTTATGGGGACAAACAGGAAATTAACATGAGGCCACCATGTTGAAAGGTATGTTGTTTTTTTTTAACAGTGTATTGAAGCTGTGTATCTTAACAGAGGTCCTGAACGATGACGGGCGCCTGTATGGATGACATAAGTTCGAAAGTCTTCAGGTTGATCATTTGTAGGGTTCTTTTTCAGTTGTTGTACAGGGTACAACAACAAGAACAGGGTAGGATGTAAAAGAAGGGGTATAAAATAGAATTTAAATCCCTTCACAATAAAACTAACAACCCTAACCCCAACCCTAATCTATAAATAAAGCTAAAATCTCTATTCCATGCTATAATATGTCTATCCCTCTCCTACCCTCCTTTTAAAAAAGAAAACTACCATCTTCATAATCTTTACATATAAAAGCCCAGTTATCAACTATCCACCACCAGAGATCTATTATCTAACAACCAGTTACCTACTATCCAACAACCAGTTACCTACTATCCAACAACCAGTTACCTACTATCCAACAACCAGTTACCTACTATCCAACAACCAGTTACCTACTATCCAACAACCAGTTACCTACTATCCAACAAACAGTTACCTACTATCCAACAACCAGTTACCTACTATCCAACAACCAGTTACCTACTATCCAACAACCATGGATCTACTATCCACCAGCCAAGTATATACTATCCAACAGACATGGACCTACTATCCAACAACCAGGGACCAACTATGCACCAACCAAGGATCTTCTATCCACCACCGTTATATATACCTTCTAAATAAAACTAACATCATTAATCCCACTTACCGCTCTATAATCCCTCATAAATTAAGTTTTTTAAAAATCTAGCCCCTTCAATAAGACCCTTAGTTACCTTTCTTTATAATATACCTGGGGGCCCCGGGGGGCCAAGTGGTCTAAGGCGCTCGCCTTTACAGATCACTGACATCTCACCTCTGTCCACGTGGATTCGAGTCTCGGGCTTGGCCAATGTGGGTATGTGAGAAAGCTTGCCAGTAGCTCCCTGTGGGTCCGTGGTTCTTCCCGTGGTTTTCTCGGGTTCTTCCTCCACCAAATATACTGGCCGCCATCTATAGCCTATCATGTGCTGAAAATTTTAAGCCTTAAACACATAACAACAACAACGACAACAATATTATACCTAATCTACCCTCCTTCAGTATCTCCACTACAACCATACAGAATACACCTTATTCAACAGACAACAGACTATATAAATTCCTTTCAAATTAAACGAACAACCCTAATCCTAACCCTTATAATGCCTCTTATAAATAGAGTAAATATCTCTATTTACATCTATAATGTCCCTATCTAATTATTTTAAACAAAACTACAACCCCATTCACACAAGGTCAGATTTTAAAGAAGGGGAATACATACAAATAATTAACCCCCACCCCTCCTCCTACCCACTACAAGCCCTCTTAGAAATAAAGAAAAAATCTCTATTTCCATCTATGATATTTCCAACCGCGACTACTCTCATAGGATCCCCCTTATAAAGTTAAAATCTCTACCCCATTCTATAATATCCTTATCACTAGTCACCCTCCTTTTTTTAAAAAACAAAACCATCATCCTGATATTTCTTACATATCAACACCCACTCATCTACAGACCCCATACCTTTATATGTAAAAGAAGCAGTATAAAATACAATTTTTAAATCCCTTATAAACAAAACTAACTTCATTATCTCCATTACTACCCTAGAATCCCTATTTATAAAAAACCTCTGCCGCCATCTATAATGTCCCTACCCCCCCCACACACACACACACCTAACTATACTATTTTTACCAAATCTACCACCCTATTCGCGGCTGTCTATTTTAAATTTTTCAGTTGCAAAACTCTGAGTTTATCTGCACTCTAAATATAACTTACAATAGCAGGCAAAAACTTGTGCTGGATTTTAAAATATTTTACAATGCTGCTAGCGTACCTGGAGGTCCAAGTTTCATTCACCAAAACTAATACAAAGTTACAATTGGACGTCTTCACTAGCCATCGTAGATTGACAAACACACGGACAAACTTTTGTGTTTACCCCTAAGGTCTCTATACTTGTGACAATTAGACCTTTTTTTAATATAGACAGAGTTTTTTAGCAAAAATGTAATGTGGTAAAGTGTATTTGGGTTTACTGCTGTTGTAAACCACCAAACTAAAGCATATGTGTGCGTGCATGTGTGTGTGTGTGTGTGTGTGTGTGAAACACAGAGAGATAGAGAATATGAGAGAGTTAACGAATTTGTGAAAAAAAGACACTAAACTGTGAATCTCTCTGTTTCACACACACACACACATGCACATGCTTTAGTTTGGTGGTTTTCAACAACAGTGAACCCAAATACACAAAATTTCATTCACACAAGTTTTCAACTTCATAATCTCTGTTTAACTATAATCATACTTAAATCTTAAATTGGGTGCGAATTATATATTCTCCTTTGATATGCAACTGTATTTTGTGCAGCTGTAAAAATTGGTTGATTTAATAATGTAGCAAGCAGGTAGCACTGTAAGTGCACACTAGTTTTTAAACATTTCTTCAAAACACACAAGGGTACAGACTCAGCTAATCGATAAATTGTCTACGTTTCTTCTTTAGGACACATATCCCCTGACGATGCTTCAGTGTGTTAAATCAATTCATGCATTTAATTCAATACTTCATTATTCGTTAAAATGGTTATACTAGGCGAGATAAAGGTAAGCCACTCTGCTCCTCTTGATGATATTCAGAATGGTTGTAAAGGTTATGGACTGACATAATCATATACTAAACTCACATTTCATATAGATTTTATTTGCTACTACCATCCTTTAATATCATGCATGTCATGTGGATACCTTAATTAGCCTCTGGAAGCTATCTCCGTTATCACTGTCAGGTGTTGCATGTGAAAGTTATCTCCCTTATCATAGCGATCAGGTGTTGCGTGTGTATGATAGGAGGTATAATGGTAACAATTGCAAAAGCCCAGGGGAAGGGGGGGGGCGGGGTGTATGGAACATTGTATTTAGAAACAAACAACAAAACTTGCTTTGATTGGTAAATTATGTAAGAGTTTTAGCTTCTGTCGGGCTTAAAAAAAGTTGAGTCTCTTGGCAACATGTGAGATTATGTTAATTCATATCTAGATCATGTTTTGTTTTTATGATTTTTTAAAAATGTGATGCACATCATTGAAAGTGCATCTGTTGTGACTGGCTAACTCTTACCCTGTCTCGTTCCAGCAGAGTTATCTCTCTTAAATGCGATGGAGTACCTGCTTCTGTCCGTGTCAAATTGACAATCTAACATTGCGCTCTATGACAGTGTGTGACAAGCATGCTAAAGTAGAATAGAGAGCATATTTATTTCACCACACGTTAGCATTGAGGTCTATGGAAAAACAATTGGTACTGTGATACCAGGACAGTGTGACCCAGTTGACTGGAAGGGAGTTAGAAAAAGTAGTGTTGTTGTAGATGGGAGATTATTGTATAAGTTGGTTACTGTCCTTTAGACTATATAGACAATATCGCATAAACTTTGAATTACTTTGTCGTGTTTACAACAAATACAATATGAAACAGGAATTAGCTAATATTTATATGCAGAAAAACAAATTATTTTTTAAAATCTTGTATTCAAGTAATATAAGTTATTTTATCGATACAATTCTTCTACATTTGTTGTAGATCGCGTTTTCCTGTGTTTTACCAATTATATCATATGAGGAATATATACGTTGGTGTAAAATAAATAAATATAAATTGCAGCGTCAATACATGTAGCCTAATTATTCAATGGAAGGTACCGTCTGTACTTGCTTATAAGTCGGGTCCAACGGCAAACAACATAGATCCTGATCTGCCGTCACATAAAGTGTCGGTAGATCAGTGTCTGTGTTGTTTGTTCTACTGAATATTCCAAACACACTGCATAAGCCCAAATCTGCTAGCACATTATGCAACGGCAGATATGATCTATGCAGTTTGCTGTTGGATTTTACGTACACGCGAGTATAACGATAACGATGAGGAAACACAGGTGCTCGTATTGTTGCTTACAATTTACCTATCAGTCATATGTGTACTATATAAAACTACAAGGGAGGACACTTCTCTTCTTTCTCGCGCGACCTATTTAAGAATCGACGCTGATATTTCAAGCTACACTTCTAACGTGTAATAAATTTGGTACCGATGTTTAGCTCAGGCATTCAATTTTTTATGCCTACACAAAGTTTGTCTTACTACCGCACCTTTAAGGAATTCCAGACCATTTTCCCACTCTACCGGTCGACATGGCCATGATCGCGCTCACTTAATATGCAGGTACAATGCACTGAATGGAATTCTGCCTCCTTGGTTGACTGAAAATCAGATTATCAGTAGGTGTAACCATTTCGATCAGCTGTCTGCTTTAGGCAGCGCGTTGTTCCCCAAATACTACATATAAAGTAATTTCAGTCTCTGTACATGAAAGTACTACGGACACATTCCAATATTCTCTCCACTGTGCTTCTTGCAATTGCACACAGCTTCCCATTATGTATGTCCCTCTTTCAGAAGTACTTAATAACTGTAGAATGGAACCTAAATGAAATCGATCAGTTTTTTAAACCACCGAAACTTGTGAAGTTTGCACTCAGTTGTTGTTTATAGTAAAGACCTCAATAAATCGCCGAACAGTCTTAATATAGATTTGATGTAATGGCAACAGGCCCTAATTTCATCAACAGTCCCCATATTTCGTCACCAGGCCCCGATTTCATCAACATAAACGTTTAAAGATAAATCTAGACTTATGACGCCAGACGGTCCAATTTTACGTCAATACAATTTCAGCCAATCAGTTAACTGGATTTAAAACTTAAGTTAAAAGTCAGACTTTAATGTATGTTGGCAGAATCTAGACCTGGAGTTGTCTAAAGAGTATGTCAACGTGGTCATGTATGCGCATTTACTCAGATTAAATTAAAGATTAATTGTGCTCTAAAATTTAATACTATTATAGTTTAACCAAAGTCTATTCAGTCCCAATTCTTGAATGTTCTGCACCTTAAATGTCATCATGAAACTTCCACATGAAAATTATTGATTGCTATGGACTTTTACAATGGTGGCCTGGTACTAACTGGGTCAGGAAAAGAGGATGTCAGGTCTAATCATAACAAATAACAGGATAGTACTTTTTTTTTAAAAAAAAAAAAAAAAAAAAAAAAAAACATGCGCAGCTTTCTTTGTGACATCATAGCATGCGACATTCAATCAAGTTTGTAATGGATCACACCTTTAGGTTGACCTCATCCAAAAATGTCCACGTACTTTAACATTAATTTTGCCTTATGTATTTCTCAGGACGTGAATATAATGACCTTCTAAGGAATATGGATGTTTGAGGATCAATATAAAGTGAATAATCGCCATTTAAAGGTATGTGTAACCAAATTCTAAAAAATTACACCCATTACTGAAATAGTCGGTACTGAACGCCTACATGACCTGTATGACTTGTACTTTAGCCTGGGCAATCTGAGTATAGTCCCGATGGATTCTGAATTGTACCCAGTATTAAATCTCAGAAACTAACCTTCCAAATTTCTTTCATTGTTGCAAATGTTCGATGTTACTGACGTTTTTTTTTTTATTTTTTTTTATTATTTTTTTTTTTTCCTTCAAAAAATGTGACACTCCACGGTGAACACAATAATAATGTTTTGGTTGTTTTCCTGAAGCCGGAAGAGTCTATGCAAGAAGGAGGGATGATGGGATGTTCCGGAAACACGTGTGGTATGTAAACAAACATCGTCTGCTTGTTACATAGTCAAAATACAACTTTTCAAAAATTTCATAACGTTATACCTTAATTTCTTTAATAATGATACGGTTGTTGTCTCTTCTGAAACCTCATACTGGCTGTACACTAGGATAATCTGCATCAACGTTCTATATTTATTCGTCAATTTTTCTGTACAAGGAAATTATCTAAGGGGAATTACTCATAAAGGCTTTAAAAGGACACAACTCATATCGGACTCTCCCGGAATTTGCCGAATAGCCGGAAGCTGCGCACTGTCACTTTGTATACATAGACTAGTCCAGCCATGGCGCTTCAACATTACAGACGCGTTCAATTTCTTGTTTTTTGAAAAAACAAGGCAGTAAATTCGAACATTAGCAACAATGAAAGAAATTTGTAAAGTATGGAAGGAGCTTAATATTATTATCTGCATTTGAGATGTGGCATGCTGTTTGTTTCTGAGAATATAGTACTGGGTACGATTCAGAATCCATCAGGACTATAGTATTTACTATCATTTGAACGTGTCTGTTAACAATTATCACAGCTCTGGAAATCCAACGACTACTCGAACTAGCACTGTATTGTATTAAAGAAATATGGCAGTTGATAGAGCATTTGGCCACACATGGCGCTGTATGATTAACATGATTGGGGAGCCCAGTGCTATCTGGTAGAAGTGGTCTGTCGTGGTTCTTTTGAGATCTCCACAATGTCATCTCTTCAAGAAATATGAGTGTCATGGAAAGACAAAGGTAACTTCTTCCTGGATATGGTAGCAGAGGAGAAAACCTAACGTTTCGGCTGGCCAAAAGAGCACGACCCGCATTTCATCCCGCCTCCACCACTTCCATAAGGAATGGTACTGAGAGTGTATGGGCCGAAACCATAATGACACCGGGGCTCTCAGTCGATGATTCTTCTAGTTTTGCAGACATCTAACTCCTGACTGTGTATGTATAACATCTTTGGCGAGTCAAAAGTTACTTGAATTACAATGGTAGTATTGCGATTTGGCGGCCTGGATGGCACATTTATGAAGAGCTGTGTTGTTATACTTGAGGTTTCTATAACCTGCAAACATTGTTGGTACTTTTCTATAAAAAAAGATACCTGGAGAGTGAGGTGGTGATACACTCACTATAAAGTTTAGTTTAGTTTTTCCAGTTTTCCCAGATTCAATTCCTGGTTCGGAAAGCTGCAAGATTGAAATATCACACATGAAAGATCAATGGTTTTCTCATGTTTATCAGAGTACATCGCATAAGGTTTAAAAACGTGTTGAGTAATTCACATAGAATCGAGAACAAATCAATAAGATAAAAGATGTAAACACAGAATAAAACAAAATTGTCCAAGAAAAGAAAAATATATAACACCACGCACGGTAAACATTAATTTACGTGAAAATATGCAGTGTAATACCGTCATTCAATTAAACAAAACTATATGTTCCAAAATTATGTATAAAAGACAGAAGTCCAGTTCATGTGAAGAAATTACATTTATATTTATCTTTTTGTAGGTCATAATAATAGTATTTGCAACAAAAGAAAATAAAACATAGAAGATTTCATAAATACATGATTTACATGCATACTTTTTACAAAGAACTTTTGATTATTAAGGGTTCAATATTTAAGGTGACATTTCTATTCTAATGTATGTATATAAGCTCCAAATATATCATAAAAAATAAGACGTCAACCTAACAAAAGATTGCAACTGAATATGACTACTGTGCATTCATGTTATTATACAGACTGTATTTATAAAGGTATAAAGTATATAATCGCTTATAAGTAGAATCCAACTGGAAACTCCAGCAGATCTAGGTCTATGCAGTTATTTAGGAATGATCAGTAGAACAAACAACATAAACCCTGATTTGCCAGTGCATTAAGTGACGGCAGATCAGGGTCTATGTTGTTTGCAGTAGGACTCGACTTATAAGAGCATATATACAGTAGGTTTTGAAGGAACATCTAATGAAAGATAGAAAATCAGGAGTACACGAATGAATGATGAATGAATATATAAATTAAATATTTGAACAAGGAGGTAGGACTCATTATCACGGCATACAATGTGTCGATGACATAAAATTAGTGGCACAACAGGCAAAAGTATCTTGATTCTCTTTCCCAAAAAACATCATAATTCATGATATTTTAACACCATTCAGTATTCGTGGTATTGATATATAATTTTCGACAATTTTTTTTTTACAAAAAGAGCCACTGACTAAAGGCACCATTTTAAATTATATCTTTTACCATGATAAATTCGCAAATTCAGTTCCGTCCATAAAGCGGTGATCTTATGTCCATGAAAATTTTGACTTAAAGTATATATATCCGAGTACATGCAAGACTATAAATATAGACCCTACATAACATTAGAGGAAGATTATAAACATATATTTTCTCAATATCAAAAAGGGCTGATCTTTTCCAAATACAGATTTTTATCATGTTTCCATAAAATCATACCAGTAAGGAACTGAAAATATTTTAATTTTATATACGTTTGTAAACTGAGGTGTTTTTCAAAAATTTATTTAGGATGGTATTTTTGTCTAATTTAATTTAAAATTAAATTCCCATTTACAAAACACTAATTAACACTAAATTAACAGAAAAAAAATCTGACTTTCT